>JAFFJZ010000019.1:2951250-4426875 GCA_018340375.1 Gonatopus flavifemur
GATAAAGTGCTATAATCACATGTATGTACACATGTTTTCTCGGTTGAGCTCGGTGAAATAAGAGTTTCACTCTTCCGAATGGATAACTACCCAGGAATTTCCATGGACGAGCTCACATGCATTTCAGACGCAGGTTTCGAGTTCTTGCCATAAATGTATGAAGAACTCTCACGTTACTGCAAGGTTTGAAAGATTCAAGATTATACAGGGCCTTCTCCGTACCTTGAATTCATATACAGGAAATAATTTGAAGAATCTTCAACCCGTAACAATCATATTCCACACAGCACCACTGTCCCAGAAGAATTCATAAAAAATTCTCATGTAACGGATTGTGCTCTTTACGAATTCTTTGAGAATTCTTCTGGGACTGTGGTGCTGTGAGAAATATCACATGTGCACTCAGAGAAATCTACAGTCATGGCAACTCTTCTTATAGTTAATGCAACTATATAACTAGGTTTCACTACTATAAACAAGTTACCATAACTATTTATGTAGTTGCGAATAGTGAAATCAAATTTCTCTCAGTGTGGAAAGAAAAAACGGAATCTCAATATCATAGCTCCCTGTCTATTTCCGGACCCATGTTATTAAATAACAGTTGTGTACTTTGTTAGCCTCCAAAGCAAATTTCATTGACAGTTGTTCTTTTCTGTCTTCGACAAACAAAGATAGACATTATAATATATAAAGTGAACCATATCATCGGTGCTTTGTTATCGGCCGTGGGTATCTTGCAAGACACGCATATGGGTATACATACGCGTACGATCGTATAACACAAAGGAAAGTGTGAGTTTACGATGAGGGGATATCGAAAGCCTCTTCAATGCTAACAAACTGAAAGAGAGAGTGAGAGAGAAACAAAGAAAGAGGAGTAGCGTAGATATTGGAATCCATGTGTTCAAACGGTTATCGAATTGATCTTCGATATTACTACCCTTGTTGCATCCATTCGATTACTCGCTTCATTTTGAGAGAAATCATACTCAGGAACAGGGCCGGCTCTATGCATTTCGACACCCTAGGCTAAAACTCTCAAACCTCACCCTTCAAATTTAGAATTCAAAATTCTTGTTTTTTTTTATTAATTGTGATTTTTCGATCGCTGTTATTCTGTTTCTGGTTATCCGATTACAATGAATTCCCATTGGTAGGGAAATATGGGGGAACATTTTTTTTTCTAATTATGCGAAAAGAGCGAGGTTTTCGTTTATTTTGGGTGATGTTTGATTCCCACTAAACGATCCTAAATTGAACGTCACAAGTTATTTATTTGAAATTGTTCAAAAACCGACACCACGCTCATACCCTGGTTAAAAAAGTCTATAGAATCTGATGAAATTAAATTTAATGGGATCTAGTCAGAACATTGTACAAGATTCAATCAGAATGGCATAGAAAAAATACATTGATATGATTAGATCCCATTGACAAATGTTCGAATAGGATTTAGTCAGAACGTTGTACAAGATTCAACGAGATTTGGCCAGGATCAATAGTTTCGTTTGACCAGGGTAGCCCAATAACGGAGGGTTTGCAGAGTTTGAATTCATTGCTTATTGCATGAATCGAATGATGATGCGGAATGAAATGTTTGTAAACACACAAATGTATGAAAAAAAATAAGTCTTCTCAAATTCCGAATGATTATATCATTTCGGATAGATTCTTGCCACCACTGACTAGTAATTTTAGACAGTGGAGAGGTAGTAATGCAACGCTTTGACCTACAATTTCCTGATACATACTTTTGCAATTATAAGTCTCATGAACAACTTATTATGAATATGGACTGCTGTGTTAATTCCTTGCGTTTTCAAACACGAAAGAATTGCAAAGAAAAGAAAAGTCGCAGCTACGATTTTACAAAATATGTATTTCAATTTGTTTTCACTATGATAAATACACGATTATTACATAAGGTAATAGAAGACATTACTTTCAAGATCTTCCTTTCGTGGTAAGGATTTCACAATGAGAACAAAATATTAGAGTGCAACAAGAGAGAATACATGGAGAAAACTTTTTCCTTTCCTTTCTTCTCAAGAATATTTCAGCTGAGACTGAAGTCAGTCTATAAATAATAAGTTCTCGAATCTTCAGGTGATAGGAGTGAAGAGAGAAGGAGAGACGAGGAAAGAAGAAAGGAAGAGGCATTAGTCGGCGATTCAGGCCGAGACCAATACGCAGCACTTTTCCCAACACGTTTCTCTCCATGCTGTCTTGGCCAGTATTTCAATGTGAAAGAAGCGATTCTCTTTCTTTCTTTCATCACTTTTTATCCCTTTACGTACCGTTTGCAAATTTTATCACGATAATTATTGCATGATCACTTCCAAATTTATCTATCGTTTTTTCCCTCCTTTGAACTTCATATTTATGTAGGATTGTTTTTCTGATCTAGGTCAAAACTCGGCTCTGCCCGATGTAGCAGGTGGATTATATTGGCCCGTACCCAGACCTCTACCGGCACCCTTGTCCGTTCTCTTGCGATATTTCGTTGTAGAAGAATTGCTCCAGACTATTGTGCGGGAGATGAATTCAATTGATCAACTTTACCCATGTGTGCACAAGCATTGAGCCATCTTCAGCCCTTTCCTGGCGCAAAATTGGCCAGCATTCGCCAAGACTGGCCTGAAATTGGGTCTACACGGAGAAGAAGTATACGGTAACGGTTACTATGAAGAATAGTAATTTGGTGACAGGGATTTCAAAATTGTAATAAGTGCCATGTAAAATCGAATTGAGTACGAAAAAACTGTTTACGTTGCCATGGAAACAATAGATTAACATCGTAATGATCACCAAATCGCGAGCCATCACTCACTTCCTATTTTAAAGTCACAATGAGAGCTAAGGCAAATGGTAATCAATCCCATATACTCTTCTCCGTGTATGTTGATGCACACAGGGATATCCGAACTTTCGGAATTTATTCGAACGATTTGTTAAATTCTATATGGAAAAAGGCTCCACCGTAGCGATGAAGTTCGTGTAAGAAAATGGTAGAAACCGTGAAGTAAGTCTCTTGTTCACGATCGAGATACTTTCCAAGGACAGGAGAGGAGGGTGTTCCTCCGTGCGATCTCCGATCCGTAACATGGATTCTACGTATATACACACACACGTGCGCTCGAACAAAACTATGTGAGTTTTCTTTTTCGATGCGGCGAAAATCACGGCACGGAATCAAGTGAAAACGTGTACGTATATGTAAGCGTAAAAAAATATATTGTATGAGAAAATGAGGAGTCGAGGGAAGGAAGAAAAGATGAAGGAAAGAAAAAAAAAGAGTATCTACGACCTTGAGCGAAATCGCTGCAACGTTCCACATAATGCTGCCTGCGACCAAGCAAATGCAGTGTTTAAATATGGATAATAAATCTTGCGAAATTTGTTATCTTCGTTAACTAAAATTGATGATCAGTTATCTTTTTTTCTTACAGTCGATGGTTTCATTATCGATCTATCCCCATGAGTACTCGAATCATTGCGTTATCGATGACATATAACCGATAATAATACCTGCAATAAAGAATCATGAAGCCTTGAAATCATTCCAGTAAGTATCGATGTGATCTCGCAGACATCTAGCAGATGAAAGAGAAAGTACAAAAGATAAAGGAGGATTCGAATTTTGTATAAATGCTTATTATGTCGCGAGGAATTTCAGAGGATTCACAAAAATTCTCAAATTGGTTCTCATGGTTGAAATGAACTATGGATTCTGATCGAGTCTCATTGAATATCAATGACCTCTGATGGCACCGTACGCTGTTACTTTCAACCTGAATATTCCCTGTTTCAATTAAAAGTAAGCATCGAAAACAAGGGCAGACACAATGGAAAAGGCTGAATTTCAGTCAAGTTTTTAAGGAAGATGCAGCCACATTCAGCCCGACTTTTTACTGTGTCGCGACATTTCGTTGGATCCCGCAAACATCAACGGACAAAATCGTATAAATGAAATTCGAGAATCAAAAAGTATCCTATTTTACAAAAATTTGAAAGATTCTTATTAATATTTTAACGATCCTCCGCAACATTTGATAAATACCGTGCATTCACGTACAACAAATAACGGAATATTCAAAATCCTGCAGTACATTTTTCAAACGATGTTTCCATTTCCAAAACTTCGAAAAGATTTATCAGACTCTGTGATTTTTGTTTCGTTTCCATAAACGATTCAAACTTCACGAATATGTGCATTCGCACGGAGTGAGAATCCTCAATGCTGAAAAGTAGGTTTTCAATAAATACTTATGGAACATGTTCTTGAAGTTCTACCGTACTGAGCAAAAAAGATGGTCAACTTGAGTTGCCTTGCAAAGTTCGAATCGTTTATAGAAACAAAATGAAAATGAAAACTCGCAAAATTTGATAAATCATCAGTATTTATGTTTTTAAATTACCTGTTTGGACCTGGAAACTTCGTTTGAAAAATGTACTGCAATTTCTCGGGGCTCCAATAGATTTGATTAATGTTGCTGAAGTTTGAATTGTTTATCGAAACGGATCCGCAATCGAATACCGAAATACTCGGCTACTAGAGGCCCAAAATCTTGCAGGATATTCTTTTAACGACGTTTTTATTCCTAAGAAGTCAATTTGAGAAGATCAATAATGAGAATTCATCAGATTTGGTGACTTTGAATTTCCATTTTGTTTCTATAAACGATTCAGACTTCAGCAACATTTATGGAACTATAAAAATTCAGACAGTTTCTGTAATTTCTTGACCGCAACAGATCTGAATGATCAGAAAGCTCTTTTGAATATTCAGATTTATTCTGAAAATAAGTTTTGAGAATACATCTGCAAATTGAGAAAAACTTTCTGATAATTCAAACCTGTTGCTGTAAAAAATTACAGAAACGGTCTGAATTCTCAGAAAACTTTTCCCAGTGAATAGAAAGATACTAACGTGTTTGGTAATAAAAGTTTGTATCAATTATGCCTATACTGTAGAGCATTCAGTGACAAGCGTGGTTAGTTATGGTTCCCTCACTCATGACGATAATTTCATGAAATTGAATATGGAACATTGTAATACACAAAGTGGGGAGTGAGTTATAATATCTCAAGGCAGTGACTTCCAAGCAATGTATGGAGTAGATTCCCACAGAGGGGAAAAGATTGCCCAGGGTGGAATGATTCATAATATTGGGAAGTAATAATCCCCAAGCATTGTATGCCGTACATTACTGAGCCTGTCCTGGTTGAAGCGTCATAGCGATTCATAAAAGTTCTATTGTATTATTTATGGAATCTCATAAATGAATACATATGACTGATATTGAACTTCTATGAATCGCTGTGATACCTTAACCAGGGTGTTTATGAAGTAAGTATAGCTGAGGTGCAAGCACGAATCTATGAACGATTCATGAAGTTTCATCAAGTTAAAAATCTCAATCGTGTATCATAGGTAAGTCGGTATGAGCGTTACTTCTGCTAGGTTGGATCAGGAAAAGAATTTTCTTTAATTACAGCCTTGCATTTCGGTCAATAGGGCGAAAAACAATCGTGGAAGGGTGAATTCCAAAGAAATACTTTTTCTCTGACATTTAAGAGTACTTCATCTTTTTTTTTCGAATTATGGTATTGATCGCTAAGTTTTGAGATGAATGGTTAATATGTTTGTTCGATGCATATGGTAGTAGAAACCAGAAATCGGCAGTAATGATTTGTTGATTCATGATTTTGGGATTTATTGTTCATTATCTCCAGAATCAGAATTTTCACGGCTCGCAGTTTCCATCGTAACCTTCAAAAATGGAAAATATTGATTTAAATGCAAACTGTAAAAAGAGAAAATTCTGATTCCAGAAATAATGATAATAAATCCCGAAATCATTACCGAAAAAAATCATTATTGCCGATCCCTGGTATAAGAAACTAAATGAATTATCAGTGATCTTCATTTCAATAAAGGAACTATCAGTCCTCTCAATAAGGAACTGTAGATAGAAAAGTTCAGTTGCCACCAATTTGCCAACCCTTTTCAGCAATGGTCCCTTGTATTCCTAGTAATCATTTAATGTTCTTTTTTCTCAGTGCTCTTTCACTTACGTTCGCGGGAACCGGAAAAATTCTCTTGATCCGCTACGAACGACTTCCAAGGTTTGCCACGCTCATCCACATCTTTTGTATGTAGCGTATGTTAAGGTATATATATATGTTTGTGTATGCGTATGGATTTATACACATTCATACGCACGATCATTTGAATATATACATCTACACATATACATTTATTGTTCTTTACCGCGCGTGCCCTTCAAGGAACCATACATCCGGTCAAGCGGACTGTGAGTTTATTGTTTCAAATATGTCTCTTTTATTTTCTACAGAATGTATGCGTGCGAAATAAGAATATATTTTTGACTGAAATGAGTTTTTCAAGTTGGAGAAAAAAAAATACACTCCCACCAATTGTACGAACATCCGGTTTTTTTCATTCTCCAATTGTGACGATGTACACAATTTTTATGAAAAACTTCACATACGTTATATATAAAAAGGTTCTTAATATTAGGAATTTTTATATACATTCAACATCAATATGTTCCACATATCGAGAAAAACATTTCCCCGTTTGGCAAAATTTTTACCTAAATTTTGAAAGCTGTTGGTGGGCAATTTGAAATTTCACATTCAAATCACACGTGAAAATATCTTTAGCGTTGAAAATGTTATAACTTTTGAACTATGCTGTAAAAAAATGCTTTCTGGAAATTCAGAAAATGTGATTGTAATTTTTTACAGTCACTTTTTACTGAATTCTTAGGAAAATTTTTCTGAAACTTGAGAGGAGGTTCTCGTCAAGCGAATTCCGAGATCAGGTGATTTTCTCGAATGTTTTTTTCTCAAGAAGGAAGTAAATTAAGAACTCGAGCCTCAAAAAGGTACATGAAAAAAATTTTCTCAAGTCAAAAGATTCGTATCCCGAAACCTTTCCAAGGCGTTTTTCTCGAAACCATTTTTTTAAAATTCGGCCCTACGGAATCTCAAAAACTACCGAACGGATCGCTCTTTTTTATTTTATTTTGAAGCTGATTGAATTTATTGGAGGATGAACCTAAATGGAGATGACATTTGCCTTTCCCATGACATTGCTTTTCACTGAAAAGAATTCCTTCATGTACTTGAAGACTCAATTACCAACTTTGGAGCCCCCAAGTTCTTTATTTACTCCCTTCCATGAGGAAAAATTCGAGAAAATAACCTTATTTTGGGGTCGCTAGATGAAAACCTCTCCTCAAAAGTGCTATAACTTTTGTACTACACCGTAAAAACATTCTTTCTAAAAATTCAAAAAATGTGACTGTAATTTTTGCTGAAACTTAAAAAGATTAAGTGAATTCTCAGAATACTTTCCGAAATTTAGTTGATATTTCTTAAAATTCGGAAAGAAGTGGCTGTGAAAAATTACACTCACATTTTTTGGTTTTTCAGAAGGAATTTTTTACCCTTTAGTTGAGATAAAAATTTTTTCCAGGCACATTTTTGTAAGGCATTAAATTCTCTAAAAAATCATCTCTGGGTTAATTTTTTGTAACCATGAAGATCTTTGTGTTTTTTTTGTATTTCCCCGTGAGTATACGAATTTTTGACTTTGAAAAATCGATTCTGGGGTAATTTAATGTCCTAAAAGAATCTGCCTGGAAACAATTTTTATCTCAACCGATTTTTTCACTTGTTATTCAAATGGGAAATTTCGAATGCCCACCAACAGCTTTCAAAATTGAGATAAAAATTCTGCCGAAAGGAAGAATTTTTTCTATGTATATATACAGATCCATTTTAACCCATAAATTCGATAGGTTAGTTTTTTTGAGTCACCCTAATATGCATTATTGAAAAATGTGGAAGCAATTAACACATACTTCTGTATGTTGAATTCACTAGAGATTTTGTGAAGATCCAAACCAATTTTGGTATTCAAATCATTTCCAGATAGTATGGTATTTATAATAACTTTTAAATTGAATTCGGAATAGTTTTCTTGTCTGAAGGCGTGAAGAGAGGTCTAAATTACGGATCGAACGGCGAAGGTATGAATTGAATTTTATACATCCTCTTCAAGTTATAACTAATTGAGTGAAACATTACTCAACTAGCCCCGGTCTACCCTATATTTAGATATATAATGAACCGAAACGAGGAAGCTTTATGCCTTCAATTTATCAATTGACAGAATTTTTATGATTGTTTATATGAGAAAAATCTACATAATTGATCGACTTTGTGTGCAAATGGTTACCAACAAACAAACTGATTCAAGAAATTTGACTTCATTTTCGTGATTAGGACATCACAATACTTTCGAATCGGTGTTCAAACCTCAATATACAAGACGGCTGTTGACCAATGTAATCGAATAAATCACACAAACGTTGGGAAAAAGCGCTGCTTTGGAAAATGTTCTTTTCTCATATTCATCCGAGTATGTTCAAGTATCTATAATGGCGAACCAAAAATCTGATGCGAACACAGAACTCAATTGGTGATTGGTTAAGGTTCACGTTGCCAGTTTGACAACAATAATTTCTTACTACTCAACGACGATCGGTCCTCCTGGTTTTACTTTCCTCCCTTGGCCCCAACCACCGGACCAGACCACCTCTGTTCCCATCTTCACTCTCTCTCTCTCTCTCTCTCTTGCAGAACCTCTGTTTTATCCTGATTGTTCTCACGCGCATTGTACGCCCTGACGGTCCCTACTTTGTTTCTTCACCTTCCACGAAGATCGCAGATCACCTTGATCAACCTGGTAAGACAAACCACGTGATTCGAAACAAGGGGGAAGACAGAAGAAGAAGAAGAAGAAGAAGAAGAAGAAAAAGAAGAAGCTCCTGTTTGTCCTTTTTACCTTTGAGCTTATTTCTCTACCGTTTCTATGAATACTCTTATCACACCATCTTGTGAGAATTGTCATTTGATATTCATATTCTGTTTCCACGTACCTTTGTGATTTCTTATTTATTGGAAAGTTTTTTATTCCACCTCCTTTTCCTGCAGGTTTAAAAATTTGAATCCCAGCTCCCAAAGACATCTTGAATAGTCTCCGTTATGAAAACGTATTGAATACCCGAAGAGTTCTTTCTGAACATCAAGTTGTTCATCGAGAGATTTTGCGGCAACTCTTGTACTGTATGTGTAACACTACTATTGACATCAGTTGGAGAAATAAGGAATTTCACATGAATTTTCGTAAGAAAACAACGAAAATGCTTTGTTCTTCATTCGAAATAGAGGAGCACACATTCTCACAGTTATGAAAGAATCATCTTGTAAACTACAGTATCGTAAACTTGTGATACTTCACTGATCCCCAGAACGACAATGGGAACAAAACAATCATGAAGTAGTTCATAGTTCCTAATACCATGGAGTTCCATTCTCCCAAGGAAGAAGGGTCTCTTCTCTTCTTGTTTTTCTTCTCGTTATTGTATCAACTTTTCAACAAGTTCGTAGAGAAAGTAGATTGAACCGAGCATTGTTTTTACAGCATTTTTTATTATGTCTTGAAGTTATATTTTTACAATTGAAATTTTCCAGAATGATATATATGAAGGAAATAGGAGTGTGAATTGAGCAAACAGAAAAGAAGGGAAGATGCAGACGTGCATATAAGTTTGCAATATAATGTTGCATGTGCACGTACATGCGTCTCAACCTGAAGAAGAAGAAGAAGAAGAAGAAGAAGAAGAAGAAGAAGAAGAAGAGGAAGAAGAAGGAGAAAAAGAAGATGACGACGATGATGATGATGATGAAGATGATGATGATGACGATGATGAAGGAAAAGAAAGAGAAAACTTTGAAAGGGGAAGTCGTCTTCGTCGTCGTTGTCGACGAAGTTTGAGAAGAGAGAGAGAGAGAGAGAGAGAGAGAAGAAAAGAAGAAGGAGAAGAGTGCAGTAAGAGAAGGGGCAGGGAGAATGGATAGACGGACGGACATAAGAAGTGCAGCGAACTCTCCCAAGGCCTGTCAGCCAGCCAGCCAGCCAGCCAGCCAAGTGCCCCCACCGAGCGTATGCAACTGCAACTGCAACTCTGTTTCTCTCTCTTATTTGTTTCGTTCCTTATTTTTCTACCTACATCCCTACCTTCTTCTTTCTCACTCGTAACAAAGGAGATGAGGGAATCGCATCGAACGAACTTAGGCTCTGCAACATATAGAGAGAGAGAAACTTGTACGTGTATGCATTCGCATACTCAAAGTGAAATAAAGTAACGTATCTTCGATTCTGATACCAACAAGGATATAAGTTTAGGTATTCGAAGTGTCTTCATATTCACCTGTCAAGTATTGTATACGGAAAATACACAATTGTAAAAACTGCCTGCGTGGTGCGACAACGGAGCACTTCGAGCCTTTATATCGAAAATTTCACAATATATCATGTAATATTGTTCATCAGATATCGAGAACTACTGGAATTACGTTTTAGAACTGCAATTCTTCTTATTCACTTTGCTTTTAGTGTAACATATATTATGAGGAAGACAATGAACTTGTAAAATTCGCGATTTTAAGTCTCAAGGTGCATCGTTGTTGTGCTACCCTGGTTAAAAAAATCCATTGAATCGGACGAAATGAAATGTAATGGGATTTGGTCAGAACATTGGGCAAGATTCAATGAGATTTGGCAACAATCAATCGGTTTATTTAACCAGGGAATGTAGATGGATTTACAGTTCTTCTCCATGTGCTTGCGGGTAGGTTGAGGAAACTGAATATCCATCAAAATTCATGAAAATTACGAGAGAATTGTGAGAAAAGTTACCTAAAAAATGACTACACTTTACAGTAAAGTAAGGACAAAATCACATTTCGGGGTTATCTATTATATTTTGTCATTAAAATTACTATACTTTATAGTGAAGAGTAACAGAATTCTGTTATTTATTGATAGAAAGTATAGTAATTTCAATAACAAAATGTGATTTTGTTCTCACTTTACTGTAAAGTGCAGTAATTTTTTAAACTGGAATGGAAGAATGGATCCTATATCCCGACTAAAAATGATGTATTCTGTAAATCTGAATCAGTGAAAAAACACTGAGAACCAGTGGAATTTCACTAAGAAGCAGGACTAAGTCTTCCTCTGGTTAAATCAGTGGAAAATTTAGCACTGTTGAGTCGTGGCATTTCATAGATTCTCAATACTTTTGATTGATCCGAATTTACAGCGTAATAAAAATTGTATATAAATTATACACAAATTATGTACGAAGCATTCCAAGAAATTCAAAGGAAAATTTGATTCATTTCATTGTGTTTTCATTTTTTAAAAATTATCTTCTATTCCAAATATAGAGTACCAATACACAACGTGATGAATGAAAACTTCTTTGTTCCTTCTTCCAGATGAATGAAGTTGCAAATTCCTATTTTACATCCAACAGAGAAAAACATACCACAGAAAGGAAGAATTTGATTTGTTACATTTTTTGTTTTTCCGTCCAAAGGTCTAAAAATATAAATTCAATTCCACGTAGTTGCAATGAATCGTTGTACATTACAATGCATCAAGTACACACGTAATCTGAAGTGACTCAGGTTTTATTTCCTGCTTGGAGTTCTGGTTACTAGGTTGGATATAGTTGATATGTGTAGCTCGGCCGAGCGGCACTGGTTTGTTTGGCGTTCTTTCTTTACTGGTTCAACTGATCGATGGCTACGTAAATAATAATATTCTCATTCACTCCAATCTGCATTCTTCTCAAGCAGCAACAGAAGTTCAAAGTATATACGAAATAGAAATTCGATACAGAATATTCGAATGGGACTGTTTTAAATATTATACTTGTAAAGTACATGGCACATTTAAAATGTATGATATTCATTCCATCGACGTTCGATTAAATACGTTCGATGAATATGCACAGCACCTGTAAAATGGTCTCATCAGAATGTGCAGGGAACATATTTCGAATATTCTAAGAACGTTCATAGGGTATTTTGGTGCTGCTTGGGTTTTCTCTTCTTTCTCCGTGCTTGGCGTCGAGAATCATGTGTACAGGGTGTTTTATAATTCACTGTCAAAATTTCACAGGCGTTATTCCGCGATCAAAATGCAATAATTTTCCGCATTGAAAAATTTTTCTTGAGCCTTAGTTTTTGAGATACAAGCATTTTTAGATCACTCGAAAGCACTGTATGCTACATACTTGAGCTTGATACCATTCGCTGAGTTGAAGAAAGGCGACCTGGAAGAAAAATTGAAGTATCCTATCATTTTTCAATCCAAAGTTATAGTGATTTGAAATTTCTGGGCTTCCAGCATCTTTAAATCATTATAGCTCCCAAATAAGGAATACCAGGATAGTTGAATTTTTTCCTTACAGATCCGCCGTTTTCTAATTTAGCGAATGGCGTTGGGCCGAAGTATGTCCTACACAATGCTTTTGAGTGATTTGGATTTGAAAAACAAATCTAAAAATATTCATACCTCAAAAACTAAGACTCAAAAAAAATCTTTCAATACTGAAAATTATTACATTTTGACTGCAGAATGACGGATGTGAAATTTTTTCAGCGAATTCTGAAACACCCCGGTAAATATATATCCTATAATTCCAATCGTTATAAATCATCGTAACAAATTCATTTTCAAAACAACACCCAGCAAAACTTAATCTAAAAATAAAAGCATCCCTCTCATTTTGATGCAACTTCATCTCGGATATATAGTATCAAAAGTATGACTTTCCATTCGAGAAGATTGATCTTTGTGGTGAAAGAATTTTCATTTGTTCAGAATACTCTCAAACCTAGAGGCATATTCTCAATGGGAAAAGAAAACAAAAGTGGAATATCTTTTCTGATTGAGAGCGGTTTTTCCTCTCACTTCAAGATTACTTTTTTTTTGAGTGAATAGTATCAAGAGACATGAATAGTTTCAATAAAAATTGTAAGTAATTGGTACGATATATGCTTCTACGAGTACATAACTGGGAGAATACAATTATTTTCTTCGTGTAACAACACACGATATTGTTCATAAGTATTCCTTTCGGAAAGGTAGAATGATACTCAATGATATATACACAGAGTACATCAGTACTCTACCTATTGAACTGTGGATTAAATTCAGTGTGGGTGAACTTCATTATTCGAAAGAGTTCATTAGTCGATAGTATACGGTTGTATGTGATAATTCGTATATACATGTACGTAAGTATAAGATAATCTATACTTACGAATATTTACGTAACTTCTGTTTTCATGCTTGGACTTTCGATGCTTTATGTACCAATCAGATTGAATTCATTCACGTTTTACTCGAAGCATAAGTAATTGTGTGAAAGGAATCATGTGTGTCACTTCAAAAATATATACAACTGCTTCGAGACACACTCAAGTGGATACCAGCGTTGGTAACTCCATGAATTGTGAGATAGGAATACACGGAGAAAAATGCAGGTCAAAAATATAGTGATGTATATTCACATTTTTCTGGAATTTTATTTGAAAAAATTATTAATACTTGACAAAAAATAGAAAAGAATGTGAACTTTCCAAAAGTTGCACATACAATTTTGGAAAGTTTATATTTTTTTCTATTGTTTGTTGAGTATTGATAAGTTTTCATTGTTTTTTCAAATAAAATTCCAGAAAAATGTGAACCGTTTTATCTTTATTACAAATTTAAGAAATACTATATTTTTGATTTATATTGTGTAGAGGTGCAATAACGATGCTGGTATAACCTTTGAAATACACTGTAAAAATTAATGAGAAATTTTATTTTGTTTCAATAAGGGATTTCCCTCTCGGATCGATGAAGAATCAAAACTTATACTGTTAACTTTTAGATTCACAAACGATCCACAAAGGTTCTACGAACGTTGAAATGTCCGCCTCGAAATACTCTCAGGAAACATAGATGGAACGTTCATTGAAGTTCCACAAAAATATCTACACGCATATTCATTCTCATTAATGTGAATGAATAATCAATTAATTAATAAACATAAATTAATATGAATCAAACCTTCGATGAACCTTCAACGATCGTTCCATCTATGTTTCCTGAAAGCACTACTGTGCCCACAAAGTGAGGTATTGTTAAGCTTCATGTTCTCTTCGTGTAACATCTTCAAAAGTATCTCATTGGAATGTGCATAAAACATATTTTGAATAATCGAAGAACGTTTATAGCATATTCTGGTGCTACTCGGGTATATTTGATAGTACCTGATGGGAGAATTCTTCCATATTGTATTATCAAATACAGTACCTTTTAGGAAGGGTCCGATTGAAGGAGAGATTCTACTTCAGGAGGCTTCAAAAAAGCGTGTTTTCTTTCAGAATTGTTTTGGATACAAAAAAAATAATTCAATAAAACGAATTTTCTGGAGTATTATTCGTGTATGTTTCAAGTTGATACAAAAATTTTTTTCCAATGAGAAATAATGAGGGAAAGTGTGTTTTCTCCAGTTTTCATTTTTACGATCATTATACACTGGTAGGAGTGATTGCAAAAAAACTAGACGTCCGATTAGAACGAACCAAAGCTTCACTGAGAGAAGAGCGATTTGGAAGTTCGGTAAATGGTGATATATTTGTTCGATAAATCTAAATAATACTGAACTCTCAGCGATGTTTCATGAAATTTCAAGAAGGATTACTTATAGTCTGCTTTACATCACTCAGTGTTCTTCAATCGTTCTTATATGATACAATATTCATGACCAAATTCGCTGTGTATCATTCAATTACTCAATATAATTATCCTATAATGATCCTATAATAACAATTGTAGAACACTGAGTAATGTAAAGCAAAATTGCAGTAATGTTTTTCGAAGTTTCATGAAATATCGTTGAAAATTCAGTAATATTCAGATTTATCAATCAAATATAATACTATTCACTGAACTTCCAAATTGCTCTTCTCTCAGTGTTGTTATCTTCAGTTTTGTATCCTCTTCTATTTGAACCTAAAAAGTTTATGGAAAATTACGTCTAAGCAATTTTTATAGCAAGTTCAAGTGATTATTCTTCCTCCAAAAAGTACTGTTGTTTTTTTTGCAAACACCGAGTAAATTTTGAATTCCACGATTTCTTCCAAGTTTTGTTGGTTTACATAGGAGAATGATGTATGAAAATTAAAATGCCGTTTGGTTTTTGTGTTTTAGATAGGAAATACGACCTATATCTTTCCCATCGATAGAAGACTTGAATTGCGAGGCGCTGTTCGAATGTGGACATAACTCTGACATATATGATCTTTTTATACTAGAAAAAATTCTTTTATTTACTTGAAAAATATATGAAAATACCCTGAAAAGTTCGTTGGATGAAATTATTTTTTTTTCTACCTAAAACAATTCTTTAAAGAACAGTATTTTGAGGCCTCCTAAAACAAAACCCCCCCCCCCCCCTTCAAATGATATAATATGGGCAAGTTTGTCTCGTACACGCTCGCAAAATACACCGAGAAAATGGTTTATTTATAGTTAACAAACGTATATTTCTTTATAGCGGAATAAATATTTATTGAAATATAATTATATTCCGTTAATGATCGACAAGTGATGTTTAGTAGATATAAACGTTTGTTAATAGTTAAAAAATCATATTTATGAGAATCATGATAGATTTGCATGGAATATATATTCATTTAACCATAACCAAATATACATTCTTTGAGTATAAATGAACTTTTTTGTCTTTGTAGTAATTTACAATGTAACTTTGTTCTCCGTGTAAGTAGTGGCTTTCTTACTATTGTTGATGTTACAGCTGAAAATTTTCAATGTTTCTGACTTTCGAAGAAAAATAGGACTTCATACGATTGAATTTTTCTCAGTGTAAATTTATCCATTCTCTTTTTTCCATTTAGAAGTTCGTTTGTTCAACAAGAGTGGAAAACTTTCTCCCCCCCCCCCCCCCCCAACCTTGAAGATCTATTCTGCCTTCTGGAGATTTAATTTTCCAAGAAAACGGAAAAATCCACCAAATCTTGGTAAACAATTACCTGTCCTCTGAGAAGAGCTTGGCCATCCCGATTATTTCAAGTGACTAATACTATATCGAGACGTGGGTTCCACACGTGATGGAGTAAATCAGGGTGAGATGACGCACTTTCCCGCTCCACTGCAGCACGGAAAAATACATCAAACCTCATTTGACACGGAAAATTTAAAGATTGTAATTGAATCTTCATATTTTTCTTGCGTGAACGAGGTTTGATGTATTATTTTATGCTGTAGAGAAGCGGGAAAGTGCGTCATTTCACCCCCATTTACCCTATTCCTGGAGTTTGGAAAATGAATATTATAATTTCCAATACCTCGGACTAATTTTCCTTACGATTTGATTGAGAGGAAACAAAATGCCATGATTACATATTGAGAAATTACTTGTTTCCCACATAAAAATTTACTGTATAAAATTTGTAGAGTGAGATTTCACTCTTTAGCCAGCCAGAAGAGAGCTCGTCAAAATTTCGAGTGAAATTTCCACTCTTTCAGAGTGATAATCTAAGATTCGAGGTTGGAAAGTTACTGTCACTCCAATTCCAGAGTGAATTTTTCACTCTCAAAGAGTGAGGGTCCCGAATCAAAAGGTGAAACCTGATTTAGCTCCGATTCGTTGCGTATTACGGAGTGAATCAGGCTTTGAAAAGTATTATAATTTTTCGACTCGGGTTCACTCGAAACGAAAGAAAATCCCATTCGAAGCGGACTGGCTCACTTCTGAGACTCAGTGGAGTGAAACGCGTGATTTTTCACTCTTCAGAGAGTTCGTATTGCGATATCTTTCAGACAAGTTTAAGATATCTTATGCAACGTGTTTAGATATCTCAGGGTGTCTATCTGCCATGGAGATTCAACGGAATTGATCAATCATGAGGGTTCAATGAGTAGACTGACCAATGAGAGGAAAAGGAATTTCCAGGAGTAGACACCCTGTATCAATGTTGTTGAGGTTTGAATCGTTTGTTCAAACGAATCCGTAATCAACTAGCGAAATATACAGCTGTGGGAGACCAAAAATTTTATAATATATGCTTTGAACGATGTGCCAAATTCCGAGAAATTGATTTGAGAAGATGAATAATGATAATTCATCAGATTTTGTGAGTTTGAATACTCGTTTTGTTTCTATAAACGATTCAAACTTTCGCAATATCTGTATCTTTTAGGAATCTAAACCATGTATTACATCTAAGAGACATTTTTTAGATTTGTTATAGACGTAAGACATGTTTGAAACATCCAAAGGATATCTAAATACGTTGCATAAGACATCTCGAATTCGTCTAGAAGAAATCGCAAGGCATAATTTGATATTTCAGTTACCGCAACTCCGCAAATTTTCACCCGGAAAATATAACTCTCCATCGAAAAAATCTTATCCTAAAAATGCGGATCTCCTTTTTATCTGAATATCAGGAAAATTTCCACTTATGCACGGAGAAAAAGGAATTCGCTGTGGCAGCGAAATCTACTTTTGCTGGGTTCCTATTGCCAGAGCAGCAAATTTTTTGCTCTGACAGCAAACTATTTGCTGTTCCAGCAATCTTGTTAGCTGCGATAGCGAATTTTTAGCTGTGGCGGCAACAAATGTTTGCTATCCCAGCCAAATTTGTTTGCTATCCCAGCCAAATTTGTTTGCTATTCTGTATATAATACTGAAAATTTACTGGCGGAGCAAACATTTTTTGCTGCCACAGCTAAAAAATTGCTGTCGTAGCTAACACGATTGCTGTTATAGCAAATTTTGAGCTAGGTCAGCAAAACAATTTGCTATTCTATATATAATACCTCGATTTGCTGCGTCAGCAAATTTTTTCTCTCGGTGTGTTAAGATTCTCCCTTGCTTAAAGAATCTCATTGAATCGATTGATTCCCATTGATTCCGATGCAGAAAATCGATTCACACTCATTAAAAATTGATTCTCAATGGGTTTGAGTCAATTTTCTGCGTCGGAATCATTGAGAATCAATCGATTCAATGTGATTCTTTTTAAGCAGACTCATTTTTAGAAGATGACTTTTCCAGTGCCTTGCAGAAATCGGGTCCAATATTTACCATTATTTCAATAAAACTTCGTTGCGAGAGAAAAAATTTCTCTGAAATGTGATGATTCTTCCGCCACCCTGACTTGAATTCCCACGATGGAATTCCCTCCGAGCTACGTCTGCTGCCTTTGTTTAGCTACTCCCAATTGATCACTCTTCTCCTCAAAATATATTTCAGTCATCCGAAAAGGAATTCAATCTTTATCCGCGAACTGTTCCTCGTAATCAATCGATTTATCAACATAATATATATATATACATATATATATATATATATATATATATGTGTGTGTGTGTGTGTTTGTATATGCGTGCATTCCATTATCATGTTGCACGCATGTTATGGATCGAAACTTTCGCGAACGCACGAACGAACGAACGAACGAGCAACTCGGTATTAAAAGAGCTACCACGGTTAGCCCTGGCCTAGATAAAACACCACCGTTCGCAACGATCGTTTGCAGTGATCGTCTCCGCCATTTGTTCGCATATGGATAGAATTTTCCATTAGAAATGATTTAATAAAAATTTGGTGATAGTGAAGTCTCTTTGGAACTGCTGGTACGATAAAATATGCCCCGGTACCACCGGACTATCAGTTTCTACTATTGAAGAATTTTTCTTCTTTCCGTACATCGTTGCGTTGCTTTATAAGATACTTTTTCTTTCGTCCTGCTTTTTATATTCTCCACAACAAACACATTTTTTAGATATTTTATTCGATAAGTTTCAAACGCTACAGCAGTTGGATGGTGTCAATAACGAGCACGGAAAATCCAGTCAGGCGTTCCTCGTAGAATAAAAAGAATTATTCAAAGTTTTTGCCTGATTCTGATAGCTCGCAGGCTATATTGGTAATTAAAATCATCACGGAGTGCGATGAGATATTCAAATTTTCACACTGATATTCAGGAATGCCACGCTGACATGCCGGAGGAATGTTAGACAGTGCAAGGAAATGGTCATACGAAACGCTAAGTGATCGGGGAAAAATATTTATTTCATTCTGAAACTACATGCCGTGCTATGTGCAACAGTCGCTCTTATAGTAATGGAAGAAACGCATGCGCAACTGACTCGGTGCACGTGGTAAGTACAAGTATGTCAAGGCGCGACCTGAATTTTCCTACTCTTAGTTGCACTACACGTTCCTCTTTGTCCCTCTGGATAAACTTCCCCCTCGCCGCGCGTTCGTGTATTCATCCCTTTCTTGACACATACTGTTTCCACCATCTCTTCTTCTCCAACCTTCTCTTCCGTCAGTCAGTGTAAATTCTCGTTGCAACTTCCCCTTCCTTCTAACGTAAATTACAAGCACTCTCTCGCTTCTTACCCTTTCCCTACACTTCGGTAACACAGGTAAGTGCATTCCGGCTTCGAGAATGTTGCAGCATAACGCAAACGAGATATGATAAAAGAATAATTATGGGAAAAACACGCGGACACACATTGTTTATAGAACTCAGATATATCTCAATGAATACAAAACATTTGTTTTCCAACAAGAAATTTCATGTGTATTTGTTCTCGCGTGAGGATATGTAGTTTAATCTTGTTCTCATCGATTCGTTTTCAATTACAACAAATCACTTTTCTCTTTCACTCGGACTCGATTATTATATTTCAATGTGAAATTTCAACGATTTCTTTTCCTAAATACACTTTTCGATTTTCATCTCTACTATATTCTATATTCATATTACTATTTTTATGGGATTTTCACTGTAAATTTGTAGGATTTTTCCCAATATTTACGGGAAATTCCCTATCCATGTACATGTCCATCACTCCACATACATGCACGCGAAATTTCCCATGAAAATTTTTTGCAGTGCTTATCTTCTTCAGATAAGAAAAAAATATATATTCTAAGGAGAAGAAAATATGTTCTCAAGGATAAGCTAATTTTTTTCCCAGTGTACTTCATTGAATTCAATATGGGAATATAATATTCCATGAATAATTTTTTATTAAACTTAACCCCAGAATACAACACTTATTTCTTTGCTATTAAACACAACCCAACCAACAAAAAGATATCTATTGGTATCTGAGAGATATGGAAGATGTCTTAGAAGACTTTCGTGATGATATCTTTTCGACATCTAAAAGATGTCTTGTGCAACAAATTTCAACAACCCAGACAAGCAAAAATTTGTCCTCGTGTGGAAAAATTTCCTGCACTTGATATCTTGGAGATGTCTTATGCAACAATTTTTCACTGTCTTCAAGATATCTTCAGTAAGTAATCCGAAAGACGTCTAAAAGAGATCTGAACACATCCTTTAGATTTCTTAACCGAAGGTATCTTACAGAAAATGGTTGCATAAGACATCTAGTGGAATTCTTTGAGATAATCGAGAATTAGATGGTTTCAAGATATATGTTCGATTCTTTTAAGATAAGTTTTAGATTTTCCCAAGATACGTTTTGAATATCTTCGAGATATGTTTTAGATGTATTTAGGATGTCTTTCTGGAATCATTGAAGACATCTAAGACAGCACATAAGGATATCTAATGAGTTCTGAAAAAGGAACATGGCGTGACTTTTGCCCTTCTTACTTAGAAAATTTGTAAGATGTGTAACAGATATCATTCAAAAACTCTTTCAAGATGTCTTTTGGACTATGCTGATTCGACATCCAAAAGATATCTCTCAGAAATACCTTAAAGCTATGTTTCTGACATTCCTTGAAGATGTCTCAAAGATACCATTTCGATATATCTTGAAGATATCTTTTTCTTCCTAAAGATATCTTTTAGATGTCTTCAAACCTTTGGTGTTTGTTGAGAACACTCGGGTATTTTTGTACCCCACAGCGTTGAACGGGATTTACACAAATATTTATTACAAAAAATGAATTTTGCAATACATCATTTTCTTCGTTTTTTCAAGACGAAGACAACAGTATGAATTTCAATGCGAAAATGGTATAAAATATTGCAAAATATTAGTCGAAAAAAAATCGCAAAAAATTAGCAGTCTGACTCTTTTCGAGAAAATGACCGTAACTTTTCGAATTTCCATCCGACTTTGAATGTCTGAGAAAATTTCGCAACTTGAAACAATTATGTGAAACACTGATCAAACAGAATTTTGATTGTTTTTTCAAAAGTACATTTATTTGAAAAGCTGACAATCAATGTAAATGTCATGAAACAATGTATTCATGTAAAAACGTAATTTTCCATGTTTGTAATCGGTAGAGTAATACTCAGAAATGTAGAGGAAAAATTTTTCAATTCCTTTCAGTCTTTTGATCCACATCGACCGCATAAATATGAAAAATCAGTTACATTGGTAACAAAAATAATTTAGATTTTTTTTTTCAACATAAAAGCACTGCAAATGATGACAGAGAACTTCATATTTGCAAAAACTGCTGCAAAACCCAAGATTCTCCTTCAAATTTGAAGTATGAACTTTTACACAACCGCGCTGCTCTGGTGGAAAAATTTCGTCCCTGAAATTTTCAGGGATTTTTAGTGAAGAGTTTTTTCAGAGGATTTCAGAGGTGTTCAGCGTTTTTCAGAAATATTCATAAATATTCAGAAAAATTTTCAATCGAAAATGTGCCCGATGAGTGACAGTTTTTCAGATTCTTTTACACGGAGAAAAAGGTATCTTGAAAAATACCATAATTTATGGATTTTTGGCGTTGGTCTAACCCGAGTCAAAATATCTACGTGAAGATATCTCTAAAAGTACCATAATGGCTGGGACTTTTACGAGGAGGGTACCATACTTCTTTATAAAAGTCCAAGAAATTATGGGATTTTTGGAGGTTCGTTAACGTAAATATTTTGACTCGGGTCAGACCAATGCCAAAGATCCATAAATTATGGTATTTTTCAAGATATGTTTCCTCAGTGTAGGGGTTTTCAGTGTTTTTCAAAGTTTTTCAGTGAGATTCAGAGTTCTGCAGTGGAATGTAGTGAAATTTTCAGAGATTTCCAGAGAAACTTTCTTTCCTAGGGTGAGCACCGATGTTACCACAACGCTGGGATGTTTTCGTACCCCACGTCCACTTCGTGTTGCCATCAGCTGCAATCAAAAGGCGAATTGACACTTCTAGTCAACTCTCCCCTGTGGTAAGAAATTTTCATTTTGGAGGCGAAAAAAATTTCGATCCCTCAAAACGATGCTTGGTTACCAAGCCTCAGCCATACTTTATCTACGTCGCGGCATGCTAGCACCAATAGTAAATTCTTGTATAGGTCCCTGGGTCTTTGAGAAATTGTTAAATTTTCAAAAGTTCATGAGACTTCTGGGATATACTTTCAATCACTGGAAATAACTTCCTAAAGTGATGATATCGTAAGAGTATTCTTTACTCTTTTTATGATTTCATGGAAATCAAGAAGAATTTCGAAACCAGAAAACCATCTGGGTCTTCAAATCACCAGGTAGTCCTTGGAGGGTAAATGATGAATTCTCATCACAGTTCTGAACTGCTAAATAGAACCTTTGGTTTTGGATAATTGTTTGATATCATTGGATACATATCCTATTTCCATATAAATCGTTAATCATCAACATTAGCGTTCCTTGGAATGGATTATTGATCCCCAAGTGCTCGAGATTCGTATTTCATAGAGAGAGGTTGACTGATGAAATAACTAATTGGATTCGATGAGCTTCCACATATTCTCCTACTAAATTTCAAACTTTCGATTTCAACAAAGGTAACGGGAAGTAATGGGGTAACTGACGGAAACACCCTTTGTTTCCTATGACCTTATTCTTTTCCCATAGGATTTAAAGGGTGGTAAAGGTACCACGGACAAATACCTGCTGTACATTCACTTTGTGTAAGATAATATGACTTTGATAATAATCAGCATTCTGTTTAATATTAAATTACAAAATCTGAATGATTCGCTGTAAGCCCAGCAAAATCCCGAAAGCGTGTATATCTAACTGAAATGATGATGATGAAATTGATAAGGAACAATGAAATTTCATTCGTTGGATTGAATATTGGTATCGTCAGTGGAATTTTAATAAACCTACGTTTTGTTTGGTTTTCTATTGAGATACTGAACCACTTTTACTGACGCTGAATTAAATATTTTCACTTGTACACGCGAGACGATTGAACGGAAAGCAGGAAAGAAGAAATTTCACTGAACGTATAAGACACGGTCTCACAATAATAATGATGCTCATAAATAAAACGATTCCTGAAAGGAAATTGATACTTATACATCGTGTTGAAAAATAATTGAAAATACGTGCATGTGTAATGTACATATAGAAACAATAAAGGGGATAGAAGTGTTTTAAATTGTTCGTTAGGGAAGAAAACTCACACGTGCAATGAGTATATTGTATGTTCAATGTATACATGTCTATATATAGAAGAGAAAGAAATATTCAAGAATATCGCACGTGCGACGATGACAAAGAAGAAATAACAGGAGATTATAAAATAATGATATTTGGTTCTTTCAGTATTCTATTTACATACTTCTTCATTTATGGATAATTATTTTTCGAATTAAACAACTTCAAGAACAAAAACATTGAGTTTTATTTCTGAAAGCGTGATCCATCAGATTTCTCAATGTGGATTCTCAGAGGAATGTAGATGAATTCTTTATAGATTATTATACAATGAGGAAACCCTATGTTTAATCATTGACAGAGGATTCCTTGTAGAGCGTTATGAAAATAATCGAAAATATATATCGCTGAAGTTTGAATCTTGACGATAGTGTTTCAAAATCAATTGTCTTAAATGTAATGAAATGTTTTCTCGTTGCTTTCTCGATAGGGGGAGCTCAGTGATCATTAGACCGGAGCGAAAAATCATTTATATCGGATATCGTTTAGCAATAGTGTGAAAAATGTGTGGTTACTGGTCACAATCAATCACGCGAAACCCTCATGCTGTGGGACAACATCTTCAGCTCGCGAAATTGTGTCCAAGTATCGAATTTTTGATTAAAAACAGTGGAAAAGGTCGGTAAATTTCCGAGTTTTATACACTGAATGTTCCTGTTTTCAGTGATTATAATCCCTTGGAAACGTTCAACTATGCAGAAAAACCTCGGGGAGTTTCGTTGAACTAATAGTCGAATCTGACTGAATTTTTTGTTTTGTTGTTGTAAAATACGCGCGATATCAAAGTTTGCCGCTCAAATTTTCATAAGAATAGAGAATGCGAATTTTGTTAATAGAACATTATCTTCAATAAAAAATTTATCATATTATATAAGTGCCACTGTAAAAAATCAAGCAAAGTTCCTCAAAGCAAAGATTTTTTGCTGCCATAGCTAAAAAATTGCTGTTGTAGCTAACTAGATTCCAGTGGTAGCAAATGGATTCACTGAGGGAAAAAACTTCCGGGAACAATAAAATATTTAGTTGAATAGTCACCATAAAATACTTAATTGATTTGAATAAACTTTCATTGACTCGATCAAATATTTATTCCATCAAACAAATATTTAATATGCTATGGAATATTTCAATTATATCAATGGAAATAGTTATTTAATTGAGTATTTTATGGCGATTATTCAACTAAATATTTCATTGTTTGCGGGAAATTTTTCCTCTGAGTGTTGCTATCACAGCAAAAGGTACTCAACAAAATCAGGTTTCGCTGTCGTAGCGAATCCTTTTTTCTCCTTGTACCAGTTGAGGAATTTCAAATGATGCGTATTGATCGTAGAGTTAAACGACTCATCGGACCTTTATTTTTCACATAATTCCTAGACATCACTCGATATATGTTCACATATCTCTTATAAATCACACGGAGAAAAATAATACTATACAAATTACAACATTTTCTAGCGAATTAATAGTATTTTGTCTCATCTTTTGAATTGCTGCATCATGAGGAGTTGTACAGAGTTTTACACAGTATCGTGAGGTTTCTTTAACAAATTTCTGCACTTTCATCAACTTTGCCACACTTTGTGATTGAAACCTCAAAATACCGTGTAAAACTCCTTATGATGCGGCAATTTGCAGAAATATGGAGAGAAATGAGTAGAATGCTATGGTAGTGAAAGTGCAGCGATTTGTAGAACAAACCTCATAATATCGTGTAAAACTCTGCAAAACTCTTTATGATGCAGCAATTTGCAGAAAAATACAGAGGAATGATTAGAAATATGCTAATGAAATTGCAGAAATTCTTGGAACAAACTGGACAATTCTCTACAAAATTCTGCAAAACTCCTTCAAAAAAATTCTACAAAATTCTTGCAAAGGATTCGAAATCCTAGAGTTTTGCAGAGAAATATTTTTATTGGGGTACCCACACGCATATATATGAAAGGAAATGTTTTTTCGCTCCGGTTCAGTGATCATGCGGGAAGACAACAAATTTTTTGTGTCATAAATCAAAATTCCTCACACCAAATGACTCCTCAAAACTCAGAGAACGATTTTCTAATCTCAATAAAATTCTGATTACAGTTGTACACCGATGTGATAGTGGGAAAAAATGTATAAAACCTAAATGGTCATTTTTATGAAAACTCATACATTTCATTTTCTAATCAACCGTTCGTTATGAAACTCATACCATACTCTGATAATGTCCCTATGATGGTTCCATAAGAGTTCCAGGTTGGCCTCCCATCGACCGGAATTCGTCCTAGCGGGATGAAAATTAAATCAATGCACAATTTTCCATAGATTCCTTCCCTGGTGGAAATCAAACATATACGACCCATATAAAGTGTTTCAGAATTCATCATTCGCATTTCTATGCCACATTCTGCAGCCAAAATGCAATGATTTTTGGATGAAAACAATTTTTTCGAGGCCTAGTTTTCGAGATGTGAGTATTTTTGAATGTTTTTCTTCAAATTCGAATCACGAAAAGCATTGTGTGCTACACACTTGAGCTTGATGCCATTCGTTAAGTTGGAAAATGTCGGGTTTCTGGAAAAAAATTGAAACAACCCAGCATTTTTCAATTCCAAGTTATAACGATTCGGAACTTTTTAGCTTCTAACCAATCAGCATTCAACAACTTCAAATTATTATAGCTTCAAAACGAACAATGATAGGAGAGTCCAATTTTTTTCCAGAGATCCGCCGTTTTCTAACTTAGCGTTTGGCATCGAATTCAAATATGTAGCATATAATGCTTTTGAGTTATTTGAATTTGAAAAAAAATGCTCATATCTCAAAAACTAAGCCTCAAAAAAATTTTTCCATACAGGAAATTATTGCATTTTGGCTGCAAAATATGTCACAGAAATGCCAATGATGAATTCTGAAACATATAATCCATATATGACCCATGAATGCAAGATTTTTCTACAAGTATATGCTTAAAAATTCAGCCATACCTGAAATATTTCTCATATATGGGTCATATATGTATTATATATGTGTTAAATGTGGATCATATATGTTTGATTTTCACCAGGGTTATAGATTGCTTCGAAAAAAATTGTGAATGCGATTAGATTACACCCATTCCGCCGGAACAAATTCCGCTCCATGGGAGGTCAGCTTCAGTAGAATCAACGGGAAGATGGAACATCAGTGAAAAAAAAACTTTCCTCCGGAATTGGCACTGTTCTGTTATTCGGTTAAGCCAATCGGGGAAGCCATGTGCCTATCTATTGGCAAAGTATTTCTTTTCCTTCTTGGTAAAAGTAAAGTGATTGAAAGACGCGTTTTGAAACTATTGTATTTGATTATTAATCCGTCTCAATAAACGATTCAAACTTCAACGACATAGGAATGTAACAGCGTGAGGTCCGAATCCAAGGTACTCAGTGAACATTTACCCCTCAACATTTTCAATATTCATTATGTTCTCTAAATGCTCTTTTAGATACCTTTCTTATAGAGTTTGGAAGTCTTCCGAAAGATTTCCCAAATCGACGTATTACACGGAAAAAATAATTAGCTTTTATTTGGATAGCTAAAAATTAGTTGCGGAAGCTATTTGTTAGCTGTTATGGCTACTCACCTCGCGGTAGCAGCAAGAAATATAACTACCGCAGCGAAAATTCAACAGCCAAGTTATTTGGCTATCCAAATATCAACCACAAAACCCGTGCAGTTACAGCTATGATTTCCTGCTGCGGTAGCTAAAGAATAGCTTCAGTTGCAATTATTTTTACTACAGCAGTGGAAAAAGGGTGCTAAAAAAGTGAGGAGCTGCCACAGATATTTCCTTTGTTTCCGTGTGGAGAACTTTCTGATATCATTCAGAGAACACAATTAATGTTTGAAATGTTGAGGGTGAAAATTGTTCACTGGGGATGGACTTAAAAATACGTGTGATTAATCAATTCTTATGAAGACGAAAATGAGATTTGGTTGCTCTGTAAAAACAAAGCATTCACCGTGATTTAGCATGATTGGCAACGCAGCAACGTTAGAAATTTCTTTAAATTTCATATATTCTACAAGGATACCCCGTATAGAATAACCAACGATCGCCACATTTTTCTCCGTCCCCCTACTTGACTTTTCCATTTCTGCACCTTGTATGCACGTCTCCCTTTCATCCACTCCACCTCCACGAAGATGCGACGTGGATATCGGTGGATGAGCTGTTAAGGATATTTGCAAATGGAATTTAGAATTCTTGGTAATTGAATTGAGAAACATTGTTCAGTCAACTGGACTCTTTATTAAACTCTTCTTGTGCGAGCTTACACGAACAGAAATTTAGAGTAAGCTTCACTATGGTACTTCGAAACCGAGGAGCAGACTGAACCTATAATCAATTTTATTATGACGTGGCAATAGAAGCCTGATCAAATTTTATAATGTTTTGTAGTAAATTACATTGGAAAATCAATACGTTCCTCCATTCCCATAATCCCCTAATAAATTATGAATTTTATAAAGATGAATTTCCCCCGAAAGAAAATATAAATAATACTTATGAAAAATAGCAAGGATGGAACACATCATCGATCCTTGTGATCATTTTTCCGAATGAAACGCGATTCACCCTATTAAACATAACGCAGGAGAAAAGGAGAGACGAAATTGAAGGGAAAAAGAGATGATAAGGGAAAGTAGATGTCTCGTCCGATTATCGGAGTTTAGTTTCAAGGAAAATGAAAAAGAAAGATGGAAAGAAAACATGGTTGGCGAGGAGGATAGAAAAGGGAAAGTGAGTGTAGAATATCGGGGTTGACAGACGGGAAAATGAGGAGAGAGGGAAACGAGGGTCACCACTCGAAAATACTCTATGGATGGTTCAAGGACGGCCACGCCCTGTCTGCTTTCTTGTCCCTCCCCTCTTCTCTTCTCTTATATACCAGACTCTACTCACCCTCTCAAACTCCCACGCAATTTACCCTCTAAAAAGTATCTACGCAGTTCGTATCGCCAACCCTGGAAGCAACCTCCGAATTTCAGGGTCTCGTCCTTCAACAATCAGCTACACTCATCCCTTTTCATGTAATGAAGACTTCATAATTTCACGTCGTTCATTTCTCCTTGTATTCTATACGACTAACATCGTCACAGCAATGTTTTTTCCTCAATAATTATTCATATTCTTTATCATTGTAATTGTTGTGTCGAAGTTCAACGAATCCATCAGTTCCTCCATCAGTTGATTTTTTCAAAAATTCAAAAGTTCCATAGAATTGTTGTATCTACTGGACATCGAACAGGAAGAATGTGAATTTCTCTATCATGAGGGGCTCGATGGAACAGAGTACCCAATGTTAAGGGACTGTTCATGAACACATGATTCGCTTGAGCTTTTTTCTGCATACTCTCTTCCTTTTTTCCCGTTTTTGGGGGGTGGGGGTGGGGGTGGGGAGGAGGGTGTCATCCTTGTGCCCAATAAACAAAGAATTGATGGAAAACAAAAAAAAAATTAAGAGAGAGGGAAAGATAGGTCCTCCTGATTCGTAGTCATGGAGACTGCCGGGTTTCAGCGACTGATCGATCCACCAACGAACTTTTGCTTACTCTTGTTCTCACTAGTACCCCGACGCCATGATATACACGTACTCAGACGCGTACAATCCACGGTCAAGGTCATTCGTAATCGAACCTATAGAATTCCTCCCCAAAAAAAACAGTCACGTCAATTGTAGACCGTACCACGGAGGTTTCGATTACTGTATGGACATCTGTTATCTCGACCGGAATTGTTGTTAAAATGATCAGAAATTTGGTCGACTTGACAAGAGTTTTGGTAGAGCTAACAGATCTTCCTTGCTGCCCATATAGTAACCGGAGCTCCAGTAAAATTAATAGTTCCCTTTTCTCCGCTTATTGTATTGTATCCTCGTTCAAGAATAACGAGTTTCTTAAGTTTTTACACAGAAAAAAAAATTCTGAACTGATCCCTTGCGAGCTTTCGGTGAAACAAAAGCGTGCGATCTTGAAAGCAAGGGCATATCCAAGGGAGTGATTTTGGAGGTCTACTCCCCCTCCAATTCTTAATTGTTTTTTCTCTTATATATTTCAAAATATATATCCAATTTTGGGTACGTCTTTGCCGAATGATTATTTTCCAACGCAGCCATGGGTGATAGCTGCGCTTTCACGCGATCATTCTATTGCAATTGCTACTTCGTAGTTACATTAGTTAAAATAATAGCGTGAATTCTCGAGAAAACAAAATTGTGACATGCGATGTGGAATAACTAGGAGAGGAAAAATATTCTCCTTAGACACACCCTATCTACAAAAGGTCATACAACTACTTTAAGGTTCCATGACCTTTCAAAGTCCGTTTGTTCTTGTTTTCTATTCGTTTTATTTCCGTGTGTGTCCAGAGTCTAAGCGTAGCCCTGGTATCAATCATTCTAATCATTCCCTAGGTCTTGCTAGGCCCAGTAAAGCCTCGTAATAGTCTAGAGAATGATTGAAGTAATTTCTGCTAGGGAGGATGAGCAAATTTTGACCAGTTGTGTTGTGACCTCGTTGAAAGCACCGACGAGGAAGAAAAAAGTGACAGAAATGTAATCTAGCGTCAGATATCGTGTTTGATAAGGATAATGGTCTATTCAGGGTTGCTAGACAGAAGAAAAGTGAAAAGGGAAGAGAGGGGTATGAAAGGAGAATTCGACGGGGGTTGGAGAACCTTGGAGGCCGCGCGACGTGCGGCCATGACCTTGACTCGATTGGGAGGGCACGTTTCGCGATAACAGTAAAGGAGAAGGTTCCATCGAGCGTCAGGACTTTCACTGTTTGTTCTTCTCTCCCTCTTTTAACCACGACTGACGGCGAGTTCTCTTATCCTCTTCATCCTTCACGTCGTCTTTACCCGGAGTACGATTCGCACACAACTTTCACCACCCCCGTATCGTCATATACTTTCAATCCCCTTCGAGGACTCATAAGGTTAGTCTAGACGGTTTCCTTGCAAAACTTTCCATTTCCCTTCGTCGCTATCGTTTGTACACTTCCCCCTGCCTCCGTCTGCCCCTAATCTCTGCGTCTCCATAACAAAAGAAAAAAATTCAACTTTTCTTCTGTTCTTTCGTTCGGTCGGTCGGTAGATCGATAGGGTGAATGGCATATAATTATCGTATACAGACGAAACATATTCAACCCCTGGAACTGTAGTTTTTTTTATTATCAATCATTTACATAAAACTCCAACCAAGTAACAAACAAATGGAGAGAACAAGAAAGATAAAAAGAAAACGTTCAGGAATAAAAGTGTATCCACGTTGAATTTTCATAGACGAATTTTCATGTGTATGCATATAAACGTAATTGGTAAACGTATTTGGTTTAGGTGTACAGAACGGTTTCACTTCAGACAATACCAGCGCAATATTTGTATAATGTGATAATAGTAACCTTGACCCCTAACGTAACTGAATAATAATTTCCAAGTCTGGGTTGAAGAAAGTGGGAGGATAGGGGAAGAGTTGACATGGGTGACGGTTTCGTACCATGAAAGTATCGTCTGATGCGTAGGTGGAAGGACGAAAACATAAAAAAAGGCATAGAAGGAAACCTTGAAAAGATTACCCTTCAAGGTTTCCGTCTACGCCTATTTCTACCCCTGAATTTCATCATGATCAGCAAAGAAAATATTCACATGGATAGATTGTTTGAATTCCTCATTTTACAACTTTATATGACAAAATTCATGTATCATTTCCTCGGTTAAAAAGGGCCTGTCACGATCCAGACCACTCCAACTTGTGCCCGAACCCAAGGGGCCTTGAATGAACCAATTCTCATTCTCACCCGAGTTATAATTTTCATGGAGGATAACCATGGATTTGGTTATAACCGCAAATGCTATAACATTTAAAATAGTCTAAACTCCCAAGAGAGTGATGTCAGAGGATTTTAGCTACAAATCTGACGGAAAGCTGGTGAAAATATATTGAGGTAATTTGAGAGAGATCTTGGCAAAAATCTGTTTGAAAATTATGGAATTATTGGATATTTGTCATACTTTTACACAGTCTCTTGGTTTGAAATGGTTTGTTTCAAAACTTCGTAATTTCGAAATCCAATTTCATAAGAGATGTCTCTCCTTGGATCTTTTCTGATACTGCATGTATAAATATATGAAAATCTGTCAACACAAATTTTAACCCTTGGCGTGCACCCGGAGTCCTTTTGACCTCAGCATTTTAATCTAACTCGAATATTATTTTCTTTATATAACTTCAACTCCAGCATGTTTTTTTAGAGGGGAAGAATTTTTATATTCGAATATCACCTACGACCTTGAAGTTCAATCAGTTCACTGTAAAAAAAATTTGAACCATTCCCACAAGAGTGCATGATTATTCAGGCTGGGGTCGGGTTGACCTCATGTGCACTTGATAATCCGCTACGCAGGTGTGCACACTAAAAAAACTGGAATAAGGATTTCCTACGAGCATGCATGATGGGGTAAATTCAGCTGGAGCAAGAGTGGAGTCAACTAATGTTTAGAAAAGGCTGGGTGAACGGGATCGATGTTGCGAGTAGCTAGGACTATCTGACCTCCGCGAAGGTTGTGGAAAGATCTTCCCAAAGCTTTTATATATATACATGAGACCGGCCAGACGCCGAAACGTTGTTTTTCTCTTTCTCTCTCTTGCACGCACATACACATAGGGTGAATTTACTTTCTCTTTGTCGTCTCCATCGTCGTAACATGCAAGGCCTGGAGGTGTTTGAAGATTTCCAAGGGATGAAGAACGTTGAAGATCGTCTAGACTTCACTTACCACCTTTTCATGATTTTTTCTACCCCCTCTTTTCCTTCCTTTCCCCCGCTCCTTTTGTTTTTTATTTCTCCTGTTACAACTTTTAACAAGACGAAGAAATTGTCTGGACGCATGCGTCATTAACTATTCCCCTCTTCCCTGAAATTATTAATCATAAGGATTGTACGAATATCCGCAACCCTAGGTTGTTCCCAAGTTGTTTAGCGGATAGCCAGAAGAGAAAGAACAGTTGAAAAAAAAACCAACATAAATAGAGTACATTTTCAAACTTTTTTCTTTTTCTTGTAAAATTTATTGTAGAGTCATAAAGAACGTATGCAATTTTCTTTTTCAAAAGTCCAGGATATAAAACGATTTTGATCTATTCAAGATCAAGACAAGACAAGATATTTTTCATATATTCTTTTCAATGTTCTCTTTTCTTATTCTTCAAATGTTCTTCAGCTGTTCATTCATCCAACGGATCTTGCATTATGACTGGTAAAAATAAGATTTGTTAATTCTACTTGAGAAATTTTGAATTCAAATCTATATAGAATACATATTCTACATTGACAAAAAAATGACTTCCAGTCAAATAAATATCAACATTTTTACTCGGGCATTTGCCCTGAACCAAAGAAATATTATTCATTAGAAACAACAGAATATTATTTGGAAACAAAATGATTCATTCGAATCAAATAAATGGTTATAATGATGCATTCAATTCGAATAAATTATTTGAGTCAATATTAATAAATATTTCTTTAGTACAGGACAAATAACCATTTGTTTGACTGGAAGAAATTTTTTTTAGTGTATTTCCAGGGAATACAGGGTGACTCAAACCGAGTAGATTGTATTTCAAGGGAATATTCTGCGGCCGAAATGCAATAAGTTTTTGAGATATGAGTATTTTGGGATTTTTTCAAATCTGAATCACTCGGAAGCACTGCACTGAGAAAAAGGGTTTAGTTGAAAACTAGACAGCTGGGAAATTTAGTAATTCTACAAAAAGTTCAGTTGGACCAAATAAAAAGTGACCGCAAAATCCGCCTGTTTTTTTGGGACCGCGAGTTTCAGGTTGAATTGGATTCTGAAAAATACCTTATGTCCATCATTTGCGAGGGAATACCATTCCCCGGTGAGCATAACATTGATTTGGGAGATAAAGAAATCGACGGAATCGATAGATTCTTGACAAAATGAATTCTTTTTTATAAAAAACCCATCGAGGTTTATTGATTTTTATAAAATCTCGATCAAAATTTGATACTACTTTACCTCTTAAACCAGTGTTATGTTCACCAGGAAATTGTATATTCTCGCAAATGATCAACATGGAGTATGTTTTAGAATGCATTCTAACCTGAAACTCGCGATCCCAGAAAATAGGCGGAAGAATACTCTTTTTTGCGGTCACTCTTTCAATTGTCACAGCTAAATTTTTTATTTGTCTTGGATGAATTGTTGTATTCATATTTCAGACAACTAGACTTTTACTTGCGCCAGCTGAAATTTGGCTAGGACAATGAAATTTTAGTCGCTGCAGCTAGGTAACTTTCTCTCAGTGCGTGTGCTACACACTTGAGCTCGATACCATTCGCTGAATTGGAAGACGCCGGATTTATGGAGAGAAAATTGAAGTATCCGATCATTTTTCAATTCCAGGTTATAGTGATTTTCAATTTTTTAGCTTCCAGCCAATTTGAATTTTGCAACATTGAATTATTATAGCTTCGAAACAAAGCATAACAGGATACTTCCATTTTCTCCCAGAGATCTGCCGTCCAGGGAAAGTGAGATTCCACTCCTGAAGAGTGACTTTTCACTTCGTAAGAGTGAATTCTCGCTCTAACAGAGTGAAGGTTAGACTCGGTTCAAAGAGTGAAATTTCACTTTCTTATAAGAGTGAAATCCTCATTCCAAGAGAGTGAAAATTCACTGTTATGGAGTGAAAACTCAGTCTAAAGGAGTGTAATCTCACTCTTCCTGGACTTGCAGTATTTTCACTCTTTGGGAGTGGGTTTTCATTCCAAGAAATTTAGAGATTTCAACTCAGCGAATGTTATCAAACTCAAGTATGTAGCGCACAGTGCTTTGAAGTGATTTGGATTTTACAAAAATCTCAAACTATCGGGAGGGAAATGTATCCCTCCGTTTCGGACGTTTTCACACGGAGAAAAAAACTTTGCTATCAAGCAATCCGAGGTATTATATATAGAATAGTAAATCTTCTTCCTGACCAGCTAAAAATTCGCTACCAAAGCCAACTCTTGATTGCTAACATGAATAACTGGAGGAGCAGAATTTTTATTATTATTACATACTCTTTCAAAAAATTTACTCTCGAAGAATGAAAATACTGCAAGTTCAATGAGAGTGGGATTCCACTCCTAGAGAGTGAGTTTTAATTCCATAAAATTGAATTCTCACTCCCTTGGAGTGAGGATTACACTCTTTGGAATCGAGTTAAACCTTCACTCTTCAAGAGTGGAATCTCACTCTTTCTGGACTTGCAGTAGACTATCAAAAGGAAGTCTCAATTTGTTTGCATCTTAATTTCAGACAAAGCTTTTTCTAATGTGTTGGCGATTGTTTTTTCGGCTTAATTTGTTTGCATCATCGACTCAGTCATAAAATCAGCTGAATTTATATAAGACTTCCTTTTTACAATGCATTTTCACTCTTTGAGAGTGAATTTTTCACTCCAAGGAATTTAGAGAGTACAGAATAGCAAAAAAATTTTTGCTGCCACAATTAAAAAACCGCTGTCGCAGCTAACAAAACAAAACAACGTGGAGGGAACAAAGAAGAGTCCGGCCTTGATTTTCATGCGGACTTTTTTTTATCTCCTCCTTGTCGCTTCTCAGATGAGAAACCGTTCATCCACCTATGATGTAGGATCATTTTCGTGAAAATGCATGAATTAGAATGATTCTTGCGCCAAAATGTTTGTCCTTATGAGAATATGAGAAACTCCTATGCAGTTACAAATTGGATTAAGAATTTGAAAAATATGAGTGAAATATTAATCATGTATCGTTGAGAATAATTTTGGATAGGGTTTGTGATTTTTAATACTCTTTTTTACAAATTTTTTTTATGTAGATGGAGAGATCAAGATGTCTAATTTTTGTGGAAATTTGATGAGAGATTGAAGCGCTACGATACTGTATATTTCATGGTGTAGAATAATTCTTGTTGGAATGAATGAATTGGGATGATTTTTGCGCCAATGTGTTCGTCTTGATGAGAAAATTGACTAGCTCTTTAGAACATATAAAGGAAAAATAGAATTTTGTCGATTTTGTATTTCTTCGAAGTCCCAAACATAATACATGAGGGACAAGTGGAAATTTTTAAAAATATTGACGTGCATTCTGTAAAATTTGTGGAAAATATCACTCTCAACTGTTTAGAAATTCACTCATCTTCAAAACCGGCACATAATTCATTTGAAGAATTTCTACTTGTCCTTCGATCACTGAGATTTCACGATAATTTTTATAAGAAACTTCTTTCCGTGTAGGAAGTCATGTTGGTTTTGGAAAAACACATATTTTTGGACACTACGCGTGAAAATTCTCAAAGAAAACAACGAAAATGTACTCATATTAATTGAAATATTAAAATCATTCAGGCAGTGCTACGCCCCAGAATGGAATTCTAGGGATATAATAAGGCTTTTACAAGGTTTCCAGTTTTTGAATTACTCCTCTTTCTGGCTGGTTATATTATTCCACTAAAATGCGTGATTGGTCAATCCAATTAGAATTCAAGGACCACAGAAGACTCTATTTTGGAATTCTTTATGAATTTATTGGTTCGAAAAGAATTCCAAAACAATATACTATTCACCTTTTGGAACAAACGTTTCTTTTGTGCTATCTGAGGTTGGCGAAAGTAAATGATCTTGTACAAGGTATGAACTGTTTTTTCGAACATCAATTCTTAATCAACTATCTCAAAATTATGATGCATTATACTTTGATATACTCGATTCATTCACTTGTTTCTAAAATCTGAATCCAGGTTCAAGTCAAAAATCTTTTGGTTGGACATAATAGAAAAATCAGGTACACTGTTAGAAAAGTTCTCCAATTTAATACGAAATTCTTTATGAAATATCATATTTTCATATTAGATTTAATACTGATTTTCAAATCTAATAATAATGATGAAATTTCACAATTTGTTACTGAAATGTAATCATTATTGATTAAATTTCATAAATATGTTATTAAAATTAAGAATAAAATAAATTATATTATTGAATTCAATGTTTCATTATGAATTCTGTTTAATACATTGCTCATATAAAAAACTTCATAACATTTCTAACAATGTAGTAATTTTCACATACAAGATTTGATGGAGAACGAATTGTGCTTTCACGAGTGCCTCCAATTCATTGATTTTATGTCTTCATGAGCTTATTATCTACATTTTTCAAAATTGACACGATATCGAAACGAGAATCAAAATTTAGCTCTTCCCGAGACCGAGACGAGACTACCCGAAATTTTGTCTCTTCTCGAACTCAACACTAACAAAATTGCAGATCAAATACAGTCACAAATTGAACTGCATTGTCATTATTATTGAAGAAGAATGCTGGTTTGAGAAATTCAAATCAACTCTCCCAATAATCACAAATCGGTGTTAAATTTGAAAAATTCAGATTTTCCAATCCTCCTTGCCTTTCGGGTGCCTTGTTACCCGAATGTCGTCGCTGTTTAAATAAAGTCAGTTCATCAGTAGAAATGTTCCTTTGTGAAACTGTTTGAATGTTTTCTGCGTTGCTACTTTCAATTTGAAAGAAACAGAATTAAAGTGGTCAAATTCAATCTTTTTTTGAATCTCCATGAAAGCTAGTAACAAATTCCTCAGATATCAGATGATTCGATACGGAGATTGCAGGTTGCTTCCAAAAATCAGAAATAATAAATCCAACATGATGGACTGCGATTTAGAAAATTTGATTACTTTTATGAAAAATTTTAAATCAAATTTAGTCAGTTAAAACAGTCGATACAATCTGATAAATCAAGAGCGTCGAAATATCTCATTGCTACTGTTTGAAAACTGAATAATACTACGTTTGGATACCGTTTTTACACTGTAAAAAAAATCTACGGGAAACTTCCAGCACCGTACCGTGCTAGGAGCAAGTAACCTGTACATTTGTGCCGGAGAATGACGTTTAAATGATAAAATTTCCAATACACCTATTGAAAAATAAGTGAAATACAGAAATTCCCCAGTTCCATGATATCGGAAAATTTTAGTTTGTTTTCTTAACAGTGCATTCAACAACGGTTCGCGTTTCAGACAACAGATGATTCAAGATCATAGCTCAGAGTTATTCTTTAACAGTTTATCGGGGGTCACTTTCTTAACACTTACGATCCCCTCGAAATCCTTCTTTTGTACACCATATCAAAGGAAAAAATTGTTTCCTCTTGATGGGCAAAAAAGCCACGTTGGGATGATGAAATTTTCATTTGAGACCTCGAGCATGTAATCGATTTTCAATCCCACCAAGTATAATAATTGAATTTTTCACGTGAATATAGTATATCAACAAAATTCAATCCCTCGACTAAGCTTCCGTAAGTTCACACGTACACACACGTTGTCCTTTTTTTTTGATACTGAGTTATCCAGTATTATCTAGGTCTTTTTTCCTCTCTCTTATTTCATTTTGTTGATCGATGAACCGACATTGGAAAGAGAGAAGGTTAAGGGAGATAGGAGAAAACGACTAGCTAGTGGAGTGAATTGTTCACAGAAGTAATGGTGTAGAAAAATTCTTGTCGACCCAGTTTGACGTGAACATACTGGACAAAAAAATTTACGTAACGAGAATCTACGTCTCTTTATTTTCATCTCCGTATTCTGAATGTGCAATTTTCCAGAACAAATGTACAAGTCAAATGTTTTATTCGAATATGAATCGTTGTATTTATAAATTTACATGGTGAATCATTAGAGACGCAGAAGAAGGAGGTTAGACACTTGATCACAAATTTTGGGAAGGACGCGTCGTATTTACGCAACTTCTTTTCACAACCCCTTTAATAGATATTCTCAATCAAGGATGATTGAGGAGGTGGATTGTGAAGGTGGCGGTGAGTTTTCGAAGGTCGTCTAGGGCGATCTTATTGATTTGTCCCTGGAATTTTTTGTATATGCGTGTATCCTGTGATTTATTCTGTCAGGAACAGTTGAGAAGTTTACGTTTTTCATGTGAAAGATGAATGTTCATAGCTGTATGATGTATTCTTGAATACATTGTTCTTTGTTTGGTACTTTGAACAACCACGAAACCAAATTTTATGATTGTTATATATTATAAAGAGTGAAGACACTGCAAAAAATGTCGTTGAATGCCAATCATATTTTATGAAATATTGGGGGTGTTCTTTAAAAATAATACCATATTGCAGTTGACTCAATTGCATGTAGGCCAGTCAACAATCATATTTAATTAGACGTATCCAACGTTATTGTACATTACTGTTTCCTGAACCCATCTCTTCTTTCAGGGCAGTATCTTTTCTTCGGTATTCATCCTCCAAGGATTCCTGTCCTACCTCACCCGTTAACCCTTCTCTTTTTCTCCAACCTTTTTCCCTTTCAATTATTTTTTCTTCTCCTTTTTCGTCATTGTCATCGTGATCATGATCATGATCATCATCATCATCATCAACAGCATCTCGCTGGTTTGCGTGTTTGAATATCAGACGCACAAACACGAGGAAGGAAAGAAGAATAAGAAAAAGACAGTGAAATAAGTGAGAGGTTTCGAACAGGTTCTTCCTCCCCATTTCCCTTCCCTTTATACCTTTGGTCTCCAGGATGTATACTCGGTCCATGGTGTATCATGTTCTGGGTACAGTACGCAGGGTATTTAAAGCAAAGCACAGCAAAACCTTCCACATCCGCTTTCTGGTTCTACAACGCAACACACCAAGAACAGAAAGAAATTGCTCTTCAAAACGAGTTCTCTGGCAGAACTCCTGTTTTCTTTACGTAAGAAAGAGAGCTAAATGGATATATCGATAGCAGAGCTGGAAAGAAGAAGAAGAAGAAGAAGAAGAAGAAAGAGAAAGGAAGCAAAGGAACAAAGTGGGGATCGTCGGAAGATTCATTTTCTTCTTAATCGATAATTATACCAGTTAAGAGATTGAGAAAAAATCTAAACTACATCCGACGGAAAGCAGTCAGTGTTTATTCCTTCGCTACTTGATGCATTAAGGAAATAAGAGTGAACGTAAAACGATAAGTACACTATTCGAGAATATTCCATTGTAGTAAAAATATCGCCCTTTTTGTCTGATGCAAGTTGTAATACTACGTGACTTCGCGGAGCAAATGCTATGATATTCTATTCAAACGCGTCTGAATAATATTGCAGAAAGCATCTCGATGTTGAGACGACAATACTGATGAGATTTTCAATCAGATTTGTGTCGTAATATGGTTAGTATTTTAACCTTATCATCCGAAACATTATCAACTTGACTTCGACTGAGTGATGTCAGATCAACTGACTTGTGGTTGAAGCTTCGGATTTGCCAGTAACTCTGGTAAGAGTACTCAATCGAGTACTGGTATTCGAACAGATTGACATACCCAAACGATGCATGACTAGGGTAGGATGAAATAACTAGTCCTTTTGAAATTCCATCATTGCAGGCCTACATGAGACACCAGTACCGATATAGTTGTGAGTGTTATACCGGTCTTCTTCTAGGTCTTCTAGCCAATCCTGTCATCCAAACTGGGCTTACATTGGTAGGTTCAGATTCACCAGTATTGGGAACATTGAATAAATTTTGAAATCGAGGCTTATATGGAAGTCGGTCCTTTCAAAACTATTGTTCCTTGTTTGAAGGCTTCTCTTCCTGAAGAGGTTCTCACTCAGGGTACAAGAATCCTGCTGTTATGACTCTGTCACTTTCAGAATACTTTTGAAAATGTACAACCTCTACCATCATGTGAGCTCACTTGGAAACAGCAGTGAAAAATTCTATCTGTTACAGCTAAATTAGTTAGCTAGACTGTGCAGTTAATTGTGTTTAGGTGTCGCACCCATACAATCCAGTCGTTCTTTTGGAGTGGAAGTATATACATCATATACATCATCGCTAAACATTTTAGTGGTGAAAACTATATTTCATCAGCAATAAAGTTTATTTACTACAGCTAAATTTCCATCTCAACGCCACCCAGCGATATCATTTAGCTGGGATATCAAGAAATTTGCGTAATGAACCTAAGCATTTGTTTCCGTGTATTTACACCTCAACTCACTATCGAAATGATTCTGTGAAGGTAAATGAAAATGAAAGTGAGGGGTAAATCGATCCCTAGGGGGAATCCGTTTTCTTATTCAAAAGAACTCTCAAAGGATTCAGTCAAGAATGCTAGAAAAATTCTCGAAGAATTCTTGAAAGATATCCCAAAGGGATTCTTCACGTATCCCGATGTGATGTGAATTGCACACGATTTGAAATTATGTAAATAGATACAAATCCAGGTGGCGAGAGAAATACACCGCGAACAGAAAAGAGATATTATAGTCAAGGGTCATATCAATGCTCAATATCCTCAGCGAACCGGACACGAGGCTTCACCCTCGCTCTATTTTCTTATTTTTCCCTTCCATCTCTCGAGGAGGAGATATCAAGAAGGAAGAAAGGGAGTGAACTAGGTCGTTCCAAACTCTCTTAGAAGATTTCTCAATTGCACCGTAGGACATCCGATCCTCATCATCGCCTTCATCAACAACATCATCATCGTCATTGCCCTTTTCTCTCGTTTTTCGTGTCCTTGACAAATATATTCGATACATCAGAATATTCCTTTATCTATTTTTACACAATGTACATTTTCAGTACTCCATTCTAAAACGCGATTACATTCAGCAAATGTCTCTTTCGCAAAAATTTTGCTGGTACTTCGTTCCTCGCATTTCGAATTGCGAAATTCTCCTTCTTTGATGTGTGATCTTATTCCCGGTAACATAACAAGTTATATACTTACGATATACACTGATTTCATAATCCATCATTCGAATTTTTGGGGACACATTCTTCATTGAAAAACAAAAAAAATTATTTTTTACAGTATCAAATCACAATCAATAGCATTTTTCTTCCTCCTTCTCTCCCTCTTCCTTCTTCTTCTTCCCTTTCCACTCCTTCTTCTTATTTCTTTCCATTTTCGTTGATCATATAAATACTCGTATATATAACTTGCGTGTAATCGTCGATAAACCTCGATAAATGGATTGTGCTTTCCGCTGTCGTATGCAATGTCCGACACGCACTGTGTCAAGGCCCCGTCAGGCGTGCGCGCGGTTGATGCTAATAGACTCATGCAGATAGATGTAAAAAGAAAAGAAAATAGATAACACGAGGAAAAAAGAAGAAACGGAAAGATAAAAAGAAAGAGAAACTTGTTCTTTATGTAAACTTTAAGACCGTGCGTGTATCCCTCTCTCTCTCTCCTTCTTATATACATATCGAATATCCAACTTATATTGTAATTACTTTTGTTCGTATAGAGCATATGCTCTTTAACATAAAGCCCATTATGATTAAATATTCAGTATTCTTCCGCATATTGTTTCAATTTCTTTTTATTTTTTTGTTTAACACCTAAACTTTTTCATTCCTCCAATGGAACAATGTCATTGAATCGTTTATCGGAACAAATATTTGTCATCGCATACAAAAAAATACAGAAACATACCTCTATAATGAAAATGAACGCTCGCGGAAGCGAACCACATAACACCAATTCATATCTCGAGATAACTGTTAGACATCTTCAAGAGATACCAGCACCGAGACGTTAGATAAATTTTTCATCTAAGACTTCCAAAATATTCAAATATATCTTCAAAATACCACTCTATACAGCATCTTTACACGGAGGGAAGAGAATTCGCTATACCTTTTGCTATAGCAATCTTGTTAACTACGACAGCGATTTTTTAAAAAAATTTTGCTCCCCCAGCAACATTTTTTTCCCTATTCTGTATATAATACTAAAAATTTTGCTAGCTTCCATCGAAAAATTTGCTGTTCCGGTCAATCATGTTGCTCTCTCAGCAACTCAGTTAGCTGTATTGGCGAATTTTTTGTTAGATTAACAAAAAAATTTCCTTTTCTATATATAATACCTCGATTTGCTGCGTCAGTGAATGTTTTTTTCGTGTATGGGCTTGCAAAAAGTGCTGTGTAGAGCGATATGTTGGAAACATTCAAGTGGTTTGAAGAAATTTCACACGAAAGATTTGACTAGCATCCCCTCAAATTTATTCAAAAGATATCTTGAGGCATAAATTCTTATGTGAGAAGTTCTGAAACCTGAAACACGTGAAAACACGTTTCAATTCCCGCTCATCTTGCACACAGTTACCGTTTTGATCACGCTTCCTTGTCGCTTTATACGTTTCATTTTTACGAAGGACATGGCTTTATTCCTCTCGAATAATATTCCATCAGTATTCATTATTCACTTTAAGAAAATTCCTTCTGAAAATTCATAAAATGTGACTGTAATTTTTTATATCGTCCTTTTTTGCAAATATTTCAATTGTGAAACGAAACATAAAACTACACTTTGAAAAGAATTAAAAGGTTCTCTTCTACAAAATAGTGGCAGCAAAGTTTATCCATGAATGGGGAACTGTGCGCTGTGGCTTGATGGACTTTTTTTTCACTTGTGGAGGATTTAATATCTGAAGAATAGCGAACTATCTCGAAGTGTTGAGGAAACAATCTCCTATTTTTGATACACGGAGAAAAATGCAGCTCGAAAGGATAGTAATCTTTAATAGAAAATTGGAGAATATTTCTTAAAATCCAAGAATTTTTCTCAAGTTCGTGATAAACATAAAACGGTTCAGATTTCTCTTGAATATTGCTCGAAAAACAATGAAAAGTTATCAATACTTAACAAATGATAAAAACAAATATGAAGTTTCCAAAAGTCGCGAATGAAATTTTACAAAGTCAATAAGAAAATTCTGTAATATGAAAATAAGATTTCAGAATTTTGTCACTTACTTTGTAAAATTTCATGCGCGACTTTTGGAAACTTCATATTTGTTTTTATAATTTGTTAAGTATTGATAATTTTACATTGTTTTCCGAGCAATATTCAAGAGAAATCTGAACCGTTTTATGTTCATTACGAACTTAAGAAAAATTCTTGGATTTTAAGAAATATTCTCCAATTTTCTATCAAAGATTACTATCCTTTCGAGCTGCATTTTTCTGTGTGAAAGAACAACCCCATTGATTCTCGCCAAATCTCATTGAGTCTTCCACAATATTCTGACCAAATCCCATAGAATTTAATTTTATTAAATTCCATGAATTTTTTTAACCAGGGAATTCCTTCACGATCAAGGAACGGAATCCATCACTGAAACAAGGAAAACCTCGCCATAATTTCCACAGTGTATGTAATATCTTCGAATAGATTGATGTATTTTGTTTTGCTTTTGCGAAATTGTAGATCTGAAACCAATTTTGTCAATTCCATATTCTGAGTGCGCTTTAAAAACGCACTGCACTGAGAAAACTTTTCTTCCAGCCAAACAAAATTTTGGTTCGAATGAACGCAAAGAAACTTTTTGTTTGGCTGAAATAAAATTTCCTTGTCTGTAAGAAAGGCTTAATCATTGTGAACAAAATTTTGTTCATCCCAAACAAATTTTATTTCAGCCAAACAAAAAGTTCCTTTGCGTTCATTTCAACCCAAATTTTGTTTGGCTGGAACAAACTGTGTTCTCGGTGTGGCTGAGAGCAGCATACACTGGAAAAAACATTCCTTCTGGAAAGTCAGAAAATGTGACTGTAATTTTTTACACTTTAGATGAATTCAAAAAAACTTGACTGAATTTTCACAACACCCTCAAAAATTCAGTTGAAATTTCTTCAAATCCAAGGAAATTTATCTGAAAATTGAGAAAAAAAGTGGGAGTAAAAAAATTACAGTCATATTGCCTGATTTTTCAGAAGGAATTTTTTTACAGTGTAACTATCTGAACTACTTTCAACTGATATGTTAACACATTACTACGAGGGGCCTGTTTTAACTGGGTCTAGGCAAACTCCTGCGAATGTAAAAGAGATGAGAATAGAAAAGGAAGAGGATAAGAAGCAACGAGAGTATCATGCTATGCAGAGAAGAGGAAAATAAGAGAGTCGATTTTTGAAAGGAGTAGTGAGCTCTGTGTATGACGTGTGTTATACACATTGAGAGAAATTTCTATAGTCACTGTAACTAGAATTTGGTTGATTCAACCAAGAAAGTACAGTTGATTCATCACTCAGTTGTATCAACTATATTTTCTTGGTTAAATTAATCAAATTTCCAGTAGCTTTTACTGAGAATATTTGGTTAAGGCGTTTCAGTTACAGTAACTTCAAAAATTTCTCTCAGTACATATTTCTTTGTTGCACTTTCGTTGCCATTGTTAACAATTAAAAACAAAACTGATCTACAATCCGCATAGAAATTTTCTCTAATTTGCATAAATCGACTCAATTTACAATGGTATGTTACTTTGATATCAAACATTTCCTCTTTTGAAAACCCAAGTATCAACCGAACTTTATTTATGCAATGTAAAAAATGATTTCCCCCCAAAAAAATGGTGGCAGCAAAGTTCCTCCACAGATGAGGAATTTTTCTCCACAATTTTGTGGACTGTTGCTTCATTTGTGGGGGATTCAACACCAAAAAAACAAAATAATTCCTCGAAGAGGTGCAAAAACCCCAATTTTTGATGGAGAAACAATTCCCCCGCGATGAGGGGACGAAATCCACCAACAGTGTGAAGAAAAACTCCCCATATCTTTTACAGTGTGGAATTCCACTGGAGCTTGCAACATATTAGCTGTAATAAAGAATATGTATTCTTAAAATATTCAAGAATATGTTTTCTTTGTATTAGTAATTATTTCTCTCAGTGTATAAGACATTCTGGTGTTACTGGGAAATATTTGACACAAATCCACCTCGTTGAAATTGTCGAGTATGGGTCTTTATGGGATTTGAAATATGATTCAGTTTCAAATGAGAAACCGTTAAGATAACTTCATTTTACCATCCGTATTGAATCGGTCCCCATTTGGCCAAGGAATTACATAAGAAAACTAAATAAATCAATATATATACAACGCAGCACGTTGATTTCATTACAAAATGCTTATTATTTTACGTACATAACTCATGCGCGTACGTATCTAAATCAGGAAATTTTCTAAATGCGGTTATGAAGTTAAACGACAACGAGTTCTCGACAGCATCGTCGTCCTCGAAACGGCTCTCCTTCGGGGCGGTTATTGACGCTGACCGCCGTGCACAGCGAGCGATGTCGAACGTCTTTGAGAGTAATTGAGGAATTGGAAATAATAAGGCTATGATATTGCACGTGTAACCTATACCAGCGTGTTTATTATTACGTGTTTCAATTTTCCAATCCAAAATGTTCTTTTCTCTTCGCAATTTTTTTTTTTTCATTTAATCTTTGAAAGTATAGGAGCGAGTATTATTGTAAAGGTGTATCATCGCAGTTGTACTTTGTACAAAAAGAAAATAAAGAAACACAGAAACAAGCCTCCAAACATGGTGAATATTATGTGCGTACGTGTGCGTTTCTACATCTGTGTTAAGTAAAACTATGCAGTTTGCCGTTTTCGCAGCGTCCTCGGAACGATTCTCCTTCGATGCGGTTGTTGACGCTCGATTGATGATGACAACAGCCTGATGAAGGATCGTGCTATGATTCGATAAAATATATAAATGTATGTATACGTATACTGTGAAACCTCGTTAACAGCCATTGCGATATCTCATCGGTGTGTAGCCAGTTAAAGGAAGAGGAGAGAAAAAAGCATTAATTTTCATTGGGCTGTGAATGTGAAGGTGTAGAAACGCGATAAAAAGTGAATTGAGATTTATCGTTATGGTACTCTTCGAACATTTATATTTAATATTCGCTATTTTCGAATTTCAATATTGCTTTTGAAAAGATATCGGAGGCAGGTTTACGATTTAAAAGCGAGAACAGATATCCTGTTTCGCGGAAAAAATTTTAGGAGGAAAAATTTTTCTGATCTCTCATTCTGATTCGATCGGAATTTAATTAAATATTTCAAATTGGAGATTCTTGTCTCCTTAAGATACCGGAGAAAATATGCAATGATAAATAAATCCAGAATGAAACTAACAGACATTTTATTGAATCCAATAAAATTTTACTTGATCCAAGTAAATTTCATTTAAAATTTATACAAATTCATTCGAATCGAAGAAACTTTTTATTTGATCCAACTTAAATAACTGTGGCCAAAATTGCGTGTCAATGGGATAACAAGAATGGAAAATGCACGTGTTGGCAAAAGGAAGAACGTTCTCTTCTTTGGCCATATTTTTCCCCCACATCCGCTTCTTGTGAATGATGTACGCTGCAACTTACGTGGGTTCACTATCAACTCAGTCCGCAGCTCTGCATGGTCAAAATTTGATCACGATGCAAGATATTTACTTTTCTTACTTATTATATTCTTGCTTCTAATTTACTAAGAACAATAATGTTCCTGAAGTTTGAATCGTTTATAGAAATCGATGAACATGAAAAATAAGACAAAGTCTTATAATTTTGAGCGGCATTTTTCTCCGTGCACGTTAAGGGGAGGGTTTCAATACAAGTTTTCTTCATTCTTCTCTTCATGTTTTCCTCAAAAACATGGAAACTTTGCAGGCTTATGGAAATGGACAAGGGAAACATTTTTACAAGCCCTGATAAAATAAATTCTATTCTTTCGGATTAAACGGACACAATTAATTCCAATTGAAACCGATTAATATCCATTAGGTTTGAATCGGAATTTTTCACTTCCAATGGGAATTAACAGAATTTTCCAACCAGGGACCTCCTTGACGATGAAAATAATTTTCCCTACTTATCAGTATTGGCTGAAACAGTCATTGAGAGGGATCTTTCACGAGTGCAAATAGAAAATTTATCACATTCGTGTTGAATATTTCACAAATTTATGTAGCTTCCTATTCCACTGGTTTCCACTTTGAAATGAATGTTCAATAACAGTTGTTGCGGGTACGATTAAATGCGACCAACCAAATATTTGATCACCTCAATTGATCATTTAATAATATCAATCGAATATTTGATGAACGAACTGTGAATGCAGTAGAATATATTTTATGATAATAATACCTTCTTCAATTCATGCGATTAATATTCGATTTGTGTTATCAAATATTATATTTAAACGGTCTTATTCAATCGTATTCGCTCCAGATTTGGAGCAACTGAAAATTTGAATGGATGTCCAACTCTGTCTCTATTCGAGACTGCCTCGAGTGTTATCTAACATAAGAAATCTCCAGTTTTTTATTCAATTAAGTAAAGAACGTGGGTTCTCAATTAAAATCTTGTTCCAAAAGAACTTCTTCACGGGGAAGGAAAAAATATATCTTTCCTTTCGCATTGTGTATCTGGTGCATGGAGAGAACAAACTTTACTGGAACAGCAAAATGTGATTCCGTTATATCCCACCGTTGATATCGCTGGAACACAGAATTTTTTGCTTCCAGGAAGTTCAAGCCAACCGAGAGAACGAGAGAAAGGGTCGATATGCGTTTTGTGGCTGAAAAATTAGATCTCCCCTTTGAAACTGTGCTAAGCTATCATCCACAAAATATTTTATCCATTCATCAGTATTGTGAATTGATGGAAGAATGCCTCGTAAATATACGTCGTGTACATCTTTTTCTTCAAACCTAGCGTGCGTGGATTCGTGACACGAAGCAGACTTCCTGCGGCTTATATCTTCTCGTCGTTTTGTCAGTTGTGCATGCTTTTGCAATTTTCCTCGTTCTCATATCCAGTCTAAGAGAGAGAGACCGGCTTTTCCTTTTATTCGTGATACTCATCGGAACGAGGTTTCGCATTTAATTAGTAGGCGCTCGTTGCCGCACCTTTTCCACTAGGTAGTTGTTGGCTCATTCCCTTACAACAAGTGAATTACAGAGTTCTGTGGCTGCTTTTCCTTAAAGATTGTGCCAATTCAAGGACTCGAACGGCTCAAGTGTTCAGTCATTTATGAAGAAAACGATGTATCTCTTATCCTACTTCCAATATATTTTTTTCTTCTTTCATTTTACCAATTTTTAAAGCAATATCAATTTTTTTTTTACTCACATGGAATGGTTTGGAAATAAGAATACTGATAGTTCCACGTGCTTACCTGGAACAAAATAAAAAGGAAAATCAATATCAAATAATTTTGATTGGATTAACATGGTTTTGCTTGGACTTCGTGTAACTGAGAATCTCAGTTTCTTTAACCGGTCCCTGGTTTCGTTGTTACGCGATATGCAACAAGACGTTGATAACACAAGTCAATGAGATTCTGCTGTTAGGCAACTGCAAGTGAATTCCGAAATCATTCGCAGCGTAGAATACGAATCCGAAGTTAAAATTGGGTCATTGAGTCAGGATTTTGAGATCTTCGAGATTATTAATTCGGGAAATGGTTTTTTTTGCAAGAAGGGGGTATTTCGTCTGTGCCAAACGCTCCGAAACATCGAAAAAATGAATTTGTGTCACATATTCGACCTGTATTGTATTGCTGGAGGTAATGGTGTGAAATAAAAAGTATAATCGACAACTTCCCCATCAATTACAATCAATAAAGCTATACGCGTATGGTAATTTCTTCGATCTTTCTAAACTACCAGTTGATATATATGGAAAAAATAATCCAACCGTGTTCGAAAATAACATATCTATACGGTAAACGACGCTTACCGAAGATTCTCGAACGAATGTTTCGTCTTCTGTCTGGGAATTGGGCTGAAGACGGAAGAAATTCAAAGCGTTTGATATATTTTGAAATGGATTGTTGAATATCCTGTTCACAAAGTTCGCTTTTCCGCCTTTAATTTCAAAGAGATTCATGTTTAATGCCACAATACGGCGCAATCAACGCTACGGCATCCTTCTCACGAGTCGTGTTGGAAAGCTGTTAGATTTGGAATTTTCAGCGGCAATCCAGGATCAAACAAAGAGGAGAAAAAAAAGGGAATCTGATTGTTGGCATCAATTAATCTAGGTTTGACCAGATGAAACTAATTATCTGATCCACCACTCCTGCGAGAATAAACAGTTCGAAAGATGGGAAAAAGGAAAAAGCGGGTAGGATGGAAGTAGATGAAGTGGGATTTGAGAGTTTGGAAAGTTATAAAGGAAGTGAAATTTTTATTTTGTTAAATTCCAACAATCTCAGGTTGGAAAAAGTCCCATATTCACTAGCATTATTTCAACAGGGATCATTCAAAAACTTCTGTATATCGATTAATGCTAAACTTCTTGTATCATCTTGTACATTATGCTGTGGAAAATTTTTCCTATAATGTTTGGTATTCTTCTAAGGACACAAGGACGCACGCTAGTCCCTAGAAATTATGGGAAAAATGTGCATGAATCCTACTATATCCTGCTGTCCTGCTTTCTCCGTGTATGAAATACTTTGTTTAGCACTTTTCTACTAAGATTATGACGACTTGAATCCCGGTCCCTCCGAAGGTTAAACAATTTGAATTGTCTTCGTCAAATATTTACAATTATAAATACTGACGTTATCGAAGACATTTCCAAGTACCCTACAAATAATGATTACTGACGTTTCAATGGGCCGCTGATGGTCCTGCGATGCCGGCGGAGGGCCGTCAATGGTCCTTTGAATGGCCTGCATTCGTGTTTGCTGAGTATAGTTTACATGGGAAAAAAATAATGTTGCTCATATTTGGGTGGCTGAAAATTAGCCATGCTAGCTGTTTTTTAGCTATGGCAACAAAAGTTATTGCTATAGTAGCTGAAATTTACCCTTATAAAAATGATTCACTGTAAAAATAAAGTCTTAAATTCAGCTCATTTCATGGCTGAATCTATGATGCAAACAAATTAAGCCGAAAAAACAATCGCCGACACAATAGAAAAAGCATTGTGCGTGTGTTACACTGTAAAAAATTATGGTGGAATTTTCATCCAAATTCGGTGGCAGTAAAAATCCTTCGTGTGTGCAAAATTCATTTGCCCATATTTTGGGGGAATTCTTCTTTATTTGCAGAGAAATTCCCTTACAAAAGGAAGAATTTCCTTCCAAATGGAGGAGAACTTCTCAAAAATATAGGGGAGATGAATTTCCCCCACGTGAGCTTGATTTGTTGCCGGAAAAAAATTCCTCTGATTTTTTACAGTGTACTTGAGTGTTGAATTTCACACTCAATTCTTTACTGTGTATAGAGCAATCAACTACGTCCGGCATTTTATAATAAGTGATCAATCAAAATCGTATACGATCCCAGGAGTTCGGAATCCTGTATCTAATAGATATCTAAAAGACGCGACACTTTCAGACAAGGTTCAGATGTTGACTCTTTTCTGTATACCATGCTCTAATGATAGCCTTATATTGTGAAAAATTTGGTATATTTGGCTCAAAAAAGTTTCTTTCAGTGTGTTTCCATTCTCTGTTGTCAACAAAAAAGTTTTTTTGTATGGAGCACTCTGTAATTTTGTTCTACATTATGAAGGAGTCCTACAATATTTTTTACATAATTTTCAAAAAAGATTTAGGGGTCGCTACCGACGTTTTCAATAGGTGTTTTTGATCCCTATTTCCAACGTTGGTAGCGACCCCTGAATCTCTATTGAAAATTATGTGAAAAATATTGTAGGACTTCTTCATAATGTAGAACAAAATTAGAGGGTGCCCCGTACAAAAAAAAACTTTTTGTTAACCACAGAAAATGAAAACAAACTAAAACAAACTGTTTTGAGTGGAATAAGAACCACCCCAACGTGTAGGTCCCAAACGGTCCACTTACAATTTATGTCTGAAAAAATTTTGAACCAACGAAGAGGTGCTAATGAATTAATACTAAAAATCTGCTAATTTGATGATTTTGTATGTTAATGTTTAACAGCTGTCGACCCATACAGCGCACTTGCATATGGCATTTATCAGATATCCATAGATATCCAAATGTTCGTTCAATATCCATTTGATGTCCATCGGATATCCCAAATATCCTGGATATCCAATGGATATCTAATGGAAATCTGTATGCTGTATGGGTATAGAGTGAATCAGAGTAAGATGACGCACTTTCTTCACTGATCTCTAATGTACACTGGATGGGGTATACAGGCCTCCCAGTATTTAATTCTCGTGACGAATTGAACGTGATAGAAGACTCCGAGCAGCCATTTGTATTCCGGGCTGAATGTTCATTTTGCGCGGCAAATTTGAATGTTATCGATATGTTTTGTGAAATATATTAATATTAATGAAATACCAATCGTTATTATTGTTCAATTTAGTGATAAACTCTGTGAAAGAATAGTTAAATACAGTTTGAATCATTCAAAACTTTTTAATGATTTCAAATATTTTTTTCTTCTTTCAAACTAGAAAATCTCAATCATAAATAACACTGGATCATCATTATGTCTAATATAAAATGAATTTGGAACGATATTGCAAACAATTAGGAAGAATAAATTGATAATTTGATGATTGTATGGATATAAAAAATACATTTCCCTGGAGACATATTTATGAAGTTTAAATTTGCCGCTAAAAATTGAGCATTTAACCCCATGTAACACAGAATATTCTAAGAATATTCTCACAACATCCGTAAAATGTACTTGATCGAATATTCTCACAAAAAGTGTAGAAGAAGAAGATTCGTATATATCCATAGAAGATTCTTAGAACATTTGAATGAGAGTGTTTCATATATTCTAGAAACGTTCGTACAATATGCGTACAAAGTTTGTAGGGAGATTGATGAGCAGCGCATGCGCAAGTATCGTGATGACATGAATTCAGTAATGGCGGATAATGTCTTTGACAGGCTACAGACTCTTGGATAATATATTATTTTTATTTGTCTTTGGGGAATAATAAATTTATGAGAGGTGCTTTTTAATATCGCAAAGGTTCTCTGAGAGTGCCGGGTGTGAAAAATAATCCTCAAAAGTGCAATAAAATATTGAGAGATGCTGTACATATTATGATTGCCTGTTGCGATCATAAATATCTCATCCATCCATGTGAATCCATAATGTTGCTAACAATTCATGATGACAGATATTGAATTATCAAAAAAATTGATTGTGAAGTAGTTTTCGGTGACATGCAGAGTTCATATTGACAAGAATTTTTATTTTCACAGCATCTCTTTTTGTTCATTTATTCCCCCAATATTCGTGGCATCATATTCTGAGAATATTTGAAACAGTCTCAGTCAAATATTCTGAGAATGTGCGTAGAATATATTCGCACGTTATAAGAATCTCCATAGAATATTCGAATATCCTCAACGTATATTCTTAGAACATTCTCAGAACGTGCGTGTGCTACCTGGGACCGGCATGCAAATGGCGCTCATACCTCTTCAATTCGTCACAACGATTTTTACGTATACCCCATCCAGTGTATATAGAGATCAGTGACTTTCTTGCTTCACCACAGCAGGGAATAATACATAAAATCTCATTAACTTAACAAAAATTTGAAGTTTGTAATTGAATCTTTATATTTTGCTTGCGTGAACAAGGTTTGATGTATTATTGTATGCGGTAGAGGAGCGGGACAATGCGTCATCTCACCCCACTTTACCCTAATGGTTTCATACGAGTGTTAGATAAGTTAGCAGAGAGATGAGATGTTGTTGGAAAAAATTGTTCTCCGAAATTGGCATCGATCGATGGAGCTATATTTGCCTATCTATTGGCGAAACATTTTACAATTTGGTTTTTTGCACGCATTACAAACTCGTGAACTCGTCAAGTATTTTTAGTAGGGCTTGAACGTAAATAAGATTCGTCACACCCTCAATCTATTCGGAAATTAAGAAAAAATGGTCAACAGAGTTCCACCTTCCTCTCTCTCTCTCTCTCTCTCTCTCTCTCTCTCTCTCTCTCTCTCTCTCTCTGCAAAAGAAATAAACGTATATTTTGAAAATATATGCGAATGGCAGACGAAATGACGAACACTTCCTTGCACGTGTTTTTTCACTCTTCCATATTCCATTCGTCTTTGTTATATGAGTTGTCGATACTTCACAAATCGTTGGGGGGATACGCAATTTAATGTTTACAAGACTACATAAGACACAACATCGTCAAAGTTTCGTGTGATTGTGCGTACAAACAGCGTAACGGCGCGCAACTTGTGCATGTATTTGAGTCTACATGTGCCAGGAGACAGGGCTCACAGGTTAGCCTCGGCCCAGATTGGTATAACACTTTCACTGACGTAACACTTCACTTCAAACTGTTGCGTTGCCGTTGTACCAAAGTTCCCCTCTCTTTCTCCTTCTCTCTGTCTCTCTGTCTGTCTCTCTCTCTCTCTCTCTTTGACTCTCACTCTCTTCCACCATACGCATACAACCACCATACGGGTCTTCATTCCTGTATAAATCGTTCTATACTTTTGTGTATATCCATTTTTGGTATATCCATTTTCTGTCTCGATTTGAACGTTTATAAACCGGCAAGCAAGGAATTTTTCAACGATTTTCACTCGATGAAAATGCATGTCTTCTGCTGCATATTATATTTCGAATAAAAAGGGAATCTTGGAAAGGTATATAATGAAAAATATATACCACGGAGAAGTATATTATCGAAAAAAAAGAGGAAGAAGAAAGAAAAAAAAATGAGAGATCAGTAATCGATTGATTTCTATCGATTGCTATGTACGAGCATGTTTGTGACCCAATTTTAAGCCTGCCGTTGAATCGCGCACGTACTGAGTATACGTACACGCGTATGATACAAGTTGTATCAATTTTATGTATTCTTTTTTTTTCCTCTTTCTCTTTCTCGTCTCTCGAATCTAAATGATGCGTGGTTTAGCTTTGAAACAGCCAATTGTTCATTTTGAGATTTCTTTGCTCAAACACTCAACTCGTTTCCGTAATTATTCGAATATTTAATCTGATTTTTCATTGAAATTTTTGATAATTATAACATTTCGGGTGCTATTGAATCAATGTTTGTTCAAGCTTGAAAGAATGATGGTGAGAACTCGCGCAATTTAATTAAATTTCAATTTAGTTGGATTATTATTTGAAATAAATATCAAATTTCTACACGCTCTCTACAATTCTTAGAGTGAAAATCCACTTCTAAAGGGTGAAGATACTGAGAGTCCAACAAGAGTGAGATTTTACTCCTAGAGAGTGATTTTTCACTCTCTTGCACAGCGAAAAATTTTGTGTCATAGGAGGTCCACTCAGAGCTTGCGTTGAAAACATATCAAATTCTGAAATTCACAGATTTTCAGTGTAAATTCAACACTTTTTTCTTGATTTGATACATTTTTTGTGTAAATATTTAACATAAATTGCGAGTGGACCACCTGTGACATACACGTGTGTTGAAAATACTCAAAATTTGTCACCGTGTGGAGCGAGAATTCCACCCTTTGAACCGAGTTGAAATTTCATTCTGTTGGAGTGAGAATTCACTCTTATGTAGTGAAAAGTTACTTTTTAGGAGTGAAATAATCTCACTCTCCTTGGACTTGCAATATTTTCACTCCAAGGAATTCAGAGGGTGATTAAGTGAACATCCAATCAAAAAATTGGTAATAGCGTGAACGTCCAGAGGGTGTTTATCAGGAGGGAATTCCAACGGAATCAGTTAATCAAAAATTCGAGTTGAACGGAATGACCAATAAAATAAGAAAAAAAAATTCCCGGGCTAGACACCCTGCACAGTAAAAAGTTTTGTGTTAGAAACGGTCCACTCAAAATTCGTGTCGGAAATCAAAAGATACACTGTAAAAAATGCGGTGTCAAAACAGTGTCAGAATTAACACGGAATCAACACCACACGGATTTTATACATGTCCACCCCGAAATCGGTGTTAGAATAACACTTTACGGTGTGAAAATGACAAAGTTGTTGAAACAACTCGTTTTGGTGTGAACTTTTTCTAACACCGCCAATTTTTCACAGCGTATGACTGTCAAATTGATATATTTTCAATGCAAATTCGACACTTTTGTGTTAATTCCTCACATTCTTCGTGTCAATATTTATCACAAATTTTGAGTGGACCGTTTGGGATATTCACGGGTGTTCCAAATACACTAAATTTTCTACTGGGTGTTCACAGAATGTATAGCAAAAGTTCAGGTCTTCAACAGTCGAGTATTTGGTCATTCGGTTATTAATCCTTTTCAATGAACGATTCAAACTTCAGTAATATTGTATGTATGTATGTATTCATATTCATGTATGTAATTCCAAGCACGGATGAAGCCTACTGGGGGCCCTGGAATAAGCGATAGAAGCGGCCCTTTTCTTCATTGATAAAAAAATTGAATTGAAAAATTGACTGTGCTTATTTTTCATTCAATCACAAATGGGGGACCCACTATGAGGCGGGTTACTGGGCCATGGCCTGGTTGGTCTACGGGATAAACCGCCTCTGAATATTATAAAACGATTTTTTCATACAAGTGATTTCTATTCAAATAACCAGATATCCTCCGAATTTCGACAATTTCGAACTCTCACTCGGGTAGAAATGATTCGTGACATTTCCCAGTTCTTTTCAGAGCCTGGTCGGAGCTTGGTCATATCTCGTCTGGTCCTGGTTTGAGCCCTGAAAAGAACTGGGGAATGCCACGAATCATTTCCACCCAGGCAACTTTTTTCCTTCAAAATGAAAATTCTTTTGTGTGTGTGTGTTCAATCTACACCTCAAGAAGATACCAAAGTTACCACCAGGGTTGGGTAGGTATCAAATTAACCCGTATAACACGTAATGTGTAAAACATATGTTCGGCATGTGAAAAATGCATAATCTCATGGACAACGGAATATTCTAAACAACATATTCCTGGCATATATCATTTCACATCATGTGGCAATATTGTAAGAATTATATTCAATCTACATGGCAGGAAGATTTTCATGAACTCAGTAAACTATAACCTCTCATTTGCAAATAACCGATGAATTCATTGTGTTGTGTACGCGAGTCGGAATGAAATGGTGATGTTTATCTTTATGAATTTGTATACTGTCTCAAAACTTTTTTTAAAGTTTTGTCGAATGCACGGAATTATCTCAGCCTCATTTAGATGAATACATCGGATTTTTATCCAAATCACGGAGATACAGCGTGCACTTACGAAATCTAGCTCTATGATCATGCAATAGGAAATTTTGAGATTTCGTCTACAGTCACTCGACGCGTATTTTTAGTGACAATGTTGAAAATGCATCAGACAAAACTGCAATTAATATTTATGAAAGTTCAATTATAGTGACGTGTAGTGTTTTTCGTCAGTCATTAGGAGCCGACAGAACTTTAGAGGTTATACAATTCCAAAACACTTTTGAAAGATATTTCATGCAACATGAGAAAAGCTATTTAACAGTAATTCTTCTTCTGGAAAGAATTATGATTGAATTATGATACTGATGCTGCATAAGACATCCTGAATATGTTGACAGAAGTCTTTTAGAAATACATAACCTCTTTTGTAACACGAAAACTAGATGCGTATGAGATGATCAACAGAACATGCCTCCCATATTCTGGAATTCAGGTTATTTGGGCGGACATTTCTATGTGCATGAATGTGCCTAGAATATGGATGGCACGATCTCACACATGTATGGCATGTTCCTATGTTCCCAAAAATACGTTCCTCCCATGAGTTTGACACGTCATGTGCTGTACGGGAACGTATTAATACGTAGTGAATGTTACGTATCATACCGTGTAACAAACCTCTCTTTCAGGGTCTTCTCACGTAATAAATGTAATTTATGTATTGATACATACGTATCATACTCGCGTAATAAATGTAACAAACCCTCCAGTGACGCAGCATTACCCAACCCTAGTTACCATCAGAGCAAGTTTTTTTCCAACAAAATACTCGAAACTGAACTCACGAAAAAATCTGAAATTTTCAGGAATGATTTTTTGAGCCTTCATCTACGTGAAAAAACCTTTTTCTCCAAGGCTCAAAGAATCATTCCTGAAAATTTCAGATTTTCTCGTGAATTCAGTCTCGAGTATTTTGTTGCGAAAAGACTTGCTTCGATGATAACTTTGGTATCCTCTCAAGGGGAGATTCTCATCGAGCGAATTCCGAAATAAGGTGATTTTCTCGAATTGGTTTTCTGAAGAAGGAAGTGAATTAAGAACTCGAGTTATTTGAAACTCATTAAATGAGTCTTAAAGTACATGAAAAAAATTTTCCTCAAGTTAAAGGATTCGTATCCCGAAACCTTAAAGGCGTTTTTCTCTCGTTTTCATGTTTTTAAAGTTTGGCTCCACGATATCTCAAAAACTACTCAACGGATCGCTCTTTTTTGTTTTTTATTTTGAAGCTGGTTAAATTTATTGGAGGATGAATCTAAGTGGAGATGACATTTGACTTTTTTTTTCTTTTTATAGCACTTTAAAGAGCGAAAAAAAGGTGAAAAAACGCTACCAAAAGTCTGCATGTCTGTCATTTTTTTAATTTTGGACTTTTCATTGATTTTATTGGTACAACCTCCAACAAATATAGTATATTTCATAAAAATTCTTGGATTTTTGATTCCCGATAATTTTTGTAAGTGCTATAGTGGCGCCCGATTGATTACTGCTTTTTTAGGTGGTTATAGTTCAACACGTACCAACAATTCCCATGGCATTATTTTTTACTGAAAAAAATTTTTTTATGTACTTAAAGACTCAATTCACAAATGTGAAAACCCCCGAGTTCATCATTTAGATCCTTCCATGAAAGAAAAATTCGAGAAAACCACCTTATTTCTTTATGGATGGCTAGTGAGAACCTCCCCTCAAGGAGATATCAGCGTCTATTCGGACCTCTCTTTTCATCGTATAAGCGTGTCCTTTTCTAACCAACGTGCTCCGATGGTGAAGCTGGTATCCCCTTAAACAAAAGTGACCGTGTCATGTATATAAGGAAATTCCTGATGTACAGTACTCGCGCGCGCGCGTTGGTTATGATTATCTTGCGAAACTGTTTACCTGTTCACTTGTTGCCACAACATAAATGGGATAGGTCCAAGGATAAAGGATAACGTAAACCTGTATGATACGATTACTTGTATATATAATTTTTCATTAGGACGTTTCTTCATTTTTCTTTCGAACATCAAAATTTAAAATCACCTCGTCAGTTGTTCAACATGAGGGGAGTGTGTATGATAATAGTGGTAGCAGTAGCATGAATTTGTTCTTTATTCTGTTTCCGTTATTCTCTCTACACTCAGGTAGACTCTCATGTTTCTTTTGTACATCGTGTACGGGTGTATTTACGTGATATGTGGAAAGCGATTAAGGAAAATCTTCTCACGGAAATGTACATTAACATGAAACGTCCTCCGTCAAATCACGAATAAGGTATTTAAACTTGCATGCATGTGTATATACGTATGAAGTCACAAACAGTAACTCGTGGGAATTAAGTTACCACCTTACGACCCGCCTTGTCCTTCGAAACACTTGCAATTATATCGCATCAGCGCACATTGTTGAATACATAAACGATTCAAGTTTTATCTTAGACCCAGTATTCAGACTTTACAGACCATGAAATCGTACTTGGAGAATTTTCATCCTTTTCTATTCTTCTTCGTTGGATATCTAACGAAAAATCTTGTTAAATTTGTACCCCTATGGAACGCCTTTAACGTGAAGCGATTGGTTAAAAACAGGCCTTTGGAATGCAACTAAGAACACAGTTTCACTTTCAAATCAATCCTCCCCTAGTCGGAAAATTTGCACTCCTCTTGTTCTTCTATTCAAGTTCTAGAATGACTTTGTCTTGATTATTGAATATCGTGGATGAAATCAGCCTACAACTCAAATAGGAGAACAAGAGACGTCCAAATTTTTCGACCGGAGTATAAACTTTACTCTAAGATTTGAAATTTGAATTACATTAACGTGTATTCCCCTAATTTAGGAATTTATTATTCTCACACTGAAAAGAAAATTTATTCCAGTCAAATGAATATTTATTTGTCCTGTACCAAAGAAATATTTATTCGAATTAACAAAATATTCTTTGGAACCAAAATAATTTATTTGAATTAAATAGATGGTTTTAATCGTTTATTTGATTCCAATAAATTATTTTGGTTCCAAAGAATATTTTGTTAATTCTAATAAATATTTCTTTGGTACAGGACAAATAAATATTTATTTGACTGGAATAAATTTTTTTTCAGTGTAGATCAACTGAAATGTCATACATTTTTGCCTCGTGAATTATTCACCACAATCGTTTGGATGATTGATATATCTACTTTTATAATCCTACTCAAAAAAGAAATTAATATCAAAATAAGAGTATTCCTCTTATTTTGATGCAGCTTCTCCTCTGGTATGTGGTATCAAAAGTATTCCTTTCCATTTAAGAGGATTAGTCTTTGCGGTGAGAGAATTTTCATTTATTCAAAATATACTCTCAATCGTACAGGAATATTCTCAAATGGAGGAAGAATCAGGAGTGAAATGTTTCGCTGATTGAGAGGGATTTTTTCTCTCATTTCTCTCATTTAGGGTATGAATCCGGGATTGGAAAATTTTTTTTATAAGCTGATCTACCCAACTAGAAATAGCCCTTTCTTCAAATTGTACCACCAAAGGCCATAACTTGGCCCAAAGCAGGGCTTGAGATGCCAAAGAGTTACATTTCTAGCTGGATATAAAGTAAGATATTTTACAAAAAGAAAATCCCGTCAACGCCAATTTTTCCAACTAATGTAATTAAAAAAATTGTAATTTCAATTAATAATGCACTACAAGTTTCCCTGAGTTAAACGTAAATAGATGGAAAGTATAAAATCCCATCACAAAAACAAGCATTCGAAACATTTACAATTTCGATAAATCATTGTTAATTTCCAACCATATTCTCTTCTTCCTTTTTTCCGTTCATCCTTTCTCAGTCACGTTGAGAGCATATATGAAAGTGAATTAAAGATGGCCATTTTCAAGCCCACCACCTCTCTCGTGTACATAGAGAGCGAGAAACACACAGTGTGTACAAATATCGGGTATCTGGTGTGTAAGAATAACGACGTACTGCGTACACGATTATGTATTTGTGTAAATGACGATGATGGTGATAGTGCAACCAGCAGCGCAGGTACGTAACGAGAATGTTGACATTTTCTGCAATCGGGTCAGGGCCCGCCTCCTTTCCTAATTCCCCCTCATACTTCTCCACGAGTTTACCATAGGTAATCGCTCTTAATGTACAAATACCACTATTTTTCTTTCTTCTTTTCCTCTGTTCTTTTTCTTCCTCGAGCTATTCTTCGACAATCATTCTATGTACAGGTATTATGTACCCGAATCTCGTTGATTCAAAGTGTCAATCGAAGCAGAGAATGATTTAAAAAAAAAATATATATGAATTCCCTAATTCTTTGAAGATAAATGTTCTTCCGCATGAAAAGAAAAAGTACTTGCACCAACTACAAGGCAGTTCTCGTAACTATTTTTTGTACACTGTCAGAAAACCGAACTGGTTGAAATATTCGTGGTCGCGATAACTTGAAATCTGGTTCGATTCACCAGGAAATGTGATTGTGACATTTAGAAAAAGTGGTTGAAGCCAAAATTAACTACATATTCATTTCTTCACATACATTTATTCACATTTCCTGGTGCACCGAACTGGATTTCAAGTTATCGCGACCACGAATGTTCCAAGCAGTTCATTTTGCTGTCAGTGTAGGTGGTCGAAAATCAACTACGCGAGTAGCTGCTGCAAGTATTCCTTTTTGTCCGTGCGCATAAGGTCTGGCTACACTGACAGAAAAACGACCTTGTTGAAACATTCGTGGTCGCAATAACTTGAAATCTGGTTCGATTCACCAGGAAACGTGATTGTGATGTCCAGAAAAAATAAACTACATTTTTCAGGTTAGAAAAACCAGATTCTTTTCTTGGTGTGATAACCTGAAAAATGTAGTTAATTTTCGCTTCAACCACTTTTCCTGGACACCACAATCACATTTTCTGGTGAATCAGACCAGATTTTAACTCATTGCAACCACGAATGTTTCAACCAGGTCGTTTTTCTGTCAGTGTAGGGATGGCCGATGTCTGAAATCAATAATGCTTTTTTTTATACTGAGAAATGTTTTTTTCTACCTATATTTCATAAAACCCGATGAATAAGCTTGATTTAGTTTCCCGCAACGCGGAATGAAAGGTTAGCGGAAATATATACGGAAATACGTGGAGTAACTGAGGGTTAAAGACAAAAAGGTGTTTTCAATCAATAAAGATACTTTTACAATAGGCCGATAGAGTCTACGAAAAATCTCTTTGATATACTTGACAAAAGACGAGGAGAAAAACTTAATCTCCTGATATAATATTGAAGCGTTTGAACATAATATTCTATGTGTTTTCATGGTTCATTGTGAGTCAAGATGTTAATATATTGTGTCTTGAATAATAATGTTAGAATCAAAATGAAATGTGCCTCTCATTTTGATGCAACTTTTTCTCTTATATATGGTATCAAAAGTATTCCTCTCCATTCGAAAGGATAAGTTTTTGTGGTAGAAGAATTTGTATTCCTTCAAAATTCTCTAAATCGTAGAGGAAAAAAAGTGAAATATCTTTTCTGATTGAGGGGGATTTTTTCTCTCATTTCCAGATTATTATATTATTTTTGGTACAGTTTCTAACGACGATGGCAACCACTTTTGTTATTATCAAAATAATTCTTGAAAGTGTCAACAACAATATCCTGTAATCCTGTATCACATTTTCACACTTCATACATAATAGACTCAATTTTCAAGCTAAAGTTTCTTTGTCAGGTCTTGTAAAATTTTGAGAAAGAATCAAATTCAAAACTAGACATTCCACAATCTTATATCACTCTGTATCAAAAAGGTAAGACCAGTTTCCAATTTGGATTGTTCGGGTATATCGAATCTCAGGAACATTCTTTCTAAGTTCCCAAGTGGAAAGATTAGTCATAGTAAGTCAAACCTAGACATAAATTGTGATCCTCTCCTCAAATACCACACGGTAAAAAGTCGGACTGAATGTGGTTGTGTCTTACTTGAAAACTTGACTGAAATTCAATCTTTTCCATTGTGTCGGCATTTTTTTTTCGGTGCTTACTTTTAATTGAAACAAGTAGCTAATTTTTGCTGCATCTCAAGATCAGCTAATTTTCAGGTTGACAGTAAGTTTCACTTTTTGAAGTGCGTTGAGAGTTTTTGCATGCCCATTTCCATGGCGGTGGAAGAGAGAAGGTTCTCGAAGATGCAGAATTGGAGGCATTACTTGATCAAGACTCGTGTCAAACGCAATAAGAATTGGCAAGATCATTGGGAGTGACGCAATCAGCCATTTCAAAACGCCTGAAAGTCATGGGAATGATTCAGAAACAAGGAAATTGGGTGCCGTACGAGTTGAAGCCGAGAGATGTTGAACGGCGTTTGTGTGTTTGTGAACAGCTCCTTGCAAGGCAAAGACGGAAGGGATTTCTGCACCGCATTGTGACTGGGGACGAAAACTGGGTTCATTACGATAATCCCAAGCGCAGAAAATCATGGGGATATCCCAGCCATGCTTCCACGTCGACGGCCAAACCGAATATTCACGGTTCCAAGGTTATGCTCGGTATTTGGTGGGACCAGCTCAGCGTAGTGTAATATGAGTTGTTAAAACCGACTGAAACAATCACAGGCGATCGTTATCGAACGCAATTAATGCGTTTGAGCCGAGCATTGAAAGACAAACGGCCGCAATACAACGAGAGACATGATAAAGTGATTTTACAGCATGACAATGCTCGACCCCATGTTGCGAAAATGATCAAGACATACTTGGAAACTTTGAAATGGGAAGTCCTACCCCACCCGCCGTATTCTCCAGACGTTGCTCCCTCGGACTATCACTTGTTTCGATCAATGGCACACGGGCTAGCTGACCAGCACTTCCGGCCTTATGAAGAAGTAAAAAATTGGATCGATTCGTGGATCGCTTCAAAAGATGACCTGTTTTTTCAACGCGGGATTCGTATGCTGCCCGAAAGATGGGAGACAGTAGTGGCCAGCGATGGACAATACTTTGAATCATAAATGTATAACCAGTTTTTTACAATAAAGCCTCGAATTTCGGAAAAAAACGGCGCGTAAGCAAAGTTATACACCTAATATATACGGTGGTATAGAGATGAAATTGTTTATAATCAATTATTCGCGCCATGATTTAGACAAATGGTTAGTGTGATGATAGTTTAGTTGCACTTAAAATTGTAAATCAATAGATACCACATTGACGACTTGAAGAAATGCTGTTATCAGTGATCATTAAACTACATTAAAAATGAATTTTCATCGAGACAAGATTAAAGTTAGTGGCAATATTCAACCACGAATCAAATGATGACTGAATGTAATCTTTCCTTCAGTCAATATTGTACAAAAGATGAGCCAAGCCTGGCAGAATTGTGAATTAATGGTAGACTGACAAACGCAACTGTTAAACACCTCCCTCAACGGTACATTTTATTTGCTGTCAATCAACATTGATTATTTGTATATCTTCAAGCCTTGTCTGTCAACATTGTGACAAGCTGTATTTTATTGTCAGCATTGACGGAGCCCCACAAAATCTTCATATAAGTATTCATTTTGTATACCTTAGAATTTTAAATCAAAGTTTAGGTTTCTCTAAATTATATCTGAAAATTTTCCTCAATTTAGTTCTCTTGAATCCCTCTGAATCTCTTGGAATTTTTTTGAATCCCTCTTGAATTTGAAAGAATTTTCGTCTGAATATCCAAATCTAGTCGCTGTCGACGGTTAATGATGAATCGTTAGCGAACATGAATTAGAATGGGTGTTCATCGTTGTTCTTTTCACATTTTTAGAAAGCGCACGCGGTTGGAAAGTGAGAAACGAAACTTTCTAATAAAACTATTAGAAATACATACTTTGTTCGTGATGTACTTGCACTTATTTTAATAAGATGTTTGATGTACATATACTTAGATGGATACACACATATGTATATATATATATATATATATACACATAATTAAGTGCAAGTGGAGCATCAAGGAAGCTCCTTATTAGAACAGATGCAAGAATTATGAACGTTTCTTTTTCTTCTACCTTCTTTCCCTTTTTCTTTACAGAAAATCTTGCTAATTCTTTCACTGAATTTTATTTTCGTTTTTCCATCATCGTCAACACGACTCTACTACGAGGTTGTTTTCCTTTCTTCGACTTATTATAAAATTCGTCACGGAATTCTGAATTCAGGTCTTCGCATCTTGGTGATGATTTTCAGCGAAAACTCTCTTCACAGAGAAAAGAAGAGAAAAGAAAACCAGGTTTTTCTATTTCTCGTATGTGTGGTGATGGCACGCATATCACTTTCCCCAAGAAGAAATATATTAAACCTTTTATACTTTTTGTTTGATAATTTTGCATCGGAATACAGATTTGATTACACGGAGAAAAATGTGGATCAAAGATTTGGTAATGTTTGATAGAAGATTTAAGAATATTCCTTAAAATCTGCGGATATTTCTTGAATTTGTATCCATGTGAGCATGAGCTGAGGACCAATTTTGAAGCTCGGGCCTCAATCGGACAGAAGCTTGTACGATTCAGTTGAAAAATCTCATTGAATCGATTGATTCTCATTTAAGAATTGATTGTCAATGGGTTCCAATTAGTTTTCTACATCGAAATTAATGAGAATCAAAATCGGTTCAATCAGATCCTTTAACCAAGGTGCTCACATGACACAAAACTATTCTATTCTATTGAATTTTACTTGGAAAAGAATGAAAAATTATCAATGCCTAACAAACAATAGAGAGAAGTATGAATTTTCCAAAAGTCGTGCATGAAATTTTACGAAGTGATTAACAAGATTTCTACATTTTATTATTTACTTTGTGAAATTTCATGCGCATTTTTTGAAAAGTTTGTTAAGTATTGATAATTTTTCGTTCTAAGTAGTTCTAGTAGAATCCAACAAAAATGTGAACCGTGTTTATCTTCATCACAAATTCAAGAAATATCCTCAAAATTTCAACAATATTCTCCAATTTTCTATCAAAGATTACTATATCTTCGATCTGCATTTTCCTTCCTTCCTTATCTTCTATTCATCCGATTCTGATGAAATTCGTCCTAGATTTCAGCGATGGTTTTACAATGGTCCTACATGAGTTCCAACTAAATCCATTGAGAGATGATGTTCTTGAAGTTTAAATTGTTCATAGAAACGAAATGAAAATTCAAACCCATCAAATCTGAAAAATTATCGGTATCTATCTTGTCGGAATCATTTCTTGGAACTGAGAACATCATTTGAAAAATGAACTGCAAGATTTTAGGTCTTTGAAAGCTGGGAATTTCCTTATTCGATTACAAAGTCGTTTCAATAAATGATTCAAAATTCAGCCGCATGAAAAATGTTGAAAATTTTGTTTTTCCGAATCGATGATTTGAGTGATTTTCCGAGGTCCTTGTTTTGTTGAGGTCTAATCATCTCAATGTGACGTGACTGCATTCAAATTTAATTACTCTAGATGTATTTTCTAATCTCAGATTGTTGTTTGACTAAATACGAATTCGAGCTACATTTGTTGAAGCATAGGGGATGGGTTGAAGATAAATTTCTTCCCCTTTTTGTCATCACCAACAAGGAAGCCATGTGCTGATTAGCAGTGTTTTGCTTCATACTTCCAAGGTCCCGAATTCCTGTTATAATTGCGAAAAAAATCACTATCAATTCGAGTAATTTATAAAGGAGTATCAGAATTTTTCTTAGAATTCCATGAATAATTTACCAGGAATTTCTCCTTAATATATTGTGAATATAAAAAAAAAATGACGAGAAAAAACGGAGATTCAAGCTATTGGAAGATTCATACCCGGGCCAACTTCTATCCATGAAGCGATTTTGAACTGCCCTGCAGGGGTTACTTCTGCCTTCTTGTTACAAGAACGTTATCCAGTCGAAACCTGACAAGCCTTTCACCAGGTTTTATTCGAAATTGTCGAATTGGAACATTCTCAAAAGTTGATAACAACATTTTTCTGCGCCGAAATCACTTGAGGGATTCCACAGACTTTGCAACGCCCCACCAGGCCCTCAAGGGTCCACACAGCACGCTGATGTGATCATGAAGAATTCTGTATGAATTCATCGTGGGATTCTTTATGAGTCCTCGTTATGATACGAGTCTTTTTTGGGACCTCTCTCTATCGTATAGGCGTGTTCTTGACTAACCACCCGGGTAGAAATGTAAATCGGTCCATTCTAGACCCTGTTCAGGCCCTGGTCAGGATGATCTGGGCCTGAGATGGGCCACTTTTCGGTCGGAAAGATTTCTACCTGGGCAATGTGCTTCAAAGACAACGCTCGTATCATCTCAAAGAATTCCCGAACTGACATAACGGGAGTTCATTTAGGACATGCCTGTGCTATGTGGGGGACTTACGAGGCCTAGTAAAGTCTTTTATTACTCAAAAGAATAACCAGAGTGATTTTTTACTAAGGCTTGTCAATTTTTGACTGGATTGAACGTGACAAAAACCGTTCAAAACTCAACGGCAATTTGTTGCCCGGTCCTATCTGGCATTTTCAGCAGAGTGGGGTCATTTTCTGAAGAACTCCTTATGGATTCATCGTGGGATTCGTTGGGAGTCCCAATGATGACATGATGACAGTTCAGAATGAATTTTCTATGAATGTCTGACATTCAAGAAGAATTCTCAAAGACTTATCAAGAATTTATTACGAATTCTTACGGAACTGGCATAACAAGAGTTCATTTGAGTTATGCCTATGCTGCGCGGGAGAATTTTTCGTTTTTACGAGATAACTAACCCTGATTACTGATATAGAAAATTCATAATTATTTCAATAATGTTCAAAGTAAATAATGGGAAAAACGATACACATTACAGTTCTTGACACAGTTATTGATTCAGCGACTATTTTCCAAACTATTAACTACTAGCGCAGTGGTATGAGCCAAATCGTTCATTCAAAACTATAAAAGCATGTATTGATAAAACTAAAATATCGCTCTGTACAGCAACCCTTCAAAGCACGTCAAAGTGCTGCATGGAGTGATATTTTTATTTCATCGGAGCATTAGGCAATAATGTGAAATAAATGATTTGACTCGATCGAATTATGGCGCTATGGTATCATCTTAAAGGGAGGTCCTCATCAAGCCAATTCCGAAATGAGGTGATTTTTTCGAATTTTTGTTCTTAAGAAGGGAGTAAATTGAGAACTCGAGTGATTTGAAACGCAATGAATGGGTCTTAAAGTACGAGAAAAAAATTTTCTTAAGTTAAAGGATTCGTATCCCGAAACCTTAAAGGCGTTTTTCTCTCGTTTTCATGTTTTTAAAGTTTGGCTCCACGATATCTCAAAAACTACTCGACAGATCGCTCTTTTTTGTTTTTTATTTTGAAGCTGGTTGAATTTATTGGGGGATGAACCTAAATGGAGATGACATTTGCCTTCTTTTTCTTTTTAAAGCACTTTAAAGAGCGAAAAAAAGGTGAGAAAATGCTACCAAAAGTCTGCATGTCTGTCATTTTTTCAATTTTGGACTTTTCATTGATTTTATTGGTACAACCTCCAACAAATATAATATATTTCATAAACATTTTTGGATTTTTGTTTTCTGATAATTTTTGTAAGTGCTATAGTGGCGCCCGATTGATCATTGATTGTTTTTTTAGATGGTTATGTTTCAATACATATCAACAACCCAGATAACACACGAAGAATTCTTTTCCAAGAGCAAGGATAGAACTCTTCAAGAACTCTTTTCGAACTAATGAATTCATATAGAGCTCTGGAGGGGTTCAATCTGTCGGACATTAACAAGTTCTTTGAGAATACTCAAACAATACTTCTGATATTCTGGAAGAGCTTGTTAATGTCCGACAGATTGAACTCTTCCAGAGCTCTATATGAATTCATTAGTTCGAAAAGAATTCTTGAAGAGTTCTATTCTTGCTCTTGAAAAAGAATTCTCCGTGTGTTATCTGGGAATTCCCATGGCATTATTTTTTATTGAAAAAATTGCTTTATGTACTTGAAGACTCAATCAACGAATGTGAAAACTCCCGAGTTTTTTATTTAATTCCTTCCATGAAAAAAAAATTCAAGAAAATCATCTTATTTCGGGGTCGATAGATGAGAACCTCCCCTTCAGGGAATATCAGCGAACCGACTGAGTAAACATTTTCTTAGTAAGAATTCTTCGAATTGAATTCATGAAAACATCTGAAAATTTTTTGGGGAAAATTTTTAACGCTCCATCTGTGGCGGTACAGACCACAAATCTTAAATTACAAAGAACCAACACAGCACGAGCATGTTACAAATGAACTCCCGTTTTGTCAAGTCCGAAAGAATTAATCATGAATTCTTGAGAATTCTTGAGGAATTCGTTTTAAATATCAAGCATTCGTAAACAATCAATTCTGAAGAACCCCACGATGAATTCATAAAGAATTATTCATGATTACATCAAGCAGGGATTTCATAGCAATTTGAACGGAATTGAATTCAATTTCAATTGGTGTACCATCGCTTTTTCTGTAATAACAAACAAGAGGGATTCATTATTTTATATTGACTCGATATTTTTCTTACATCTGAATTACGTACGTGGTATCGTACAGTTACGACACACGACTATAAATTAAAAGAATGGGGCCACACAAACAAATACATGTAAGTAGATTCCTTCAGTCCTGTTTCTTTTTTCCATCGTGACGCAGGCGTGATTATTGTGACTGAAGAGGAAAGATTTTAAAAACTGATGTAAAGACCTTGGACCAAACTACTTGCCTTTCATCGTTCGTTATAGGAAGGAAAAGGGAGAGAGAAGGAGAGAGGGGGGAGTGAGAGAACGAAACGACCATTTTCTTTCTCCTTCATGAAGATTATTCCATAATCGGGTAAAGAAGAGCGCTCCCGTTATCGACCGCAGTTAAACGATGACTGTGCATCGATAAGGTAGAAACTTACCTTTGCTCATCTCCGGCTGAATATTTTCAGTCTTGATTTCTGCTCTAGTGGCATAAGGAATGCAGATTGGCGATACTTGCGTCGATGGTGTCGCTAACTTCTCTGCTCGGAAAGAAGAGAAAACATTAATAAAAGAATTTTGTGTATGCACAATAGATATGAGAATCAAATGTGAATGTATCACCTGCTAATAAAGGATTGGCAGCGGCAATATTATACCTCTGTCTTCGACAAGAGGTGGTTAAGGCAGTTGTAGAAGTTGGTTGGCCGGCTTCGCTCAAGTCCGCTTGTAATTCACGTAAAAAAGTATCCAATGTATCAAATGGTTCTTCCCCGGCAACACCCGACATACCTTCGTTTTCTTCCGTTGGTACCGTAGGTGCCGCTGGTGCTCCAACGAGAGCGCTCAACTCCATCGGTGAGAATTCCATTCCTGATTGACCGGTGCTGCTCTCCTACGATCATTCGATGAATTAAAACTACAGTTTATGTTAACTGATTCATCGTCGGTATGATGAAACAAAACGTAACAAGTCACTTGATAATTTTTCGTTTTTTCTCAATTTTCATTATTGTGGAAGTTGAATAATCGTTCGAAATTAATTTATTAGGAATAGTTATGGCCCAGACGAACAATTTCATACCAGATTTGTGAGAGAAACATTTGCTTTATCATAAAAATAACAATTATTCATGACGTGACCTGTAACGTTGTGTTTTTGTCACCCCTGGTTAAACGAAACCATTGATTCTCGCCAAATCTCATTGAATCTTGTACAATGTTCTGACCAAATCCTATTCAAGTGTTTGTCAATGAGATTGAATCAGATCAATGTATCTTCCCTTAAGGAAGTTTTCCTCATCCTTGCCAAATTTCCCTATTCTTTTACTTATTTTTTCTTCAAAATATGGAAAAAACTATGGAAACGGTCAGGAAAAACTTTTCTACGGCTTTCCAATATGATTCTTATTTTTGAATCTTGTACAATGTTTTGACCAAATCCCATAAAATTTCATTTCATCAGATTCTATGGATTTTTTTAACCAGGGACCAACGTTATGGAAAGAAAACCTTGAAGAATCAATACCTGAAGGCACTGTGTCAAATCAACCATTTTGCCATCATTATCGGGGCACCAGAGTAATTCGTCGTCTATGAAGGGCATGTTTGACTCCTCCTTTGGTACGAGGGTAGTCAGCGTGAGGGTCTGCGATACGGGGACCGGCATCGGGACCCGTATCGTGCGGCGGGGCTTCTTTAGCCACCCCCGTGCTTCCTAACATTCAAAACCACTTCCAACGCCAGTCACCTTTTGCTACCCCTCAGATTTGATCCCTCCTTCTATTCTCCTTTCCTTCCTTGTTTTATCCTCTGTCCTCCTTAATTCCTGTTATCTGTAATCGAAAGAAGAATTTTCGTTCATCACATGTTTTTTCTTCAAATTCATTTCATTATTATTATTATTATTATTATTATTATTATTTGAAAAACAAAATCATGGTATTCCTTCCAAGAAAATGCATTCGATATTCTTTTTCTTTGATGGTAATAACGATACGTGCTTATAAGTTAGTTCCGCCAGTTCCTCGTCTAATGAGCGATATTTAAATAGATGCATGGAAGGCGGGAGGAGGATGTTAACCTCTAAGCGATAGAAACTTTCTTCTCTCCTCTTAGTTGCTGTACTCAGTGGTTGGTTCTTGCTTATTACATAAGCGTACAACTGACGACGTATATAGGAGCTGCATAGAAAATTGGCTATAGTCGCGGTTATAGTAGCCGCGGCCAATGGTGGCAAGAAGAGAGCGAAGTTATGCTCACAGGAAGTGAAACAACTTATAGACGAGAGTCAGAAAGAAAGTTTTCACTCAATGTTTTCACTTTCATGGAAATTCGAGAGTTATATAGTAGATGCACATGTGCGTACAGGGTGTCCAATAGGATCGTGTGAAAACTAATAAATTGGTATCTTGCAATAACTGAAGGAATCGGATCAATGAAATTTGTATTCGATGGGAGACCCTGGTGGAAAAATTTCGCTGAAAATCACTGAGATTTGAGTGAAGAATTTTTCAAAGGATTTCAGATGTGTTCATGGTTTCTTAGAAAGCCTCAGTGATCTTCAGAAAAATTCAGAGTTTCTCAAAGATATTTATAAATATTCAGAACCAGAAGAGAACATGAAGCTTCAGCGAATGTTCAGATTAGATCTGTGTAGATCGGGCCGAAGATTCATAAAAGCTAACTTTCAGATTCACCAACTTTTGACAAAGATTCTACGAACGTTGAAATGTCCGCCTCGAAATGCTTTTAGGAAACATAGATGGAACGTTCGTTAAAGGTTCATCAAAGCTTTGATGAAGCTCCACAAAAATATATATATTTATATTAATTTATATTAATTTATGTTTAATAATTGTTTGATTATTCATATAAATCGTCAAGAATTATTATAAGTATAGATATTTTTGTGAAGCTTCATCAAACCTTCAACCAACGTGCCATATATGTTCCCTGAAAGTATTTCGAGGCGGACATTTCAACATTCGTAGAAGCTTTGTCAGACGTTTGTGAATCTAAAAGTTAGCTTTTATGAATCTTCGGCCCGATCTACACAGATCTAATCTGAACGTTCGCTGAAGCTTCATGTTCTCTTCTGGAAAAATGTTCAGTGCAAAACTGTGCCCGATAAGTAAGAGTTTTTCAGAACTTTTCAGAGATTTTCAGAGTTATCCAAGATTTTTCAAAGTTTAAGAACATGTTCATGGGTTTTCATAGTTTATCAGATTCTTTTAGGTTTTGCAGTGATATTCAGAGGAATTTTCAGAGATTCTCATAGAAACTTTTCTCACCATGGGAGAGTTGGCATTTGTATTTTATGACTATTAATCACAACAAAACTATGTCTATACAGTCCTATCTCAGACAGCACACAAGAATCCCAAATGAATTCTCAAAAAAGAATCCTTGAAGAACCCTTTCAGAATACGAAGTGTTTGAAAAGAACTTGTTTCGTCAGACATTTGCGAGGTCTGTTAAAATTCTTACAGAAGCCTCATAGAATTTTAACGGAACTCGCAAATGTCTGGTGAATCGAATTCTTTTGAAACTGTTTTGGAACATTTTGTATTCTTCAAGAGTTCTTTTTTTAGAATTCATTTGAGATTCTTGTGTGCTGTCTAGGATATTAGAATGAACACAAAAAAAATTGTTGACATCAATTGTATATATCGCTTTCTCGTTAGAAGGAAGCCTTGCAATCGTTTCTGAATCATTTTTGAAAGAAACTTTTGCTTTCGAATTTCAAAATTGAGTCTCGGAGAATCATCCCAGAAGATTCCAGATTTTTCAATGAATTTAGTTCCGAGTATTTTGGGGCGAAACAACCGTGCTCGGATGGTGGCTTCAATATGTATTTAATAGGTGCACTGAGAAAAATAAATGTCGTGGCAATTACCTTCCAATATAGTAACGTACTTCAAAATACATTATTTTCATGGTTGTCATTGTAACTAAGGGAATAAACACCATTCGATTGTTCGAAAAAACCAAAGAAGAGATGAAAAATAGGTTAACGCTGGTATAAGACTGGCTTCCGGCTATGGCCCAGCCATGTCCCAATAAACATTCCCAGTCCTGTGATATCTTTTGGACAAGTTCAATATGTCTTATGTAACAATTTTAGATTTGTTTTGGGTGTCCTCGAAGATATCTTTGAAGAAATTTTCAACATTCAATTAATTACATCGACCTTTAGATAAAAAAATCCAGAATAAATCAGAGATGCCGGCTCTGGTCTCAAAATAATTGTACATGGATTATATTCGTTATAATATCAAAAGGACTGAATAGTGGTTTCTTATTGGCTGATAACGAAATTTCGTTCTAATTATTCATGACGATTTAGTTGAACAACAAACAGACCAGGCCCGGATTGTTTGATTGATGCTGAATCATTTGATCCAAAGTTCAATGCAATTGATTGAATATTTTTCACGTAAAATGGTTGAAACGATCTAGTAGTTTTTTGGTGAAAAAATCGACCAAAGCACTCCCTGAAATATCTTTTAGATTTAAGGGAAGGGGGATAGGGTTTTGCACTTTCAGAAAATCGATTTTTCTAAATCGAATCGACTGAAGACATTGAAGCTGCTGCAGAGACTGTACTATGTGGAGCTGCGGATTCAATGATTACATGTAAGTTGAAAACAAAAAATTTTTCCTTCACTTTTTAGGTTCTGAAACTTTAAACGCGTTCTTCTCCAAACCACTTCTTCAAAATCCGTGTTCACTACCGTTTTAAAACTATAATTGATCAATTCATTTCAAATTTGATCCACACATTCCGCATATAAAATATCTCCTCCCAATGTTGAGTTTCAGAATTTTTTTCTTATTCAGGGGGTTTTTTGCTAACACAATGGCGGAATTTTTCGTGAAAAATAGCGCCTTTCACTTTAAATGGCTGGCAAAAATTTCAAAGTGAAAGAAAAAATAATCCAAGACCATTGGTGAGAGGATTTATTAATACTGTGACTAAATTCAAATGGTTCTTGATCCACAGAATCGGTGGTTGATCGGAGTTGAAATAAACTGCTCGGCGATACAACTGTTTTGATGTGACAAGACTGTTCTATTAGTGAACCAAGCTTCATAACAATGTGAGATACAATGAGAACATGGTATTGTATTAGTATCGATAGAACTTTGTTTGAATTCGGAATCGGTGGTAGATCGTACTACTTCAATGGAATTCTCACAATAAATGGAAACCCTGTTCAAAAGAACCGGTACAAACCGATATACCAAATCCTATCGGAATTGATGATGTCGTATCGATTTCTATGCGGTTTTTGTCAGAGTACTCAAGGGTCTCCTTGAGATTCTATGTGGGATTCAATGTTCTAATCGTTCTTATCGGTATGATCGATAGAACCTGGTAAATACTGATAGGAGCGAAAGAACTTATCGGTTTCTGTATGCAGTTTTTGTCACAGAACCTATTGGAATTTATTGGAATCTATCGGATTTTTTGGACAGTCGTCCGTCGTCAACTCAGAGATTGATTGATTCGATAGAAACTCAGTTTCCCACTCGCAGAACCCGGGTTCAATCCTCACTCAGTGAATTCTCAAGAAATCACTTGCAGAGTGCCTTCCTTCCATAATTAGAAAAATATATTTGTCAGATCTCGAAAGGGTAATTTCATCAGATAAGTTTGTTTTTAATAGCTGAAATTTGATAAACGGGTAACTTTGGTTACCGGTACCGTGCCAATATTGAGTCGAATTCGAATTCCCACATAGAATGTCATTATTTTGACTCCTCCCCGTTGTCATCCAGTTCTGGCAAAAAACAGCCAAAGGTCCGCCATGAATCGCCAATATAAAACACCAGTACCGACAGGTCAACTGGCTCTCCCAATATCTACAAGATTGAAACTCGAGTAATGGGCCCCGTGTGAGACACTGTTATCATTTCGTCTATTTTTCTGTGCTGGTGTATTGAGTTATTTGGGAATTTCCACATGGGAAGTATCGCTTGCGATCCATAAGAGATTTCCAATGAAAGAATCGATTCCCAGAATCAGGGTTGAAATTATCATTTCTGTTGAAAACATGTTTGAAACACTTTGTTTCAAACAAGATGTTTTAAATATACCAACCCTGCTCAAAACCTACGATCTCAAAGCATCATCAATGACATATTATAAATCATCTCAAATTTTGATTTAATTTTGAATCTTGATGAAAATTTTTTTTTCACCTTGTGCGATCAATCGTCACTTTTGTGGAAAAAATTCCTGTGAAAATCTCTGGAAATTTCGCTGGATTCCACTGCAAAACTCTGAAAACTCATGGGAATTTTTTCAAATTCTGAAAAGCTCTGAAAATTATGAAAGAAAACGCTAGAATTATGAGGGAAAACAAGAAACACGAAAATCCCATGAATACTCCACGATATCCCTCGAAGCGCAATGTGTCTCTGGGACGTTTTCTGAACATTCAGAAAACCTCTCCTACGTTCTATAAACCTTCCATAAACGTTCCAGTGGCACGTTGTGCTGTCTGGGATGACAATTTCAATAGTCCACAATGAAAAAAATATCGGAACAAATCGAAAATAATCGCATGCGTTCTCAAAGAAGGACGAAGAAGAGAAAGAAAGAGAAGGGCGAAGAATGATGAGACAGAAACTGAAAACCGATAGCAGTCGTACGTAGTAGTAGCAGTAGTAGTAGTAGTAGTAGTGTATGCTCAAAATGGACGACGAGGAGGACAGTTCGACGTCTAACGAAAGTTTAGAACCAACTTCCGATAAATTTGATCCATTGAAGGCACTTTATTCTTCCAAAAACCGCCTCCTCCCCATTCCAGCACCGACTTACGACAATATTAACAAATTTGAATCTATTCTCAAAGGAATAACCGCAAAAAATCCGTCCAAAGTATGTATCCATACCCGTTTCATCGAAAAACCACGTGGAGGATTCGTTATAAATATAAATACGCATGTCTTCATTTCAGAAGGATGACAACGTCCGAGATGAATCATCGTTGGAACAAGGTGAGGTTTATGTTATGTTCGGATTGGATAGTTCTAGTTTTATTAAAAATCCTACCAACAGTTGATGGAGAAATAGATCACAGCGGAGGCTGCGATATTTTCTAAACAGATGGCGCCGTGTGTACTGATGTATGGAATCATACTGATTCATTCATAACCTCTCTCATTCTACTCCACTCGACGTATGCCTCGTGCATACAGGGTGTTTTAGAATTGATCATTCGAATTTCCGAGGAACTTTTTACAGCTAGAAACTTTCGTAAAATGCACGAATGAAATACAAAGAATATACAGTGAATATTCATAGTGTTTAGATGACACTATTTCAAATATACACAGTACACTCGGAATGTACGATAGACATTCGATCAACGTTTGATTCACGTACCGTCCTATATTCGATTACATACCTTTCATGAATGTACCATTGATTCTCGCCAAATCTCATTGAATCTTGTACAATGTTCTGACCAAATCCTATTCAAGCATTAGTCAATGAGATTCAATCAGATCAATGTATCTTTTCAATGTCATTCAGATTGAATCTTGTACAATGTTCTGACCAAATTCCATCAAATTTCATTTCATCAGATTTTATGGATTTTTTCTTTAGAAAAGTGAAGAATATTTGGATACTCGATGAAAATTTCCAAGTAGCATAACAAGTGAGAAATGCTAAGAACCCAGTGAACAATATGTTATCATTCGGAGCTCTTAAAGATTTCCTGAATATGTATAAGAGGTCAGATAGACCTTTCAGAAGGTTAACATAGAGATATCAGAATGTTATCAGATGCGTCGATTTCTGAGGAAAATAAAAGATTGCCAGAATGTTATCCAAACGAACTCTTTAAGAGGATTTTTTTCTGAGATCTCAGAAAAATGATACCATTCAGATATCGATATGATAACATTCTCTCTTGCTCTTTCAAAAGACCTCTTAAAGAGCTCTTCCTCTCATAAGTGTTCACTGGGACGGTATTTAAAAGTCCTGAGCATGTTTTATAAACATTCTGAGAATCTTCCAGTGAGGCTGTTTCGGATGAGTACATTCTATACACATTCTTAGAACATCTTTTTCGGATTTATCCAAAACATTCTCAACTGCATATTCTATGCATAATTACAGAATCAGCGTAGTTTACAATGTTTGAATAAGATTGTTCGAAAAATCCTCATAATATGGTGCCATGATGAATATTGTGAGGGTATTAGGCACCATTTTGATAAAATAGAGCTCCCCATCACTATACCTTTAACTAATTCAAGATGAATTTCTCAATCATTACACATCTCACATCATATATTCTGGAGATCACTTGCCTTCAAGGTTGTTAGCCCTACGAAACATCATAATCGTCACGATGCCCTGTCTCAAAAATCTCATTACAACCGATTTACAAAATTCAATCGGAATTTATTCGAATTTTGCATCGAAAATTTCTTATTCTTATTCAACATCATCCGATTTCTTATCCCAAGGGTACTTTTTGAATTGACACCGAATTGATCATACTCCAATCGGTGTTGATTTCTAAAATACAACACAAATCGGGAATAAAATTTTAACACAGAATTGATGGACGCATATACACACCAAAAAGTAGTTACGGGAGGTTACATTTGTAACATTGCAGATCGTTCTACCAACTATATTACAGTTTTCACAGCGCTAACGTTCACTGTTTCTCTCGAATACTTGTTTCAATGTTGTTACGCGTCTTCGTAAGCAGTAAACTTTTTGTTCCAGTGTAGTTATAACTTCAAATTCTGAAAAAATCATGAGATACTTCAGCTTTTCCCCAAATATTGGCCATCCCCAACTTAGCCAAGAGTGTGAAGTATAATGTTTTTGAGCAGTGATTTGGATGAGGAGAGTGAATCTAAAAAATCTCATATCCTGAAAATTAAGCTTTGAATTAAATTTTCAAAAATAGAAAAATTGGTACAGTTTTTTATGTAAAATATGCCTCAAGACTCGAAATAATGAATTTTGAAACACCCGGTATACATTGTACGCACGAGAGGAAAAAAAAGAGAAATCATTATGCGATACAGTATTTGAAGGTTTCATTATTAATGAAATATTTCAAAACTCTTTCAAGGATAATTTTATCCAAATGACCTTTTGGCGCACGAGAGATGATAATGTAACAACGGATGGAATAACGTGGATATGAATCATGCTTGTATATATTGTTGGAGGGTTTTTCAAGGATTAGAGACAGAATTCTGTATGAAAAATTCTTACATGATCACTTATTATTATTGGTATTATCATCATTATTTTGAATCCTTATGGAGGATAAATCTCTAACAGTTTCACGGGATTCAGAATTTCCGAGGTAAAATGTACCCTTGCGGTAAACATACTTGGCGCCGACTAGGAACGTAAACTGTTCGATTTCCTCTTCCTGAAGCGTATAATAAAAAAGTAATAGCTCAAGTAATTATCACAAAAAAATTGTAATTGAAAGTTATTGGATTTCAATACTTTGTTAATACCGATGAGTTTTGAGATCCGATACTTTGTAATACTATTTTCGCGAGAAGTATTTGGGCCAATACTTCTTTTTTATAACAAATAATACCTGCTTATTGTGAAGTATTTAAATTACATGGTTTCAACACACTTTTTCAACTTTCAATGTAATTTCGGAAAAAGTACTGTTACATTTCGTGAAACGTATGCAATTCATTTCATAGGGAACACTGTTGAAAAAACTGGAATTTCCCGATACCCGCAGGAACTGGAAAATTTCTGTTCATGACAAATTTTTCAATTTACGTACAAGGAAATTCCTGTTTGCACCGGAATTTTTCCATGTTTTTTTCACCAATTTGCTGCCGTTCTGAGCTAAAAAGCCGTATGTCCAAATTTCCATGTTCCGACACGGGGAGAGTTAAATAATAAACATTGCGATGTAAACATGCCGCTGATTGAGTTGTTATCACGAAAAATCGCATAAAACGTAGGCATCACTTGTTTTCGAGGTAGTCAGTACTACGAAACATCGTAATCGTTACGATGTATTCTCCTTTGGAAATTTCACATCGGAATCATTACTATTTAATTCTCTCCGTGGAGGTATCAAGCATTTTATTCAAACTTGTCAATGTTGAATGATACAAACGCCGTGATGTTTCAAACAGTTTTTCACATAATTTTCGATAGTGAAGAAATTTTTTGAATTAAAAGACGTATAAAAAACTTATTCCAATATGAATATGTAAAAAAGAGAGAAAAATTTTGTTGATATACGGCCTTTTCCCTTAGAACGGCAGTGTACTGAAATTTTCATGATTTGAATGTAATTCTTCAATACGAATGTGTAGGTTAATTGCTTACAGTACGGTACTAGAAGTTTCCCGAAGTTTTTTTTTTACAGTGAATCTAAGTATCGTTTTTACATAATTAGTAATCAAAAGGTTCCATGACTCTGGGAGTTTTAGTCTTTCCGCACACAGTAAATAATATCTCAGTAACATTTCCAAAATACCACAATGTTCCATTCGAAAAATTCTGGGTGAAAAGTTTCTACGAAATTCCATGGATAGTGCGGATACAATATTCCATCACAAATATTTTGATCTTCCAACTGGAATATTGCACACGTGATATTCTGCGATGTCCTGGAAATCTATGATGGAAGTATGTCAAGTTTGTCGCAAATGAAATATAGCAATGTTATATTATTGTACTGAGAATTTTCATCGTCCTCACCCGGAACTTGGTCAAATTTGGTAGTTGGGAGTGAAAAAACCATGAATAACCATCAGGGCCGTTTCTACCCAATCAGAAAAAACCAAAGTATGCCAATGTTAACAACAGGTGGAGTAACAGTGCCAGTATTGGGCCCCTAAGTGTCGGCTAGCACGTACCCAGTATGGAAAAGCGTTATCATTTCGGACAAATGTCAGTACTGCTGCAGTACAGACCACCAGTACCCCGCCAGTCTTAGCCGGTACTGACGCAGTACTGCGCCAGTTGTTAAATTCTGATTGGGTAGCGCTTTCTTAGTCTCTCTCTCTCTCTCTCTCTCTCTCTCTCTTCAACTCTTCACTGAATCCCACGTTTGAATGAACGGAAAGAGAAACTGAGAAGGCGCTAGGAACAGCCCTGATGAGTCTGATCAGATCTGCTCAGATCTCAGTAGATTTGATTTTGCACACACGGAAGAAAATGTTTAGATTCATTATTACGAAAATTTTTATTCACATAATTTCAAATCGTATGCGATTCACATCATATCAGGATACGTGAAGAATTCCTTTGGGATATCTTTCAAGAGTTCTTCGAGAATTCTTTTGGAATTCTCGACTGAATCTTTTGAGAGTTCTTTCGGATAAAAAAACGAATCCCCCTAGGGATCGATTCACCCCTCACTTTCATTTTCATTTACCTCCACAGAATCATTTCGATAGTGAGTTGAGTTGTAAATACACGGAAACAAATGTTTAGGTTTATTACGAAAGTTTCTTGGTATCCCAGCTAAATGATATCCCTGGATTTGTTGAGATGAAAGTTTAGCTGTAGTGAATAAACTTTATTGTTGATGACATATAGTTTTCACCACTAAAATGTTTAGTGACAAATACGTTTTTTAAATTTGTCGTGAATGACAGTTAAACGGTTAATGTGTTATAATTATTTCTTCTTGCCTAAATATCGCAGAAATATCATTGCAATATTACTGCAATCTTATATGCTGGCTAAGAGACATTATATTCTATGTAGAATCCTTGTAAGAGGTCACAACGACCACGTCTAGCACTGTAGAAATCATATAAAGATGTTTAATTCATAACTCCCACTTCTATTACCTCTTCAAAGTCCATTTGTTATAAAACAATCCATGTTGGATTTTTTTTTTGAATCGCATGAAATCCAATGTGCGTGTATGGATTCTCCTATCAAAAATACAAGAGTCCTGAAAAAATACGAAGAACTCATATTTTTTCAACCCCTTTCGATCAAGTGGGTATTCGATTACAGCGGGACAGCATGTGAAGCCAAAACTAGTGGCCAAAAGCTGACAGCCAATTACTGTGATTTTATTTTCTCAATCAATAAAGTTGTTTATCAAATATCTAAGTAGCCAAACCACAAAGTCAAAAGCCACAAAATCAGTTTCTAATACAAAGTTATAAATAATCAACATAAAAAAATTTGTTAGAATTAATCCACCCGAGTTCCATGTTGGAATGACATTCAATACTCGTTGTTGCATCATTTAATCAATTTTGACCCGAACAAATGTGTTAGATCAACATGCTTTACAAATCAGTTTGAATACGATTACATGACATTTCCATGTAATGTGAACCCATTCTCAAAACTTACGAATAAATTTTCTTCCAACTGTGTATGAAAAGTATTCGGATCAAGTTCAATAAAAAATTGCAACAATCGACCGCTAGTCTCAGCTTCATGAGGAGCATCAGTTTAATTCCAGATATATTGGCACACTTCATTTACGATTCAGCAAATGAATCGAAGGTCAACGTTGGTAGCATTAGTAGCAGGCAGGATGGAATTTGACCTCCGCGAAAGTGCGTCAATTTATCAAGAGAGAAAGAGAAGCTTAGAGAGAGAAAAGAGTAAAAAGAAGGAGGGGATATATTAGAGAGGCGGGGATTCCTATTGTTTCCTTTTCCACGGTAATCTTTCATCGTGTGTCTGTACGAGAAGAAAGATTACCACTCATATATACGCGACGTCTACATAACGCATGTCAATACTCACACTCACACATATTCTTTTACAAGGCTCTTGTAAGACCTTCTCTCGAGCATGCATTGTACAAACATAATTTACAAGAGAAGGTCTCCCGGAACGCGCCGTAAGGTAAACGTTCTAGACTTAGATAATGAAATGACGATTCTCTTCCTATAATGCTGATGGTAGATAAACTTTTCTCTTGTGTTTTTTTTTTATCTGCACCAAAAGTGTCTTCCTCGCAACATTCGTGTACATCTCCCGTATAATCTTCGTCATATACTTTTATTCGTTTTGGAGGCAATTTTTCAAATGCAAAGCGGAAGTGGAAATATACAGGGTGTCGAATAATTCGCGGACCGGATTTCACAGGTGTATTCTGCAGCCAATATGCAATAATTCCCCGCTTAGTTTTCGAAATATAAACATTTTTCAGATTTTTTCTTCAAGCCCAAATTATTCAGAAGCACAGTGTGCTACGCACTTGAATTTGACTGATCTCTTATTGTCCGTTCCGGAACTATAATGATTTACAGTTGCTGAATTCTGATTGGCTGGAAGCTCCAAAAATTTCAAATCACTATAACTTAGGGACAAACAGTGATAAAATAGTTCAATTCTTTCTTCAGAGATCCCCAACTTTTTTCCAACTTAGCGAATGATGTCAAGCTCAAGTATGTAGGACACGATACCTTGGAATGATATGGATTTAAAGAAGAATCCAAAAATGCTCATATCTCAAAAACTAAGTCTCCAAAAAATTTTTCTGAACGGAAAATTATTGCATTTTGGCTGTAGAATACTTCACACGGAGCACAAGTCTCTTTTGAGTTCGCAGAAAATTCAGAGTAAAGAATACCTACGGAATTCATTTTTATAAATTCATGGGATGTTCTAAATGAGCAAATAGAGTATCAAAGGAATTCTTCAAGAATTCTTGATGAATACATGTGGGAGTTTTCGAAATACATATAGAGAATGCATATGAAGTATTCGTAAAGACCACCCGTTAGGAAAGTGAATATGAATCTTTATGGAAGTTCAAAATGTCATCTCGTTCTGCCCAAAAAAATTCATAACGAATTAAATTCAAGCTCCGATCGACGGGCATTCAGAGTTTACCTGGTGAAAAGAGTTTTTCTGAAAATTTCTCTGAATTTCACTGCAAAATCTCATTGAAAATCTCTGGAAGACACTGAAAAAACCTCAAAGAATTTGAAAAATTCTCAAAAGCTATGAAAATTTGTTCCAAAACTGAAAAATCTTGCAAAGATCTGAAAAACTCTCACTTATCAGGCACGGTTTTCTACTGATAAATTTTCTGAACATTTATAAATATCTCTGAAAACTCTGAAAATTTCAGTGATTTTCCTGAATTTGCGAACGTCTTTGAATGCAAGTAATGCTCAAGATACAATTAGTAGTATATTTTCTCTTACAAATTGAAACTTAATAATCAGTTGGCAATTCATTTGAGTGCAAGAAATATATAATATATGACAACGAATGTCATATCGTACGATTTTAAGGTTAAAGTTTTGGTAACAACAAACTTATGTAACTCTAAAGAACAGAAGTGTGTGAAAATTCATAAATTGTTTATGGATAATAAATTAAATTATTTATTCACTGAAAATATGTGAATATTGATAGTAAAAATGTATTCACACAAACGATCTTGCATGCACCCCAACAGCACATCCACTGACTTTCACGTCGCATCCCCGTGGACTCCACGTGGATAAATGGTGGACGTGGATAAAATGTGGATGAACGGAGATTCCACGCGTTGGCAAAGTAGAGGAAACGTAGAAATGTCCGGTGCTGTACGGGTATGGAAGAACTAATCGATTATATCGAATAAAAAAACATGGTGTGGTTGCTGTATTAAAAATCCCGAATAAAAACCGATAGAAAATACTCTGTGATTCTTATCTTTTTCGATGGGAAATTTGTAAAGGACTTGATATTTAGCTTTGAGAAAGTTCGGAATGCCTGTCTTTTGTTGTGATTTATTTATACTTAATGAATTCAGATGTAAATCCATTATGAATTCTTTTGGGTAGATTAGGTGTTTTTTCTAAACTTCTATATGTTTTTATTTCTACTCACATAACGAGCATACTTTTGGAACTATTTCGGGATTCAGAGGAATGATTGTGCGTACTCTTCAAGAATTCTCTCAAAAAATATGGTATTCAAATGAACTGTTTGAGAACTAGTTGTACTGTCTGGGACACCTGTGGAATCTGGTCCGTCAATTATTTTATACCCTGTATAATAAAGAAATGCGACATAACATCATATGACTTATTATACGAAAGAAATCCGTCTAGAGGCAACTGAAACCTTCTGAAAGTAATTTTTTCGTATAATACCTCAAGAGAATACAAACTTTCTAGGTTGAATTTACGTCTATTGTACGTAAATTCACGTTTATGGAACGTTCAATGGACCTTTAAATGTTTGGACGTTGAAGAAACCTCTCTTGAACGTACTTTGAATCCTCATGTTCTCTTAGGGTACATTTCAAAACTATAAACACTTTCGTACGTGGGAACTCCTTGCGCTCTTGATCGTCTGAAATTTACAAGTCACAAGAATAGCATAACTTTGATGAGGAAGATTCTATTACAAAAATTAAAAAAAAAACGCGTTTTGAAGCTGAAAAAATTATCTAAAAATTGTTGATTTTAATATTTTTGTGTCATAATTTTCTTCCGAGCCCTATCTGTTCGAGAGAACACAGAGAGGAATGTATAAACAAAATGGAGATAGCAACAATTAAACATTAAACCCCCTCTATAATGCCGCAGCACTTCTCTCCTGCTCAAATGTCTTTCTTTGGTAGAGTGAGGAAGATACAATTCGGCATTATTAAGAGGGTCCATTGTAATAAAAAATATTATATAGAACGAACGGGTACAATCTGTATAATATTTTCTATCGTGCCATTATAGAATCATTGCTATCCCTATTTTTATTATACATCTCTCTTTGTGACCGGCAAAATTCAGTGTAACAACCCCCTCTCAATCAGGACGACGAAAAATCAAATATTTCACTCCACAAACTCTCAGAAGTGAGCTATAGTCCGTTTCGAGCGAGGTTTCCACTTATCTTGAGTGAACTCTCTCTCTCCGTTGAAGTGAAAACTTCATTCTAGAACTCAAGTGGCGGTAAGTTTCTGATCTCAAACCTTGGACTATCACTCTAAAAGATTCACTCAAAATTCCGCCAAGCTCCCTTCTGGTTAGTCAATGAGTGAAATCTCACTCCCAAAACTGTAGAAAGCAGCTCGATGTTGGTTGTTGGAAAATCATCTCGGATAGCACAAGTGCTTCTGTACGACAATTTTTCATCGAGCATAACAATCTAGCAATCCCCTGGGACATTTATATGGGCACAGGCCAAAAATTTCGTTAAAAAACTATTATTTTTCGATCGTCGTTTCATCAGAATTTTGATTCTCATAGGAACTCCTTCCCCAAACCATATAGCTCCGCAAAGTTGAGACTCGCATCGCACAATTCGCTTCTTCGATAAATAATTAAAAAAAAACCCTATTACAGCCTAGCGACGCTAATTTTCATTCTCTTCTGTACACGATGATTCTATCCATGTTGATATATCGGTGTCCACGTGGTTTACACAGTAGTTTAATTTACCGTCCTGAAACACTGCCAAGTCGATTCTTCTCGACGACAGATTTTTCAGTAAAAGTGACACTGAAGTGAAAATGAAGAGAAAAAAAACACAAAGAAATTGCTGCCACTTATTCTTTATTTTCGAAACAATTCTTCTTTCAGAAAGAAACTAAGGATTTCAAATCGTTGATTCCACTTTCCACGTATCGTTCATGCACATTTGATCAATTGACAAAACTAGAATAATTTTTCCCAAATGATTTTGAGGTAACATTTTAAGAATATACAAGTACGCATGCAACTTACTCATACATTTTCCATTGGCATGAGGCCAATTACACGCAGGCGTCCAATAAATCACGGATCCCTGACCCAGTGCAGTTTTATATTTACCCCGAGTATACATGGATATAATATGTTGGTGCGCGTGCTAAGTACGATACATTACATGCAGGGTACAGGTCTCGATGCTCTATTGCAACGGTTATGAGAGAAACGTAAGAGAAGGAGGGAATTGGGTGGAGTTGCCTATAGTCAGGTTCTCTATTTCTTTAACGTATTTATATATACATGTGGCCGGAGTGCAGCACTTGTTGCGCTCGGGCGTCGACCTCAACAGTTTGTTTGATGAAGAGTTTCTCTTGTGGTGTCCTCCGCGAAAAATGCTCACAAATCAAAAGAAAGTGCCTCTTCTCTTTCCCGAGATTCTTCTACTCTTTCAGACTCTCTTGTCTCCGAAACTCCCCAAATTATCTGTCGTCTCAGTGAAATTAATGGGAAAAACAAAAAAAAATGTTCGCACGCATGTGCGTTAATAATATATTGCGAAAATGAGACACAAAATTTTGAGAGAGCCATCATTTTCATCAGCCAACAAACTCATTTGTCCTTTAACTCCTTCTTTTGCCTTTCGTTCTCGATCTTAGTCACAGCACTTGTTGCGCCCGGACATCGACCTCAGCTCTCAACTCGAGGATCCTCCTTTCTTTGACCGCCTCAGGGACTTCACTACGTGTAACCCGAGTTTTTTCCTCCTCATTCTACTTTTCTCTTTCTTCTTGTTCTTGCTCTTCTTCATCCTCTTCCACTTCATCTTCATTTCCCTTTCCTTCTCGTCTTCTTCTTCTTCTTCTTCTTCTTCTACTTCATCTTCATTTTCTCCTTCTACATCTTCTTCTACTTCATCTTCATTTTCTTTTTCTTCTCCTTCGTTGATATTGAGGCTTCAACTTGGAGAACAAAATCGATTCGTTGTGAAAGAGAATTAGATAACAATTATTATCTTGAAGCAAAAATCAATATGTTTCATATTTTTGTGACTCTAGAGAAAGGGAGAGCCGGAAGGATTGCATTCTTTGTGATTTGAAATTTGTACTTTGCTTTTTAAAAAAAAAACCTGGACAAGTATTCAAGTGTAATTCACTTGATTCAATATTCTTACAAGAAAAGATACAGCTTTTGAAATGAATATTCATCAAGTCTGGACAAAGCGTTATGAAATCAAAGGGAAATCTTAATATTTGTGATAATTTGGTATGGAATATTATAAAAGTGGAAGAATAAAATTTGATTGTGGGAAACGTAGATCACCACGCGGACGATGCTGGAATGAATTTTCAACATGACACACTATATCTTTCATAGCCGAATTTCTTCATCATTTCAGATTTTCATAGCGCTTTCCTGTGTAATTGAACTAGACCCTCATATTGGATATATAAAGTTTCAATGGAATAATCTCCAAATCGACGTAACGTTAGGAAATTGCACTCTTCGCCGCGAGTACCTGGTGACCCTGAACTGGTTATTGTGAGAACAACATTAATTCCCATGATGATAAATGCAAAATTTTGTTCACAAATAAAACATGAATAATTCGTTTCAAAATTTTACAATCTTTGGTATCCAGCATTCTACAATTTCAATGGTATAAACTGTTCATTCCCAATCAATACGGTTGGAAAAAATTGAACTGAGAGCTTATCATTTATAGCAACAGTGAAGATATCAATTATGAACATAGTTAATCTCTCATCCGAACGGACCTAAATCTTTTGTTCCTGATAGCAGATGCACTAACAAGTAAAGTTCCCTATATATATAAAATTTCATAAAACTGATGTAGGTGAGAGTGGGGTACGATGTGTCCTTAACTCGGAAGAAAACACTTCTTCGATAGCAATATTACACGGAAAAAAAGTAATTGGCTGTGACACGAACAGTCATTTTTTTTAGCTCCAATAGCTAAATTTTAGCCGCTACAGCAAAATTCTTAGCTTCGCCAGCTCAATTGTAGCTGATGTTGCTGAGAAATTAGCTGTGCTGTGGATGCTACAATTTAACTGATACGGCTGAAAATTTCTTTCCATGTACAGGTAGAAATGGAAGATTAATTCAATTTCATCGATTTTCCATTATCAACTGTGACACTGTTATTGAAGAGGTATTTTTTTCAAAATTGAATAGAATGGGGATGAGGAATTTTTTTTGCATTATAAAAGCAATCTAAGTTCCACTCCACCGTTGGCGGGAATCGAACTCACAATTTCCAGTACTATAAACTATGTGACAGCAAACCTACTGAGCTATGACAAATCATTAATAACCTCTACCCAGAAATGCTATTTTAAGAATGATTCATCCGATCCAGGAAATACAATCAACATAATATCTTACGAATAGGGAATAATTATGGATTTGAAGGACACATTTTCTGCATTTATATCAATTTTCTTTGAATGAAATAGATTTCATCACACATAAACGGCGCTTGCATTGATGAGATTGTTTCAACCCCGCCTACTTTCAGTCAAGCTTATTGAATATTCTTTCAATTAAACAATCCACTGGAAGCAATTGAATGAGTATGTTATCTCGAATGTTCATTCTTTTCAATTTCACCTGCATGAATTTTAATCACCTCGATATGTGATTGAATGAACTGCTGGAAATTATACATTCAAAATTCGTTGTGTTTTCATCAATGACACAGTGATTGACCGGAACGCGGATCTTATTTAATTACAATACGGAAAAAAATAATCATCTATTGTTTGGATAGCTAAAAATTAGCTACGGGAGCTATTTTTCAACTGTCGTACCTACTCAGCAAGAAATGTAGCTATCGCAGCGAAAATTCAACAGTTAAATTATTCGGCTATCCAAATATCAAGCATAAAAGCCATGCAGTTACAGCTATGATTTCCCGCTGCGGTAGCTAAAAAATAGCTACAGTGGCAATCATTTTAGCTACAGCAGTGAAAAAAGGGTGCTGAAAAAGTGAGTAGCTGCCACAGCTATTTCCTTCTTTCCCGTGAATATCAAGGGTTGTTCTATTGACTCAACCGAATACCTACCAAACTCCCAGCGGGGTTGACAAAAACAATGTTCTTCTCTCAGTGCATTTTTCACATTCAATCTAAGTAATGAAGAATGTCCATTTGGGTTTCTTTTGATTTATAATCCTTAATCAGAGAATATATTTGATATGCCAAATCAACATTCCTCACACAGAAAAAAATAATTAGCTATCATTTGGATAGCTAAAAATTAACTACAAGAGTCATTTTCCAACTGTCACAGCTCCTCATTTAGCTCCTCACTAAATTATTTGGCTATCCAAATATCAAGCACAAAACCTGTGCATTTGTAGCTAGGATGTCCTACTGTGGTAACTGAAAGATAGCTACAGCCGTAATTATTTCAGCTATAGCAGTAAAAAAAGGGTGCAATGATTGTCTGTACAGCGGAATGACGACTTCCCATAATCGACTAAATAATCCCATTTTTCCGTAATAAAATCTTAAAAGAAGTACCGTTTACACGAGATTTCCTCTTCGATTCCAATAACTAGATGTAGTCCTTACTACATGGGTAACTAAAATTAGTATTGATTCAATTAGATTCGAATTCACTTTCGCTGCTGTGACTGATTTGAAGTTGCTGTTAATTGTTTTTTATCGCAACTAACTTTGGCTCATTACTTTGGATTAATGCTTTTTTTTCTGGACTGAATTTTCACTTCCATAACTTTGAAGAGTGGACCAGTTTTTTTGAATGTTTCGTAGAGCTCGAAGAACGAAGAAACTTTGTAATTCAAACAACGCCACCATTTCGTCTAATCTAATTTCTCCGTGGTACCACCGAACACCCGTTATACTGAAACGATTCAAGCCCCTCTGATGTGCGCGCCACTGTCGGATCCTGGACCTACACCAATGTGTAACGCATGACTATCAAGAGCACACCGAATCGGTAGTGCTTCTCAGCCCCTTTTTTTTCATTTCACGTTACTTTCCTATTACGAATTTTTATTCCCATCGTGTCCTCGAACGTATACGAAATGTGAATGAAATATAATAGTTGGAACGACAAAGTACCGCGAACTGCGTGAATTCGGAATGATGAGAAAAAAAAGAAGCAATCTCTCGGAAAGAATTCTCTCACTTTCATCAGCGAACGAGGATGCTAAGAGTACAAACCGAGAAGTAGAACTCCTTCGTCATCAAAAGCATCTGTTCAGCGAGATTCCAGAAGAGCGGAGAAATCACTCTTACCACCCAATCTCTTTACACTCAAGTGTAAAAGGAAAAGTTCATGCCTTATGAGTGAACGATCTTATCCCACGTATCTTTATCTGTGACCAAGAAAATTGATATCTGCGTTATAGATCCGATTATAAACTTCTCGATGGTAATGTGAATGTGTGGAGTTCTTAGTGAAAAGGTTCTTTATTAGTCGAGATTTCCCGATACCTTAATCCCCTGGGATCCGAAAGAGATATCATTGATTTATTTGAATTTATCAAACCTTTCACTCCATGATGATATTCATTCATATAATATCATTTTATATAATATTTTTCATTTACATTATTGAATATTTGCATTCGAAAATTTCTGTGTTTTGGAAGCGAAATTTATCATTTATTCAAAATTTTTCAACCGATACAAGTTCGAAGTTATAATCGAAATAAACGTATCCAAATTGACAGTGTATCAAAATCCAAACTAATAATAACATGACAATGATACCAATTATCTAGTTGTGATAACCAAACAATTGAATAAACCACATCGACTCTCCAAATTAGTGACTGTTACCATTCATTTTTTCTATATATAGATACATACATACATACATACATAGTGTCAAAAATTGTTTGATGTTTGCTTTATCGGATAAATACGAACATTCTGAAATTTGTCATTGAAATCTAGTTCAATCACGCAATTCAATAAAATTGTACTGCGGGATGTATTTGAATTGATATAAAAATGCTTCTTCAAGAATCATAATGGGTATGAAATTTCATACAAAAAGTAAGAAAAATTTCTGAAAAATGAATACAACAAAACAATTCATGTCTTGATTGCTTCACGCAAATGAAATTTTGGAACTAATTTCTGTTGCATTGTGGGTGAATTGCGGATAAAGTAAAAGTTGAAGGAATCATTCCCAACACAATATACATGTAAATAAGAGCTAATGAATTATTATATGATACCAAAGGTAAGAAGAATTGATTATACAAAAATCGTGTAAGAGAATTGTCGGTGGATGATCCCCAGGTTGAGTCGCGCTGAGTTCAATGCCCTGTCGGGCAGCGCACCCGAGATCCGAGGCAGGCAAGCAACCAACCAACCAACCAACCAACCAACCAACCGAGCGAGCGAGCGTGCAGCCACCACAGACTTCTCCATCCATGCACACCACACACTTTTAAATACACATACATATTCACATGATCGTACACAAGAACGTAGACCAACTCACAGAGAAATGTTGGTCGCTTCTTTTTCTCCCTTGCATTAGCTCTCCTACTCTATCTTATGTTTTATCGCAAACTAACCGTAGGTACTGTTACTTTTGCGACGGCCAATACTAAGACTAGAAGAGACCCTTTGCCCCCTTCTCTGTTCTTTCTCCATCTCTTCCCTTCGTCATTTCTTTGATTTTTCTCCTGCATGCTCTATGCTACATCTTCGATAGAAAAATGCTACTGATATTGGATTGATATGATTAGCTAACGTAAAAATGATGACCATCTAGATATTTGACACCTCGAACTTGTTCCTGGGCATCATTATTTTCCTTTTTCTTTGAAAACGTTGCAAAAAAGTTGGGCGAAAATTAGATTGTTTTGACTAGCCAACGAAAGCTAGCCCGGAACTGCTGGTTGCACCGTGGATTATGAAAACAATGAAAAATTATGCAAAAGCCTATGCAGAAATTATACACAATTCGGAGTGCGGTTCTAGCAGCTTTATACAAACTATGTTCATGATTCTCTTCGCTCACGCACGGAGAAAAATGCGGTTCGAAATGAAACAGTCATTCTTAGAAGAAGTATACAACGTTCTTCAGCTTTTTGATAATAATGTTAAAACGGTCCGCATTCTTGTGAAATTTTTCCTAGCAAAAATGACTCTAGCCACCTCATAGTTCATGTCAAGGCCCTTTCTAGTAACTACCTTCACTGCTAGTGCCTTGGAAGGTGCTAGGCAACTGCTATAATTATTTTTACTAGGGTTCCTCAACAAATGTGATACATTAGAAGAAATTTGGCAAGTTCGGAAAGTTCATTTCTTTCTTTCTTCCAATTTTTTTTATTTCTTATGAATAACATTCAACAAAAAGACCTGAACAATTCCATGTTTACTAAAAAAACCAACTACAGTGAAGAAAAAATTATTGTTCTTACTGCGAAACTGTATGCTATTCGTAACGCATTGCTGTGGCAAAGAAGAGCACATTTAATACAACGAGTGGTATGGATAGAGACAAGATGCATATCGTTGTAGGACTGATACCAGATCGTTCTACCAACTATGTTACAGTTGTCACAGCCTTACCGTTCATTGTTTCTTTCGAATACTTGTTCCATCCATACCGTGCCCTCATAAGCATCAGACTTTTGTTACAGTGTACAACATATTTATAGACGCTCTTGAAAATCACTTCATTTTCCAGCCGCATTTTTTTCTGTGGACGTTAATAAACAGAATTGCCTTATCCGGGGCTTTGAAAATCCAAGAGCCACTGTCCAATGCCTGATTTCCTGTCAGATCCTCATCAGATTTCGTCACGGTTTTCCCTATTTCGCTCGGGTTATGGAAATTTTATCCGCACCCTATTGTACCCCTGCATTACAATCAAATGCAGATAAGGCCCTTGTGAGGGCCTCATAAGATTTTTCTCATTCACGGTGTCCGGATTCTAACCTGATCAGGACCTTAGTATTAATGAGGAATGCGGTGTGATTTTTGGGATCGGTCTTTTATTTTATTTCGAAAACGAAATGGTACCGAAGGAATTACAATCGATAAATCCTCAGTACGAATTCGATTGGGAATTCCCTATCAGAAGTGTGGCTCTAGTAAAGCCGCAATAGAAAAGTCATAACTATGGAAAACTTGCAATTAATTTGCCAGAGATCTTATTTAGGAGACTACAGTGTAACGTAAGGTTATTGTAGGGTCCCAGTTGTTGTCCCTCGCAGGTATTATTCTGTTCTCCAGATTTGAAAAAGTGAAATCACACTGATTGCCGTGAAAATTCGTTTGCTGCGAATTAGTATATATGCAGTGCATCATCATCAGTGAATATTAACTGATCTTTGCAGTGAAATGTGACTGATTGGATCAGTGAGGAAGACTTCTAATTGGATTACCAGTGATCAATAATTGATTATGCAGTGAAATTTCACTGATTATCTCGATCAGGACCTGATAAGAATGCAACTACACTGAAAAAAAATTTATTCCAGTCAAATAAATATTTATTTGTCCTGTACCAAAGAAATATTTATTAAAATTAACAAAATATTCTTTGGAACCAAAATAATTTATTTGAATTGAATAGATGGTTTTAATCGTTTATTTGATTGAATAAATATTTCTTTGGTACAGGACAAATAAATATTTATTTGACTGGAATAAATTTTTTTTTCAGTGTAACAAGAAAAAGAAAATAGTGTATCGCGAATATAATTCCTTCATCCCTGACTCAAAAAGATTTTACTCATTTTCAACGGTGTGTGACTTATCTATTATACAAGTTTTTCATGTGATTATATGATCAAATTCAGTATAGCAAATTCAGCAAAGCAAAAAAATAAGTTCCAAATGGCGAATAATGTTGACACAAGCAAAAAAATATATTTTGAAAAGTCTCGTAATTCATTGAGGATTAACGTCAAAAGTAGCGTTGAAAGTACCATAATTGTTGGTAGGAATACACCGAATTATGTTAGTTTTAGAACTGAATTCAAGTAAATAACTGTACCCGCCACTAGTGTTTCGGACGAGACCGAGACAAACAATTACTTTTCGAGATCGAGACGATACCGAAACGTATGAAATGCATTGTCGAAACCGAGAATGGCGAGAATCTCGACTTGAGACCGAGACGATACTGGTTTTGTCGAGACAAAAGCGAGACCGAGATCGAGACTCGGTCAGTCTCGGCGAAACGAGACGAGGATGAAATACTTCCCACCACAGGCTGATGCTCATCATGAATAAATAAATTATGGGAATATGCAGTACATTCGTTTTCCTTGTGCGCCGTTTTATTAATATAAAAACTCAAATGAAAAAATGTTCAAAATTGTATTAGGTGTGTACCAAATTAAATATAATTTGTATATAAACTATATTAAATTGTATATAAATTGAACATAATTTTCAAAATTTTTCCATTTGGGAAGAAAAGTAACCGAGACATATTTCCATACTTTCACACTTGGGTTTTGATGGGGAAATATTTAGTTTTCCTGATCAGGATTTTATTTTCTCTTTGCGACATATTTTTGTCAGAGCCTCATCACACTGAGAAAAATGAAATGTGAAAATAACCTCTATTTCGTATATTTTTCACCCGTCAAATAATGAAAACTGAAGCCAGGCTTTCAAAAGTGAAAAGTACCTTTTCAGTGTTGAATTTCACCGTACATTCGGTTCGATTCACCAAAAAGATGGTATTTATCACCTAACTCATGGTAATAATAACCAAAATAATGTATTTTTCACTGTCAAATACATTACTATATTGAAACATGATTTCTACAATGCAGATTTTTCTCAGTGCAGGTACTCCAGCCAGGTCCTGAAGAGAAATCAGGTATGCCATATGTGGGCCTGAAGTTTTCCGTATTGAAATTTCTATTAGAGTATTGTGCTACTAAAAAATGCTGACTATTTATCGCCTGAAATTAAGAAACTGCATCGGGACGATGTTTATTTTCAACTATACGGGCGGAGGTGCCACACAGACTATGAAACGCGAGAAGTTTCTAGAACGTGTTATTTCGTATCCTCCTAGACTTTTTCTTTCAGAGTTATGTGAAGAATAAAGTTCACGTTAATGCTCCGCAAACGATATCTTCAAGATGTCTTATGCAGCATCGAAGAAACGATTTAAGAAGGATCCTTTCTCCAGACTAAATCATTCTCAACACGTTCTTTTGATTTCATAAAACATCCCTGACATGTATGGCTCAAGAATGGGTCGCAGTGGGGCCAGAGTGGACCAGAGTTCATACACGCTGGCGATTTGAAAGATATCTTTCAGAAAACTTTTGGAATTGAACCCCAAGTATGCGAAGAAGTAATGGAAAATTTATTGAAAAGAATGATTACATACGAGGGTAGTCGGAGCGGCCATTGTATTCTACCTTCAATCGCATAGTCTGAACTTGAAATTTGAATGACAATATTGTGAGCTTTTTGTTAAAAAAGTGTCTTCTGTTTTCCCATTAATTCAGCATTAAAGTCCTCAATGGACGAAGAATAGTAGATTCTTTTTTTAAGCGAACGAAAAATTAGATGTACCTATTAGTCAATTGCGTTGTTCTCTCCGCTTTTCTGTACCAGGCAAATAAAAATCTTTGCTATCCCTGCGTCAGCCAATTTTTTTCTTTGTGTTCAAGGGATATGGAAGAGGTTTGTGCTCAAAAAAAGGCACCCAGAGAAAAATTCACAAAATTACATAGAATTTGTGTGTAATTCAATATGGTTTATAATAAAAGTTACATTGAACTGTTCTAACTCCTTTCTTAGAAGTCAAATGATAATCCTGATTAAAGAAATCCATTCATTCCCATTCAAACCCATTGTATTGGAATCGGAAATCTGCACATTTTATGGGAAAGAATGATTTTTTTTTAACCAGGGAGGATATAAAAGTGAATTTCAGGGTGTTTCAAAATTCATTGAAAATACACAGGCGGTATTCTGCAGCTGAAATGCAATAATTTTCTCCTCGGAAAAATTTTATGTGAAACTTGATTTTTGAGATATGAGCATTTTCAGATTCTCTGTTCAAATCTGCATCACTCAAAAGCACTGTGTGCTACATGCTTGAGCTTAATACCATTTGCTGAGTTGGAAAACGGCGAATCTCTGTATATTCCAATTTTTCTCTCATATCCTGTCTCTTCACTCGTATAAACGGTACATGAGATCATGCTGTAAGAATTTAAATCGTTTATAAGAACGAAACGAAAATTTTAACTCACGAACCATGATAAATCATCATTATTTATCTCTTCAAATTGACTTCCTCGAATTGAAAACATCGTTTGAAGAATGTCCTGCAAGATTTTAGGGCTCGAACTGAGGTTGAGTCTGAGTATTTCGTTATTTGATTATTGATTCATTTCAATAAACGATTCAAACTTCAGCAACATCGTGCTCCTTTTGAAACCCAGTGGGGCAAAATGATAGAATTAAAGTATAAAATTTTGTGATATGTATCTTCGGAATTTTAACTACGTTCAAGGTAGTTGATATAACAGAAGCATGCGTGCATAGGTTCGAATACAGTATGCATACATGTATGAAAATGAAAGTACTTTTGAGCACGCACGTATGCAGAAATTGTATGTATGTATGCATGGATGTTTGGGTCTTGAGGAGGAAAATACCATAATGAATCGATTACAAATTATATTTCGATTCAAATTTTGGCGATATCAGTTGTCATGGTGGTCAGTTCTGTTCTCATTAGCAGCATTCAGCAAGGGGTTACTAGCGGTTCCCATTCGAGCACGTTGGGTAGAAAAGAACACACGCCTATACGGTATAAAGAGAGGTTCGATACCATCGCTAGTATCCCCTTAATGAGTCATGAATATCGCGCTTAGAATGGAAAAGTGTTGAGATTGATAGTCTTGAATGACAGAATAGTATAGAAGCAGGGCTACCATAGGTCCTCGAGTTCCACCTGAATATTTTCATTAAACAGAATAGCCACGAAAGGAAATTTGAGGACGTGGAGATCTTGTTAGAAAGGTTTACAGATTTTCTGATATCGAATCGTTAGAAATGAAGAGAATTTCGTAGTACAGATTACTACAGATCAAACCTTCATCTGGAGCCCTTTATAATCCATCGATCAATTGTTTTTATCTTCATGTTTCAACCGTGCAAGAAGGCCATCTTGTGGCGCATAAGAAAAGCTTCAGACTTCACCGAGCACACGCATCTCCAGATTGACATTACGGCGGATTTCAATAAAAACCAATTGACCGAATGAAGGAATTCTCAATTTAAATTGAATCTTTTATACACAAACAGATTCGAGATTTAGATTCAAGAACTTTCCTGTTATTTCCAGTAGATTTGGATTCTAAAACAATCCAATCAAAATCAACTGATCCATAAAATGCATACGTTCCAGAATCGAATTGCGTATTTGCCATACACACTTGTTAAATATTCGAATCTACAAACTGTACCACTCCGATTGTTTGATAAAATGAAAAACCTTCTTCAATTACATCATATATTTCTTATAAAAATTGATAGAATATATACCACATGCCATTACTCCCAATCAAATTGATACGTATTTATAAACGGGTGAATCCAGGATTCAACTCTACGGATGATTGATTTTGATTCGTTTTCATTAATCCTCAATGCACAGTTCAGGCATTCCGATTACCATCATTCAATCCGATTGAATCTGATTTGCTTTTTATTCCTCTCGACTGGATTCTATCGAATGACCAATAAAATGTACACATTCTAAACTCGAATGTTATATTTCCCATAGAAACCTAACGAATCCTCAATTACGTCAACTTTCACATTAGTTCCGATAGATCGAGATTACAAGAAATTCCGATAAAAACCGATTGTCCAATGGAATGAAAAAATTCTAAAATTGAATTGGATGTTTGCCATAGCAACTTATAGAATATTAGGATCTGGAAACTTTTCTATTATCTCTGATAAATTGGAATTATTCAACCAATTGATCTACAGAATCCATACATTGTAAGAAGGAATTGGATATTTCTTATGGAAACCCATGAAATCTGCAATTCCATTACCTTTCCCATGAATTCCAATGGATTGAGATTACTGGAAATTCCGATATAAACCAATTCTTTCATTGAAATAGAAGAAATTTCGAAACTGAATTGAATATTCATCATACACACTTATTGAATATTCAAATGTGTAAACATTCCTATTATTTCGAATAAATTCAAATGTTGAAATGATCTAACTGAAACCCATTGATGAATGAAATCAATACATTCTAGATTTGAATTGGATGTCCCTCATACAAATCCATTACCGATTCAATTCCAAGAATTTCTCCTTCCGTTCCAATAGATCGAGGTTAAAGAAACTTCCGATGAAAACCGTTTGCCACATGAGATGAAAAAAATTTCAAAGATCCAACCCGATATTTCTTATACAAACCGATAAATCGAGCCAAGTCCTATTAATTCCAATGAGATAAATATTTTTCAATGGGTAAATCCTCGATTCAATCTTACAGATAACAAGTTCCGATTGAGTCCTATTTATTTTGAATCGGTACTTGAGGCTTTCCGATTAAACCTATTCATTCCGATAATTCTTGAATCGGTTTCTATCGGATCCTATAGGATTTTCCAACCAGGGATATTGAATACATTCTTCACGTCATGGATACTACAAAATTTTCTCCGTGTATTCTATAACATATTTTTCCATGCAATTCCTACTCAAAAAAATCCGAGTTTCATCCTACACAGTCTTTTTTGCTGCACAATCTCGATTCGACACAGGGAATTGAGTTGTTTCACACGGAAAAAAAGGAAAAGTTGCAGCAACTACTTGAATAGTCGATGTTTGACCATCTATCGAAGTAATTGCTGCAGTCACTGAGTAGTCAGGACAAACAACACGTTAGCTGCCTCAACTAACTCGAGACGACTCTCGTATTTAGGGTAGTTAGTGCATCTAACGAGTTAGTTGAGGCAGCTAACGTGTGACTTGTCCTGAATACTAAGTAGCTGCAGCAACTACTTGAGTAGATGGTCGAAAATCGACTATTTAAACAGTTCCTTTTTTATCAATGTCTTCAAAAATCATTGGATCGCACGCAGAGAGTAGTAAACGGTAACCGTGACTTTGAATGACACACGGTGGGAAATTTTGGTGCATTCATGGACAAAAATCAGTCTACACTTCAATTTTCATCCGATGCTGATGAATTTCATTTCAGAATACTCAGAAAGGGTTCCCCTTGAACGTATCACTACGGCATTTTCGTAATATTGAACTGAATTAGAGTAGAATTCGAATCAAAATTGAAAAAGAAGATTTGGTGAACGAGTGAATCATTATTTATGCTGATGAATTTCATTTCAGAATACTCAGAAAGGGTTCCCCTTGAACGTATCACTACGGCATTTTCGTAATATTGAACTGAATTAGAGTAGAATTCGAATCAAAATTGAAAAAGAAGATTTGGTGAACGAGTGAATCATTATTTATCCAAAAAGAAACGTTTTTCCTGTTTTACGTGACGAAACATATTTCTCCACATGGAAGTACTGATACTTGTGATGGAGAAGCATAAAAATGCTATAAAAATCTGATAGAAATTACATAATCCACCTAAAGATCAAGAATTTTTGTGAATATAAATAACTTCCTCAAAATCAAAGTTGGTTATTGGATAGCAGAAAACACTTAAGAAAACTGGGACAACTTTATATAACCCCTAACTATTGAAAATTCGAGAATTTTCATAATTAAAAAGCGATATTTTGCAGTATCGATGTTTTTTTCATTGAAAATTTATCGAGTTTCTGTTGAATTGTATGAATATCGGATTGCTCCACACAAAAATGCCGCAGTGATACGTTAAAGTGGAACTCTTTCTGAGTATTTTAGAAGGAAATTCATCAGCGTCGGATGAAAATTGGGTTGTAGGTTGTTTTTCGTCAATAAATACACCAAAATTATCGTCAAAAAATTGAAGTCATGTCATATAATATTGCGTTCCGCAATTCTCATTACTGTCTGGCCATTAAGAACCAATTTTGTTGCAATACCTATCACGGTGATCGTAAAGATCTTTACTATCTAACTGTATTTTTATTTGTTTTTTGATCGATCACTTTCGCAGTAACGGTTACTGTTTACTTTTCTCTGTAGATAATCCTTACTATAGGGTTCATTATCAAGAAAGTGAGGAAACTTTTAGAATTTCATATACAAATGCAATGATTTCTCGTTCTGAAAAATCAGCATTTCACATTTTTTCAAATCCAAATCACTCAAAAGCACTGTGTTATACATATTTGAGTTTGGCAGGGTTTCTTAAGTTGGAAAACGGCAGATTTCCCGGAAGAACATTGCGATATTCCATTATTTTTCAGGATTAGAGGATTCCATCAAACCAGACAAATGACGATGATGATCATTTTTCAATTCGAAGTTATAACTATTTGAAATTATTGAGCTTCCAGCCAATCAAAATTTAGCAAGTTTAAATTATTGACGCTTCGAAATAAGCAGTGCTAGGATAGTCCGAATTTCTCCAAAGATTCGCCATTTTTCAACTTGGCGAACGGTGCCAAGCTCAAATATGTAGAACACAGTGCTTTTGAATGATTTGGATTTGAAAAAATCAATTTCTTCTGAACGGAAAATGATTGCACCTCGGCTGTAGAATACGCCACAGAAATTCGAATAATGAATTTTCAAACACCCTGAAATCTATTTGTATATCCTCCCTGGTTGACAAAAAAACCCATTCATTCCCATTAGACGTGTTGATTTTTGATTCAAATTCAATAGGTTTGAATGGGAATGAATGGGTTTTTTTATCCAGGACTATCATTCGACTTCCAAGAATTCGGTTCAAAGAGCTCAATATCTATAAAACCCGTTCAGAATCGGAGTTCGCGGTTTTCTTCCAAACTTGACAATCTTTATCCCTCAAGAACTCTTGAGAACCCTTTTCGAATGCTTGTGAAGTCTTCGTGCTATTTGGGTCCCCTGTGATCAATAAAATTAATGATCATCATACGCAAACATGACTTTCAAAATTTGCATTTGACACTGCTGTTGATTTATATACGCCAAAGATAGATAAATCCATCCTACTCCTACAAATACATAAATGTCCATAAAAAATGGTTACACAAGCTCATCGACGAGTCTGGTATGAGAATGTCCGGAGAACGACAATAAAGTGAATCCCCGTTTCATGTGGTCAACGCCTGCACGCCTGCCCGCAGTCTGCACTCAACTGCACTGCATTGCAACTTACGCACACACCACTCACATCCCCCTCCTCCTTCTCCATCTCTGCACATATTTATTCTCTTCCTCTCTCTCTCTCTTTCTCTTTGCCTCTCTGTTTCATTCTTCCTCGTGTGTATCCACTCGTGCTAGCTTACGATTGCAATCCTAACGGTTTTCGCCGTGGTGGTTCACGCGCACGCGAAAAGTTTCATTTCTGATGTTATGTGTTCTTTGCGTATTATCTTTCTTCTTATACACATATCCCTCTTTATATATAAACATATGAATATATATATATATATATATATAAGTTTTTCTTTGCTCTCATTCTGATAAATCTTGGTTTCTTTCAATGGACAACAATTCAGTTTGATCGAAAAAGTTTTCATCATCAGATTGAAACAAAGAATTTTCAAATTGAAACAGAAAAATATTGATTCTCGAATTCGAAGAATGTCATTTGAATTTAATGAAATATCTTCTCATTGAAATGAATTGTTCTTTCTATCGGAAAAAAGACTTATCGGAATGAGGGTTAAGAAATTTTCTTCCAGTCTAAGAAATTGGGCTCTCAGGGTGTTTTATTTGTTTTACCGAAGAACAAAACAATGGGGAAAAATTCGCAATTGCAAGGAACAAATTTGCTGTATCAGAAGATTTGTCGTCACTTGTACGTATTTAATGAAACATCATGGTGAAAGTTGTATACTTTTACGCTCGTTTCAAAAGAAAGAGAAAAGAGAAGGAGAAGTATATAGAGAAAAAAGAAATTTTTTAAATCAGTGAAAAGATGGAGATTCGAACGAGTCAGAGAAGTTTTATTTTAACAGACATTCAATTCTGCACTTATGTTGATATATTTTTGTTGCGTGTCGAGGATTGAGAATGAAAGTTATTGGAGAAAGCCAATTGGCACCGTCGTAGCTTGCTGCGCTTTTGCAACCATATATATGTATATATATAGTATACACACCCACACACACAAACGCTTTTACGATAGCCTATGTTCACCTACACTGTACAAAATGATTGTGGAATTTTCCCTCAAAGAATGGTGGCAGCAAAGTTCCTCCACAAATCTGCCGTCCTAGGCAAAATTCCAAATTCGTTCGAACGGAGAAAACCAAGAAAAACTATTTCACATCAAAATTGTATGATATAATTAATATTTTAACAATATTGAAGCGGTTCTAGGGCAAATCAGGGGTGCTGTTTTTAATTATCCAAAAATAAATCAATATTTTTAATCACAACAAATGAAAAAATGAGTTAAGGGTGTTTGGTGAACGAAAATACCTATCAAAAACCGTAACTCGAGTTACGGTTTTTTTTCCATTCAACAGCGCTCGAGCATTATGCTATGATAGTTCGCTTTACGAGCGAAGAAATATGTCAACTCGGTACTCTCTAAATCTGGAGGAGTGGAAAATCGCACGTTTCACTCCACTAAGTGTCAGAAGTGAGCCTGTCCGCTTCGAGTGGAATTTTCACTCGTTTCGAGTGACCTCTCACGCTTTTAGAGTGGAAAATTCACTCTTGCATCGGAGTGGTTGTGAGTTTTTAACCTCAAACCTGAGAATATCACTCTAAAAGAGTGGAAATTTCACCCGAAAATTCGACTGGCTCACTTCTGGCTGGCTAAAGAGTGAAATCTCACTCCAAAGATTTTGGAGAGTATGTGACGTTCATGAAAATCACTATATAATTGAATTCCAAATCTATGGACTAGATATTTCAAAAAGTAATACATCTTTCACGTGGAATCAGGTGTAATTCTGTCTTTCTTTATATTTACTTCAACGGTTCAAATCCATACCTAATGGCACCTAAGATGTTTATTACGACCATTTCCAAAATGTGCCGAAGCCTACGATCGGACTTCGGTTCTCTTCTTCTGGTAAATTGGCTCCGGGCTCAAGGAGTTTACAAATCAAGGAAACCTTAACTCCGAAGAGTTTTTCCTTCAAATAGTACGAGATATTTGCTCCTTACTGATTTTACCGAGCAAAAAGACCGTAACTCAAATTACGATCTTTTCGTCTGGTAAAATGGTGACGTATTCGATGGTTCTTCTCATTTTGATGTAAATTACGGCTATTTTCTGATGATTGTCCAATTTTCAACTCGTTTTCGAAGAAGAAAAATGTTTATTATGCAAAAATTAGGAGCGATAATTAATTTCTATTAACACAGTTAAACGTGTCTTCCTTCCCTTAATCGAATGATACAAAAAACTCATTTTCGAAAAAAATTGAGTTGACAACTTTTTCGCCTGGTACGGCAGAAATGGGAAATTTTTCACCATAATTTGGTGGACTTTTCCATTATTTGTGAAGGATTCAACACCCCAAAGACAAAATGATTCCTCAAAGTAATGGAAAAATCCCTCGTTTTTGATGGAAAAACAATTCCCTCACGATGAGGGGACGAAATCCATCCACAGTGTGAAGAAAAACTCCCCACATTTTTTACAGTGTACACCAATGCGTTTTGTAAATGCTTATGAGAGAAGAAAAATGTATTTTGGAGTAGAGAGTAAAGTGGGGAGAGTTGACGTATTTTCCCGCTTCAGTACATCTTGAAATAAGACATCAAATTCCATTCACTCATAGAAAATATGAAGATTCACTTAAAATTTTGATATCTTTCTTGAGTGAACGAGATTTTATGTGTCATTTCATGCTGTAACGAAGCGGGAAAGTGCGTCATTCCACCCTGATTTACTCTGAACGCGTGGGAAACGTTTGCAAAAGATGTAAAAAATGAATGTGGAATTTTGCTCAAGTTTAGTGGTAGCAAAAATCCACCACGTGGAGTAAATTCATTTCCCGTACGCTGTAAGAAATATGAGGATTTTTTATTCGCGCTCTTGGTGGATGTTGTTCCCGTCAGAAAGGAGGGATTTTTCCACGACTTTGAGGAATTATTTTGTTTCTACTGGTGTTGAATCGTCCTCAAATAAAGAAGAAGTTCACCAAATTATGGTGAAAAATTCCCCACCTGTGGAGGAACTTTGCTGCTCTGGAAGCAAGTGCAGACATTGAAGATTCTGTCGAAGAAAAATGATTGCCACTAGAGTTATTTCCTTGTTGGTTCTCAATCTTCTCATTTCAGGCAAAAATAACATAACATAAGATTCTCACTCCAATAGAATAGAACTTCACTTTTATAGAATGGAATAGAATTACTCTCCCAATGAAAAAATCTTTTTCCTTCTTTACCACATAAGTCTATCTTCTATTTTTACACGCCCCTTTCTGATGACTTTTCTTTATTAATTCACAGAATCGAGTACCGAAATGAAAAGAAATCATTACCAAGATCGTATACTACAAGGGAGAAACGTTTTAATTAGAATGAAGAGAACCTTAGGCCCCCTGGCTATGCTTCATGAATGTATGGAAGATAAAATTCGAGTGAAGGTGAGTGACTTGAGATATAAAAATTTCAGTTCAATCGAATACAATCGCACATCGGCGTATAAGTCATCGCCCTCTTATTTATGCCTTCTTTTCTGACGTAACATTACGATACAAACTCACGCAAGTACACGCGTTTGACACACTTTTGGCGATGAACGGATAGAAATGACACGTGGCGTCTTCAGTCTCTGGTCTTCATCATTTCGCGTCGCAGTCCTTCTTCAACAACTTGAATTAAGGGGTGCGGTGGAACGACGAAGGGTCAACATTCGTAGCCATGGAGACAGAAAAAAAGAGGGTAGGAGATAGTACGGTGGTTGAATTTCCTACGCGGAAAGAAGGAAACGTACATGCACGCACACACACACACATACATATCATTTCTTAGATTCACTGAGTGACAACGTCTGAAATTCCACTTGACATGTCAGTCCTTCGAAGGGAAGGATGAATATTGTTATTTGGTTTAAGTTCTGAAATTAAAATTTCTTTGAATGTAAATATAATTTTTTACAGACATTTTCTTCTGAATTTTGAAAAAAATTTTGCTGAATTTTAAGACACTTGAATGAATTTTCAGAATTATCGTCCGAAATTTAGTTGAGGTTCTTTAAAATTCAGTAAAATTATTCTGAAAATTCAGCAAAAAGTGGCTTCAGAAGGGATTTTTTTATAGTGAAAAATTTTTTGCAGGAAAGAAAAATGAGACACTATTTTAAAATAGATCTATATTCACTCCTGCCGATGCGCTTAAGAATTATAAAATAATAGAAAAGAAGAGTGAATGAATGGGAGGATTTATTTCTTTATTGTTTTCCCAACGTTTCGGGACTTACAAGTTCTATCTTCAGTGGGACATTCCAAAACACAATATCTACTGAACTCATTTTATAATTGATGTATGAAAACAAAATATAACAATGAACAGTAAAAACTAAAATCATAGCAGGCATTTAACTTTATCAATTAGTTTTTACTTTTCATTCTTTCTGTGCTATTGGCCAGGTTTACGTGCACTTTGTTAACCTCTCTAGCCTTTCAATAACACTTTCATATAAGTTTAATATCATCTTTTTAATTTCAAACGTTAGAAGGAGAATAATTTCAGTATATATTGTATTCCACACCCAATTAGCGTTCAGATGTCTTAGAGAAATCTTAGCAAGATATTTTAAACATATCTGAGGGGGTTTCCCTGAAGATGGGACTTGTAAGTCTTGAAACGTTAAAAAAACAACAACAACAAAATTAATCCTCCTCAAATGTTGTGGAAACTATTTTAGGGTGACACACTTTACGGAAGAATGTACATTACTTTCGTGGTCGTCATGGTAACTAAGGGAATAAATACGATTCGATTGTTCAATAAAATCGAAGGAGAGGTGGAAAAAGGTTAACCACACTGAAAAGAATGTTTTGTTGTGGTAACCAAAGTTGTCTTGTTTTCAAAAAAGGTGTTAAAATGTAATCAACAAAATTCTTTGGTTAAAACAACCAAAATACTGTTCAGTCAACAAAAATTTGCTAATCATAACAAAATATTTGAATAATAGTAACAAAACTGTACACAGTGGAAAATTTTGTGTTTGAAACGGTCCACTCACCATTTGTGTTGAAAATCAAAAATGAGAGTAAAATTGACAGATTTCCAATGTAAACTTAACACTTTTGTGTTAATTTCTCACATCCTTCGTGTCAATATTCAACACAAACTTGGAGTGGATCGTTTGGGACATGCACGTGTGTTAAAAAGACACAAAATTTTCTTCTGTGTATGATTGATAACATTTTCTGAAAATTTTTTTCAGTACATAGAGTAAAAGGTTAGTCCTCGTTATATGAGAAAATATTTGTCTCCTTCGTAATACTGGCTTCATTTTTCATCATTTCACGGATGAAAAATATACGAAATAATAGTTATTTTTACATTTCATTTTTCTCAGTGCATTCACTCCTCTTTTCCATGATTTTATTGTAATTTATAAACGTTACAAGCGGTAAGGATCTAAGGAGTATGCTTCTTAACATATACAATCGACTGGGGTGCATGGATATACATAAAAGGTCGTGAGGTCGCAGACCTTCGGTAGAATTGATCAATGGAAAGGGGGAAAAATCAGATTATGCTGCACTTATTCTTTTTTTATACTTGACAATTCCAATATATTCTTTATACAGGCCATTCTATCGACAGAGATTTCCCATAGTAACCTCAAACAGCATCACAGTCCCAGAAGAGTTTATAAAGAACTCTCATTGAACTGATTGTGTTCTTTATGAATTCCTTAAGAATTCTCCTGGGACTGTGTTGCTGTTAGGGAACCCTTGAATGAAAGTTGATTTCAAACCCTCAATTGACTTCGTTCGGGCGATTTTAACTCAGTTCAACATTACCATTGAATTTCATAAAACATTCCAAGTAACACAACAACTTCCCCAATGTACTGTGATTATTCTGTGAATATGAAGAGAATGTGCAAATGAGACCATTTTTGATAAATCCGTAAAGATATTTTATGCAGACGCATAGCATATAATTATTCAAAACAGTTTCATTTGGAAGTTCTAAGGATGTCCGTAGAATTCACCAAACACGTTCTTAGCATTTTTAACCTCTTGTGTTACTTGGGATATTTTGTGAATATTGGTAACATCATTCCTCCAGAGCCATAACAAGATTTCTAAACTCACACGGAAAAAAATGATGTGGTTGATACTTGGATAGCTAAAAATTACCTGTAGTTATTGCTATGGGAGCTAAAATCTACCTTTTGCAGCAATTTTTTTTTCGCTATCCAAATATCAAAAACACGAAACAGCTGGCACAGCTAATTCTCAGTTATCATAGTGAATTATTTGTTTTCGTGCACGACCATCGCTCGTAACCAGCCGTTGGAGGTGAGATTACACTGCCGTTTTCAATATATTTGTTACAAGATTTCTGTATCCAATACTTTAAATATCCCCAGAACATTCCCTTAAAATGTTGTAAATTTTCAAAATAATTTAAAATAGCTATATTTCCATTTGTAACCAATAATTCTTACCCCACGACCGTCGTTGTTAGGGAGACTGTTGTGAGATTTTCTTATGACCACACTAAGTGAATACTATTATATTCAAAATAGAAGATATTCCAAAAAATAATCTTTGTTCTAGAATAATGATAATTGTCGATTGGGGCATTAAAATTGAATCATCGCCTTCACCCCACACTGATCGACTCCACTCCAGTTGATGGTACATTACGGATACTCAAACCGCACCTTCACTCTAAATGCACTTGAATACGTACTAAGCATGTCATTCTCATCTATTACAGGGCCTTCTTATGATGTTTCATCACCGCTCTTTCATGAAAATTACCCTTGAAATACACTGTAAAAAATAATTGTGGAATTTTCCTCCGAAAGATCGTGGCAGCAAAGTTCCTCCATAGGAAGGGAATTCTTCACCGCAATTTGGTGAACTTTTCCCTCATTTCTAGAGGATCCAACATCCAAAAAACAAAATAAGTCCTCGGAGTGGTGGAAAAATCTCTCATTTTTTATGAAAAAATAATTCCCTCGCGTTTAGGGAACTAAATCCACCAACAATGTGAAGAAAAACTTCCTACATTTTTTACAGTGTATAATATGCACTTTATCGAACATGTTCCCAGAACATTCAAAGAACCTCCCGGTGCTGTATATAGTTCTCAAAATCAATACGGAGAAAAGCGTACGATAATAATTACCAGGAAAAACAGTAATTTGGTGACAAGTATTCCATAATCGTAATAATTAGTCCCATCTAGGAATTTTCTTTTGTGAAAATTGTATCATCTTAAGAGGATACGAGCGCATAGGTGGATCCATTTGGTGGCATTTTTTTCCGATCAAAATACTCGGAACTGACCACATAAAAAAGTCTAACATTTTCAGGGATGAATTTTTGAAGGTTTCAAAGATTCATCCCTGAAAATTTCAGACTTTTTTATGCGTTCAGTTCCGAGTATTCTGGTCGAAAAAAATGCCACCAGATGAAGTGACCTGTGCGCCCGTGTCCACTTAAGGGGCTATAATACACTGAGAGGAATAAAATTGGTTAATTCTGCTAAAGAGATCCCAACTACATTTTTATACTCATAATTACTAAAAAAATGCTCGTGGTTACCAAAAATGGTAATAATAACTAAAAAATGGTTAAATTTGCTGAAAACATGGTTGGGTCTTTGTGTACGGTTTTTTTTTCGTAACAGCGATTAATACTTTCCCTCAGTGCAGTGTAAACACTCGAAATTTAGTTGATTTTTTGAATTTTTTAAGAAAAAGGTATCCCACCGAATGTTTTGCAAATTTGAGGACATATTTACTTGTAACTGAACTATGTTATATAATTTTTTGTGTACAACAATATGAAAATGCATTACTTTCGGAAAGGACAAGTTCCTCCGCTGCTGCCATAATTCCAGTCGCTTGAATGGCTGAAATGAAAAAAAAAAACACACCAAAAATGACGTTAAACTGGAAGGCATTCTGCGTACAATGATCCAGGATATTTTAATTTTAGAATAATAATTTTCGATTTGGCAAAACAACCATGTTTTTGGCAAAAAAACAGTCCTTCAAAACTCTGCTATTTTTGTCAGATTTTGATATATTTTTCAAAAATCCTAAGTCATTGTACGAAGTAGACCTTCTAGTATAGCACCATTTTCGCTTGTTTTTTATTCTAGTGACTCAAGCGATTAGAATCATGGCAGCAGTAGAAGAACTTTTTTTTCGCCCCCTGAAGGCAACGCATAAGTCGTTCGCCTTCGAAATTTCACATAAATGTTCGGAAGTAATTAACACATATATGCGTTACGAATTTCTCACATCTTACCGGAAATGTGCTGGAAAATGATCGTAAAAATTCCATAAAGTTTGGAATTTTTAGTTGAATTTATGGGAAATTTGATTGATCGGGAATTGATTTTCTATACGCAAAAACCGGAAAATTCCGATTATTTTTCACAGTGTAGACCGAGGTGAATCGGATTAAAACAAGCATATTGGCTATTTTTTAGCATTTGTGAGGAATATGCTATGAAGAGAGGACAATTTAACTATTCATTTGGTGAGAAGAAAGTTTTTTTCAGTACTTTCACATGAAGATGGATACGAAATAACGTAGTCAGCATGATAAATTTAGCAATTCTGTCACTCAACTACCATTTTCGCATGGTAACGGTTACAGTCCACTCTTCTCAACGCAGAGATTTTATAAACGCATAAACAATTTTTTGCGGAAAATTGCATAGTAGTCGCTGGGTGTCCTTTCATCGATGACGTACTATGAACGCATAGATCGCACAAATTCAATGTGAACTTTCTTCAATAACTGAAAAAGAAGGAGAAGGAGAAGAAAAATGAAGAATCGCAGAGGCAAAATCAAGCATAACACCGAAGGTCGATCGATCGATCGATCGATCGATCATGACACGTTCAAGATAAATCTTCTTTCCGGGAACACTCCAAGGTCAATCCTTTCAAGCTTAGGAACAGCATTTGGTGGGGAAAAGAGGACATAAATGTGGGAAGTAGTATCAAGGATAATGCTGTGTTGGTGTTTTCTTTACAGAAAAATGTATGAAAATGAAAGATCGAAAAGAAGAAGAAGAAGGAAAGGATTCTCGCGTTTCCCCTTCAGTATCATTAAACGGTATTACAATTTCACGTCAAAGAACTTTCCTGTTCTTTTACCTACTCCAATATCTTTCTCAGCACATTGCGTGTTGCAACAAATAAGGTTACTCAATTATTTACGTTTCCGGAAGGAAATGTTATGGAAAGTGTAATTATTTTCCATTTTTCCTGGTTGCTATTTGAAATCAGATCTTGTTTTTTCTCGGTAAGGTAACTATTTACTTTCTTGTTTTGTTGTTTTCACGTGTTTGGAATGAAATCCCATACTCTCTCAGTGATTGCAGTGAAAAGTCTACCACTGCGAATCAGTGCATACACAATGCACAATCAGTGGATATTGAGTGACCTTTACAGTGAAATCTCCCTCTGAACTGCATAACCAGTAACTGTTCAATGATATTTCATGAATTTCATTCATCGATTCGAATTCCGAGAGTAGAGTTTACGAATGGAAAAAAGAAAGAACCATATAAAAATTCATAGAGGCAGATTTTTCATATCTAAAATTAATAATCAATACTGCGATGTTGGATTGATTTATCAATGTTTAAACAACCGTACAGACCCTGAACAATTAGTTTCTCATTGCGACAAAAGCTAACAGCGTACAGTATCAATGTTCCGTAAAGACATTGAAAGGGACCTTGTTGCAGTTAGTTTTACCGCGTATGCACTTCCGCGTATCGAGCTGATATCTTGTCTGCCACCGTATCTTCAAACGGGAAACAAACAGCATGCCGAGTTAGAATATCATTGTCGAGATTGACTCTGCTTCTCCTCCTTCAATTGTATTCGTAAGAATAAGACAATACTGTGATCGGTTCTTGAAAAATCTCATTTTCCAGACAAAAAAAGCTTCTATAGAATTATGTCGCATTGTTCCGAGGAATACAGGAATTTTATAGAAATTGTCTCCAATTATGTGCTGGCGGACGCAGGAATTTGATTGATCAAATTCTCTGTCTCCGATTCACTCTGGTGCAAACGACATCAGATAAAATAATATTAATCTCCCACATTTGTTTTCCCCCTAACGCGGAGAGAACGAAACATCAATGAGTATTTTTCCGACACGACTGGCTCGTGTTACGAGAAAAAAAAACATAATAATTTCAATAGTATACTGGTCAATGTATAGACATGAATCAGTGATGTCTCCGCAGTATTGTTTGTTGTGAAGACGCGATTGATTCATGTCTACGCAGTAATCAGTGGCCTTTTTGTGTTTTTACAACACGAGCCAGTCGTGTCTGATAAAATCCTCGCTAATGTTTCGTTTTCTCCATGTACAATCCAGGCCTTTGATAGATAAATAACTTCACAACCATCGCTACTCACCGCCCCTCAACGATCATTGAAAATACCCGCACAATGCTTCAATCGTACCTGAAACAAAAAAACAATAAAATGTTTTCAATCAACAGGTATATACGAGGACAGCCTGGGGTATTAGGGGCCACGTGGAAGCATTCGTGGCCGCATTCGACAAACATTGGAATCTCGCTTTGGAGGATTGTTTCGAAACATGGACGAGAAAAATGAAAAAGAAAGCACCCGCGTTAGGTAATTATTATCAAATATGATACATATGAATGCGTTTACGTAATAAAAACATTCCAATTTTCACGACAAAAATACAGGAAGAGCATACATAGTTTTCTGTCGAATACTAATAATACACATGTGTATATATTTGATATTCCAACATTTCCATTTTAATCAAAAAAATCGAATGATATATAAAGATAATTTGCAAACGGTTCAGGGCTACATCGATGCAATTCGCACGAAAAAAAACTGCTTACGATATCTGAGTCTGTATTAATCCACTGACCTTGAAATGTATATATGTGGCATAATATGTACACACGTACGTGAAATTTTGTGTGTGTAGAATCACCTTCGACTGATTATTACTCGACACATGTGATAGTATGAGAATATGTATAAGGTGCTCGAAAAGTATGTGATTCGTATTTCGGTATAAAATTCCATCAAAGTATGTGATAAGTATAATACATTATTTCCATGTTCGGTGCTTTTAATCTTCCAACACATTGAATTCCACTTGAAATTTCGTCATGAACGCTTCAAAGATCGAGATTTGAAAACTAATTCGATATCGAAGAAAAATCATGATTTTCAATGGTGTTACCGTGATAGCCGAAGGGCATAGATTCGCGTTTATGGATGGATGCTACGCTCTCCATAGAGGGGAGTTGAAATTGAAATCAGAATCAAGAGTCAGAAAAAATCAAGGTCTCAGTTGGAGTAAAAATATAAAAGACATCAGATGACGATAAACGGGTTTCAATATCGAAATTAGAACTGAAGGTTAAAACTGATACTAAGAATTCAAAAATTAACGTGAGAATTCAATCGAATTTGGAATTTTTAGATTAAACTGATGATGATATAGTATATTTAATTGAATTTGGAATTATTATTTCTCAAAATTATGACTCAAAAAATATAATAGCGTAAACAACATCTGTAAAATCAATGATTTTTTTCTTCCATACACGCAGAGGAAAGTTACCTAAAAAATTACTACACTTTATAGTAAACTAAGGACAAAATCACATTTTGGGATTATGTATTATATATTGTCATTCAAATTACTATACTTTCTAGTAAGCAGTGATGGGATTCTGTTATTTATTGGTAGAAAGTATAGTAATTTTAATGACAACACATAATACATAACTCCAAAATGTGATTTTGTCTCTCGTTTACTATAAAGTGTAGTAATTTTTTAGGTAACTTTTCTCTGCGTGTATGAACTGAACCCAACAAACAAAAAGATGTCTATTAGTATCTAAATGATATCTTAAAACCATGGAAGATGTCTTGGGAGACTTTCGTGTAGATATCTTTTGGACATCTAAGAGATGTCTTATGCAACAAATTTCAACAAGTTTTAGATATCTCAAAAAGGTCTTGCAATCTGTTAGATGTTTCCAAGATATGTTTTTGATCCTTCAAGATACGTTTTAGTTATTTTTGAGGTATGTTTTAGATGCCTTTAAGATGTCTCTTTTAAATCATTAAGACATCCGATACAGCAAAAATTTTGATTTGTCTAAAAGATTTCTTATGGAACAATTTTCACTGTCCTTAAGATTCTTCAAACGAAGACATCTTAAAGACAGGGAAAACTGTTGCATAAGAAATCTTTTAGACATCCAATGGAAGTCGTTTGAACGAGATAAAATTCCTGCTGGATGGGATCACAATCAGCATAAAACGATCACCAATGAGTTTTGAAAAAGGAACACGACGTGACGAAAGTCGCCCTTCTTACTTGGACAATTTTTAAGATATGTGTAACAGATATCATTCAGAAACTCCTTCAAGATGTCTTTTGACAAAGACATGTTTCCGAAATTTTTTGAAGATGTCCAAAAGATATCATTTCTTTTGTGACATCGTTTAGACATCTCAAAGATGTCTTCTCAAAGATATCTTACAGATGTCTTCAAGACCTTCGGCGTTTGTTGAGAAGCAGATAAAGATGTGTAAATTTTTCAGATTCACCACACGGAGAAAATCCTACACTATAATGGGAATATTGTGACCCACGTGACTAGCTCGTGTTGTGCAAAAAAGAATCATTTCAACACTACTGGTTACCATAGTAACACGAATCAGTCGTGTCTCCACATTAGAGAATATAGTGTAGAAAAATGACTCTCTACAGTAATAAAAGAATAAAAACCGGTAATAAAAGGTGTGATCAAGGCAACTCCAAATTAAGAACAACTCCAGTCAGAGAGATTAAATTTGAATTTAGTTGAGCCAACACTCGTTTTACTTATCCAAACATCAACAGCTGGATTTGGTTGCCGGATCTAATTTGGAGTTAGGGTAACTAATTATTTTTTCCAGTATACGGACACATGATTGATTCGCGTTACCACAGTAATCAATAGTGTTGAAATGATTTATTTACATCCCACGAGCCACTGAAATCATCCAGTGGATGAACAGCTTGCAAAATGCATGTTGTTGTGAGAATCTGAAGCTGTGGATTATTTTATAATAAATAATAATGTCCCTTATATTAACATTCGATTCAATTAAGGGTTCTTTCTGGTTAAGATTTTGAGAAAAATTTTACCCAAACAAAAAATATGACAAATTATTCTGTGTTGAAGTGGCTATTTTATGAACTAGGATATTTTTTTTCATCAAAAAATAACAAAATGGCGGTCATTTTTTTCTGGAAAAATCGATTCTTTACGGTAGAAAATCGGAAAATTTTTGCGATTAGTTCTTGCGATAGCCACTTCAACAAGGAATGATTTACCGTTTTTGTTGTTTTTTTCAGATCATCCAGTCGCCCAAAATCATGCCCGCCGTCATTTTTTGGTGTTTTCTTTCAAAAAAATCAGTGCGTCAAGAGACAAAATTTTTTGGTACTATTTGATCTTCAGTAAACATACCTACAAAATTTTCAAAACGATATCTCTATTTTTCCTACAAAAGACTGAAAAAATATTCAAGAAACAAATTGTTCCTGAAAATCTTAACCAGAAAGACCCCTCAAATTAATTTTGGAATTATTTGGCTTCCTCGTTAAAGAGAAGCTTTGCATTGAGAAAAAACTATTGGTCTTATAACAATACTATTTCCCTGTATCATCTATCTGAAGCGGAGGAACATCGGTATTGCCACTACAGCCAGGGCTGGGCAAGTATTTGAAATACACATATGCAAAAAAGGTATTGGAAATGAAATCGGTCCTTTGTATTTTGAATCCACAATACATCCCCTCCAGTATTTTGTATGTTAAGTATATTTTTCGAAGAATTTTATATTTTACAATCGAAAAATATAGTTTTGAAATAGATTTCTCAAAGTATTTTATATTTGGTATTTCAAATACACTTTTCTAAGTGTTTGACTGATTCTCATATATTTGAAGGATTAAATACCAAAGATTTTGGAGGAAACACTTCACATATGAAATGCTGAGGGAAATATATCGTAAATGTGAGATATATATCATTGGATTTTATTCCATTACGTATTTAGAATGATTGTATTTCAAATATTTGCCCAGCCCTGACTACAGCCAAACGTTACGATATCAATCTGTATTGTTGTGGAACGATATGAATGTCGCGTCGTTCAGATCATTAGTATCCACATAGCGCAAAGAGTTTGCCAAGAATTCATAATGAATTCTTCTTATGTCGCGAAGAACTCTTTGAAAATACTGAAACTCGTCCACAAGGGTTCGAAAAGAATTCTCAAGCTCATCTTTGAATGTCAGTTCCGAGTGAGTTCCCATCAGAATTCTTTTTCCTCTCCTGTAGAGTTCTCAAAACAGTATTTTGAGAGGTCAAAAACAGTTCTTCAAGAATTCCAAAAGAATATTTCAAAACTTCCCGTAAAATTCAAACAAATGCATATCCAAATAATAAAAAATGGAGTAATCAGAAAATTACTTTGCATTTAATAATAGTTCTATCATAAAATATGTGTATCGAGTGATTCATTTGATTAATACACGAGATACACAATCGATGCACAATAAAATTCATTCCCATTCATGAATGATCAGAAGAAGTAAACCAATCTCGGGCAAATTTGAAAATATATCACGTGTAAACAAATTCGTTCTCACATGGAAAAAATGATTTTAGCTGCAGCAGCTAAGTAGCTAGCACGCACACGGACAGCCATTAAATTGGTTCCTGCAGCTAAATTAATGGCTGTCCGTGTTCGTGCTAGCTACTTAGCTGCTGCAGCTAAATTATTTTTTCCGTGCAAGATTCAGCAAAAGTGCAATGGAATGATGCAAGATAGGTTTCCGTCGGAAGATAAGTTTTCACAAAGTTAGTGTGCTATTCTTTTTTTCATAATCGTTAAACAATGGATAATTATCATAATGAGAGTTGAGGAACCATCAAAATCACGACTCTAGATCCTGGAATCAATCACTATAAAAGAATCAGCAGAAGTAGATTATTCTCAGACCCATTTTCCAGAGTTCGTCAATGAATCCTTGAAATCTTTTTAAGAACTTTAGAGTTCGAAGAAGAAGTTTTAGAAGAATTATTTACGAAATTCGTGATGAAACTGAAACTAGCAGTCGATTGTTGTAACTCCTGATATTAAACGTTGTTGAAGCTTTTTTTTTCCCTGAAACCGATTCCACTAAACGTTTAACATAAGATGCTTAAATCCTTAATAGAAATTTTGTGCAAAAAGTTAAAACAATCGACTGCTAGCTTTATAAATCCGTGTTATCTGGGTATTGTGGAAGATTGTAAAAGATATTGTTTTCGATACACATTTTTTCTTAGACTGAGAAAAATTAATATGAGATCTAAAACTGGGACTATAATCTGATTCAATGGTGATTTCATATAAAATTTTTATCAAATTCCTATAAATTTGTATAAAAACTTGACATAAGTTCTATATAAAATTACCCCCAGGGGACAAAGTTTAGATCTATTTAAATCTCGTCAGATCTGATCAGATTCGAATTTTGGTTCACAAGATCAGATTCAGATCTATTCAGATCTCAATAAATCTAATCAGATCTGAATTGAAAATCACATTTGATCTTGATGAGCAATTGATTGTTCAATTGTCACAAATGTTCTAATATTTTCCCATGTATGAATTCAAATTTGAACACGTGTGTTGACAAATGCAAGCTAAAATTGCAGTTCTTCAGATCTGGTCAGATCTAAACTTTTCTCCCCGGGCATCGAATCAGATTATAGCCCCAGCTCTAATGGAATCATAAATTGATGAGAAAAATCGGTAATTTTTCATACTAAGAAGTTTGAAAATTACAAAAACCAGTGAGAATTAATGTCCAATAAAAGTGATTTCTTAGAACAGAATTTGATTCAAAAAACATTCTCAATTGGTAGCTCTGAAAAAAAATGATGGAAAACAATTGAAGGGCTCACAAATCGCAACAAAACAGAAGAGAATCGATATAAACAGATTGACTTTCTATGCGGTACCTAAATTTACATTCGTATAGTCTTACAATCTTCTTACGTCGAGTTCCTGAACCTACAATCGATTTGAAAATTGTTGCTGTAGGCCTTTAATATAAACGAATATTATTTCATTTGCTACGTGAAACATATTCATATTTTCAATGAAGTTTGTTGCAATATATAATACTTGTGTGAATAGAGAATAACAATAATGTCTTTTATTCCAACAAGAACGATGAGCTTTCGTCAATTGATAAACACATGTTTAGAAAATGAGCGTACCCAAGTAACGCAAGAACTTCTCAAATATGCTATGATGATACAGTGGATGTGAAAAGAATGTGCAAATGAGACTATTTTGGATAAATTCGTGTCAAGATATTCTATGGAGGTGCATAGCAATCTCATGTGGAAGTTCCGAACGTTTCTTTGTAGGATTTTCTAAACACGTTCTTAGCATTTTTAACCTTCTGTGTTGCTTGGGTATCGTTGAACATGAAACTATGAATATATTTGATGTTAAGATCCAACTAAATCATGCCTGAAAGAGCCTGAAAGAGCCACAAGTACGGAAAATTCCTGACGCATAATGTGTTAATTTGTGTCTCAAAGCTTCCGAAGTGGTCCATTTACTCTAGTTTTTTGGACCTCGCGTGGTCAAAAAGGGGTACAAATTTTAGATTTGCGTTAAAACACACCCAGGCTTTGGATTCAAGATCTACCGAAAATACCATTTCTCAGGCCAAACACGTCCTGAATTTGGATTCGAAATACTATTTGTAAAACTCAATTTCGGTTGATCCAAATCTGAAACATATTCATATAGAAAAACGCAACCCAACCACAAATGTAGAACGAAGAATCGAATTCTTGATTTCATCAGGTTTTGAGATCATTTATTCGATTGAAATGAATTAAATAACTAATACATGCGTTTTATATTTTATAAACACCCGAAGTTTACGCGATCACTCATTTCAAACAAAAATTTTGTATTCATTATGAAGGGAGGAAAAGAAAGTTAAAGTTAGGGGTTAACTGTAAGGGTCGTTGGACTTCCAGACGAGAATATAGGTAGATATATCTTAAGGTCGCTCCCTTGCGAACACAGAGGCCAAAGACCGACCTTGACTGCGCTAGTGGTTACTACGTTCGATGCGAGACCCTCATTTTTGCTTTCTTTATTTATTTCTCGCTTTCTTTCCTCTCCGCTTCCTTCCTCATCCTTCTTCTATTCTTTCTTTCTTACTTTCCTTCCTTCTTTCCTTTCACATCCATCACGGACTATCGTACTCACTTCAACCCCGATTTTCCCTTGTTTTCTTCCATCAATTTTGGTATAATTCTTTTTTTATCGCTATCATTCAAATTCTCTTATCGCAACTCCGATTCTTATCTTCATTTTCATTTTATCTTTTTTTATCAAACAAAATACGAATTCTCTCGTCGAAGGAATAGAACTGTGTGTACGTATTATTTCACGATCTAAATTTTTCATTATTCGATCTGAGGAGGAAGATGAATCATGAATAATAATTAATCAGTCGAGTGACTCGCAGAAAAGACGAATCAAGTGAAAAAGTATCGTATCGAAGAAGGTTAATCTCTAGGAGAGAAAAGAAAATCAGTCTCTCTTTCAGTTGTTTTTGGAAAAAGATTATGTACCAGCACGTTTCATTGATTCTGATCTCAATGATACCATTGTCGAGTGATATTAAGAACGAAAGTGTTGTGAATTCATCATTTTTCAGAATGAATTGAGAATTTTATAAGTATGAATAAAGGAATGCATGGAGTGGTGAATGTTTCTTTCTTTGGAAAGTTCGTTTCCTAGCATGTACGGGCAAAAATAGACGATAAATTTTGGGCCAGGAGTAATCTCTATAAACTAACTTCCAGACCTCATAACGAAGTCCTATAAAAGATTTCCGATATCATTTAGAGAACATTCCCCTTTAGAAATGTGACTCTTTGGTATTTCAGGCCCTGCCTTGGGTCAAATTGGCGCGATCTGTGCCGGGTTAAGGCCTTTGATGGGCTAATTTGGAGTAAGGGCAATTTCCAGCTGGGTAATGAATATTCGAAATATCGAGGGGAAAGATATTTCCTGGGACTGTTCGTTGCAAGTTATGGCACCTAAATATACCAAGTAATTTCTTCGATACCCAAAAATCCTAACTCACTCTGTTCTTTTTCATATTCTGCGATTCAAATACTATGCTAATTAGCACACGGCTTCCTCGTTTGTATTGAACAAAAAAATCCAAGCTGAATCATTTCTCACCTACGATTTATCTCTCAACCAATTCAGTTAAAACTCCTATGGGACCATCATGGGTCAACTACTTCAATTCAGTTAGAATTCTAACAATTTATTTTGAATAGTCACAGAGATCGTATTTGTCCCAGACTTTGTTAACAAATTTTTCCCTCGAGAAAAGAGACGAGAATTCCGGGTTAGCTGGCCTACTGACGTACTTCGAATTTAACCTATGGGGTTAAGAGTTCGTTGATACCAACAAGGAGGCTGGAGGGTAGCGGTCGAAATGACCTTGAAGACCAAGTTTCAGGATCGATTTCTTCCTGTACACGTGTCTCATCACCGATCGACCCACCGCTACCGCTACAACTTACTCTTCACCTCACGTGACCCTCATTGATCCTGAAATGCGTGAATTCCAACTCCGATTCCCGTCTTTTCCCCTTCTTCCTGTGATTTATTAACTTCGATGCAGCTGCGAGTAATATTATTACAATTTTGAATTCCAGCTGTTTAACAATATTATGAAACTGTTCGAACATCCAATTGAACCTCATCGAGTCTTGTGCAATATTCGTCAATCATTTGATTGAAAAGGATCATAATATGACATTCAAAATTGTTCCATTTCACAGGTAATGATGTCGAAGGGAAGAAACACGTTTTGGATGTGGAAGAGATTCCTAAAGTCACGTTGAAGAAGAGGGGCAAAAAGACTGAAACTTTGGAAAGATACGTGTCTCAAATGCTTGTTAGAGGAGAACAAGTGGTGTTGGTTATCAAAATGGATACGATTTGAATTATAATTTTATTACACAATCATTGATTGTTCTTCTTTCATTGAAGGAAATGAATGTTTATATTTAAAAATTTGGTCGTCTGTTAGCAATGGAGCTGGAACTAGCAGCCAGTTCTTGTAACTTTTTATTAAACATTGTTGGAGCTTTGTTTATATCAAAAATCGATGAAGCAGCATTCCATTGAATGTTTTATTACAACTTTTTATTGAATGAAATTATTAAAACCGGCTGCTAACTTTATGGCTGCCAGTTTCAGCTTCATCTATTAGCAGGATGCTCGAAACAATATTTCATATAGTTGTATTGATCAAATTTCATTCCTCATGTCAGGGCATAATCTCGATGAAATTTAAAACTAACCAAAACATTGAATACTCAATTTACAAAAAAAAAAAGGAAACAACCGAAGTGAAAATATTTCCAAAATTATCACTTATTTATATGTAGTTCTTATAACCGTTTTTACATTCTAAATCCAACCGGTTTCTTGTGAAACTCATTTTTTGGTTAGAACTGACCCTTAAATTATGCCCTGTCTCATGTTCCTAGGATACTTGGGTTGGACAAATTTCATTAATCATGTACATTTTATCTTGTATTTGTTTTTATTACTCATTCAGGATATAAAAATATTTTCCCACCCACGTCTGTTATTCATACGAGGAACCAATCAGGGTACGGATAATAAGAAAAAATGACGTTAATTCATTAATATTAGAGTCATTTACGATTAAAAATGCGAAAGAAAAGTGTCAAGCAATGAATCGATATAAACTTGCATACATGTTAAATAAATCGAATAATATTATTGTACTATTTTTGTATGTACTACATTGTATTGAAAAGTATTAAATACATTCACTATCGTGCCAATGAAATGATGCTCGCTTATTTGGTCCCTCTAAGATGTTACCGTAAAACGGGGTTACTTTGACAGCCTTTGGGGACCGCTTTAACGGAGCGCCAAAGTACGGTTTAAAAGTGTGCGGGACGAAGTCGCGTGACCTTTTGTGACAGCGCACTCACTTAAACCGTACTTCGGGGCTCCGTTAAAGCGGCTCAAGGGTTATCAAAGTTACCCCGTTTTACAGTATGCTGGTATTCTCTTACAAGAAAATTCCGATTGCGAGGGCCCATGAGGATGTTACCGTATGGACAAAATTTATGATTGTTACAACGAACCACATGACTCTATTTGGCTCACTCTAAATCTATGACTGCCTGGACCAAAAATTTGGTCACTCTTGGCTAAACGGGACGAATCGGAATTTTCGATTTTCAGTAAGGAGTACTTTTTGTGGAATCGACATGAAGACATATATTTTACGCAAGACAAACAGTGCTCCGTGAGTCCGAGTAAAAATTTGACTTTCGGTGCGGTTTTGCGTTTCCGTGCGTTGCTGTTGCAGACATGATGCGCCCGCGCTATATCTGCAACAACACCGCACACAAATGCAACACGCCTGCATTATCCTATCATTTCTCAATTCGAAGTTATAGAAATTTGGAATTTCTCACTTTCAGCCAACCAGAATTCCGCAATTTTTAATTATTTCAGCTCCGAAACAAAGAATGACAGAATAGTTCAAATTTTCTTTCCAGAGATCTGCCATTCTCGAAACTTAGTCAATGGAATTGAGCTGAAATTTGTAGCACACAATGCTGTTGAGTTATTTGGATTTAAAAAAAATCTAAAAATGCTCATTTCTCAAAAACTAAGCGCCAAAAAACAAGAAATGTTCTCAATACGGGAAATTATTAGATTTTGGTTGCAGAATACACCTGTAAAATCCAGTCCGCGAATGCTGGAACACCTTGTTTGTTGAGTGCAATAATTACCTGCGTACCGCGTTCCATGCCACTCAATTTTTTTCAAAGAATCTGAATAAAATGTATGAGATAGTCTGATGATTATTTCAAGAGAATAATTGGGAGTATCATCACAACATAACCTCAAAAAAATTCTATGAAGATCAAGAATAATTTTTTCCATTATGATAGATAATTTTTTTTATCAAACTCGCGTCGGCCGTTTTTAAGAAAATTAATTTATTCTTATCAAACTTTCCCCCTCTCTAATGGATTTTGAAGTTATCCTTTGGGATAATTGCATCCTAGCATGTATGTACCATGAGCCCCATCCTGCCAATATGAGTGGGCCAGAGTTCATTGACGCTAGGGTATTTTATACCCTTACACTGAGAGAATGTTATTCAAGGTGATACTAGCGGCGTGGTAGCAGCCAAATCATTGATGACAAAATACGGACAAACGCTTCAATTTATTGAAAATATTGCCCTGTACAGCACTGCTCTGATTCAAGTAGAAGTGGTGTACACAGCGATATTTTGGTAAAATTGAAGCATTTCCCCGTAGTTTGTCATAAACAATTTGGCTGCTGCCACGCCGCTAGTCTTCCCTTAAAAAATCACCGTGAGATCTCTGTGCAAAATATTACTGTGCATTCTGTAGAATTTATAAAAAATATTACTTTCGAGTGTTCATTCAATTTTTCGAAGAATTTTCACCTGCCTTCTATTACTGGAATTTCACGGTAATTTTTACCACAAAATTCTTTCAGTGTAGTTATCCGTGGTGTGAATTTCAACTCGATACATGCGGAGGCAATTTTCACATGCTTAACCTACTAGACCCTGTCAATGTTTTTTTTTTCAGTTCAAATTATATCCCTCAACTGTGATGTATCCCCCCCTGATATAGACTGTGGAAATTATTGTGAAAGTTCCTCAAAAAAATAATTGTAGCAAAGTCTCTCCATAGGTGGGAAATTTTTCAACATGATTTGTTGGACTTTCCCTTCATTTGTACTGGATTCAACACTCGGAAAACAAAATAATTCCTCAAAGTGGTGGACAAATCCCTGATTTTTAATGGAAAAATAATTTTCCCACAATTAGGGGACGAAATCCACCAACAGTGTGAAGAAAAACTCCCCACACTTTTTACACCCCAAGAAAACACAAACCTCCAGGAACGTTCATTGATGTTCCTGAAGGTTTGAGTTTTCTTGAGGCAGTGTGGTTTTACACTGAAAACACAGTTTGTTCCAGCCAAACAAAGTTTTGGTTGAAATGAGCGCAAAGGAACTTTTTGGTTGGCTGAAATGAAATTTATTTGGGGTGAACAAAAATTAAGGCTTTCATACAGACAAATAAATTTTATTCGAGCCAACCAAAAAGTTTCTTTGCGTTCATCTCAACCAAAATTTTGTTTCGCCGAAACAAATGTTTTCTCAGTGTACACTCATAAATAATCATGGGATGTTTCACTAAACTCCACTCAAAAGTCGTGTTGAAAATCTACACAGATGGATGTCAAATTGACAGACTTTCTACCGCGTATGAGGGTCAGGCAAAGTCCTAATTTTATAACCCCATCAGGCTCTAATTTGACTAGCATAGAAGCTTAATTTCTTCCTGATTTATCCATAATCAGGCATATTATGGTGAGGTATGCCTTAAGATCACCTGCTCTAGCAGAAATGATCCTAATGTCAAGGCTCTCTCTAGTGACTAACTTCACTGCAAACGCCTTGAAAGGTGCTAGACAACCGTTATAGGCATTTTTACTAGGGTGAACATCCTTTCATGATCAGACAAATTTCTCGTCGGGAAATTTCATCCAGCGAGTTGAAAGAGAATAGAAATTTTCTCACCACACAACTGAATTCAACGCATCAAAAATTGAAATATTTTTCAAATCGCAGGTTTGTAATGAGTTCACATTCATTTTTTCTACCATAGTTTTTACATATTTGCTAACGAAGGCATTTTTTCCGTAATATAGTCGTACAATAAATCCTCTCATTTCATCCCATTTGGTAACCCCCCAATCGATCATTGAACCTCAAATGAGCTATCATTTTGAATGTCTTAATGAAACAATCAACAACCATGAAATACCGCGACGAGTCATTACCACTTAAATTGATTGAAAAAAGAATTGAGGAAGTTGAAGAGCATGAGCGAAATCGTGTGTTATTGTGTCATTTGCAATTCGATTGTCAGCGTAATGTATATAACTCTAATTCAAGTCAGTGAGGAGTATTAGTTATGCTTTTATAAGGAGAAAAAAGAAAACTGAATGAAAAAAAGAAGAGAAAAAACAGTAGACATAGAGGGGAATTGGTGATTAGTGGCCAGACTTTCTCCGCGAAGCGAAAGTGAGAGGTACAATCGCTCCCTCCGTTTCCTCTCCCCCACCATCTCTTTCTTTATTCCCGTATTTCTTACAAACTCACACTGGATAAGTTTTCTCTTCTCTCGATCTTATTCACACTCCCCTTTCTTTTTTCTCCCCTTCAATTTGTATGAGACAGAATGGAAGGGAAGATTTAATGAAGGAGAATCGAAAAGAGAAGCAGGAGTAGGAAGAAATATTAGTCATCGGGAGCGGGTTTACTTGCTTTCACTGCGAGACATCAACCGAGTGAATGCACTTTTATTATTGTGAGCGGACTACTATAACTACTACAACTAATACCACTGTTACTACTATTGCTGCTTTTACTACTACCACTAACAGTAATCTATACATATTTTAAAAAAGAAGAGTGTTTAGATAGGGAAAAAATGGTAGCAAAGAATAGTTGACATTTTCTCTTTCGTATTCGTGCACCCACGTACATGGTTAACGTGAGAAATGCAATGATAATGAGAATCAAAGGAAAAAACATGATCTCCAGGCAAGAGAAGAAGGAAGGAAGGACGGAAGTTGAAGGAAAAGAATGATTTGTGAGAATAATTGGCGTGTGACGGAGCTTGAACGAGAGCGTCTGTGTAATGAGCTGCACTCGGTCGATGCACTTGGATAATCATATATTATATTGTTACTAGAAATTCAAACACTAAAAGGGTTGTCAAAAGTACGTGGAAAGGTGATTTAGAAATGCGCTGTCCCTCTTCAATCGACCTGTAAAAATGGACAACTCTACAAGCACAGCTTGTCCATTATCCTGTAAAGGAAAAAAACACTATCAATTGGATCGAATGGTATATTTATATCGTAATTTCACAATTGAATACGATGAATCATGATATTTGGTTAACTTCAGAACACTCAATGACCATAAACTGATGAAATCGTGAATTGTAATTTTACACTAGAAGTGAATGCGCGATTGATCACAACGATTGAATAAATGTTTATTTTTTTTTCCAAAACACTTCCAACCAAAAATACCATTCGGAATTGATTTTTCTAATCTGCTCGATCGGATTTTTTTTTACAGGATATTCGAAATTTTCAGAAAAATTTCTAAGAGAACGTGTGAGTTATATAAATAAGAAAAATGTAATCTAGAAGATTTTTAAGTGAGGGAAAAGTCTCTCAATTATCATTCTGAGCTACGATGGAGTTACAAAGAAAGAGAGAAAGGCTTGGTTCAACATCTTTCTACTTATTTTTCTTACTCTTTCTCTCCCCCTTCTATGGTTCTTAACAACGACGTCGTCCACGGAGGTTAATGCACTCCTAGAGCAAGCCATAACCTTAGAGCAGCGCACAATCTTCGCAGCTAAGCGCGGGAATCTTTTCTCTCTCAAGTAAAGAATATCTAACATAATATATATACACACGGTTAACTAACTCATCTTATCGAATGTCTGACTTTAAACTTGTTCAAAATGAGATTCTTCGGACAAAAAAATAGATATCAATCTATAAATATTGAAATCAACGGTATATCATATTTGAAATGATGGATCTTGAATTTTGTATTTGTCACAACTGAAAACCATTTTCAATAATCAATGTTGGGAACAATTGAATCACTTCGGAAAGGAGAAAATGATACCAACATCGAATATGAGATTGGAAATTGATAGAAAAACGGACCAAGTTCTTTTCATAGGGTCGAAAAACCATTATGCAGGAGAGGGTATTCTGCATTTGCAAAAAGGTGTAAAACCTCGAGAAAATGCGAATCCCAAGAATGTCTGTGTGTGCACATTGAGAGAAATCGCTTAGTTGTGTGAGCAAAAATGCCTTAGTTGATGATAATCTTTCAGTTCCTTTGAATAAATCTTTATTTGATACAAATAAACATTTGTTCGCGTTGGCAAAAACAATAATTTGACGTCTATTCATTGTAAATAAAAAAGTTCAGTCAACAGTAGCGGAAATAACTTATTTGTGACAATTTATGCACTTTCATTTCAAAAATGTTTATTCAACGCAACTTGAAATATTTATTCAAATGAGTTCTTTAGCGAATAGAATCTGATTACGCATGCGCTAACTATTATTTCATCATTTTCAATTGTCTCACCGGCATTTCCATCCATGCCCACTTTTCAACGACACGCCTGCAATCGCGTGCAACGGCGATACGGAATTTTGGATTTGATTTTTAGAAGAGTAGATTACTCCATAGCAAAAGTTTCCAATTTCATCGGATTTGTGATCGTTTTGTCTGAAGAATATTCGTACAAAATCTCTTTTTATGCAGTAAAATTGTGCTGAAGTATGGAGCAAGTGGAAATGCAAACAATTTTTCACAATCTCTCCTGACTAAAATATCCTCAGTAGAAATCACTCTAGTTATTCTCTAGACCTAGCAAGACCTTGCGATGTCCTTGTGTTAGACTTTCAAGGCCTAGCAAGGCCTTGTAATAACCTAGAAAATTACTGGAGTAATTTTTAGTAAAATTGTTTAGAGATTCCTAGTAGATATTTGATTTTCAATAACCAACAATATTTCAGTACAATCATATTATATCAACTAAATAATTTAGTTGGAATAACATTTTGATTCAATTGGGATATTTGGTTGTCATAACGTCCAAATATTTATTTGTAAGAATTGAAAGTTTCATTCATTCCAACTAAATTCAATTAACTAAACAAATTGTGTTGATTTGAATGAAAGTCCAGCTCTCTGATGTATGAATAAATTATTTTGCTGCTCCGGCCAGCATTTGGTTACAGCAACCACGTGATTTTTCTAGGTGTGTGTCCGTCTGCTCTCTGAGTTTGGATGATTCTTACGCTGAAATGTTTGTCTCAATGAGAACACCAGAACTTACTATTTGGGTCGGAATTGGATCAAGGATTTTGTAAATAGGAGGAGAGAATGACCAATGAAGTATCAACCGTTCGCCCTTGTGGATCAATTCTGGTACAACTGATGATTTTAAATAATGTTTTGTCCAAAGTTTCCACGTCACCGAGGAGACTGAAATGTATCATTCTCTTGGGGATCCGGTCGGAGGTCCAAACGCTACAAAGGAGACAAACATCCGATATTGAATATTCTATGGCGTAGGATAATTTTTATTACAATGCATAAATTGAGATGACTCTTGTGTCAAAATGTTTGTCTTGATGAGAAGATCAGAACTTCCTGTGCGGCTAGAAATTGGATTGAGAATGTCAAAAATACGAACCAAAAAGTCATTGCTTCTTCGTTAGAGGAAAGCTTTGTGATCGTTTCGAGGGACCAAAGATTTTTTTGTCTCCAAACTCAAAATCTCTCAGACCAAAATGTTCCTCGGAGCTCAGGGAGTAATTCTGGTTCTGTCGTGAAATTTTTACCCGAGCCGATAGTGGTCTCATACACGTTCCAACCTGATTTTTATAGAAGAACGTCAGGGGTGAAGAGAAATGTTATGAAAAAATGATCGTTTTGCGACCACTTATATCTCCGCTTCCTATTATCCGATTGCAATGAAACTTTTACCACGTTCTAGTGATGATCCGATAGGGGTCCCATATGAGTTTTCATCCTAATCGATTGAAAACTGTGGAAAATTATTGTTTCGCGATTCACATCATTTGACAACATTTTGAAAGCTTGCCTTCCCCATGTCGGTATCATCCAAATGCCATGAAACTTAGAGTATAATCAGTTTACAGGGGGTTAGTTGTATGGTGTGAATTTCAAACAAATCGGAATTGAAGGAAGAAAGTGGTAAGCACTGAGCTTCGGAACAAAATTTGAAAATTTCGTAAACATCGTTATCATGCGGATAACTTCCGTTCCTATCATCCAATTTTCATGAAATTTTCACCGCGGCTTTAGGCAACGGGGATCGCAATCCTATATAAATTTCAACCTGATTCTCTAAGAAAAACGGGAGAGGGAAAGAAAACATGTATTTTTTTGTCAACATAAACGAGGAAGCCATGTGCCAATTGGCAGAGTTTTATCCAAATATTGATTGTACATTGTTGAGGATAATTTTGGATACACGGAGAAGAAGGTATCTTGAAAAATACCATAATCTATGGATTTTTGGCGTTGGTCTAACCCGAGTCCAAATATTTACGTGAAGATACCTCTAAAAGTACCATAATGGCTGGGACTTTTATGAGGAAGGTACCATACTTCTTCATAAAAGTCCAAGAAATTATGGGACTTTTAGAGGTTCGTTCACGTAAATATTTTGACTCGGGTCAGACCAACGCCAAAAATCCATAAATTATGGTATTTTTCAAGATATCTGTTTTCTCAGTGTAGGGTTCGTTTAGGGGTTCCAGGGTTATTTGACGATTGAAAACATTCAATGCGAATACCTCTCAATTCTAATGCTTTCAGATTCCCTCTCGAGGATTAAAATTTTTGCACGGAGGAAAAGGAATTCGCTGTGGCAGCGAAATCTACTTTTGCTGGGTTCCTTTTGCCAGAGCAGCAAATTTTTTGCTGTGACAGCAAACTATTTGCTGCTCCAGCAATCTTGTTAGCTGCGACAGCGAATTTTTAGCTGTGACAGCCAAAAATGTTTGCTATCCCAGCAAAATTTGTTTGCTATTCTATATATAATACTGAAAATTTGCTGGCGGAGCAAACATTTTTTGCTGCCACAGCCAAAAAATTGCTGTCGTAGCTAACACGATTGCTGTTATAGCAAATTTTTAGCTAGGTCAGCAAAAAAATTTGCTATTCTATATATAATACCTCGATTTGCTGCGTCAGCAAATTTTTTCTCTCCGTGTGTTTGTGAATTGTTTTCAATAATAAATTTCTTCAGAAATTCTTCTGAACCATCGAAATTTGGAATTTTATTCTGTATCGCGCAATTTCTGTGCAATTGATTGAAACAGTTATATTATTTGAGATGTGAATGACTCAATCTCTTGATTCGCCCGAATTAGATTTTCAGCCGAAACAGTCAATTTCAAAAATTAATTTGTATTCGTATTCCTCCGGAGGTATCCATCCCAAGAGAACACGAACCTTTTAGGTTGAATTTACGTCCATTGTCCGTGAATTCATGTTCATGGAACGTTCATTGGACCTTCAAATGTGCCGAACGTTGGAGAGACCTCTCTTATACCTTCCTTGAACCTTCACGTTCGCTTGGGGCAGACATCCTATTCGTTCTCATGAAAATTTTTCACAGGGCAGATAAGAGGTTCAGGTGCTATGAAGGAAACAACAATCCGATACTGAATATTCTAGGGTGCAGGATAATTTTCGTTAGAATGAATGGATTGAGGTGATCCTCGCGCCAAAATGTTTATCTCGATGCGAAGAATTGACTGGTTCTTTGGGGGATTTGAAGAGGAGTGGAATTTTCTCGGCTTCAGGAGTATGCAATTCCATAGGTATTTTGATTACGGTCATATTTATTCACATGGTGGCGCGTCGATCGATTCTGATCAATTTGGATTTTGAAAAATCGACCGTATTCAAACAATAAAGCATCAGAAACAACTCTCAAACTGAATTAGACCATCCAATGATTCGGTTCCAGAATTTTTCAATGCTCTATTGTTGAAATATTGTTGATATTTATAAATTCAAACTGACTAGAATAATTTTGAGATTATCCCGATATACCAGACCGCCATATTAATTTTTAGTTCGCATGGGTATTAATTTAGGAGATGGCACGCAAATAAGGTTTGATTCGGGGGGTTATAACTTCATCGGAAATATTGTTGTTATGAATTTAGTTCAATTAGAAATTTTGTTAGTGTGAGAGCGCAATGATCGCGCATGGCTCGTCAAATGCAATTCGCCAACAGAACCTTGAATCTGTTCCCTGGACGTACGCAGATTTTGGTTCTGTTGAGGTTTATCTTGTACAATAATAAATTTCATAAAAATAGTATTTCCAATGAAGTTGCACCCCCTTGGTGTGATTTTACTCAAACATTATTGGAGTTGCAGTCCCCTGCTCGGCTTCGTATTCCTTCGAAACCTCAAACATAATAGAAACATTACAGTTAAAAGAAGACCTCAATTTCAGTTAGAATATGAATTGAATTCAAGATGCAGCCAAGGGAATACCCGTTGGACTTGAAGCCAGCCTCTGGAAAACCTTTTCGAACCTTATCGAATCATAACCATATGATACATATTTTTTCAAATTCGAGTGCATTTGCCATCCAAAAATAGTAATTTCGTAAGAGCAACCCAAATGACAAGAATTCTGGAAACATTCTTACGACATTCGTAGAATGTACTACATCGAATATTCTCACAAAGAGCGTACACTGAAAAAAATACTCCGGTTAATATATGGACAGCAAGAATTACTGCTATTTCAACCGGAATTCTAGTTAAATGAATCAAGTCTCCGGCAAATTTAACAAGGGCTCCGGTAAATTTAACAATAATTCCAGTAAAAGTCACAGATATTCCTTGCTGTCCATATAGTAACCGGAATTCTGGTAAAATTAACAGTTCATTTTTTTCAACAGATCCTGAGAACCTTTGAATGAGACTGTTTCGAATATCCTATGGTGTTGGAAAGAGGAATTAACACCGAATTGATGGACGCATATACACACCAAGAGGTGGTTACGACAGGTCAAATTTCCAACAGTGTAGGGATATTAGTACAACACGCGTACAAAGTTTGTAAGAAAATTAATGAGTAGCGCAAGCACAGGTGTTGTGATAACATGAATTCAGTAATGGCAGATAGTGTTTTTGATAAGCTACAGACGCATGGTCAATATACACCGAGAAAAAAATTTTAATATTTACACCTAGCGAAGTCAATATTTGGACGATTTCAAAAAATAATTCGAGCTACTACTGATGAGATTTCAAAAACTCTCTGAAATGTGATAATTACTGATTAAATTCCACAAATGTTAAATTCGATATTGTATTATGAAATTTAATGAACTGTTTATGTTAAAAACTTGATAACGTTCTTATCAAATTCCAGGCAGATTTTTCTAACAGTATAATGTGGGAATGAGTCGAGAAAATCCATTCGTGATGTGTCCGTACAGAAATTTACCATTGGCGCTAGTATGGCGCGACGTAGATGAAGTATGTCCAAGGCCCGACAACCAAGCATGGCGCGACACTGAAATGATGACATCATTTTATGATTTATCAATGTGCTTTTGCTATGATGGGGAGCCCCATCATTGGTGCGGAAATTGCAATGAAATAGACCCTTATTGGCAAACAATAGAAAAATTTGTTTATCAATTTTGCGCCAATGATAAGACTGTGAAAAATAATTAACCCAAAAATATATCAAAAGTATGCGCATTTCATAATTGACACTATATGTTATTTGGGATCTTATTGTGTTTTCCTCATTTATCTGTAAACAACTTGATTTTCTTGTCGCTAAAGTTTGCCATGAGGAGTATACACGATATAAACCAGCATTATGAGCTCTCTAGTGTAACCTGTAACAAAGAACGATTGATTTTTCTTCCAAAGAATTATTCGAAGCTCATATATTCCTTGTGTACATCTTTCACTACTCGCGAGAAACACTCGATCGGTAACTTAGGTAGCGATTCAGCTATCAGGAGTTAATATTGAGCCATGCTATTACCAATGATCGGCGTTACATTGAAAACTAATTTTTATCGAGACTAGACCAAAGTTTGTGGCAACATTCAACCACTTTTCAAATGATCCTCCACTTCTAATAGAATCTCTCGTTTGGTCAATGTTGGACCAAGGGAGAGCTTAGAAAGCACCAAGCCTGGCGGAATTGTGAATCAATGGTAGGCTGACAACCGAAATTCGTTGAACACTGATATATTTGTTGTTAATCAACATTGAATATTCATAGATTGTCAAGTCTTGCTTGTCAACATTGCGCCAAGCTGGTATTCTATTGTCAGCATTGGCGAAACCTAAAAATTTCTATGTGGGTGATGACCGCTATCCAAGTAGCATCGGAATATACTATAAACGTTCAAAGAATATTCGAAATAAACCCTATGCACATTCCGATGAGACCGTTCTTTAGGTGCGATATACACTGTGAAGAGTCTGGATGAATGTGGCTGTATCTTCCTTGAAAGATTAACTATAGTTTAGTCTCTTCCATTGCCTCGGAATTTGTTTCTGGTGCTTACTTTCGGATAAAACAGAGCTAGTTCTGACTGCGTCCCGAAATAGAATAGGCTTTTTCTTGTCTCGTCTCGTCATATCATTTTTCACTCCTCTTCAAATAAAATTTTCGTTTCTCGTGAAATCATTCTCGTCTCGTCCCGCAAAATTTCTTGGGTAGTTTATTCTTTCTCGTCTCGTCTCGATCATCTCGTATCCCGCGGCATCCGTAATAAGCTTATATAAGATACATCTTCGTTCTGGAATTGTGAAACATAGAACAGACATGTAACCGGCTTCATCTAGGAGTAATACTGGAGAAGTTCACTAGAATTAATTCACACCCGGGGCAGAATGGAAATGCCTGCAACACTTCTGGAAGTGGAGTCTAAAATCTAGTTCCAAAACTCGGATAAGATCCGAATTGAATCGAATCAAAATTATCCATAAAATTCGTACTAGCGCTTGGATAAACTCGATTACGTTCTTGCCTATATTCTGGGTTTTCTCTGGAGTCTATGAGGAAAATTTTGAATGATGGGGATCATAATATATCGAATTATTCACATCTCAGTGTGTCCATACAACAATTGTTCGAAGGATTTCAAAAGGTATCTCCGAGCTGCTCTATTCGTGATTGAATATGACGAATATCTGTTGCTGTGACTATATCGGCTCTCTGTTAATTATACGATAAATTCCGAAAAGTGATTGAAATCCTACGCTGCACTAAAATTAAATTCAATAGTAAATTCTAGTTTTCGTATTGGAAGGAAATTTTCTTTTTCGCGTAATGTAATTGTTCTCTTCCTACACCATTCTTCCATTGAATTTGAAATTTAAAGAAGAAAAAATTGATGTACAATTAGATTCCCCTCCGAAAAAGCGAGAAAATTGATTCAAAGCATTGAAAAATTCTAATGTCATGCTTACTATATAGTAGTAAAATCAAGGTTGAGTTTTATAATATTTTCACGAAGATTACTTTCCATGTATCTTTATCTTATAAGTAAAAATCATGTGAAACGAGGAAACCATGAAAACAACACATATATACGTCGTACACGCATACATAAGTCTGGAGACTCTATTCGTCCTGGTTGTTCATTTTCTTTCATCACGTTTGCGCATTCATAATATTCTTGTGTGTCCCTCGGTCGTATCTCGTGCATCGAGGGGCCCGGCCTCGAGAGTTTCTACAATCGTCATTACGCCTCCAAGGCACTTGCTCGTCGGCCCTGGACCACGCTGTAGACTACACTACTACTACACACTTGTCTAGAAAACGGCGTACAGAATCAGTCAAGTGAAGAATGAAGAGGAGGATGAGGAAGGGGATAAAGAGAGAAGTAACACCGATACTGAAAGACACAGACAGAGAAGGAAACCTATTCTTATACATACGTACGTATATCTGATACATAGAAACGATACATTTCAAATGAACTACGTTCAATTATCATTCATAGACAAGCAACTGCAAGGTCCTCATCCACCCACGAATTTAATATCATCAAACTATTATTCAAAATTTGTTATCGATCTTGCGGAATGATGATTTTATGTGCCAAAAACGATAGAAAATTCTCTGGGAACCAGCTGTTTTTTTTTGTTTATAGTTATACAACAATATATCTAACATAAATATCTTGTAGAATATAATTGTATCGTCGATCATTATAGTGAATTTTAATAATCATTTGCGTCGATAGAAAGTACAGTACGATTATTTTAAATGAATGGTCCAGAATTTTCCGTCATATCGTTAAGCTTCGTTCAATTTCAACCTCACTTGATTTCCTCGAAGTATTGTACTTTCTCTTCTCTCTCTTTATACACCTATGTATATATTTCTTCATCTGTTTCAGTAAGGTCATTGAAAAATAAGTCATTCAGGAATGTACATACATGTTTTTATCACTGAAAAAACATCCCTGTAGAAGTTTCGTTTATAACTTAACTTTTAGATGAGTTTAAGATGTCTTATATAACGCTTACCAGGTAGGAATTGACAAATGGCCAACGCTTGGTCCAACCTTGGCCCAGTTTTGACTTGTATAGAGCCCCGGAGCCAATCACAAAAGATGGCCCAAGCTTGGTGAAAGCTTGGGATGATAACCTCGTGCCAGGCTTGTTACCCAATATTGAGCCAAAAAACAATACTAAGCATGGCCCAAGGTATCATGATACATTTATGATGAGTTTTTTGGAGCTTGACTTACGTAACAAAACCGGACCTGGCTCAAGTTCAATTTGTGACACGAAGAATCATTATCCATCATAACAATAATTAATATTGGTACAACTCTGAGATAATTACAAACATGAAGATGCGGTATAGGTTCTCAATTGGCCCAACATTGGTTCACCATGCTTGGCAGTTAAATGTTTTGTCAAGCTTCAACTACTCATCGTAATGCATTTCCTATGAAACGTGGTATGGATTCTCAAATAACAAATCGGTTTGTATTGGGCCGATATTGGTTCGCCGTGCTTGGCAGTTCAACGTTTCTCCAAGCTTGAGCCACTGGTCGTATTAGCATTTCTTATGAAACATATCATTCTCAAAAAACGAATGATTTTATATTGAGTGGATATTAGTTCGCCATGCTTGGCAGCTCCACATTTTGCCAAGCTCACACCAGTTGTCATATTGGCATTCCCTATGAAACCCGGTGTGCGTTCTGAAATAACCAACGGTTGTATATCGAACCAATATTGGCTTGCAATGGTTGGCAGCCCAATATTTTGCCGAACTTTGACCACTTGTCAGTATTGGCATCTCTCACCTGGGTTTCAGATGCCTTTCAGATATCTTTTCAAGCAAAAGTCTCGCATAAAATATATGAAATGTTTACCCTTGCGGAGATGACTGAGAATGAATAAGCCAAGCCGTCCAGCACTAGCGGGGTCTTATTTGCCAGACTTTGGCAAAGACAATTTAACTGTTACTATACCATCACCGTTTTCCAATTGGTATCATTTATCTCACAGATATCAGAATTAGTCAAATTCTGGCAAAGCCATGTCTCCGATTTGATGAGTTTAAGTCAGTGATCAACAAACGATTGATATATATTTCGAACTCCAAATATCCCGAACGATCTTTGGTTTGAGGAATTCAATTTATTCAAATTTCCTATTTGCAACGAGATTTTTAATCTGAGAACACCGCATAGAAACAGGTAAAAATAATTAGACTTTGAAGCCGGATTGATTTACGGACAAAAAGCTAATTTTCTTACATCCTCATTCGGATTCTCTAGTCAAAATAATTCATATACGCCAAAACGCCATATTTGGGATGTTTATGGTCCTATGCCCAGCTAAAATTGTTTGTTAGATCACTAAAAATTTGGTAGGTGCCACCAAAATTTGGCTGTGCTAAACAAATCATCTTACCAAATGATGTTTGCTTCTCTGACCCAGAAGTGATTTGGTAGAATTTTTTTGGTTGAACCGACCAAATTTTTAATTATGCCAAGAATATGATTCATTTTTACTAAGGTTCATTTGATATTCAATTTCAAATATGATCATCCGAAATCATCTGAAGTTCTGAAAGAGCTCTCTTGAACCATGAAACTACACGGAGAGAACTAAATAATAAACATTGAGATGTGAATATTCCGCTGATTGGGTTGCTATCGCGAACATTCGTATTAAACCTAGCCATCACTTGTTTCCGAGGTAGTCAACGCTACGAAACATCATAATCGTTCCACTCAGAAAAAAAATACTGGACATGTAACCAACAGAGAGAATATTATATTATAGTGTCGTTGCGACTACTTTTCATGAGTATGAAATTATATGTTACCAGTCCATTGCATGTAACGAGCAGGGTACATTGCATGTAATTTTCAAGGTACATTATAATTATGATATGGTGACAAACTCTGACTAAACAACGAAACCATTGATTCTCGCAGAATCTCATTGAATCTTGTACAATTTTTCTGACCAAATCCCATTAAATTTCATCCCATCAGATTCTATGAATTTTTTTAACCAGGGAACTGTGTTGGGTGAGTTGTTTTTTGCATATCTTTTTGGCATGAGCTGAAAGTATGTCCAAAATATTGGGCAAATGAAGTTTATTTGAATTCTCCCGAACGTTCTAAGAGCGTTCGCATGAATTTGGGATGCCACAATTGGGCCCCATCAGCAATTCATTGACTCAAATGGAGCGGTTGGTGGGGTTTGAGTCAAGCCTAGTTCGAAACTAGGACAAATTGTCAATGAAACTGTACAAAGAACATGAATTTCATAACGTTCACTATATTTTTTGTTCCCGAAATGTATACACGTTCACGTAACATATTTCTCTTTTCTTTCATTATTTCCTCAAACTTATCAATGATTGAAAAAAAAAAAAACAAAAAAAATTATAATAAAATGATTAATCTTATCTAAACTCATCCTTACATATTTACCATTCAATAATATTTATCTCTGATTCATCAGTTATAAACCACTGTGTATAGAATAGCATTGGTGCAGCGGCCTTCCAGACTCAACCTTCTTCCGTCTTATTGCGTTTCTGCCGCTGCTGTTGCTACTGCTCTGCCGTTAAAAATGACGTTGCGCGATTGCTAGAGGAGATCAGACGTAGCGTCAATCTGTCTCCCTTCATCTCTAAATCCATCTGTCGTCCACCGGTTGAACTTTCTTTCTTATTCTCAATGCACTAGCTCCCCACGCGTTTATATTTACGTGCGAAAAGAATGAAAACACAAGGATCTATCCATCGTTAATCGTATTATCTTTTTATCTCTTCTACAAAATAATAGAGTGACTCTTTGATATTTAATTCCAACAATTCGAATCCAGAAATGCTTACGTCAACGACCTTCGATTATATACTTCTCCTTCTCTTTTTTCCACGACCAGTTTTCAAATCATACCGTAAAATCATGACGCATTGCATTGACAGCAAGAATATTTATTCGAGGGTATAAAGACATCTTTGTTGTAATTCCGTTTCTATCGATGATTTATGCCAGCACCCGTGGATCTTTTTCCTTCATTTCCACCTGAAATTCCGTTTGGTGAGGATAAATGAAAAATTTGGCAGTAATTTTCATTTGGGATTCCACAATTGATAGTTAGAGATAACATTGACAGGATTTTCCTTTTTCTTCTCGAAAGAGGGGAGGAATGAGACTTTAAATAGCAAAAGAGTGGATTGGAAAGAGACGAATGGCTTTGCCTTGCCCGGGGCACAAATCAAGGCCCTTCTTCCGTTTCTTCTTTGCTCTCGAAGACGGCCCTCTCCCCTCTCTTCAGCCCCCCCCCCTGCCCACCGGTCTTCATATGACTCAACAATCGTAGTATTATCATGATATTATCAGTTCTATACCGCAAGTCCAATGAACATTATTTGCTTGAATATTTAAATCTAAGATTTCAAATAAGCGCGGTGTGATCATATTGGCCAGTACGTCTTTGCCGTCAAAGACGTTGACGACGACGAGTAAGCACGCACATATTGCGTGCGTTGCATATGTGTAAAGGCGTCAGATATATATTCATGCACTAGGAAGTGCAAAATTACTGGTCGCGGCAAACTCTCAAGATTCCCATCTCGTCAGGGACGTTCAAGTGGTTATTTTCAACAACTTCACCTCGATTCTTATGCTTTGTATGCATTTGTTTAGAAAAGAGATTCAGTGCTGAAGTTTCTTCCTTCGGATTTGGATGATGTTTTGGTTTGTTGACTTCTTTGAAAATTTAAACCCTACCGTTTGATAGCTACTAAGAAAATAGCACAGAATCTCTCAGTAATATCGTAGCAATATTCTCAGATGTTCTGAAGCCATTGGTGCTATGTGAGATTCGGCGCTAAGAGAAAAAGAGTGGTGTCAACCCCGTAATCCTTTGGATACGGCAAATCTCGCCGTGCAATCGATTGAAATCAATATTCAGTTGACTCAACCAGGCGGCGAGGTTCACCGTATCCAAACCCTAACGTGTATGAACTCTGCCCCACTCTGGTCCAGTCTTGGGCCCATGCTGGGTCGGGCTGGGCCCCAGGGTCCATACATGCTAGGGAACTCTTACGGCGTTGAGTCAATTGATTCAAGAAATTTAAAGCGTGAACATTATGAAGATAGTAACTTTGATTAGTTGGTGGATGTGATTATTTATCAAATATAATTCTGAGTTTTGATTTTCAATTAACAGGAGTCCAATATTCAAGTTTCAAGGCACTAGAGTTCTGAATCTCGAAAATTCAGTTGAGAATTCGTTAGGAATGGTATATTGTCTGAAAAAGGAAGGATGAAAATCCCACTCGAACGGAAAGATATAGGTTCCCTTCTGGTTGCCTAAGGAGTGAATTTTCACTCCGACAGAATGGAATCACTCTTCCGTATTCAGAGAGTAGGGTGGGCCGAAAGAAACAACAATTTTTCGTTTTCTTCGATTGCAATATCTTAGAAAGGTTTTTTTTCTCGAGCTAAGGAAAATACAAAAAAGACTATTCAAATCGAACAATGTCTCCGGTTCGAGCATCGTACTTGGAGTTTAAGAAATGGATACAACGGGAAAAATCACATAGTTACTGTAACTAAATGCTAGCCACAGCAGCAAAATAATTTATTCATATATCAGAGAGCTAGACTTTTATTCAAATCAACGCATCTTGTTGAATGCATTGAATTTAGTTGGAATGAGTGAAACTTTCATTTCTCACAAATAAATATTTTGACGTTGTGACAACCAAATATCCCAATTGAATCAAAATGTTATTCCAACTAAATTATTTAGTAGATATAATATGATTGTACTGGAATATTGTTAGTTATTGAAAATCAAATATCTACTAGGAATCTGTAAACAATTTCACTAGAAATGACTCCAGTAATTTTCTAGGTTATTACAAGGGCTTGCTAGGCCTTGAAAGTCTAACGCAAGGACATCGTAAGGTCTTGCTAGGTCTAGAGAATAACTATATAGAGTGATTTTTGCTGAGGGTATTTTTGTCAGGAGAGATTCTGAAAAATTCTTTGTATCTCCACTTGCTCCATATTTTAACACAATTTCACTGCATAAAAAGAGATTTTGTACGAATATTCTTCAGACAAAACGATCACAAATCCGATGACATTGGAAACTTTTGCTATGGAGTAATCTATTCTTCTAAAAATCAAATCCAAAATTCCGTATCGCCGTTGCACGCGATCGCAGTTGTGTCGTTGAAAAGTGGGCATGAATGGAAATGCCGGTGAAACAATTGGAAATGATGAAATGGTAGTCAGCGCATGCGTAATCAGATGCTATTTTTTGAAGAACTGATTTGAATAAATATTTCAAGTTGCGTTGAATAAACATCTTTGAAATGAAACAATTTATTCAAAGCGCATAAATTGTCAGTTGTCACAAATAAATTATTTATGCTACCTTTAACTGAAGGTTTTTATTTTAAATGAATAGACGTCAAATTATTTTTTTCCCTAACGCAAACAAATTCTTATTTGCATCAAATGAAGATTTATTCAAACAAACTAAAAGACTATTTTCGCTCACACAACTAAGCGATTTTTCTCAGTGTAATTTTGATCTTTTTTCCACTCGGCATGTCACAGAGAAAACAGAATTTATGAATTCTTGTACTGCTTTGTGGGGTTGATTATCACCCCGAATTAATCTTCTGTTTCTCCCGGTACCATGAATTTTTCAAGACCACGATGAATGCATTCCCTCCTTAGTTATAAGGCGAAACTGTACCTGTATATGAATTCAATCAAAATAAAGGTCAGTGAAGAAAGAACAAGCGAGGAATGAAATTAAAACAAAAATCATGCAATCCCAACGGATGTCTTTCCGATGAATTACATACAAAGCGGTTCTGCAGTATCGAACATAAACTGTTCCAAGGTAATTTCAATGCGGCCGGTGGATATAATTGTTTAATCAACAATAACTGACGTAGAGTAACATTTGATTCAGCGTTATACATTCTGTTTGGATACCCCCGTAATTCCGTCCACTGTTTTCAAAACAGATTATTTTTTTTCCAACTGAGGAATGCAAATAATGATTTTGCATAATCCATTTTTATGTATCGAGTACATTAAGAGAAAATATGTTCTTGAAGTTTGAATCATTTATTTATAAAAACAAAACGAGAAATTCCAACTCATGGAATTTAGTGGTTCGGACGAGACCGAGACCCATACGAGACGAGACGAGACGAACAATTATTTTTCGAGACCGAGACGATACCTCTCAAGCCGAGACGCTCGACGATACCGAGAATTCCAGCGAAACGTATTAATGTAGGGTGAACTACCCAGTAGATGAACGGCTCATGAAAGAAGTAATTATTCAAAATTTCTGCTACCTTAAAATAATTCGTTTGTTTTCGCAATAGAAGTAACTTCTTCAAATGTAGCAGAAATTTATAATCATCAATTCTTTTACGAATCGTTCATCTACTGAGTAGTTCACCCTATTGTAGAGATCGAAACGATACTCATTTTTCCGAGACGAGATTATAAATTCTGAGACTAAATCGAGATCGAGATCCGGTCAATCACGGCGAGGCGAGACGAGACTGAAACACTAACTAACTCTGATGGATCCTATTTTCAACGTTCCAGGGATCTTCACAGAACGTTGAAACATCCGTTTGTATGTTTTTATTTTTTTTCTGATATATTCTCGAATGACCTCATTGAAACTGCAAACATCGTTTAAAGGGATATCAGCGATCCCCTCCTGGTGCAACCCGCCACCCAAAATTACCGACTGAGTAAACATTTTCTCGGCAAGAATACTTTGAACTGAATTCATGAAGAAGGATGAAATTTCCAAGGATCAATCTTCAATCCTTTATCTATTGCTGTACATCGCTCGAATTTTGAATTCCGAAGAAACGTTTATTTTCTCAGTCGGTAACACAAACTTTTTTTCGAAATTCAAAATTCGGGCGATGTACAACAATAGATGAAGGATTGAAGATTGATTCCGGAAAATTTCATCTTTCTTCATGAATTCAGTTCAAGGTATTCTTGCTGAGAAAATGTTTACTCAGTTGGTACGTTTGTATGGCGGGTTGCATCAGCGGGGATCGCTGGTACCCCCTTAAGCTCTGAAAATTCGTCATCCATCTTCATTTCGATGATAATCCCGTAAGATATGATTGATATCATGCACACTGTAAAGAAAATTTACCCATAACTCTCAGTAATGTACTGGAAGCCATTAACCTGTACGTTCCCTAGTGAAAATATTAATTTTGGTTCGTCAAACGGGACTGGTGCAGACGTTTTGCATTTCTGTGCCGTGATATTGCAGACGTAGTGCGTGTGCATCACGCCCGCAACAGTACCGCAAAAAAACGCTACATGCCTGCACTACACGGAAAAAAGAAAACAGCAATGGTTACTGTGAATCACAAAAATACATTGAAACTCAAATTCATTCCATGTAGTACTGCGTTTCTCAGTCCTCATTACTGTCCAGTCAGCACTGGCGAATTTCATTACAATACCCATCACTGTGATCGCGCTAATTCTCATTATCCAAGCGTGTTTTCATTTGTTTTTCAACCGATCGTTGTCATTCACAGTAACCAGTAATGTTTTCTTTTTTCCGTGTAGTCCCGTTTGGTGAACCCAAAATGGAAATTTCTACTTGGGTTCGTGCCGGGAAAAATCAGCTTAAAGCGGCACTCCATGCAACGGAAAGCGCAACGCAAAATTTTCTTGATTGGTTCATTCATAGATATTTCAGGATAAAACTAGCAATTAGCCGATTAAGGCCGTTCCGCATTACGCTTTTCAAAACTCTATGGGAGGGCCTATAAAGCAATTCGGCAGGACGGAATGCGAATCCAGAGACAACTAGAAATCCACGTTGCGCTTTCCGCTGCATGAGGTGGTCTTAAAATCATTAAAATTCCGTAACGAGAAATTTTTGTGTTTATCCTGGAAAATTGAAGTGAACGCCAAAAAAATGATTCCCTCAAATACGAAACTACTAGAAATTTCATAGCATCTAATGAAATTTTACTTTATTCAAGCAAATTTTATTTGAAATGAATCAAAATTTATTTGCATGAGATGGATTTTTCATTTGATCCAACTGAAACTTTATTAGGATAATATTCGAATAGAAATTCAGTTAATTCAAACAAAGTCTAGTTTGAACAGGGTAGTTTCAACAGGGTACCACCCCAACCAGGAATTTACAACAGGCGCAGTACTGCACCAGTACTAGCCATGACTGGCAGGGTACTGGCATTTGTTTGGAATGATAACGCTTTTCAGTACTGGGGATTGAGTACTGATGCCATTATTCGCAATCAGTGCAGGGCCAGTACTGGGTTAGTACCTGGCCGGTATTAAGTTCTCAGTACTGGTTTATCAGTACAGGCATATTACTGTATTTTTATGTATCCAGTACTGATCCCGTACGTGTTGACCAAGTGTTGGAGACCCAATACTGGCACTGTACTGCACCTGTTGTCAACATTGGCATATTACGGATTTTTCTGATTGGGACGTTGTTCCACGACCATACCAAACCAGATTCACCACTTCGTTCTTTCTTGCAGGCCCAATTTTGAAGGAGAGTTGAAATGAAGTCTAAGATCTTTAGATCAATAGAAAATCTGCCAATTTGTTGTTTGTAAGTATTCATCTTCATGATAACGAAAGTTGAGAGAAAATCTCCAAGTGGATTCAGTGATGAACGATTCCAAAGAAAAACCCACCCAATTATTCCTGTGTTCTAAAGATCCATACACTAGTCACGACCATGACCGAATTTCCGATGGTTCTCATGGCTAACCAGCTCCACAAATACTGGTTGTTGCATCACGGAGTGATGAAAATTCATATGGAAAAAACGATATTTGAAACTTCTATTACACATGAATTCAATTAATTCTGTTTCTTTTTCTGTGATTTACCAAAACTGATTAAACTCGGTAGGATTTCAATGCTTCATATCGACAATCGAAAGACTCCTCTCTGTAATCGTGATTACATCACAAACAGGGTATAAAAAGGCCCTTCTCGGAATGAGAGATGGAAAGAAGCCACCATTCACACGCATACGATAACACACACACACACACACATGTATATACATGTGTATCCGTCTATCTAAATCCTTGTGGTACTGTAAAACACACGACATTCGAAGGTCACAGTACCAACACGGACCTGTACGCAGAAGTTGTGTAGGATATTCGGAAAGGAAAGAGAAGGGCGCACCTCTTCTTTCTCTGTCCATCTCTTTTGTCTTTCTCTCCGTCTCTTGATTCCTCCTTCAATCCCCACGAACTTGCCAATACTCGAAACACAACTCGACAGAGTCAAGGCCTTGACCCAATTTGGGTTCATAGACCCCCTTCGGGATAGGTCATCGTACACATTCAGACAAAGAGGGAAGTGTACGAGATTTACCCAACTTGTGAACAGAGATATTCGCGTTCTGGTTTATCGTTTCGTATTCAAAAATTCAACGTATTTTCAATTATATTGATTATTATTTATAAGACGTGATGAAATGATTTAAATTTTATAGCAAGTGATATTTGAAATTATTGAATATTCAATACAGGAGCGTTGATTGAATGCTCTCTTTTATAGGAATGATTTTCCTGTAACTTTGTTGAATTATTCACAAATTGTGTATCGTTAAACGTATATTCTACAAAGTTGATCGTATGAATTTTTTAATTGAGGAACGTCTACGTACATCACATACCTTGTACATGAAACGGAATACTATATCTAGTGGCAAGTTAAAGTTACACGACGTCCCTTGCTCTAAATTTCCTAGAGTCAAAATTATACACTGAGAAAAATCACATAGTTGCTGTAACTAAATGCTAGCCACAGCAGCAAAATAATTCATTCATGTATCAGAGAGCAAGACTTTTATTCAAATCAACGCATTTTGTTGAGTTCATTGAATTTAGTTAGAATGAGTAAAACTTTCACTTCTCACAAATGAATATTTCGACGTTGTGACAACCAAATATTCCAATTGAATCAAAATGTTATTCCAACTAAATTATTTAGTCGATAAAATATGATTGTACTGGAATATTGTTAGTTATTGAAAATCAGATATCTACTAGGAATCTGTAAACAATTTCACTAGAAATGACTCCAGTAATTTTCTAGGTTATTACAAGGCCTTGAAAGTCTATCACAAACTAGAATATTTTCTACTGAGGATATTTTAGTGAGAAATTCTGAAAACATTGTTTGCAACTTGAATTTTTATTTGACAGGCGAATGGTTAGAAGATGTTGCACAAGACGTCTATCTAATAGACATCTAAAAGTCGTCAGGTGCAACATTTTTCGTCAAGTTTTAGACGCTATGTTTGCTAGGATAGTTGAAAAAAAAAATCCGTGAAATTAAGATTATTTACTCATTACTTATTACTTTTTTATTAGTGAAAATTAAGGAAATTGGTATATCAAAAGAAAAAAGCATTGATAAGCTGAATGCGACGTTACATAACAGTTTTGAGAAAAGAGTATATACGTATATATATATACATATGAAACACATTGTTTGTTTTCATTATCCATAATCCAAGAAAGAACGATGATGACATAGTATTATTATTTTTGAAAATTATGCATACATAAGACTTTATACGTGCAGATGATGTGTGCAAATACAGATGTGTACAAGAAGCCTGATTACCAAAGTGCATTCGATGGGATAAAACCTTGGTACCACTATAAATGGGCTCGAACGATGATAATGAAAAGAAGAAAAAAATGATTTTCGTTAATTTTTTTCTGAATTCGTTAAAGATAATGCGATATTTCATTGAGCGAGATTATAACGAAACGACAACGGTCGTGTGCAATTCAAACGTTCGCATAGTCATTCGTATGTATTCAAAATAACATAACGACTCTATATGTTTAGAAAAGAAGTTTTTGGCCCTCGGCCGTGAATATAGCCTGACGAAGGTCGTCTTCGTAACTCCTACACGCGTACCAACGCTGACACGATAGTGCGAGAATCTCTAACTCAAACACGATACTTAGTTTAACTATATTAGAAGAGAGTTTCGGACCTCTTTGATAGTTTGATTAGCTTCAGAGAGAGAATCGAAGGTTGGACTGGGCTCAAAATACAACTTGTAATATATTGATGACTCGTCGTATTTCTAAAACGTACTGTGATGAACATCATACACACATTTTACAACTGTTTTAGATATTATTACTGCTTTCTGCATTTAGAAAAGTGCTTATAATATCCACTTATAATTCCCCGGGTACATATGAACATTGATTCGGGAATAAACGAAATTGAATAATTATAAATGTATGTAGATGTGCATGCGTGTATGCCAACAGATTTCGCTGCTGGACTCGTATGTAAACCAATCCCATTTGTGGTTTACCGAAACTTTATGCACACAACGGTTACTTACTTCCTCGATCGTATGCTATTACGGTGCGGTTGTTTGATCTTTTATTTCTATTGTCCTTATCACATAGATTATTTTTCTCTCAATTTGCAAGAATTAAAATCATTCTTTTCCCTCTCTTCGTATTCTTACATCTTTTCTTCTCATCGATGTACGTGTGTTGAAGTTTATATGAATGAACTGTTTGTGCGGGATTACGTAAATCGTGAGTATTCGCTACCCGGGTCGAAACATTTAGACTGATTTTATCCCGATATAATAATGCGGACAAGACGCGCACGAGATTTCAATCTGAATTTCTCCTCCAATAAAAGTAATTAATAAAAATCAAATACGATGATATAAACTGTTCAAATTTCTCAAACCCGGGTATTCAACAAAATGTTCTCCACAATTTCAAATATTGTAAATTCTTTGTCTAAGGAAAATTTAATGAAATTTGTATATCATTTTCATCGACTGTGTGCATAATTTGGACATAAATTGTACATAAATTATATGGAATGATTTTTTAACAGAAAGTAGTGATGGCGATCTTCAAAGTGGGTCGATCCTTTGTTCAGACAAAGAATATCCAATTTTCATAGATTTCAATAAAAACTGATGAAGCTGAAACTGGCAGCTGTAAAACTAGCAGACAATCGTTATAATTTTTCACATTCAACGCTTTTTGACGATTGAGGGATCTGTAACATTCAATGGGATGCTATTTGATCGATTTCTGGTATGAACAAAGCTTAAACAACGTTCAATCAGAAGCTACAAAAACTGGCTGCTAGTTTCAGCTTCATCAAAAACTAGATACTTTTAATATAAAAAAGGTCGATTTGCTTCAACGATCACCATCACTAAAAGGAAGAACCGGCGCTCCCTATATCGCTAACCGGGAAGCGGTTCCTCAGCACAACTGATACCATTCAATAGTACAGTTCGGGAACCTCTTGCAAGCACTAGTACGGCTCAGAGTTCCAAATCTAGCTGCGATTCAGGCAAATTCTTGAAAAAACTTTACAAGCTATATTCTACCTTTCCTAACAGAATTGTGAGGCGTGCACTGAGAGAAAGGGTCTATTCAAATATTCGACAGCTAGAGAATTCAGTAACTGCAAATAAAAATTTAGTGGTGCTAGTTAAATTTTATTTGTCACAACTAGATCTTTTATTCCCATTGAATAAACCATTTTATTCATATTTTAGACAACTAGTCTCTTATTTACCCCAACTAGAGTCTAGTTAGCATAAATACAAATCTAGCTGCGGCAACTACCATTTAGTTGTCCCAACTAGGTACCTTTCTCTCAGTGTTTTAGATTACAACAGAACTTCAGGAGTTCGACTAAATTACATAAAAAGCGTCTGTATCATTCTGAACTTTTGATATCAATTATTTCCTCGGAATTCAAGTTGTCCAGTTCGTATAGGATATGTTTGTTGATCTCAGGCCAGCACATGTTACAGAATATTAATGGAGAACAAAACCAAAACAAAACAGATAGATATTGTATACAAAAATATCAATATCGTAAATATCATCCATTCTTACTGCAGAGCTCCACACTCTTCATTCCCTAGGTGTTTACTTTTTTTTTTCGTATTTGAAACAATGAAAAAATACATTTTTTGAATTTATGAAGGTAAGGGTACCACATAAGTGGTGTTATCTTTGTCCAAGTGAGAGTCCCTAAAAGTTTTTCATACAATCTGGAATCATCGATCCAAATATTCAACAGAAAGTAGCTTTGATCTCAAAATCAGAAACAAAGCTCCATCATTGAGAACGTAACAACAGGGTTATTTCAAACTCACCATATCGAAAATTAGACAACAAACACTGCTATAAACTGTTGTTAAGATCACATTGTGACGACTATCTGTCCTACATTGTAGAAAAAGCATTCCCAAGTAGCACCATAATATACTACACTGTAAAAAATCATTGTGGAATTTCCCTCCAAAAATCCCCCGCAGATGGGAAATTCTTCACCATAACTTGGTGAAGGATTTTTTCCCATTTGTAGAGAATTCCTCAAAGTGATAGAAAAATCCCTCATTTTTGATAAGAGAACAATTCCCCCACGACGAGCAGATGAAATTCATGAATAACATGAAGAAAAACTTCCCACATTTTTTATAGTGTATGTTCTATGCGAACGTATGTGACCGAATATACGATGGTACGTCCATCGAACGTCGATTGAATGAATATCGCACAATTCGAATGTATTAAGTATGTTCTAAGTATATTTAAAACAGTCTCATTCGCACATTATATGAACTCCTGTTGCTGCTTGGGTAATAATTCGAGGATCATGGAATCCTTCCAAAACTTATTGAAATTTTTCTACTTATTTCCTAAACAACTGAGAAATGAATACAAATTTTAAATATGCAGTGATAAAATATATTGCTAAAATTGATTCAAAATTATGCAAACGATTATGAACATATTCACCTACAAATGTCAATAATTTGTTTAACCTTGGCTTCTCGTGTTTAGGAGTTACTTTGAGTTTTCAATTTATATTTTGAGACCACACGGGAAAGAATAATACGCTAGGGTAGCTAGGAATTAGCTATGGTAGCTGTTCCCTGTATTTGATATTTGGATACACGGAGAGAATGGTAATATTTACCATGCTAACATAGTATTCGGTCTTATTTTATATAAAATCGTGATTGTTACTATGTAAGAATAGAATTTTTTGCCATTTTTCTGGTAATAATATATATGTAGCATAGTAATTATTACCAGAAAAATGGTAAAGAATCCTATTCTCATATAGTAAAATTCTCACGATTTTATATGAAATAAGACCCGATACTATGTTAGCATGGTGAATGTTATCATTCTTTTCTCTCCGCATAGCAAAAAAAATTGCTTCAATAGCTACCATAGCTAATTTTCAGCTATCCAAATATCAACCACATGATTCTTTTCCATGTAATCTTAGCAGTACGCTTTATTGCTGCAGATTTAAAATTATGAACATTCCTTATTTGTTTGAGAACTACGTAGCAAAGTTGTATTCGTCTTCTGATGCTCTAAGACGGGCCGTTAAGAACCCCGTAGTTTTTCAAGAACAACGGAGTTCTTAAATTGTTCGTTCTGAATGTGTCTGATAAACCATCTTTTAGAATACCAAAAGAAATCTTTCAGAATCTCGCTCATTCGCAAGATTTCTTTGTGCTATGTGGAGGCTTTCAGCTTTTGATAATTTCCAAATATGAATGATGGTTTCGACAAATAATGATGGTTTCTTTTCACTCAGATGGTGGAGATCAAGGGAAGAGTTCCTTGGTTCAACTGTAAAATATTTCTATTTCATGATACTGATCAAATTATAACGGTCGTGGAGAAGAATAATTGTTGGAAATATTGTACAGTGAATCCAAAACGAATTTTCAAAATTATGTAGAATTTATATAGAATTAAATATAAATTCTGTTTTAATTTTGAAATTTTCTGCATTCGGGTTTGTACTTGATGAATGTGGATTCGGCAAAGTAAATAATTATTCCACACAAACACAGCTCATTGTTTCAAATTTGATCAAAAAATCAGGAATGCAATACGACAGTTTTCGAAATTTACACTGAAGGCAGTGGAATGTAACCATCACTATGCGAAAATAGTGATCGAGTAACAAAATCCCTGTCACCTTCATCGGAATTCTTGTAAAATGTACTAAGATTTTTGTTGAATTTTACAAAAATTCCAACAAAGGTGACAGATATTCCTCGCCAATAATCATTACATTCTCTCAGTATAATAAATTCATTCACGGAGAAATGTGTAAAACTCCAGCTAAGAAAGTATTCATCCCGTCATTTTCAAATCAAAATTCAATGAATATAAATAAACTTTTCTCTCAAGGTACAAGGCTTCCATATCAATCATCGATTAGAAAATTATATGAAATTCTTATACAATTCCAATTGTAATCTCTCGACACACAATTCTAAACAAAATTTGTCTTCATGACTTGAATCTAGAGTCGTATGCACTGTAGAAAGTAACACTCACTTTCATCCTGAACACAAGTTTGTTTTCAAATGCCTCCAGAACTAGCCCTGCTGTGTTTAAAAGCAAGTATTAAAAAATCTCAATTTTAGTTACTTTTCAAAGTGATATGCAACCACATTCAGCCGGACAAACTCAACTCGAGAAAATTCTTCCCGAGTGGAAAAGTTTTTAAAATTATATATAATTGAGTATAGTTCATATATAATATATATGTAATTCTATATAAATTACATGAAATTAACCAAATGTTTTTGCTCCAGTTTTTTTTTTAATTGTTGTTTGAGCAGTATAGAGAAAAAACCAACTTATCGAAACCCAAATTTTCGGAAAAAAAAGATCAAGTTTTTTTCCGTACTCACTCTCGATTGAATGCGAAATATGAATACCATTTATACTTATCGGAAATGCCGAGGTTGAAATGAAAATTTATCGCACAATTTTATTCTGATGTAAAAAAACAATTGAGTGTGGGAAATCAAACGTTTTTTATACTCCAGCGCGAAAAAAGAATTGTAATACAATCGTATCTCTCACTCTAAAGTGGAATCTCAACGCAAAATATATATGTCCACCACCACTGTCCCATAAAATCGAATGAATTAAATATAATATCCCTCGGGGAATTCTTCCCTGTCCATTCGCATGATTTTGCAAAATTTCTATACATTTTTCCATGTTCTGAGGAAAACGTGAGCAAAAAAATGTTTCAAGAATTTAGAATTTATTCTTTCTTGCAGATTCATTGATATAAGTGATTTTTTATCATTGTTTCGGATCTTTTATTTGTATGGTACCACAGGTGGCATTGGAGAGCCCTAGAAAGAGATGTCAAATTCCTTCTTTCAGAGTTCAATTACTTTTGAAACCTTTTCAAAGATTTCAAGAATTACTTTTCAAGAATTACGAAAGGTTTTCAGTTATTGCGGTATTTGATTCTCGTAGGTCTCACAAACTATATAAAGAAGAATGGTCCATGAAAATCACATTCCGTTTGTTGAGGAACAGTCAATTATGATTAAAATGAGTAAAAAAATGTGTTGAGAGTTATCAAAAACTATGTAAGCTTACGAAAATCCTGTCATCTGCTTTTTCACGATTTGTCGATGACTGGATTTACATCGCAAACGTTGTGAAAATCTTGACACGAGGTTGTAAAAATAAGCTCTCAGTGAAAGACTTGTTTGACAGCGGTTGGATTGCGGAAATGTTGATGCAAGATTATAAAAGACATCCCGAGTAATTTCAGAATAACTCTTTTCTATAGTCCCTTTTGGATTATTTCTCTCCTGAACTTCTGTGCACATTTACCTATTTCCAACCAACATATAATATAATCAATTATTGATTATTTATTCAGATTATGAGTGCCACTAGGATAAATGAGGAGTTGTTATTTATTTTTGAGTGGTGATTATGATTTAAATGAATACTCAATAACCGCCCGGAGACAACACGAAGCTTCGACAAACGTTCAGAATAGATCAACATAGATCAGCCTGAAGCTCCGTTGGAGTCAACTTTTAAGTTCGTAGACGTTCTGCGAAGTTTAAATGAACACTTGAATGTCCGCTGGACATTCTCCTCCGTTGAAGGTCCTCCGAAGATTCATTCGAGTTTATAAATTGAGAATGTTTTAGAAGGAATTGTCATTTAATTATAATTTCCTCTATCGTTCATTTTTTCGTAAAAAAAAACATAATTGAGAAAAAATCTTATACAAAAAATTGAAACTCCAGCGAATCTTCGGTAGATTTTCAATGAACGTTCGGTGAAACTTCCTTGAAATTATTCTTTGTATGCGCACTTTGTAACGTTCATCAATGTTGCTGAAGTTTGAATCGTTTATTGAAACGAATAAGTCCTCGAATAACACAATATTCAGCTATGACACTGAAAAAAAGGATTATTCATAGTTAACAAACGTGAATTTGCTTATGGGGAAATAAATATTCATTTCATGCAAATTTATCCTGTCAAATACGATTTATTCACTATTAACAAACGTTTATTTCTACTAAATATCACTTGTTTATTATTAAATGAATATATTTCATTCGAACGAATATTTATTCTCACATAAGCAAATATAAGTTTGTTAACTATAAATAAACGTTTTCCTCAGTGTAGGGACCAAAATTCTTGCAGTACATGTTTTAAATGATGTTTTTCAATTCCAAGGAGTTAATTCAAAGCAGAAAATAACAATTATTCATCAAATTTTGATTCAAACTTCAAGAACCTGTTCATCAGACCTTCGTCGAATGTTGATGAACCTGAACCTTGAGCTTTATTAGTCTGATCTATGTTGATCTATTCTGAATGTTTCTCGAAGCTTCATGTTCTCTTCGAGTAATTATATTATATATTTTTCGGAAATAAGGGACGCTTACCTTATAAACTTTCAAATATTCACCTCTAAAAATTGCAGATTTTTTTTATGAGTTCAGTTTTGCATTAATTAAGTCTTTTTTGTCCTCGAATTCATTTGAATTCGCCAAATCCGTGAGATTTTCGTGTATTTGTCATTGGCTCGATATAGCCATTCCACACGCTTGCTGTCAACTTGTCACATGCTTCCGACAACCTTGTTTCAACTAGGAACCTTGTTGTAACATTGTTGTAAGCTCACGCGTATCAAGCTCCACGCTTGTTATTAAAAGATGACATGTTTCTTCTCATATTTTTTGATGAAAAAAGAAAAATAGTACCCAGTATTATATACTCTGGTTATACGAAACCATTCCCATACAGCACTTTTAGTCTTCAAGATATCTTGAAGAACTGTTCAGAAAAGTTTAAGAAGTCTCATGCAACATGAAGAGATATCCTTAAGATGTCTAAAACAGTTCTTAAAACTTTTTTTCAGAGATTATATCTTTTAGATATCTTATAGAAATCTTTTAGAGGTAAGAACTGTCTTAGATCTCTTGAAGATATCTTTTCATGTTGCATAAAACTTCTTAAATTTGGTTTGAGATATCTTTCAGAACTGAAATCCTGTGTGGATTGATTCTCGCCAAATCTCATTGAATCTTATACAATGTTCTGACCAAATCCTATTGAAGCATTTGTCAATGAGGTTTAATCAGATCAATGTATTTTTTCAATGTCATTTTAATTGAATATTGTACAATGTTCTGACCAAATCCTATTGAATTTCATTTCATCATTTCTCCGGGTATCAATAATTTGACAATATCGTGAATGAATTCTCACATCTTTTCGCTCAATGCAATAGATTTGAACATTATATATACCTTAATTCACACCCGTGGAACAAATAAATGAGCAAAATTCGAGCTTCTACGGATTACCGGATCCCCGTTCAAAATCCCAAAGTCTACTTCTTCCACAATATTTGTCACAGCAAATGAAGATCACAATAGCCAAAATTGATTTGTACTTCCTCTATTTCCTTTTCCCTCCCTTACCACATCACTCAACTCTTCAACACTCAACCACGAAAATTCCGCTTTTAATTTTTCCTTTCCTTCTTCCCTCTCAGAAAAAAAGAAAGAAATACACTGGGCACACGTACACGCACTCAATACACAGCTACTGGACAGTTGTCGAGTCTTCGGTATCAAGAATCCCAAGAGTCGTTGGTTGGAAAGGTAAACAAACGTCCTTCCCTCTCTACCAATAGCGGCAATATATATTCATTATCATCATTATCATCATTACCATCATCATCATCATCATCATCATCATCATCTCCACCACCACCAGTGTCCTCCACAAAAAATATAGAGGTTATTTAAACGTTCTTTCGGTACTGCTGATGCGCTCATCCGAGTACTGTCAAATAAAGTTCCCTCTTGTCAATACCGATAAACTTCACAACACCGAAAATTTTGGCACTAAATATTCATATAAAACAATTTTTCATCCACCCGACGCAACACAAAACCAAATATTCTCATAAATCTTATATCTTTTCGTATAACACGCGGGAAAGTTGAATTGACGCGGGCGGGAAATTTAAACCAGGCACGAAAGGGGAAAGAAAAGTGTAAAGAAAAATGAAAGAAAACAGAACTTGGATACCGCCCTCGGTATAATACGATGTCTTACAGCACACGCGAAGAAAGAACACTGTTCGCGCGCGAGCAGCGAGCTACGGTTTGCCTAGCCTCCACTAAAACACCACTATCCTAGGTTAGACACACTGACGCGCGCACTCGTTTGCAATACTCTCCACCAAACTTCCCCATCTTTCTCTGTTGTATAAGCAATCGGACGCTTGCGCCGTTAAATTCCCTTATAACCAACCAATACCTGAATTCTTCCTACCCCTCGAGCCAGATATAGTACCGACGGACGAGATTGTAGTGGTTTCTTACGTTCATACTCATCGAGCACTCGCGGTGTTCTATGTGTAGCGTGTTATACGCGACCGAGGAATGAAGAAGAAATAAAGAGAGAGAAAGAAAAAGATGTCGCGGGATGGGAGAGGAGAGGCGAAGAGAAGGAAGGGAAAGTACACACGCCGTATGGATTCGGAACGGTAGATTGGTGGGGATTTGTAAGGCCATAGCCACGGTCACCAAGTCGAACGAACGACTAATACTAGAAGACGCATGCATAACCTCCACGTATAACCGGCTTACTCATACAATTGAGGACCTTTGTATGATATGGAAAGTCAAAACGCGCGATTTCACTCGATCCCATGCTTTGGTTTTTCATTATTCCACTCTTCTTTTAGTATTGATTCCAAAATAGGAAACGAAATACGGAAACAAAAATGTATATTTTACTGATGTTCTTTCCAAATTTCGAGTATTTTTATTCCCTACACGTTACCTCAAGGTTACATTTCGTATGAATATCAATTGTTTTTATCAATTATTTCTTCAAAATACCTGCAACGTTATTCACTTTCGTTACACATTATATATAATTCATATATAATTTTGTACAATATTGATATTATTGTATCTATTTTATACACAGGGTGTCCCAGAATTCGCGGACCGGATTTCACAGGTATATTCTACAACCAAAACGCAATAATTTCCCGTTTGAAAAAAATTTTTTCGACGCTCAGTTTTGGAGATATGAGCATTTTCAGATTTATTTTTCAAATTCAAATCATTCAAGAACACTGTATGCTACATACTTGAGCTTAACGCCATTCGCCAAGTTGGAGAACGGTGGATTTGTGGAAAAAAAATTAAACTATTTTATCATCGATAGTTCCGGAGCTAGAGCGATTCGAAATTGCTGAATTCTGAATTTCTGAAAGTTGAAAAATATCAAATCGCTATAGCTCCGGAACTATCGATGATAATAAAATAGTTTAATTTTTTTTCCACCGATCCGCCGTTTTCCCACTTAACGAATGGTGTTAAGCTCAAGTATGTAGCATACAGTGTTTTTGAGTGATTTGAAAAATAAATCTGAAAATGCTCTTATCTCCAAAACTGAGCGTCGGAAAAATGCATTTTGGCTGCAGAATATACTTGTGAATCTTCGCCTGCGTTCTGGATTGCTCAGTAACAAAAATTGAGTATCAGCATTGATAATAAAAAACACACAGCCTCAGCTTAAATACTTCTCGCCAAAATAGTATCAAAAAGAGTATTCAAATCCAATACTTTCCAATGCTGTTTTCGCGATAAATAGTTGAGCTAATACTTTATTCTTTATAAGAGACGGAGAAAACAAATTCGCTGAAATAGCAAGAATTCTGCTTGTTATCATATCGAGAGCAAACAAGTTTGCTGAAATGAAGGGGAATTGATTTCTCAGCGAATCAAGTTCCACAAGAGCAGCGAAGAATTGATGATTATAAGAAATCAATTCGTAAGCACGGCGAGTTAGTTCGTTGACGAATTGGAAATGAACTTTTCGATAAAATAATAAAACATCGGAGTACCGTGTATTTTAATGAAGAATACACAATCAAAGAAGATTCAAGTAAAAATACACAGAAATACTTTGAAATCACATGAGCGAAGAAAAGAAGTAGTAGTGACAGTAGTAGTGAGATCCCAAGTTTAGTCAGACGTCTTGTTTTAATTCAATGTTCCTGAAGTTGGAATCGTTTATAAAAACGAAACGAAAATTCAAACTCACAAAATTTTATACATCATCGATGTTCACCTTTTTCAAGTAACTGCTTACAACTGAAAATATCATTCAAAAGATAATATGCAATATACTACAAGAATTGGGGTCTTTAACAGTTGAGTGTTTCGTTATTCGATTACCAATTCGTTTTAATAAACGATTCGAACTTCAGCAACATTGAATTCAAATAACTTCATCTTTGCGTGTTTTCTCTTTCTTTCTTTATCTTTTTTTCGATTAGACTATCGTCGGCATCACGGATGGGAGAATCTATTCTCAAGACTTTCTAACGAAAGTGCAAGTCTTTTCTTCCACAGCTGGCTGCTACCAGCCGCGTAATACATCCTCGGTTAGCGACTTTCGCGCGTTTTCCGCGGTTTCCCGACGATGAGGACGAGGTCGTCGAACGTTTCCGTGCAAACTTACGTACGAATGAATGCCTCGAGTGTTTCGTTATTAGTATTATGGTTTCCATTAAACATAGTAGAATGAGATACAATTACTTTCATTTTTTTCCCTTCTACCTCCGCTCCTCCTATCTCTATGTGCATGAATATGCAAATTCAAATGAGAATCGTTAACCCTTCCCATCCCCCCGCCGTGAACAATTCGTTCCTTCCTTTCTTCTGTATTTCTCACAAATGCATCATGCAGTAATAGTAGCGATAACGAATGAATTGCGACGTTTTACATTAGATACGTATGTGCCAAGTTAACGCTTGTTTTATTACCATTTATAAATAGGATGTATAGATAAGAGAAAACAATGTTGCCACGTTTTTAATGATGTGTTATTTAGTTTCTCACACACCACTTATAATGAAGAATGCGATTACCTTCAAGATGTTCAAATCAATAAAAACATGAATTATTCACTCCTCGGGTCTGGAATTCATTTAACTGACGTTTCGAACATCGACTAATAGGTGTTTGCTTAATTCTACTTTTTAGTTTTTTTTTTCTTACAGAAAAACAACACGTTCGAACATTCGTTGTGACATGGGAATATCAGACCTGTGTACGGATGATCTTATAACCCGCATGTCGCAGGGAGAAAAACTTACTCCAGTCAAAATTGTGAGACGGAGTTGGAGGTTTATTTTAACGCATAATCAGAATATATTGTGGAGAAAGAATTGTACGGTGCAAGTGAGTGCAGATTTAGCAGAGGTTGAAATAAGAAATATCACGGAAATTGCACTGAAAAAAAAATTTATTCCAGTCAAATAAATATTTATTTGTCCTGTACCAAAGAAATATTTATTAGAATTAACAAAATATTCTTTGGAACCAAAATAATTTATTGGAATCAAATAAACGATTCGAACCATCTATTTAATTCAAATAAATTATTTTCGTTCCAAAGAATATTTTGTTAATTCTAATGAATATTTCTTTGGTACAGGACAAATAAATATTTATTTGACTGGAATACATTTTTTTCTTCAGTGTGATTGATTGTTTGCAGGCCTGTAACGGAATTTTCAACGATAAAACAGAAACATAATTCATTCTGAAAAGTGGAAGGATTTTTATTCGTCTATGAGAATATTTGAACCATAAATTCCCCACTAAGAATTGGCATTGTGGTTTGCTGAACGTACACTGTAAAAAAATTTCACCGGAAAATTCCAGTACATGTACTGGAAGTCATTAACCTGTACATGTACCGGAAAATTTCAGCACATTTGTACTGCAAAAATTCAGTGCAAACGTTATGGAATTCCCGCATCAAAACTGGAAATTTTCTGAGCCTCGGTACTGGAATTTTTCAGTACACGAGCTGGACTTTTCCAGGACATGTACTGGAAAATTAATGCTGAAAATATCCATGAAAATTGAAAAAAAATTGCTCACGCAAAGTGATTTTGCAGGGTCCTTGTGTTCCAAGATGATTGAGAAACTTTTGATCGTTCATTTGGATGGACAGAAACTCATGTCTACCTAACAGGATTTGAACCCACACTTTTCTACCTGCCTACCAACTGAAACCTAAGACCTAACCGATGAGCTATAGCGCGACATGTTGGAAGGCCAGCTTGGGTTACTACATATGCTTCATATCTAGAACACAAGAGGATAAGTCTTGGAAAAACCTCATATATCAATTTCATTGGCTACAATTACAATTATTATTCAAAATCTCAATCAGGAAATTTTTAATATAAAGACTTGAAATTTTTCCTGCCAGAAATGACGAAGTCCAATAGAAGTGGAAAATTTCAGTGCAACAGTGATTAAATTCCGTTGCATAGCAACTGGAAAATTCCATCACACGACCTGAAAATTGCAGTTCAAAACCTGTATAATTCAATTGCATAGTAACTGGAAAATTCCATCACAAAACCTGAGAATTGCAGTTAAAAACCTGTATAATTCCAGTATACCAACGATTAGGTTTTTTTTTCTAAATTCCAAATTTTTTATCAAGTCCTTTTTGAGGGAATATTTTTTTTTGGTGCACAAGAACTATAAAATTGTAGTACGAGCCGGTAAAATTTTCGCGAAATCATGGCAAAATTTCAGTACATCATCTCAAACTTGAAAATTCCAGTACAATGACTGAATTTTCAGTTATGCTTGGTAAATTTTCAGTAACGTAACAACAAAATCTCTGTACATGTACTGGAATATCCATATTCCAGTACTAGCACTGGAAATTTCCAGTCCAGTTGCACAGTAAATTTCCAGTTTTTTTTTACAGTGTACCTGGTGCAGGCGTATTGCGACTATCCAGTTGTCTTGTGTGATAATGTTTTGGACGTAATGCGCTCGCTCCACGTTAACAAGACACAAATCGCTCAGTTGTGTGAGCAAAAATACATTAGTTGATACTCTTTTAGTTCGTTTGAATGAATCTTTATTTGATGAAAATAAAAATTTGTTGCATTAGTAAAAACAAGAATCTGATGTCTATTCATTTTAAATAAAAAAACTTTAGTTAACAGTAGCATGAATAATTTATTTGTGACAATTTATGCGCATTGGATAAATTGTTTTATTTCAAAGATGTTTATTCAACGTAACTTGAAATATTTATTCAAATGAGTTCTTTGGCAAACAGAATCTGATTACGCATGCGCTAACTACCATTTCATCATTTTCAATTGTTTCATCGGCATTTCCACCCATGCCCACTTTTCAACGACACGCCTGCAACCGCGTGCAACGGTGATATAGAATTTCGGATTTGATTTTTGGGAGAATAGATTACTCCATAGCAAAAGTTTTCAATTTCATCGGTTTTGTGATCCTTTTGTCTGGAGAATATTCGTACAAAATCTCTTTTTATGCAGTGAAATTGTGCTAAAATATGGAGCAAGTGGAAATGCAAAAAATTTTCCACAATCTCTCCTGACTAAAATATCCTGAGTAGAAATCACTCTAGTCATTCTCGAGACCTGGCAAGACCTTACGATGTCCTTGTGTTAGACTTTCAAGGCCTAGCAAGGCCTTGTAATAACCTAGAAAATTACTGGAGTAATTTTTAGTAAAATTGTTTAGAGATTCCTAGTAGATATTTGATTTTCAATAACCAACAATATTTCAGTAGACTCATATTATATCAACTAAATAATTTAGTTGGAATAACATTTCGATTCAATTAGGATATTTGGTTGTCGCAACGTCAAAATATTTATTCGTGAGAAATGAAAGTTTTACTCATTCCAACTAAATTCAATTAACTGCACAAAATGTCTGTCTGATGTATGAACAAAATATTGTGCTGCTCCGACTAGCATTTGGTTACAGCAACTACGTGATCTTTCTCAGTAGCGGACAAGAAAATCCGCACCAGTTCTCTTTGGGGAACCTAAGTGAAAATTTTTCTCGAGTTGAGAAAAAATTGCTCATGAATTCGATTAAAGAACCAGTTTCATATTCTGAAAAATATAAAGATGCCGAAGAGAGTGAAAGTTGGTGGTATTCTCCCAATTTTTTTGTATTTCAATTTGTCGACATTAAAATTTCGTTCATTAAATAATAGCAATTTATTTCCGATGGAATTCATCTACTGATGCAGCTTCAGGAAAGTGAAGATTTATCTCGAAAACTCGAAAGTCAGATTTAGGAAAATTTTCAGTGTACAACATTAAGAACATCCAAAATCAGCACCACTGATTTGCCCAGTGGAAGACTCAGGGCTGATTTACCAGACAAATTCACTGATTTTCAGTTTTTTCGGTGAAAAACACATTCGAATTGGCCGCTGCATCAGTCGCGTGAAAAAAAAAATAACAATATTCCCGCTCTCGCTGTATCTCTGAAATACACGATCAGCATTCCACAGTTGCCCATGTAAAAATTTACCAGTAGCGCAAGGTTGACCCAGCCCTGACGAGTATTGGCGAAGCCTTGAGAGAAAGCTTGACTGAGGACTGAAATGATAACATCGTTCCAGCAATTAACGAGCCTGAGGCAACGTTGGTGAAAGGTCGCCAATGTTGGCATAGGCTCGATTCAATGATTCTGCTATGATTGGCCGACACAACATTTTTGCTATAAAATCAATGTTGTTTCACTCTTGAATCAATGCTGGTACAAACTTGTACCTACACTGTTTTATAACTTTTCATCTTTGTATCGCCGAGGCAGACACGATATCACCTCTATTGTCAATCAACGTTGACCCAATATAAATCCCCTACGCTTAGCTGTCGTGCCTAGCCCAAGCGATTGCCTGTGGTCAACATTGGCGCAATCGATCAACTTTTACATGGGTGACTGTTCAGGTTTTGTGGTAAATGAGTACACGCAATTTGGAAAAGGATATTCATTGATTCAAACATTACCAATTGAACTTATTTATTTGTAAAAATAGGTATTTAAAAATTTCTGGACGACTAAGAATTAAGTTCTTATCTAGCTCGAGGAACAGACGGAAAGGGAATTGAATCCATGCATACGCGTGCCAGCTATGACGAGATTGAGAAATCCTGTGTAAAAATAATATTGTGAAATACAGTGTTAAAGAATTTAATATACAGGGGGAGTAGATGACTATCTAAAGAGACGATATGAAAAAGTGTTCTAAAATAAAGAGCACACCGCATAAAAAATCTGCCTTCAATTTTATAAAAATATTCTGAAACTTTTTACATAACACAATCTATTGAATTTTACAATATGATATTAATTTTAATAATATGATTCCGAATTTTTCTCAATTTTATTTATTTAGATGCAAAAACTGATTACTTGTGGCGAATAAATTATTCGTTCGAAGGACAAATTTATTTGGGGCAAGCATTCAATTATTTGATTCGATTAAATATTTTATTAATCCTAAGAAATATTTTATGAAGAGAGGGCAAATACACTATTAATTTGGTTTGAAGAAATTTTTTTTTCAGTGTATTTGTGGATTTGATAATTGAGTTCCTATGTAAAATTTCATAACTCGTATTGAATTTAATATGGAAACACAAGAAATTTTCGAATAAAATTGAGGAATTTTTCAAACAGTGCAGTGTAAAATACGAGTTTTTAAGAGCACACGTATCTTAACGTTGACCCATCCAGTATGACTTCTAACATTTTTAGATGCAATTCCTTCAATGTCTTTCATCTTCAAGTAATTCCCATGAATTATAACTTTAAGCCCAATGAATTCAAATGCACCTGAAGGATAATTCTTCAATGGATCAGTGCTTCTCTTGCAGACGTATAATACATGAACCGAACATGTGAAAAAGAGAAACAGGACATAGCGTGGGCGCGGAAACCCACTCCACGTATCCTCTGAAAGTGGAGATTGAAAACAAGAAGAAATGAATGCACGAAAGATTTGCACTTCTACACTATTTTTCTACTCCCTCGCTGATGCGGTCCATACATCACAGATCCGTGGGTGCAAGAAGAACGCATGTCTTATAATTATTCCAATAAAATTCATGAAACAGATTCAAAAGACAAACGAATCGACAGAAACGGCAGAAACAATGTGAAGAAATAAATGAGGAGGTATGTGGATAACAGTACTGCGGCTATCTTCAATATTTTTCTATTCTACGCCAGTGAAGGAATTTATTATTCCAAACTCTTTAATATCATATTTATTTCAATAATTTCATCCCTTATGGAAAATGTTGAAAGAGGAATCAGAAAATACCCATCGAATCGGAAGAGAACCAATCGATTCCAAAAATATCTCCCACGAATATTCCAAGCCACCCAAGAAATTTCAACCCATCTCCTCAAGCCTATTTCAAGCAATTTCAGGTATTGATAATTTTTCATTCTTTTTCAAGTATAATTCAACAGACATGTGAAATATTTTCAAAATTTAAGAAACATTCTCAAATTCTAAGGAATATTCTCTAATTTTCTATCAAAGATTTCTATATTTTCGATCTGCATTTTTTTTTAGTAGAACGGGAGATCGTGACACACAGACAGGCAGATATACCAACACCGTAATAAGTTACTTCCTGTAGGAAGCAACAAATTTCATATAAATTTATGTGAAGCAATCAACATATTATATTTTTATTTTAATTGTCAAAACTCTTCTGACTTTCCATAGGAAATTTGATGGTATCTCATACAGAATTATGATTTTTCATGCATTTATATATGAATTTTAATACATTTTGCAAGTAAATTTCATGAATTCATGATTGAACTTGATTTCACTTATACAAGTTTCAGAATTGTCATATTCAAGTGATATAGGAAATTTGAGATTATTTTTTTTACAGTGAACACGGAACCACAATTAATTCCCGCGTTCGGGGAAATATTTTGGTGGAGGAAGCAAAAATCGGTAATTTTACTGAGAGATTCTTCATTGATTCTAGTAGCAATTAGTTCAAAGAAAAACTCGGAAAAATGACCAGGCTTTTGGTAGATGAACAAAAAAGGAATGTGCTAAATAAATATGTTGCTGAAGTTTGAATCGTTTATTGAAACTTATCAGTAATCGAATTCCAGTACATTCTTTGAACAATGTTTCCAGTGCTAAGGAGTTAATTCAAGGAGATCAATAACGATTTGTCAGATTTGATGAGTCAGAATTTTCGTTTCGTTTCTATTCAAACTTCTGTAACGTAAATATATCGATTTAACGATGTAACGATTCTTCCGAAAAATGTGATACATTTAGCGAATATTGCAGAATTTTCCCCCCATTTTTGAGAGGTTAATTGCTGCCCAACAAATTTCGGTGAATTTATCGAAATTTTCCCACGATTTAGAAAACGCTGGGATCAGAAATGAAGAGGTGAACACGCCATACATGATAATTTCTAATTTCATTGAATGAACAATTCGCTAACTAAATCCAATCGGTTATTTGCCAACTGAGAAACAGTACTCACGGAAGAGTATAGTGCCGGATTCACCGAAAGTGTGAAAAAATATAAAACTCCGAGCTACGAGATAAATTCAACAAAAGCGTAGTATTTTCGAAAGCAATCTTCAGTGCCAGGGTTATTTCGAGTTGGCTCGCTTGGGGCTCAGAACGCCCTCGGTTACGTTTGTGGTATGTGGTTTTATTCAATTTTTATTTGAAACATTTTTTTTCATTGGTGGGGACCCATAGGCCTGTGCCTAATAGGCCTAGTGCTTAATCCGGCAATAAAATCAAGCAGGTAATGTGATAACTTATTCAATTATACTCAACGTGTCCTCGAATAGGAAAGAAGTTTCAAATATTACTAAATTTTGAACTGAAGTAGCAGGATCAGTAAAATAGTTTGATCTTTATACACTGTAAAAAATTATTGTGGAGTTTTTTGCCCAAAACATGATGGCAGCAAAGTTCCTCCATAGATGGGGAATTTTCCACCACAATATGGTGGATTTTCCCTTAATTTGTAGAGGATTCAAAACCCAAAAAATAAAATAATTCCTCAAAATGGTGAAAAATCCCTCATTCTTCATGGAAACCCTGGTGGAAAAAATTCGCTGAAAATCACTGAAATTTTCAGACGTTTTCAATGAACAGTTTCTCAAAGGTTTTCAGAGGTGTTCATAGTTTCTTCGAGAGTCTCAGTAATTTTCAGAAAAATTCAGAGTTTTCCAGAAATATTCATAAATATTGAGGAGAAATTTCAGTGGAAAAACGTTTTCATAGGTTTTCAGAGTTTCTCAGATTCTTTCAGGTCTTTTCAGTGTTTTTTGTAGTTCGTCAGTGAGATTCAGAGAAATTTTCAGAGATTTTCAGAAAAACTTTTCCCATCGGGGGAAACAATTCCTCCACGATGAGGGAATGAAATCTACCAACGGTGTGAAGGAAAACTCCCTACATTCATCACAGTGTAACACAGTTTCAGTAAAAATTCACGCTCTATGATGCGAAGTTGCGCCAAATTGAGCTATTTTCCAAATCATCAAGTGTGAATTTTCACTACACCGTGTTGTCAGAATTATACTCCTATTTCACTCATCCTGCTACTTTCGTACAACATGTAGTAATATTTAGGACGTCATTTTTCTCCGTGTATTTATCCATCTCACGCGAGGTGCGATGAAAACTGAATATGCGAGTAGTTCGCACCCTGTGATACAACAATTTGAAACTTTGAAGATTCCAGCCAGTCTAAATACAACAGCTTGGAATAGTTCCAACTCCTGAACGGACAATACCACCCTAATCCATTCCAGAAATCTGTCTTCTTTCGGATTAGGAAATGATGGATTCACTGTAAGGAGCACGGAGAGAAAAAATTTGCTGACGCAGCAAATCGAGGTATTATATATAGAATAGCAAAATTTTTTGCTGACCTAGCTAAAAATTTGCTATAACAGCAATCGTGTTAGCTACGACAGCAATTTTTTAGCTGTGGCAGCAAAAAATGTTTGCTCCGCCAGCAAATTTTCAGTATTATATACAGAATAGCAAACAAATTTTGCTGGGATAGCAAACATTTTTTGCTGCCACAGCTAAAAATTCGCTGTCGCAGCTAACAAGATTGCTGGAACAGCAAATAGTTTGCTGTCACAGCAAAGAATTTGCTGCTCTGGCAAAAGGAACCCAGCAAAAGTGAATTTCGCTGCCACAGCGAATTCCTTTTTCTCCGTGAGTAAGTGGAATTTTCCCCCCGGGAGCAAATCTCCCTCATGTGGGGAAATTTCACCTCCCCTATATTTTAGAAGGATTCTCTTCCATTTGAAAGAAAGTTCTTTCTTTTCCGAGAGAATTTCTCTTCAAATGAAGAAAGATTCCCCCAAAATATCGAGAAATGAATTTCCCCCACGTGAGGGATTTTTGCTGCTACTAAATTTGGGTGAAAATTCCATCATAATTTTTTACAAGGTTGATTTCGAGGATATGAGGTGCGAAGATCTCCAGACATTTGGATTTCCTTCAAATTTGAACATCCTCGTATCTCGGAATTCAAGCTACAAACGGAATTGGTTCAAATGAAAGACATGCTCCATTTTGAGCACACAGTACTCTCTAAATCTGGAAGATTAAAGAATCACCATTTCACTCTACTGAGTGTTAAAAGCGAGTCAGTCCGTTTCGAATGGGAATTTTGCTTATCTCGAGTGAATTTTCACTCTTTTAGAATGAAAATTTCAATCCAGAATTAGAGCGGTTCTAATTTTTCAACCTCAAACCTTCGGCTATCATCCTAAAAGAATAGAAATTACACTCGAAATTTCGACAAGCTCACTTCTGGCTGGCTAAAAAGTGCGCGGAAAAAATGTGGTTATCGTAACGATCTGAAGTAAGCATTCTCAATTCAGACACTTTTTTCTCATTAAAAACTGGCAAAATCCACGAATATTCACAAAAATCAAAGAAAATTGGCAAAGTTTAATGAATCTGATTTAATTTCATTGAAATTTGTTGAAACTCGTATTTTGTTGTTGATTTCCTATGAAAAGATAGTCCAATTTGTGAGTGAAATTCAACACAGAATTCAATGAAATTGAATTTTGGAAAACTCTGAATTTTTCTGAAAACCACTGAAACTCTCTGAGAAATTATGGACAACTCTGAAATCCCCTGAAAAACTCTGAGAATTCCAGTACTTTTCAGTGACATTTTTTCACACGGAGAAAAATGCAGATCGAAAATATAGTGATCTTGAATAAAGTTTGAAAATATTTATTAGAATCTGAGAGGTTTTCTTAAATGCATAATAAAGATAAAACGATCCACTTTTTGTGTAATAGTATTCGAAAAACAATGAAAAATCATCAATACTTCATATGAACTTTTCAAAAGTCGCGTATGAAATTTCACAAAGTGAATAGTAGGATATTGAAATTTTGTTATTCTCTATGTAAAATTTCACGCGCGACGTTTGGAAACTTCATATGTTTCTCTATTTTTCATTGTTTTTCGAATAGGGGGAAGTGACGGCACTTAGTACCGGACACTGAGAATATCTATTGAACTGAAAACAATACATATATATTTGTTGCATAGTTTGAATACGTACATCGAGTGAAGTCACGAAACGTACCACTAGGCGGCTGTGTGCTGCGCGCCTTTCCAAGAATCAATTCATATTTGAGCCTTATATATTTTTGTATCGCTTCTAACTCTTAAATGTAAATTTTTTAAAATAAAGATGAAAACTGGATTCAGTGTCAAAATTGCGTAAGCGTCCGGTACTAGGTGTCACTTTCCAAACTCGTCGATTTTTAGTATTGAATACAAATGTATTTTTTCGTCATTTCCAAATAAAATAAATATGCGAATACTTATTGTATTGTTAAAACTTGTCAAATGTTTATTATGAAAATAAAAATATTGAAGTTCCTATGGATTTTATTTTTTTATGAACCATTAACCTTAATTGTCCGGTGGTACTGGGAGACTTCCCCCTACAATTCCACAAAAAAGTGGACCGTTTTATCTTTATTATACATTCAATAAATACTCTTAGATTTTAAGAAATGTTCTCCAATCCGTATTAAAGATTACTGTATTTTCGACCTGCATTTTTCTTCGTGTACCAGGGCAACATTTGACAAAATTCAATGAAATTCAACCAATTCAAAAATTTTTTCCACCAAGGAGGTTAGAATGAAATAACTGTAGCAATAATATTGCAACATTGTAGTAACCATATGGATGGCTACGATAGCAATCCATATCATTTCTAGGACGATCAGTTTAGTTATGACAGCTATCCCGACATCCCTTCACTTTGGATAGTCATAAGAGCTAACCAGTATCGTCATAGTAAAAATATTATTTGAAATCCCACTTTAAACATTTCAGAGTATGCTCCAGGAATTCTAGAACACCTTGTATATGAATGTACGAATAAACAAGAACGATATGTACGAGAAATCATATCGAAATATTGAATGAAATTTCCTTCAGGAATTCTTGAATTCGTTGTTGTTCCGACCGAAATCTCCCACCCAATGACTTGGGAACACTCACTCGAAATCTCAAAACACATTCATACCTTCAACGCATCCCAATAAATTATCAAGATAAAGCATAACATAACATAATATTTATTCTCACATAAAGATTATAAATCGAAATTACTGGGTCAGTAGGTCAAAGGAATGATTCGGATGAAAGATATTCATACATCCGACGGAATCAGAGAAATAGAGAAAGAGAGAGGGGAAAATGAACGAAGAAAATGTTTTCGCATAATAAGAATAATAATCAGAATAACGACGTAACAAAAATAAATACGTAAAACAAAAAATGAAAAGATGAATCTGTTTTAGATACTTAATTGTTGGGAAGTAATATTTCTAGGTCAGTGGGTCATCAAATGAATGAAAATGAGAATGACTGAAGTTGCACTATTGCATACAAAAATATCGATGTGCATGTATGTCGAGTTCATACGTGGACAGATGGATATGTATGCGGGTTCGCCCGCGGCAGAAAGTCAAGGCCCAATGAATGAGCTTCAGCTCAGCTAACCGTGACATAAATATTCGGGGCGGGGGGACTTGATGCCCCATGAGAGAGCAAAGGAGAAGAAGAAAAACAAAGAGAACACAAGGTTTGTATAATGAACTTGAAAATGAAAAAGAATTGGATGGAGCAGAACTCGGAAGGTTTTTTCATACTTCTACAATAAAAAGGAGAAACGGAATATCTATAGATTTCGACCCTGAGTGAAATTTGCGTTAATAAGATTCGATCATTATCATTATCATCAACGGATCATACAAACATGAGAGTGAAAAAAAAATTATCACGAACCTGTGTCACGCAGAACGTTGTTTCAAACTTATAACGAAAAATGTCTAGTATTCTTCCAAATTACGATGAACATGTACAAATCGAAGGAACATGTATACAATGTTCACAGCGGGCTCTGTTGAACAAGAGATGTTCTTGTTCATGAAAAAAACACGAAATTTCTACACTTTCACGTTCTACAACATTCAATTCAATAAAAAGTTGTTTCTCACTGAGTTATGAAATCAATTCTTATACAGTTCAACTAACAGTTGAGAAAAAAATATATGAGAGAATAAGAGGGAGGGAGGAGGGGAATGCGGATTAGTCAAGTCATGGTTCGTCGCTCCATACGAAGATATCTAAATATAGGTACTGCTTGATAAAAATAATTCGTGCGCTATAGCAACTTGTAAAGCGTCTACCCACGTAGAAACTGACGATCTGTTTGACGTTGGTCCGACGTCGGATTCAGTGATCCAAGCATCGGTAGACGACTGTCCGGACGGCGTCGGGATGATAACTCCAATTCACTCCAATTAACTCCAATTCGATACTGATAATCGCATCGCTGGGTCGGTTATCAGGAGTGTCCCGACTCTGGTAACCAATTCTCGATGTCGGGCTTTGGCATTGAAAAGATACTGGTAACCTCACTTTTTTTTTTATATCGAAACAATCCAATTGAAAAACTCTGCACAGACTTTCTTTGATGGGAAGAAAAGGGTTGTATAATGAAATTTTTCAATTTTATCGAATCGTGCTGGCATGAGATGGCGCGCAAACAATAACCGCTGTTATGTTACCAGCGTCCGCTCAATTCCGGCCATCGATCAATTAAGAATAATTGATTACAAATTCCATTTGAATTTTCTTCCTATTTGCTCTTGGATTATAATGTTGATTCGCTATAACCTCAGCTAACAATCTATTTTTCTGAACATATCTTATCAAAATCTTCCAAAAAGATAATATCTTTAAGGTATCTTGAATCATAATCGTCCAGGAGATTTGTTGGATCAACAGATCTTCCAGAAATTTTTCATAGGATGCCTTTCCGACACTTCTGAAAGGTATCTTAAAGGAATGTTCAATGAGTATTCTTCCAGATATCTGTAAGAACTGCGTGCTGTGTGGGATATTTTATACCATACAGTTCATTGAAATTTTTTGATACAATGAGAAAAGAGTGGAAAAAATTCGCACGGAAAAAAATGATGTGATCGATATTTGGATAGCTGGAAATTAGCTGTGGCAGCAATGTTTTCAGCTGTCCACATATTACATACACGAAGTAGCTACCACAGCTGATTCCTAGTTACTATAGCGTATCATTCTTTTCCGTAAGATCAGTTCTTGATTCAATTAGATTTTTAGTCGGTTTAACTGCAGCATGGTATGACATAGATCTGATATTAAAATTGAGTTGATGAGATTTAGATCAAGTAAACTCATTTCAATCAACCAGATTCAATAGGAAACCTACACAGAGAATAGTTCATATCCAAGATTATCAAACAAAATATCGTACTCTTGGGTCATTTCGTGTCAAAATCATCCCAAGAAAACCAACTCTGTCACCCATCATCTTGGATTTTAACGAAATTCAGAAATATCGTTCGATATACAGAGAAATAAATCGCAGTAAATCCATCAAAAATCATTAGTTTCAGATCAATCATAGGTCTTTGACATGACAGAAGTAATTTACTTAATTTATTGCACTGGTAACCAGTAAAATACCAAAAAACAGTTTACGACAGGTGGTTTTGTATCACCTCTGGTTGAAGAATTCTATAGGATCTGATAGAAACGGATTCCAAATTAATCGGAATGAATAGGGCCAATCGGAAAGCTTCAAGGACCGATTCCAAATGAATAGGACTCAATTGGAACTTGTTATCAGTGGGATTGAATCAAGGATTTACCCATGGAAAAATATGGGTTTTATTGGAATTAATCCCGCACAGCACGCAGTTCTTGAAGATATCTAAAAGAATACTCAATTGAGAGATCTTCAAGAACGTTCTTGAAGAGTTCTCAAAGATATCTTTCCAACACTTCTGACATCTTGTGAAAGATGTTTTAGAGATGTCTTGATTCAAGACATCTCTAAAACGACCATGCGAGATATCTTAAAGATATCTTTGAGACGCGTTTGAAAGATATCTTCTTGGAAGACTTTAACAAGATATGTTTAAGAAGATAGATTGTCAGCAGGTTTAGGTTATAAATGCCTGATCATATGAATTGACATGAATAACACTTGGAATGTGCCTTTAATTATAATCGAATTACACATGTGATAAATTCGTTCACAAATCGAAAGCTTGAAAAATCTATATAAATGCCAAGAGATTTTAAATTCTGCAAAATTTACGATTTTGTAATCTTTTAATACCCGCGCTGGAATTAACGAATCTTCAAGACACAAATATTTTACGATTTACTGAACTTTTTACGCTCAATTTTATGTACAGCCTTCAAGTAAATTCAAAAAAATTCTCATTCATACTCATTAATAAGTTATTCTTCAATAACGTTGGGGAAGAAATAATTTAGGAAGAATCTGTGGTATCCACGACCAACTTATCTGACATTTGTTTATATGATAACAGTTTCTTCAAAAGATCACTTTTACTCTAAAAATGTACAACACTAATACAATGTCACTGGGTTATATTGACAATCATAAGTATCAAAACCAAACTGTCTCTATAGCTCAGGTCACTGAAGCGTAAGTACATCGTGAGATGCGCGGGTTCGATTCCCGCAACCACAGGGATTGAGATAAAGTCAACTTCATAGGAGTGCGAAAGCGACAAAGACAAATATGGGGAGAAGGGGAGAAGGAAAAGGAAGAGGTTAGAATTTTTGTGTGTGAATAAATTCAAGCTTCTTCCAAGTCATTTTTATGAATTTTTCAAGACGTCTTTAAGAAATCTCGAAGAACTTTTTTAGATTTCTTAATTTCTCCTTAAAGATATCTTATTTTTAAACCTTATAAGATTTTCGAATACGAAAAGATATCTTTTAGAAAATTTTTCAATTTTAAAATTCTAAAAGATATCTTCGTGTCTGTTTGGGATATGGGACTTGACGCGATCTATCGGTTTGTAAAAGAAATATCTGGTTGGATCTTTGGAATTTTCATCTCATAATGCAAACGGTTTTCGTCGGGAGTTTCTTTAACCTCGATCTATTGGAATTGAAGGGAAAATTTTTGAAATTGAATCGGTAATGGATTTGTATGGGGCATATCCAATTAATATTTGTTGCATTAATTGCAAATGAGAACAAAAAAACGATTCAATCCAGTTGAAAACATTTGTATTGGTACCAATCGAAAATTTCTGATGCAGAAACTCAATTCATTCCGATAGAATTTCCTTTATCGGATTCAATTGGAATCTTCGTTATTAATCAAAAACCGATTCAATCCGATCAACAAAAATTTTATTGGTATCAAGTGGAAATTTCTGATACAGAAACTCATTTCATTCGGATAGGATTTTTCTTTATCAGATTTTTCAACCAGGGATTGCATGCGATGCCAAAGTAGAAGGAAAATAAAACTGAGAAATATGATTATTTTCATGATTCAGAAATTGAATTTTTCAACGCAAATATGGAAGATTACGAATACTGTACAAAGAGTAACAGGATAAGATTCGAATTTGAAACATTGAAGGTTGAATTTTATAAAGCGTGCAGGGAAATTTGGCTGTTCAGCGTTTTGAATTTCAACTATGTTTGTTACTTTTCATTTCGCTTGTTAACAAACCCATTGATTCTCGTCAAATCTCATTGAATCTTGTACTATTTCAATGTGATTCTGATTGAATCTTGCAGAATGTTCTGACCAAATCCCATTAAGGGGTTGAATACAGTCAAGAGGCGCAAAAAATCCGATTTTTCAAGAATTTTTCTTGAAAAGACAGTTAAATTGATTAATGTAAAAATTTGTACACTTTAGGTGGACTCATGGTTCTGAGGATTATAAAGGGGCCTAAGTAGCTACCAATTCGTTAATTCTGAACAATGGGCAGCGTTGAACTGCAAAAGTAAACCTTTATTTCGTGGGGCAACACGAGATATTTGAAAATTGATTCCAAGTAGCCATTGAATTGATTCAAAATACAACGCTCTTGAAAACATATTAATAAAAAAATTATTTGAGTTCGAATGTAATGTGCATTTCCCTTTGAATCTGTTTATGATTGATTTTTATTCCAACGATTCAATAATCTCTCACATATTTTCTTATTGAATTCCAATTATTTTGGATTTCAAAAATGTCAATTGGATATAAGTTGGAACTGACAAAAGCACACCTTATTTCCTAGTATTTGCAGGGCATATTATAAGGGTCAGTTCTTACCAAAAGGTTAGTTCTGAAAGAAAACGATCAGTTCTAAAACGTAAAAACGGTTAGTTCTTAAAAAATGACCTAATTTTTAGTGAGATTTTTTCCCTTTTCTTTTTTTTAATCGAGTATCCAATATTGTCCCTCCTAGTTTAACGAACCGATTGATTCTCGCCAAATCCTATTCAACGATTTTCAATGAGATTCAATCAGGTTAGTGTGTTTTTTCAATGTGATTTTGATTAAACCTTGCACAATGTTCTGACTAAATCCCATTAAATTTAATTTCGTCAGATTCTATGGATTTTCTCAACAAGGACTGTTACAGAATGAGCCTTTCGCCTCATATCAAGGGGTATAGTGAGTTCAGAAGCGATATTAATTCTCAAAAAGTAAGACTTCATGTCAAAAGTAAAATTAAGGAAGTACTTGTCACACAAATGTTTTCCTTTTTTTAGAAATCGAGTGTCCAGCGTTTCGGTTAGTTCTTGAATTTTCTTAGAATATGCCCTGATTTGTTTTTGTTCTAGTAAGATTTAAGGGGTCTTTTCCACCAGGGCTCTTGAGTGTCTCATAGTTTACTAGTAAGAATTCCTACCAAGGGATTATTCCAAATCTTGCAGCGTCCATTCACAAATTCATCCCTTTTCGTGATTGTTTCATTTACGCAAAATTTCACAAACCATCAATATCACCAAAACTTTTCAATCTGCATTGAATTGATAATCGCAAGCACCAGCTAAAGGAATATGAAATTCTCTCGAGTAATATTCAATTTGGTTATCTCATTAGTCGAAGACGGTGTTTTTATAAAAGAACAAATAAAACTTCAAACCGGCTTGATCTTCTGATGGAAGCAACAACAAAAAATTCATCGTTAGCAAAAAATTATAATTATTTCAGAAGATGAACGTGTACTAAACAAACGATAAGAGAGAAGGGAAGAGAGAGAGAGAGAGAGAGAGAGAGAGAGAGAGAGAGAGAGGGAAGGGTGGGGGGGGGGAGACCCCAACGGCGATGAGCATTGCGATCGATCGAAGCGTAGGGTTTGGGTACACGAGACTATTATTAAACGATTGCATCGTCAACGAGCAAACAAAAACATGTATCCATCGGCCGGTTGGTTGGTTGGTTAATTTTCTGCACTCACACAAACAGATACAGAAACGGTGCAAGACAAAGCAACAAGAACTACGACGAGAAAGTCTTATGGCAACTTTCTCCACTGGGCTTAGTTTGCACCACAGGTCACCAAAACAGAAAGGCAGTCTTGAACGGGATTAAAAGTGAGCGTAAAAGCGCACTAACCTCGAGTTTCCTTCTCCTTCGTCTATACATCTGTCTGTTTTGTTTGTCTATGATCACGAGAGAGTCGCGTTAAGACAGTCAAATAAAACTCCTAAGATTCATATATTGCTTGCTCCTAAGAGGGAAGCTTTTTTTAATAGAGAGCTTGAATCTTGGTTATGTACACAATCGCATGACATACTCTGAGAGTGATATCATTCAAAACTCTCATTTATGAAGCGTTTCTGATAGCGAAGAAAATATCTAAAAGAGGTATATATCAAAAACATGACATGCTGAAGTTTTTCCATTGACATGAAATGTTCGTCTCTGAAATACAATGGGCTCTTCGAATAGTGCCGAATGGTGTCTTCCGCACTCCATCGGGGGTAGAAATTTGAGCCAGAAAGAAGTCCGTGGCACTATTTAGAGAGCGCACTGGATGCCAGAATTTGACTCTTAGGAAATCCATATGAGCTCAGTTAGAGATCTTTTTGATTAAATTTTCTAGTATCCTTCTGATAGAAACATTTCTCTGGAACATCTCTGAAATTTTCAAAAGTTTTCTAGAATTTGTCAAAGATATTCAGAGAAATTTTCAAAGGAAGAACGTGTCCAATAAGACATTTTTTACTAAGGCAAACTCGGCCAGGACTTTTATTTGGAATGAAATGTTTCTCATGGTAATTCTTCATGTTAATTCAACTGGGAAGCAAGTTGTTCCTGTATGTTTTACAAGTAAAGACAACATGGAACGCCTATCTTCATTTTTCCTGTCGTCTAAACTTGACATCAATGTTGGATAAACTTGTTTCCAAGTCAATTCAACATGGTCTTTTTCCCAGTGTAATCTGGATGGCGGTGTGTAGTCCTTGAGAGAAATTGCGAAGGCAAATTTCTCCGCTTCCTATTATCCGATTGCGATGAAATTTATACCAGGCTTCAGCTATGGTCCCATGGTGGTCCCATCCCGAAGGGAACATGAAGCTCTGGTGAACGTTCAGAATAGATCACTGTAGATCAGCGTGAAGCTCCGTTGGAGTCAATTTGTAAACGTTTGACGAAGTTTAGATGAACATTGAAATGTCCGCTTAAAAATGGCTTCAAAAAATATTCACAGAATGTGTAATCAACATTTTTTGAACATTCACTCGAGTTTCAATTTAGGGTCTTTCAGGTGGAATTATAATCCCAATTATAATTCCTATTATCAATGATTTTTTTGTGAGAAGAATATATCTGAAAAAAAACTTATATTGAAAAATTGAAACTCCAGTGAACCTTCGGGAAATCTTTGATGAACGTTCTGTGAACCTTTCTTGGAACTATCCTCAAGCGGACATTGTAACGTTCCTCAGACCTTCGTTGAATGTTTATGAATCTGAATTGGAGCTCCAGCAAAGCTTCAGTCTGATCTATGTTGATCTATTCTGAAGGTTTGTCGGAACTTCGTGTTCCCTTCGGGATATAAGTTTCAACCCAATGAGTTGAGAAATGTGGGAAAAATGTCTCTAGCAATTTCCAATGTTTGAAAATATTTTCAAAGTATGCCTTCCCTGTGTCTGTATTATCCGAATGCCATGAAACTCTCTCCGTGGACTCTACACAGTAAATTACGTAGCTCATTCTACCGAAAACATATTGAAATCATTAATCGCTATATCAAATAGTCAACTCTGCTATTTTTCAAAGAGGCATTTTTCTGCGTGTAAACTGGGGAAAAGACCGTTCGAGGGCTCTTGAGAGCTTTTTTTATTTGAGAAGAGGAATTATTAGAAATATTTGAGAATACTGCCACGTTGCTGTCTGGGTATGAAGCGTATATCGAAGTTATGATTCCAACACTTCACAACAAGCAGGCATCACATGCTTCAGGAGAGGATTGAAAAATTTGTCACTCTGTACGTGGCTTGTTTGCGCTTTGTGTATACGCTTCATTTTCACTATGATGATGAAGACTGAAGGAAGCACACTAGTCGAGGAAGAAAAAATTCATAAAGAGTTCAATCGAGATTTGAAGAATTTATTACGGAGTTCTTAAGAACTGTCTTTGCTCTTTGCATTTCTGTGCCGTGCAGGATGTCAAGATATTCTTAAAAGTTGCAATTAACCTTCTCTGTTGAGTATTCTAAACACTTGAAGTGATTCTATTCAAAAATATTCACTTATTCATTGTTAGTAGCAGTAATGCCAAAAACAATGAGTGTTATGTAAAAAGATAGCGAGTGAAGGTATGCTCGATCGTTAGAATATCGAATCTTGCCAACGACGAAACTTCATCCATTTGTCTAGTAGCCAAAAAGAGTACTTGTGAAGAGTACTAGATTTATACGTACATACATACATTCAAGAAACTTGACATTGATTCACCGTCGTTTTATTCACAAAATTGTATCCTAAAAAACTATAAAAATCAAGTGTAGGAAAAAGTGAATCTTAAAAGTGAAAATGATATTTATATGTCTATATAATAAGAATCGGTGTATATCTTCACCGATCTGTATGTGATGAAAGTAAGAGAATATTGAAGAGTGAAAGTTATTCGAGAGGTGAAAGATCTCATAGACCTCAGAAATCTTCATAAATAAACACAAATTATCAAAATAATAATTGTGATGATGATAATAATCACCACAACGAAGGGTCTACTCTTCTCTAATAATTAGACACCCTGTGAAAAAGATCATCGAAATAAATTGTATTTTTGCATCTTAGATTTGCAATTGAATGGAATTCATCAGAATTACATGCTGAATATATTCATATCACGGTCATACACGGAAAAAAGTCCGCGAGATGATGAAAGAATGTAAATTCTACATTGGTTGTTGTCAATTCAACATAATTACTCACATAAATGCAATTGGGGTAAAATTTACATTGGAACCAATGTTATATTTATATTGCTACCGAAGTAAATACCTGAAGAGAACATGAAGCTTCAGCGAACGTTCATATTAAATCTGTATAGATCGGGCCGAAGGTTCATGAAAGCCAACTTTTAGATCCACAAACGTTCGACAAAGGTTCTACGAACGTTGAAATATCCGCTTCGAAATAATTTCAGGCAACATGGATGGAACGTTCATTGAAGGGTCATCGAAGGTTTGATGAACCTTCACAAAAATATCTATACTTATATTAAGTTATATTAATTTATGTTTATTCATTGATTAATTATAAAAATTAATGTGGGTGTAGATATTTTTGTGAATCTTCAACGAACGTTCCATCTATGTTTCCTGGAAGTATTTCGAGGCGGACATTTCAAGGTTTGCAGAACTTTTGTGAATCTAAAAGTTAGCCTCCATGAAGCCGATCTATACAGATCTAATCCGAAGCAGGCCCTTCCGACTCACACATTTTTCAATATTCCTCGTTTTCACATAATGTCCATCAAAATCCAGGTGGCGAACGATCTAGTGGTCCGAAACAATTGATAAACATAACCCTAGCGTGTATGAACTCTGGCGCAGTCTTAGGCCCATATTGGCAGCATGGGGCCCATGCTGGGCTGGGGTTTCGTTTTGCCAATTGTCAAGACAAACTGGTGTTGTGATTTTTGTAAATTTCGGTATTTATAGGCTAACAAACATATTTCATTTCATTCCGCGAATTATTTGATTACGTGTAACTTAAATTCAATTGAAGTGTCGGCCAACAGTCGTGTGGAGCCATCTATAATACAACTTTTTTGACATTATGTGAACACGTAGAAGCTCGAGTCGGAAGGGCCTGATCTGAACGTTCACTGAAGCTTCTTCATGTTCTCTTCGGGTAGTGTTGCTGTGAAGTAACTATGATAAGAATGTAAATCCAGCAGTACTCTGTAGTAAATTTTACATGAGATCTACACTCTGTAATCGTTACCTCACTTTTCATGTAATTTTCACATGAGGATTTATTTCTGTGTATATACAGGTCGCAAAACTGCCGTGCTGGGGGAGCGAGCCCTGGTGAAAATGAAGCGTATACACAAAGCGAGAAGAAACCGTATACGAAGCGAAAAACGTTTCAACTCCCTCTTCCTGGAGCGTATGATACCCGCTTGCTGGTAAGTCAACAAATCATAAGTTCTGTATACGTTTCATAAACTCCCGATCCTGTGTCGCATATGCTTCATGTAAGGTAATAGTAGGTTATATGGAGCGTATGCGAGTCATACCTATTCTGACTTTAAATAACATCTTTCAGCGATCGATGTCAACGACGATCCATGGCTCAGTGGATAAGACCCTACCATAGTGGAAGTCACCGGTTCGATTCTCACCGCAGGGTTCAATTTTTTCGTCTAGATTTCTTGAATTTTTCCCGCTTTCTTTGTTTCAATTCCCGTTTCACATACTCTTTGTGTCCTTTCCATTCGAGCTTCGTATACTTTCCATTAACGTTTCTGTTACCCTTCAGCATACGCTTCGTTTACTCTTTCTTCTCGCTCCCATTTTCACCAGGGAGACCCTTACAGCGAGCAATGGCAGTTTTTTTTTGATAGCCGAAATGTAGCGCTGTATGTATCCAAAGGGTAGGGATTCTCCAGTGAGGGATAAGACAACGGCCACCATTATTGGGTTACCCAAAGAACTGATACTCAATTTTTGCGTCCAATGAATAGAACTGAGTAATCTATTGAAGATATGATATAAAATGCTAGTTTTCCGTTATTTTTATAACGAATTATTCAATTTTATCCGTTGAGCGACGCGCAAACTAACCCTATCCCATTAATGATGGCAAGTAAAAAAAAGTTGATTGTCTTATCCCTCATTGAAGGGTCCCTACGAAAGGCAGGGTTATCACACTGGAAAAAATATTTATTTGTCCTCTCTCCATGAAATATTTATTTGTAGAAATTAAATATTGAATTCGATGCAAAAATTGACTACTTGTGGCGAATAAATTATTTATTCAGAGGAAAAATTCATTTGGGGCAAGAATTCCATTATTTGATTCGATTGAATATTTCATTAATCCTAAGAAATATTTTCTGGAGAGAGGACAAATAAACTATTTATTCGGCTGGAAGAAATTTTTTTTTCAATGCAGGTGAAAAACAGGACATTCCGGTGATTGGTCCCTTGCTTTAAAACCTGAAATCTGAATGGCAAGATGTATAAGAATTATCGAATCACCGAGCCGTCCTACTTTTATCTCGCAACCCTGACGAAAGGGTAGGGGAATAAGACAATGGCCGCCATTAATGGGATACCCAAAAAATATACCCAAGTAACACCAATGTGCGTAAAATATTCTCCGAACGTTCCTAGAATATTTAAACGTCCTGCAAACATTCTCAGAACGTTTGACGAAGATTGTGTGTTACTAGGGTATACCCACTTTCTGCGTCATTCAATGAATAAAACTGAGTGATCAATTGAAAATACAATATGATCTCCATTTTTCCGTCATGTTTTTAATTAATCATTCAATTTTATCCATCGAATGACGCGCAAACTAACCCCTATCCCATTAAGGGCGGCAAGAAAAAATCTGATTATCTTATACCTTATTGAAGGGTCCCTAGTCCTGGGTTGTGCTCGAATCAAAGAAAAGAGGCCCAATAAACAAAAAGATATCTTAAAGATATGTTTAAGATATCTGAATGGGTCTTGAGATATCTCAAAATCTTTTTGTGAAGTTATCTTTAAGATACATAAAAGATGTCTTATGCGACATAATCGGATAACTTAAAGATGTCTTCTGAGATATATTTTGAGAATTTTTCGCAAGATGGAATTAAGATCATCGCACAGACTCTCATTTCAGACATCTTTGGGATACCTTCAAGATATCTTCAAGATATCTCAAAATTATCTCCAAGATACGTTTAAAATCCCTTTACCATATATTCAAGATGCCGTAAACAAGGACAAAGCAAAAATAATCATTTTCAATTAACATGAAAAAAAAGATTGCCCCCGGAATTTTACTGCACTTTCTGTGGGTTAGTATTTGAGGTATGCTTTTCCTGTCTGAGAAGTTTTCATTCCTTGCAAGGGATTCAAATCTGCCGAATCAATCTATCACTTACCTAGAGAACAGGTCCTAACAGCTTGAGCTAACGCGCCATATAATGATATAGCAGCTCATTATCACTCAACGTCATAACGTTATGTATTACAGGGAAAGTTCTGGAATCTTCAAGGAATGAATCTAATGTTTCATCTAATGTCGTCCAGAATCCGGATTTCAGGAAAGAATAATCTCCAAAATTTTCTTATGAAAAATATCTCGACTTGATAACTTTAGGATATCTGGGAGAGATCTTTGAGATGTATCCCAAAGATATCTCAATTGGGATGTTTTGAAGACATCCCGTATCCATCTCAAATTCAGCATCCTAATTTCAGGTCTCAAAGTTATATTAAAGATATCTTTAGGACACATCTTAAAGATATCTTCGTTCCATAACTTGAGAATTTCTAAAAGAAATCTTTGAAATGTGTCTCAAAGATACCCCAATTCGGATGTTTTCAAGACATCTTGTATTTATCTCAAATTCGGCATCTTAATTTCATTCCTGGACATTATCTTGAATATATCTTCATGATACATCTTGAAGATATCTTTGTGAAGATATGAAACCGTTGCATCTTTCAGGTATCTTACGGAAGATATCTTCGTTTCATAACTTAAAGATTTCTAATGGAATCCATCGATCAACGAAAGGGAACAAATTTTTAACGGCACTGGGTTAACGTAAACTGGCATATACTTGAAACATGCGAAATTCGAAGAAACACGTAGAAAAATTTACGATACCTTGGTTAAAAAAACCCATAGGATCTGGCGAAATGAAATTGATTGGGATTTGGTGTGACATTGTGCGAGATTCAATCGAATTGGGCAGGATTCAATCAGAATCACATTGAAAAAATACACTGATCTGATTGAATCTCATTGGAAATGGTTGAATAGGATTTGGTCAAAATATTGTGCAAGATTCAATGAGATTTGGCGAGAATCAATGGTTTTGTCCAACCAAGATAAATTCTGGGACAGGTGCAAGTCCTCTTACCATTCAAAACAAAATTTGGTACTAAAGTGGAGTAGATTTAAGGTAGTTCTCCGGGAAAATTCAGGATCAAATTAGAAAAATTATTGTCAAGCAGAGCAACAAGGTCGAAGGAATTCGATAATCATATTCGTTGGGACTTATATCCTTATTTATGACAAAAAAAGAACCAACTCGAAGTATAAATAAACAACCTTGTAACAACAACGCGAAATTTGACATGGTTTTTTTCTTAAAAAATTTTTATTTTTCATCCGTTTATGACTTATGAGGGCTCATTTTGTTCCTCGTGAGATTTAAAAAACCTTTACCATGGGGATTTTTTTATATGAGTCATCATGGCACTGTCACACGTTTTTGTTTATGGGAATGTATTTTACTGTTAATAAACAAAAGCGTGTGACAGTGTCATGATGACTCATATAAAAAAATCCCCATGGTAAAGGTTTTTTAAATCTCACGAGGAACAAAATGAGCCCTCATAAGTCATAAACGGATGAAAAATACAAATTTTTTAAGAAAAAAACCATGTCAAATTTCGCGTTGTTGTTACAAGGTTGTTTATTCATACTTCGAGTTGGTTCTTTTTTTGTCATAAATAAGAATATAAGTCCCAACGAATATGATTATCGAATTCCTTCGACCTTGTGGCTCTGCTTGACAATAATTTTTCTAATTTGATCCTGAATTCTCCCGGAGAACTATCTTAATTGCAGGTACAGCAAATTATACTTCAAAATTGTCCCTGTCCCAAATTTGATTTCAAAATTTTTTATCCACTTCATAATCTATTTTTTTTTCCGTTGCAGATCTTCTCACGAATATACGATAATCGATTATCAAGATACGGCGGACTACACCGAGAACCATTCTACTTCACTACTAATTTTCATCATCTACCTCAAACTTATAATCTATATTCATGGAGATCAATGCCAGATGAAAAAGACCCCTTAAATTTTTAGATCAACCAACAAGAAATAACGAATAAGGTGTCATTTTGTCAATGCACTCATTAGTTCCCAATATTTCTTATTATTTCTCATCGCTTTGTGTTTTTTAATACATTCTAAAGAGGTCTTTTTTGTCGAACATATGGGAGAGAATTGCCCCTTTACTTCAGTCCTTTTTTTGGTCATTTTGAAAAAGGCTCATTTAAATTGCAAATACTGATTGCAGGAATATTTTCATGTTTAACGTTATAATATAAAAGTATACTTCTTTTCTTCGACTGATTTGAGAATGAATGGAAGGAAAAAATGTACTACTCAAAAATGGAAGTAATTTTATGTTGTTATCTTAATCTCCCTGATCATAATAATATTGGATCATTTTAGAAGATATTTTCAAGAATTCGAAAAGATATTCGATGAAAAACCAAAAAAACGTCTTCACGAGAGGTTTCTCAGTTTTTTGGTAGAAATGAATCATATATGACCCATATGGGACCACCGGGTCCACAACAGGCCACAAATTTTATATACGATTGAATAATAATTGGGAGGCAAGATATTCGCGTTCGCGACCGGGATCAAAATTGTTCTCCGAGTTTGATGAAATATTTTGACGTCAGAAATTCTCATGTGGGACACCAAAAATATTTTGGTTCTCGAAAACGATTAAACACGCAGGGAAAAATACTTGCTGTATCAGCTATTTTGAAAAATCTGCTTAGCTAAATTAGCCAAACATTTGCTGTTCCAGCAAAATATTTGCTAATTCGGAATTTTAAACAGAAATTATCATATATGCATCAACTCATAATTCATATTTGTCATGTTTCACGCGACAAAAAACATGTATAAGTATACTTCGACACTTCTTTTGTACTCGTGTGGATATTTTTATCCGAAGGACTTTGGGAAAACAACCAAAAGTAGAAAATTTATAATCACTCCGTTCACAAAATACGAACTTACGTATTTTTTTTCATCTCGTCACGATACCATATATAATACTCTTTTCAAAAAATTCAATTGAGAATTGTCTTTGATGTACTTTAGACAATATGTAAACGTAACCAAATTTGATTGATCGATATGCGGTAACCTTAACGTATGATGAGATTACAAAATTGATTAATAGGTTCCACGTGTCATCAGAGAAAAAGAAAAAGAAGGAGAGAGGATATCGTGCTATCTAGAGTCGACAGATTTCTGAGTCACATTTGTTTTCATTTTCATCGGTCACGATCACGGTCATATGCGATATAGCTAAAAATTAGCTGTGGTAGCTATTTTTTAGCTGTGACAACAAAAATTATTGCCATAGAAGCTGGGATCTAGCTTTTGTAGCGATTGTATCTCGCTCTCCAAATATCAAATACACGCTCTTTAAATTTCTTGGAGTGAAAATCCACTCCCAAAGAATGAAGATACTGCAAGCCGAACAAGAGCGGGTTCCACTCCTATAAGAAGGTAAAATTTCACTCTTGAAACCGAGTCGAACCTTCACTTTGTTGGAGTGAGAATTCACTCATATGGGGTTAAAAGTTACTCTTTAGGAATGGAATCTCACTCTTCCTGGACTTGCAGTATTTTGACTCTTCGAGAGTGAATTTTCATCCCCAAGGAATTTGGAGAGCAAAATAGCTATCACAGCTAATTCGTAGCTACCATAGTGAACTATTTTATTCCGTGCAACTACTCAGTAGTCAGGACAAGTAGCAAGTTAGCTGAATCAACTAACTTGATTGTTGTACTAACTCACGTAAATACCTAGCAACTTATGAGGCATTTACACACCTCTCTAAATTGCTTAGGGTGAATATTCACTGTGGGAGAGTGAAAATACTGCAAGTTCTTCTGTAACAATCAAGTTGAAATTTATATGGGACCACTATCAATACTATATACAACCGTGGTAGAAATTTCAAGACGATCAAGTAATAGGAACGGAAAATATGCGCGTTCGCAAATTAATCCACATACATACACACACACACACACACACACAGACACGGAAACAAGAATTTTCCCCGAGTGTGGAGGAGCATTTTGGCCTAAGAGATTTTGAATTTGGGGACAAAAAAATTGTCGATCTCTCAAAACGATCACAAAGCTTCCCTTTAACGAGGAAGCAATACACTCATCCGATTAAATCTTATTGAAAATAGTTGAATAGGATTTGGTCAGAACATTGTGCAAGATTTGATAAGATTTGGTGAGAATCAATGGGTTTGTTCAACCTAGGCTGTCAAAAGCTGATAAGTGTTCCTGCCAGGTTTTTTTTACAGAATTCTTTCTAAATTCTTATAGAATTCTTGATGCACTGTGTTTCTTCAAGAGTTCTTTTGCACGAAAAAGAAGAATCCCCTCTGGGAATAATTCTGAACAGATATCTCAGGATATCTTTAAGAACTCTTGTTGAATTATTTTGGACGAGTTATGGTGTTCTTCAAAAATTCCTTTTGAACTCTTTTGGCTGTGTAGGCGGAAATTGATGAAGCATTGAAGAAAACTTCTTGGAAACTTTAGATCTTCTTGTGCATTCAGTTCGAAGAATGTTTGCCAGGAAAACTCTAATGTTGGAAAATTCGAAAATAAATTATTCTCCAAACGCATTCTACCATTCCAAATCATGAACGGAAAATGACAATCATTGAAAAAAAAAATTCAAGAATTTCAAAAGAAAAAAGTTCCAAACGAAAGAAATGAGAGCACAAAGTAAGCAACGATTCAACATTTTTGACAAAAATTATATAGAACACTAAGGTTTTTATATACACACTATACAACATAAACAAGTAAGTGAGTTGAGTTGAGAGGCGCGGACGGTCGGTCAGAGACCCCGCAGGGCCGGCTCAATGTACGATATTACCCACTGACGGCTTTTTAGTTCTCATTCTCTATCACAACCTGGGTACAGGCATAACAATGTATGATGATTTCTCCTTGATTACCCAAGTCTATCTTTGATCTCTTTCACATTCTCTAATCACCCCCATACTTCGACCCTCCTCCACGCTCACACTACATTCTTAATTCCTATTTTCATCAACTCGAAACCGTAAAATTATCTATGCAAATAAATAAATACATGAATCTTTTTATTCTCATTCGTATTGTAAGTGAAGAAGATCATTTGAAAGATGTTAGTATCGATGTATACTTGGACAAACGTTCATACGTTTGAGCGTACATACACACATACATGATTGACGAGGTTGAAAATAACAACCCAAGCGACACACCAGTGGATCGTACACAACTTTCTCTGTAATACGCCTTTGGCCCGTTTTCATATTTCACTTTCAGACCGGCTACTTAGATAAAAGTAATTCGATTTTTCTTTGTTTTTCCCTTCGATTTTCCTCTCGAGTATGCGTTTTTCTTTTCTACGCGACAGTGGCGAACGAGAGAAAATAATCTTGAAATTAGTCTAAAATGAATTTGCAAAGCTTTCTTTCCTTCGTACGACTGTTCTTACCCCCTCGATGATTTTTTCACATATGTAAATACGCAATTGGGCCAAAATTTGAATCGTTTATCAGAACACATTGATGATTGAACCTGAACAAACTAAATATCCGAATGACGTGGACGCAATTTGTTTGAGTGGATGAACAACATGAAGCCAATAAAATTGCTTTCGATATCAATTTTTTTTCATTATTCAGGTTGTGAATTCGTTTCATCAAACTATTCAAAGTCCCATAACACAATATGTACTCATAATGAAAGAGAATATCGCATTTTAGACATGACACAACGGAAGAAACCGTAAAGGCGGAAACTTGATACTCCGCTTGTAATGCCAACACATGTTTCAGAGTAGTCCTTTGTATATACGTATATGGGAACGTAGTTTTCTGTATGTTCAGAACAGAGAAGTCGATCTACCTCATCGTAATACTATCTACCACTATCCGCGGCCACATGACACGCGCGTATGTTGTAAATGAGAGTTGATCGGTTCAATTTAAAAAAAAAAACATGGACAATTTTTCGCAAGCTGTTGGAATTGCGGGCAACGATTGTGCTATGTCGATAAAGGATTACATACTTTGGATTGATATTAAATATTCTTGAAGAATTCATGATACGACACCCATAGAGCACCGGGAGGTACTATTGACATCCTTGGAAAATTTTCTGAAACATTGAAATGACCTGAATATGTTTCAGGATGTTCAGAGAACATCGCATGCACGGAGGGAAATGCCGTTCGAAAATATAACCCAACTAATAAAAAGATATCTATTGGTATCTAAAAGATGTCTTGAAATTATGGAAGATGTTTTGTACGGAGAAATTCATGGATTTTTTGCGTTGGTCTAACCCGAGTCAAAATATTTATGCGAAGATACCTCTGAAAGTACTATAATGGCTGAAACTTTTATGAGGGAGGTACCATATTTCTTTATAAAAGTCCAAGAAATTATGGGACTTTTAGAGGTTTTTTCACGCAAATATTTTGACTCGGGTCAGACCAATGCAAAAAATCCATGAATTATGGTATTTTTCAAGATATCTGTTCCCAATAAACATACAAATCTTAAAGACATCTAAAAGATGTCTAAGAAAACACATCTTAAAAGACATCTTTTAGATATCTTGAAAATCAAAATCACAATATTAATAATATAATAATATACCGATCATGATTATAGGCCTGAATTAAAAAAAATATCAATTTTGATATAAAATCAAATAATTGGCGACTTTCATTATAAAAATTTTCATAATCTCATAGTGTGCATTGTTTCTACTGCCCAAATTGGATCACGTCGGACCACAATTGATGTTGCACGGATTGAAAACTTAATTCGTTCAAGTACTCCTCCTTGAAGAATTTTATTGAACCGATAGAATCTGCATCGAAATCAGTGGGTTCAATGAGATATTTTGAACAGGCGTACAAGAAAATTCTACGGTCATAGTTTGTAATTTCAAAAAAACACGAAGGTCCAAAGAATATTCAGTGGAGGTGCATTGAACGTCCGGACATTGGATGGTCCGAAAATTCCTTGAACATAAATGTACGTATAATGAACGTGAATTTCACTTAAAAGATCTGTGTCTTGGGGAAGTGACAGGGATGGAATATATAATTCGCAAGACATTTTCAGATTATCTGGAAGTGTGCTTCAACCGTGGTTAATAAAAACTATTTATTCCTATTGAATGTAATGAATTCACATTAAAATTCGAATTCTGCACGTTCAATAGGAATGAATGGGTTTTTTCATCAATCAGAGAAGAGGTCCCAAGAAAAATTTGCATCATATCTAAAACTCGTCTTGGAGAAGTCTAAAAGATATCTTCCAGATATCTAGTAAGAGTTCTAAAAAATGTCTTACTCAAGACATGTTTTGGATGTCTAAAACTGTCGCATAAGACATCTTTTATGCTTCTTTTAGATATCTTTTAGAACAGTTTGTAAGACATCTTGTGGAGTCGCAAGACATCTTTTAGATTTCGAAAAGATATCTTTTTTCTCAGTGTGGAAAACTTTCAAGTTAAGTTCTAGATTCTTCCAAGACACGTTTTAAATGTCTGCGAGGTATGTTTTAGATGTCTTTAGGATGTCTTTCTGAGGTCATTAAGACATCTAAGACAGCCCATAAAGATAACTAATGAGTTCTGAAAAGAGAACGGGGCGTGACTTTTGCCCTTCTCGCTTAGACAATTTGTGAGATGTGTAACAGATATCATTCAGAAACCCTTTTCAGATGTCTTCTAGGCCATGCTGATTCGACATCTAAAAGATGTCTCTGCGGAATACCTTAAAGACATGTTTCTGACATCTTTTGAAGATGTCTAAAAGATATTATTTCAATATATCTTGAAGACATCTCCTTTGTGACGTCGTTTAGATATCTAAAAGACATTTTTCCGATGTATCTAAAAGATGTCTTCCTGAAGATATTTTGCAGATGTCTTCAAGACCTTCGGTGTTTGCTGAGAAGAATTTCGGTCATTTTTCTTAGTAAATTAGAAACAGGAAGGTTTGTGAAATGAATTTTTACATAAAAATACCGAAGATTCCGAATATTGTAGAAAAAGTCATAGGTAGGATTGAAATTTTAAACGCTGAACGTTAAATTTTAGAAACCGTATAAAAGTAAAATTCATTCATTTATTTGTAATGTCTCGTATTTCTATGTGAAAACCCATTTTACAAACCTTCCTGTTTCTGATTTAGCAAGCAAAATAAAAGAAAATAGTATATTTTATTCTCCGTGGGCACCGAGAAACAAAGTTGTGAAATGTACATCTTAAGAAGTCAATATTTGGACGATTTAAAAAATAATTCGAGTTACTACAATTTTAGTCCATTTACTAGACAACGAAGAATGTAAGATTTACATCAGTTATAGTATATTTCACATTCGCTGTTGTAAAATCAACTTGAATTGTAGTAGCTCGAACTATTCTTGAAATCACAAGATGTAAATTTTACAAAATTCTTTTTCCTCAGCCTGTATATACCAGGGATGTGCGAATTTTCGCTGATATCTTATTCAGGTTCTTATGGAATGTTTATGAAACATGTAAAAGAAGAATTCAATGATGATTAAACTTGTGTCAAATCTTTTAAGGGGCACCACTAATGCGAAAAAACCCAAAAGAAAGGTGATTGTCGAGAATTTTTCAAAAGAAAAGTACTTCACCGAATGTTTCCACGGGTTGAGGATATGTTTGTGCATCAATTATGTATTCAGAATACTTTTTTTCTGACGGAATGATTGGATCTCCAGCGAGTTATTAAAATTTCTGCCACTGCTGAAACGATTGAGGGCTTTCACGGTACATGACATGAAAAAATCTGTATGAAATACCATAAATTACACGGGAAGACAGAGGTTATGATTGTTTAGAAAAATGACTGACAGTTCAGAAGAATTTTCGTACTAAATCCATCAAAAGTTGATAAATTCACTGTAAACAACAACAATAAAACCATCAACGTTCAGTATTTTCACTACGAATTTTTGTTAACCTTACTGCAAAGATTTTTCAGCGGTGCTCTGTTTCCCTAAACTGACAGTCATTTTTCTAAATGTTAATAAATGTTATTCAAGTATTGATAACTTTTTTCTCTCCGTGTAATTTCATGTTCCTATTAGTTTTGAGGCATTGAAGGAATACAAAATAGACAAAATCAGGATTGTTTGGTTTTTTGCTCAAACAACCAATAGTGATTTTTAGCTGAAAAAAACAAATAAACGTGGTTTTTTCCACAATTCAGTGTGAAAATATCCATGTATGTGCTCATGGGTTATATAAGAATTCGAAAAGGATTCCAGATCCTCGAGAAGAATTTTCCCAGAGTACCAAAAATAATCAAAAGAACATTTGTGAAGATTGTATACAGCTAGCAGATATCCAAACCCTGGTGAAAATGAAGCGTATACACAAAACGCGACGGAAGCGCATACGAAGCGAAAAAGGTTTCAATTCCCTCTTCCTGGAGCGTGTGATGCTCGTTTGCTGTAAAGTGATGGAATCATACGTTCCATATACGCTCCATAAGCTTTTGATCCCGTTTTAAACACGCTTCATGTGACGTAACTGTAGGTTACATCAAGCGTGTGCGAATTATATCTATTCTAAGTTCAAATAATGTTTTTAAGCAGGCAATGCCAACGGTGGTCTATAGATTATTGGATAAGACCCTCTTACACTAAGGTGGAAGTCCCTGGTTCGATTCCCACAAAGAAGTTTAATTTTTTTTCTTTCGATTGTATACGCTTTGTTTGTTTCAATTCCCGCTTCACATACTCTTCTTACACCTTTCGTTAAGGCTCCGTATACTTTTCATTAACTTTTCTGTTACTTTCCAGCATACGCTTCATTTACTTTTCCTTTCTGCTTCCATTTTCACCAGGGAAGGATCTAACTCTTTCCGGATTCCTCTTTTGATCGAATGTTATGCTTTTTCAAGTCATTGCAGAATTCTGCAACAATGTTTGGAGATTGCCAAAACAACTTGAAAAATATGATATGGGATTGTATTTTATGCAGTAGAACAGTTTGAAAAGAATTCGAAATAATTGATGATCGTTCCTGCCCAAAGAGCATAAAAGAAATTGGTTTTTCTTTACAAAATTTTCAATAAAAATGTTCATCCCTGACTTTTGAATATTGAATAAATTAATTTGTCATTGTTTCACAGATGCGTTTTAGTTTTTTATGCTCTATTTTAAATATATTATAAATTGAATATGCTAAACATTGAATCTAATTAAATGCAGTATTAATGTAATGAAATAAAGTTAGAGGTTACTTGTTTTTTTACTGTTCCTTTTCAAGGAATTCAAAGTATTGTGATACCGATGTTCACAATTTCTGCCTCTCAAAGTAATACAGACTAATTTATACCACATAAATTGTTCAAAATACATACCCAAATACCTTTGGGTTTTCAGTTATAGATCAGAAGTGAGATTTTTCACTCCAATGAGGCATTGTTCGTTTTGTATGTGAATGGTCTATAATTTGCTCATCAGTGAGAATTGAAACTCATAGTTATAAAAAAAACCCCTACAACTTTGAAAATCAAAAATTTCTTGTTTAGATTGGAAAAACTAAATTTAATATCAAAAAACCCAGGTTTAAACTGAAAACTTCTGGTTTTCTGGTATTTTGTAAAAAATTCTAGTTTTTTGCAACTCTGGACAAAGTTTTATTCCTTCTTCATATTTCTCAAAGAGCGAGACAATTCTTCTCATAAAGAAAAACACCGTGGCGCAAAAATCATCCCAACCCATGTAGTCTAACCATAATCATCCTATACCACAGAATATTCAATATCAGATTTTTATTTCCTTCGTAGGGCCTGAAACTCTCATCCGATTCTCACAAAAATTATGTATTTCAGCCTCCTCAGTTACGTATGAAAATTGTTTGTAATGATTGAATTTGGAAGTATTCAAACTGGTCAAGCATATCCGCAATGATATCGCTGAATAGTAACTTCATCCCAAGATCTCTCCGAAGATACAAGCTCAAATACATGCAATTAAAGATTTTTCCAAACTATTTGTTGATTTATCATCACAATAAAAAAAAGAAAACATCGGAATTGACTGTTCGCTTAGGAATTCAATTCTGAGTGTTTAAAAACAAAATCATTCAAATCGGTTAAAAATTGCGACCTATAGCAGATGATGAACACTAAATTGCTGATTTCCACCACTTTGCCACGTGCTGTGACGTTGAAATTAACATTATGTTGTTGAGAAGTTGCTCGGATACTTCCAAGCCTCAATCATGTATTCATCAAATTCCCTGCAACATTCTTGAAATTGGACAACAACCCCACCCAGCATATCATATCATAGTCATATTACAGTAATGATTCAGCGATATTATTTTAATATTTGTGTTCAGTGAAACAGTCGAAGCCAACTGCTGTTGTCCGGAAGAATTCCTGTACGAAGAACTGTTTGACCATTTTTTTTTATCTTTTAGTACGCATATCCCCAAGTAGCACAAGAACTTCTCAAATATGCTATGGTGACTCTATGATTGTGAAAGGGATGTGCGAATGAGACTATTTTGGATAAATTCGTTAAGATATTCTGTGAAGGTGCATAGCACATAATTATTCGAAACAGTCTCATTTGGAGGTTCTACGCATGTTCGTGGGATTTTCCAAACACGCTCTTAGCATTTCTAACCTCTTCTGCTACTTGGGTCACTTCAAAGAGGGGAGCCAGATGGCAGAACCACGAGCGATCAGTTGTTGAGAATTTATTGGGTGGTATCGTCGTCAAATACGAGCCGACATGCTGTAAAGGTCGAAACTGTCATCATGTTGTTAAAAAATTATGCGAATACTTCCAGGCCTCAATTGTGTATTCAAAAAATTCCAAACAAAATGATGAAGATTGGACAACAACATCTAAAAAAAAGTTACTCGGCAACTTTTGTTGTCTAGACGGTTTCATCTTCATTTCTCCACTTTGTTGCAGAATTTTTAATCTGTCACCCAGGTGGGCCCTCAGTATACCAAATTGTCTTTGCATTGAATGCTCATTTCACTGAAAATTCATATTCCGAACGCTAATAGACAATCAGATTCCTCATTGTTATAGCGCTCACAAGAAATTGCAGTTTTAACTAATCAAACACATTCGGCGTAATAATCCTCCGGTCTACCAACGTTCGAAACATGAATTTTCGGTACAATGAGAATTCAGCTAGTGCGAAAACGATTCGGTTTATCGAGGGTCTATCTGTCGCCCACACACTGAGAGAAGTGGAATGTAATGATTACCATGTACAAATAGTAATTGGGGGACAGCTTCGCGAAATTGGTTCCGGATACTATGGAGAATCGTAGCTATGTTCATGCACATGGGAATGGTTATCATTTACATGAAGATGGATACCAAATAACATAGTCGACATCATCAACTTAGAAATTCTGTCATTCAACTACCATTTTCGCATGGTAATGGTCACAGTTCACTTTCCTCAGTGTACTGTATTTTGAGAAACAGAAGATCTGTGACTTGCTTCCCTAGATGTCATTACATCAAATCTGATTTGTTCTATAGCTTCTCTCATATCACTTCTTTCCCACTTGAGATATATTTTCCCCATATTATGCCTGTGGAAGAATAAATACTATAAGAATTTATTTCTTCCAACATTCGATCTCTTCTAATCTCATCCAGCGCCGGGAGGTTTCATCAACATCATTGAAACGTCTTCTGAAACATTGAAATGTGCTAAAAATGTTTGGCGATATTCAGAAAACATCGCGTGCAGGTCCGTTATAAGACTCCTCGAAGCCCTCGGAATATCTGCCACCTGAGGCTCCTATAGGATTACAGAAGTTTCTAAATTATACATAATTTATATATGATCCCATATAGGACAGTCACCGATAAATTACGTCGCATCTCCGTAGAATTAAGGAAGAAGAAAGGGAGTGGTGGATATAACGTGGTACGATAGAGAAGCAACGTAGAGACGACGGAGAAATGTTCACGCCGTTTTTTCGGGTGGATATTTCTACGTTCCTTTTCCGCTGTCTCCGTCATTCCCCACTGCCCGACTAGAAATTTACCCCATGGACCAGATCAGGTCAGCTTTGATCCAGCCCAGGTCCTGGTAAGGCAACCTCGTCAGGACCTCCCAAGTCATGTCACGCTTTACTAATATAAGAACCTTATGAGGCAAGGCTAATAAGGATTTGATGCGGAATCACGTACCAAAATAAATAAATATGATATGATATAATATGATTATAAATATTATGTCCTCCAGAATAAATTGAAATTATTATTGACCTTATTCGGCATGAAGAGACTAACTTGAAAGATATGCACAGTTGACATTTGTTCAAAAATATTTTCCTAATTTAGAGAAAATTTATTTCACTAATGAGTATACAATCTAAAATTGAGACATTTTTGCATTCAATTTATCAAACTATGCTTTATAAACATATACGTTCATGATCTCCAGATAACCTAACAAGGTCTTGGTGAGATTTCAGCGAGGGAAACCTATTTCAACCTTCTGAGATAATTTAAGGGAAACCTAATTAGGATCAAATGGGTTTATCCCGGAATGGAATGGGGCATCCACATCCAATCTTGATTGGAATTTCAGCAGGTATACCGTATTTCGGATGACCTTGTTGAGTCCTCACCATATGTCAGGGTACCCCAAGATAATTTCCAGTCGAATGTATCCACCGATCCCTCTTTTCTCCCTGAATTCTACGGAGAGGCGACGTAGGGGTCTTGTATGGGATTCAACATTGTTTATGTACAAATTATATATAATTTTGAGAATTTGGGGCCCCCGGCGACTGCCCTTTCCGCTGATATCTTAAAACGAATCTGATCGCATGTATATACCAGGGATGTGCGAATGTTCGCTGTCGTCTTATTCAGGTTTTCATGGAATGCCGCGGCTTGAACATAATTAAAGCACTGCCGATACTACCCCATTTTCCTCTACGTTGTTTCACTGCTTATGGATGGTCAAGTACCATTAACTGAAACGTCGTTGGATCTATCATTATGTACATTTGACACATTAAATTGAATTTCCAACTTACCACTGTAACAATTCCTGTTTTTTCATCAATCGAAACAATGAATTCATAATCATACTTCATTCTATCATTTATGGAAGTTATTGTCTTTTGGTAATTCTTATGGGAGTTTTCTCCACGAACTCATCAAAACCACCAGACAATGAGTTCTCGTATGAACTGTCGGGGAATTATTCCAGAACCGATTATACGATTCAGCAATTTTACACGCAAATCAAACTGATAATAGTAGTTATCCATTATCAGCAATGATAACCAATCCATTTGCAATTTAAAACCAAATGAATGCAGCAACTAAACAGTTTCTTTTTTACTCTACAAGCAAGTAGAGTGCTCTTTGAACTTGTTCACACAAGTGCAAGTTCTTGCAAATTCAGAACAAGTGCGGGGACAGAAATCTATACACGTACTATTGGCTTCTCGGAAAATTACTATGAATAAATGAAGAGTTGTCAATAGTTCAATGCAGTGACGATGAAGTCAATGTATGCGGTTTGTCTCAATAATGATGGAACTTCAGAAGATGTTCAAGAAATATATCTTGCAAAAGATATCTTGGAAATATTCATCTTATATAAATGTCTAAATTTTCTGAAAATGTTGTTCGATGCCTGAAAGACATTTTGACATTGACATATTGAATTTTCGAATCAATATATTGTCCACCCTCGCACTCACCAAAAAATGCCTTTTGGCACAAACGAAGAGATTTTTCAGACCACCTGATTCAAAATTTTTATCACTTTGAGGGACAAATTTGCCGATCTTCCACCCATATAAAATGTTCAGGTTCCGCCAATGCTGACAATAGAATATAGCTTGTCGCAATGTTGACAGGCGAGGCTTGGCAATCTATAAATAATCAATGTTGATGAACAACAAATATAATGTTGCACCGACATCGGAGTTCAACGAATTTTGGTTGTCAGCTTACCATTGATTCACAATTCCACCAGGCTTGGCGCTTGCTAGGCCCATCCTCGATCCAACATTGACCGAGCCATAGATTCTATCGAAAGTGAGGATCATTCGAAACGTGGTTGAATATTGCCACAAACTTTGGTCTAGTCTGGATAAAAATTAGTTTTCGATATAGCGCCGAACATTGGTAATGGCATGGCTGAATATTGGCATGCTCCTGAATTTTAACTTATGATGGCTGAATTGCTAGTTGAGTTACCGATCGAGTGTTCCTCGCGAGTAGTGAGAGATGTATACAAGGAATATATAAGATTCAAATAATTCTCTGGGAGAACAGTCGATCGTTCTTTGTTACAGGTCACACCAGAAGGCTCCTACCGCTGATCCATATTGTGTATACTTCTCATGGAAAACTTTAGTGACAAAAAACACCGAGTTGTTTACAGATAAATAAGGAAAACATAATAAGATTCCAAATAACATATATCGGAAGTTGTGAAATGCGCATGCTTTTTATATATTTTGGAAACAAGATCAGGTTGAGAGCAGGGTGAAAAATGAAATCAAACCTGATCCGCTCCGTAATACGCGACGAATCAGAGCTAATTAGCTGATTCAATCAGGTTTCACTTTTCCACTCGGGATTCTTTACCATAATATATATGTAATTAGGTGTTGGAATTAATTCGTAGCGTTATACAAAAGCTGACGTAGGTAGTACAGTATTCTGTTGTTACCTACACCAATCTATTCACCGTGAAACAGCTGTTATTGGACATCATTTGTTTTACATAACCTTTTTTTGAATCGTAAATAACAACACTTTATAACTTTTCGAACATGTCAAAATTTATACCGAATAAAGTGTTTTTGCGGAGAGTCTCACTCCATTACTTCAATATGAACAAAAATGCTGCTAAAGCCCATCGTATTTTAATGGGAGTGTTTAGTGAACATGGTCTAACTGAGCAAACGTGTCGAAAATGGTTCGCACGTTTCAAAGCTGGTGATTTCGACCTGGATGATAAGGAGCGACCTGGCCAGCCAAAAAAATTTGAAGATACTGATTTGGAGACGTTGCTCGATAAAGACTCATGTCAAACCCTTCAAGAATTGTTGACATCATTGGGAATTGACTTATCAACGGTAAGGAAACGTCTGAAAAGTTTGGGCATGATCCAGAAGGAAGAACGTTGAATCCCATATGGATTGAAACCAAGGGACATTGAGAGAGAGGCGTTTTTTGACGTGTGAACTGCTGCTTCAACGGCAGAAAAGAAAAGGTTTCTTGCATAGAATTGTCACTGGTGAGAAGAAATGGATCCATTACGACAATCCGAAGCGCAGAAACTCATGGATTGAGCCCGGCCAACCATCACAGTCAGGGGCAAAGCCAAATATCCATGGGTCTAAGTTTCTGCTCTGTATTTGATGGGATCAGATGGGTGTGCTTTATTACGAATTGTTGAAACCGAATGAAACCATAACTGGGGATCGTTACCGACTACAATTGATGCGCTTAAGCCGTGCATTGAAAGAAAAACGACCGAAATACTCCAAAAGACACGACAAAGTGGTTTTGCTGCCCGACAATGCTCGTCCGCACGTCGCAAAACCGATGAAAACATACCTCGAAACACTTAAATGGGAAATTCTACCCCATCCGCCGTATTCTCCAGATATTGCGCTATCTGATCACCATTTGTTCCGTTCGATGGCTCATAGCTTGTCTGAGCAAAAATTGACTTCTTACGAAGATTGTCAAAAATGGGTCGATTCGTGGATTGCATCCAAAAATGATGCATTCTTCCGACACGGTATTCATTCCTTGCCCGAAAAATGGTCGAAAGTAGTCGAAAGCGATGGACAATACTTGGATTAATGTATTCTTTGATTTTCATTGGAAATAAATCATTTTTTTTCATTCAAAAAACGCTACGAATTAATTCCAATTCCTAATAGCATAGTAATTATTACCAGAAAAGTGGTAAAGAATTCTATCCTCGCATAGTAATATTCTCGATTTCATGTAAAATAAGAACGAATACTATGTCAGCATGGTGAATATCAACATTCTTTTCTCTTCGTGTAAATATGAAGCATGTGTAGTCTCCCAAGCTGGTTATCCAGCATGTTGCGCTATAAGTCATCGTTCCAATCTCAAGTTTCAGTTGGTAGGCAGGTAGAAATGTATGTTCCCTATTGAAAAATTCCAACAGAAACCGATAAGTGTGATTTTATCGAAATCAATGGGTTTCTATCGATTTATCGTGTCGTTTCGTCACAGTCGCTATGGGTTTCTATTGGATTTAACGTGGAAGTCAATATTCTATTGGTTTTTACTGGTACATCCCGTGAATCCTCATGAATACCGACGGGAAATAATTTCCTATTGAAAAGCCATGTCGTTTTGTCACAGGATCTACGGGAATCTATCGGAATATATTGGAATTTTTCAAATTTTCAAAGCAAAATCACTTTGGTTGAATAAAATTTTTCTAAATCTTATGAATGTTTTCAGGAATAATTTTTCAATACGTTTACGAAAAAATTCGAATCCTGATGCTCAAGAAATTTTCAGTTTCGATGCTAGATTTTATAACATTTTTACTGAATGTTTGCACCACAAATGTGCTGACATTTTCCAGTACACGTGGAAAGATTAATATACTGGAATTTTTCGGTAAAATTTGTTTACATTGTATCCAAACAATAGCGAATCATTTTTTTGCTCGAAGAGGGAATTTGGTGAGACTAAATGTCGAACATCTCTCAGAAATATTATGTCAAGAATCACGTATGCTCTACATACCCAGACAGCAAAAATGACCTGTGTACATTTTTAAAGACTTTTCAAAGAATTCTTGAACAGTCCCTGTTATGAAAGTGAAAATAAATTCAATGAATTCACAATGAATACGTGTCGAATGCCTGGAAAATTCTTGATGAACAACTTAATTATTTTATATTCACTGTCATAATAGGAGCTCTTTGTGGACATTCTTTTGTTACACACTGAGAGAATTTTCTAGTATAAATTGCATTAAAAATATATTTGATATCACTATATGTTTTTGTAAAGTTGGACCACACGGAAAAAATAATTCAGCTGCAGCAGCTAAATGACTAGCACAGACACGGACAGCCATTAAATTAGCTCCCGCAGCTAAATTTTAGCTACCACCGCAAATAAATTAGCTACAAATGCAAATTTTTTTGCTATAACAGCTAAAATTTAGCTGCAGGAGCTAATTTAATGGCTGTCCATGTCCATGATAGCCACTTAGGTGCTGCAGCTAAATTATTCTTTCCGTGCATACTGATATTACGAAGAATATTACTATGATAGAATATAATAGGATTGAAAAAAAAACAGAGAAGAATTATAATTTCTCCTCCGTAAAGAGACCCACACAGCACTTTTGATCTTCGAGATATCTAGACAACTATTTAGAAAAGTTTAAGAAGTCTTATGCAACAAAAAAAGATTCCTTTAGACATCTTATAGAAATCTTTTAGAAGTAAGAATTGTTTTAGATATCTCAAAGATATCTTTTCGTGTTGCATAAAACTTGTTAAGAATGTTTGAAGATATCTTTTAGACATGGAATTATTATGAGTGTCTTTGAATAAACATTGAGCGATTTTAGTCACAGTGTCAGTATAATTCAGATAGAATGAAGTTCTCCATCAAGAAATAGTTAAATCGGTAAGGTGGCCTATTAGAAATGCTCTAGGAATTCTTACGAATAGAAACTTACGAAGCACCCATACAGAAAAAATTTTATTTCGTGTAAAAGATTCCTTATGCCACACTTTTCACTGCCTTTAAGATATCTTCGTTGAAGGAATCTAAAAGAGAACTAAAGATATCTTTTAGATTTCTTAAACGAAGCCATCTTAAAGACAGTGAAAATTGTTGCATAAGAAATCTTTTAGATATCCAGTAGAAATCTTTTAGACAAAGCAAAATTTTTGCTGTATGGGCACTTGCAAGTGTCTAGTTTTTAACTAGTCAAGCCTCGCAAAACTTATGAATGCCCAAAGAGCATTTCTACTAACATGAGTTTTCTCAGATTAGATGAATGAATAAGTAGGTTCGAATCCCAAAAAATGTCAACTTTTCTACTCTTTCTTCTTCTTCAAATAATACAGAATACATGATAACCCTGCTAAATTGTCCCCATAAAGAACGATACAAAACGATAAATTTCTTCTATAGTTTTCAATGAGGTTTCTGAATACGGAATTTACAAAGTTATATCGTTATTAAACGATAGAACTCTATCGTTCCTTATCGTTTTCTATAAAAATTCAAAAGAATGTATGGGATGTTATCGTGAAATTCGTATAGAAAAAGTACTACTTATTTTGGAACACATAACTATTTTTTTCCAAATAACTGGTACTTTTCTTATACGAATTTCACGATAAAATCCCATACATTCTTTTGAATTTTTATAGAAAACGATAAGGAACGATAGAGTTCTATCGTTTAATAACGATATAACTTCGTAAATTCCGTATTCAGAAACCTCATTGAAAACTACAGAAAAAATGTATCGTTTTGTATCGTTCTTTATTGGGAAAATTTAGCAGGGAATGCTGGAGCAATGAAAATTTAACGCTCCATTTTCTCCAGTGTTTTTTTCGTGTACTTGAAGTCGAGACACTATCGTACCTCTTGATCGAGATCCAAGGTAATCCGATTCGTCGTTCGATTCTTCCTTCGTACGAGTCGTGAAACATTTATGACATCAGTACAATTTTCACAAAAATCATTTCAACAAATCTTTTATTGTTCTTATAAACTTCTAACCCTTCTCAATACGAAATTCTCTTCGTGAGAAATGAAAAAAAAACACCGATTAATCACGTTTGAGCACAATGAAGACAATAGACCGATACAAAACTCTTCTTACCTATTTGAACAGTAATACTGAAATCCAAGATTTCACGGTACGACTCTCGCAGGTTTTTTCATATCATCCTTCACTCTTATCCATTCAACTTCAACTTCGAACACTTTTTAGTATTCAATCACACCACGAACACTTCGAAATTCAAAAACCAAATTTGTTTTCAATAAGTATTTGAATGAACACAACGAGAAGAAATGTTAAAGAATGGATATCCACTTGGCATTTTTAATCCGTCGAACAACAATATCAGATCTTTCAGAGTGAACATGTGGTTATTGTATAACAACATCCAAGTACACGAGCGTGGTTACAGGTGTATGTATACATGTATGCATAACGTACATGCTACACGCGTAACACGTGGAACTAAAATTACGCTGACATGGTGTCTAGTTTACCAATCTGTTAATGTAGGAAATGAACATCTTTTGAATATCGTATATGCTGCGAGAGGATTATAACAGAAATACATGAAGATGATGATAATTTTTTGAAAAGCGAAGTATACACGTCTCATGTGCCTGTAATCACACGTTCAACTGACCAAACCGGCCGAGTATTTCCGAACGAAATCCAAAGTCTCCCTCCAAAGACGCTCACCGCTGGTTCATTTTGCTCTTACACCGGCGCAATGTTCTTTCTCTTTGTGCACTTGGGGGAGAGCTTCTCTTATATACATACACAGATATAAATGTATGCGCATAACTGTGACCTACTATTGATGTCACAGGCTCAATGAACGAAAGAATAAATCGAAGAACAATGTTTGAGGGTCTCTACACGCGGTTGGGGGTCGATACCGGTACTCATGGACATCGACTTTAGGATCTTTATTTAGAATGATGCAACGTCGATGTAATAATCGAATGCATTCGAAGATGCATCACTTCACAGGTACGGAGAATAACGAGAGTACAAAAATTTACGGTTTTTCGCATAATTAACATGTTGTTATTTCAACAATCTTACAACATACACTGAAAGAATTTTGTTATAAAAATTACTGAGCAGCCGGTAAAAGTAAGTTTTCAAACAGTTCAAAGTTTTACAAAATTCGCAGTAATATTTTAAGAAAAACCCTACTTGTCCTTCGATCACTGAAATTTCATGGTAATTTTTCAAATAAAATTCTTTTAGTGTACGATGGAAGATTTATTTCATCCTGAATGAACAATCAAACCGTTGGTCTGAATTCAACATTTCAAAAACATATACATTCAATAATCTGGAGGAGTCTATAGAGATGATGACCCCGCTAACAATGTTAGACTGATCGGTACAAATTTTGGCCCGCATTCGATCGGTTCTATCTGTTATTAATAGACAAAATCCGACAAAATGTGCCAAATCCTGTTTGAAACATCGTCCGATTATATCTGGAATGTAACAAAAACTTGGGTGAAAGTTGTCTCCGATTTACCAAACGGGCCTGCTGCCGACTTGTTGCATTCTTGTCCGTATTGTTGCAAACGTAATGCGGGCGCATTATGTCTGCAACGGTACCGCACAAAAACACTAGACGTACGGAACACGTCTACACCACACGGAAAGAAATGTATGGTCATATTTACCATGCTAACATAGTATTCATTCTTATTTTATTGAAAATCGTAAATGTTAGGGGAGAGTTGCGTATATCGTACAGGTGCCTAAATCGTACCGCTTCGATATCTCAGAAGGTAATGGTGATTAATTCCATATAGCGACGAAAACGTGAACTGCATCACCTTTTAGCACTTCTCATCGAAACCCGTCGCTATCAAGTGCGTATTGTATTCATAGTGGTGAATTGTAGGAAATTCGATGTGTTCATGTAAAATTCAAGTTCCGTGTCTAAGGGAATAGTATGAAACAAGGTAAGAATGAACGTTTTAGAGAATTTGTTTCTCAAATGATGTCCTTTCAACTATCTTTTGATATATTGAAAGTTCATGAACGATCGTCTTGAGGTCACGTTTCTCTTGTTTGTTTTCCTCAAATCACAGTTGCCTATATCGTACCACCATGTAGTTCCCTAAATCGTACCGACACAATTTCGGATATTATTTTTATACGTTGAATTCATTTATAAAATTGCAATTTTTTCGTGCATAAATAACGTATTTTTGATCAACCCTATTGCAGAATGAGTGGCAAGAGGCAATACGGGAATTGGACATCAGATGAAATGTCCATGGCAATATCGGCGTACCGAAATGGAGACTGTGGTTTCAATGAACTTTGTCGACAATACAACATACCAAAACCTACCTTCAAGAGGCACTTAAAGTCTCGTAATATTGTAGCAAATAAACAAATCAAAAGTTTTGGAAAACCCACCAGCAGGAAAAAATGATATCCCTCATATTTTATAATAAGGGCTGGAAAAAAACATTTTTTGTTCCGAGTGCCAATAAGGATACAATAGAAATACACCAATGGAATACACAAGATTTATTTCCATTTCCTATGATTCCTCAATGTCTTGAGCTATTTCACAGTTTAGCTCATCACTTTTGTTGAAATAAATGCATTTAAATATGTTATGATAAAGATAATTTTTTCAGCTTGTATTCAAATAAAATAAGAAATTGTTTCAATAATAAATTCTAAAACTGTTTTATGGATCTGCATTAGTAATCCTGTGTTTTTTTTCAATATTGAGTACCTGGTACGATTTAGGAAACCGGTGGTACGATTTAGGATACCAGTTTCCTAAATCGTACCATTTGCAAGGTTTTCGAAATTGTTTTTTTACTTAGAAATGGCTTGGTATTCACGATCCAGAAAAATATATTACATTTGGAATAAACTCCTCTACTTCATGACATATTCCATATTTTTTTACCATGTGATGGGACTTGTCAAAAAAATTAAATGTTGAAAGTGGTACGATATAGGCTACTCTCCCCTACTATGTGAGAATAGAATCCTTCGCCATTTTTCTGGTAATGATTACTATACTACATAGAAATCAGACAAATAGAACTCAAAGCAATGTAAAATGGTACTGACTGCCATGTTACAATAGCTGTCATTCCAGTTAATGAAAATATGCACGCTGTGGACAATATCGACACGACGTGTATAAACATACATATATTATACGTATTATTACGGTAGTCAGTCCACTGTGATTAATCAAGTAAAAACACAGTTATTATTTAGAAGACTGATATAATTTGTTTCTGACTGTGTGCTCCCTTTTCTTCCTATTAACCATTTCATAACCTAATTTATTTATTTATAACCTCATTCACTGAAAAGCCTTGTGTCTATATACATGTCAATAGTTTAATTTAGGTTATAATCGATGAAAAAATCATGGTCAATATTACTTTATAGCATTGGATTCATGTTTCGTCGCATAGTACTGTCTCCAATGTAACATCCCTAACAGGACACTCCTTCGCATCTCCGTGGTCTCCACGTAGATACCACCTATCTCCGTGGAGACCACGAAGATGCGACGAAGTGTCCTGTTAGGGATGGTAATCATTACTATGTTAACAGGGCTAATGCTACCACATAAAATCGGGAGCATCACTATGTCAAGTGACTCGCACCATCTAAAAATTCTCGTCACCATGTAACATAGTAATCATTCCCATGCTACATTGAGAATATAACTATTCTCTTCTCTCCGTGCAGGTCTGGTTGGTGAAACGAAATCAAAATTTTGACTGAGAAAGCGACTAGAATCTCACTGAAATTTTTGGGGTCCGGTTGCAAAGTGGTTGAAAAATGCAAAAACCGAGCCAAAAGTCGGACAAACTGTTTGTCCTGAAAACTTTCTTGACAGTCGCGGTATTGTCTTACTGATAGTTAGGAACTTCAAAAAAACGATGCAGAAGACCCAGGTATTTTCACAACTTAATAAATATGAATCCGTATAGCACCAGATATTTTTACACAGTAAAAAGTTTTGCGTCATTTTTCCATAATACACATAACACAAATGTCTCGGTAATGTCTCCAGAATATTGCAGAATATTCTGAAGATATTGGTGAGACATTTGTGCTATGTGGGAAATGCCGCAGAATTTTGTACTGTGAACCAGGCCATGGTATCACTTCAATGATTTTTCGTCAGATTCATATCCCGTATGGAAATATTTCGCTGAAAAATTTCTGAAAATCTCTGCAAAACGTTGATTTCCCTTTGCAAAAGTCTGAGGAACTCTGAGATTTGGATAGAAAATCTAATATTTTTGGGGCATCGTTCTCAGAATGCTTTCTGAGTTCATCAGAGATTGCCATTGAAATTTCAGATAGATCATGAATTTATTCCTGACAAGACTCTGAAAAAAAGTATGACAAATGTTTGTGTTTCCTCCGAAAGCTATAGAAAAAACTATGAAACATGAGTGATATTTGACGTAATTTCAACTCAAAAGTTACGAGAAAAGTCCTGAACATTACTCGCTTTCGGTAATTTTTACTTATCCGTCCGAAAAACCAGGGATTGATCACATTTTTTTTCAGAGTTTTGTCAGGAATAAATTTATAGTCATCTATCTGAAATTTGAATGGAAAATCTCTGTTGAACTCCGAAAAAACTCTGAGAACTATGTCCCAAAAATATGAGATTTTTTATCGAAATCTCAGAGTTTCTCAAACTTCCGCAGAGAGGAATAAGAATTTTTCAGAGATTTCACAGAGACTTTAGGGAATTTTTCCAACGAATTATCTCCATACGGGATTCATTATATGTTCTCTATCCACTAGGAGCGTTGGATGGCGTGTTGGCAAATTTGGAATAAACGTACGCATTAATTCATGCACAGATACTCCATCGAACTCGTACGCAATTTCCTACGTTAACACGGTATAGTGAGGGGCCTGCTATGTACGTTGCCTCTACGTAGAATATCCGTTCATCCTCCTTGTAACCACGTCCACCATTCATTCACGTAGTGTCCACGGAGATGCGACGTGGAAATTGGTGGTTGTGCTGTTGGGGGAACATCTTCAAGATATCTTGAAGATATCTTTTAGAAGACATTTTTAAGATGTCTTGCCAAATGTATTTTCAAAATCAGCAATTTTGAGATTATGAGTACATATGAATAACACTTTAAGGTAGTTCTCCGGGAGAATTCAGGATCAAATTAGAAAAATGATTGTCAAGCAGAGCACCAAGGTCGAAGGAATTCGATAATCATATTCGTTGGCACTTATATTCTTATTTATGACAAAAGAAGAACCAACTCGAAGTATAAATAAACAACCTTGTAACAACAACGCGAAATTTGACATGGTTTTTTTCTTAAAAAATGTTTATTTTTCATCCGTTTATGACTTATGAGGGCTCATTTTGTTCCTCGTGAGATTTAAAAAACCTTTGCCATGGGGATTTTTTTATATGAGTCATCATGACACTGTCACACACTTTTATTTATGGGAATGTATTTTAATATCACAATTTTGGAATATCTGTCACCGAATTCCTATTCTTCCTAGTAATGGTTACCGTATACTTCTCTCCGTGTATGCACCCACATAGCATGAAAGTTTTGAAAACATTCTGAGAACGTTTCTAAAACGTTTAAAGTTCTCTAGAGGTTCTGACAACGTTTAGAGAACTTTCAGTGCTATGTGGGCATGTATATATGTGTAAGGTGGGAAATCGCTTGTCGGGTGCAGTGGGCATCGTCATCGGTAAATTAGGTCCGTATTAGTACGTACTTTTGCTACTTCATCATAGACAAAGAAATAAAATATGAGCTGTACTGTGAATTTAGGTGCATACAATAAAATCTCATTGACGAATGGGAAATTCAATAGGTTTCAATGGAATTTTATGGTATTCAATCAGAACTTTGAACACTTTTAATGGGATTTTATGGAATATTTCTACTAGGATAATAACCGATTGGAAGATCAACAATTTGTTCAGTTTTGAATAGACAAAGTTTGAAAAGCTTAAAATTACATATTTGTCAGTTATAAACCCAAATTCAATGAATATCGTCATTTGAATTTCAATCTATATTTGTTTTCATTTTCCACTTTAGCCGGACTTTTCGGTTACCAAAGAATTGATCAGCTTGAAATTCGTGTGCGCTCATGTGTCTCGAAATTAAGTTGAATTCTTACTCTTCGAGATAGCACATTCAAGTTTCCACAAATTTCGACTTTTGTACCTTGTATGGACAGGGGCGTCTTTACGTTTTCGCCGCCCAGGGGCTGATAATATTTCGCCGCCCCCAACCTGAGCTGAATTAATATTTTCAATCATTCTCTCAGGTGTATTCATGTGATTTGGAAACTATGTCATATAACTCGAAACAATATATTATTTAATAAAACTTTGACACACTCAACAGGATTAAACATTCAGCATTATAAACTATTGGTAACCTACATTTCCTTAATCGAAAAAAATATCGGAATTATTGAATAAACTTATCCATCTGATCAGAAACTTTTATATAAGTGTATAGGATCAACGAGGTACCGGAATTGAAGCTCTAGAGGTGCCAAGATCGAATAGTGATTTTGAATAAAAATTTCAGAATTTTTCCTCAAATCTGAGAGTATTTCTTAAAATTTGAGAATATTTCTGAAGTTTGTAATAAAGATAAAACGGTCCATATTTCTGTTGAATTTTACTTGAAAATGGATGATAGATTCTGAATACCTATCAAAGAATAGAAAGAAAATATGAACTTTCCAAAAGTCGCACATTAAATTTCACCAATTGTATTTCAGGGAAATTCCAGGAAAATCTTCCCGTTAGAAAGATTATAACGATATGCTTGCCGATGAAAAGGGAAATGCGAACTTGTGAAAAAGGTTAAATTGCTACCTGGAGAAATTTGTTTGAATCAAATAAAAAATACATAATGAAAATTCATTCATTGAAAAAAAATTTCATGAATTCAAAAAACTTTGACAGCAGATTGATACGTAAATTATTTCCGTGAATTTCCGTCGCACAGCAATTCATAAGAAAATGTTCTTATTATGAAACACTATGGATTTTGCAACAGGATATTCATAAGTAAACCAGCAAGTCCTATGAATTTCTGTTTATGATTCATCATGTATCCCCATGAACATACATTCATGAGCAGAAATTCATAGGACTCCGTGGTTGACTTATGAATATTGTGTTGCAAAATCCATAGTGTTTCATAATAACAACATTTTCTTATGAATTGCTATGACACTTGAACCAGGGTAAGGAATAGAACAGTTCAAACAACCATACACGGCGGTTTGATGAGTTCATGCACAAATCATGTTCGAATGTATCCAACTTCCGTACATACACTTTAAATTCCAATGTTTTATTTTGATACACTCAGAGTTTGAAGCCTGTAGCCGCTTTTAAAACGCTTCAGAGCATGTAAATATATCCATAAAATGGATTACATGTTCAATTATCAAATACTTAATCTGAGTTATCAACACATTTGTATATTTTTAAGTGTTCAACAAGTGAGTAAATGATTTAAATACTGTGAATATATTAACATAAAATACTTGAATTCATATTCTCCGCTCCCTTTGTGCTCGAACGCATTTGATAACTGGAAAAAAACTTCTATAATTCTGCCGCCCCCTGAAATTTGCCGCTCTGGGCTATAGACCCTTGAGCCACCCCCCAAAGACGTCCCTGTGTATGGAATCAAATGCAAACTTATTCCCACTATACCTGATCCTTCCCTATGAATTTTATGTTGATAGCCCGACAAAGATGCCGGCAGACAGACACAAAACCAAAACTTTCCCCTGACTCAAAAGGAAAACTTTTGGTTTGAGAAATTTTCATTTCGGAGACCAAAGAAAAATTCCGATCTTTTACAAAACGATCACAAAACTTCCCTCTAAACAAGGAAATGAAAATTAACCGATATTTTCAATATGGGGTTTCCTCCTGATAGTAAGTACTGCCAGATCTGCAAATTCAAAATCTGGGACAAATAATATTTTCATTGTCAATTGCTATTAACTTCTGATGATGATATTCTCACATATTCAACGAAGAATCTTTTTTTTTCAAACTCAGAACTAATTTGCTCCGCCAGTTACTGTCAAAAGGTGTTTTTACATATCAACAAAACCTTTTCTAAGGCGATACCAGCAGCCTCTGACGATGCAACCTGAGCCAAATCTTTTGTGACAAATTATTCGGAAATAAAGCAATAAAAGCAATATTCAGGGTGTCTACTGTTATGGAGAAATTCGATTCAATGACTTTTCCAGGAGTTTCCAGGAGGACAATCGATTGAGGAATTCTAGGACTGTGATAATTTTGTTTCGTTATGCATCTTTAAGGATGAGATGAGCTCGTTAGACGTCAAATAAAGAGATAATTTCAAGACAAATTTGCAAGTACACTTTTTAAGGGAGATTCTTCTCAAGTTCTATTTATTTTTTATTCCAAAAAATTCCTAATCGATTGGTCTATATTCCACGGGGAGGAATTTTTGCAAGTTTTTCATCGATTTGCTCCAGCTCTTGGTAAAATCTGCAAGTGAAGTTTGAGGAAATCCTTACTCTCGTGGCCTATTCATTTTTCATTTCAGAAAATTCTGAATCGATTTATTTATCAATACACTTTACGGAAACAAATTTTCGCAAATTTTTCAAAGGCCCGAACCTGCACTTGGTAAAATTGACAACTCTGGCAATAACACAACGCGTGAACAACGTACACAGACAATATCTGTCTTATTTTTCACTCTTCGCAGATTGTTCGAATATTATTCCATATTACCTTTTATCCTCTCAATCTGATAATATGAAAAGTATTCCCGATTTTTCATTGATTTCACGTATCCACACGATCTTATGCATGTTTTTCTCCGACACGGAGGAATAAATTTTCAACTTTAAACCTTCTTCGATACTTTTTCTCTTCAAAGTTCGACCAGCTCGGATTTCGATATCAACTTGTGATTAAATATTATCTATCGATGGAATTTCTCGATCATTCAAATCATATTTTTGACTTCTGCAATGTCCAACGAAACTAGATTCAAAGTCTTATAATAGGGGTGCACGAGACCCGAGATTTGTATCGGTCTCGTCTCGAAAATACGAGACGAGACCGAGACTGAGGACTCGATAATCGAGAATATCGTCGATACTTTGAAATATTTTTTGATAAAGGAAAATGAAAAAAATTAATTAGAATTTTTACATATGACATAATTTATATTTTTTTAAGCATTACATTTCTTCACTCTCGATCTACATTTGAAGAAAATGAATGAATATTAAATCATTTAATAATAATATAATTATAATGACAGAACAATAAATGATATAAAAATCAATTCAACAATTATAATAATGAAGACTGAAAAAAATGAAATCCACCTCTGAATAAATTCAACCAATTTTTTCTATTCTCAAGTCTTAGAAATCAATTTCACAAATCTTCAACTTAAGACTGGATCGTACCCAGCAATCGATGCATCAATTATAACAGCAATATCCGATAATATATTTGAGATATTCCATACATTGTAATCATCAATAGAATATTTCAATGAGTTAGGATTGTCAGACATAGAAAACAGTAAGAAAGTGTTTTGAAACGTCAAAATTTCATAAATTTTTGAACAAGATTGATACTCACACTGAATAAAAGTTGAAATTCTTAATAAAACAAATGAAGTTGAGAGTCGATATGAAGATTGAAAACTGACAATTGACAAATTGCGTCGTAGAATAGGAATGAAATTGAATTATTCAATAAAAAATAATCGTATATAACATAAATCAAATTTGTGATCAAGGAGTCATCCCATATATTAAAACTATCCAAAAATAATTCTTTATAAAGTCTCGGAATTCTTTATGGATTCTTTTGAACTATTTTAGAATTCTTGTAATTTATGGGATATTATATTGATATTTAATGAAATCAAGTGAATTTCATTTCTAAGACCTACAAAAATAATACCCATACGGCATACCAGATCAGAAAGAGTTTATAAATAAATCAATTGAGACTTGAAGAACTCATTATGAATTCTTTTCGAATTTTCGTTCGGTGTGGGCATGGTTCCAATCTTGAAATGAAAACGTCACTAACTATAGTTAGGGTACTCGAGCGACAATCATTTATCATTTTTCCATACATGACTTCGTCTCTTTTTAATATGTAAATTAGCGACGAATAAAATTATGATACGCTCGAGTACCCTTAATCCAAGATTTATAAATCTAGATTTAGTACTGCTTGAGATAGTCAATGAAGTTAAGTTGGTCCAATAGTATTTGTGAATTGTCAGTTCGCAGTCTTTATAACCGACACTTTGAAGACGATTCACTTCATTAATAAAATTTTTATTCAATTTAAAAATTTTTTCAGATGTGAATATTTTCACTGAAGTGTGTCAGCAAAAATGATCGTAAATTATCATTACTAAAATTTAATTGTATGCAATTATATATGAACACGAATAGAATGAATCCTTTGGTTTCGAAAAACTTCTAACATGGAATGCTCCATTAATTCTTTAGTTTCTTTTTGCATCCTTTTGAATTCATGAATACTTTAATGATCTCGAAGTTTATGGATATTTGTTGGGAATTGAACTGCAGTCCTCTAAACTATTCATTTTATGAGTAATTGTTGGACAGAATATTTTCATGTACCTAGTTGAAGTTTGAATCCTTCTTTTGGAATGGAATGAAAATTCAATCTAATGAAATCTGATGAATACCGGATATCCATCTTTTTAAATAAACTATTTTGAGCAGGAGAAAGTGTTTCAAGAATTCACTAAAAGATCTTAGGCTTCGAGCTATCGAGTGTTTTGTTATTCAATTACTAATTTGTTTCAATAAACGATTCAAACTTCAAAAATATATATTTTGTCGATATCGTCGAGACGATACCGATACTATGCCTAACGATACCGAGACGATACCGAGACGATACCCAAGTCTTACCATATTTTTCGACACCGAGACGATACCTTTAGAATATCGGCGAGAATATCGTCTCGTGCACCCCTATCTTATAATATTTCAATCAGATTTCGCCGAGTAATCGTCATATACACGGAAAAAAAATGATGTTGGATTTACAATGTTTCGTTCGATCACCATAGAAATATTAGGGGTTTCTATGGTGATCGAACGAAATGCTGTAAATCCAACATCATCTTTTTTTCCGTGTACGTTTTATAAGACATCTATTTCAAAAGAGACGGAATTTTCACTTATTAATTTTCATTTCATCGAGTAATGGTCGTGGAATAAAATTTAAACTCGAAGAAAATACTTCTTTTGATGAATATTGGTAACAGGTATGTTTCATTTTGCATTTGGACAACATGTTTGATCAAGTTACAAGTTCTAGGTATGCAATGGAAATATGAATATCGCAGTTCTCAATCAAAAATGCAGTCTCAACTTTTTCCAGGAGAAAAAAAATGATTCCAGGTCTTTTTCAGGATTTGAGGAGCGATTCTGGTTTCCCAGAATATTTCCAGGATTTCAGGATATTTAAGGAATAGCAGACACCCTGAATATCGCTGTACAAAGCGATATTTTTATTTCGTTTCTTCTTTTTCGAATAATTTGTCAGAATATTTCTTGTCGTGTTCTTCCCTAACCAATGCTTCTGGTTGCATCTTCAGGGGTCGCTGATATCCCCTTCAAGACCCAAAACCTTGCATTACATTTTTTCAACGATATTTCCACTTCCAAAAAGTTGATTGGAGAAAATAAACTTGGATGATTTCTTAAATTTGACACGTTGGAATTTTCATTCCGTTTCAACAAACGATTCAAACTTCAAGAACATGCTCGTGTTCCACGCCAAAATACTTTCGCATAATTTATTCCGATAGAAATTATCAACACACATCTGTGATTCATAAATATTTGAGAATTCATATGAGAATAATTGCAACATCTTTTTTTTCTCTTTGTATTCTTTTTTATGATAATCTCTAAATACAGTAGTTTTTTTGGAACACCCGTGATCCAACAGTGACGTCAGAAACGACGACCTCTACCTCTACCTGACGCATAGATGAGGGTAAAAGAGTGAAACGGGGAAGGAGGAAGAGGGGAGGAGAAGGAAGCTGTTGCCAGTACAGAGAAGGAAAGCGATGAGAAAGAGGCGACGGTGAAGGAGATGGTACGGGTCCGCTTTTGCTTGAACGTACCCGTTCGTTCACCCTAGTGGGGGCACCAACCTGACATCAGTTACACCGAGAGTACATACAACCAGAGAGAGAAAGAGAGAAAGAGAGAGAGGGAGAGACCAGCAGAGAGAGCCAATTGAACCGTATGTAAGTGTATAATACATTCTTTTGTGTTTGTATTTTGCACGTACTGCAAGTACTACAGAAACTACATGTATTCATTTATCTATAATATCGTATGTATGCACACATGGTTTGTTTTTCAATACAAAGCATAAGATTATTACACAGCACCCTTCAAAGCGATTCTAGTCCCTTGCTTGAAGTATCAGATACCCTGGTGGAAATCTCAATTTTGAGACATTTCCAAAAATGTCCAGAATATTTTCAAAGATTTTCAGAATTACTCTGAAGTGTACAGAGATTTAAAGAACATGTTCTAATTTCCACCAGAGTAGAAACAAATTAAAATGAATAAAAACCGGATTCTAAATCTCACTGTTCTTATCTGTTTCAAACACGTCAACCCTCTTTTACAGAGAAAAAGACATCAAGTTTTCATAGACTTTTACAAACTAATTCATCGAAATTCAACATATTGTGTATAAAAAACAACGCGATTCTTTCGAGGATCGACATCACCCTCCCTGTCTGAAAAGTCCGATAGATTCCATCCATGCAGCACCGAAGATTTCATTAAGATTGCAGAAATCTAACATTTGAAACATTGAAATATTTCTATGACATTGCTGTATGTCACACTGAGGTTTCAGAGTCCCTTCAGAAATATTGCAATGTCCGCTAATCTTGCATTTCGATGCAATAATATTTCTGAATTATTTCTGCAATGTTTCAAGAATATTTATAAAATATTTCATTGTAATGTTTCTCTCGTAATATATTCGAGACATTGCAAGTAGGTAACATTTCAATTGACAGATTTTTGACATATTTCTGTGAAAGTATACTTGAATGTAATGAAGGAGGAAGATTGAAATGTAAATGAGACATTACTGAAATTTGTGGTGCCGTATGGGCAATGGGTTTCCTTAACCCCGTTCGTCCTGAATAACACAAATTTTTTCTTAACTTTCGACTTCATATCTTTTAATGAAGCAATGAGCGAAGTGAAGGAGGAAATTCAATCGAAATTACAGATTCAGGGAGAAAATATAAGTATGTTGAGATTCGCGGATGACATAGCTATACTTGCCACGAGTAGTACTGAGTTAGAAAATATTCTCAACACTATGAGAACAATATTATTGGAAAACTATTGTATGAATATAAATAAAGACAAAACAAAATTCATGATGTGTACAGCAGCGAAAACAGCTAGAAGAACGAAAATCAAAATAGATACCGAGACAATTGAACAGGTGAAAGAATTCAAATATCTAGGAAGCATAATTACAGAAAACGGCAAAAGCGAAAGAGATATAAGAGCAAGAATAGCACAAGGGAAACAGGCTTTTTACCAAAAGAAACAGTTATTATGCTCAAAAAATATAAGCTTGGAAGTAAGGAAGAAATTCTTGAAAAGTTACGTTTGGAGCACAGCATTATATGGTTGCGAAACTTGGACAATGGGGAAAACTGATCAACGAAGACTTGAAGCTTTTGAAATGTGGTGTTATAAGAGGATGCTCAGAATAAAATGGATAGACAAAGTAAAAAATGGAGAAGTACTCGAGCAGATAAATGAAGAAAGAAATCTTTTGAAACACATCGTGAAAAGGAGAAGCAGTCTTATAGGACACACATTACGGCATGAGAGTTTATTGAAAACAATATTGGAAGGGAAAATGAATGGTAAAACTGGTAAAGGTAGACCTAGAGCAAGTTATATGAAGCAAATCGTACAAGACAAGGGATGTAGTAGATATGTAGAAATTAAACGTTTGGCGGATAATAGACAGGGGTGGAGGGTTTCATCAAACCAGTCGTAAGACTGATTACTTCATGATGATGATGATCTTTTAATGACAAAGTCGTATAAAAGATTGATAAACCATCATTTCTTACAGATTTTGACCTCTTCTTTCGAATAACGTTGAAAAAATTCACCTAAATCGTAAGTCGGAAAAATTGTAGGCTGTTTTTCCAAAAAATTCACGAATTTTTCACTTTTTTTTTATTGAAAAAAGTATATTTTGAGATGGAAAAAATTGGCAGGGATCATTGCAATCATTATAAACGGTGTTATAGATGTCTGCTCTTTCAAATCCCGTTGGAATTTTTCCGAAATTCCAAATGGCGGACGCAAAATGGTGCCCGCAAGGAAAAACTTTTTGTTTCAACTTTGCAAATTTCTTACTTGAAAACTATGGACTTAATCGAAAAATTTATAAGAACAAAAAAGTCTTAAAATTTGCTAAAGAATACTCTCAAATTTTTTCAGAACTTTTCGAGTCAATTTTCAAATTCATGACAAATTGGAAAATGGAAATTTTCAAAATATGCCGAAATAAATTCTGAAAAAATTTGAGCGTATTCTTTGACTCATTCTAAGACTTTTTTATTCATATGAATTTTTCGATCAAGTCCATAGCTTTCAAGTAAGAAATTCGCAAAGTTGAAACAAAAAGTTTTTCCTTGCGGACGCCATTTTGAATTTCGGAAAAATTCCACCGGGATTTGAAAGAGCAGACATCTATAACACCATTTATAATGATTGAAATGGTCTGTGCCAATTTTTTCCATTTCAAAATATACTTTTTTTAATGAAAAAAAAAGTGAAAAATTCGTGAATTTTTTTAAAGAACAGCCTACAGTTTTTCCGGCTTACGATTTAGGTGAGTTTTCTCAGCGTTATTCGAAAGAACAGGTCAAAATCTGTAAGAAATGATGTTTTATAAATTTTTTATACGACTTTGTCATTAAAAGATAAGAAGTCGAAAGTTAAGAAAAAATTTGTGTTATTCAGGACGAACCAGGGGGCATAATCTCAAATGGAACATTCTGAAACGGATTTCAGCGCTGCCGTACGGTAGTACAGTGAATTATTCGCCATAGATACAACTAACACAAACAATGAACAAATCACACCGATTTTCGAATTAGTGTTAGTGTATACATGTAAAATAGTTCACTGTACTACCGTATGGCGGCGCTGAAATCCGTTTGAAAATTTTCTATTCGAGATTATGCCCCCTGGGACGAACAGAGTTGAGTGGTGTGACAATAACCGCATAGAAGCCGATAAGATATTTTATTCCTATCAGTATTTATCAGGTTTTGCCAATGATACCGATCAAACCCCATAGAACATCGAATTCTTCATAGAATCTTATGGAAATCCTCAACTTCTGACAATAACCGGAATTGGCCTATCGGTTTCAATTAGTTTTTTCACACAGGGCTAGTAACACAGCATTCGCACAGCATGCTGAGAACATTCATAACACACGCATAGGACATTCATTATGCTAAGAAGATTCGCAGAACATGCCATGAACGGTCGTGTGTTACTTGGGCACTAATTTTAATGCGGTTTTCCTCTAAGATAGATGCACCAGTGTCTTACCTCGTAAGGTGTCTTTTTGCTGCAAGCAGGGATGGGTTATGTGTACGTGCGATAAGTAATATGCGTTAACTCTGCGCAAAAAATGCATAAAACATTGTAAAATTAATTCTAACTTGAAATTCAAAATTTGTAATACATGAAATATATGTATGTTTATAAGTGCTAAAATGGAAAAAAAATCACAGTTCTGAAATTATAACCGAACTTGGCCATAAAAAAAGATGATGCTGAAAACTCCCTTTGGTTCTGCGTTATCTGCATGGATTGTATGCACACATTATTTCTTGCACAAAACTTAACGTATTATGAGCACCCAACTCTAGTCCCAAGAGAACATGAAGGTTCAAGGAACGTTCCCCAACCCAAGCAGCAACAGAATTTCAAAGTATATACGAAGTAGAAACGTTCATAGAATGTACGGATGAGATACGAAGAACATATAATGAATGTTCATAGAATGTTCGAATGAGACTGTTTTAAATATACTTAGAACGTACGCAGTACATTCGAAATCTACGATATACATTCAATCGACGTTCAATCAACGTGCTGTCGTATATTCGGTTACATACGTTCGATAAATATGCATAGCACCTATGGAACGGTCTCATTCGGATGTGCATAGAACATACTTCGAATATTCGAAGAACGTTCATAGTATATTCTGGTGCTGCTTGGGAAGCAGCAACAGAATATCAAAGTATATACGGAACAGAAACGTTCGTAGAATGTACGAATGAGATACGAAGAACATATAATGAACGTTCATAGAATGTTCAAATGAGACTGATTTAAATATACTTAGAACGTACATAGTACATTCGAAATGTACGATATTCAGTCAATCGACGTTCGATTGACGTACCATTGTATATTCGATTACGTGCATTCGATGAATATGCATCGCACCTATGAAACGGTCTCATTGGAATGTGCATAGAGCATATTTCGAATATTCGAAGAACGTTCATAGTATATTCTGGTGCTGCTTGGGTTCAATAGAGGTCTATTCAACGTCCGGACATTTGAAGGTCCATTGAACGTTCCATCCTTGCTGGAAAAATTTTGTTGAAATTTGTTGGAATATTGTTGAAAAAAAGTTGAAAAAATTCATTGAAATTACCCGAGTAGCACCAGAATATACCATGAACGTTCTTCGAATATTCGAAATATGTTCTATGCATGTTCCAATGAGACCGTTTCATAGGTGCTATGCATATTCATCGAACGTATGTAATCGAATATACGATGGTACGCCAATCGAACGTCAATTGAATGAATATCGTACATTTCGAATGTACCTACTATGTACGTTCTAAGTATATTTAAAACAGTCTCATTCGAATATTCTATGAACGTTCAGTATATATTCTTCGTATCCCATTCGTACATTCTACGAACGTTTCTATTTCGTATATACTTGGAACTTCTGTTGCTGCTTGGGTAAGCAAAAACAATTCTTACTCCACAAATTTTGATTTTTTTCAATAAACTTTGATGCATTTCCAAAAAAAAACCAACATTTTTCACGATAATTCCTCGAAATTTTCTTGAATTATTTTGTTACACTTTGCTGAAACTTGATGGGCACTCATTGAGATTTTATGTGGAAATACTATGAAGTGTAATAAATTTTGATGAAGTTCGATGAAATCTAATGAATGCCATCGATTTTCATTGAAATTTGCTGGAAATTTGAGAAATAATGACTGACCATACGATGTGAAATATTTTGAATTTTATTGAAATACATTAGATTTTAGTGAAATTTGTGGAAAAATGTTGAGAACAATTAATGAATTGTAGTGAAAATAATTGATGGGCGTAAATGACGGAATATTGAATTACATTGAAATATGATTTATGGTGTTGAAATTCGTGAGATTTGATTAACTATGATCAATGATATTTAGCGAAAAAGATTGATAAACCAGATTATTGAAAATGTGGAATAGTGTTGAAATATACCGAATTTCACTGCATTTCCACGAAATTTGTGGAACAATATTGGAGTGCATTGATGAATTATAGCGAAAATAATTGGCCCCAAGGAATCAGGAAAGGTTGAAATGCGTTGAAGACCTTTGAAAAATGTGAGAAATTTTGATGAAAATTATGGTTTCAGTTACTATTTTGGTGTAAATTTATCAACGAAATTTAACGAGATTCATTACATTTCAACGCCATTCCACATTCCGAATACCTGTGTCGGTTCATCTTGTTCAACAAAATTTATTGATCGTGGTAAACCATATTCCACAAAATTTAACAAATTTAATCATATTTCAACGCATTTCAACCTTCCCTGATCCCTTGGAATCAATTATTTTCGCCAAAATTCATCAATGCACTCCAATATTGTTTCACAAATTTCGTGGAGATGCAGTAAAATTCAGTATATTTCAACACTATTCCACATTTTCGAAAATCTGGTTTATCAATCTTTTTCGCTAAATATATCGTTAATCATAGTCAATAAAATCTCACGAATTTCAACAAATTGTATCGAAATTCACCAACTTAAATCATATTTCAATGTAATTCAACATTTCGTCATTTACGCGCATCAATTATTTTCACTGCAATTCATCAATTGTTTTCAACATTTTCCCACAAATTTCACTAAAATCCAATGCATTTAAATAAAATTTCCAAATATTTAATCATCGTGTGTTCAGTCATTATTTCTCAAATTCCCAGCAAATCTCGACTAAATAGCAAATAGCAAATATTTAGTCGACTTTTGTTTACAATCATTTTGAATTTTGATGAATTTTGTGCAGTTTTGGCACTTTTCATGAAAGATCAACAAAACTCGATAAATGTCAACATTATTCGCCAAAAGATTTCAATAATATCAATATACTTAATTGAAAGGCTGTGACGAATTTTGTTGAAATTTATTGAACTCTTTTGTTGATTTATTTTGTTATTCGTTGAATTTTGTTGATATTTTCTGAAAAGTTGCACCAACCCTTGTGGAATAATTCAGAATAATTCTCTAAAGAACTCTTTAAAAGTCTCATTCAGAGTTCTGAAGACTTTCAAAGAGTTCTTCAGAGAATTATTTCGAATTATCCCACAAGGGAAATCTGAACGAAATTCAACAAAATTCCACATCAATTTCAACAAAATTCAACAAAATTTTTCCACTAGGGATGAACGCGAATCCACTTACAATGGACGTAAATTTAACCTAGAAGGTTTCCGTTCCCTGGTTGAACAAACCAATTGATTCTCGCCAAATCTCATTGAATCTTGCACAATGTTCTGACCAAATCCTATAAAATTTCATTTCGTCAGATTCTATGGATTTTTTTAACCAGGGTTCTCTTGGGATGTTATATTTGATAATTACTTACAGACCAAAATATTTCCACGGTCTCTAGATATTGAAAACAATCCTCAGAAATGTCTTTGAAAAGACCATAGACATGAATACTTTCCATAACTCATTATGGTATAATTTATTATTATTTCAAATATGAGTGAATTTGTACCTTAACCTGACCCAGCCATCCCTAATAACACACGAAGAATTCTTTTTCAAAAACAAGAATAGAATTATTCAAGAACTCTTTCCAAACTAATGAATTCATAAAGAGCTCTGGAGGAGTTCAATTGTACTCAAACAATACTTGCAGCATTCTCAAAGAACTCGTTAATGTCCCAAACATTGAACTCCTCCAGAGCTCTTTATGAATTCATTAGTTCGAAAAGAGTTCTTGAAGAATTCTATTCTTGCTTTTGAAAGAAAATTCTTCGTGTGTTATCTGGGATTTCACCTTGTATTTGAAACTGACCCCAGTTGCATCAGTACTGACATTTTATGACAAAGTGCAAATGATTCTTCGAGTATCTCCTCCATTCATAATTTGGCGGCCACGGCGGATTGAAATTAATTTCAATCCATGTTTTTTCCCGTATGGAAATATTTCGCTGAAAAATGTCTGCAAAACTATGAAAAATCTCTGAAAAAAAATGAAAAAACTCTGAGAATCTCTGAAATTTTGATGAGAAATCTAATATTTTTGGGACATTCTTTACAGACTTTTTTTAGACTTTTTTCAGAGTTTCTCAGAGTTTTTTCATACTTTTTCAGAGAAATAGTAACAAAATTGCACTCTGAAAGAACTCTGACAAAACTCTAATAAATTGTTGACATTTTTCTGATTATTGAACAATCCTGAAATTCAATAAATACATCCATATGCCGTATTCAAATATCATGTGTGAAAAAGTGTTTGAAAATTTTTTAATTTTTTTCTAAAAGTCAGAAAAATGTCAGCAATCCATCAGAGTTTTGTCAGAGTTTTTTCAGAGTGCAATTTGGTTACTATTTCTCTGAAAAAGAATGAAAAAACTCTGAGAAACTCTGAAAAAAGTCTGAAAAAAGTCTGAAAAAAGTCTGTAAAGAATGTCCCAAAAATATTAGATTTCTCATCAAAATTTCAGAGATTCTCAGAGTTTGTTAGAGTTTCTCAGAATTTTTTCATTTTTTTTCAGAGATTTTTCATAGTTTTACAGACATTTTTCAGCGAAATATTTCCATACGGGTCTCATTTAAAACTAACACTTCATTAAAATATGAGTCGAATATATAAAAATTTTGATGAAAATTCCTCGAAATAAAACAGGTTATTGTTTCTTTAAATTAGGAAGAATAATTGGTACAAGTTTTATTGAGAAACTAGGGGAAGTAATTCAACTTTAGAACTAATTAAACTATTCGATATTCAAATTGTTCTCATATTTTTTCATTTCGTTTAACAGGATACCAGCGTACCATCCGAGTGAAGATTTTGTCTGCAAGATTTCTTCGAATTAAATTCATGAAAGTCCGAAATTTCCAGGGAATATTCTTCGATACTTTACAAATTGTGGTACATAGCCCGAATGTCAAATTTGAAAAAATTCTCTTTTACCGACTGAGAGAGAAAACTTTTCTTCGAAATCTGAAATTCGGGCTCTGTACCGCGATTCATAAAGTATCAAGGAATATTCCTGGGAAATTTCGAACTGTTTCATGAATTTAGTTCGGAGAAATCTTGCAGACAAAATCTTTACTCGGATGGTACGCTGATATCCCGTTAAGGATCGATATGATTAAATTAATGTTGATGATTATTACTGTTCTAGGGGCAAAATTAACCAGGGAACATCGTTAATATCTGGAAAATTTCAACATTCGCTGTAAAAACCTTAAGGAATGGTGATGAATTTGAAGAATAGGAAGGATCATTTTATTTTATTTACTGGATAAGACCAGAGCCGGGTTCTCCGATTGATCCTAATTTTTTTTTATCTGATGAATGTTGGTGGCTATTATTTTTCTAGGGAAAAAATCGACCTGGGAACACCCTTAATATCCGGAAAATTTCAACATTCGCTGTACAAACCCTAAGCAGTCGGGATATCTCTCATACAAGTAAAATGATCCTTTATATTTTTCAAATTCATCACCATTCCTTAAGGTTTCACAACGAGTCTTGACATTTTCCAGATATTACCGGTGTTCCCTGGTCGATTCTTCCCCTAGAAAGATAATAGTCACCAACATTCATTTAACCATATCGATCAGATGAAAAAATTAGGATCAATCGGAGAACCCGGCTCTAGTCTTATCCAGTGAACATTTTCTCTTCCAGATTTCAAATATTCGTTATGTTCTCTAAATGATATCAGAAGATTCTCTGATGCGTTGATTTCGGAGAATTTTCAAATGTCTTTCTGATGAGATCTAGAAGTTATGAGATAGTTAACTCAGATTATTTTCTAATAAGTTCTAGACCTCATCAGAAAGACATCTCAAAGATTTTCGAAATCAGAACTTTCTGATATCATTTAGAGAACATAATTAATTTTCGAAATATTCAGGGGGAAAATGTTCCCTGGAAAAGTACTTGAAGACTGGTTGCATGAGTTATAATATAAAAGAACTTACATGCTTCCTATCCACTCTTCAATTACGCTTCCGTGCGTAAAGCTCGGTTTCTATGAAATTGGTGTTCCTTCGGATACGTTTCACACACTTCAAATATACGTTCGAACTACTCCTAACGCTCGGTATACGCTTAAATCGACGTTTAAAATACTTTCCTGACACTTCCTAATACACGCTTCCCTTTCACCAAGGTCTCATTGGCTGATAACAAAATTTAGTTTCAACTAATTATCACGATTTTGTTCAACAACAAACAGACCAAAACCGGATCGCTTGATTGATTCTGAATCTTTTGATTCACATTTTGATGCAGTTGATTGAACGTTGATGAAATAAAAAAATCGAAACGATCTAGTACTTTTCTAGTGAAAAAATTCACCAGAGCACATTTTCTCATTCCAAATCATGCGATCAATAGCCATAGTAATTCTCCAAAAAAGGCCATGGAAAGGCAAGGAAAGTCAGAGAAATTGAGTATGAAAATTGTGTGGGAACCCTGGATGGGATTGAATCAACTTTTCAAACTATAGCTGCGATTATTTCAGGAGTTTCATCGAAATTCACAGGGGGGTGGGATGTCGATAAAAGATACCAATAATCTTTTCGAAACTGCATTATTCTCGAATTCAATCAAACTGATCGAGGAAACTGTGTAGCCAATCATCGCCAGAGTATTTTTCAATGTTACTTAAAATTGTTTTTTTTATAGAAATGACAAAGGTTTTTATGCCACTCAGAATTTATATTCAATTCATTTACACTTGGTTGATCACAAAAATACTCAAAAGAGGAAGAACTTGACAAGTCATGTTAACAATGTTTCACAGTGTTATTGTGTATTTTTAATGCACAGACTGCACTCAAGTGACATTTTATTTTTTTCCTCCACCCAAGGGATACTCAAAAAGTGCAAATGCACGAGTAGGCATGTTCTTGAAGTTTGAATCGTTTATAGAAACAAAACGAAAATTCAAACTCACAAAATCTAACGAATCGTCGTTATTTATCTCCTTGAATCAATTGCTTGTAATTTTTTGCAACTGAAAACATCGATTAAAGAATGTACTGCAAGATTTTGGGTCATCAACAGCCGAGTATTTCGTTATTTGATTACTAATTCGTTTCGATAAACGATTCAAACTTCAGCAACATTGAATAGACTTACTAAATTCTCTGCTTCGAGTCTGCATTGAAAGAAAATTCACTTATCAACTGGATATATAAATTGTATTCTCATGTTTATTTGAAGTGCTTTTTTCATGTTGATACAACGGAGACGAGTATGTAAGTTGTATTAAAATTAAGAATAACGTGGAGTGCTAACCATCCGAATGGATACAGGATCTGTTACTGGATCCGGACTGGATCTCTGAATCTGTTGATGCGTATAACTCACATCCATATCAATCTCATCTAATTCTTCTTCTTCCTCTTCATGTGTGTCGGATTCTTCTTCTTCCTCTCCTTCACCTTCTTCTTCTTCCTCTTCCTCTTCTTCTTCTTCCGATCCTCTAAACTGTTTTATATTTCAAATTAAACTTATAATGCCCCTCTGTGCTATTTCGATAGATGATTCAACTTTCCTGCTCAAAGTACCAGATGAATTCCATTAGAAAAATGATATGGTTTTTTTCTGATAAAAATTTATAATAGATCTTGTTTTGCATCTTGAATTGAATGCTCAGGATTGGAATGTCTGGTAGGAATCATTAAAAATCCAACCAAATTTTTTCAATAGAATCTATCTGCCGTGTTGAGCAAGGTTTTGATTCATCGATCATAATGACTCTTCTTTTTGACTGTGTTTTGAACAAATTTGAAAAATTGGCTCAGTTAGACTTACATCGCTTGCAGTCTTTCCAATTGGTATATGATCGTAACCTTGCGAACGTATGAGTTCTCGCTAAAAATTAAACAAAAAAAACATATGTGTATGGAAAAATACGAATGAACTGATCGACTACAAATACGCTATAGAAAGTCTAGCAAAAAATTGTTAGTTCTAGGAGCGATGATAATGGGACCCAGTTTTGGAATGTAAAAATGCTAGACGCTGTATAAATTCATCATCATTCAGGATGCTGATCGTTTTCATCATTTTTCATACTTACAGCACTGCATCTTTACGCATTGAATCATAAATTTGTTGTTAGAAACGCAATTTGATGGATATTATTGATTTCAATAGTACTGGTAAATTTGCTGTTCTCAGAATGGGTCTGATCATTATTGCGCCTGGGAATGTCATAATTACAAACTGATGACAAATTTCAGAGAAGATCACCAAGTCGCTAAACACAGAACGGCAAGTTTTGACAAATTTGATAGCCACCAGCACATTTATTTGAGGATTTTTTCACAGCGTATGTTTACAAACAATAACGATGTACATAACCTACCCAAGCGTGATGCTCTGTTTCAAGAGCAGCTACTTCGCTTTCATCATCACAAGGTCTGTCGGCATTAAACCACAAAGGATCTGTTGCTCTAGGTTGTAAATTTGGCCACAATGGTATAAATGACATTTTCAATCACGAATTCAAATGGAAAATTATTTATCCACGAGCATTGTTTTCATGTCTGATACATGATGATGATTGAACGCTGACTGCAGTAGACTGCAGCTGACTGAAGGTACTTTTTCATGCGCAGTATGTTGCCAGCATGAAAAAGTACCTTAAATTTCCACCGTACCAGATCGCAATGAGATTATCCAATCATATTCAACTTTAGAACAGAAAACTCATCAGATTCTTTTCATTCCCCATCGTAATTTGATAATCTCATTTTGCTCCCACTTCGATCCGGACGGTGAAAAAGCAGTCACGATAGAATGTCACAAGACCGAATTCCCATAAGCTCGAAATTTTTTAGCTCAAGCTAAATTTCTATGAAAGGCTTTAACTGTTTGTCCTTGTTCATCGCGATACGATGAACAAAGATATGAACAAATAAAAAATGTATTTGAGAAGTCGGCTTATGCAACGTATGGGAGTTCGGTCTTATTCTGTGTTTACTCCAACTGAGCCCTACCCTATCCATATTCCTTTATGGGGAACTCTGATAATAGCATCCTTTTTATGTTCTTCAGTCTTATTTTTAATTACCATAAGCTTGATTGAGACATTCAATAATGTATGCTATCTCAATAATTACCGCGAGTCTATATAAATCTTGTTAACTATCTGTTAGTGTTGAACAATGGATGTTGTGACAACAAGTCTTGAAGCTCTCATACGTAAGTTAAATCATTTTTCTTTCCATTTAAATGAAATTTGATACGATATTCAGAATCTAAAATGTTCAATTTAATCATTTATTTGAGCATCCGCTGTGCCAGAAATTTCACACAGCTCACAATTTTTCCTTTTTATATGATATATTATTTATTTATGTTGTCAAACTTTGAAAAAGCATTTCACGATATTCATAATACATGGCAATTGGAAAACAATATTGTAGAGAGAGCGACAAATCCTCAAAATAAACAACCCGATATACCTGCGATTGAGGCCTTTTGCGTACTTGTTACTAAAGAAAACGAAGGAATTCAAATAGGATGTAAGTTACTGGCATCGTGTATTCAATCTCAGAATGAAAGTGAAGCACTTCAAGCCCTCACGGTTAGTACTTTATGAAAATATGATAGATTCCAATGATATGATGATAAATTCAGTTTTTTTCATCATATTTTCATTACTAATTTATAATTTACAGTTGTTGGATACCTGTATGGGAAGGTGTGGACCACCGTTTCATGCGGAAGTTGGAAAATTTCGGTTCTTAAATGAAATGATAAAACTCGTTTCGCCAAAGTATTTAGGAAATAAAACCCCTAATTCTATTAGACAAAAAGTGCTACGATTATTACATTCATGGACTAAAGAATATCCACGAGAATCAAAAATCAAAGAAGCGTACGAAATGTTGAAGAAGCAAGGCGTCGTAGAGGTAAATCCCTTGAGATGAAAAAATAAATTCAGTTTATTCGATTTATGATTACGAAGACTAAGAACAAAAAGAGAATAAACGATTCATTCGCAGGAAGATTCATTACCTATAATCGATAAAGCCGATGACGGAGCTTCTAGACTAAAAAACACGATATTCGAGGATGAAGAGAAATCAAAACTCCTCCAAAAATTGTTACGTAGCAAAAATCCTGATGACCTGCAAGCCGCGAATAGACTGATAAAAACCATGGTGAAAGAAGTGAGTTGTGAATTCAATTTACTCCTCCGTTCCATTCTTCAAATTTGTTCTTGCGTAGGATGAGAGGAGATTGCAACAAAATTCTCGAAGAACAATGGAATTAGAATCCGTTCATAATAATGTCAAATTACTTTCGGAAATGCTCGATTCGTACGATCCTAACGAAACTAAAGCAGAAGATTTGGAATTGATGAAGGAATTACATCAAGCGTGCGAGCGATTGAAACCTGGTATATTGAGATTAGCGAATGAAGTACAGAATAACGAAGAAATGCTGGGTAAGAAATGTTTTTTTATCGATACACGAGTGATCATTATCGTGGATCGATCTAAAGATTATTAAAGCTTGACGAAATGAATCATGAATATGCGTATACATTTCTTTCGTCATCGGTGTTTTTAACGTTTCATTATTCCTTGTTAGGTGACGTTATAGCCGCTAGTGAAGAATTATCTCAAGTTTTTGACAAATATAAAGCAGTGATCGTTCTTGGCCTGACAAAAAATTCTTCGAGCACTCATTCGAATAACAGTCTATCTTTGCTGGACTTGTCTTTTCCTTCGGAACATTCCGCTGTTGAAAGTGAAATTGATGTAAACATAAATAAAACTTACAATGCGATGTCTAACGAGCCTCGATCCGACATGGAAGTTTTGGGTGACATTTTTAATTCTTTTGAAAAACCAATGGCAATGACAGCATTGGATAACAATGTTCTTATTTCAAATTCTACAATTTTACAACCGATCGATGTTTCGTCGCCAAGCGTAAAGAGTAAGTAATTCAGATGAAAATGGAAAAAGTTTCATAGATCGAGTCCTGTGAATCGATTGTTTCATAAAAAGAAGGAAAGATTCATGTGAAATTTTGCAAAATAAGTTGCTCAATGATTTTGTAGTCTCCCGCGAAAAGGGAAGGATATTTTATGACGGTATTTTATATTGTTACAATTGAGAAATCGAGTGAGAAAACATACAACACTTTACCTTTTTAGTCGATTTCACATGGATTATCCCAGGACTGGAAAATGAAAAATCAAATGATTTTTTGTTTTTTCAGATGACAACAGTGATGCAAAACCCGTTCAGAAAAGTAGCGAGACCAAAGCATTAGAGGAATTGAATGAATTGGAATCTTTATTGAAGGAAGGACTATCCTGGTCAAGGCAACGTTCTCAAAATACAAGGTGAATATAAAATGTAGACTTTACACAAAAATCCCTTGCATGTTTGGTTTATTCAACATATTCCTGTAACAAGAGAATAATTATAAATACTTCATTTTTACAGTACCTTATCTGTCAATAATTTGACGAAAAATCAAAGTGTCTCCAAAAACAATAGCACAATACTTAACGACTTCGGAAGTGATTCTTCACCCCTCAATTCATCGAACAAATTAAATTTAGATGAGAAAATCATTGGTAATGAAACAGATTCTACATCCGATACGCTGTTGAATGGTAAGAATTGTTTAGTTGGCGTATCAACGTCCAATGAAAATGTCAACGATAAAACTACAGAAAACATTGAAACAAAATCAATTACGCCAACTGTTGTTAATGAATCAAAAATCAAACCATTGACAGATATAAATATCAGCCTTCAAGATATAAAACCAGGTATAATAATATAACGATGATTATTCTATCGGAAATAGTGAATTATTCAATTTTACTATTACAATACAGGTCCCAATTCGCCCATCACTGTCATTGAAGAAAAAAATGGAATCTCAGTGATATTACATTTTCCGAAAGATAGTCCAAGAGAGGATGTCTCTGTCATAGTTATCACTACCATGAGTAAAAATGAAAAACCATTACACAATTACTTATTTCAAGCAGTAATTCCTGAGGTAAATATTAATGTTAATAATCCTTTCTTTCGTTCCTTTAGAGAATTATCAGACTGTAGTCGAGGCATAAATATTCATTTGATCCCCATTAAGGTAGTATATTTTTCTGAAACTATTGAATAATAATTCACCTTGAAGTAACGAAACGTATAACTGAATGCATTCATTGTGTGGAATCATCAATTTTAATAATAACGAAGATATACAATGGCATTCAAATAAATAAGATATTTATGACATGAGAATATATAGGCTCCTATTTTACTTCATTTTTTTTTTTTTTCAAAGAAGAAACAATATTTTCCGTTTGTAGATTCAGCATTTGTATTTGAAATCAATTTGCGACTATTCTATTACAAAAATCCAGATGGAAATTCAGGTATTTATTCGAAATCTCCATAGGAAGCCTGAAAATCTAGCTAAAACTTCTGGGAATCTATGATAAAACTCTCCCATCTAAGAACCCAGGTAGAAAAATTTACGTAGGAAACCTTGGAATTCATAGAAAACTTCGAATTTCCTACAAGAAAACATTAGAATCCATCTGGATGTTTTAATTATCCATAGCAGTATAAATGAAAATTGTGAATTAAAATATACGGAGTGGTATATTGGAATATTGCTCAGACCTTTGAAGCGAATAAACATGTATCATTTATCATATTTCAATTCGAATAACGGTACAAATCGAAGTTATCAGTTTTTTGTTTTCAAAATATATACATATGTTTACAATGCAATTTACAGAATTGTAAATGTAGACTTCAACCACCATCCGGGACCGAATTACCAGCTCATAATCCATTTCTACCTCCATCTGCAATCACACAAATCATGTTGATCGCCAATCCGAACAAGGTAATGCAAAACCCTATTGATTCCACAAACGTATATTATGTATAAAAATGCATGATGTAATTAAATTACAGGAACCAGTTTCATTGAAATTCATGTTAAGTTATACAATGAACGAAGAAACGTACACGGAAATGGGGGAAGTCGATAGATTGCCTCATTTGTAATTATTCCTTGAATCTGATGTTTTCTCAATATCTCGAGGAAGCGTTATTCATACTAGAAATGTGCTAATGACTCGAAAATAGTATTTTTCAATTGTTAATTTAATTTATATATTATGTTGATACGTTATGTACTTATACTTTGTTTTATATCTATCATGGAATTTATTATTTCATATTTGTTATTTCCCCAATTACTTCATAAAACTGCGGACTGTCAGTGGTATTTGAGAAAAAATAATTCCGAAAATGTGAAAACCTGTAAGGCGTTCCACGCCAAATCGGACACCATTTACCTTTTGCATCTCCGATTTTTTTGTCTCTTATAGTAATCGTTGAGAGAGGTCTTCGAATCAATGTTCAGCTTTCTTTGTCTAGCCACTTCTCGAATATGAATTTTTGGAAAAAAAAGGTTTTTTTTTTGGATGCCATTAACTTTGCAAAAAATGATTCGATCGAGATGTTTTTGTTATATATATATATTGAACTAAAATGCAAGGGTCATCGCACGTTAAATGATTAAGATATTATCTATTTAACTTCATAGATGACAGTACTTTTGATCCTGATTATGAAAAAATGAAAATTTTCAAATTCGAAAAAACATGGATCTCAAAGTTATCTCATTACCGTGTATTTAGAGGCTTTAGAGTTGTGTAATGAGTGACAGTTTTTCAAGGAACAATTTGAAGAAAATTGATCATTACGTGTTTTTCAAAAATCAAAATTCCAGATTTAAAACTCCAAAATCTTATGGAAATACGGTTTTGATAATTTTGTACCATTTTTTCCCAAAAGTGCGTCTAAAAATGAAAATGTCACCAAATCGGATCATTTTTTTGCGAAGTTATTCTGCCGTCCTCAGCCAAAATTTTGACATTTCGAAATATCAAGCATTTTATTAAAATGTTTATATTTTACATGATACAAACGCTGTGATGTTTAAATCAGCTTTTCATGTAGTTTTTAATAATGTAAAGTTTTTTCAAATTGGAATGACACATAAAAAACCTCTTCGAATATGAACATGTAAAAAAATGGAGGAAGATTTTGTTGAAATACGGCTTTTTGGCTCAAGACTACCGGTATTGACATTAGAAAAAAAACAGCATTCAGAAGAAGTACCGTTTTTTTGTTCAAAAATTCATATCTAGGAAGTGGCTGGACAAAGAAATCTGAACATTGACTCGAAGATCTTTCCCAATAGATACTAAGAGACAAAAAATTATGGAGAAAAGCGAAGATGCAAAAGGTGAATGGTGTCCGATTTGGCGTGGAGCACTTCATATAGTACCACTATGAACCTTGTATTCTACTTATTAAAAATAATGTATCATATTTATTATACATGCACACATACCCGTGAAGACAGTGATACCGTGTATTCTATAAATAGTGCTGCAGATCTCTTCTTCGTTCCATCGTGGGAAGACGTTTGAGCGAAAAAAAGGTCTATGACACTATTCAAAAAACGGACTGTATTCATAAATATATTTTGAGACTGGTAGTTTACCGAATAGAAACATGTTCTGCTGGTGACGATTATTTATACTATCGGACCTCTGTTACTTCCTTTAATAATACCAATAATACGGTACGGCACATTACACATAAAAATGATCAACATTGTAACATGATTCTTGCAAAATTTTCAAAGATCTTTGCAATATAAATTCTTTTATTGTTTTGATAAAATGTCGAGGATTGCATTATTTAAAAAAATGAATACAATATTAGATAAGATTGCAGAATTTCGAGGGGAAATATATGCAGAGCCGGCCCTAGGTATTGCGACATCCTAGACGAAAATGTTAAATCGCCGCCCCAATGAGCAGTGGCTTCAAATTCAGGATTTAAAATAGTTATTCTTTGGAATTTTACCGCCCCAGGCGGACATGAGCGAGCCGGCCCTGAATATATTTATATGATATTAAGGAGTTGAAAATTGTTCTTTCAGTCTCATGAACTAGTCAATTGAAATTTCATCAGTTTTCGTTTTGTGAATTACAATTATAAATGATTAATCGATTAATTTTTGTATTATTGATTCCATGCGTTCAGTGCTTGATGTTAAGAACACCAAGAAATGTTGTGGGATCGAATTTCGATGTTGATAAATAGTGAAAATATTTATGAAGTTGACAAAGGAATGATATATGTGTTAAAATCTTTGTGAATTCTTTTCAAGATGCAATTGACTTTATCGAAACGATAGAGTCGAAAAAATAAAGGTCTTATCGATTTTTTGGATTTTTGAAATAATGTAAGAAACAAATATTATGTGTAATATGTGATGACAAACGTTCAATAAACGCGAAAAGAAAATGTAAAAAAAAACATTCTCGAAAAATATATTTTTATCGATCTGTAGCAAATGAAAGAAATATACACGATGAATGAATCTAATAAGTCAATTTATATATTCTCTATTTTTAAATTAACCTTCCGGCGGGCGCGTCGTGCACAAAGTACAAAATACAATATTGATCAGGGTGACGACAAATCTTAAATTCCAACGGAATAGAATAACCGCGCATTCGTGTTAAATAGAATGGCCAACAAGGAAAACTTAAAATTATCTCCAAGTATCTCCACCCTTATTGATGCAAATATGAAAAGAATAGACAATCCGCGGTAGAATATCGATACATATGAAACATCTGTCATATATAAAACTTTATTAACAATTTTCAATTGTCGATACCGTCAACTGATGAAGATGAAACTGGCAGCCGATTATTATAACTTTTTACGCAAGATTTTCATTGAGGATTTGAGGACCATCGAGTCCTTCAAAAAATGGGAAAAATTCTGCTACGTACTTTCTAATCAACTACCCATATAGCACAAATGTCTCAGTAATATCTCCAGAATATTCTGGAGACATTGTAATATTGTCAGAATATTCTGGAGATATTACTGAGACATTTGTGCTATGTGGGTAAGCAATAAATAAAAATCGTCAATCCACAGTGATGAAGTACATTGCTGAAATTGAGCTTTGAATATGAAATTCAAACTGCAAATGATTCTTAAGAATTATGCAAACAATTATAAACATATTAACCTACAAATTTCAATAATTTTTATAACTTATTTTCTAATGTATAAGAATATGTTTTGGGCTTTGGATTTATGTTTAGAGTCAAATCCTAGCAGTGCGGTTGGTTGCTATATATTCCAAATTTGTAATCATTGCTTTGTTGTTTAAAAACTATGTAGCAAAATTTTGTCCGTTTTCTAATGCTCCATGGCCCTTGAGCATCTGAAAGGTTTGGCGGAATCGATTTCAGGTATAAAAAAAAGCCTTCACAACGTTTAATCAGAAATTACAACAATCGGCTGCTAGCTTTAAGGCTGCTAGTCTCAGCTTCATCCCTCTGACCGATCGTATTCGGATGAATTTTCCACAAAATAGCGATTCGCGTATAATTTGCACCCGTCGGGAAGTTAATAAAGTAGAATATTAAAATTTTACCTAAGTCGAAGATATAACTTGATCTCGAAAAGCAAGGGCGGTAACAGCTTTTTGATGACCTTGATATTCCCTTTCCACTGTACCTGTTGACACGTTCCACAATCTGGCAACTCCATCCGACGAAGCTGTTTAAATTTTATTTAACGTCAAATGAATTTCTACAAATACGTCAAACAGCACAATACTTAAAAATAAATTCATAAAGAATACTTTAGGAACCATGAGAATTCACAAAGAATTCTTTAGAACTACATCTGGGACCGTTCTACATTCAAAGAGAATCATGTGTTTTGTTAATGAAAAAACAAAATTTCTGATCGTTCCAAAGCTTGAAGAATTTTTGTCATACATTTGAAAGAAAGGCGTGAATTTTTTTACGATGGAACAGTCACATCGGGAGAAATAACATAAAATAATAAAGTCCGAATACGAAGAACGTATGGGATTATGAAAAAATAAAGAATGCAAGATGGTTTGAGATGAAATGTATTGTTCTAGACAGAGAAAAGAAAATGATAAATTGTGACACGACTAGTAATCAGAGGGTACGGGCTAAATTCAGTGAAAGACGATTCGATGTATCGAGGACCCATCAATTGACAAACTGTGATATCCAGTTAAAATCTGACGAAATGTTTCCTGCCAGGTTTCGACATGGGATTTCAACTTGACAATCCCGCACAACATCGGGTGTCAGTTTTTGCCTGGATTATTTGGGAAAGGAACCATTCAAAACTTGACAACAATTTTCTGTCCGGTTCTGCCTGAAATTTTTAGCAGGGAAGAACCTTGCGTATCATTATTTTGGAGAACGATTCTTCGCGTCGAACTACATTGAACGCGATTTCGACAGCTGCTCTTTCGTACGATACTGATATTCGATACGCCACCAGCTTCAAGTTCAGCAGCGGAAGTCCACCCCAGGTGAGAAATCCCGATACTGACAAGTGGCCAAAGCTTGGCAAAATATTGGGCTGCCAAGCATTGCGAATCAATATTGGTTCGATATGCAACCGTTGGTTATTTCAGAACGCACACCGGGTTTCATAGGGTATGCCAATATGACAACTGAGATGAGCTTGGCAAAATGTGGAGCTGCCAAGCATGGCAAACCAATATTGGGTCAATTGAGAACCATTGGTTATTTGAGAACCTATACCGCATCTTCATGCTTGTTCTTCTTGATTCTTTACGTCCCAAAGGAATGTCATGAAGAATGATGTATTTTTTCCCTCTGAGAAGTATGAAGAACCAGGTTGAAGCTTGTCAAAAGTTAATATACACAACTTGGGCCGGATCCAGTTTAGTCATATAAGCCAAGCTCCAAACAAGCTTTTACCAAGCTTGGACCATTTTTTGTGATGGATTCTGGCCCTATATAAGTGAAAATTGGGCCAAGGTTAGGGCAAGCGTGGGCCATTTGTCAATTGCCACCTGGAACTTTGAACGATATCTTCATTCTAAATCATCTGGTCCAAACGGAAGAATGAAAAAAAACCGGAAGGGCACTAATCTAAAATTTTTTACAAAAAATATATTCATCACCTGTGAACACGTATTGCGAATCAGCGCTGAAAGCTGCGTCCCAAACCCATCGCTTAGCTTCGTGTTGAAGTACTTGCAGTTCGGAAAAATCAGAGGTTTTCCATACTCTTGCCGTCTGATCCGCGGATGTTGTTACCAAAAGTCTGAAATAGAAAGATGATAGGTCCTACCTTGAGAATTTACTATATACTAGGGTGGTCCTTATTTTGCCGATTTTCGAACTTTTTTCGTCCCACCCTCAGAATAATATCTGCAAAACCCCAAGTTGATCAGACAATATTGACAAGGTTTGCAAATTTTTCATTATTTTAGAGTTCTCAAGTGTTTTATACGATAACTCCTCAATTGCGGATAATCTACATTTTTTCTGTCTGAGGTCCCTCAAAAGAGTTCAAATTCACCTAAAAATATCACTTTAAACTCGACTTAGAAACTCCCAGGTCGATCAGGCAATATCGACAGGTGCCTTCGAAGAGACAGCTTTATGAAATTTTTCACAGTTTTAGAGTTTCCAAGTATTTTGGATTTCTACCTAACGCTTTTTTACAATCATAGAAATCTACGTGAATCCGACATGTACATTGAATTCGTAAGAAGTTCTCTAGCACTAACAGAGCTTCATAAGAGTTCTCCAAGTAATCCACAAGTGTTCTCTTAACACTCTCATAACAAACCCAAAGCGTTTATTACAGAGCTGTCAAATCATTCTTTCGGAATCCAACGAACTCTTTGAGAATTCGTCAAGAATTCGAACAAATAATTCTTTGAGAATTTAGTTCAAGAACTCTTTCGAAACGGTTCACAGACTATTGTGTTATTTGGGTAAATAGTAAACAAATGAAAGTAGGCACTTCGTGTTTTGTACAAACCGAAAATGATTTTCCTTTTGCGATAGAAGGTTGCCCATTTCGCGGAGAATACCTGAGACTTTTACCAATCTTAAATTTCGTGAAAAAATACTTACGTGGAATCTGGACTAAATTTACAACGAAGAGCGTAACGTTTGTGCGCTAAAAGTTTATGTCGAGGATTAAGTCGAGTAGGTTCTTCGCCTACCCCTCCTGTGAGAGTCCATATATAACAATGCCCTTTATTATTAACCGCTGCCATATAAGTTCCATCCGGATCTATAGCGATATCCTGAATAGATGCTTCGGCTTCCGGTATCTGTAATCAAACGAAACGGCTGTTGCTCGTTGTTTCTCCGTAAAGGTGTCCGAAAGCTTTGTAATTCATGATTCTGGAGATTGAGAATTTTCTTATCTCCAAAATCATAATTTCTTAAACTGAAATCTTCCTTTCAACTCGTAAAGGAAAGCGTCCTTACTTCTTAATAGTTTGCAACACGTTGCACGCAATTCGGTACACCAAAAAGATTGACGCGCCACGAATATTCTGATTTGCATTCACGAAAAAATGTAGAAATCGTCCGACTTTGCATACAAACAATGTTTATTTTTTTCCATCAAAAATCCGTATACCGAGACTTGAGAGGTGTTTTTCCCGAAACTATGATTTCCAAGTTCGTCTACGTGATATCCGAATTACTATGGAATGAATCGCTTTTGTTCTGTTTTTTTGTTTTTCTTTTTCAAAGTGGATTCAATTCATCGGAGGAAGAACCTAAAAGCAAATGATACTTGCTCTTCTTCTCCTCTTGACAGCACTTCGAAGAGTGGAAAAAAGCGTAAAAATGATATGGACCAAACATTTAGTCCCTATAAGTAATCGCATCATTATTCTAAGTGGACTTCGGTTGCTCAACGGGGACAATGAGGAGCCTCCCGAAGTGGTTGATCTAGGTGATAGGATGAGCTTCTCAACCACTTAAAAAGGTTGAAAAGTGATCCGGATCATCCAGATCATCTATTTCGTAAGGCTCTCAAGTCAAAACCGTAAAATGGAGACGTACGTCACTAGCTGGCAAGTACGTTTCGAATAAGTAGTATGGAAAAACGAACGTACCAATTGTTCGTTGTGATCCGATCGAAGATCCCACAAGTGTATGACGCCACTCTGATCACCAACAATCAATTCCGCTTGATTGGGATGCAAGCACACGCAATTCACGGGTGCGGAGACTTGAAATATCCGTTGGCATTGAGAACTGTTAGATCTGTAATATAAGAATATCATAAATATCCTTGAAATAGATGAAAAAATAAATCACAAATTTACCTCAGGTCCCAAATTCTCGCAGACCAATCTTCTCCTCCGGTGTACATCCATCTGCCGTCTTCCTGAGAAGAAAATTATCTGCGTGAAGTATCCAATTTTCAACGCGATTCCTTATACTTGGAAAAAATCGTCTGATGACGAGACGAGACCGCATAATCATAAGACGACCCCGTTTCAAAATACTTTAAAATGGAGATCCTTTTTATAACAAGACGGAACCGTTTTGAACGATTCCTTTTCACTGACAGACAATTTTTTCTGTTAGCAAAACGGAACTCTCCTAATGGCGAAACGGGCTTCTTTCTAGTGATGAAAAGGGCAAAAAATTTCCGATTTGCACGGGAGCAGATTAGACATTTTTCTTGCCGTGAAACGCACCACCGGATTTAGAAATTTTGTTTTTCTCTTCAATCAATGTTTAACGAAAGATAAACACTAGGCTGCCGCCTATCACTTTTCCCTTGTTATACGTGCGTTGAAAAGGGAAACGGAAGTTCTGAATCCGGCTCAGGAGAGACGGATACTATTTTGTGAGAAGACGGGAATAATTTCAAAATTAGACGATTTCCATCTGTTTATAAAACTGCACGGTTATTATATTGAGACGGCCGATTCTATAAAACGGCTTCGTTCCACCAGTGAAACGGACGACTATGTTTGAAACGGTTGCCATCTTATGATTAAAAAATCACTTTTAAGGTGATACTAGCGGCCAAATCGTTTATAACAAACTACGGGCAAACGCTTCAATTCAATAAAAATATCACTCTGTACAAGCATTTCCACTTGAATCAGAGAAGTGCTGTACAGAGCGATGTTTTCATTAAATTGAAGCGTTTGCCCGTTGTTCGTTATAAACGATTTGGCTACTGCCACGCCGCTAGTATCACCTTACGAGTGTAGATACGGAGTGTTTCCAACATTCAAGAAAATTTTACAAATTGTGCTATCTTCATTACTCTCATCCTTTTCCTTCTTATCGAGTTTATTAAATTTGCACAAATGTCGGAAAGATCCACATTCGCCAGTTCTGTCTCTTCTTTTGACTAAATGAGTATGAAAATACACTGTGCAATAATTCCAAACAGGACATATTCTTCTTATTTTCGTTTTCAATAGTCGTACGGTTCCTTCGATAATCTCTCGTTCTGATTTTAGAGGTACACAATTGATCGCGTGAAAAATGATCACGCACGACCCACGAATAATCGCACCGTATATGAATTTTTTCACAATCGACGGTGAACAGATAACATATGAATAGTTAAACAGAATAGAATAAAAACCTGAAAACCCAGTCCGGTGACATTCTTTGGAACTCCTTCGTAATTGATACAAGACAATGGATTAGGATTATTCGACGCCAAATCGTACATTCGAATATGTTGATATCCAGCAGCAGCTATTATGTATTTATCCGGAGTAATATCCAGGGCATTCACTTGCTTTGAAATTCAATAAGGAAATTAAGTTATGTTATCGATTTGGTCCAGGATAAGTATAATAATTATGAAATAATTGTTTTTCTACTTTACTCCAATCACGATCCAACGAATTCGAATGAAAAACAGTGGTCGCGATTGCGGTTTTACATAATCGAAACAATGAAACGGATCGATTAGGCTGAAACTCCTATGGGGCGGCAAGCATCTTGGTTTTCAACTGTGATATAAATTTCATCGAGATCGGGCAATTGAAGCAGGAATCGCGTGGGTTCGTAGGAATTATCATCAGTACACAGTAAATACACATATAATCAATTATATATGTGATCAATTATGTCCACTCAACAATAATCGAAGGCCTCTTTGTTTATAAAAGTCTTGTTCATATGTGTATTAGCATGTGCTGATCATTTTTCCGATGGAACCACCAAACCGTCAAAAATCGAGGGAAGATACGAGGTTCTGTCATAGTACCGACGATATGCCAAACGGATATAATGATATTTTTTCGTTGATAGAGCATATTTTAGTGTAAAATGTCAAGAGTTTCCGAAATCGGAGAAATGAATAGTGGATTTGAACAATAAACGGAATTTTCAACTTTGAGGTATCATCAAATTCTTTTCCTAAGAGATTCTTCATAGTTGTATTCTGGAAACTCAACTGTCAGACCCCAAGGTTTCAATACAGCAGGGTTTTTAACTGAATTATCGTAATGAAAATAATAGAAGAAGCTGCACAATTGATACGCGCACTTCCAGAATCATCCTCGATTGAAATCCGAAATAAATTAGACACTGTGTTTTCAAAAGATCCAAGTTTCAAAGTGCTCGAACGAGTGAATTTTTATATTAACGGGACAAATCAAATTCTGCCTGGAATGATTTCTATGGAAATGGCACCGTATTTTAAATTCTGTCTGATGACATCAGTAGATTTAGAACGCTCATTTTCGGCTTATAAATTGATACTTAACGACAAGCGTCACAAATTTCAAATAGAAAATTAGGAAAGATACATAGTAGTATATTTTTATATGAATTATAATTCATAATTTGGGATTGATGCTCTGGAAACAATTGCATTTTTGAATTTTCATTTTCCAAAGTATATTGTGCAATTTGCGGAGATTTATTTGATTTATAAAGCTTAGATTTAATATTTGAGCAATAAAATGTTGGTTTCAAATCAAATTGTGACTTTTTCATTAGTGTATATTTTGGCATTTTGGTAGGGCATATAATCCGACGTCTACTAACCAATATGTATTCATTATGGATATTTTGAATTCAAAGTGGAAACGTATTGAATGCCCGGATAATTCATTATAAAATCTCGATATGAGTTCTTTCTGAACATTAAGTTGTTCATTGAGAGTGCAATTTGAATTCAAAATATTCATAATGAATACATATTGATTAGCATAACGGGAACTCGTGTGCTGCACGGGCTCCGTCCTTCCTGGATACGGCCATATATCGCCTAGTAGCGGGAAACGACTCATTAACGCAAGAAATGGACGAAAGATTTTCCATTGTTGAAAGATTAGGACGGAACGGCGATCCAATAAGAAAAAAAAAGTAATTTCATTCCAGATTATTCAAGTAAATCTTGTGCTCTCTCGACAGCCATTGGTCCGTTAGTCAGAGTTTAGGCAGAACGTTTCAAGTGTATTTTGTGATTTTATTTTCGGATCGTTTATGAAGTTCGAGGTATACAGGTTTTGACTTCTGTAAGGCAGTTGATGATCCCTCGAGGTTGATTTACCGTGCAAACAAATTCTTCTATGTTGAAAAAAAATACTCGAAAGAATTTAACGAAACTACAAAATCTAAGCCATTCTATTCGAACAAGTAGGGTGCACGGTTTTACGTCAATCGAACGATTCGATATAAACTAATGTTCACGTAGGAAAGATTCGATTGAGGCTCTGTTGCCAGCAGGTCGAAATCATTTCTCCTGGTTAAACAAACCCATTGATTCTCGCCAAATCTCATGGAATCTTGTACAATATTTTTACAAAATTCCATTCAACTATTTTCAATGAGATTTAATCAGAGGAATATATTTTTCCACATGTTCTTGAAATTTGAATCATTTATAGAAACGAAACACAATTCAAACTCACAAAATCTGATGAATAATTCATGTTTATCTTCTCGAATCAACTCCTTAGAATTGGGCCCAGACAGCATAACTTGTTCTCAAACAGTTCTTAATCCTCAGTCACCCTACAGGGGTCTAAAGGGAACAAGAGGTTTTTGAAAATCTAATCTTCTGTTCATAGGGATGATAGGGTACAACACGGTGACCAATTCTCAAATTTCTCAACTTTTCTCATTGGTTATTCTTTTTAATAAAACACTGTGATCGGTTGATCTAACGGAAAAAGTGCATAAATTATGCATAGTTGGTCACTCTGGGGTACAATTTGAAACCAGAACAAGGATCAAGTTCGAGAACCATGGTACATTTTTGATCATGTAAAAAACTTCATTTAGTTGATTGCAAACCACAACGAAAGGTCAAAGAAAACACGCGAAAATACGTGGGGTAACTGAGGGTTAAAGAATACCATTTGAATGTCATGTTTTTTGAGAAAATTCTTTAAAAGTACGCACAATCATTCATTTGAATCCCAAAAGAATTCTAAAGGTATGCCCGTTATGTCAGTAAGAATGAAAACATATACAAGTGCAGACACCACACCTAATCTGCCCAAAAGAATTCATAAAGTATGAATAACCTATTCTATCGTTTTCTATAAGGTATTTTTAACAGAGCAACCACACCGTATTTTTTTATTTGATTCAGACAGAACACAAGAATCTCAAATGAATTATGAAAAAAGAACTCTTGAAGAACTCTTTCAGAATACAAAGTGTTCTTAAAGAGTTTGAAAAGAATTCGATTCGTCCGACATTTGCGAGTTCCGTTAAAATTCTCAAAGAAGTTTCATCCTTTTGAAACTCTTCGAGAACACTTTGTATTTTGAAAGAGTGCTTTTTTCAAAATTCATTTGAGATTCTTATGTGCTGTCTGAGGATACAATCTGTTCTTCCATGCACGAAAGATCTTTTGTACGAATGCATCTTTACTGTCAATATTCACATATTTTTACTCTATGAATAATTTACTTTGTTATCCATAAGCAATTCATGAATTTTCACACACTTCTTTTCTTTATAGCGACATTACTTTGTTGTTAACAAACCTACAATCTTAAAACCGTATGATATGCCATTTATTTCTATGTATTATATATTTCTCGCACTGAAATTAATTGCCAACTGATGATTACTTCAACTCTTTACTCTGAATTCTCTGCAAACGCAAAAGGAACTTGTGTGTTGTCTGGGGAAACATCATTCGAAGAATGTACTACAAGATTTTGCATTTTCAACAGCTGATTACTTTGTTATTCGATTGACAATTCGTATCAATAAAAGATTCAAACTTCCGCAACATTTTTTCCACTGTGGTTCTGATTGAATCTTGCATAACGTTCGGACCAAATCCCATGGAATTTCATTTTGTCAGATTTTATGGAACTTTTTTAACCAGAGTCGAAATACACAGGTATAACTGTGTATAACGACAACTGCAATCGTGGATGGTTACGTCTAAAGACACTCAAGAGTATCGCAATAAAAGCTTGTAAACACTCTTGAGTGTCTCTAGACATAGCCATCATACATTCCGAATCGAATTTGGAATTGAATACTTTTATATTTTCCACTTTGTATCTTTCAATATATTCTACCCTTGATAATCGAAATCTATCCCATTCGAATGACATTGTATCGAGTAACTTGGTTCAAAATGATTGAAAGGGAAAAAGCAAAAATACATAATTATCAGATAACATTAAGGATACAGAATCCGAATGTTGAGCCGTGCGTTGACAAACTCCTGTGTGAGCTTGCCATATCTTGATAGTATGATCATAACCTCCGGTGGCAAAAATGACTTGTTCGTTGCTCGTTCCATCGGCGGTCATATCTCCTGTAATTCAATATGACAATTTCAATCATAAGATATATATCTTACTTTAGATGTCTCCATTCTTTACATAAAAAAAACCTAAAACGAAATGCTCTCACGTAAACAAACAGGATTAACCTATAAAGTTGGAATTCCATGGAAGCGTAAAGGCCTATGCACAGTCATGGTTTGTCTACACGATTCACGCCAACGCAAGAACGCAATGCGCAGAAACTGTATGTATACAACAACACCAGGGATGAGTTCTGTGCGCGTGCAATAGCTAAGTTCGTTTACCGATGTCCCAAGTTACCCCAACTCGCTCCAAGTATTTTGGATTCGCTACTTCCAGTTTAAGCAACGAAATGATTGGTTTGGTACAAGTTGGAGCAACTCAGGGCACGTAGAACGAACGAACCTAATAAGTAATATGCGTTAACTATGCGCAGATTATGCATAAAACATGCAGAATACGCAGAAAATGCAGAAATGCATAAAACATTGTAAAATTAATTTCGACTTGAAATTCAAAATTCAGAATATATGAAATAGATGTTCATGAGTGTTGAAATGGTAAACAATTCATATTTTTGAAATTATAACCCAACTTGACCATGAAAAAAGATGATGCAGAAAACCCCCTTTAGTTATCTGCATTATCTGCATGAGTTTTATGCGCACATTATTTCTTGCATAAAACCTACCGTATTATGCGTACCCAACCCTGAACAACACTGATCTGTAATATCCACTGGATAGTGCATCATAGCATAGCCTTCCCGTATGTGAGTATGGTTTCCATCAGGACGCCGCCATGAAGCCGTGTGGATTCCACCGTGTTTGTGATCAACACCTGCGCAGGATCGGCTGATTTTATTAAATTCAATTAAATTCTGTTGAATAGGGACAATACCACCGATATATATATATAGTTTTCTAAATGAAACACGTTTGACGAGCTATACACTGTTGCCAGGAAACCTCTAGATCTAACAGAATTGATCAACCACGTATTCTCATTAATTGAAACAACCAATCAGAAAAAAATAAAAACCTCTAATTGGCAACAGAGGCTATGCATTATCTGGTAGATACTATAGATCAGTGAGGCCCACCAACCAATCAACAATAACCACGATCCAACTGATCCAAGCCGTGTGTCGTGTAGTGTGGTGTTGTTTTAACGTCTGCTAGAATGGCAGCGACAGTTCGATTTCTTTGGACATTATTTATAAGTTTAACGATATGCATTATTTTAACAGAAGCACGCGTCAAGTAAGTAATTATTCGATTCTGCCCGCCCTTATCTTTGTAATTGGTTTTTCGTAAATCGGTGCACGCGTATAAATGTACATACGTACCGATGTTCTAGCCAAATCATTCCCTCTGACACTATAAAAATAAATAATTGAAACGTTATCGTTAGACGGAGAAAACTGTTCTAATCATTTTTTATTCTTTGGATTTTAAAGAAGAGACTTGTACGCCATCCTGGGTGTATCTCAATCCGCGTCGGAACAAGATATAAAAAAAGCTTATAGAATGCTAGCGAAAGAACTACATCCTGACAAGAATCCAGGGAATCCCGAGGCCGAGGCTAAATTTCAAGACTTGAGTTCGGCGTACGAAATTCTCACAGATCCAAAAAAAAGAAGTATGTACGACAGATGCGGAGAGGAATGTGTCATGAAAGATAGCATGTCGTCCAGCATGGATCCTTTCGCCAGTTTCTTTGGAGATTTAGATATTCATTTCACTTCGGAATCTCATCACTCTCACGAGATTCCTAAAGGATCTACCATTGTCATGGATTTGTTCGTGACGTTGGAAGAATTATACGTTGGCAATTTCATAGAGGTAGGTGAAAAAACCTGCATTATAAGTTTACCCAATTTTATGTGAGTATCCAATTTTTAATGCCTCAACGTCATTTTTAGATAACTAGAAATAAACCTGTCGTCAAAGCAGCCAAGGGCACGAGGAAGTGCAATTGCAAACAAGAATTCGTTACTCGGAACTTGGGAAATGGGAGATATCAGATGATTCAACAACCTGTCTGCTCCGAATGCCCGAACGTCGTATTGGTTAACGAGGAACGTATATTGGAAGTTGAAATCGAGCTTGGAATGGTAGACGGACAACAAATTTTATTAGTGAGCGAAGGGGATCCGCACATCGACGGGGAACCAGGAGATTTGATATTCAAGTATGAGATTACCCTTTTGTTTATCATAACGTCACGTAGGTAGTATGAAAATAATTCTTTATTGTCCGCTCAGAATTCGAACCCTCGCACATCCGATATTCGAGAGGAAAGGAGATGACCTCTACACAAATGTCACAGTATCCTTACAAGATGCTCTAATCGGTTTTACGATGGACATCACACACTTGGATGGTCACAAAGTCACCATCCAAAGGGATAAAATCACAAAACCGGGAGCTCAAATTAGGAAAAAAGGTGAAGGAATGCCTAATTACGAAAACAATAACCTGTACGGGACTCTCTATATTACGTTCGATATAGCTTTTCCCGACGGAGAATTAGACAAAGAGCAGAAAGAAGGTAAATATGCGTCATTGAAATTTTACTTTTCGATTTACTACTTCAAACAGGTTGTCTACTAGTCAGGAATTTCAACGGAATCGATTGATCAAAAAATCGGGTTGAATAGAATGGCCAATGAAACGAATTAAAAATTCCCGGAGTAGACATCCTGCCTCAAATCCACAGTTATTTTATATACAAAAATTTTTTTTTGATTACAGCAATAAAAAAATTACTTCAACAGAATTCGGTAAATAGAATTTACAATGGCTTAAGCGGAAAATAGGTGTCAATTCAGAATATTGTAAATGTGTAAAATGAAACTGTAAAATGTATGTATTATAAAATACTTATCAACTGCGTTCCGATATCTAAAGGAATGATATCGAAAAGTAGTTATCATGCTTAATATTCGTATAGTATGTTTCTATTTTGCATCGAATGGTGATCATTCTTATCATTTCTTTAATTCTTTAAAGATTATACCAACGGGTTTGGTAATATGGATTACGTACAAAAAATTATCACATCCGATTACATATTATTGTAACTTTTTATGCATTTATCGTATGTCGTGTCAAAAGACTTTGAAAAGATTATATACGTTCGTGTATGTACCTCTTCTCAACGTAATAGGTTTATCAAGGTGATACGAGTGACCGTTGAAGATGAAACCAGACCCATTGGTTAGAAAAAGACACAAGCCAAAACTATTTTGACAAATTATGCGAAAACGAAGCAATCAAAATCAAGATACCGTTCGGTACAGCCCTTTTTTTATCGACAAAGATGGTTCGTCCAGAGCAACATTGGATTTTATTGCTGCATTTTCAAATAATTTGTCAGAAAAGATTTGGCTCAGGTCACGGCGCCAGGGATCGCTGGTATCCCCTTAAGTTGATACCAGAGTTACCATCGGAGCACATTTTTCTGCAACAAAATACTCAAAACTGAATTCATAAAAAAAAATCCGAAATCTTCAAGGATGATTCTTTGAGACGCTATCGAAGAATCATCTCCGAAAATTTCAGATTCTTTTATGAATTCAGCTTTGACCATTTTGTTGCAGAAAAACACGCTCTGATGGTAACTCTGGTATTTTCTCAAGCAATATGTATTTGAAAGGATAATTTATTCTGTTGCAAATTAATTGTATACGAATGCGTGTATGTACGGATGTGTGTAAAGTGGATTCATGTACGAATGTTGTAAACGTAAGGAAAGAAAAAAAATTACCAAATTTTGCATTTGAATTTCAAAGGAAAAACCGGAAAAAGAATCGATGGGATCTTAGAAAATTCCTATTGAAAATTAGAATACGGAAAAACTAACTGCGTCCTTCCGATTCAGCAAATTTTGCATAATAATTAAGTTCTTGTTTTGAATTTTTCAGATCCTTTTGATATATAAATGAAATAAATTTTATTTATTCCACTCGTGTAATATCGTTTTACTTCGTCAACCCTCTCAAAACATATTACAGTAGCCTCTACAAAGTTCTCCAAGAGAACATGAAGGTTCAGGGAACGTTCACTAGAGGTGTATTCAACGTCCGGACATTTGAAGGTCCATTGGACATTCCATGGACGTGAATGTACGTAAAATAGAAGTACATTTGATTCCAAAAAGTTTATGTTCCTTTGGGGTTGGTTCGTCTCGTTGTGTATAGTTTCATACCTGTCTTAAGTTGACGCGTATGAGTTTCAGACCAATTGGAACAAAGCGATTGGACGGGGAAGGACAAATGTGATTACAAATGCGATTTTTTCGAACGCCCGTATCTTATCTCTCGCTTTTCCGATTCTCATGAAACTTATAAGATGTTTTTGCGATGGTCCGATGGTGATCCCATACGAGTGTCAATTCAATCAATACTGAGGGGGAAAACATTTTACATATTCAAAAAGTAAAGAAAAATTGCTAACTTTTATGTCTTCAAAAGTTTCCAATACGTTTCAAAGATACCAAGTAACAAGCGTTCGAAAATTAGGAGATTCAAAAATCATATTTTCGGAAAAAAACCTTAAGAGAATACCAGCGATCTCCGCAGATGCAACCCGCTATACAAACGTACCGACTGAGTAAACATTTTCTCGGCAAGAATACTCTGAACTGAATTCATGAAGAAATATGAGATTTTCAAGAACAAATCTTTAATCTTTTATCTACTGTTGTACATCGCCCGAATTTTGAATTTCGAAAAAAAACTTTGTGTGACCCACTGAGAGAAAAATATTTTCTTGAAATTCAGAATTCGGGCGATGTACAGCAGTACATAGAGGATTAAAGATTGATTCCTAAAAATTTCATACTCCTTCATGAATTCAGTTCAGAGTATTCTTGCTGAGAAAATGTTTACTCAGTCGGTACGCTTGTATGGCGAGTTGCATCAGCGGGGATCGCTGGTATCCCCTTAAGAGGATACGAGCGTTTACCATCCGAGCACGTTGGTTAGAAAAAGACAAACTTATACAATAGAAAAAGAGGTCCCAAGTGAACGCTCGTATCCACTTAACGGGACACTAGCGTCGGTAACGAACCTCTCTTTCTATCATATGATTCTGTCCCTTTCTAACCAATGACGTGAGTTACCGACGCCTGTGTCCCGTTAAGGGAATTAGAGAGCATGGAGAAGTGGGGAAGGGGAGAAGTTGAATTTTGCGCAGACTTTTCTCAAAAGGTACGTAATTAATACAAATTTAAAGTGAATAATAATGAATTACGTACTTGGGATTGCGCACTGGCACGCACTTTGAATCCCCCAATGCTTTCCGAAGGCTAAAATATAAAATTGTAAAATTTTAACCTCTAAATTTGAACAAATTTCACATTGAATTGAAATTTGATTTATGGTCATCCTCAGGGTTTGCACGTGATATACTTCGAAGTATTTTACATAGTTTACGACACGTAAGAAACCGAGTATCTTACGCATAAAACCAACCCCTTGTCTTTGGGAGGATAGAAGGGTTCAAGTATCTTACATATATTAACGGGATACTAGCGATGGTACCAAACCTCTCTTTTTATCGTATAGGCGTGTCCTTTTCTATCCAACGTGCTCTGTTGGTAAGCGCTAGTAACCCCTTAAGTATCAAAAACCAAGTATGATACGTAAGAAATTGAAAAATCACGTAATAAACCCAACCCTGGTCATCCTAAAGAGTTGAAGTCCCCTGGTCTCGCTGTTTTTAATATTCTGCGCTTGCGCAAAATTTCGTCCAATGGGCTAATCGCACACTTTACCTCGTCGTTTTCCCCTCAAAGTTTTAACCCCGCAAAGATACGCTTCGTCCCTATATTCCCAGGGCAGGGGTATGACACTTCATATATTTGCAATGTGTAAACTATGTTCAGAGTTTATCCGATCCCCCCGCACCACCACTCACCCCCGTTTTGCTAGGTGGCGACACTTGCATTTGTCATATGTCTCATAAACCAAGGCAATTCAAATGTTTTGGGTGATGAAATTTCGCAGATTTCATATTATGACAAACGCAAGTGTCGCCACCTAGTCAGTTATAGAGATGAGGGGCACAGAGGGGATCGGATAAAGTTTGTACACGTTTTGAGAGTAAGTGTCATACCCCTGTCCCAGGGCCACGCAACTCCAATGAAAGTACTTGGGACGTGTTTGCGTGCCCTCTCAAAGGTTGACTGTCATCCGAACTGAAAATCAAAATGGTGGCCTGATAGAGCGACCCAACCTCAGCATTATTTCGATTTTGAAATATGAATAATATTTCAACAATATAGAGTGACAATGAGAAAATTCTAGAGCCAAATTATATATTAACACATATAATTCATTTTTATAATTGTTCACACTTTATCGTTGAATTACTGTTGATGTTTCCAAATCTAAATTGATCAGCATTATTTTGGAGGTTACCTCGATCCAATACGATTGAAGCGCCACCGTGCTAGTTGACTTGTCCCTAATTAAAATTTGGTTCGGGGTCATCCCATAGAGTTGAAGCCCCCTGTATATTCCTATGTCTATGGGGTTAATTGAGTGGTTCTTCGGTGTACAGTGTACACCAGGGTTGAGTTTATTACGTGATTTTTCAGTTTCTTACCGTAATATACTTGATATAAAAAACATAATATGTGTAAGATACTTGAACCCTCCTTCCCCCCTAAGGCAAAGGGGTTGGTTTTGTAGGTAAGATACGTCGTCATAAACTATGTAAAATACTTTGAAGTATATTACGTGCCAACCCTGGTGTACACCGAGTAGATTAGCTTTCGGTGTATTTTCAGTCAAAATTGAGTGTCAATTAGGTGAAAACTCGGTGAATCGGTATCCGACCACAAATATTGTAGGTTGTTTCTTAGTTTAAATTGGGGGTGAAATACGGTGTAAAAAATTCACAAATATGCTCAGAAATTCCGGTGTTCACATGGTGTAACATTTTTGTCAGGGTATAAGGTAGAGGAACGGAGAAACGTCCGCCGATCGATGGTAGTACTGTCCGATGGTGGAAAAGCAGTCGGTGACTCGATTTGCAAATCGCTTACGTTTGAGCATAAAAGACTGTTGAGTATAGCATCCCAAACAGCCCTATCCGACTTTCCCACTGCTTAAGGCCTAAGCATATTAGTTTCGTAAACGTGAACGGGAACGTCAACGGCTGCGCAGAAACCAAAAACATGGTTCTACGCATCCGTCAACGTTTACGTTTACGTCTCCCTTATCTTTGTGCCTAGGCCGTTAGGTTCCTTAATGTCGCCGTTTGAACCAATCCATAGCGCAGCAGGGGTATGCAACTTCATAGGATAACCTCAAACCGTATTTCGATTACGGTCATATTTATTCGTATGGCGGCGTGTCGATCAGGGGCTAAAACAGCAATGGCGGTCTAGTATAGTGACATAACCTTAGGATTATTCTCATCAGTTTGGATCTTGAAAAATTAACAGTATTTCAACAATAAAGCATCAGAAACGACTCTAAAACTGAATCAGTCCAACTGATAATTCGATTTTAGAATTGTTCAATGCTTTATTGTTGGCATATCGTTGATGTTTCAAAATTTGGATTGACTAGGATTATTTTGAGGTTCAATTCAATCAGTTTATTCAACTTCTAATTACAGAAATTGAAATGGGCGATTATTGGCACACAATCCACGAGCCTATTTTGAGGTTGTCCCGGTATACCAAACCGCCATATCGATTTTTAGTTCGCATGAATATTTATTTAGTAGATGGCGCGCAAATAAGGTTTAATTGAACTTATTGGAGTTGCATCCCCCTGCAGCGCAGCGCTGAGGGTTCTGGTGGGCTGCATAAACTATACCTATTGCTCAGTCATCTAATCAAATTAGGAGTAACAACCCATCAACACAGCCAGCGCCATTTACTTGTTTAATTATATGGCGACAATAAAAATACCTCGTTTGCTATAGTTCAGTCAGAGAGTCGATTAGGGCTGATCCCGAACTATTGTACTTTATAGGAAAAGGAGTGCTTTGACCAAAGTTTGCGTAGATACCACAAAATATTTCTGAATTTTCAATTTTTTAATTTTCTGATAAATGCCTAAAGTAGAACATAATTAGCCGTATCTATTTACATATTAGGATATGTTTTTCCTTTTTTTTCAAAGGCAGTAGCAGTATAATCTCAAAAAGAAGTCGTCGATGCAAGAACTTTGATTTCCGTAGGAATTGAGTCTGCTTATCGTACCGAGTAATTCTCTGGTAACGTTGTCGGGTCTGTAACGAACCGTTCCCTCGAAGATGGCATCCCCTGGAGTCGTTTGCAGGGTGACGGTATAATCGATCCAAGGATGTTCCTTTTCGGAATCAATATATCTTTTGGCATCCTTGATCACGTTCAGTTCCAATCGGGCGCATCTATAGAGTTTGTCTAACAATCGGTTGATGTGTTGAAGAAGAAATTGAACGTTGTCTTGAACTACGGTGTCGTTGAGGGATACATCGGTACTGTCGCGACAAACGCACCAATGTTCCGATATCTTGGCATCCGCGCAAGTACGTTGATCCGGTATAGGCAGGAACAAACTGATGCCTCGAGGTAATTTTGGCTCTTGAGCTAGTTCCGCGATACGTTTCGCTAATTCCTCCTCCGTTATTCTCTCTGGATGTAGCAAATCTCTAATAGTTTCGTGAAGATCGAAAGGAGTGGTGAGACTTCGAGTATTTTTTTGTAGATTGCTCAAAGCTGTGGGATTTTGTTTTTTCCACCAATCGGGAAGCATTATGAACAAACAAGGCAAATTTGCTTCCATTTTACCTTGATACGTTTGACGAAATTCACCGTATCTCATGCCATGATCGCTCATCGCTATCAGTATATGATCATCCAAAAAATTTTTTTCTTCTACGTTTTTGAAAAAATTGCTGTAAGAGTCGTCACCGTATTGAGCGTAGCTCATGTAGTCGTGGGTGAAACTGGCTTCCCATATGAAAGCAAAAAAAGGTTCTAGGAGGGAAAATCGATCAATTATCTTGGTAGCGACGTCTAGGAGGACGTCAAATATTTTCCTGGTTCCAATACACAGGAAAGCATTTAACTGCATGGTGTTACCGATATCCTTCTCCGCGGCGAAGATGAAAGGTCTCAGATAATAATCCGTTGGCGGGGAAAGAAATCCTGGTTTCAAGTAGTTGAAGATCGTCATGTGGTGAGCGTCTTCGAGAAGAATCGTTTTGTAACCAGCGGCGCTGAAGTTCTTCCAAATTAAAGGACAGGAGTCTAAATGATCGTTATGGTTCTTCCAACAAATTCCTTCCATTTCGTTGGTATTGAGTCCCGAGAGAGTGGGAATGAGGTTAGGGTAGGTGTTATCCGCGACTTTCATGTAACCCATCATTTCTATCGCATCTAATTTCTTAAGATATTCAGCCGTCTTAGGCATCGCGCGATGAAAATTTAATCTGGACACTGCGTCTAGTCCTAAAATGAGGAAACTGGGTTTCCTCGGTGCTCGTGGATCGTAAGGAGGCGGTTTTCGATCGGCCAAAGGGGGAAAGAACGTGTGATAATCTCGATAAATTACGTTGCCGGATTTCGAACATTCCACTTTGACGAATTGCTCCTGGATTGTAGCTGACGTATCGAAAGAATTACAGTTGTCGTCGAATCTGTGAACAAATGCAACAAGGTTTTGAGAAAAACGTGATATTCGAGAATCTTTTTGAAGATCGATGGAAACGATAGATAAGGTTCGGAAATAGTACATTGTGTAACAAGTGCGCAAAGTTGGCGATTCCCGCACAGTGTTGTGATATTCATCGAGCTGGGAAATCGCAGCTTGGTCACGTGACTACGTTTTGTACTGACACATGTGAGCGCTCTTATGGGTGAACCGCTCACCGACAAGAACACATACATGTGTTGGTGCAAAACGTAGTCACGTGACCGAGCTACGATTTCCCAGCTCGACGAATATCACAACACTGTTCCCGCACGAGCGTGAAGCCAGTGCTGCCAGAAATGAAGGAGCTCCAGCGTTTTACCCTCTCCATATACCATTGCAAAGCACGCACGCTATAACTATAGATGTCATATATATAGTTATAGCGTGCGTGCTCTGCGATGGTACATGGAGGGGGTAAAACGCTGGAGCTCCTTCATTTCTGGTAGCACTGCGTGAAGCTTGTCGCCCGAGCAGTGATGCCAGGAAAGACGGTGTGGACCGAAAAATCAGCCCCTCTACCGCGCACACGATGATACTTTCGTATCCATGTGAGTCACACGTATACGAACGTGTCATTGTCTGAACAATGGAGAGGCTGATTTTTCGGTCCGCACCGTTTTTCCTGGCATCACTGCGGCCGAGCGTAGCGAGGGCGACAAATCACGCAAGTGGGGGGATCACCAATGCGCACGAGCTGCTCATACTATTTTTCCTAACAAGGTGCGCGAACTTCGGTTTTCCAAGCCTGCGTTGCTTGCCAGTGTTGCCAGAACAGCAACACGGTTGCTAGATTTAGCACTATGAAAACATTTCTAGCCCTGAATTTTTAAGTACAGCACTTAGCACTATGGATAGCACTTAGATTAAATATCTAGCACTATTTTTTCAAATGGAACATATATTTATAGGTCATTACTAATTGAAAATTTTAATTATCTGAGTTATTTGCATGATGGAAAGTTCTATAATTTATATGAAGAGTTTCCTTCTATGCCAAAGGATTATTTAAATTGAAATTATTCGTTGGAATAAAAAGTATGTATTGTATCGTGATTGAGGATTATTATTGGAAATATGTTGATTATTGAATAAATGATTACCTGATGGCAAAATTTTCAAGGATTAGTTTGATTCACCCTAAGGGGATAGGTCTTGCAGCATATCTATTTTGAAAAAAATCATTATATATATATATATATTTGGTCAAATAAAAATATTGTTTTGTTAGAAAAAAGTCCAGTTTCCAGCAGGGTTGGAAGTCATTCAATTAAAACTCATTTGAATTGACGTTCAATGAACAATAAAAATTTAATTTTCAATTGAAATTTTTCTCAATTAAAAATTAAATTAAATTCTTAATTGAAATTTATTTGCAACAAACAATTAAATTAAATTCTCAATGGAGGTAATTTCCATTTGACAAATCAATTTAATTGATTCAAAATCAAGCAATGGTTGATCCATTTTTCTTAAGTTTTCTTGTTCTTTCTTAATTAACAAATACAGAAAAACAAGAGCGCATCAGGAAAATCAATCAATCATTGCTTGATTTTAAAGCAATTACATTTATTTGATAATTGGAAACGACTTCAATTAAGAATTGAATTGAATTTTTAATTGAAGAAACTTTCAAATAAGAATTAAATTCTAATTGTTAATTGGGTGCTTCTTCAATTAACTAATTTACAACCCTGGTTGACAGTATATTGATACATGATTTTGGTCATTGAATATCGAATCAAATATCCCTGAACATCTATTTGGAGATGTAAAATGGAAAAATAAATATACAAGGTATCTCACTAAACACTCTGACCCTGCTGAATGTAAATTCCTGATATAACAAAATGTGCAAAATTCAAAATTCTCTATTTTTCCCGCGTATTTTTTTAGCACTAACATTTGGCAACATCGAAAAAAATCTAGCACTGTCACCAATTCTAATTTAGCTCTGAACAGCACCGACTGCTGCGTCATCTAGCTCTGCGAGTCTATAACCTTCTGGCAACACTGTTGCGTGCACAGAGTGAGTGATTCAGTGATGCCAGCATTTGGTCGACCGAGTCGATTTTCCCTCTCCATCACATCTGTCTGTATAGAAATGTCACACACACAATCGAACCTCCGACAAAAGAAATTTGCTTGTATACAGCGTGATGGAGGGGGAAAATCGACTCGGTTGACCAAATGCTGGCATCACTGGAGTGATTCCTACACGGCAGTGTGTGGAATCACTCACTTTGCGCACGCAACACAAGCTTGGAAAACTGAATTTTGCACACGCTGTCAGGAAAATGAATTTTTTTCGCAAAGATAAGAAAAATTACGAATACCGTACAAAGAGTAACGGGTACGATCGAAATTCAAGGGGATACCAGAGTTACCATCGGAGCACGTTTTCTTGCACTAAAATACTCGAAACTGAATTCATAAAAAAATTTGAAATTTTCAGGGACCATTCTTTGAGACTTCATCCTCATTTTTTTCAATTTGTGAAAAACAATTTTTTTTTGAAATTCAAAATTTGAGCTCTGTAAAGACCTAGATGAAGTCTCGAAGAATCATTCCTGAAAATTTCAGATCTTTTTATGAATTCAGTTCCGAGTATTTTAGTGCCAGAAAACGTGCTCCGATTTGTAACTTTGGCATCCTTCTACAACGCCGAACATGAAATTTTCTAATGCGGACGGTATAGTGTGATCGTTGTTCGGCGTTTTGAGTTTCGATCATTCACGCGTCTGCGATATCGTTATAATTATATTCTAATAGTGGCGTTTTAGATTATCTCCGCAGTGCCACATTCACTATATAGGCGGACTAGGCCCCCACAATTGAAAGGGCCCTCACTTCCCCCCATAAAAAATTATTGGTTTGACTATTTTTCGCGAAAATAGGATTTGGAAATGTTGGCTTTAGAAACTTTCTTGGAATTCCAAAGTATTGATATTCAATCAGTGGCGTACTAGAGGAGAATTTGGGGCTCCCCCGTGGGTGCTAGATACGGGGCCCTTCTGATCCAAAAAAATGATGCATGTAATTAATGGGATTTTTTAGCTTTCAGCCAATCAGAATTCAGCAACTTCAAGTCGCTAGACCTCCAGAACTATCAATGATAGAATAGTGAAATTTCTTTCCACAAATCCGCCGTTTTCCAACTTGGCGAATGGTGTTAAGCTCAAGTATGTAGCATACAGTGTTTTTGAATGATTTGGATTTGAAAAAAAATCTAAAAATGCTCATATCTCCAAAACTAAGCGTCGAAAAAATTTTTTTCAAACGGGAAATTATTGCATTTTGGCTGCAAATTATACCTGTGAAATCCGGTCCGCGAATTCTGGGACACCCTGTGTATATATACATATCCATACTTGAGCAATTTATCCTAGAGACTTTTTCTGTTCATAAATCTCTCGCCTTACATGGGCCCCAAAAAGTTTCGCCTAGCGGCCCCACTACACAGAAAAAAAACAATTCTTGTGTCAAAAAAACATGGTTGTCTTCGTTATATATGAAACACGGATTGTCTCAGTTCAATGCAATTTGCTTGAATCAAAACAAAATTTCTTGATTCACCAAATCGCATTGAACTGAGACAATCCGTGTTTCATACATAACGAAGTCAACCATGTTTTCTTGCTACAAGAATTTTTTTTTCTGCGTATGGTCAAATCCGACACTGTCCCCACCCGAAAGGAAAGTTTGCGCGTATCTCTCCAAACCCCAAGAGAGCACAAACCTTTTAGGTTAAATTTACGTCCATTGTACGTAAATTTACGTTCATGGAATGTCGAATGGACCTTTAAACGTCCAGACGTTGAATAGATCTCCATTGAACTCTCATGTTCTCTTGCAGAAGTTGAGCATTCAATTGATATTTGCGTTTCGAGATGTAGTGCGGGCTCGGTAAAAATCTGTCGATGCCCTTTCTCAATCTTTTAAATTTTTCGCTTCGTGCGCTATTCGTGTACGGACCTCCGATGCCAGATACAACGAGATTACTCCCTCCATCACACCTATCTGTATAGAAATTTCACACACCCAATGAAACTGCTGACAAAAGAAATTTGATTGTGTAGAGCGTGTTGGAGGGGGTAATTTCGATGAATCTGGCATCATTGGTATGGACTGTGAGAAGTTTGACGTTTCAACCAAGCGTTGAGAAGAGATAGTGATGCCAGATTCGAGACCGTTTTTACCCTTTGCATTGACCGCTCTCCCTTTCTCCCACAATGCGGATTAAGTCGGGCGAGCGATAGAGAAAGAGTACCTATTTCTCCCTCGCTCGTTCGACTTAATCCGCATGGTGGGAGAAAGGGAGAGCGGCTAATGGAGAGGGTAAAAACGGTCTCGGTCTCAAATCTGGCATCATTAAGGGGTTACTAGCGCTTACCAACAGAGCACGTTGGATAGAAAAGGACACGCCTATACGATAGAAAGAGAGGTTTGGTAAAATCGCTAGTATCTCGTTAACAGAATGGAAATGGTGTACCTACGTTACTGAATTGTCTTCGTTCGGAGTTCTCCAAAATTTACGCCAACAGCATTCAATCTTATCGGTCGAATTATAGTAATAATCTCGTACATGTGGATTTACATAAACGGCTGTGTTGTTGGATTCGATGAGTGGAGGTTGATTTCCGTGATCGCACACGAGTGGGGGCTCCGTACGATAGTAATTCATGGCTATTGAATCAAATGGATCCAAAGATGGTAATCGACATCCTTTCGTTCTAACCAAGAATCTGAACGAGGGTTCCATCGAAGGTTCTTCGTCGTTGAAGTCCACACTGGTCTCTACGAAAATTAAAAGACGGGCATTTAGTGATCAAAATTTAATACCTCCTCGTTCTTTCTGAAGTTGGATTTAGAATTTTGGGAACTCCGGGGCATCTCACTCCATAAACATCATCGATCGTTGACAGTGCCGGGTTCACCGAAAGTAGGGCCCTAGGCAAACTTTGGTGGGGGGCCTACACTGTAAAAAAAATTTCGGTAAATTTACCGAAAATATTCGGGAAGCAATTAACCCGAACTTTCGGTAAAATTTCCAATTGGTATCGGGAATAATTTTGAATGTATCCGATGATTTTACCGATTACTTTCGGGAATGATATGAACTCGAGTAACTTGAAATTACCGAAATGGGATGGTAATTTTACGGGTTATCCTCGGGAAAAATATGGAATCGAATGGCTCAAAATTGCCAAAATAGTATGATGAAATTACCGAGATTCGTGAATTTTCTGCAGTTTTGTATCACAATTTACATGTACTGGAAAATTATTGCTCAAAATATTCATAAAAATTGAAAAAAAATTTTAATACGCGAACTGATTTCGCATATTGCTTGTGTTTCAAAGATCACTGAGGAACTTGATCACTCCATCTAGATGAAGAGAAAATCATACCTACCTAGCGGGGTTCGAACCTACATTCCTACCTACCTACCGACTGAAACCTAAGACCTAACCGCTGAGCTATGGCGCGACATGCTGGATAGCCACCTTGGAAGTCTACATATGTTTCATATTTAGAATACACAAAAAGATAGACGAGGTGTGAATTTTCAGTTACTTTTGGTAAATTTTCAGGACCGTGCTAACAAAATTGTCCCCGCCAGTACGTTTTTTTTCAAAACTCGAAATTTTTTCCAAGTCCATGGAAATCTCATAGATTACTAAAACTTTTCCCACAAACTTCGGTAAATTTACCGAAGTTGTTTGGACAAACTCCACCTGGAAATTTTTTCCAAGTCCTGATTCGAAATAAAGGGAGAAGTGAAAAAAAATGGTTTTTCCCATATGGACCATTCGATTCCACATCTGTTGAATCGGATAAGAAACTTGTTTCTGCTAGTACGTATTTTTTTTCAAAACTCGGAATTTCTTCCAATTCCTCTAATGTATTACAAGAACTTATCCCAAAAACTTCGGTAAATTTACCGAAGTTGTTTGAAGAAAATCCACCTGGAAATTTTTTCCAAGTCCTGGTTCGGAATAAAGGGAGAATTGAAAAATAAATTGTTTTTCCCATATGGACCATTCGATTACAAATCTGTTGAATCGGATAAGAAACTTGTTTCTACCAGTACGTTTTTTTTTCAAAACTCGGAATTTTTTCTATAAGTCCTGGTTTAAGATAAAGCGAAACCCATACAGGGTTCATCAATTGGCCCAATAATGGCACGTTACTGGACCACAAACGGCGTTCTTCGCCCGTCAATGGCGCCCATTAATGGCTCATCAATGGTTAATTGCTGGATGATAACGTGGGTCCAGTAATGGCAATTAATAATGGGCCATGTATAAAATTATTGATTGGCCCAGTAATGGGGCTAAATGATCCCGATTTATGGCCAGAAATTTCGGGATCATGTTCGAATGTCAGCCATCAATGGCAGATTCCTGGGGTATAATGATAATGATATCCAATGGTGATACGACTGCGTTCCAGAATAATCGGTCCAGTATTAGTTCAAATGAGTGGTTAAGTGTGACCCAAAACACTTGTTTGTTTTTGTTTTAGGGAAATTTGTCATTCCAGTTTTCACAAGATCAGAAATAGATGTTTTTTTTTCTAAATAGATTTGCATGCCCGATATTTCCACAATCTGAAATGTAAAATGATACGAGTCAAAAGCACTCTCGATAAATCAGTTGAATTCAGTTGCTTATTCCTTCAAATTTTTTGTTATTCACATGAGAAAGTAATTGATTATCTATATAAATAAGAATTCATTTGAATCATGTAAAACGTATTTGATGGATGTGAATTATTTATTCAGCGTAATAGAAATAAGGCCAAAACAAACTTTTTTCACGGGTGATTACGAATACAATATATTCAACTTTGAAATCCATTTCACTTAGTAATAGACCATATTTCAGCCAGTAACGGGGAATCAATTGTTGGCCGTTTACCATAGCCGTACATCGGCTGATTATTGGCTGTTTGCATTGCTGGCCTTTCTTATCAGCCAGTGGTGAGCCACACTTGCGCCAATGATGTGAATCCATTGTTGGCCATTCAATGGTGGCCATACATGGGCCGATTATTGGCTGTGTTTACATTATCGGGGTTTCCTGTATGGGAACATGAAAAAAATGTTTTCCTCGTATGATCCATTTGATTCCAAATCTTCTGAAATGATTAAAAAACCTGTCATTACGAGTAGTTTTTTTTCACCTCGGAATTTTTTCTAACTCCACATATCATGGACAAAAATTTTCCCGAACAACATCGGTAAAATCATGGTACCTGAGTTTTACCGAACTATCTTCGGTAAAACTCTTTACCGAACCAGTTTTGGACGATTCCCGAAGGAAAATTCGGTAAATTTACCGATTTTTTTTACAGTGTATGTAAGGGCAGCTTAAAAACGATAAGTTGAAAATATAAAACTCCGAGCTACGAAATGAGTTGAACAAGAGACTTGAATGTTCTTAGCTTAAATATTTTGTCAAGAAAAATAACGTTCTGTAATCCAAACTTATCGGCTGAATAAATACATTAGTCAACTACTCTTCAACATTAGATTCAAAATACTGTGAGTCATAAAATTAATCAGTACGATAACACATCAATTTATTTATTATTTTTTTCATTGGTGGGGGCCCATAGGCCTGTGCCTAGCAGGCCTAGTGCTTAATCCGGCTCTGATCGTTGATATTAAGCCTTGCTTGGAATAATTTGCTCAATTTCATTGAGATTTGGCGAGATTCAATGAGACTTTTTCATCAGGGATTTGATATTTTCTAACTCCCTGTGACTTTTCAGGTTCGTGGGAACCCTAGTTTGAGTGGTCATTCACCGTTGCAAAATTCGTATTAGCCAATTCGATTGACTGGATATTTTGAACCAGCCCTAGCGTGTATGAATTTTGGCTCCACTTCGGCTTATCCCTTAGGAAAGTTTTCCTCGTCCATGCAAAATTTCCTCATTCTCTTCTCTACTTTTTCCTTAAAACATGGAAAATAATATGAAAATCTTACAAGTCTATTGAAATCGACAGGGAAAACTTTCCTACGGGATATAGACAAGATGGGGCCAGTGTAGGCCCCATGATACATACATGCTAGAGAGAGCATTTATGGAATTATCGTTCAATAAGGCAAAAAATGTGCTACCTTGACTGGTGGTGTTGAAAGTGATCTCCAAACGTCGGAATGGACCAGTAGAATAACCATTGATAACGATCAGCGACGTGAGCAATAGCCCAAACAATCCTATCACCCATTTTTGTAAACGTGGCCCACCAGTTTTTCGTATCCCCATCTCGTACGAATATTTGAGCGATTGCTTTTCATCGTCTTGCTGCACTCTTTTATCACCGCGAAACGCTACCTAACGAATTAAAACACATCTTTATAATTCAGTCAAGTTCATTCCATGTCGTCTGACGCGTGAAACATATCGCATCAGTTATTTACCGGGCGGTACGTATATTCTCAATCGAATAGAAATTATACAGTGTGGAGAACGAATGAATTTCATTGCTTCTTCGTCGATCGATGAATTGAGAATAAATCAATCCGTAAATGCTTTGATCGTTTCACAAGAATATAGAATCGCGCTTTGGAGGGGAAAATATCAATTCGAGATAGAAGATTCAAATGTATGTTTTCGATGCCAATCAATTTTGTCCTTCATGTAAGATCAAATAAAATAAATGAAACGAAGTGAGTAGTAATTTGGATTTGACGATATCGTTGAACCAGCAACATTGAATTCTTATCGAGAAATATTGTTTGAATGAAAACCTCTGATAGATAAAATGAAATTAGTATTCTCACAAATGAATTTGCAACGCGTCCGACGCAACCTCCGTAGAGGTTTATGATCTTTATAAGTGCTTGTGTACAATGATTTTTAATTAATCATAGCCACGGTCGTACATACAGGTCTGGAAATTGAGGGAATTTTAAGTGGTAGGGGTGACTCGCTACATTTGACCCATTTGAACCTTTTTTGGTAATTTTTTCAAAAGAGTTTGGAAGTCAGTCTGTTCCTACTAGATTTAATCAACAGAAGAAGTCATGACGTAAATTGTTGGTTCTAATTACAATCAAACGATTTACTGTCATTTACTATATATTTTTGTGCAAATTTCTACCAGGTCATCAATTGCAAAATTTTGCAATGGAATTCACTGCTAGTATACTACAAAATTTGCATTTGGTAGTGTTTGGGATGAAACCCTGTTCAAAAAACCCAGTGTTCAACTAGGTTCGACCATGCTGGAAAGGACCAGTGGGAATTTGTTTACATGGTCGACCCATGGTTCTATCTAAGTCAGTACTACCTACCCTGACAGCAAAAGTTGCAGTGCAACTGTTGCTCCAGTGTTGCTGCACCAGTTTGTGTTTTATTGTTGGAGGATTGTTTGATTTGACATGTCATAGCTCCATGTATCCAAACATCTTCATGACAACAACTGTCAAGTTTGCTGCATGTTGCTGCGCGTTTGGCGACGCAACCTCCCAGCTACTTCCCAACAATAGTTGCTCCGTGTTGTTGTATTTTGCTGTCTGGGTAATATAATAATATAATTCTACCTACAAATCGATACCAACCGGCATCGTTCCATCCCGCCTATTTAGTACCAAGCTGGGTCGGAGCGTACTTGTTGTGACCTCAAACAGCAATAAACGAACCTTTGAAATTTCAGTAGAATAGAACTCTTAGAACTTCTCTAGAGCTTTGACATTTTCATTGAATTTTTTTAGAGATTTGCCCCACTGGGATTTCGAAATTTTCTTTTGTTTATTTATTACTTATTTGAAAAGCATCGGATTTTTTAATTTTGCAACTAGGTGGATACTTGGTGATCAGTTTGTTAGGTTGTTTGTATTTACAAAGAAGTGCATCATAATATTTTCAGAATCACTCCGATATTGGTACACTTGGAATGAATTGAGTTCAAGTTGGTATAATTGGAATTAGGCCAGTTTAGCTGGAACCAAATTGTACCCGTATCGGTTGGTGAGCTAGCCATTATAGTCTGCAATTGATACCACTTGGAACCAAGTTGGTCCTATATTGATCGTTGGACCAACCATCATGATCTTCAACCAGGGCTAGATCGAGGGGCACTGAGGCCGGGGGCCATGAAACAATTCGAGGCTCCCTTCGAGGGAAAAAGCGGGAGGGAGGAATGTTCTTCAGAGCTTTTTACATTAATTTTCTTCCTCGAATGGGTTCCCCGGTGATTCCCCTTGATCCAGGGCCTGTCTGTAACTGATACTAGCTAGAACTCAGCAGTTCGAAGTGGAACCAAGTTGGTGCCTTTTCGGTTATTGGGCCAACTATCATGGTCTGTAACTAGCACCAGTTCTGCCGTCCAAAGCAAGAAGACCGTAAGTCGCATTTTTGGCGAAAATGAGTTTTTCATATCATTTTGATCGTGAAAACATTCTGCATTGTAACATGTTTTTCATTTTGAGAAAAACTTATTACTCTTCTAATAATAACGGTTCGAAGTACGATGAAATTAATCAAATTTGAAACGTTTATGGAAAGACTCGTAATTAACACAAAAATGGGAAGTCAATTACAGGTGGATGAAGGAAAAACAGGCAAGATGCAGATATATCATACATCTGTATATCATGTACCAGCAGGATCAATATCAATAGGTAGCGTCGTAAGAAAATGAAGAAAAGATAGGAGCGTAGTAGATATTCAACAAGTCATTGCATCAGGTATACTAGACTATCAGATTCTTTCAATAGAATCACTGGTAGATGAAGAAAAAGCAAGGCGGACGCAGATGTACTATACATCTGTATGTCACTTACCATCATGATCATTAGGTAGTGTTGAAAGAAAATGAGGAAAAGACAGGAGCGCTGTGGGTATAACACAAATTTTTACATCAGATGCACTTGACTGACCAATTGACGAATGATTACGCAGACTGTTTAGGATGAATTCGATAAAAATTGAGCAGATACAAAAGTATCCAGATTATAGAAATTGTTGTAGAATAACTAGAGGTCAACCCCAGTGAACAATTATACGAGGAGGAACTCTACAAGAGTTCTTCTCAGAGATAACATTGAGATTACTCATAAGGATATCATGCAGTCATCAGACGTACGAGGACTCTGTGTGAAGAGCTCTGTGGGATATCTTTGGAAAGAGAACATTATGATTTACCCAGCCAACAAAATCAAGGCAGCGCTTCTGGCAGTGGTGCTACCATTCACTTATACAGTTAAAAATCTTCTGTACATATATGGCTTCATTTATGTATGGAAATAGGAGCAATTTGGTAGTATTTTTACTAGGAGCACTACTTGGTAGCGCTTCCTGATAATACTGGTAGCGCTGAGGTAGTGCTACGTATGAATTGAATCATATATATGTTATGGTAGTATGCAGTCTCATGGGAATGGAAAAGCTACTACGTTGCTACCACTAGCACTGCTACCCATACAGCACCGAATACTCCAGTAATGTATCAGAAACGTCTCCGTTACAAAAGCGGACATAGAAACGTGTTTGGAAGGTATTTGAAAACTTTCTGAAATGTTTCTATGTCCGCTTTTGTAACGGACACGTTTCTGATACATAACTGAGGTCTTCGGTGCTGTATGGGTAGTAGCGGAAACGTGAATTTGGGAGCACTTTGCTGGCTGGGTAGTGGAACTCATGTCAAATAGTTATCATATCTTAAGTGTCTTCCAGAAGACCACTTGATGATATCTTTCTCAAGATTTCATTTTTATTTCACAAGAATGATGCTCAGAAGTTGTAATTAATGATGCAAGATGTCCGCACACGCAGAAATTTTTTCTTCTCTACTCTCTATACTGAACATAAAGGTTATGAAACTGTTCGATACTGAAAGTGTTTGTTCAATAATTACTAGATTCTTTTTTAAATTATCATTCATGATACTTCTTATACATAAGTAACGCTGAAATCATATGTTCCAGTAATTGAAACAATCAGGTATGTAATAAAGTTTATAATTTTCTGTGAGTGCATTTTACTTTATCACCCCAAGAAAACATAAACGTTCAACAAGCGATCGTTGAACCTGAAATAAAGCTACGGACGTTTGAAGATTCATTGAATGTTCGCTGAATGTAAATTCATCCAAAATCAACCTAATCCACGTAATTCATTTTCTTCTTTCCAGTGAATCGTTAGCAATTGATTGCCAATCAACTAAGAATGTTTGTCATCAGTTTTTTTTCAGAGAATCATTCTCCTCATATCCATGCATTCAAAAACGTTATCAGTACATTAATAATGAATTGATAACAAGGATCTACCGGGAAGAAGGAGATTAACGGATTAGGGAAAACGTCTACTTTAGTAGGCCGAAATTAGGCCTTTTTTCATCATTGTTTTATAATAAACCTAGCCGGTGGATCTTTTCGAAATTTCAAGACTTCATGAAGCATGTCTTGGAGTATAAAAAAAACTTTTTTTCATAAAATTTCGTCAATTATACCGAAGGTAATCCTAAAATATGGATTGATAGATTTAAAAATTTCTTCTGCACTGCGTACACGATTGCGTTCCACAGAATTATCTGAAATGCACAAAGTTTTTTTTTATGAGTGTATCTTCTATGTGAATTAAAGTCACTGAATAATTTGTTCTGAAAAATGAATCAAATATCTGTTCGAAGTGTAAAAATCGATTCTTCTGTGAAATCTAAATTTGAAATTTTTATTTCTGTTATTAACAACTGTTTTTGTATGACTTTTGAAGAATTTCATCAATAAATATAGAAAAATTCACAAACTAACAAACTTACTCACTCACTTTGTTTTCATACTCACAAACTTGGAAAAAACCCTTTTTTTCGTGGTTCAGATAATTCCGTGGACCCCAATCGTGCACGTAGTGTAGATTGAATTTTTACATTAATTATTACACATTTTTAGGATTACTTCCGAAATAATTGATAAAACCTTATGAAAAACACAGTTTTTTTATACTTCAAGATACGTACAATAAAGTATTGAAATTCCAAAAAGATCTAATGGCTAGTTTTATTATGAAACAATCATGAGAAAGTGGCTAATTTTGGCTTTCTCAAGTAGACCCAAGTAGACTCAAGACACCCTTTCTAAATGAACCCAGTGTACGGAGCCCAAATTTTTAAAAAATGTCAGTTTCGAGAAATTCTTTGCAAACAAATGTGCTGAGATGTTAACCTCGTAACCTCTTCACTGGATAAACCTCAGAAATTTCATCTTTCTAACCTCATGAATAAGAACTCTAAATACCTTCGAACTCAAGAGATTTATCCGAGGTCATACGTATGAGCTCTGGACTTGACCAAGGTCATGACATCTGTAGAAACTCAAAATCAGAAGCTCTTACAGATGACATTCCATGATGTCTTTTTCTCTTCAGAAATCGACGCATTAGATAACATTCAAAGAGCTTTATGTTATCTTGATGAATGTACTTCCTGTCATCTTGCACAAAGTTATGAGATCTTCAAGAACTCTTCATGAGAACATATTGTTCATTGGGACACCTGACTGATACGACTGGAAATACAATTCATTCTAAATGTTTCCTTCCAAAGTTCTATCTCTCCAGATGTTCCATCCAAGCTGGATTACATTTCTATTCTTACAAATTTTTATTTTTATCTTTATTGACCTGATTTATGGACAATAGAAAAAATGATATTTTGATATATGTTAAATCAAAAAGTTCATTGTCCTAGAATTGTAAGGTCAATTAACAGGTTAATGTTCAAGTTGAACTTTATTGTATTTTATTTATTGAACTGATTGAGAATAACGGAGTGACACTCTAAGCCTTGACAGAGAATTGATTTGGTATTGTTCCTTGCAGGTTATCGCCCAAACAATTCTTCTGCCTCATCACAACATTTTACGGACAGACAAGAAACTAAAATTCTGTACCTTCAATGAACTACCCCTACCACCTGAGCTTCTAGACTCGTATACATACGATCGTGACCATGGCCATGATATTGAAACAAAGCGGATCCAATGTATATAAACTTAACGAGAGAATTCATTATAAACTAGCAACAGCCATTCGATCTCAATCTTGTTTCCATAGAGAGCTCAACCGATTCCATCTCAAACTGTGTTTCTATCGTTTAAAGTTTTATCTACGCTTTTTCCAACTTAAAACTTGTATTCAACCGCGTCGAGAAGACTTGAATCCGAGGAGACGTGAATTTTTTCATTGAAAATGAACAAACTTTTTGAATTGAACGGAATTAACGACAGAAATAATTCCCCAGCGTGTGTGTACAGTGGGGCCTACACCGATCCAGCATTGGGCCCATGCTGCTTATAAGAGCCCAAGACTAGGGCAAAGTGGGGCCAAAATTTATACACGCTGGGGTTAGGCTTTTAATGGAAATGAGAGAAGAACTATTGCTGGCAGAGTGTTCATAAGCACGGGGAAAAAAGATCATGGAATGATCGCTAGAAAAAATAGTAAACTGGTGACAACTACGAATTTCTGTACACAGTCGCTAATAGAGACGAGTAATGATTCATATTTTGGTATGTTAAAATACAAATTAGTATACCAAAATAGGAATCATTACTCGTCTCTGTTAGCGACTGTGTACAGAAATTTATAGTTGTCACCAGTTTACTATCTTTTCTAGTGATCATTCCATGATCTTTTTTCTCCGTGAGGCTTCCCTGTTGAAAATCCCAGGCAGAACCGGACAGAAAATTGTTGTCAGGCTTTGAACGGTTTCTTTCCCAGGTAATTCGAGCAAAAAATGACAAATTTTCTATTCGATTTGGTCCGCAATCACTAAATTGTAACACCCTGTCAAAACTTCGCGAGAAAAGTTTCGTCGGTTTTTGACTGGATATTACTGGACAGTCTGAAAATTAAAAGAAAAAACCGTCCCAAAAAATTTCTTTCAGTTTTTGACAGGATATTCCGAGTTGATAATTTCGGACCAAATTGGCCCCGCCTGGCATTTTTCGCAGGGCACTTCCAATATTTCAGTATTCCGGTAGTATTTCGCTAAACCGAAAATCCGGAATTGCAAACATATACCGCGAACCGGTGGAAAATTTTCCAAACCCAACAGGAGTATTGATTAAGGAGGAGGTAGAATCCAACATAGGGCCGGTGAAACAGTCCTTAGCAGTGTGCAGAGTAGGGGTGGGTATATGGACAGAAAAGGGGGTAGGATAGGAAAAACGAAGCTACACGGAGAAAAAAGATCATGGAATGATCGCTAGGAAAGATAGTAAACTGGTGACAACTACAAATTTCTGTGCACAGTCGCTAACAGAGACGAGTAATGGTTCCTATTTTGGTATACTATATTGTATTCTAATATACCAAAATAGGAACCATTACTCGTCTCTGTTAGCGACTGTGCACAGAAATTCGTAGTTGTCACCAGTTTACTATCCTTCCTAGCGATCATTCCATGATCTTTTTTCTCCGTGTAGTAAAAAGAAACATTCGAAGGCATCCTGTGTAATGAAAGTTTTGTGTGCCGAGTATTCGAGTGTTAACGCTCAATCGTATCATGACATCTCCACGCCATCTTATCCAACTTTCTTCAATTATAATTGATGGTTATCCCTAGTGAAAAGAAACGATAGAAACCGATTGGTAGAGTCAAAAACCGCGAAGAGGACGATTCAAAATTTATCTATTTCTATCTGTTCCTATGCGACTTTTCACCCTTCCGATCGGTTCCTATCGTTTCCTTGTTCCAGGGATACTTGGATTGGTGTTTCCTCATATCAAATGAAGTAGTTGCACCACCTCGGTTTCACCACACGGAGAGAAATTTAATGGGAAAGATTACCATTTTATTCGGAAAAGTTGAACAACGACTGATATTACAAGTTATTGTCCAACTTTTCCGAATAGTTCTAGTTTACGAATGGAATGGTGACCTTTTCACACAGTAAGAAGTAAAACTTAAAGTAATCCCGCATATCAGCTTAAAAATGCAGCCAAAAGTAGCGCCTATTCGAACTGGAAGTAAGCAATGAAAAAGACTGAAATTCATATGCGGGATTACTTTAAGTTTTACTTTTTACTGTGCAATTAGATTTCTCTCCATGCATAGGATCGCTACACTGAGAAAAATTTCATTGTATCATCGTAGATGGTGAAAATGAAATCTCACCTCCTTGTAATCACAGTTGACAGGCATACTAATGACCTTCCACAGTTTGGATTCACTGAAAGTTTCGTCCTGTACTTCAACTACATTGACGTAAATACACATGATTCAACGGTTATTGCTGTATATCATTGGTATCGTCTTAGCTGTATCCTTTGCATCGTAGATGATTAAGGGTTGTAAAAATTTTGACCTATCAGCGACAATGTTTACACTCAAGTGTGTGTACGCACACGCAGGTATACGCGAGGAAAATGTATTTCCCCATAATCATCCGGTGTAAACTGGAACGTGGTGACATTTTTGCAGTAATCTGAACCTAAAAACAGAAACACATCAGTGACCAATAATTTTTGTTCTAAAGTACAACGAATTTTCCTTAAACTCATAGATATATCCATTCGTTCGATCATTAAATCAACTCTTTCGAAATTGAATCTTTACTCGACCAACGGTTGATTTGTGGTTAAGGATTCTGCAGAGTTTACTTGTTTTTCTGATATTTCATCTTTGCATTGACATTGAAAAATTTTATTGGAGCAGCAATTACCGAGCAGCATTATCAAATGTAAATGAAGATGAAAAAGGATCAAAATCTCATGTCGTTCTTGCGAATTTGGATCAGAGGACTATTCGTTCTTGTTTTTCTATTTCTGCGGATAGCAGTTATACGTTTTGTTCAGACATTTCGAAATAGCGATATCGTTCAATTTCTCAATCGATCTCTCCAAATCTTGACAGTTGATTGATAAACATATGGTCACGCACTGTTCACAATTGGAAGATGAAATTTGCAAGTCTTTTTTTTTGTGGCAAAGTAATTGTTTTGCCCTCGAGATTTCCTCGAGATATGTCGAAACGAAGGATTTGTCATTTTTCACGTATCGAATTGCACGAGTTTGTGTATGAGAAACATAAAGACGGCGTTGGAAATAATTTTGACGATGACCCTAGACCGGAAAACAGGCGTTGTCGCCTGGTACTAGGCAACGATTGATACCCGCTGCGTATTTAAACGGCATTTCGAAGCGACATTGCGCTGGACGTCGAGGTGGACGACGACGATGTCAATTTGGTGGCTGTTGCAACAACCATTTAAGACATCGTATCTGGTCGATATCAGCATGCGCGCGCGCGCATCCTGTGCGCTCTTCCAATCTCTGTTCCCAAACATTGAAGGGATAATAGTGGTTGCATCATTCATTTGTGGGATTGCTTTTGGTTGCAATCATCGAAGTTTGATTTGCACGATAGATTGAAATCTTTGGAAATGAATGCTCCATGTCTTACATGTTCCAAATTTCAGAAGAGAAAATCAAATAGGGAGAGCGTCGTACGTTCCTTGTTAGTGAAATATCGATATCCACATTCTGATACGTCGTATCCCACTTCCAGAAAATTTTGTAGGAAACGATGCCAACAGGTGCGCATGATGTGTATTCCTGCTTGAATTAATCCTGGTCCAACATTGACCGAACGATAGATCATATCGAAAGTGAGGATCATTTGAAACGTGGTTGAATATTGTCACAAACTTTGGTCTAGTCTGGATAAGAATTAGTTTTCAATGTAGCGCCAATTGTTGGTAATAGCATGGCTCAATATTGGCATGCTCCTTAATTTGACCTTTTGATGGCTGAATTGCTGGCTATGTTATCGATCGAGTGTTTCTCGCGAGTAGTGAGACATGTATACAAGGAATATATAAGACTCAAATAATTCTTTGGAAGAACATTAAATCGTTCATTGTTACAGATTACACCAGAGGGCTTCTACCGCTGATCCATATTCTGTATATTTCTTATGACAAACTTTAGCGACAAAAAACACCGAGTTGTTTACAGATAAATGAGGAAAACACAATGAAATCTCAAATAATATATATTGAAAATTGTGAAATGCTTTTTATAAAAGGTGAAACTTTTTATTTATTTTTGGGTCAATTATGTTTTACAGTTTCATCATAGGCGCAACATTAATAAAACAAATTTTTCTATTGTTTCCCGTATGGAAATATTTCGCTGAAAAATGTCTAAAAGTATGAAAAATCTCTGAAAAAAAATGAAAAAATTCTGAGAAACTCTGACAAACTCTGAGAATCTCTGAAATTTTGATGAGAAATCTAATATTTTTGGGACATTCTTTACAGACTTTTTTCAGACTTTTTTCAGAGTTTCTCAGAGTTTTTTCACTCTTTTTCAGAGAAATAGTAACGAAATTGCACTCTGAAAAAACTCTGACAAAACTCTGATGGATTGCTAACATTTTTCTGACTTTTAGAAAAAAATTAAAAAATTTTCAAACACTTTTTCACACATGATATTTGAATACGGCATATGAATGTATTTATTGAATTTCAGGATTATTCAATAATCAGAAAAATGTCAACAATTTATTAGAGTTTTGTCAGAGTTTTTTCAGAGTGCAATTTCGTTACTATTTCTCTGAAAAAGTATGAAAAAAGTCTGTAAAGAATGTCCCAAAAATATTAGATTTCTCATCAAAATTTCAGAGATTCTCAGAGTTTTTTCATTTTTTTTCAGAGATTTTTCATAGTTTTGCAGACATTTTTCAGCGAAATATTTCCATACGGGTTGCCAATGATGGTTTATTTCATTGCCATTTCTGCATCAATGCTTGGGGTTCCATTGGAAAAATACATTAATAAATCATAAAATGATGTTATCATTTCAATGTTGCGCCATGCTTGGTTGCCAAGCCTCGGCCATACTTCATCTACATTGCGTCATGCTACCGTCAATGGTAAATTCCTATGATGTGGAATACAAAGAGTTTTCAAAGAGTTTCAAAAAGAATTCGATTCGTGATAGTGCAAAACTGAACGCGTTGGTCGTTTCTGATATGAAATCTACTTTGATGCGGAATCCTTGGCGTGGCTGATGAAGATTTTGTGAAAATATATTATGCGAGTTTCTGTTTCATTTGAATATGATTGATCCAGGTAAAAGTTCATCATGGACGTTAGGCTGGGGCAAGGCTCACCAAGATGGACTGAGACTAGGTTACCAAGCATGGTGCGACTCTGAAACGATAACATCATTAAACCCTGGGCCCAATAGTTTCCATAATCGAAACAAACATAACATAACAAACATAAGCGATCAATGGCAAACAATAGAAAACTTTGTGTGTCAGGGTAGAGCAAACGTTGTCACAATCTTGCGGCGGTGTTGCGCCCATCTGACGCTGATAATTACTTTTATTTTTTTATTGTAGTTACAAATAAAATAAAACATTCATTCAATAATTTCAATATGAACGGAATAAATGTATAAGAATTCCGAGAAGTTGAATAAATAATTTTTCTGATCAGGTCGAACTGATGAATGATGTAAATCTGGTGGTGCTAGCATTGAAGTAGACGCATCCTAGAACGGATAAAGAGTTCTCTCTGTCATGGAATCTTTAGAGATGCCTTATAGATTCATTGAATGCTTGGTTTACCACTTGCAAGAAACAAGTAACACCCTGGCGAGAGTTATTGAAATTTGTCGCTTGAAAAGAAAGTTTCACCTCGGGCCAAGCTATCGCTCAAGTTCAGTGAAGCTATCGCCCAAACTGGACCAAGCTACGCCCTATGCTCAGTGCAACACTAAAATCCACTGTCAATTAACGTTGTCTAACGCTCGGGGCAGGGTCCCGTCATGCGCTAAAGATCTTTGTATGCAATCAGGTTTTTTTCTCCAGGCAGTATTTCATTGAAAAAGATATCCTACTTTACACCGAAAGAAAGGTACCCAGCTAGGATAACTAAATGTTAGTTGCTACAGTTCCACTTTAATACACGCTAGCGAGATTCTACCCTGGTGGACAAATTTTGTTGAATTTCATGCACTTTTGGCACATTCGGGTTTCATTGAAAATTAGCAAAATTCAAATCAATTCGCTGAAATTTCGGTAAAATTCAATAATGGTTCACAAAATGTGTTGACTTCCATCGAATTTCGTTGAAGTTTGAGGATTCTTATTGAATTTTATTGAAATATCGCTGTGCTAAAAGTGAACAAAATTCAACCAAATTTTGCCGCCAGGATAGCTGGGGTAAATAAAAGTCTAGTCGTCTGAAATATGAATAAAACGGTTTATTCGATGGGAATAAAAAAGTTAGTTGACAACTGAATATTATTTATAGTGACTAAATTTTACTAGCTATCGAATAGTTAACTAAACCTGTACTCTCATTGTATTTTGTCTCGCGTATGGGATGTATTTTAGATGTATATCGCGAAGATATACTTTAGTTTTCTATAGAGTGATATTTTTTAATGTTTTACCTTCTGTGATGGTAACAGAGCATTTCGTATGGCGGTAACCAGTAACTCACTTGCTGTTCAGCGTCGATCAAGTATCATCCAATGGTACGAGGACGATCAACTTATATTCGGATAATCATATTTTGAACGTATGAATAGAGGTGAGTTGTAGAGATTGATGACGGGATATTAGAACCATGGTTCTGTATCATATTTTTTTCTTTTGAACAAAAATATAGAATTAGAATATCGACTGATGAATGAAAAGTGAGCTAACACTGACACCGATTATGGTTACGGTTAGCAATCTGTTCAGCTCATCGTTGGTATAAGGTATGTTACAGCATTCTGATTGATCAAATTATTACGCACCAACTGCAAATTATATTTCACACGTATGAGGATTTAAGGGACTACTAGTATGCCGACTGAGCAGTGGTTGGTCAGAAGAAAGCAATACGATGAGACGTGAGGTCTTCGTTAACGTTGCTGTCCCTTTTGACAATAATTTTAACGTATTTTCACACCGTTTATGGATGTCACATGTATGTTCTTGTTGTTCTTTTCTAGTTTTCTTTTATTGAATGTAGTAATGTTCAAGTTGGCCGTTAGTATTCTCTCTCCTCGACGTTACTGGATTCTACTTTATCGTCGAAGAGGTATAAAAAAAATACCAACGCAAGATCGAGAAGAGGGATTGCTTCTTCCAAAGTCCACGAAAAGCATTTCATACAGCAATTTGTGCACTGAGAGAAATTATTTATTATAAATTACTAGACTCGCTAGTATATTGAGGATATTGAGGACTTGTATTTTAAGGTTATATACCAAACGTTCTCTTCAAGAGTACCAGACTTCCTATTATAAAATGTTAACATGCGACCAGGAACTCACAGAAAGGCTGGTGATTTTAAAGGGAATATTTGGTATATAACTTCAAAAGGCATGTATATCCTGAATATATTAGCGAGTCTAGTAATTTATAATAAACAATTTTTCTCTGTGTGTTTTGGAGATTTTTCAATATCCATGTAGCCAGGAACTGTAACGTTATTCACTCTCGTTACTCATTATATATGAAATATACATAATATATATAATATATATATTTTATATATAATGAGTAACGAAAGTGAGTAACGTTACAGTCCCTGCTTGTAACACCAAATATGCAAACGTATATAAGAAATAGATATGTTCGTAGAATGTACGAATCAGATATGAGGAACATATAATGAACGTTCGTAGAATGTTCGAATAAGACCGTTTTTAATATGCTTAGTGCGTACATCGTATAGGGTAAGGCCGGGTAATATGCCACCTCGGGTAATATGCCACTTTTCGATAATTTCATGTTCAATACACAGATATTTTTTAGGACTACGTTAATTTGTTCATTTTAGTGCTTGCATCCATATGACAACAGTTATTTGTTTGCATGTCTTTGTTTATTCGAGACATTGACGTAAGTTGAAAACACAATGTCCTCATGTAATTTTATGCTGTAATTCAAAAGTGAATTTTTCGTTAATGTTTATTAATTTATAATTGAAAGATGAATGATGACAAATTATCCCATCTAACAAATATTATAATTCCACAAACCATTAAGAATATCATTAATGGCGTGGAAAAATTCCTAATCATGATTTTTTTTGTGTATCGGGGGTAAATGCCAGTTTTCAATTTTGGTAATATGTCACTATGCCACTGGTGTCAATTACCCCTAAAACAAATTATACAATGCAGATTTAGCAAAAATGTAACGTCAAATTCCTTCAAGTGTGATATTTCAATGTCATTTGAATATTTTTTGTAATAGTTGATAATTTCACTTTTTCACACCAATATTCTACAATATGTGTCTATATTATACATTTATGTTATATTTTTTAAGGATTTCTTATAATTATTGATTTCCATAGATTTTTGATCATTTATTCTCATTCAAGTCATTAGCCCAACGTTTATGGCATTTTACCCACACATAGGGGGTAAAACGCCACTTTGGAGAGTTTTGGGAATTTCGATTTCACCGCTCAGCTATGAGAACCCTGAAGCTGTGATGCTAATCAAATAAACATTAATAATTATACTTTCAAATGGTATTATTTTTGTTTCTATAATATTTGACATTTAGAAAATATTTTTATTGGAACATTAAGTGTGGCATATTACCCGGCCTCACCCTACCCTCCTGCTGAAAATGTAGCGTATAGAGCGACGCGAAAGAGTAACCAAAACAGTGGCTAAGCATCCCTGGGTAAAAAAAAAACATTGATTCTCACCAAATCTGATTGAATCTTATACAATCTTCTGACCAAATCCCATTAAATTTCATGGCATCAGATTCTATGGATTTTTTTAACCAGGGGCTACAGAAGCGGAAATTAAACTATTCTTACGCTTCATTTGTTCCAACATAAGCTTCCACGAGCGAAAATTCTCACCAGGGTTGAAATATATGATATTCAATCGACCGTTGTTCAATTGACCTATACTGAGAAAAATTATTAATTTATAGTTAAATTTACTATGGGATCTTAAGAATGAAGTAACATACTGAATCCCGAATGAAATTTACTATAATACAGTAAAATTTTATTATGGTATAACAATAGAAACCAGATCAAATTTCAAATGTTGTACAGTAAATTCCATTCGAAGTCAGTATGTTCCTCCATTCCTGAGATCCCACAGTAAATTTAACTGTCAATTTCTCTCATTGTCTCGTTGTAAAACCGCATAGATTATCAGTTTTATAGATTTTGTTTTAGTTTCATCAGGTTTCATGAGGTTTGACGATATGTGCATTAGAAATAGTGTCTATAAGATTTTGTAGGATTTTATGAGACTTATGAGGTTCGACGTGAGTGTATCTGGCACCTGTAGGTACCTGTATACAGGTTCCCTCATCAAATCCCATTGGAACTGACAAAACCCATAAGTCTATGCGGTTCGATATGTGTATTCGAAACAGAATCGATGAGATTTGGATTGATCAAGATTTTACAGCAGGGATATTCGATAAAACGTTCCCATTGGAACATACATACAATATATTTCTAATATTCGTATACCAAATTTAGAGTAATTTACAGTTCAATTTACCATGGGATTATCGGACCGGAGGAACGTACTGACTTTCCGATACAATTTACTGTAAAATATTGTATATTTGGTCAAACTTCTATCGTCACATCATAGAAAATTTCGTTATAAGATCAGTCTGGTCCTCGGTTACGAAGCACCCTTGTTAATTCAACTCTGAATTTTTCTCCGTGTAGAACGTTCGTAGTATGTTCTGATGCTAAGGTAGGTGTACCAGTGCCTGATCCTGTAACAGTAGCTGACACCCTACATATAGATACCATTTAATGGGTCAAGTATTAATTATTTGTTGAATTTCTATGCATCCAAATTTGCGGAACGTTTTGGGAAATTCTTGGCTCATTGAATTGAATCTATACACGGAAGGTTAGCCACTTATCCGATGCATAACCGAACTAGCAACCCAACGATTTTCCGACAGATATCTATATCGGGTTTACATTGGATAATCAACGTAGATATCGTATTTTTATCGGACTTGTACGATAATCAAACAATACGATAAATTTCGGATAGTATTAATACAACTGATGATTGAATTATGAAATTCTGATATCGGTTTCTTTCATAAGGGCTGCAACTCTGAATCGTTATCTGTGCGGTTTGACTCTTCCAATCAGTTTCTATCGTTTCTTTTTCCCAGGGAAGATTATTTTCGAATAATTATAAAACAAAATATATGTGAATAAACGTGAAAAAACATGTCACAAAGTAACCCCCGCAGTCACTACCCAGTGAATACTTACAAGAGAAAGCGCTCTTCAAGAGGTCTTTTGGAAGAATAAAATGGATAGAGAGAGAGTAAAGAATGAAGAGGTACTTGAGAAGGTAAATGAAAAATAGCTGTGCCACGGTAGCAGTGTTCCAGATAACGTGTGAGCTCATCATAAGCTCGTCAGACTCGTCATTCAATTGTTTTTGCCTTGTTATTGACAACCTTGTCAGTGTACAGTGGCTACAACTCTGCTGGAAGGGTTTTGTAAGCTTGTGACTTTTTCGCGTATAAACTAGGAAGCCCATGTCAACCTCGTCACAAGCTTGCCTGACAACATTGCAGCAAGGCTAAATTGCTATCTGGGGTAGTAGCATTCCTAGTATTTTGGTACTGCTCACTACTGCAGCATATATATAATGCAAACGATAACGTAGCGCTGCCTCAGCACTACCAGTATTACTATGGAATGCTACCAAGTAGTGCTTATAGTGAAATACTACAAAGTCACTCCCATTTTCATGAACACCTAACAAAAATTAACCTGGAAATGAGAGGAAAATCCCTCTCAATCAGAAATAGTACATTGTGTAACAAATGCGCACGAGGTGCTCATACTATTTTTCTTAACAAGGTGCGCGAACTTTGGTTGAAAATCGAATTTTGCACACGCTGTTAGGAAAAGGTATTTCACTCTTGTTTTCTTCTTCAGTTGAGAATAATCCCTCACAGCACCACAGTTCCAGGAGAATTCTCAAAGAATTCATGAAGAACACAACCAGTTCAATAAGAATTCTTCCGGAACTGTGGTGATGTGTGGGATATGCCTATAGGATTGAAAGTATTTTGGGAATATGCTTCTACGATTGAGAGTATTTCGAACAAATAAAATTCTTTCACTTCAAAGACCGATCCTCCCCACATAGCACGAATGTCTCAGTAATACTCCAGGATATTATGACAATATTACAATGTCTCCCCAATGTTGCCGAATATTCTAAAGATATTACTAAGATATTTGTGCTATGTGGGTCTTAGATGGAGAGGAATACTTTTGATACCATTCATCAGAGGGTAAATATGTTGCTGAAGTTTGAATCGTTTATTGAAACGAATTGATAATCGAATAACGAAATACCCCGATTCAACCCTAGATGAAACACCAAGAATTCTTTTCAAGAACAAGAACAGAATTCTCCCAGAAGTCTTTTCGATAATGTTTCAGACATTAACGAGGTTTTTCCCAGATGGAAAAACATGCACTGAATATTTTGTAGCATAACGTGCCGTGAATATACTATTATAAAGTTCGCTCAGCTTGCGGTAATGCATAGAATGTAAACATGATGTGTTCAATATGGTGTCATCACCTCGGTTTGCCACCAATAACAATGCTTTATGCGGAGACACCTTGACAACATAATGCGAACATTTATTCGCATGCGTGTCACTATTATGATGACATTATTGAGAAATTTTTCTATCTGGGATGAGAGTACCAGAAATATTGTTTTAATACTCTCAAAGAACTTATTAATGTCCGAAACATTGAACTCCTCCAGAGCTCTACATGAATTCATCAGGTTTTGAAGAATTCTATTCTTGTTCTTGGAGAAGAATGCTTGGTATATTATCTGGGACCTAAGTTAAAGATCCAAAATCTTGTAGCTTTCAACGATGTTTTCACTTTCAAGGAATGAATTTGAGGGGATGAATAACGATGACTTATCACATTTGTGGGTTTGAATTTTCGTTTCGTTTTTATAAACGGTTCAAACTCCTGAGAAAAATGAGAGTGGGTACCCTGGTACAAAAAACTGGATAGGACTTTCCGGGATCCCATCCGGGTGAATCTGGATTCCGATATGGATTTGGCGGGGATACTTCAACCCCTCCTATCCGGATCCTATCCAGATTTCAATACTAGATATTTTTCGGAATTCCACATAAAATTTGGATAAAACTCATCCGGTTTTTCGTTTGGGTTGCATTCAGGATTCCAAAAAATATCCATACTAAAGATCCGGATCATTATCCGATTTTTCCCGGTTCTCTATCCGGTTTTTTTTACTAGGGTCCTCTCATTTTGATATTAATTTTCTTTTTGTGTGAGCCAGAGCTGCCAGAAGGGCATGGCCTGTGAGCGGGAGTGTACCCCCACTATCGTCTCATGTATATAAGTTGCGTGTGTATAGGTTCCGTGCAAAGGTGAGAATATGTACATGAACGATGGTGGGGGTACTATTCCCCTCAACGGCAATGCCCATCTGGCAGCTCTAATGTGAACGGGACAAGTTAATCATTCATGTGACAAATACAACGGTTACTTCGATCATTGATGAGTATACTCACGTAGCTTTCACTCAATTGATTGGAATCAGCTCTGAAAGTGAGGTCCGAATCGAAAAATATCAAAGGCAAAATTTTCTCAATTTTTTCTCAGGAATATAGTGGTCAAAGACTGGTAGTTTGTTTCGGCATATCTTATATTGAAGTATAAACCTCGAATTGAAGAATCATAATATCCGTATTCAAAGTAATACATTATTGGCGTATAAGGATGCTAGAGGTATAATTAGAATTCGTGGATAATAAAAATCATTATTGATGATGGTGTATCGTGTATTAAATAATTGATATATGTGTACACGGATGAGAAGACAATGAGATATCATAGATAATAATAATGATGGTGATGATGATGATGATGAAGATGATGATGATGATAATAATAATAATAATAATCATAATTGAAGTAATAATAATCATAATAATTAATGATATTAATAATAATACTATAATACAGCATATAAGTACATTGGTTTAGTGATTGCAGGCTGCTCCTCTCATATCACAGCGAGGGGCGCTGCCGGGCCCGCTTTTATACACATTTTATCTACGTACAAGATGTTCCGTAAACGACGAATATGACTAGCGGCAAGTTGTGCGGTAAGGAACAAGATCCGTTCCCTTGAAATTCAATTTCCTCACCAGGATTGATTCTTCGTCATACATTAACTCAACCCATTCGTCCGTAAAGGAAGAGAGAAAGCAGCTCCCCCCTCCCAAATTTTCCAACGTCTGGTCATATACATCAACCTGACTTACAATCGTTTATTGGCCTAATTCAAGTTCCTCCGTAATACCTCAAAATGGATGTTTCATGATCGTTAGAGCGTGTGTCGGATCACCGGAAACAAGGAATTTGTATCTTTTGACTTGCGAACGATACGGGGAAGATTTTGCCGCGAGATTCAAGCGTCTGTCTCTGAAATTATATTTGTCGGTTACGAATCATTTCGTATGAAGTGTTTTATACATAATCAATTTGTTTTCAATTTTTCCTCTCTACAATTCAAAATGAAATAAAAGAAAAGAAAAGAAGAAAACGAATAATTAATTTACATTCACATATATGTTCTAAATATGCGTGTATGTACATGTGTATATATATATATATATATATATATATAGATATATATTATATATATTTCATATTTATACACGTATACATACATGCATGCGCACACCCCATACATACACATGTACGTTTGCATACAGTACACACGCTCACAGAATGTATACAATGTTCTTTTTCACTCGTTGAGGAGATAACAAGATGTGATTCAGATGGCGTCACCTGCATCGCAATTTATATCTTCCTACATTTGTTCACACTTATAATATTTTTTTCTTAGTACAATATTTATCTTATATTGATGTCGTTCTCATATTTATATATACATATATATTTATAGCATAGCAATAATATATACATATACATATATACGTAGCTTGTATAATGAGTCTGTTACGTTATTTATTTCGAATAATTTTTTCCTTCGAGTGGACGGTAGATTGATTACATGTAACACCGTCGCTAGGCAGCGCCACGTGTCTTGCGGCTTCACATCGAGCTCAGTCTAGGCGCTGCTATGTTCGTTTCTTTCTTTCCTTTTGTTGTCATTCATTCAATTAATTTTTTTATTGGAAAATTCAGTGTAATAAGTATATATGATCTATATTTTATGTTCAGTACAGGGTGCGAATCTGTAACAAATGGTTACACCGTGTAATCCCGTAGCTACAGGAAGTCTACATATTCGTGTGTCCTTATGTTGCATTCATTTATCCTGTGGTCGAATATTTAAATATCACACAAAATTTTCCAATGTAGGGGGAAGAGAAAGTGAGGGAAGGGAGAGGGATATCCAATTCAATCATTCGATATCCCTTTTCATTCATTTAAGACTAGTGTGATAATAGGAACATGCTTGTCGTCTTTATATCTCGCTTGCTTGATTCAGCGTTACCATCGTACGAGAGGTTATGTTTGAGAGATATGTTGTATTATTATTATTATTGATTTCTTCTTCAAGGGTGACGGGGATGGAAGAGGGGACGGTTCTCGAATTTTTGTTTCCTTTGTTTATATCGTTTGCGCGATTGAAGGAAGACTACTCTCTTTATTTTTCTGGAATTTCTTTTTTTTATCAATAAAAATGCACGTAAATACCACTTTGAGAGGAAGGAGATAAGCTCCCTTCCGTCACACAGCACTCGCAAAAGGAATAAGTCTCTCGTCTCCTTAGAGTTTTGGACGGAGGGAATCAAGTTCAACTAATTTTCATCACAACAAGAACAATTTCACGCGGCTAATCCTTCGCCTCGAGGCGTTGGAGGGGGTGGGAGTCTTGCGCCAGGAGACGTTGCGTCGGATTCCGGTGGTCGGTTGGTGGCAGCAACTTCTCTCTCGAAATGATGCTGAAGCGCTTCGCCCGCCACGGTGCTCCAGGATGTTGGAATACTGGCCGATGTCTGGCTACCGCTATTCGACGACGGGGTTCCCGGGGAATCTCGGGGCGATGGAGTCTGGAACAACATGGAACCCGATGGGATGACGGGTTTTCCTTCGATCAAAGGACCGTTACTTGCTCCAGGACTCCCGTAAATTGAGCCGAATAGACCCGCGTATTTGCCTGTCGTTGCCGAATGTGTGGGCAAGCCATTGTTACTTTGTTGTATCACTGATATTTCATTCAGCTGTGAATTCAAGCATTCGATTGATAAGTTTCGTTTTGAAAGGCTAAGAAACAAAAGGAGAGGAGGCAAAAGAGATCTTACTTTTTGTTGTACACCGTTAAGAAATGGCGCGGGTAGATACGGGTAAAAGAGATCCGGTCGTCTTTGTAGAAATTCCGAGTCCTTGGACGTGAGCGGTAGAGGTGGCAGATCCAACGACATTCGACGACCTCGACGTGAGGCTCCGTTGGTCCACATATGTGTTCCCATATGCACCTGAAATTGAAAAGTTGTCCTGTAAGTTCCAATGCCGAAGCTCTGTGAAGGTCATTGGAAAGCATACTGTTGAAAATATTGTATAAACTAGAGATGGGTAGTAATGATTGCGTGATTTTAGAGATGATGAGCAATAACTCCCAAAATAATTACTGCCGAACTCTGATATAAACATGACTAAGAGTATAGCGGTAGACTGTTTTTTAACTATAATTCTGAGTTGACGTAGGCGTGTTTGGGGACGTCGATTGACCACACCGAGAGAAAAAACATGCTTTAAAGGCAAGAGAGCCTTTCACGCTTCTGACGCTGTTGTTATAGCGTGCCCTTAACGCATGGCAACATGCTTAGAAGGCATGGGACTCATACTCAAAAAGCATAGACTCTTGCGTTTAATGGACGTTATAACAAATGCTTCAGAAGCGTGAAGTGCCCCCTTGCGTTCAAAGCATGCTTTTTCTCTCGGTGCAGGAGTGAAGTTGGATGTATAGATTATGAAGTGGTGTAACTCCCAGTTCAACTTTTGCAAATTTTTCCTTCAATAAGATTGTAACTAGCTGAGCCGCATTGTTAGCCTGTTGAAGATCTTATCGGTAAATGATTATATTATAGTTTGAATCCCCGACTAACCACTCCACTCCCACCTTCTTCCTAGCGGTAATGCCGAGATATGGGAAAATGGGAGTTGGCACATCAACCAAAACTTCTCTGGAAGCGGATGTCACATCGTCAAAGAGATAAATCGATGAGTCAAGAATTCTTGACCCTGGTACCGTTGACGCGAACAATAGTTCGCAGATTATACTTTTGCTGGCCCATTAGCGCGATAGGAAATGAGCCGGGAGTCACTGGGATAATAAAAATTTCACGAAAAATCAAAATATAATGATTCTTATGAAACTCCCTATACCTCTATTTTTACTCTGATCCCTTTCTTATAATTGTTTTAACAAAGAAGTACCATACATTTCCAACAGTGCACTTCACTAGAAAATACAATGAAATAATGAAAGATATGATGCGAATTGAAATTTTACGTTACGCGATTCCGTAGCGTTAGTCCAAGCTTTTGGCAAGGTCGCAAATAGTTTTTCTTTTTTATTCACTCAATTGAATCTTCCGAAATGTTAGTCGAGAATTATAAAAACTCAAACTACAAAGAGGAAGATAGAAAGAAAAAGACGTAGAGAAAGGAGGGAACAACACCTCAGAACAAGAGGATTGCTATGATAATCTGTGAATGTGTGTATACCTTAAGGTTGCCCTTGGTGGTGAAGGCCTTTTGACAGACGGTGCATCGGAACGGCTTGTCGCCGGTGTGAGTTCTCATATGGATCTGGAGCGCCGAAGATGATGAGAAATTCTTATTGCAAATCTGGCACAAATGCTTGCTGGGCACGCCTGCAAATACACACACATTCTAACAGTTTCGCCAAAAAGCGTAGCCCTTGATAAGAAATCTTTATATCGCTTTATAGACATATTTTTTTGCATGTTTTTTCCTTGATTGGAGCTGGAAACAAAAATAACAACCAAAGAAGAAGAGGAAGAAAGAAAGAAAGGGGAATGGAGACGGAGATAGGGAGAAATATATAAACAGAAAGAGAATAGGAGAGAGAGAATCGGCGTGCAATTCAAATTCAGAAGAGTGCAAAGTGCAGTGCGAAGCGAGTGAGAGATAGACTATAAACATGAATTTGTTAATGCGCTCTGATTTTTTGTTTATAAAAAAGAAATGAAAAAGATTGGATATTGTTTGAGCTTTGTTCGTGGACTTACAAAAGAGCTCTGTGGGTCACTTACTGGCCGGTCTCTTTGGAGCCGGTAAATCTCCCTCGGTTGGAGATCTTTTGACCGGCATAGCCGCCTCCATGGAAGTTGGCGGCATCGTCGACGGTGGAGGTGGTAGAGGTGGCGGTGGCGGGGGCAAACTCGATTCGTCCGCACACATCGGACTCGTCGAATTCTCGTGATCCTGAATTTGCGGTTGTGGTTGTGGAGCGAGCTGCTGTGACGTTATTGGTTGTTTGGCATCGCTGAACAAATGCGGTGGCATGTCACGAATCTTATGGGTCAACATGTGCTGTTTCATATTCCCCTGTTGGGTAAATAAAGAACATTAATGAATGCTTGAATTTGAATTACCGATCTCATATCATATGGCAGAAGTGCAAACAGAACGGTTCTGGCTACACCCCTGTCATGTGCGGGAAATGATATAGATTGATAGTACAAATATATCTCTACAGTCGTATCGTCAGGGTTTCTAGTGTTTTGTGAAACCCACACGGAGAAAAACTTGGAGCAATTCTGTGTAGAAATTCGTGTGGTAGCATACTAAAGTGAAGCTGTCCGAAGATTCTCATGATTTATTTCATGCGTAACTTGTTTCTGATGTTTTGTGATATTTGAATCTTCACATCGACTCGATCGACGTTGTTTTTGTTCACAGTGTGCTGCCTAAAGTGAAAATCTGATCACAGATAATAATAAAAAGCTCCTAAGCAGTCCCGGGTAGAAATGAAAATCAGCGCATTCAAAGCCCTGTTTGGGCCCAAGTTGGACTGGACTAAGATCAGACAGGGCCTCGGGTGGCCCAGTTTTTAATCGGGGAAACTTCTACTCGGGGTACCCCTGTAGATGAGGATGTCCATTTTTGATGAGTAATATTTTTCTCTCTTTAAGAAAATCAAAGTTCAAGAAGTGAAGGAAATTTTGCGTTTTGACTGAAGTATTTCATGTTTGTGGCAGCTGCTGATATTTACAACTGGTTCGGTTCAGGGACAATTCGATGGTTTGTCAAAAAAGATGTTTGTGTTGCTTGGATCGAGGAGAATCTTACCAGGAAGAGGTGGTTCGAGGGTAGAAGTCCGAGGGCGGGTGGCATCAACGGGGGCAGGCGGACGGCAGGATAGACAGACGTCAGGTCCCGCCCCCTCCCAACTCCTGTCCGCCCCCGGTTCTTCTTTTCCTCAGGCCGCCGTCGCCTGCGTTCTCTTTCGTTGGGATTGGATTCGAGGATAGTTGTGACAGCGTGAGGAGTACGTTGATGTGCACAGGAACAAGTCTCCAACTTGGTGGTACCGCTATCCTTCTGAAATGATAGGCTATTCACACAACTTTGTTGAAGTGTGCCCTCTTCCGAGGGAACGAAAAAGAAATGATGAGAATCGTTATCACACATAGATGAAATCGGGAGACATGACAAAGATAGTAGCATATTACGAGGATTTGATTATTCTATAACCTTCACCCTCACAGTAACGCCATTGACGCAACGCGGCGTCTCCGCGCCACCCCGTGTGGATTCGAGGTGGAAGAGTGCTCATCCACCTCAAATCCGAGGAGTACAACGGGTAAGTGACGTGTTTTATCAATGGTGGTGCTGTATGGGTTAGCGCTGACTTCAGAGATACAGAAAAGAGAAAGAAAGAGAGAAAGAGAGAGAGAGAGAGAGAGAGAGAGAAAGAGAGACAGCAAGCGTTATACGTTATAAAGGAAAGTATATGTATCCTCGCCGTATGCGTCATATCAGAGATCTCTCCAGTCGTTATTGAGCCTCTTGTAGGACATTGAGGGATCTTAACCTGTACAATCTTCATTAAGGATTAGGCCAATTCATTTATTTGCTTTCGAGTTTCTACCCTTTTATAAGGCTTCTGTTTGAAATTCATCGGTCTTGCACTATTTATGTCAATGAGCAGTGGTTTGAATGTTTTGATCAGGGCAAAATATCCACCTCAAAGAGTTGAGGTATTGAAAAGTGTCTATCATCAGCATCACCTTGTGTAAAATCGACAGCTGGAGCAATTTTAAAATTGTTTTCTCATTTGGACCCTGTTTACAATATAAATTTTTCCGAACTCATTCCTTGCCTCAACGGAGGATCAACACATATGGTTCACGAAACTACCACGATATTTGTTCCCTCCCTCACCTTGCCGCGGGAAAGGAATCGGATTATTCTAGTATTTTTGGTTTCGGGTTTAGAAATTCCAAATTCTGATTAGTTGAAATTTGATAACTTTCGAATCCTCAAGGCTCAAGAACGAAGGATACTAGGATAATTCAACTGCTTTCCCCAACTTGGTAGATCGTGTTTTGTTGAAGGGTGTGAATCGTATGAAAAATATATCCGTAAAATCCGGTTCGCGAATTATGATATAGGTCAACTACGAATATGTTCTACAAAATTGTGCGTATTGTGGTGTCACAGAAACGATATCGTTTGCGTCACTTTCACGAGACTACGCTCGATGCCGTTCCGATATTACTGTGCACATGCCATCACGACTATGGTGAAACATTTAACGATATCGGTCTTGCTTCTTTGTCAGGTTTTTTTTTCTCTGGGCGGGTACTATCGATTCTATTTTCCAAAACTGTTTCCATATCACTTTGCACGTTCGACTCCGAAATGTGAATAATCTTAAGGTTTTTAACAAGAAATTACCTTGGTTGAGAAGCCTCGGTCGCATATGGTACACTTGAAAGGTCGCTCCTTCGTGTGACTTCGGTAATGTATTTCGAGTGCTGAGTTGCACGCGAATGTCTTGTAGCAGATATTACATGTGGTGTTTCCACGTACTGCAACAGATCGTATCTATTGTACACAAAATTACCTTTTGGGCACTCTGCGTCTTTTGCGTGTGCGAAACGTTCGAGTATTAATGTATGTACTATGTATATATTTCTATTTTAAATCGCACTAATCTCTAAAGCAATTCTCATCGTAGTAACTTTGTATTAAAATTTCTTGATCCACAAACGGTATGAATGCTCCTTCGTTCGATCATTGTGCGTAACAAGTGATTGCGGAAAGATGCAAAGGATCGAAATGAATATTGAATGCGAAACGTATGTTGTCAAAAGGATTTATTAATCGTCAATACAGATATGCACGGTTGTCACTCGTTGGAATTGCTCAAGTAATAATGCTTGTTAAAATAAGATAATGCTGACTCTGAACAAGGAGGGAGATGGCAAAGGGACACAAAAGAAATGCACAGAGACAAGGATGAAAGGAGAGTGCAAGGTCCGGCTACACCAAGAGTAATAGGATTCGTATGGTTGAATTTGGCTGAGAACAGCTTAATAACAGACGAATACATAGTTGGGTATGAATGTACAGTGGATGATGGTGATTGTTAATTGGATGACGTAGAGGGAGGTGTAGCGAGAACTGCAGCTCGTCCTTAGTGGTGATGGTGATGATGTTGATGCTAGCAGCGCCTACCTGCTGGCCCTCCGACGGCTAGACCGAGTGGATTGTAAGTCGAAGTCGCGGCAAGTACGGCAGATGTGGTTAGAGAGGCTAGAGGACCGCTATTTGCGTTATTGTTCCCGCTGGATCCGTTTCCCGCTCCTCCTCCGTTCGCGCTTACGCTATTGACGCTGGTGTTCAAATTGGAGGCCGTATTCGTGGATGCCGAACTAGTGGAAACGGCTTGTAACAAACCCGCGAACATGCCAAATGGATGAGGAGGTGGCGGCGGAGGTGGAGGGTGGTGTTGTTGCAAGGGAGGTGGGGTGACCGTCGAAGCTATCGAACCAGGTGTCGAAGATGCTCTAGGAGTTAGATCCAAAGGAGCACCTCCGCTCGGTGGGCTGTTGCTTTTCTCACTGCCGTTGAAACGATGGAACGGAGGAGACCCGGCGACGTTGGCAACCGTAGTATTAGCAGTCGTCGTGATCGTTCTCACTTGGTTCTCCAGAGCAGCCAAAGAGGTCGAAAATGTGGGAATGCTTTCTTTATGTTCGGAATCATTTTCATTGTCCTGATCGTCTTCCCCGTCCACGCTACTACGTCTATCTTGATTCATTTCGCACCTCTCGTCATCTTCCCTCCGGTCTTCTTCCTCGTCGTCCTGATCTTCCACTTCCTCGTTTTGTTCGTCCATGAACCTATGTTGGGATTGCTGCTGGTGATGTTGGGTTGATTCCTCTTTGGAATCGTGAAGGTCGTTCTCTTGGGAAGCTCGATCTATGGTAGGTCTGGGTGGGTGGAACCCCAATGGGAATGCAGCTCCGGGCGCGTGTATCGGCGGAAAGCCTTGCGGTAGGAACGAAGCGAGCGGATGATGCGGATACCCTGGGGGGAACTCGTTAACCTCGGCTGCTTGTATTTGTTCGGGACTGAGATCCGTTGGCTCGCCCGTGTGTAGCCTTATGTGTTGTTGTAATACCAAACCATTGGTGAATTTCTTATGACAAACGGGACATTGATGTAGAACTCGTAACGGTGGCTTAGCTCGATGCACTCCCATGTGAGTTTTCAGGTTACCCTTGGTCGTGAACGCCCTACCGCAAATTTTACATTTGAAGGGTCGTTCCCCGGTATGAGTCCGATAATGCATTTGCAAAGCACTTTTACACGAAAGTACTCTATGACATATAACGCACTGATTCGGATCTGTGAGTTTGTGCTCGATATTATCGACGAGTTGCTGTAATTTGGATGTTTCTGATGTTTTGGTGATCTCGATTAGACTTTCCCAGGAATTGTCGTTACTACCGGGTCGAGGTAACAAACTGGAGTATATAGCTGGGTCTTTGGCTGGATCCACAATCATCTCGCCCGTTCCGCCAGGTGTGGATCCTTGTGACGTTGTCATAGGTATATGTGCTAACTGATGATGTGGTCCAGGTGGTGGTGGTGGCCCGGGAAAAAGAATTCCAGCGAAAGAGGTTTGTAAACTGCCACTGCTCGCACTACTGCTTGCCGGAGAGGCACCTGGATAAGCTAACATTTGGGTGGGTAAACGATTGATGGCTCCTCTACCTGACAAGTTTTCGGGTTGTTCCTCAATTTCGTCGTCAACCTCCATATCCCCATCCGCATCCCCTTCTAATCGAGCGCTCATCTTACTATCCATACTACAATCTTCGTAAGTTTGCGACTGGAAAGATGGATTCGCTTGGATAGTCGATTGGGGGGAATTAAGGTACCGTCTCGACGTATCTTCGAAGTCTTCGTTTTCCTCGTCGCCAACCTCTTCTAGTTCCTCGGGCTCTCTCTTGGGTGTGATTCGATCCACGTCGTCTCTACTCCCCGGTCTTTGATACAATTGAGTTTGATCTTGTACAGGCGATGATCTTTGTTCCGATTTGATTTCACCCCTCTCCTCGAGCTGATGTTTTGATTGACTATCGGTGAAGGAATGACGAGAATTTGACAATGCAACGGGAGAGGTCGGGGACATCGTGGTTGTGGTGGTGGTAGTTACAGGTTTACTTAAATTTTCTGGTACATCCTGGTCATCGCGATTGTTAATGACCGGGGAACGGTACAAAGGTGGCATTCCAGGCAGGGTTAAACTTAAGGGGAGAGGTGGTTGAGGTGGAAGAAAACCATGAGCCGCTGCTGCCGCTGCCGCTGCCGCTGCTGCAGGATGAAATGTAGGATGGTGAGTGGGTGGCGGTGGCTGTGGTGGTGGCGGCGGAGACGGCATTGGCTTTTGACCCGTCGCTATTTGCTGGAGTAATGGCGGGTGATATTTATCTAGGTGTTCGGGAATGGGATTCGGATTCATTTTAACGTGTGGAAATTTGGCGGTATGCCTCTGAAAATGAACCTTCAAATTCCCTTTGGTGGTAAAACGGCTTCCGCAGACGTTGCATTTAAAGGGTCGCTCACCTGTATGCGATCTTATGTGGATTTGAAGCGCCGAATCGCTTCCAAAGACTTTGCCACAGTACCGGCAACGATGTTTGAAGAACGACTCGCCCCTACCACCACCTGATTTCGAATCATACGGAGATAGTCGAGATCCTTTGCCGCTCCTAAATGCCAATTCATCTGCCAAATTGTTTGCTAATAGACCCTGGCTGGCGTTATCGAGTACCTCTTGCGCACGCTTCTGTAACATTTCCAACGTGTTTGGCTCGTGAAGCGGGGGAGGATCCGTATTCGTAATAATCGACGAAGCGAGAGAAGAACTTATGGAACAAAGTGGTGGCATTTGATGAGATAACGGGATTTGACTGCTACTGTTCGTTGTCGTCGACGTGGTGGATATCGACACAACGGTGTTGTTATTCGTCGTACTGGTCGAGTTGGTAGTATTGGATGGAAGTACTGGAAAATTAAGAGGCGATGCACTGCCAGTTGGTAACGGTCTCTCCTGACCAGAAGTACTGCTCGGCATCGTTGGCGACAGAGATGGTTGCTGATGACTCGGAGGACGCGAAGTGGGAGGAGAAGTTAAACTGGATAATGATTTTGGGAGCATGATCGGTGATGGGGAGGCCTCCTCGTTGTTCATTAAAGATGATTCCGTTGTCGTTGTTGCGGCCGTCGCTACGGTTTCATTCGTTGCTGTTCCAGATCCGGTTCCCATTTGTCCAGGTGGCTGGGTATGAGTGACCGATAATTGTTGTTGCAGTTGACTGATCAACTGCAATTGGAACACTTGCTGGTGTTGTAGCGTGTATAAATGACTCTGTAGTACAGCCAAATTTTGTAAAGCCGCTTCGCTATCGACTCCACCGGCGAGAGCAGTTGCCGCGAATTGTGCGACCGCCACTTTAGTATTTTGAAGAGCCTCGAGAGTAACATGACTAGTTCCAGCTGGTGGAAAGATTCCTGTTGGCGGGCCACCCTCCACAAAATTATTATTATTCTCCGCATCTTGACGATGTCGTATTTGTTTCCGCGATCCCTCCTCATCGTCGTCCTGTTCCTCTTGTTCGTCAATCGTTTCCTCTTCGTCCTCGTCCAAAGGATCCTCCTGATCCTTCTCATCCTCGTCTCCATGATGGGAACGCGACGCCGTAAGATCCACCGCTTCCTCTCTTCCACCGTTTCCCACGGTACTCTCCTCTCCGTCTGATGCGAATTCGTTTTCATCTCCTGCAACATATCATTTATATTCCATTAGCATAAAATCATTCTCTCGCATTGGATGTGTTTTGTTTATCATCTATGTTTTCTCGGAGCTCAAGAAGTACGATCGAGATAACCATGTGAGAAATCAGACGATAGGTCCGTGGCTTCTCAATCTTCATAGAAAACAAGCGAATCGGTGTGAAGCCTAAGTCTTCATCCAGTCGCGCTGGATATCAGCAGTTATGGGATGGTTTTTGTGTGTCAAGGGGTCAATAATCGCGCTCTTCGTGTGAATTTTTGTGGATCATCATGAAATCCTTACCGCGTGTTGTTTGAGCTATGGCCCTGTTTTAGTGTTCTCTTGAACCCGTTTCATCGAGAGAAAATGGGAGAAGCCATACCAAAAGATTCTATTCCACGAATGTACGTCTGGTTGAATAGGATTTGAGTTTGGGCTGAGGTTGAATATGAGGCTGGGGAGGAGGTTGATATTGGGTTAGATTGGGGAGAGGGCTCTAGCACTATCGAATGAATCCATGCATAGGAAAAGAATGAGAGTTCGCCTCAAATACATATCGTACCGACATTGCTGTATAGTAGAGTTGGGATACCAGCCAAATATTCGTGTAACAATGCCACTTTCACCAAATCTATCACGTCTAACTACCGAACATTTGTCGCATTTAAATTGTGATTTTTAAGATATATTCTAAATTTGTTGTAAATATCCAATCAACTACTTTGAAACCATTTAACTAACGTGAAGTGAACCCCACTTTATCCTATTTGACTAACTAAGGTATGTCATAAAAAAGATCAAGTATAGAAAAATCTCCACATCGCATTGTATTGTAGGTGGAAGAAACTTCTATCCAGCGTTTCAAAGATAAAGGGTTAGCGATAACTCCAGCAAGGTGATTGTATATCATAATTTCGGACAGTATTTGACAAGAATGGAATTCATAATGAAGCTGATACGGAACACCTCCTTTCAGGCTAACTGGTGCTTTTTCATTACATAATTACGCTGAAAGATTTATCTATCGAAAGTAGGTTGGGGACAATATTTCTTTTCCTTTCTTCGTCTTTTCAATCAAGTACATATATATACTGGGTGCCTTTTAGTTTTGTTACGACCGCTGTTGAGCTTTTCAAAAAAGTTGGCTTTATAATTGGAGAAACATATGAAAGACTAGGAATCCACAAGACTGACAGCACTGTGCGAGCATTCGTGTCAATGCTAAAAGGGAAAAACACACAGTATATACGCACACACACACATACATACGTGTATAACATATATAAAGTGGTGCAATTAGTATTCTTCACGTACCGCGTGAAACTCACGATCGGTACTTGACTCCTCCTCTACCCTTCTTTCATACTCCAAGCTACGACGAGAACACACGCAACACACGAAAGCAAGAAACAAGCATCGCACATCACGCATATTATCCATCCAGTCTTATGCCCTGTTGTCGGTGGGTAAGCAATGAAAAATGGAAATCGAATGATTACTATTCCTGGCGTATAAAGGTTTTAAGCGATGAAGAATCGATCAGATGCTCCGTTTCATACGAACAGATTTTCATATCACAATTGCATACATACATCAATCGTGAATCTGAAACGCAACGATTTTGACGTATCTGAGAATAGAAAATACCCTGATTCTGGTGCTTTATGAGAAAAATTACTCTATAATGTTTCAGGTAAATGCCTTTGTGATAGGCACTGACCCAGTAATGGATATCAAGTTGTGCGGAACGTATGGTTATCGTACTGCAACATGCAAATATTTTATTTGTATCATGTTTGTTGAGTATTAATTTAACACACCCGAACTGTTATCTTCCGATACGTTTGAAATATGAAGAAAAAAGCGTCCCCACAGTCGTACTGCAAATCTAAATGTATAAAGCCTAGTCCTTTGAACAAGAGCATAAACTTATCGGGATGTATATTCCTGTGGATGAAGATTTACAAATCCTGGATTCAATTCTGATGAAGACGTGGTAATTTGTTAGTGGAAATATTCTACTTCTTTGTAAATTTCCCTGAAAATACATTAATCCATTTATGTTTGGAAAAATGCGTATGTAGGAACTTCAAATCATGTGTTACTACGCGGAAAGAAATGGACTGTTGGTTTTACCGGAGATGCGGTGATTATATGAACAGCAAGGATTATATGTCACTTTTATCGGAATTTCTTTCTGAATTGACAAAGTTTCCGGTAAGTTTAACAAGGAGTCCGTTAAAAGTGACAGCTAACCCTTGCTGTTGTCCCTACAGTAAGCGGATTTCCGATAAAATTAACAGTTCATTTTTTCCCGTGTATGCATTGTAACTAACCCGAATAGGGAGAAGTCAAAAGCACATATAATTTATACATAATTCAATATAGTTTGTATGTATATAATTGTTATATAATTTATAACATTTTTGTCCCAACAAACACTAAATAATTCTCTGTTTGGTTGAACCACTCTATAATTTCCCATCAAGTCCCAATTCTTGGAGAAATTGGGACTTTATGACAAATGATAATATTTTCGCCGATGCAAACGATTATTTTGCGTTCCCCAGCAGAAAGTTGAGGATTGCCCTGGAAAATGCTCTGAGATACTTTCAATGATTGAATTATATGCTATTTACCATTTTCCTAATCGGATCAATCCGTCGTCCCTTCCAATTCTTTCTCATTAAAAGAAATGGGAAATTTATTGATTCAATGACACAAGTTACATAAGACACAATCTTATACCGCTGTGTTACCTACTTGAACCATCAAGTATTGTGATTATGAAACAAATAAATCTGATAAATATAAATCAATACAATGAAAGTTGAATATTTTTGAAACATACTTGCTAATACTTTAACTGAAATGTAGATTGTGTATCGAAACATATTTGGCATTCGAAATTGAAGAAGTTTTGTGTAACCAACATATGCGATGAAAAATAACGAATTTTCAAGTTTCTAATTCTTGAGTCGTTTCAATAAACACTCAGCTCGGAAATGTCTAATTAAAGATTACTAATCATGAGACATAATCTTGAATGCATGAACACAAAGTCGATATTTAGCACCAAGTCAGAGAATGGTAGTATTATTATGGGAAGAGTAAGTCTGGTTTTCAAAGACTCCACCATTTGAAAATGATTCAATTAATTAAGGTCTTCCTTTGATTTATCGTATAATGGATAACTTGGAAACTTGAGCTAAGATGCATGTCGAAACAACGGACCAGCACCGCGTAAAGTGTCAAAATCGTTGTGCACGGTGCTCGACTAAAAGAGCCCGAAAATCACGAAAGGAGCAAAATTTTCAATCAAACCAATTGCATGAAGGAGTTGAAGAGCTATCTCTACAATTTCAGGACCATAAAATAATTGGCAAAATGAAAATTAAACATCATTTCGAAAAATATGAATCTAAATGATCTTAAAAATTGCAATAAGAAAGTACTTGTTTATTGCGGAAAAGAAGTGAGAAAAATGGTTATTTTCCAACTTTTCATCGTTCATTTAAAACAAAATGCATAATTCTAACTAGATTGAGGTACATGATAAGGAAAATAATGTTAATTTTGAGGAACTATTTTGGGTTCTTTTGTTTTAGATCAGCACAACGACCATCATTTGACACGCGAACATAAAAAATGGTCTCAAACATCGCGCAATATGTCTGCCACCTCGGAAAAAAATTGGTTGAAGAAAATTTCTTTCATTCCCCTAAATGTGTGACGAATAAATGTGAAAAGTGTCAAATTGTTCGTGAAGTACATAAAATCCTGTCTTTCTAATTGGTATGCTTCTCTTAATGCAATCTTGTGCTTACTTGATTAGGCCTATGCGCACGAACGCATAAGCGTGGTGCATAAGGTCATAATAAGAACTTGTGCAGGCAGTCTTAGTAAAAGCATCCCAGATAACATGCTCTAACAAAGTAACGCATCTGGATTAACTTTTGCATGCAAATTGAACGCGAGATTAGAGAGAGCTTCAAACTGTTATCTAGAATAACAAAGCGAGCTTATGCGCTATGATTTATGGTCATGATTATGCGTTTGTGTGCTTAGGCCAGTTCGCGGGATTGTGACTGATAGCGCTGTGGCTCGTATCTTGGGTTTCCCTTGTGTCTTCGGTACCCTGAATATGTTAAATGGCAAAAAAATGCGCTAAATTGAAAATCTGGTGTTGAATTCAACACTGATTTTTGTCAATTCGACTCCAAGTCGAATTATTTCCTGTATAATTGTTCATAAAATATATACAATGATGGAAATTTTTGCACTAGGACAGGCGAACATTTGACAATTTCTCTGTCTCTGTCTGTCTGTCTGTCTCTCTCTCTCTCTCTCTCTCTCTCTCCGTTCATTCAAAAGGACAGGTCAATAAAGGACCAAAAGAGGAACAGTTTGTGCCCCTTCCAATATTTCACTAACCTGCACGTTTGAATGGACGGAGAGAGAGGAAGAGAGAAAGAGAGAGAGAGAGAGAGAGAGAGACAGACAGACAGACAGAGACAGAGAATTCGCTAGATTCGGCGCTGCTGGAGCTCCGGTTACTATATGGACAGCAAGGAATATCAGTCACATTTATCGGAATTCTTGTTAAATTTAATGGCATTTTTGTTGAACTGACCAAGTTTGCGGTAAATTTAACAAGGGTTCCGGTAAAAGTGACAGACAATCCTTGCTGTTCAGATAGTAACCGGTGCTTTGGTAAAATTAACAGATAAAATGTACGAAGAATATATAGTGTCCGAATGAAATCGTTATGAATATACTCAGTACGTAGTACATTCGGAATGTACGATATTCATTCGATCGACATTCGATTAACGTACCCTCAATATAGGAGAGAGTAGGGTAATTACGAACACCTAAGGAGGATCGCACAAAGCGATTACTCAAAGCACAAAGAAATTACTCAAATGTCAAACATTTCTGCATTGAAAATTGAAATTTGATTAATGAACTTCAAGTTCAATCGAAGTTTCCGAAAGAAATTTTCTGATTGAGATTTCAAAAGAAATGAGAACCTTGGACGTTTGGACTTACCCTAACATCATGGGGTAATTACGAATAGTGTTCCAAACGGTTACTGATTCATTTCCGTAGCATATGACATAGTATATATCGACACAGCATGTGTGAAAAATCATTGTGATGATATTATGAATATGAAATGATGATGTGAGACGGAAGACATCGATACATGGTGATATAAACTGATTATATCTGCTTTATTGTACCCGTTCGTGATTACCCCAAGCTGCTAACTGCAAGAACACATAATATAAAACAGAACAAAGTGATGTGACTTTGTGAAACTACGTTTTGAGTTCAATACAAATGAAAATTCCAAACAATCTATCGCTTCGTTTACCAAACCAACGTTACATCAAAATCATTGAAATATTTCATGAGTGCTCAGCTTGAAAGCTGAACCGTTTTTCTTGCTCTGAACAAAGTGAAAATGTTCGGCGCAAATTAGGCAATCTTACGTCCAAGAACGCATGGCTGTAACAAAACTGGAATATAAAGAAATTACGGTGTTCGGCTTTACCCCGCGTTCGTAATTACCCTACTCCCCCTTATTTGTCTGCACAAGTTCAATGAGTGTGCTGTAGCGCCTTGTAAACGGTCTCATTGGAATGTGTATAGAATATCTTTCGATTATTCGTAAAACGTTCATAATATATCCTGGCGCTACTTGGACAACAATATCATCCGAAATCAGTTGGTATAACAAAACGATTATATTCTCAATAATTGCTTGAATTATCAACTTGTTTTTATAATGTGTTGATAAAATCAATATCGAATGATCGATTCTCATCTGTGAATATCATGTCAATGTCATCTGAAGTCAATTGAGAGAAAAAATGATTTTTCTTTTCCAAGAATTGCCCAGAGCACTAATTTGTTTCATATAATTTGCTAATTATATCAACGACAGATATTTTGCATTCCAAAATCTTCATGACGAAATGACACATCAACGGAAGAATCAAGAATGTCAAAGTTCCCATGTAGAAATATTGCTCACCTTCGAAAAATCTTCCCTATCAGCTATTTATTCGAGTATTAATTAATAACGATCAATTTTCGAAGAAAGACAAGTTTTCAGGATATAATCGAACAGACAGCTGAAGAATTCCACTTTTTTCGCAGTTTGCAATAACTTGAAAGTTCACCCGGTAGATCCACGGGTGTTTCAAATGTAATATGAAGATGCGTAGAACCTTCAAATGAGACTGTTTTGAATAATCATCTTCTGAGCATGTTCGTAGGATACTGTATACGCATTGTATTTTCTGCTTAGGCATCCTCGGTAGATAAATAACGACTCAAGAATCAGCTTGAACCAGATTCTCAAGAATTCAATTCTGAATTTTCTAAGGAAGCAACGAAGAGAATTCTAATACATTCTAAAGGTTCTTTTGAATAATAGCGTTCCACCACACTGTGCCTGTAGTTTTGAAATGGGAACTATGTCTTATTGGTGATGCAGTCGTGAGTTAGTAATCAGAATAAAGTTATTCATGAGCAATACAGAAGGAATGATAGTGTGGCTAGAACTATAAGGGTTGTGAAATTCTATCGGCATTTCTGGATAGACTCTGCATTTGCAGCTCAGTTTCTCCTCGATCATTTGACATTAAGAATAGATTTCTAATAATTGGTAGAATTTGCAGATCATCATTTCACTTTTATACACTGAAGAACTTTTTTCAACTCTGAAGGCAATCACTTTTATCGATATATTTTCCACTTTATCTCATTCCCTCAAAACGGTAACAGAATAAATGGTTTGGATCGATTGAAGAGTTCGATTTATAAATAGTCATACTGGAGTGTATTTTAGCGCATATTAGGGAATTGGAATATCAAGTCACTGCTAATACTGATATTCAACATCTCGATTGCTGGTAGCCTTATTCCTCTCACACGATGCAAATCTTTAGTCGATAACATCCCGCATACCCACACAGCCCAAATTGTCTTAGTAACGTTTCGCAATATTGTTACAATATTACAAATGTTTCTGCAACGTTGTAGCGATATTCCGAGAGTTTACTGAGACATTTCGTGCTAGATGGGTATTGTATTTTCAAACAATTTTCAAACTATCCAACGCCTATCATGGTTCAATTTAATTTGAGAACCGATATAATAAGGGAAGATGAATTACAAATATTTATTGTATCGACTACGATTCTTTCAATCTGGAGAGAGAGTACTCCGAGAAGTGATTCAATTTTCTATTCGAGGTCACAGTAATCAGCTACACTGCAAAAAAGTAAAAGTGAAATTCCCCCCAAATTTTGTGACAGCAAATATCCCTCACGTGGGGAAAATTCATGCTCGCTGCTGCCATCTAGCACTCTCTGGCTGGTTGTAATTGGTCATTCTTATCAATAAGAACACGTGATTGATCAATTCCATTAGATCCAGCACTTTGATGTCAACAGTGGGGATTCTCCAAACGGAGAAAATTTCCTCAGAATAAAAGGGAAATAAATTTACCCCATGTGGAAGATTTTTGTTCCCACCAAATTGGAAAAACAAATCCACATTCACTTTTTACATATCATTCTTAGATCTTTCAATTATCGTTTTCAATGAATCTGGACGTTACTATCGCATCTTCGTAGACTCAACACGGCTAAACATGTAGCTTTGATAGCGCGGAACGTAACACGGATTAACGAAAAAACTGAATAGACGCATTAGAGGAATTAGCTCACCTGGTACCCGTTACAAATTACACAGGTTAACAGAAAAATTGTTGCCTCCGATGCCCGAGGTCTGGTAACTGATTTGGAGTAGTCATGGACGATATCTCACGATATCGACATCTTATTCAAAATATGTATACATTTTTTATCGATATTCTATAAAATTCAATATAAACTCGACAAAATTTCTATATACAATATTTTCACCTATCGCTCTTCGCTGATTCCTAGTGTTTTTGGTGTTTTGAATGCGAAAAGAATATCAGATTGTTTGGGTTAGCTCACTTCCTATTATCACTTATCCATAATTTTCATATATAATCTATATAATTGATGATGTTTTCGTATTCAGTGCTTCAGAAGTACTCCGAAACAGTTTTCAAACCTGAAGCACCAAAATGGCTGTTGAACAGTGTTACAGATAAAAACCACGAAGGGGAGAGGAGAAGGTTAACTCGATAGAGCAGAAACGGAAAAATGTGCTACGCAAAACTGGGAGGAATTCTAACAATGTCATGATATCAACGCACGAACCATCGAAATCCAGTATTGGAATTTATAAATTTTTATATGAGAACAGATGAGATAAATGTCTTCTGTTTCTCATTGTTCATTATTTTAATCAGTTCGTCGAGTAAATGTTCTGTCATTGCAGTTGTTGCGAATGAAGGCTACACAAACAGATGAAGATTCCTGGTGAAAATATTTCCCTGAATTCTTCAGAGGTTTTTAATGAAGAGTTTCTCAGAAATATTCACAGAAATTTTCAGTGAGAAGACTTTCGAATGTTTTCCAAAGTTTTCAAGGTTTGAAAAAATCCATGCAGTTTGTCAGCGTCTGGCAGATTTTCTGAGAGTCCCTCAGAGTTGTTCGGTTGAATTTAGGAATTTGAGATAAAATATGGAGAAATCTTCAGAGATACTCGAGTACATTTTTGTCACCAGGGATAACAGAAAGTCAAACGAATCATATAAAAAAGAGCAGTTGTTTTCTCATCCCAGACAGCACAACGTGCCACTGGAACGTTCATTGAATGTTTATAAAACGTTGGGGAGATTTTCTGCGCGTTCAGAAAACGTCTCAGAGACACATTTTGCTGTTAGGATAGAGTGTATATACTCCAAAACACTATAGTTAATCACACTACAAATTTCTTTATCCCTCCCTTCATTCCTTTCACTTTTCTGCTTTCCGTCTGTATTACTGAAATATTGATCTTAAGAAATCACATCAGAGAATTCACGTGTCATCGATGCACACGTGAGTGGAAGTTTTTGACGGATGGTGCGTCGTCACAAAGAGAAGAGACGATGTCGTTGGTATTACATCAATTGAATTATCGGAAATCACTCACAAATTCTTTCCCTCGTATACGTGAGAAAAAGTATACATATATTTATTTATTTAAGCGTGAGCGACGGTGAATGCGTAGAGAGGTTGATGTTCTTTCGGAACGTGGTAAAGTTACCGACGGAAGGTGGTGTGTAAGGTAGAGAGATACGGAATGACACGATAACATTTACTGCATCCTCGGTTAAACAATGACACAAAATCATATAAATCTCCATACCGGAATGTCTTGCGTAGAAGATATGTTGCTGACAGTTTTGTCGTTGTTTGATTCCACGATTTTCAAGACGCCGAGTGATGCTCCATCTCATCAGTTGCATCTCTAACACCTAGTATGGTGTGTTATATAACCGAAGTGACATTCGAAATTATACTATTCAATCTCACAGGTGGACGATCATCGATCAATCATGAAAAATCACACAAACAACTCAATGGAGACAAGGGATGAATGATTTATGTCACTGATTCGTTAGAAGCGTGTTGAACACTGTTTGAACGGACTTTCAACGCTCTAGCTCATCATCATTAACGTAGCATTCGATACGAACGAAAACCGACTGATCGCTCGTGAGAGTGAAGAAGCAGTTTGGGCGTAGGTTGTTGGGGTCCCGCGCAACTCCACTACCACTACTACTACCACGACTACCACCACTACCGCCACTACCACCACCACCACCTCCACCCTCCCACCACCGCCGTCTCCGTTCTCTGTCTTTCTCTGGGTTATCCCCGCCCCCCCCCCCCTCCTCCCACACGGGAGTCAATCCGTCCGGGATTCCACCACTTCGCTTGGCTTCCACCTCCAGTAAATTGGATACCGGTATATGTAGTGTCCGTGTTGGGTTCGTGCGGTTATGACAGGGAAGGCGGTGCGGTTCATAAATCTAGGGGGAAGCAGGGGCGGAGCTTCTACTAGCCACTCACCGGCAGGTTATTAATTATTATACAGTGGGCGCGATATCTTCCATTCGTTGGGGATGTGCTTCTCCACCCACGCAGAGGTCTTACATGAGTATGCATATTATGCGCGTTGCTTGTCTTTTTCTTTTACTTCTCCTTCTTCGTTCACCTGCCTTTCGTTGCCGTGAGAATTTCTCCCGTGTTTCTCTTTCTCTTTTAATGAGTATATTTGATGATGAGTTCATATTTTTTGTTTTGTTTTATTTCCTCGATCGAAGTGTTGGCAAGATTTACTTCACGTCGAATATATTTTACTGTGATTTCTCTTCTTTCTTCACTCGACTTTCATTCATCAACTCATGTTGATTTTGTTTCTTTCTACTATATTTATACATTACAAAAATCAATTTCTCTCGACACAAAAGAGTTTCGATTGATATCTAAATGTACGTCTGATATCCATTTGACGGCCTTTAGATCTACGTTGAATTATCAAAACATCTTGGGGAACCGAGTGAAATATGGGTAGTTTTGCACACAGGTTTGTGGAGACGGGAAATTTTTAAAGAACGTATGTGTGCTTGATTTCAGCGACTGGGGCATATAGAGTGCTCTGGGCGAGAAAAAGGTATTCAATATCTCGAGGAGACACTACTCCCTCCCCAGTAAAAACTATAACTGAACCAACGTTGTTATTTTCTACTAGCACTGGTACGAGCCAAATCGTTTATCTCAAATCATTCAAAAACCCTTGGACAGAATCAAAATATCGCTCTGTATAGCAAATCTTCAGTGCATGTAAAGAGCGATACGTTGATTTTATTAGGGTATTTTCGAATAGTTCTCCTGGTAAAAAACGTCCATTTAATCTCATTGACTGCAATCACAAATTCTGCAATCGCAAATTACCACTAAAACCATCAAAGAACCAGATTTGAATCGGTCTGAATCAGTTGAATTGGTCATTTACTGTTGCTAAATTTGTACCAAGTCTCCTGACTTTCTTTTCACCAGGTAGTGTTACAGTAGTATCTCGTATCGTCGAGACTCTCGACTCGACAGAAACGATTGTTTGCTTCGTCTCGTTATCGGTTTCGATTTCGCCTCGATGTTACGGAGAATTTCGACATGACGAGTTGGTACCCTCGAACCCTTAAACACTATCCCTGGAATTGGAATACCCGATTCGGCTGCTGGTTCCCTTTAAAATCGAAGGGCTGAGAATAAAGAATGAGGAAAAGCTAGTGCTAAACGACCCTTGAAGCGTGACTTTCTATGCGGCAAAGTTGTGTACGTTCGTCAGTTGGCCCTGGGTGCATCGTTACTTCAGGATCCTTGTAAACCGCTCAACATTTTTTTCCAATCATTTTTTATTGCCTCTGGGTCATACCTTGAATGGCCCAAATAAAACGACAGTTCGCGAAGCAATCGAAGAGAATTCTTGATTCCCTACCAATATGGGTCCAATGCTCGGCCAGAGTGGGGCCAAAGTTCATACACGCTGGGGTTAAGTTCTAATTGAATAGTTTTTCCGAATTCTTTGAGATTCCTTTCAGAATAGATTGAAGTCTAAAATAATTTTCTAAAAATTCCACAAAGGATTTATGAAATATTCCGTCAGGATCTTGAAAAAACGCTTACGCAACACTTGAAGACCTCGTTGATGTGAGTATATTCGAATTCGTAGTTTTATTTTCAATTCAATGGAACTCTTGATTAATTCAAACACGAGCCTTGCAGATGTTGTTGAGATTCGAATCGTTTATAGAAACGAAACGGAAATTCAAACTCACAAAATCTGAGAAATCATCGGTGTTTATCTTCTTAGATTAACTCCTTGGAACTGGAAACATTGTTCAAAGAATATATCGCAAGATTTTGGGTCTGGAACAGTTGAGGATTTCGTTATTCAGTTAGTTATTTGTCATTTCGTTATTTCATAATGCGGATAGAATCGCATTCAGATGATTTCGATTTAGCTGATTACATGTTTTGGAACGATATTTGAAAGTGTTGAGACTCACAATAAACCAAAACGCCATCAAATGAGAGAGTTGACTTGCGTAAACAGAAATATTGATTGTCATAACAACCATTTTCAGTTGAACAAACTAATATTTTGGCTAGAGAACGATATTTCTCACTTGATACTGTATTTCACTCAACTTATAGTCATGACAACTGAATACTTTCCATACTGGGAAAAATAATTTATCTAAACTGACGAACTGGAATTCCTTGTGGGAATTAGTTCTAAGTAATGAAAGAATGGACGTCAGTGATATGAAAGACTTCAGTAAAGGCACTTTCAAATCAGTTTGTTTGCCATACAGATTTCAGTACACAATTTCCTATCCTTCTTTGTGACCTACACTGTAAAAAATGTCTATGGGAGGATCCCATAAAGTTTAGAATTTTCAGATGAATTTATAGGACATTTCATATAAATTTACCGGAAATCGATTTCCTAATCAGTGATTGGAATTTTCCGGTTGACGTACACAGAAAAATTCCGATTATTTTTTAGTGTAATTATTAATATAAGTGATGAGTACATTACTCGTTACTCATTATATATGGAAAATATATAATAAATACATAATTTTTATATAAAATATCTATTATTATATATATTTTGTATATAATGAGTAAAGAGTAACAAGTAACGTACCCATAACTGTCTGTGTGGATGGTCAAAACATGCTCCCCAAATTCGAATAAGTGGAATCTCACTGTTTTCGCAGTTAATGATTGACCACTGAATGGGATCAGTGACATTTCACTGCATAATCAGTGAATAATCACTAATTGTGCAGTTGAAAATGCTTCTCACTAATTGAATAAGTGACGTTTTACTGCTGCGATCAGTTGATATTCATTGATTTTGCAATGTATATTTGAGGTGTGCGAATCTTGTTTTTGAATCCACGAATTGAATCGAATTTCTTATCATCCTCTCGAATTCAAATCGAATCGGATTTGAAGGATCAATATCAAATTGGAACAAATTCCAGCACCAGAAATATTCAAGAAACATCCTATAAATGTACTTGGCACACTTTGAAAAGTTTCCTTTGGATAACTAATCCTCATTATTCCCAACCAGAAATTTACAACAGGCACAGTACTGCACCAGTACTAGCCAAGACTGGCAGGGTACTAGCATTTGTCTGGAATAATAACGCTTTTCAGTACTGAGGATTGAGTACTGATGCCGTTATTCGCAATCAGTGCAGGGCCAGTACTGGGTTAGTACCTGGCCGGTATTAAGTTCTCAGTACTGGTTCATCAGTACAGGCATATTACTGTATTTTTATGTATCCAGTACTGATCCCGTACGTGTTGACCAAGCGTTGGAGACCTCATACTGGCACTGTAGTGCACCTGTTGTCAACATTGGCATATTACGGATTTTTCTGATTGGGATATGCAGAAAATATTTTAATATATTCAGTTCCAGTAATCTTGAATACTTTATGAATTATCACACTCCAATAAAAATCATTATCTTCAGTTGAATTAAGCGAAGAAACATCCGATCAAATTCCTACTAATGAGAAACAAATTTTGAAGATAATTAAAAATGAACAAATGACTTAAAAAATCAAATGTAAAATAAAAATTTTGTTTCAATATACATATTAAACTATTCCATATAGAAAAAATTTTTGGATGAACATTCAATATTTTCAAATATGATATCAGATAGAGAATTTAGTTGTCTCAACAGAATATTAGTTCAAACAACTTAAATTTTGTATTCCATGTTGGTTTTAATTGCTGCAACTCAAGTGTTTTGTTTTTTTTCGAACAAATTCAACAAATTCCAACAAATCCAACAAACTTTATAAAAGTGTATTAGATTTTATTGAATTTCACAGAAACTTCACTATATCCCATTGAATTTTGCTGATCTCTGATGAAAAAAACCCAAATTTTTCACTATAAGGCTTTCTTTGCCAATTCGAAATGGAATTCTTGCAATTCGAAATGTTCGAATAATCCTTACACAAATTCCTAATAATGTTCGTTCATGAATCGAATCTTTGTGTATACACTATTTCAAATTTAGAGAGTGCACTGTGAAGAATAGTCTGAAATTCCCTATATCAGATGCATATGAAAATTCTGAAACTTGTAATTGAAATCAAGTTCAATCATGAATTCATGAACTTTATTGCAAAATGTATTGAAATTCACATAAAAATGCATGAAAAATCATAATTCTGTATGAGATATTTGAAATTTCATATTGAAAAGTCGGAAAATTTATGAAAATTAATACAAAATTTATATGGTAATTGTTTCACATGAATTTATATGAAATTTAGGAAGCACTTTTTACAGTGATGTTTATTCCATCTGTTGACTCTCAATTTCCAGATAACTTCGACTAAATTCTAAATAAACTTTCAAAGCTTATTTCTGAAGATTTAGAAATTATGGTTTTCAAAAAGAAAAGAGCTTTGCATCGTCCAGATTCGATAAGAGCGAAGTTTTAGAAGATTTATGCAGGAGTAATACACTGGAATTCATTTCATTGAATCGAACATCCACTTCGCACGTGTAAAAGCCGAATATTTGTACTTTGAGGGAATAAAATTGAGCTAAAACGTATAACCATGTTAAATTTTCATTGAAACGTCTTGTAGCGATATATCAAAAATCTGAATTCGATTCACTATCGTCCAGTAGAGTGAAATTCAAACCTCACTTGTTTCGTATGTCTCAACTTACCTTACTTTACGATACATTCCAATGGAACGCAGAACAAGAACTCCATTTTCAATTTCTCCATTCATAAATGGATATATTAATAAAAATAATTGATTCTGCATATTTCTATTCTTATATATCTCGATAACCAAAGAAAAAATATCGATAGATTTATGAGAATAGAGATTTTTAGGAATAGAGAAATAAAGAATAGAGTTCTTGTTCTGTCTAATGATACTAATAAGATACTTAAACATCACAGTATCGACGATATTAATTGATTTCAAAAAAATTTAGGTATCAATTCAAACGAAAATCCATGACTTTCATTCTAAAATCAAGCGATTCCCTTCATTACTGTAGAGTTCAAATATTGAAATATAATATCCTTGTTCTTGAGATCGTTAGATCGATTGAGCTGTGAAAAAAGTTCTTCCGAGATAATCTGTGGTCAGGGCGCTTCTGAGAAAGAAAATCTCATTTCTGAGAAGGAAAGAGAAAAAGAAAGTGGTTATGAACTTTTGAACGGAAATGTCTTTTGATGAGATATCTCTTTGGAAACCCCAACATTCGTCCTTCACGATGTTACCTTGAGACGGCATTGGTTGTACACGAAAAACCTGTGTTTCCCACAGTACCAACAAGTTTTCAAAAAAAGAAGAGATTTGTTTATTTGTTTTAACAATTTGCAATGTCCGTTTGTTTTTCTTGGAAAAATTCTGAATTATTCTTTTTGTTTTTATTTCAAAATCTTTGTTTTTCTAAGATTGAACATTTTTGTGACAAAAAATCACATCTTCGGAACATGAATGTACGAATACGTGAACAATTATTGATTGGAATTTATTTTCTGAATTTAAAGAGAGTTGCGTATTGAAAATAGTTCAAAAAATTCCTCAGAACTTCGGTGAGTGCATTAAGTAGTTTTAAAAACAGAACACGGTCCACGCGAACATAGTATTCTTTTTGATGGTTTTCAATTTCAAAATCATTTTCAAAACACGTCAATTAATTTCCATTCGATAAATAATGTAGAAAATCAGTGTAAAATTACACAAATATGTAAATATATCAATGTAACTTCCCAGTGGAAATTATGCTAAAATTTCACCAATAATTATAAAATAATTACAATTGTCGTAAAATTCTACCATGAAATTCCATTAAGAATCATTGGATAAGTGATTATGTAGATCCAATGATTCCTGATGGGATTTTACCATTTTTTTTTTGTAATTTCTGTGTTTCAAGTTGGATTTTTCAAAAATTGTAATTATCTTATAACGATTGGTGGAATTTAATCAAATTTCTACTGGAGAGTTACATTGCTCTATATTTGTGTGATTTCACACGAACTTTTTACAGTGAATCTACCCCCAAAATACGGAAGCACACTGTAAAAAAAAAGTTGTTGAATTCCCAACAAAAATGCTGGGGAATTCACAACCTTGTTTTGGGAAATTTCGAAGATTTCCGTGAAATCATAAAACTTTTTGGATATTTACAAACCTTTTACGACCATTTCCAAAGGAAGTTTCTGTGGCGGTATTTTTTTACAATTTGTATGAAATTTCGATCTATATTTGATGAAATTCAATGTGAACTCGCGGAATTTTCTATAAAAATATCTATACTGTGAAATTATCGTCTGCCCCTATACGGGAGAGTAAAAATTCCACTTGAACGGAGAAATAGGTTCCCTTCTGGCTGCCCAAAGTGTGTGAAATTCCACGCTTTTGGAGTAAAACTTCACTCTTCAGTCAGCTAGAAGGGAACCTATCTTTCCATTCGAGTAGAAATCTCACTCTTGCCAATTCAGAGAGTGTTGATTATCATATTCCAATCAATTTTTATTCTAAACAACACATTTGTTGTTTGATTACATTTATATAAGACACAATTGAATCGTGTGTAATTATAAGCAGTATCTTACGTTAACATCAACTATCTTACATTGCCTATCATTAAAGTTTGAAAAAAGTTCCCTTGTTGGGAAATACAGGTACCTCCATGTACATGTTTAATGCGTGAATTTATAATATATATACACACCTTACATACCAAGTACACATCTATCACGGCCCATCTACTTGCAGGCAAATTCGTAGTTTCTTCCGAGTGAAATGTTTATGTTCCTCTCCTCTGAACAGGAAGCGCCCTACTCCCAAGGTGTATCAGAAAGCAAGCGAACAAGCAAGCAAGCAAGCAAGCTGAGACGGACCCGGCTTGTGCACAGTGAATTATGACTTCCGACCCATTTTCGCATTGTCGCCCGACCCAACTGAGTGCTCGTCTCCATAGAGGTCTTCTTCTAAATTAGATTCCTTCGGTCGTTTATGATTTACACCAGCTTCAATAAATCATTTTTTCTAGAGAAAGGAATGTCTTTCTTTCAGTTCCTTCACAGGCGCGCGTATTCTGAAACTGACCGAAAGGTCTCGGTTGCCTTTTTGCGCAATGTGAGAGAATAGAGGAACAGGAAAAATTCGATGAATTTTCATGAGGTCTGAATGTTTTTTTTTTTTTTTTTGAATAAATGAACGAATCTATAATTATCATCATAATACGTCGACGATTCATTTACAAATCTGATATAAGTCGCTAAAGACATGTTCTAATTTGATTACGTATCATTGGGTGCGAACAATGGCGATTTATACGGCTTCGAGACGTTGGGATCAAATTCAGGCTAGTATCTACGTATTATGTGGAACTGCACGTACAGTGCATGGATTTTAATGGAATTAGAAGGGACGGAGATATGCGAATGAGAAAAGGAATAATCGCTCACACAGCGAAGAAGTTTAAAAAGAATTCTAAAGAATTTGTAATGAATACTTTAACCCTTTGAAGTACGAATTATTACATTTATTATGATTGATTATTGATTTTTTATTGTTGAAAGGTCGTTGAAATGTCGTTGAAGTTTCAATCGTTTTCCGAAACGAAATCATCCCTGAAGGTATGAAAATATGTTGTTTGATAGAGACACTATGTGAAGCAATTGACATTTCGAGTTGGAACTTGTTGCTCACAAACGATATTGTTTCAGTAAATGATTCAAACTTCAGTCGTTTCAGTAATAAAAAACTTCTACGATCTAGGTGGATCCTTGGTCGACCCATTATGCTGGTAAGAGCTAAATCCCGATTGAATTCTGTATTAATTCTTTCTGAACTAGCGTACTGTGTGTTTTCCTTGTATACTAAAAAAACGATTCTCATCATATTTTTCATTTTTCTGAAAATGTTCGAAATCCGATAGAAATCTCTTCATTTGGGTTCAATTTTGGAGTCAGAAACATTCATTTTTATCACGCAGATTCTTAATTATAGAAGCTTTGGTTAAAGTTACCAAACTTTAGTTATTGGTAACAAATTCTGATAATAGTTACCGAATCTGGGTAATGATAAACCAACCACACGGCTTGAGGCAATTTGGTAGCAAATAGGTAGGTTTTGGTTTGGTAACTAGATTCTTGCGTTAGTGTAGTTGTACTCGATGGAGTTTTGAAGACACTTTCAATTGATTTTTCTGAGTCTTGCACGAGGGTCAATGTTCTAATTAAATTCCGAACTATTCTCAAGTGACCTCGAGTGGTAAGTATTTGATGATGAGAGAAAACGCGATATACCCTGGTTAAAAGAATCCATTGAATCTGAGAAATGAAATTTCATGAGATTTGATCAGCAAATTGTGCGAGATTCAAGATTTGGCGAGAATTATTGGATTCTTTTAACCAGTCCAAGCAGCAGTATTGGGAGTAGGTACACGGAAAAAAATGTTTAGGTTCATTACGAAGATGTCTTGGTATTCCAGCTAAATGATATCGCTGGATTTCGTTGAAGATAGAAGTTTAGCTGTAGTAAGTAAACTTCATTGCTGATGAAATATAGTTTTAACCATTGAAATATTCAGCGATGAGTGTATACTTTCACTCTAAAAGAGCGACTGGATCGTATGGGTGCGAAACCTAAACACAATTAGCTACACAGTCTGGCTAACTAATTTAGCTGTAACAGAGAGAATTTTTCACTGCTGTTTCCAAGCGAGGTCACATGGAGGCGGTAGAGGTTATGCATTTTCACAAGTATTCTGAAAGAGACGTTTGAGATATTTTATACAATATGGAAAGAACAATTTGAAAAAGATCCTTTCTAAAGAAAAGAATCATTCTTAAATCTTGTTCTTTTCGTGTTTCATAAGACATCTTGAAGATATTCTTTAGAATACTTTTGCAACTGCCTTATAATCTTTACCGTTGTGTGGGAGGTGGTCATGAATTTTCACTGAGATATCAACATTTTGTTTGCAGCATTCTTCCATCGTGCCGAAACGCTATCGATTGGCCCGACTTTGGATATCTTGAAATGATATTTTTCAATATCAAAACGTTAATACCATATAATTGAGAAGTCAATATAATCATGAATTTAATTTCAAAGTAAACTCCGATTGTTAGATGCTTAGGATAACCTCGATTTGGAATGTCATAATTCGAGCCAAAACCTTCTCTACTTCTAATTGGAAGCTCATTTCTATATTGCTTGGAAGGATTCCACATATTTCGAGTGGATTCAATGAATTTCAAGATATCGGCGAATGAGGTTTATTTCTAGATTATATATTTCCATGTTGCTGAAGTTGGGATCGTTTATTGGAACGAATTAATGCTCGAATATTCACAATATTCAGCTGTTGGAGATGAAAGAATCTTGCAGTGCATCTTTAAACGATATCACTAGTACCAAGGAGTTAAATCGAGAAATCGCATGCCTTCTGACAATTCGGAAAATTTGACTACAATTTTTTTACAGCCACTGTTTTCTGAATTTTAAGACAAATTTTATTGAATCCTGAGAAACTTTGACTAAATTTCTAAGCGTGTTCTGAAAATTCAGAAAAAAGTGGCTGTAAAAAATTGTAGTCAAATTTTTGAAATTTTCAGAAGAAATGTTTTTCTACAGTGAAAAGAAATATCGATTGATACCAAGCAAAAATATACAAATGTTCCATCCGTTTATCGATCGAACGATCAAATCTGTACATTATTATTATATGCATCGCATCTTATTTGGAAACATTGTAAATATCAGGTCAATGCTCTGAGTTTCTCTATAAAGGACTCGAATTGAATCTGATTTAAATGCGTTAACTAGCGGCTCAAGAAAGAAAGGAAGGATAGACGAGGGAAGAAGAATAAGAAAGGAACGGATAGAAAGAAGAATAAGATACTTTACGAGGGAAATGAAGCACGTGGCGAGTTCTGATTGGCTATGGTACCTGCCTTCACGGACCGCCCTTCAGCCCCTTCGATGCACACCTTAATACTACTTAGCTTTCATGTTACTTCATTCCCTTCTCCGTACACGTCAAGTGCATGTGCATTTATTCACTTGTGTGAATAGGTGTATGTGTCCGTTCCATGGATGCATGCGAGAATAAACGTATGCGTGTATTATACGAGACCCACGAGTGATATATGCGATTTGAGCGAGGAGCAAATACTTTAACTTGGTTGGTTACAAAATGTACTCGTGTATGCACGTGTACGTGCGTATCCTTGTGATTTGAGAGTGATTAATTCATGCTTTGAACATGTTGATCCAAATCTAGAACAATGGAGGCGTAAGGTGGTTGGAAAAATAGAGATTTTTCAGGTTCATCCTTCCTTCTTCTATTTCATACAAATGAAAAATATTGGAAATAGCGATATAGATTATTTTTCCAGACTCTCGTAAGCTTTCTAAAAGAGATGTTCTAATTCTGACTTGTGCGTTCTCTTCGAAGAAAGTTCCTCGACTTTAGAAGCCGAAGGTTAAAAGAGTCCGAGAAGATTGGTCACAGTCGGAGATGTATATGAAATCCGACCTCGAGAACCCCCTTAGTTAACCTAGTGGCTTCTCCACGACTTAACCCATTATACGAAAGTAACACATCTCTGAAACACGCGAGGTATTCCCCGCTAGGGCAGATTGGGAGAGGGAGAAGGAAGGAAGAGTACTTGACCAATTCGTTTCGGGTTAATCTGGCATCACTAATTCGACAAATCTCTCAAAAAAATGAAGTACCATATGATTTCTATTGGGAATTGCGAGTGAGATAAATTTGACGAGCAGTGAGAAATCACCTTTCGAACTGATGTTCATTTCTACGAGCAGGGTTCAAATCTGCTACATTAAAACCCTCTCACGGGTTGCGGGTCTTGTTATTGTGTTGTACTCCGTGTGCGTGTTTTTTTGCGATCGACCAAGTTTCTTTACGAAGAGATTTCATGCATAGCCTTGGAAAGATAAGAGAATCACGTATGACACGAATGTTTCACTATCCTTTGAAGATTTCTGAAACTAGAAATTCTTTTCGTCGATAGATTTTGTACGAAACTAAGTTACGGACTTGCTTGGTTATTTCTGCTCTCTTCGAACCCTTGTGCTTGAAACAGATCTCAAAATACTCACGCTACAGGGCGAGCAGCGTCGTTTGCCCTTCTTTATTCATTTGTTCAGGAATAAATAAAGTATACTGGCCAAAGGACACCCTCACCGGCTTGAGAATGAACGGAGAGAACTGTCGATAAGATAGGGCTCTGTTTCTCGTTGAATCCACGACACAGGTTATTCAACAACACTATACTTGTACGCTTGTACGTGCCGTACGTGTTTATGTGGGTGTGACACCGTACACGTATGTGTGAATATCGTCTTCTCCATTTTATTCTATCTCTTCCTTTCTTCCTTTATGTTCTACCACCGCACCGCTAGTTCTTTATTATATTACGACGTACGATAAAGAACGATTTACACGATCTTAAACTTTTTACATTCAAAATCGATTAAACGTGGTAAGGAAAAGAAGTATAAGAGAACATGGACGGAGTAGAGAGGAGAGAAGGTGTGAATACTATTCGGATTTTCTGAAACACATCCTTAGCTCCATATACACGCAAACTCTATATTCAATATAAAATTTGGAAATTTTGTGAAATAGTCGTCAAATTCTTTATATTGTGTTTTTTTTATTTTGTACTATCAAATTGAGAAAACTTCAAAGTAGTTTTCAGAATAAGAATGTGCAGAATCGAATGTTACTATTGTCAATTATGGACCTGGCGTAAGGGTAATGGAATCGCTTTGGTTTTCCGTACGGCACTTCCGCGGACGACGGACGTAATGCAAGTGCGGCGAGTTTAAACAGGTCTGCCTTGCATCCGCAATAGTATGACACTCTACGTTTGCTTCAAGTTTGAACTCACATTGTAAAGTTTATTGTTTGGGTTTCACCAATTGCCGAAGTATTCATTTTGAATTGTTAACCGGAACTGATGCGGATGTGCGGCCGGACGGCTCATACTCGTCGCGTCAGTATTATTCGTAGTGGCGTAACGGAGATTCTGGGGACCATCCGAATGAACAAAAGATATCTTGAGATTTTCTTGTAAAGTTATCTTCAAGATGCATAAAAGATGTCTTTTGAGATATCTGTTAAGATATCTTCAAGAAATCTCAAAATTATCTCCTAGATACGTGAAAGATCCTTCCACGATATATTCAAGATACCGTAAACAATAACAATGCAAAAACGATAATTTCCAATTAACGTAAACAGAAAGATTTTCCCCAGAATTTTACTGTACTTTCTGTCAGTTGGTATTTGAGGCAAGCTTTTCCCGTCGGAGGAATTTTCATTCCTTGAAAGGGATTTGAACCTGCTGACCTAATCTATCACCTACCTAAAGGACCGGTCTTAACAGCTTGAGTTGATGCGCCATATGATGTTATAGTGGCTTATTATCACTCAAGTTATAACGTTATACAACGGGTCAAATTTTCGTTTGTGTGAAACTTTTCAAAATGTATTTCATGAAAAGGTCTGGAATCTTCAAGGAATTAATCCAATATTTCATCTAGTTTCGTACAGAATCCGAATTTCAGAAAAGAATTTTCTTATGGAAAATATCTCATCTTCGTGGCTTTAAGATATCTGAAAGAGATCTTTGAGATGTATCCCAAGGATATCTCAATTAAGATGCATTGTAGACATCTCGTATTCATCTGAAATTCAGCATCCTGATGTCAGTTCTCAAAATTATCTCAAAGATATCCTCACGATATATCTTGAAGATATCTTTGTGAAGATATGCAAACGCTGCATTTTTCAGGTATCTTACGGAAGATATCTCCGTTTCATAACTTGAAGATTTATAAAATAGATCTTCGAGATGTATTCCGAAGATATCTCAATCAAGATGTTTTCAAGACATCTTGTATCCATCTCAAATTCGACATCTCAATTTCATTTCTTGGAGTTATCTTTGAGATACTTCACGACACATCTTAAAGATATCTTAAATGTATCTTCAAGACATTTATGTTATTATTGGGAGCTCCTGCAAGTGTTCCCAGATGACATCAGAAGTCTTCTGAACGTTTTAGCAACATAACCTAAGTTCTGCGCGGCTTCATGTCCGGGGAGTAGGTTTTGATATGTTCAGAGAACCTCCATTTTTAGTGCACCCGAATACGCTCCCGGTACGTTCTTTTCATCTCACACGGAACGTCCTTAGTATGTTTTCCAAACGTACTTTCATGGAAACTAACCTTTACAAACATATGTGTAGTATCGCAGAATGTCATTGACACCTTTATTGAACACATCCCCAAAACGTCGCTTGGTGAATAGAATAAATAGAACATTACGGAACATTTGTATGTCCCTGGGACGTACATGCGACGTTCTTAGAACGTCTTGGGATCTTATTTGAACGTTCTTTGTGTGAGCAAGTACGTTTTGTGAATGTTTCGAAAACCTCCCGATGCTATCCGGGTTGGAGACGGGGCCATTGTGATTCAAGAAAAAACTTCCCCCACACCACTGATTATTCGCAAAATAAAATATTAAGAGTTCTGGGTTTACTTGAATTGGCTGGAGTAAGTGAATTCAATTTTCGGTCCGTTCTCCCGTTTTCAGAAAAAAATGATTTCCCGAGTGAGAAACGTTCAATTAAATATTCACGGAAAAAAAGAAGTAGTTGCAGCAACTACTCAAATAGTCGATTTTTGACCATCTATTTAAGTAGTTGCTGCAGCTACTTATTAGTCGGGACAAGTAACTCGATAGTTGCACCAACTAACGTAAATACCTGAGGTATTTTGAATTAGTTGAGACAGCTAACGTGTTACTTGTCCTGACTACTAAGTAGCTGCAGCAACTACTTAATTAGATGTTCGAAAATCGACTATTTAAGTAGTTGCTGCAACTATTCTTTTTTTTTCCGTGTTCAGAATTTTGTTAGCGCAATTGAAAACCTTGTCCTAGAATGATCACTTTTTATCGTATGAATATTTGAGAAAAATAAATATTTTGAAAACGTTGTTGTTTGTTCTATACACTTTGTAATTACGTATCAAGTGTTTTATTCGCCGTACAATAAAATTTTATTTCTGTCCCAAACGAAGCACTTATCCAGGGACTTCCCTAGTGAAAATGGGAGCGTAAGGAGGGTATGAAGCGACGCGGGAGATCAAATGAAAGAGTAACTCAGCGCGAAAGAAGTGTTAATTGAAACATTTTATGCTTCATTTGTTTCAAAGTTCGCTTTCGGCGAGCGGAAATTTTCACCAGGGTTACTCAGATAACACAGAAATTCTCCAAGAGTTCCTGAAGAACTTGGCATTTGTCAAAACCATTCTTCAACATTGTAAAAAGAAAGTCTGAATCTGTTTGCATCTTAATTTCAGACAATGCTTTTTCCATTGTGTCGGCGATTGTTTTTTCAGCTTAATTTGTTTGCATCATAGATTCAGCTGAATTTAAGACTTTCTTTTTACAGTGAAGAATTCTAAAGTAATCTATAAGTGTTCTTTTAAATAACGCTGAGAAATTGTTAATGTCCTATTAATAAAACTGTCGATGATTTCGGTCCGTTAGTTGACAGAAGTCGTTGCGGACTTTTCGCTGGTGAAAATTTCCGCTGATCAACAGCGAATGTTGGAACAAATGAAATGTAGAATCGTTTCAATATCCGCTTCTGTCCCGTTCGGATGATGCTTCATTGATTCTTTCGTTTGAGTGAATGACTGAAGCACTCTCACGGGACTCATGTGTTTATTATTAAATATAACAATCATCTTGAAATATCAGATATATGTGGATAGTTATTGAATAATTGTTTAATTTCCTCTTCTAAGTTTATCAAGTTTTTCATTAAATTAATAGAACATATTGAGGTTCAGACACTTTGTAAAAATATCCGTTAAAATTGTTAAAGAAGTCGCATTCTTTTTGAAACTCTTCAAGAACTCCTTGTGTTTTTGAAGAGTACTTTTTTCAGAATTCATTTGGGATTATTGTGTGCTATTCGGAACTTCTACTAAACGTTTCTTCACAATCGTAGAAATCGGCGGGAATTCAACATGTACATTGAATTCGCACGAACTTCTTCTTTAGCAAGGATTGAGCTTCATAAGAGTTTTAACGTATCCGGACATTAAAGAGACCTCCAAGTAATGTAAAAGTGTTCTTTCAACAGAATTCATCACGGAGCTGTTGAATAATTCTTTTAGAATTTAAAAAACTTTTCGAGAATTCGTGAAGAGTTCGAAAAAATAATTCTCTCAGAATTTAGTTGAAGGACTCCTTTGAAACGGCTCACGAGGTATTGTGTTATCTAGGTAAGGAGAATATTTTCCTTTTCATTTCAAAATATGAACACTGATTCATCTCATCGTTTTCGTAACACTTTTATATCTAGTCACGTGAATAAATTTTTAGACGTGGAATAAATTTCTTGAATAAAATCAGGAAAAATTGGCGGAAGATCATGGATATCTCGGGGGATAGTAGTGATTTCGAATGATAATTCTCATTTGAAAGAGAGAAAGAAAGAGAGACAGGGAAGAAGTGATTCCTTTAGGCATTTCAACACGTGCTTGCACGCACGCAAGTCAAACCCAAGGCAGTTTATACGAACGCAAGCATGCACGCACGCCCTCGGCTTTCTTTTACATCTTTTTTTGTCTCTTATTTTATTCTTTCTGTTTCTTCCTTCCTCTTTTCCTCTTCGCTCTCGTCGTTATGGTTTTTATTATTACGATCATATTACTATACCACATTTACACGTTTTGAGACTGTTGTCGTAAAGTCGATTGAAAAATTGGTTTCTGAACTTGTTGCTGTTTAAACTCCACTTCTTTTGTTTTGTTTTATTTTGTTTTAAAGCGAAAGATTATTTAGAAAAATATTTTTCGATTTTATTCGAGATCGCGAGTTAGAGAGAGTTCGAAGAAATATGAATTTGTTGATTATCTTCTGAATCTCTCGGGGAAGATTTATTTCGTGAAATAACGTTGTTTTTAGTGGTCAAGTATAGGCACTTGAGAAGAGAGTGAAAAGAAATGTGATTCTGGTGTGTGGAGGCTGGAATAACAATAAATTTCCACAGCCTTGCCTTCTTCTTGCTTGTCTCTTACATTAAAACCCTTTTACACGTTCGTGTTAAACCATGGATGGGAGTAAAATAGTTTTATTAAGGATGGTGCATGTTTATGCATTTTGTTTTATCATTATTGGGAACATAGCTTGTTCGATATTTTGAATGCTGAATTCTTTGGATGGGAATTTGGAACTGATTGATTGTTCATTATAAGTGAGGTTGGCGAAGAGCTGGTACACCTTGCGAAACCTACAAGGTTCTGTGAATTCTCTCGGAATTCTAGAATGTTCTTTTCAATAGAATATAATTTTTCGCGGTGAATAATCGTTTTGAATATATATCTATGTTAATTATGATTTATACAATGCTCAAAATTCCCTGTTCCCGCAAAAAATATATAGCGGAATCAGATTTCACTGTTAAAGTTATTGTCAGATAATTTGACTTTCAAATGGTGGGACTACGGTCCAGCGTATCACGAGACTCTCAAGAGCTACCAGGCAATCTAGCTCGTTGTCCACTTCAATTTGCAATACAAATCTAAAATTTTTTGGCTTCATACACGTGTAGTTTCTGTTTAAATGTGTCATGATATCTAAAAAAATGCAAAATTTGAAAAATAGCCCTAAAAACAAGTTGAAATTCGATATTTTTTGCATTTTTTTTCTGAAATTTTATTTTATAAACATTTTTTCCCAATTGATTCTCTCAAACGACACAATCTTGTCAGGAGGCAAATATGTTCCATCATTATAAATATATATACTCCCAAATAAGGTCGCATCTTGAAATAGTGCTTTTGAGATCAAATGAAGGTTTATATTGATCTTGTCTTTCCGCCCATCGTTTCGAATTAAGAGAACCAACTTGTTTTGCGTAAATTGAAGGATATCTTGATATAAGCTTTTCGTTTATCCATACTTCGTATCCATCTATACAAACACTGAAATTTTCAATATAAAAAAACATAACTTTCATTAATATTGAATTGATTTTTACCAGTGGAAGAACCATGAATAATCTCTAAAAAAAACTCCGAAAAACTCTGAGAATTTCTGGAATTCTGATGAAAAATCCAATATTTTTGGAACTTCTGAACAGACTTTTTTCAGACCCTTTCAAAGATTTTCAATTTTTTTTTCAGACAGGTAGGAACGAAATTGCACTCTGAAATAATTCTGACAAAACTCTGAGAAAGTACTAACTCTTCAAAATTATATAAATACATTCATATTCTACATATATTCGAATATCATATATGAAAAAATGTTTGAAAATGAAAAAAAATGTTCCCAATAATCAGAAAAATATTATAAATTTTTCAGAATTTTGTCAGAATTTTTTCACCGTGCAATTTCGTTCATATCTGTTTGAAACAACAACTGAAAAACCTTGAAAGGTTCTAAGAGAAGTCTGAAAAAAGTTTGTACAGAATGTTCAGAAAATATTAGATTTTTCATCAAAATTTCAGAAATTCTCAAAATTGGTTAGAGTTTTTCAAATTTTTTCAGAGATTATTAATGCTTATTTCATCGAAATATTTTCGTACGGGGTCCTTCATAGTCTGATATTATGGGATCGAGTAGTGATGAAGGGAGTAAAGAACACAAAATAATCGAGAAAAATGTCATTGGTGCAATTACATATCAAGCTGAATATTGAAGTTTCTTTCAGTCAAGTTTTGAATAGATCTGGCGAAAGGAGAAGGAAATTAGTTGCAACTATTCAATTTCTACGGCAATCTAGTAAATCAGGGTATTCAACATCAAATAGGAAGTTTTTCTGCGACAATGACAGAAAAGACAGTGTAAAAATCACAAGCTTTATCAACAGATTGAATTCAATCTCAAGACATCGCGGATCGTAGAAGAGAATCGCTCCACAGTAGTTCAATAAATTATTATTTGAAGGAACAAAATTACTATTCAAATAGTAATTTATTGAACTGATTATCCCCTAAGATCCGCGGTTCCTTCAATCTGTTAATGAAGATTGTAATTTTCACGCTTTTTTTCTCTCAGCTATGACTTAGCCCTTAATTGGTATAAGGTCTGTGATATCGTTGAGCACAAAGTTTTCAATGCCTCAAATCTTCCATGCAACTGCATTTAATCTTCCGGCGGGCGCGTTGGTGTACAAAGTACACAGAAATCAGTTTCTCACTGAAAATTCATCTGAAACAAAATACAATCGGCCTGAGAGTCATATTTATTCCTCCGTTGTTGATCATTTCTTTGCCCAATGACATTCGAATTTTCCTAAAAAAGTATATTGCTGTCAAAAAGCATCACGAGAGAATCGAAAGCGCGGCAGATGCAAGCTTTGTGACAACACAAGGACTACACAAAAATGTATCCAGTGCCATAGATTTATATGTGAGAAACATTCTTTAACGTCCGTAACTTGTCAGACATGCTTGGTTGAAACATCCCTGATTGATAATATTTCATTTTGACATTTATTGATTCCTCATGGCGTATTTTATTTTACAATTTTGATACTTTGTTTTATTGATTACTGCAAATTTAATATTGTTAAGGAAGTTTTATATGTATCAAACATGCTCTGTGTATCAGTATTCTACCATGAATTGTCTATTCGTCCCATATTTGTATCAATATTACGTTGTGTACTTTTGTACACCAGCGCGCCCGCCGGAAGGTTAAGGACATTGTGGACCCATAAATCTCCACATTTAGTACGTCTTCGTCTCTCTGAAGTGGAAATAATACTGTGAAATGAACAGTAACCGAAGTATTCGAATTTGAAAGATTTGAAAAAAAATCGGTACAAATTCCAGGTTACACTATAAAAAATGTAGAAAATTTTTCCCCACACTGTTGGTGGATCTCGTCCCCTCACACGGAAAAAATAATTCAGCTGCAGCAGCTGAGTAGCTAGCACGGACACGGACAGCCATTAAATTAGCTCCTGCAGTTAAATTTTAGCTGTTACCGCAAATAAATTCATTACAAATGCAAATCTTTTTGCTGTAACAGCTACAATTTAACTGCAGGAGCCAATTTAATGGCTGTCCGTGTCCGTGCTAGCTACTTAGCTGCTGCAGCTAAATCATTTTTTCCGTGCATTGTAGGGGAATTGTTTTGCCATAAAAAATGAGGGATTTTTCCATCATTTTGAGAAGTTATTTTGTTTTGTGAGGGTTGGATCCAAATTATTGTGAAAAATTCCCCACATATGGAGGGACCTTGCTGCCACCATTTTTAAGGGGGAAATTCCAGAATCATTCTTCTACACTCACAGTGTAGTTAAAACTTAGCTGCTATAGCTAACTCGATTGCTCAGAGAATAACGTGATTAACGCAAACAGCAAATTTTTTCCTGGCTTAGCAAAAACATTTGCTATTTCATATAACATACTTAGATTCACTGCGTCAGAAAATTGTTTTTCTCCGTGTATGTAAGGTAGGTGTACCAATGCCTGACCCTGTACCAGTAGCTGACCCTTTATTTATATTATATAAAATTTAATACACTTGCGAAACGTTTTGAAGAATGAAATTTCAATAAACATTTGACAGATGATAAATTTTTGGCTCAATATATTGAATTTATACACGAAGGGTTTAGGTACTCGTGACACACGTACTTCAATTTTTCTCTAAAACTATTTATGAATATCACTCGGTATTCCTCTTGACTTCCTAATCAAAAAATTGATTCCACGTTGAAGGGTGACATTCAGTTGTTGATATTGCATCAACGCTATATCAATCTCACATCATCAATATAAATTTGTTATTTCAATGAAACTGTTCTCAGCGCTCGTAATGATGTATAGAGCTTGTATACAACTTAACCTACTTCATCGTAATAAATTCATCGAACGTGACGAATCTTGTACGCAATCGATACATTCAAAAGACAAAGGAACGTACAAAAAGCCACAAGAGTAAAATCCCGACTTATCCTTTCATTATTGATACATTTTTAACGAACGAGCTTTGAGGAGGATAATCCGATGGACGCTTTGGTACTGCACTGGGGGAGCGGAACGCACGTGCGTGGGAGACGGCCTGCTGGTCAGTTTATGGAAAAGAGAAAAAGAGGGAAGGTAAGAGTGAAGGTGCAGCTGCGGGGGTGTCCTGGTGTCCTCGTGCCTCGTGCTATACACTGCTCGTGTTCGGCAGCTGCGTGTGTCTAAGGGAAACGATCTCAACTGTTCGTCCATTCACTGACTCTGCTTGAGTGTCGAGAAAATATGAAAGGAGACATCTATATTTGATAACTCACCGGAATAACTGGGATGGAAGATGTAGTAAGCGACATGGAAAAAACTGTTATACTCTGAACGGCAAAGAAAAGATTGAAGGAGATGGACAGGCTTGACCATCTTTTGTCCTTGAACTGACCATTAGAAGGGTGATATACTCCCTGACCCACACCAATTCGTATTCAATCGCATAAACACCACTTCTCTTCGATGAATTTTCCTCTCGGAAGAGGATTTATTTGCCGCTGTATAAGAACTGAAAAAAATATTTCGTTTTTGCAACGTATGTTTTTTTTTTACATGAAATTCGTAACAAGTTTTATAAATTATTATGTATGGTTTATTATATATCAATCTTTTTACAGAGTTTTCTGCATTGAATGAAGACCCTAAGTTGAAAACGTTAATATTGGGCCAACGAGTATTAATGCAATCATTGGTTCATCATTCGATAATAATTAGATTCCTTTCAACAAATTATGAGAAAATTGTTTACAATAATGAAAATATTCTTCATTCAGACATTCATTCATGAATAAACTTTTTTCACAATTCTAATATAGAGCTTTGTAGTTGTATTACAGTTTTATCCAAACATCGCTGATCCGTTTAATGATTCACTTTTGAATTCTTAAAAGAATGACTATCGAAGAAAAGCAATTTGATTATAACGGACTATTGATCGTACGTAACGATTATTAAACACATGGCGTATTTCTAATACTCTGGATCGATGGAAGTAATGGTTTCGCGGATCGTTCGAATTCTGCATCCCCTTATTCCGTACAATAATCAACACCCACGCATCGTGCACCTTTATTATGTGCAATGTGAAATACGAGTTGGGAAAAAGGAGACTCCGAGAGAGGGGTAGGTTACATTATTGACCATTGTGCCCCTATATGACCCTGTCCATGTAGTTTAGAACGGTATACGCATTCTCCTTCTCACAGCATCTCCATCTATCCCAGAGTCATTTTCTCCTCTCTCTCTTTCTCTTTCTCTGTTTCGTATGAACATACGGTCATCAGAGAGATTTATTCCTGGCTCGGTCCAAGCAAGCAAGATTCTTGAGCGCTCGTTTGCCGCCGGACAATGAGCGACGATTAACGTTTTCCGTGCTCCGGTACTTAGATACACGACATACGACTACTAACTTGTGCATAAAGACCGCAGCGGTTCAAACGACTGGACAAAGGACTGCAATAAATAAACAGAGGTTTCAAAGAATACTTTTCAGATAGTATGTTGGTTTTTTCCTCTCAATTATTTTTCTATCATTCATATAAAAGTAGAATATGTAGAATTGAAAGGATCGTAAAATTATACACACGTTTAAACGCGCTAGTATTTTAACGAGAACATTGACCATCATTTTACCCCGCGGAAACAATTTAATTGCTTACTTAACGGTCTCATCATAAACGTATAATACATCATTCGACAATCATAAATATATATATATATATTCATTTTCATGATCGTGTGTGGATATTTAAACTTGCGTACGTTTAAACTTTATAACTTTTCGTCAAAATACTAATAAATAAAGGTCCAATGTTCATAAATATCTTGGATGGTTTGTGAACGTTGAGGTTGTGGAAATAGTGATTAATAACGATTTATAGAGTTGAGCCGTGGATCAGCACGTGCTCTGTAATCAAACGACTAAGGATTGACTATTAATTACACTTCTGTCGTTGTAAAATTGTCCAGCGTGAACTTGATATCGTTTTTAAACGAGGAAAGAAGACTGGATAAAGAGAAGTGCCGTGGTGAAAAACGATTCGTGCCTGTCACTGTATAAGAGCAAACAATATGTGCAATCTTATCTATATACCTCATAAATACCGGCCAGTTATATTGCTGTTAGTTATATTATCTGTTGAGTAGAGTTTAACTATATTTATGTGTGCGTGTGTCAGAGTATCTCTTCCTTTTTGCGTGAAAAAACAGACAGAATTTTTGGAGTTGGTTAAACAAGAGATGAATTTGCTAACGCAATGTTAAATTCATGGTCCGTACCACGTTTTTTTCTCCTGAAGAAAATTATGTGATTGGTTGTATTCTTCTTCTGAGTCAATTAGGATAAAAGGATAAACGAAAACCATGATACCACCAATCTAAAACTGGACCAAGGGTTTTCATATATGGTTAGCAATCTCTTCAAACTCATCTCTGGTTAAACGAATATTCGAAAATCTAGCCATACGAATTGGAAAACTTCCCGAACAGCGAAACAGTTTAGGATAAATTCTCTATGAATGCCCCCTTGAAGTGTAGAATTTGCTTAAAAATCAGAACGACTGACAAACTTTGATTTCAAACCTCCCAGACAGCACAAATGATCATTTTGATTCACAGGAATTTCTCAAATAATTCCTAAACAGTGTCCGTTATGACAGTAAACATGAATTCAATGAATTCAAAATGAATACATGTTGGATGCCTGAATAGTTCTTCATAAATTCACAATGTGAATGCTTTCTGAACAACCGAGTTGTTCATCAAGAATTTAAATTGAATTCAAAGTATTCATAATGAATTCATGTTTATTGTCATAAAAGGAGCACTTAGAAGGGACTCTTGTGCTGTATGGGCTTAAATTCTTATTTGTTAAAAGTGAAAATATGACAATTTTCAAGAAATCGACCGTGCTCTCGCAAGGCACTTTATTCTTCAAAATTTTGTTCATTCATATCTGTTCAAATATTCAAGCGAATTCTAATTATCTCATAAGAATTCTCTAATGTTCGTTCCATTCAGAAATAAATACCCCTCTCTGATTCAGATATTTGTAGTTTTCATACGCGTGACTATCGCGGAGAATAGTAGAATAGAGAGGAAGTAACTTGACGCTTGAAGCCAATTTATTTTTAACGATTTCTTGAAATTTCGACGCTTCGACTTTTTCAAATATTCTTCAAGAAGTCTATAATATACATTACCATGCCTATGTGGAGAACGAAACTCGGCCCTATACACTAGCGTAGTATCGTCATCGGAGTCACCATTGCTAGGAAATCCGAACGAACATGTCAGGGCCAATTGATTCGAGAATGCTGACCCAGGGTCACAATGAGAGCGATGTTTTACATAAGGCCCGTTACCGGAATTACCGGAAAACAAACTGTCCGGGCTGGTAATTTACGTAGGTCTTTATTGACACAATTATTGTCATATTTTTTATAGCATGGCACACGGAGAAAAATGATGTGGCAAAATGGTATTATTCTGTCAATAGTATTATTTTCGCAAGTGACTGACGGTCTCAAAGGCTTCCTTACAGGATGTAGTCCAAATTATTGGAGTTGTGACATTTCATTCCACCCTGTTAGAAATGTTCTATAAAATCCCATTAAAAGTGTTCACAGTTCTGATTGAGTGTAATTAAATTCCATTGAAACCCATTCAATTTTCCATTCATTAATGAGGTTTCATGGAATGTTTTTAACAGGCCACATTTCAGGAGCACACCTCAACAGATGAGACATACACGGGGAGATAAATTTACCGTCGCAGCAAATCGAGGTATTATATTTAAAATAGCAAATCTTTTTGCTAACCTAGCTAAAAAATCGCTGCCACAATTAATTGCATTGCTGAGAGAGCAAGATGATTAATTGGAGTTGCAAATTTTTCGCTGGACTAGCAAAATTTGTAGCATTGTATACAGAATAGCAAACAAATTTTGCTGGAGGAGCAAACATTTTTTGCCGTCGTAGCTTACAAAATTACTGTGATAGCAAATAGCTTGCTGCCGTAGCAAATCCTTTCTTCTCCATGTAATAGTACTAATTCACTAAAAAATGTGCAATTTTTATTGTATTATTTTTTCTCGTGCAAGTGATGGTGGGTGGTGGTTTTCGACTGCACGCAGGTAAATTTTCAAAACCTAGCTGTGCTAATTACCAAAAATCTAGTAATTCTTCCATCAACTTTGGCGAATACTTTGGCATAGTTTTAGGTTTATCGGGGTCCCATCTAGACATCAATATGCGCGTCCGCAACGTTCATAGAACGTTTAAAAACTGTACGGGATTTCCGTCTCGACCCTGGAAGATTTTTTGGACCCTGGAATATGTTTAGCAAATGAATACCCACCGTTACTGGGTAGTTTGTTCATTTTGCAGTCATTTCCACACAGGTTGATCAGAAAATTATGAGAAAGTACGTTCACATATTGGAAGTTTCACTTCAGGCTATCTGTAGTAAACTATCTGATGGAATTTAGCTATTTACGGATGAGTCAGGGAAGTCAAAAGATAGAATATGATCCAATCTGAAAATTGATACGTGTGCTTTATAAGGTGTAATCTATAATCTATTTCTAGAAAAATGCGTGAACTGGTAAATCTGTAAAAATCGGCTAAAGAGGAGGTATGAATCGTTCCAGTAATCAAATCCCAAGCGATTGATCAATTGAGGGACAATGGCCTGATGAACGAATGAAAACTCGTGATTTTGGATTATTCAGCACACTTAAAACCTAAAATGAGGAAGAAAAAAATGATATCCTGAGATGCTGCGTATTGAAATATTTCACAAACAATTGATCAAAGAATAGATGGAGATCCCTGTGGTGATGTAAATTAAGATGAAACACTTGTGAACATATTATCAATTGAATGAGAATGATTAGTGAGCTCCGGGGAATAATTAAACTTCGAATCATTCGAAATAGAGATTTTCCTCTATCGGACAGCGGTGGATACCATTCAACACGGTGTTACAAATATAGTCGGAACCGATCAGATTGCGAACAGGATAACAAAGTTGTATTGTCCAAATGATTTCCTAACAACACATGTATTGAATATCATATTATTTTGAACGCACTTCCTATTCCTTAGGGTTTAGATCAGCAATGCCAATGAAATTATGATACGCAATGTTGATCAGTTCCTTTGGATCAACCAATTACGTTGCTGAAAGTTGAATCGCGTATTGGAATGAATTAGTCATCAAATGACGGAATACTCCCGTTCAGGTCCTGGTTAGGAAGGTCTGGGCCCGGACAGGGCCACTTTTCAATCGGGGAAACTCCTACCTGGGTTTAGCCCATAAAAAAGTTTTCCCTGTGCAATTCCATAAACTCGCAAAATTTCCATCGTATTTTTCATGTTTTGAGGAAAAATAGGGCAGAAAATAAGTAAACTTTGCATGGACGAGGAAAACTTTTCTAAGGGAGATGTTGGAGACCCACTCTGACAGGGAAAGGTTCATAGGTGTTCTATGGATTTCGGTTTGCGAGGTATACAGATTCCGGAGTGTATCCATTTTGGCCCTATGTTCACTGAGAGAAATCGCTTAGTTGCGTGAGTAAAGATACATTAGTTGATAGTCTTTAACTTCGTTTGAATAAATCTTTACTTGATATAAATACAAATTTGTTTGCGTTAGCGAGGCCTTGTAATTAACTAGAAAATTACTGGAGTCATTTTTAGTAAGGTTGTTTAGAGATTCCTAGTAGATATCTGATTCTCAATAACTAACAATATTTCAGTACAATTATATTTTATCAACTAAACAATTGAGTTGGAATAAAATTTTGATTCAATTGGGATAATTGACTGTCACAACGTCAAAATATTTATTTGTGAGAAATTCAAGTTTTACTCATTCCAACTGAATTCAATTGATTGAACAAAATGCGTTGATTTGAATAAAAGTCTAGCTGTTTGATGTATGAGTAAATTATTTCGCTGCTGTGGCTTGCATTTAGTTACAGCAAATATGTGATTTTTCTCAGTGTTGGCAGCATGGGGCCCATGCTGGCTCAGCGTGGATACCATTGTACATACATGCTAGGGGATGTGTAGGGAATCATGGCAAAAGCAAAATTTTCCCCCAGTGTTCCCAGTACTGGGCCTTATAAGAAAAGTTGTTTCAATTCCGGGTCAATAACCTGTCGAATAAATTGACCCTGAATTGATTATTTATGTTCGCCAACACTGGTAACTCCGGCAACTGCACTGCACCAGTTTGGGGCAAGGTTGCAATTTCCACACGAGGTATCATAATTCTTTTGGCAATGCTGGTTCGGAAATCTTTCACACGTTGTTATTCGTACAAACACAATTACAAATGACTAATTTTCTTGGGATGAATCGAATCAATACACCTTCTGTCAAATTAATCCTCGGAACTGCAGTTCCTGTTTACCCCGTTTTGTAAATATTCTGCGTTATACAAATATTGAAACCCTCTTCCGTTTCATTAAGGAAAGAGGGAAGGTATCAATTTTCAGCATACAAATGGATCAAGTTAAATATGACGTGCCACTTAAGAATTGACGTGATTTTGAGGAACGAAGGAAGGAAAATAGATGAAAGTAGATGGCCAAGTACCATAAGGGAAGAAAGAAGGAAAGATAATACAAGGTAGGTGATGGCGCGTGTCCAACACCCTACTTCGTTACTTGAGTTTCAGGGATGCGTAACACCCATAAATAAATAGGGCTTCCGTTTCGGGTTTGAATCCCCTGTCTTCCATATGCAGGCACGCGACTTTACTTTAATCCTTGTGTATGTTAGTCCTATATTCGTATACTATACAGATGGATAGATGGATGAGTGTATGGATGGATGGATGGATGGATGAATAGATGAATGGATAAAGAGTCAGAGTCACATTCTAAAAACGTGTTAGCGAATGACGAAGAGGACCCCGTTCCGCCTTATATTTTTAGTTTTATATTCCATGGCGGTTTTACATATTTTAGGAAAAAGAAGCTTTTCTCAAGCTCTTGCGGTGTTGAATTGTATTATTATTGTGTTGCGCGTATACTTACAAGGGGGAAATTCTATCAATAGAACTTCTTTCTCTATCTCTTTTTATCTCAACATTTATATGGAGTGGAGTAGTAGATAGTAAGTCCTCTGTTCCTTTTAGTATTTGCCTTCTCGTTTCCTTAATTTGTACATCTGACATATTTCTTTGGTTTTCCTCTCTTTTTTTCAAAAGTATCTTTATCTGTGTGATAAATTTTTCTTTCCCCTACTCTGTTTTTCTGTCATTTTGAAGGAAAAATACGTGTAAGATATAAATATAGCCTCCATAAAGGAGATGAAGGAGGAGGAAAAGAAGAAAAGAATGAGAGGAAAGAAGAGGGAGAAGAAATATTAATTGCGTTCTTTTTGAACACACTTTAGTATGTACATTAAAGACTCGTGAGATTCGTATATGGATAAATTTGGCCTGTAAATCAAGTTGTGAGGCTCTCGCGGTAAAATTTATTGCGCGTTTGATTTACCCCACGAGCCATTAAAGTCCGAAAATTTCATTGTGTTCGAGATTACCGGGTAACGATTATTCATTTAAATTAATGCACTAATCTCCTCTTGGTATTGAATATTGGATATATGACATTGAAAAGAATATTGTTATACGCGGTGACACGTGTGATTATTAAGATAAGGTGAAAAAACCATTGTCGAAAAGAAGGTATTTTGCATTTTTGATCCTTTGATTCCTGATTTATTTTAAACAATGGGATAACCTTTTTTCAAATCACTTTTTCTTGACTTCCAAGTCAAAAGTAACTTTTAACATTAACATTTATAAGATCTTTGAAGGCATAGATATAAAAGATATGGAATATCCAATTGCCGGGATGTCCCCCATGCGGCACACGTGGATATAGACATCAGATATTCAATACACGGAAAGAAGTCCCATGTAAATTCTACATTGATTGCTGTTGATTCAACATAACTGTTCACATAAATGCAATTGGAGTAAAATTTACATGGGAACCAATATTATATTTACATTGTTACCGAAGTAAATAGGAGTATACTATACCGTACGAAATGGGTTCACCGATGGAGTGTTCATCTTCATCTATATCTTTTTTACGATGTATTTCCCTTGATAATGAGCAGCAACTGCTCGAAACGTTGGGCGTTCTCACAGAAAAGAAGCATTGCTTGGGATCAGGACGTTTACTCTGGTTTTAAATGGTAGTAGTGTTGTAGTGTTGTTGTGAAGTAAATATGATAACAATTCGAATCCAACTGGACTGTGTAGTACATTTTACGTTAGATCCACGTTGTAATCCCTACTTCACTTTGTATGTAATTTTTACATGGGCATTTTTTTCAGTATAGGTATCCAAATGTCCGTCGAATATTCATTTGACGTCCATTAAATCACAATTGCAGATTTTGAATATCCTGGATAACCAGTGAATATTCAATGGATATTTGTGTGCTATATGGTCGTAGGTCTCAACGGTTGTACAATCCCGGGGAAGACATCATGCACGGAGAAAAAAGATTTTGCTATTTCAACGATGTGTCTTCGCTAAGTGAATTGAATAACCTAACGATAACGATTAGCTGTATTAACGAATTAATTCACTGTGTTTACGAACTGATTTCTTATAATTATCAGTTCTTCGCTAATCTTGCGAAGTTTGATTCGCTAAAGAATGCACCACCGTTCATTTCAGCCAACTTGCTTGCTGTCCATATGATAACAAACGGATGTCGCTGAAATAGCAAAATTTTTGCTATTTCAGCGAATTGGCCAAATGTGCACTGAGAAAAAGGATGGTTTGATCCAACCGGTTTTCAATTGCCTCAATCCCGTCGCACATTCGGATACGGTGAAACCAATCTAGGAGTTGAGTAAAAAATTGGTTGTCTTAACACCTCAAGAAATTGAGTCAAACTTTGAGGAATTCATTGTAATTTTTATGAATTTGATTCAATCCATTCTTCTTTTTTTTTGAAACAGTGTAAAACATTCTTTGAAACAACAATATTTAACATTTGATAGGATGTTATATATCATTATATCAATATTGTAGTTCAATTCATTCAATTTCATAAATTATTCGCTGAATACGGTAGAGCAACTCAGTACAATGATGAAATAAGGAAAAAAAAGGATCTCTTAACCGGGCTTTTTGACTGAAATTGCACAATCTTTTTGAAATTTGTTTTATTATTGTTGTCGGAATGATTGTTGGTTCCTCTACCATCATCCATCATTTTTTATCCATGACTAACTATTTTGCGCCAACAAAATTCGATAAAATTGAAAAATTTCTTTATACAGTCCTTTTCTTTCCACCAAAGAAAGTCTGCACACAGTTTCCAATTGAATTGAACTGTTTCGATGTGAAGAAGCGTGAAAAATGATAGTTGCCACCCTTTAGTAACAGTTCGAAGTACGGTCACCAGTATCTTTTTAATGCCGATGCCCGGTTAACAGAGTCGAGACAATCATGGTAACCGATTCAGTGATGCTAGTAGGCGTAGAAGTGCGTAACAAGTACGTACTTTTACGAATAACTACGCTTAAACGAGATGTTAACATGTCACAACTCGTATAAATTCCTAGCTTGTATGCTATCTGTCGTAATAAAGTCATTACTACACGGAGAAACAAAAATTCGCTAAGACAACGGAACCTGATTTTGTTGGGTACCTTTTGCTGGAACAGCGAACTTTTTAGCTACAACAGCGATTTTTGAGCTGTGGCAGCAACAAATGATCGCTCCCATAGCAAAATTTTGTTTGCTATTCTGTATATAATACTAGAAAATTTTGCTCCCAGCGAGAAATTTGTTGTTTTAGTCAATCACGTTGCTTTTAGAGCAACTCAATTAGCTCAATTCGTTTTTACGCCATACTATGTATTACTTCACTGTAATTTCGCGTATTTCTGGACCAGAACCACGTTATTCCAACAACGCCCAATTACGTAATTTTGTGCCCAGGAGCGTGGCAAGATTGGTGTAATTTCTCGTAGTTTTTCAAGTACTTTGGCGTAGAAATATTCTTATCAGGTCCGTGATGAGAATACTGAGGTCATCCAATTTAGGCCCAATTCGAATAACTCTTATTGAAACAACCACGAGTTTGGATGAAAACATGAGAAATACGAAGGAGAATTTATATGGAAAATTAAGGAATTCACAATCGTTTACGTGGAAAAATAATTCACTATAGTAGCTATGAGTTAGTAGCTAATTTATGCGTTTGATGTTTGGATAGCCAAAAATGTTGCCGCAACAGCTACATTTCAACTACTGTAGCCGTACCTTTTGTTGACACATCTAAAAAATCGTTAAAATATAGCTAATTTTTAGTCATCTAAATACCAGCGATATCATTCTTTTCCGTGTTGAGCCCTGATTTTCGTAACTCATTGGAACGCCAATGCGGCTGACTTTCGATTTGTAATTTCTATAAAACGAGGAAAAAGAAGAACTGAAGTAAAAAATATCTCCGCTGTTAACTGTTACAACTAAAGATCTTCAAATATTTACTCGTAATGCGGACGTCCTTCCGTCGTCGAGACACCACACGCTGATAAACGAATGTTTCCAGACTGTACATGAACGCGTGCACGTGCACGCAACACGTTCCTGACTTCTGAAAGAAATGTTTTGTGAACTTTCTTTTTCGTTTCAAGCAAAGCACGTGCTATAGGGAATATACCGAAGAGAAAAAGAGCGAGGGAGGGGAGACAGAAGGGAGATAAACGGGGAAGATGAAAATTCATCTGGTGTCAAGGCGCTAACTTTTCATTCGATTATTCGAAGGTGTTTATAAGCATAAAACGAAACTGTAAGCGATTTATGACAATCAAGCATCGTTGAATAATATTGGACTAGTAAAGATTAACCCTTAATAACCTTTTTTGAAAAATTTTGATCTTTTACAAATTTTTGGTAATGTATATTGATATAAAAGATTCATCATTTATTTTTTAAGGGAAATAATAATGATTCATTGAAGAAGGACACAGGACACTTGGACTTGTCTCATGAACGTTTTTCAATTGTTTTCACGATTTTTTTCTGTAGCTAAAATAGCAAAGACAAAAACGACTCGAGGTGGGGTGATGGTAACCAGGTGGGATACCAGGAAAGTGTGACGAATTTTATAAAATACGTAACATGGAAAACCTCATTTTTTTAACGATGAGTTCACTTGGACTTCTTCTTGGAATTATTATTTTCTTCACATCCCAACAAATTATTTCAATGAATTATCTAGAAGGTTTTAATCAATAAATTAATATATTTCCAGACAATATTGGTCGTTTATGTATAAATAACAACTAATATTCAGAAATTTTTGAGACGTCTCATCATAAAATTTTGAGGATGTTTGTACAGATTTCTTACAGGTGTTTCATAAAACACGAGAAGAAGAATTTAAGAACGACTCATTCTTCAGGAACAAATTGTTGTTCACCCTTCGCTACGGGTGCCGAGTTCAAGAAGCTCGGGGAGGCCCGGATCCTCCAATCGATTAGTTCGAGGGGCTGAGTCCCAAATTTCGAGCCAAGTAGTGGATCGATTCTTTTTCTTACATTAGAATAATTATTCTTCAAGCTCCCCCGTCTCCCAGCAATCATTACAATTCGTCATCCGTGCGCTTCGCGTATAAACCCGTAGGGAAAGGGTAACATGGGCCGATATTGGCAAGGAGTCGGCATGATAACATCATTTTACATAAGGGCCTATATAACATTTACAACCGTGTCAGTACTGTTCGTTCGTAAGCATCGACTATGGTAGAATTCTTCTGGCATTCCAACCCTGTCCAAACAGTATCGATTTAATACTGGCCCAAGATTTTCTGTCCACTCAAATCAATACGGTTTGAAATCCATCGAATTGAAGGTCGCCAATTGAAAAATTATAATGATCCTGGATAGAAACAATAATTCCCGCCAAAGTTTGGCGGATATAATCTTTCTAGTACCGAGCCATTTGTTGACTTCGACAATTTCCACGTGGGAATTTATTGTTTCGAACGTAGAATACACACTGGGGGTAACCACCCATTCTTGGAAAAAATATATTTTCAAAATCATCAACCCTGGTTGAAAAATCCATAGAATCCGACGAAATGAAATTTTCTGGGATTTGGTCGGAACATTATGCAAGATTCAATGAGATTTAGCGAGAATCAATGGGTTTGTTCAACCAGGCAGTGGGACAATAACTAAAAAATTCGTGGGTAAGCTTGAATGTGTTGAAAATGTCCTCACAACATTTTCAAGTCGAAATATAATGTTCTTGGGGAGTTGAAAAATTAATCAATTTTGTGAAATTGAAAATAAAATAGTGTTTTTATGAAGAAAACAGTGATTTTTGAACTTTTACATTTGTAAATTGGGAAATTTATGTTCTGATTGTGGAGATGTTAACATTTCTAGTCATCCAAATTCGTATTTTATCGACATACGTATTTACACCTCTTCAAACACAAATGACACAGAGCATCGAATTCGACTCATGGGTGGTTAACATTCAGTGTGTACGCGAATAGTTTGCAATGGAAGTATATCCTCAATTTATTATAAAAACTTGTGATTTATAATAAAAAAATTGTAACTCTGTTCCAAAGAGTGTCTACAAAAATGCAAATCTTCCAAAATAAAAAGGTTATAACAATTGCATGCAATCACGATGCAACCAACAAAAAAATGTTATGTTACAGTGACTTTGCGAATACTCGTCATGAGTGTGGAGTTACAAGTCATCAAAAACACTACAATCTTTATAATGAGAACATTGCTGCAACGAGCTAGTTTTTTAAATTTGTTATATGAATGTAATATTACGTCTAAATTTGTAATGCAGTGACAACAGAATATTGATATAACCCATTTAACGTAACCTGTTACATACTTGAGTATAAAATTACTCGCAACGAGCTTGTTGCAGCAACGCTCTCGTTACAAAGACCGCGATGAGGTGGGAAATTACCTGTCCATTGCATGTAACAAGCACGTTACATTGTGTAATTTCAAAGTTCCCTATAATTTCGTGATTCTTTTATCTCGCAATTTGCGTGAAAAAAAAATTAATAAATTGGTAATTTTCTCATCACCAGAATGCTTGATTTTAGATCTCCAACTTCACGGTGAAATAATATCACAGAGATTCGAGATTTAGATTGTCCGAGTCGAGATAAAAAATCACCAAATCGTGATATGAAAAATAACGGAAAGTATTTCGCAGCTTCCCTGCATGTATTATCTAATTTTTTTTTCTAATTGGATTTAAGAGTCAGACCTGACTCTGCATACCGCCCCAAGTGGTTCTTGTCAACGGAGACGTTTGTCCTTGATGGATTTATCGTTTTCTCAAAATTGAACCTACATTCGGTTAGCTAAAAAGAGTTTTCTCGAGTTATTAAAAGTTATAGGATTCTTGATAGTAAAATTTTCCTTAGAGTAGATTAAAAGTATAAAGCTATATTGTATGGTCAGCGTAAGCAACAGCAAACTGTGAGTTTTTATGTGAGTTTCTCCGGTTTGTAAAGAAAATCCCGAAACTCTGTTCATAATATTTCTTTCCACTGAATGGAACTGAATCTTACACAAAATCATAGAACACAGATATTTTATTTATTTGTTGTTGGTAAAAATCAATTTTTTCATCAAAAACTTCCGTTCAAATCCGAAGATTTGGTTAATTTACTACATTTATTGAAAAATTCTGCCTATAAATCAATTTCAGGAAAAGAGGCAACATCTATAAAAAGAAAACACTCCAATTTCTATACCAAAAGAGTAAAAGTTTACGATTGAAAGCCCCACTTATAACTCGTGGAAAAATGGAATGTTACTTGAAAATTTCAGGGCCTCCCTGAAATAACTTATGGCCAACATCGCTGTATCGATATTCACAGCATATTTGTCCACTTCAAATATTTTTCCTTCGAATTATCCACTTTTCGTGAATATTCGCGTTGCCATATCGAAAAGGAAATCGCTCATTTGGTAGCACGTCCACCAACATCCATATGCATAGATCAAGTTACATAAATGTGTAATATTCCAATTGAAATTGTAATTGCGGTATTACATCTTGTATAATTATATATACCCGTAAAATAGCCAATTGTGTGCGAATCACAGGAAGGATGCATTATAATTACTTGAAACGATTGCGTCACTGTTTTTCTTTACATTCATCATTCCTCTTTTTCTTTCTTTTTTCTCGACAATATTAAATCCTTATCTTCAAAGTAATTCGATAATAATTTTCATCAAACATTTGTCGCGAAAATATACACAGAACAGGGTGAACGATCACCCGAGGTTTCCGATTTTTTTTTTTTTATCCTCAAACAAAAATCGTAGTGTTACGTTGCACATGATTTACAGTGGAATCTGGTAGAACATGACTTTTGCATTTTTGTTTGGTTTATTATTTACAACATCGGGCGCGCCTGGGTGATCGAATCTCTCTCGTACGCGGAATCTACGCTACACTGGTTAGCATCCTGACGCCAGATGACGAATTCTATTGCTGCTGCTGCTGCTGCTGCTGTTATGCTGCTGTGGTGGCGAAATGGATAAAAATGGGAAGGAACAGAGTTCCAAAACGAAGATTTTACTTGTTTTAGTATCTCTTTTCCTTTTCTTTGTTTTTTTTTTTTTTTCAAATAAACGTTAGAGTGAATATAATTTGCTCGTTGATATAGACAATGGACACTATCGGTGGAAGTTTTATGAATTTTAATGATTCAACGATTGAACATCTCTTAGGCCGTCTGACTGGACATGAGGTTGCCATAAATTATAGATAAATCACAATTATATGATATTCAGTGATTCGAGTGTGATCGATTTTAATATTCTTTGTCAAGTGGAGTTTGTGATGACAATGTAAGGAATTATATAATAGAATTTAAAATTGTATTGATAGGAAATTTAAATTAAATTATTTATGAGTTTTAACGAAAAAGTAGGTGATTCACTTTAAATGAGTTCAAAGGTGACGTGGCTCAAAAGGAACTACGCGATATGCGTACATCTTTAAATGTAATTATACTGAGAAGAATTTTGATTTTATGTGAGAATCGTTTCTATATTTACATTAAGCGTCATTTGATTTTCTTGTGATGCAACATACAATAAGCAATTCGGTATATATAACCAAGAAGTCTCAGTCCGTCTGTGTTAAATGTAATATATACATCGAGATCATATTGAAAATTTCTAAACTCTATCTTACAAATTTTTTCAAAAACTGTACGATGTGACGTACAGAGAATCTTTCATGATTTCTTTTTTGATTGTTTTTACAGAATATGCACAAATCAGTTCCTAAGGAATAATTGTTTTGTTTCTCAGAGGACTTTCAAGTATCTGTGAAATAACATTCTTCAGAAATTCTTACGTCGTTAAAGACACTGTAAAAAAATTTCACCGGAAAATTCCAGTACATGTACTGGAAGTCATTAACCTGTACATGTACCGGAAAATTTCAGCACATTTGTACTGCAAAAATTCAGTGCAAACGTTATGGAATTTCCGCATCAAAACTGGAAATTTTCTGAGCCTCGGTACTGGAATTTTTCAGTACACGAGCTGGACTTTTCCAGGACATGTACTGGAAAATTAATGCTGAAAATATCCATGAAAATTGAAAAAAAATTGCTCACGCAAAGTGATTTTGCAGGGTCCTTGTGTTCCAAGATGATTGAGAAACTTTTGATCGTTCATTTGGATGGACAGAAACTCATGTCTACCTAACAGGATTTGAACCCACACTTTTCTACCTGCCTACCAACTGAAACCTAAGACCTAACCGATGAGCTATAGCGCGACATGTTGGAAGGCCAGCTTGGGTTACTACATATGCTTCATATCTAGAACACAAGAGGATAAGTCTTGGAAAAACCTCATATATCAATTTCATTGGCTACAATTACAATTATTATTCAAAATCTCAATCAGGAAATTTTTAATATAAAGACTTGAAATTTTTCCTGCCAGAAATGACGAAGTCCAATAGAAGTGGAAAATTTCAGTGCAACAGTGATTAAATTCCGTTGCATAGCAACTGGAAAATTCCATCACACGACCTGAAAATTGCAGTTCAAAACCTGTATAATTCAATTGCATAGTAACTGGAAAATTCCATCACAAAACCTGAGAATTGCAGTTAAAAACCTGTATAATTCCAGTATACCAACGATTAGGTTTTTTTTTCTAAATTCCAAATTTTTTCTCAAGTCCTTTTTGAGGGAATATTTTTTTTTGGTGCACAAGAACTATAAAATTGTAGTACGAGCCGGTAAAATTTTCGCGAAATCATGGCAAAATTTCAGTACATCATCTCAAACTTGAAAATTCCAGTACAATGACTGAATTTTCAGTTATGCTTGGTAAATTTTCAGTAACGTAACAACAAAATCTCTGTACATGTACTGGAATATCCATATTCCTGTACTAGCACTGGAAATTTCCAGTCCAGTTGCACAGTAAATTTCCAGTTTTTTTTTACAGTGGAGTTAATCGAAAACTTCAACTGCTCGTGAATCGATTGGATGTTCTTTCTCTCCTGTTGTAAGGGGATACCCCACTCTAGAGGCCGAAAAAAAAACAAAACTTGAAGAATTTTTCTCAAAACAAACTAAACAACATGTCGAAATTTGGTAAAAAGTTCTTTTTTATGCAACTATTGAAGTGTGTTTTTGAATTCTTTCGAAGCTGTCAGCAACAAAACGGCGGTTTCTCGGTGTTATTTCCTGAGCATCTTTTTGTTCGTTACCAGACAAATTTGAAGACACAAGCATAAACCAAGAGAATTTCGATTTTATATGCAATGAGGTACAGCAATACGTCGGATTTTTGTTTTAATTGATTTTTGGCAAAATGGTATGTTTTTTAAGGAGATTTGAAAAAATGAAAAACAAAAATCCCTCGAAAATCGATAATAAAAATGGAACTATGCATTATAGAAAAAAGCTTAAGTACTGCTGTAGCTAGTATCATATTGAATCGAAGTTTTTGGCTTGATAATTGTTATATTTAAATTCGCAGGACTTATTTGCCCTGCCACGAGAAAAAAAACACTGGGGAGCCACTATTTTGTTATTTACAACTCCGAAAAAATTTGAAAGCACACTTCAAAAGTTATACAATAACGAACTTTTGAACAAATTCCATGTTTCTGAAGTTTAAATCGTTTATAGAATCGAAAGAAACATTTTAACACTTGAAATCTGATAAATCATCGTTATTTGTCTTCTTGAATTAACTCTTTGAAACTGGAGGCATCGTTTAAAGAATGTACCGCGAGATTTTTCATGTTGAACAGTAGAATATTGTGTTATTCGATCACTAATTCGTTTCAATAGATCATTCAAACTTCATGAACATCAAATTTCGATATGTTGTTTAGTTTTTTTGGAAAAAAATCCCAAAGTTTCCTTTTTCTTTCGACTTGTAGAGTGGTTTACCTGCTTAAGGGGTTATAACAGTGTGGAAAAAAATCGAGTTTTACTACAAACCAAAATATATATACACAGAAAGACCGAGTTCATTAAGGGATCTTTCGGGTTGAGATTTAAGATTTTTAAGAAAATTTTCTTCTTCGATCATTCTTTTTTTTGAAAAATTGTAGGTACGTTTATTAGACCTCAAATGTGATAAACATTTTCTTTCTGATTTGAGCAATTTTTTTCTTCATTACACTAATTTAAACACCAAAAAACACTATAAAATGACTGTGGGAGTGATTTGGGACGATTTGAAGAAAAAAAATGGCAAATTGTTCCTTGTTGAAGTGGCTATCGCATGAATTAGGAGCTTTTTGATTGGTCAAAAATTGTCCGATTTTCCATCCTCAAAAATCCATTTTTTCGAAAAATGACTGCCATTCTGTTATTTTTTAATGAAAAAATTTCCTAGTTCGTGCGATAGGCACTTCAACAAGGAACAATTTGCCATTTTTTTTGAGATCATCCGGTCGCCCTAAATCACTCCCACCGTCATTTTTTGTTGTTTTTTTTGTTTTTGTTAAAATTAGTATAATCGAGGAAAAAATTTTGTGTAATATTCAATGTTCAATAAACATACCTACAAATTTTCAAAACGATATCTCAATTTCTGCTATGAGAAAAAAATTTTTCTCAAAAATCCCAACCAAAAGGATCCATTACTATTTAGAAAAATCACTGTCAATTTAGGGGAAAAGATTATTGAACAATATTCGTAGTTAATTCCCTGGTGAAAAAAGATTCTCTGAAAGTCTCCCTGAATTTCACTGCAAAACGTGAGAAATAAAAATAAGACGATCAACCTTTGATATTTTCATCGGTGATCCCAGAATGCGGGAGCTGGCGGCCCCCACCACGCGGTCGGTGGTACACTAATACTGTTTCATCGTGTGTCCGTGTGAACAGAGAAAGTCTATATTCTAGACTTGCTTTCTTTCTCATACGAACGCGCGGTGAGACAGTGTTAGTGTCCCACCGACCGCGTGGTGGGGGCCGCCAGCTCCCGCATTCTGGGATCACTGATTTTCATCGCAAAATTTCAGCGATCCTCTTTTTCCGAGGGGCGTCTTTACGTTTTCGCCGCCCGGGGGCTAATAATATTTCACCGCCCCCAACCTGAGCTGAATTAATATTTTCAATCATTCTCTGAGATGTATTCATGTTATTAGGAAACTATTCAATATAACTCGAAAAAATATATTATTTAATAAAACTTTGACACACTCAACAGGATCAAACATTTAGCATCATTAACTATTGGTAACCTTCTTAAGTTTGTAATAAAGATAAAATGGTCCACATTTCTGTTGAATTTTACTTGAGAATGGATGACAAATTCTGAACCCTTAACAAAGAATAGAAAGAAAATATGAACCTTTCAAACGTCACACATTAAATTTTACAAAGTGAATGAGAAAATTTCGAAATTTTATTTCAGGAAAATTCCAGGAAAATCTTGCCGATAAAAAGGGAAATGCAAACTCGTGACAAAGGCTAAATTGCCATCTAGAGAAATTTGTTTGAATCAAATAAAAAATACATAATGAAAATTCATTCGTTTTAATAAAAATTTCATTAATTCAAAAAACTTTGACAGCAGATTGATACGTAAATTATTTCCGTGAATTTGAAGAAGAACACACTACCCTGGTTAAAGTCGCATAGGAATTCATCAAAAAATGTTCTTATTATGAAACACTATAGGTTTTGCAACAGGATATTCATAAGTAAACCATGAAGTTCGATGAATTTCTGTTTATGATTCATCATGCATCCCTATGAACATAAATTCATAACCATTCATAACATTTTCCTATGAATTTCTATGACACTTGAACCAGGGTAAGGAACAGAACAGTCCAAACAACCATGCATGGCAGTTTGATAAGTTCATGCACAAATCGTGTTTGAATGTATCCAATTTCCGTACATACGCTTTAAATTCGAATGTTTTATTTTGATACACTCAAAGTTTGAAGCCTGTAGTCGCTTTTAAAACGCTCCAAAGCATGTAAATATATCCATAAAATGGATAAAATATTTAATTATTAAATACTTAATCTGAGTTATTAACAGATTTGTAGATTTTGAGGTGTTTAAAAAGTGAGTAAATTATTTGAATACTGTGAGTATATTAACATAAAACACTTGAATTTACATTCCCCGCTCCCTTTGTGCTTGAACGCATTTGATAACTGGAAAAAAACTTCTATAATTCTGCCACCCCCTGAAATTTGCCGCCCTGGGCTATAGACCCTTGAGCAACCCCCCCCCCCCCCTAAAGACGTCCCTGCTTTTTCCCCAAATTGACGGTCATTTTTATAAATATTAAGAGAGAACTGTTTATTATTAATAACTCGGTCTTTCCATGTAATGTTTTATACTAATATTCAGCTTGCATCACTCGATTTGCCTCCTCCTCTTTTTTGACCTGGTCGGTTGCATAACTCAATTGAATTTTCTCCGAGCGATTTACTTTAAATTGGATCCTCTTCAAAAATTGCATCGTTATCGCAGTATCGTGCAGTTGTTTCTTGAATTACTGATTTCCTCTTATCAACAATTCACTTCAGAAATCTTAACGGGTACTTTAATCTTTCAAAAAATAGCCGTTATTTTTTTCCTATCTAAATTCTCAAATTTCTTATGATGCTACAATGGCTAGGTATTCTACAATGATTCAATCATCTTTTTGAATTTTTTATTTCGGACGTCTGATGTTGGAGTTAGGCTGTCAACTGCGAGAGGGTCAGTTATTTGATATGCCATCTTGTGGCCGTTCTTGTACTTCATCCAGACCACATATATATATATATATATATATATATACACAGAAGGTTTTTTTTCGTATTTCATCACTCATTTAATAAACATACAGAATTTCAAGTGAATACAAAAAAAGTCCGAAAAAATACCTCTGTTTTCAGATTTTACATTGATATAGGTCTTTAGAACTGCGGAAGGGGATTATTATTAAAGCACATTCGAGTATCGATGTACTATCTAAATTCCTTGGAGGGAAAAATTCACTCTCGAAGAGTGAAAATACTGCAAGTCTAGGAAGAGTGATTTTCTTCCCCCCCCTCCCTAAGAAATCCTCACTCCAAGGGAGTGAAAATTCACTCTTATAAAGTGAAAACTCACTCCTATTGGACTTGCAATATTTTCACTCGTTAGGAGTGGATTTTCACTCTAAGGAATTTAGAGAGTACACATCTCCCTTCTTAAAACTTGTTTACGATACAAAAAATCCAAGATGTTTTCCAGGGCTGGTTTTTCATCTCACACGTATCTCAATCCTTCCTTTTAAAGTCAATCGCTCAAAGAGAATACACTAATCGGCTACATAAAATCTCTACATTTCACTCCTTGAACCACTTGAAGAAAATCGATTGAACGATAATCGAATTAGAATCAAGCACATGAATAAAGTCGTTTCTCGAGGAAGAAGTAGGGTAGACCGAGGCGAATCGGATCAAAATAAGCATATTGGCTGTTTTCGATTATGAATTACTGTTAATTATAATCTCTCAACGTGTCAGATGCTCACATAATTTCCTTACCTACCGGAAAAAAAGTCACACGACCATAACGCACATCATTTAATTCTGGGCAATGATACAAGTTGTAGCATCTTCCGCGTAGAGAAAAATATTTTATCCCTGATGTAAAAATGCTATCACGATTTTTGAAATTTTCAATGACGAGATATCTTGAAAATCATGCCAGAGTCTAATTCATATGTTTAATTCGTGATGAATTAGATGAGTGAATTGTTCAGACAATATTATCACGTCCTTCATGAGCAAATGAAAGTTTCCTTCCAAATATTATGTGGGGTGATTCGGATCACGTTTTCTGGGGTGATGTGGATCATGAATTTTTTTGAGTCATATGAGACTTGAAGGCCCCAATGGTACATCAACAGACTGATACTGGTTCCTGTTGCTCTGAAAAATTCCTACATCCTCCCAACAAAGATTGGATTCAGTGCAGTGGATGTGGAGAATGGTTATATGAAGAAAATCCCGACAAGAAAATTCATACAGAATCGTTCATTTGCCGTATATGTGCGTGTAATAAAATTCTTCAATTGATTCAATGTATTTTGGGGTTCAAAAGGGAGTTTCAGAATGTAAATGCGTTTTTCATCAATACACGTTGCATGTTAATTGTTGTTGGATATTTGTCATTTGATGTTTATTTCGTTATAAAACAAAACCCCATGTATTTGAATATTCTTTTATTTTGGAATTAGAATTTTTCCACAGACTCACTGTAAAAAAACTCTCCTATTGATCATTTTTATTCATTGAAAAAAAAAGTGATTCGATTCGCTTTGGTGTATCCTACGACCTGATATTATATTTGATCCAAACCACCAGTATGTTTTTGTACTTGCGGTAAAATGTATTCATGAAACGATATTATTGTATTTCCAAGTGACATACTCTCCATCATTCTTTTTGAAGCTTTTGGAATTAGCCGCAGCGTACTTCTAGCTAGGCCGTAAGAGAACACGCGGTGGAAGAGACACATTTCAGTTAGCACCGTCCTAGAGTCTGGAGGAGATATATGTATACCCCCTGTGCTATCTTTTATATATATCATGCAGTCCGTCGGATGATCGCAAGTATCAAGTACTCACAGACCAAGTAAGTTATGACCGATACGGAAAATAAGGTCTTGATCCCTCGGGAAGCAGAATCGCGGTCTATGATGGTGTGTAACGTATCGGTCGACTTCTCGGAATCTCGCGAGGCATTATGTTATATGGTTATAAATAACCGAACAGGAGCAATAATACGTAATAATATATCAGTCGGGATTTTAGTGCTGTACCTAGGTCGGTCGGCCCACTGGTCGTAATTCATCGCGCAACCCAGACTTTGCTCTCACCCTATATACATCGTCTTCTACATACTAATACGAACAGATCCGTACATACATTTCTTTTTTGCTTTTCCAACGATTCAATAATAAATATTGAATTATCGTAGATTCGATTTTCAAGTAATCATGTTTAAATCTATAATTGAAAACATTTAACAAAAAACACAACAGTCCCTTCAGTCGTATCATCGCCCTTGGAGATGATTGAAGATGGTGAGTCATTCGAGAAAGGGTGCGTACCGGTGGATTTCATCATAATTATTTTCCAACCCATTAAGTTTGTTCTTGCATAAGGAACTAAGAATCTCTTTACCCCACTTGCAAAAGACGGAGCTGAAGAAGGAGAAGAAGAACAAGAGGGTTGGGTATAGGATTTCTCTTTCACCCTTTCTCTTGAACTGAAAATCTATTCTCCTTGGAAGCACACAATTCTATTTATATGGAGGGAAAAAAAACAAAATTCAGAAAGAAAAGAGTGTAATGATTGCATTGACTCGTCTCAATTCCCTCCTCGTCTCACTATCTTATAGTTATTTCATTTGTAGGTATTGCGCTGAATATAATTTCTAATGGGATTGAAAATAACGATAAATCTTATCGGGCAATAATTCAGAAAAAAAGAAAATGTCTCAATCTGTCCGAATTGAAAATTCCCACACGGAATGCTTCTGAGTTGCCTTCTCCCTACTCATGCGTGTTCTTTTCCTTATTTTTTCGATCTGTCAGGAATAGATTCAGAGAGTTCCCTCAAAAAGATATCCTTCAATATTTACAGACAGACAGAACGAAGCGTGCCACGGCTTGCGTTTCGGGCATTAATATTACATTATATCAATAAGGGTTTGAAAAATCAGGGGTGAAGAACGGTGGCAAACGAATAGCCGTCGTTTTGAGGTTTCGCGTTACTTGGCAAACACTTTAGGGACGCAAAGGAAAAGAGAGAGGTGAGAGGGAATGATTCGATCTGTTCGTTCTTTTCTCTTCTTTCCACTTGTCTCTGTCCGTCTTACGATATATTTTCCACCTTGGGGCTACGAGATATTACGGCTGCACCAAAAGTAATATCACCTACTCGGTAAACAAAAATGTTTAGGGTGTAAACGTGAGGGGAAGAAATTTAGGGGAGAGTCAATGGAAACTGATAGGCGATTTATCGTGGAAAATGAAAAAGATATTTTTTTTCTGCGAATGTGGGGGATGTATTTGTCTTACATTCCAGTGGACATGTTTTATCTTACTTAATAATTCGTTGGGTATATCAAATGTTTTGACGCCAAACTTTTCATGTTTTGGAGTGGATGTGCATTTTTAAAGAATAGGAATTTGACTCTCGAGCGAGGAACGGTTGAGGATATCGTGTGTCAAGAATTGATGCAAATTTCTGTAGAATTTCCACACCTTGGTTTCATGATTTTGAATTTTCAATTCTCAATTTCAAATTCTCAATCACCCAAAAAGAAGTTGTCTGAATTGATCATTAGTTATTTCAGCGATGGTTCGCTGAGTATTCTTCCGCGATTTCTAAGAAAACAAGAATTTTGAGCTGCGGGAGTGGAGTCGCGTCTTTGATCGGTTGGTTGCCGATGTTTCGCCATAATTGCAGGTGGCTTCTTCAGGGCGGTAACAGGCCTGAAGACGCGGCTCCACTCCGGAAGCTCAAAATTCTGAGAGTATCCCTCTCATTTTGATGCACCTTCTTCTCTGATATAAATATGGTATCAAAAGTATATCTTCCTATTTGAAAGAATTAGTCTTTATGATGGAAGAACTTCAGTTCGTTCGATTTTAATTGGTTTAAAATACCCTCAATCGTGGAGACATACTTTCAATTGAAGGAGAAAACTGAAGTGAAATATCTGTTCTGATTGAGAGTGATTTTTCTTCTGTTTCCCGCATTAGTTTTTTTTGGGAATATTGTTTTTGTTTCAAATAAATCCCCCTGCTTACGATATCAAGGAGAAACTGGACAAAGAAGGTAAAAACGGATACTTTAAATACGATCCTTGTGCATTCCAATCGGCTTCTATTTGACTTTCTGAATAGAAAATTGGCTCGAATTGAAAAACAAACATCCCGTACATCACCGGCCATTTCTACGTTGCGTTCAAGTGGAGTCTTCGTTCATCCACCTTGCATCCCCGAGTTCAGGAAGATGCGACGTGGACATGAGTGGTTGTGTCCTTATTCTTTTCCTTATTTTTCCTCGAAACATGGAAATTTGGCAAGTTTATGGAAATAAATAGAGAAAACTTTTTTACGAGTTCAGTTCAAAACAAATCGCCAACTGAAATTTGAATTGGAATAATATTTTTTCAATTCATAGCAAGTATAATGGAAACAAACAAAATCGTTTCCCATTCACCGGGAATAACAGGTATTGAATCAAAACACTTATTAACCGTCGTCAGTATTTTGTTCACATCAGAGATGTACAGTTGATTCTTGATAAATTTTCTAGAATGCTTCTGTCATGAAAAATTTGAAAAACGAGGGAAGTCGAGGACGTGAAATTTTTTATGCCCTTTTCAGAGATTATTCATAGCGCAGGAAAAACAAATTGATCTGGAGGAGGTCATCGGGCGACAGATGTCCCGCATCACAAATAGGACAATCCTATACGTCAATCAAACAGGACGTATCTCTACAGACACTAATTACTGTCATTTCAATGGATCGTTGATAGTCCATCAATGCCAACAAAGACCTGTTATTGGCCCTTTGGAATATTTGCTGTAACTGCTTTTGTTCGGATGGCCTCGACAACGAAGAAATCAAAAAGTTTTTTTACGTCGTTGAGTCCTATTCATGCTATATCATCTATGCATCTGTGGGGAAAATACATATTGAAATGGAGCGGGGACGGAAAGTACAGTGGAATATAAGATAAACATTAATGAAAAGTGAACAGAGAGCAATCAGAACGAACTCGAAGAGTATTCGGAGTGGAGTTTGGAACGAAGGAAAAGTATAAAAATTACCGTTCCACGAAAAGTATAAATAATGCAAGAAAAGCGTATACAGAAGAATCTGGAAATCATTCAATAAACATTTTGTTTTCCAAGATATCTTTCTGATAAGGTCAAAATATCTCAACGTGTTCCATGGAATATTTTAAACTTATCAAAAAGATATCTCAAGAAGAAACAAAGTGTTCATTGACAAAATTTTGACGACTTGGCGAGATTTGAACTCATGAGTTTTGCAATTGCAGAGCAACGTCGAATCTATTCTAAATTCACTACACCCAAAGAAAGGTCATCAGAAATTTCCTAAATTTCACTTTCGTTTCCTATTTTAATTGAGAATATCTCTCCACGTTTTGAACAAACGAATATCGAACAAATAAAACTTCTTTCACAACAAAGACTACCCAACAAACACAACATTTAAAACTTTAAGAAAAATGTTGCACAAGACGTTTTTGAGATATCTTTTGGACAATGTTCTAAAAGATATCTGTTAAATATCTGAAAGACGTCTTATGCAACATTTTTCGCGAAGTTTTGGATGTTCTGTTTGTTAGGTGATCCTCTCAAATAGAGAGGAATACTCAACAAACACCGGAGGTCTTGGAAACATCTACAAGATATCTTTTATAGGAAGATATCTTTTAGATACATCAAATGGCATCACATAATAGATATCTTTGAGATATGTCAAAATGAGATCTTTTAGATATCTTGAAGAAATATCAGGAACATGTCTTCAAGGTATTTCTGAAAGACATCTTTTAGATGTTGAATCAGCATAGTCCGAAAGACATCTTGGAAGAGTTTTTGAATATCTGTTACACATCTCAAGAATTATCAAAGTAAGGAGGGTGAAAGTCACGCCATGTTCCTTTTTTAGAACTCATTAGGGATTCGTTTGTACTGTCTGAGATGTCCTCATGATTTCAAAAAGACATGTCTTAAAACCTTCGAAAAAATATCTTGGAACCATCTAAAAGATGTCTTCCATTCGTCTAGAACATATCTTTGTCAGCGTGTCTAAAAGATATCTTGTGCAAGACATTTTTGAGATATCTTTGAGATATAAGCATCTTTTAGATGTTGGGAAGTCATATCTTCACGAAAGTCTTCCAAGACATCTCCCGTGATTTTAAGACATCTTTTAGATACTAATCGATATCTTTTTGTTTGTTAGGTACTCTTATTTTGATATTTATTTTTTTTGTGTGTATGGTACTTTGTAACCGAGGAACAGACTGAACTTACAATGAAATTTACTATGACGGCACATTAGGGGCCCTAATTAAATTTACAATGTTTGACAGTCAATTCCATTAGAAATTCAGTCTGTTCCTCGGCTGCAATAATCTCATAGTAAATTCAACGCCGAATTCCTTTCCGTGTTGAGCAATGGAAGTTGTGATTACTGCCCGTGTGGAAATTTCTCCCGGGCTCAGACCTGGGCCAGGTTTATAATCCCAACTTGGAATGTTACCCTTTCAATCTTGGTCCCATAATGGTATCAAATATCCAGCCCACATGGGCCGTCGGGAGGCAACCTTGTAATGCCTAAGATATACCCCTATGGGGCCAGGGTCTACCTTAGAATGCCCAGGGTTGATTTCCACACGGGTGATTATTGAAAAACGGTACTTTTGAGTGTATAATGAAATGTCCCGTACATGATTCATGAAACGTACAGTATTCTCTTTGAATACTACACGCAAGCACTATGTGCTCCAGCAAGAGCTGTTAGCTTCAAGTGAAGTTACTACGAGCAGTTACTTCCCAGATAGCACAAAGATTCCAAAATCATTCGTAAAGATTTCTTAAGAGTTACTCGAAAAATCTGTCACCCGTTTTGTTTTGAATCGAAAGAGTTAAGATTGGGGTTGAGAGGTTAAGCTTGACACCAGAATTAGCGTTGAGAAGGGTCAGGATCCCCAAAAGTAGGTCACAGAATTTCTTCACAGATCCATAGTGCCCATTGTATCGAGATTTTTCATGGAATACTCTTCTAGAATGAAGGAGTATTGATTCATGTGGATGGACTTTTCTGGGCCAGTGTTGAATCGATACTGTTCTGTAAGTTGGCTGCCCTGGTAAAAAAATAACGTCCAAGAAACATGAGAAAAATATTCATCGAAGAGAATTTAACGTGATCAACGACAATTGACTCATTCCACCAGAAAGTGCGATGAAAGTGCATAAAAAGTTCGAGCACGCTTCACTTTTTACGCTTTGTAAACGTTCTAGAAACTCAATTGGAATGACATCTCTGTGAAAACGCTTTGCGCACGCTTTGAAGCGCTAAATTAAACTTTCCAAACTTTTCGTGCTCCCTTAATTGACCTTGCAAGAACTTTTCCTGTACTTTTAGTTGCACGCTTCATTTTTACCAGGGTGATTTATCGGAAGTAATTTATTTTTTCCTGTACTAGTGCTCTTGACAACGATTATATCTAGTAATTCACATCTGCAGGTACATAATGTATAAACGTGTAAACAGTTTCCATTTCGTCATGACTTTTTATAACTTCGACGCTCTAGATGTCAGTTCAAAAACATGGTTCCGTACGATAACTATCTTAAACATTCCGAGTTTACATCAATCAATTCTTTAGATTCTTAATACCGGTGGTATAAATGAAAAAAACAAAAAAAAAACAAAAATGAATCTCCAAAATTTCTCTACACCCCTTTATGATTCCCCATTCAAATAAATATCCCATTCGAATGTTTTTGGTTCGAAGAAAATTTCAAAAGGCGTGATATACGTTTATAGGGAATGAGGTAAACACAAATACATTTTTTCCCTCGCGTGTCCGTCCACTCACGATATGTAAATAAAAGATCATATCTCTTCTTCGTTCTTTGTGACTTGGGTGTTTTTTTTTATCTACCATTCTTTGCTACTTTCAGTCTATTTCTTTTTTGCTCCTTTTCTCTTTTATTTGTTTCTCTATCCACTTCTTATTTTTGTGCTTGCGATGAGAAGGCAAGAGACACGCGTGCTTCACAACATAGCTTAGCAAACGACGACGCTCATCGTCAGTCACATTCGACTAGAGAAAAGAAGGAACCACGAAAAAGAGATAAAAACTTTTCTCACTCTGTTTTACGGATACGTATCATCTATGTGTATACCGTGTGCTTTTTTCCTCTCAGCATAGTCTTACGTACGCATCGTGCAATCCTTGATGTTTCCCATGGGGAATGAACGGGAATGGGCAAGAGTGTATATTTCTCTTTCCACGTAACGTACTTCTGCTACGTCACTCGGGTATCGTATCGAATGAATCCTGAATGTTTTGAAACGTTCCTTTCATTTTGAGTGTGATATGATTTTATCGGTTTTACTAACGGAACTCCGAGAAGACATTTTGGTGATGTGGTGTTATGTGGCGGTATCCTTGCGTATCTTTTGAGTACTTACCTGAAACAAAAAAAAAGTATAAATCATTAGGATTATAATCTGTTTTATTGATCGGGGAGAAGAGAAAAAAACAACTTGTGAAATGATTGAAATTATTGTAGACACGTACTGACTAAATGTATCTCGGTTATACAACGAGGAGATATAAATACTGTATTAATGTATTATGTCCGTCTATTGCTAATTATAGCTTTCTAATAAGTCATTGACTTGTATCCATCCACAATACTAAATTCTACATGAAAGTTTTGAGAGCTTAGATTGGAGATAATAACCGTTTTAGAAATTGGAAAAAATCGTTTTTAAGTTTTTCCCATGGAGTAGTGTATTGAGAAGAAGAGAAATATTTCGCTGGAAAATTTTTGGAAACCTCCTGCAAAAGTCTGAGATTTCGATTAAAAATCTAATATTTTTGGGCATCGTTCTCAAAGTTTTTTCAGAGTTTATCGGAGTTCTTTCAGAATTTATCAGAGATTTCTTCATTAAAATCCCAGATAGATGATCATGAATTCATTCCCGATGAAACTCTGAAAAAAGTATGATAAATGTCATGAAACATGAGTAATTGTCAGAATTTTCTCGGATCTTTTGGCGAATTTATCAGAAATTTTTTGTCGAAATTTCAGATCGATGATTATGAATTTATTCCTGACAGAACTCGGAAGAAATTTGATGAATCTGTGTTTCCCTGGACTGGTAAGTGGGAATTTTCAGAAGCGAGGAACGTTTAGAACTTTTTTCGTACACGGAGAAAAAGGTATCTTAAACAGTACCATAATTTATGGATTTTCTGTGCTGGTCTGACCGAGTCTAAATATTTACCTGAAAAAACCTCTAAAAGTACCATAATATCTGGGACTTTTATACGGAAGGTACCATACTTATTTCAAAAAGTCCAAGAAATTATGGTACTTTTAGAGCTTCATGCAAGTGAATATTCCGACTCGGGTCAGACCAGCGCTGAAAATCCATAAATTATGGTATTTTTCGAGATATCTGTTTTCTCAGTGTAACTTTTGAGTTAAACCCTGGTGAAAATAAAGCGTGCATTTGGAGCGTCGCATAGGAGTGCTATTACCGTCACATGAGAGTGTATTAAGAGTCAATTGGCGCAGTTGAGCGTGGATCGAGCGTGCAGAAAAGCGTTCATGCACGCTGTACTCACGCTTATATTGAAGTAAGCGTGCATTGAACGTATATTGGCCAGAATCACGTTATTGGTTCGCTGTTTGAACTTTACGTGCACGCCGTTTTTTCGCCAGGGAAACCAGCAGCTGTAAATCTATTCTCTAAATCTGAAAAATCACGTGTATCACTCCCTAAGTCTCAGAAGTGAGCCAGCCCGCTTCGTGTGGAATTTTCACTCGTTTCGAGCGAATCCTCACTCTTTTAGAGTGGAAAATTGACTCTAGAATTTGAGTGGTTGTGAGTTTCTAACCTCAAACCTTAGAATATCACTCTAAAACAGTGGAAATTTCACTCAGAATTTCGACAGGCTCACTTTTGGCTGGCTGAAGAGTGAAATCTCACTCTAAAAATTTTAGAGAGTATCTAGCACCTGTTCTGACTTTGCATTAACCCTTAAACCGTAACCGTCCTCAAAACCACGTCAACCGTAACTCCCGGTCTGACAGACCGGTATTACCTCCTTCTAGATGTTTAAAGTTGTTAAAAGTAGAAAGAACATCTCTTCGATGATTATGAATGTCTAAGGAGTAGGATAGCGGATTTATGTACAGAAATTAGTGAACCATTCTATGCAGAATAGGAATAAAATGTCACACAAATTGACCAAAAAAGTTCGAATTATGAGCAAATACAGTTTTGATAGCGGTCTGTGAGACTGGGGTTACGGTTAGAGGGTTAAATTACGTCAAATGTTACTCATGTTTTATAATTTTTTTATAGCTCTCAGGAAAAACACGGACATTCGTCATACTTTCTTCAGAGTTTCATCAGGAATAAATTCATACTCATTCATCTGAAATTTCAATGAGAAATCTCTGACAAATTCCGAAGGAGATCCGAGAAAATTTTGACAACTTATCACCCATGTTTCATGATTTTTCCATAGCTCTCGGAGAAAACACGGACATTCACCATACTTTTTTTCAGAGTTCTGTCAGGAATGATTTCATGCTCATCTATCTGAAATTTTAATGACAAAACTCTGATTAACTATGAAAAAATCAGACTTTCTAAGACTTATGCAGAGAGAAATCAAAATGTTCCTGAGATTTTAAAGAGGTTTCAGAAATTTTTCAACGAAATATTTCCATACGGGTTTTCAGAATGTTTGGAGAACGTTGGAATATTCTAGAAACATTCGGAGAATATTTTATATAAATCGGTGTTACTTGGGTAGAGCATTACGAGTATTGGAGTATTTCAAACATTCTAGGACCATCCATGAAATATACTAGGAGATAATATTGAGTGAACCTCGAAGAATGTGTTTGAACAATCCCACGAACATTCTTAGACCCTCCCAATGAGACTGTTTCGAGTAATCATGTTCTATGCACCATTATAGAATATCTCGACGAATTCAACCAAAATACGCAGAGAAAAATGCAGATCGAAAATGTAGTAATCTTTAACTCTTCAAGTACACACATCCCCTAGCACAAATCAGCACCGAATCAACTTTGTTTCGAGCTTAGATGCCTCGGAACAACGTTGATCCGGTGTTGATTTCTACTAGGGTCCTTTCACACCTTCGGAGTACACACAGATGCAAATTCGCACCACGCAATTTCACCGATTGATAACTCGGTTCCTATTCGACCTTCCTTTTTTTCAATTTGAAGGAAAAACTGTGGTATGGAATGAAATTTACAAATATTTCATTTGATCGGTGAAGAAAACGCGAGAATAAAATCAATTTTTGACGAGAAAGGAAAAGTATTAAAATGGTTGGTGCGAATTCGCACCTGTGTGTACTTGAAGGGTTAATAGGAAATTACAGAATATTTCTCAAATTCGTAATGAAGATAAAACGGAAATATTCCTATATGGGCATGTATTGCTTATTGACGGTGAAATTGAAACAAAAATCAGTACGTTTATCTCAGTTCTGTGTTTTCAACATTTGGTGGGCACAGGAGTTTTTCAATTCTGAGCAGAAGGGCTCGAAATTTTTTCTGTATCTTGATTGATACTTTAACTGGTTCCGGAATTTGTACGATATTGATGAAATTGTCAATTATGTATCAGATTTTTGACATGAAAAAGAAAAACAAGAATAATATTCCAGGAAATCCCTGTCCACTGGACTAGTTTTGAGCATTTAAATGAATCTACGTTTTTAATTTTGGTTCTTAGATTCTCAAAGGTGATGGATATTCCTGTCTGATCACAAACTGTGATAATTAAGGGATCATAACAGTGTGACCTCCCGAAAAAATAACTAATTTTCGTTAATTTTTTTCAGGTGGATAGGATAAGCTGATCGGTCTGATTTTTTGTTTCTTTTTTCGAATTCTTAAGTTATTATTTAACATTGTTTTCAATCGCGGAAAATTGCTTAATAAAAATGTATGATCTCCAAGATTGTGACCACAAATTTTATCTGAAACAAACATTTCAAAGTGATTATTAATCTGTGGGAAAGCTGCTATAGTCCGATGGAGGTTTTTTTTATTTTTTTTGTTAAACCGTCCTATTTTTTTTCACGAAAAACTGTCGAAAAAAGACTAGATTCGATACTTTTTATTCAAACCACCGCCATTTTCTCAATTTTTACTGAAAAAAAGCTTACATAGGATCGTAGCGGCTGATTTACAGATTAATAATCACTTTGAAATTTTTGTTTCAGATGAAATCCGTGGCCACAATCCTGGACACCATGGGACATTCATTTTTTATTAAACAATTTCCCGCGATTGAATACACGGGGAGAAGAATACAGTTGAAATTATTGTGGTAGATTACTATCCATGGACCAGATTGGAATTGGCAAGAAAAATTATGGTATTTTCATCTAATTCTAGAAAACTCCTCAGTAATTTATAATAATGTCCAGTACAATATTTACTGAATAAGAAATTTTCCTGAGAATCCATGAATTTCTGAATTTTATTAAAAGAATTTTTACCGTGTGAATTTGAAAACGTACATATAATCCTTATGAGAAACTATTTTACTGTGTGGAAATATAGATCTTCATGAAAATCAAAACTTGGTCTGGCGTTGATATGAAGCACAGTAAAAAATATTGTATTTTACATGAAAAAGTAATGGATTATTCTCTCCGTGTACAATATTAAATAACGAGTGAAGAATTTGAAAAAAAATCATTTTGTACTCTTTATCGATGCATCATTCTATAAAACAAAAAATGAGACCGATTAGCTTATCCTATCCACCTAAAAAAATTAACGAAAGTTGGCTATTTTTCGGGAGGTTACATTGCGATGATTTCTCAAAATAAGTACCGTATACCGGGGTAACGAGGATCAAAACTAATCGCTCTGCAAGAAAGTTTTTCTCAATTCTCATATGTTTCAATACTTTTTCATATTTCTCATAATTTTTCATGAAATTACATAAACCTTCTCATAAATCTGATCCCATCCAGCACCGAATACTCCAGTAATGTATCAGAAATGTCTCCGTTACAAAATCGGACATAAAAATGTGTTTGGAAGGTATTTGAAGACCTTCTGGAAGGTGTCTACGTCTGCTTTTACAACGGACACGTTTTTGATACATAACTGAGGTATTCGGTGCTGTATGGGATGATGATTTCATAAAAAGTCATAATTTCTGACCAAAAAAATTATAATTATTCATAAATAAAAGTATATTCACATATAATTTTCTAATTTCTTATGAAAATTGCATATCTTTTGATTCTTCCAAAATTTCGTACAGTTTCTTCTCGAATCCGCAAGGACAAGGAAAAAGTGAGAGCATACGATTGTTCGTGTAGTATACTGTGCACAGAATTATACACCCTCAGAGTTCATTTAATTTGTAGACTCATTGTAAATTCTTTTTGTGAATTTTTAAAAATCATTGAATACGTCAACTAACATAATGTTTCAAATTAAAAGAAGATAATTTACCATAACAGGGGCCTTCATTTTCAAGAGATTATAAAATCTCATTCAACGTTTATAAAAATTTATGAAAAACTATGAGAAAATTATCCCTCATAATATTTTCCAAACTCCTCCAGGAATTATGGAATTTCATGGAAAAATTATAAAAAAATATGAACAAATTATCAGAAAATTATGGAAAATTATGAGAAGATTGTATCTCATTATGGTGTTTCAAATCCCTGAGAAATTATGAGAATATATAAGAAAGTTATGAGAAAAAATTTGAAAAAATATGAGAAACTATGAGAAATTTTTTTTCCAGGGCGTTCACAATTCGTGTGTATCGTAATTAACCCTCGATATGCACACTTCTTTTTTCTAACATAAGATGCACCCTAGGGCCCCTAGGGCAATGATGATCCTGTCGATTGTTAATTTTATTATTTATAATTACAAAAGTGAATAATAAAAATGTGGCAAAAATTTAAACTGTAGTAGAAACATCGAAAAAGAGGGCTAGACAATTAAAAGTGGATTTCTCTGTTATTAATATTGCAAAAAAATTGTTAACCTTTAAAACGCACACCTCTTTTTTTCGAACATAACATCCCATACAGCACACCAGTTCCCGCGAAGAATTCCCGTTATGCTAATCAATATGTATTCATTATGAATATTTTGAATTCAAAATGAACTCTTAATGAACAACTTAATGTTCAGAAAGAACCCATATCGAGATTCCATAATTAATTGTCCGGACATTCAACACGTTTTCATTCTGAATTCAAAATATTCATAATGAATACATATTAATTAGCATGATGTGAACTATTCAAGAGGTCTTTAAGAAGTCTTTATAAATTCAAATTGATCATTTGTGCTGGCTGTGATGCTCTTCAGGGTGACCATGACCCATTGAGTTTCAATTATTTCACACCTTCAAAAAATGAATGATAAAAATATGAAAAAAATTCAAAGTGTGGTAAAAAGAACTAGATAATTGCAACTGGATTTTTCCGTTATTAATATTGCAAAAACATGGCCAAGGAATTAAATTTTTCAAAAAATGATGTTTCATTCAAAAAACCATAATTTCCCAAATTTTAAGCATTGAGGCCTAATAGTTTACACGTGTGTAACTTCGAGGACAAAAAATATTGCAAATGTGTATCCTTCGAAAATTATATCCATTGTGATGATTCATGAAGTGGTTCTTTCTTAGGCGAATCCACATATCAACACTCAACAGCTGTTAGGCGGCAAGCACCGAGTAGTTCATTCGACCTATCTATGGTCCCTGTCGTCGCTTAATACTCGAACTAGATTGTAGATGGCAGTACTTATACAACTTGATATTATTTGACACTTTAATTGGTTTACAGGGTCACTGTGACCCTGTTGCGCATGTTGAGAGTGAAAAAAATCTATACGTGATGGAAAAATTTCCTGCTGGGCTTCTGATTTTGCATGGTCGAAACATGAGGAATCACCCACTGATATGGATCTTACAGGCATTGTTTTATAATTTGTTGACTAGTGTAATTATAACAATTGTTATACAAGATTGGTTCATCTCGAATTCAATATTACAAATATTCTTTACCATACATGAGCTCAGAAAAATTCCTGAGAATTTATACTAAATTCTTCAAGCCTTGACTCAATTCTTAATGAATCTCTTCTGAATCGGTGTGCTGTATGGAACAACGTGAGAACATAAACAAAGTATGAAAACAAATTATGATAATTATAATTATTCATTACCCTATCCCCTTATATGACCCATAATATGTGACCGAAGACTCATCCGTGACACATATAGAGCGTTTATTGTACTGTACGCAAGCTATATGTTTGCAGGGGAAGATCAAAAATATATAGGAATTCATATTTGGTATAATTAGTTACCATATATGGATTATTCCATGTGGGGTTTCCAAAGAGTTCTTGAATATTTTCGAAATGATTATTCTAGAATTCTCTGTTGAGAAATGTGGGATACGTATCATTTGAGATTACCGGTTTACAAAATATCAAGATTCTTGGTTTGGATAAACCCAGTTTTTTTCGAATGCCTGTATCTCGAAAAGCTTTCGAAAAAACGGCCCGGACATTGCTCCGTCGCCTCTACGCTGCAGCGCGCTGCACTGTAAAAAAAAACTGGAAATTTACTGTGCAACTGGACTGGAAATTTCCAGTGCTAGTACTGGAATATGGATATTCCAGTACATGTACAGAGATTTTGTTGTTACGTTACTGAAAATTTACCAAGCATAACTGAAAATTCAGTCATTGTACTGGAATTTTCAAGTTTGAGATGATGTACTGAAATTTTGCCATGATTTCGCGAAAATTTTACCGGCTCGTACTACAATTTTATAGTTCTTGTGCAGCAAAAAAAAATATTCCCTCAAAAAGGACTTGAGAAAAAATTTGGAATTTAGAAAAAAAAACCTAATCGTTGGTATACTGGAATTATACAGGTTTTTAACTGCAATTCTCAGGTTTTGTGATGGAATTTTCCAGTTACTATGCAATTGAATTATACAGGTTTTGAACTGCAATTTTCAGGTCGTGTGATGGAATTTTCCAGTTGCTATGCAACGGAATTTAATCACTGTTGCACTGAAATTTTCCACTTCTATTGGACTTCGTCATTTCTGGCAGGAAAAATTTCAAGTCTTTATATTAAAAATTTCCTGATTGAGATTTTGAATAATAATTGTAATTGTAGCCAATGAAATTGATATATGAGGTTTTTCCAAGACTTATCCTCTTGTGTTCTAGATATGAAGCATATGTAGTAACCCAAGCTGGCCTTCCAACATGTCGCGCTGTAGCTCATCGGTTAGGTGATGCGACGCAATTCATCCACAACTGTCCTGTATGGGTATTTATCAAAAATATGATATGAAAATTCCATGGAGAGAATTGAATAATCAACAGTACGATGTGAACATGTCGCTGATTGAGTTGCTACACTGAGAAAACAGATATCCTGAAAATTACCATAATTTATGGATTTTCAGCGCTGGTCTGACCCGAGTCGGAATATTTACTTGCACGAATATCTAAAAGTACCATAATTTCTTGGACTTTTCAGAATAAGTATGGTACCTTCCTTATAAAAGTCCCAGATATTATGGTACTTTTAGAGGTTTGTTCAGGTAAATATTGAGACTCGGGTCAGACCAGCGCTAAAAATCCATAAATTATGGTACTTTTTAAGATACCTTTTCCTCCGTGTACCAGGAGAAAACGTATAAAACGTAGACATCTCTTGTTTCCGCGTAGAACACTGAGAAAAATGAAATGTGAAAATAACCTCTATTTCGTATATTTTTCACCCGTCAAATAATGAAAACTGAAGCCAGCCTTTCAAAAGTGAAGAGTATCTTTTCAGTGTTGAATTTCACCGTACATTCGGTTTGATTCACGAAAAAGATGGTATTTATCACCTAGCTCATGGTAATAATCACCAAAATAATGTATTTTTCACCGTCAAATACATTACTATATTGAAACATGATTTCTACAATGCAGATTTTTCCCAGTGAAGAAAATACTTCTCTCAATAGATGTCTCAGTCCTTGTAAATTTATGATGAGTTAGAAAGAATTATGATATTAGGATTTTTTTGCCAGGGTACTCCGTATGGATGTTTCAGATCATCCAGTTCAGTTAATTGTCCCAACAATAATGCGTAAACCATATAGCATGAATATCACATTTTTAGTATGTTCTATTTCAATACAATTCTGGAGAAGAAACAAATAATATTGAAATTATTGTAAAAATGAGCATGGAATATATATCCACATAGGAATCCTAAAAACAATGTCAATGTTGGTAACAACATCCCTCTATTCGTGGTAATCAAATAAAAAGAGGTAAAAACACATGAAAAGAATTTAATCACATGACTATCTACCTGTTACACAGAATTCTGCATCACTGTTCGCTCTTCCCCTCGTTGATGATATATCTATATATTTTTTTCATCTCTTTTCCCTTTCGTCAAAAAAAGAGACCGAATTACCGCTTATACATTCGTGTTTATACGCTCGTTTCGGGGACACATAATGGAACAAGAACCTTTATATGCAGGCATAGCAGCAGTCCGAGGTATCAATGCGGATTCGCTCAATGGACTCTATAGGAATTATATGGGGTACTCTGGTACTCGTTGGTTGAAATGCCCAACTAAAACCGATGTACGTAGGTTTGTCCACTACTTGTTCGGTTTGTTCGTACGTTCTGCTCTTCGTTCAATTTTTTTTTCCAAATTGGAATGTTTTTTTGTTTTTGTTGTCGTTATATTTTGTTTCACGTATATTCGAAGGGATATCTTTATATGAAAATTTCTGATCGATTGATTAACTGTTGTATTTTGAACGGAGAGATGACTAATGAACCAATTTGTTTCTATTTTTTCATTGTTTTTTATTTTGTGGAACTTGTCCGAATTGTCATTCGTCTGTCGAACATTATGAAAAGTGAATGGGCTGAAACCAAAAAATAAGACACGCCATTTTTCAGTATCCCTTCATCGCCATGTCGTGTTCTTATACCTGTGCTTGATCAATCCTTTCGAAAACAGAAGAAGGCGTAGTTTAGGTTTGTCTCGAGTATCAAAGGGTTTCACTCGATGGTCGATCTAAGAGGTAATGGGTTTATTATGCGAGAAGAACGGTGTTCCTCTCTCTTTCTTGTCGAGATATTGAACTTGCTCGGAAATTCCCTAGTGAAAATTCAAAAGTGAAAGGAGCGGGTATCGAAACAAATGAAGCGTGAAAATTCCCTCCTGAATTACGTGGAGATGACCCTGTTTTTACGCTTGAATGACGCTTAGCTTACGTCTTCGTCGCGCTTTCATCACGCTTCAACGCTTCATTCTCACCAGGGTTGTAACGTAATAATTTTACTTTTGGCATAGAGTCTTATTTTTTCAAAATCAGTATCACTACTGAACTTAATGTACCCCTGGATATGAGGCGAAAGGCTCATTCAGGAACAGGGCAATATCCTTGGATATTTGGTTTAAAAGTAAAAAAAAGAGAGAGGAAAACCTTCCATTAGAAATTGGGTAATTTTTCAAGAAGTAACCGTTTTCACGTTTTAGGACTGATCACTTTCTTTCAGAATTAACTTTTTGGTATGAACTGACCCTTATAATATGCCCTGTTATTTTCAATTGATAAATCGAAATGGTTGGTGGAGGGGTGACTCACATATACCATTATTGGTGAATCATGAACAAATTTTGTAGCCAACCCCAGCAACGCCATTCAAGGAACTATCTAGGCCCTCACGAGAATCTAACCACGGGCTAGCAAGAATCTAGTGGCTAGCGGGAAACTTGTAAGGACCTAGCGAGTGCTGATATAACGCTTGCTCGGGAATGTGAATCAAAGATATGGTCATTAAATTTAGGTTAAGGGATTATAACAGTCTGAGAAAAATCGATACTCAATTGAAAAAAAAAAATATGTTTTTAATGTTTATATGTGTATCTGTTTTATATCAATAATCAGCTTGCATCAACGTGTTTTTCTCGAAATCATGTTTTTTGACCTGGAAAATTTTCAGTGAAGAGTTTTTCAAAGCATTTCAGAGGTGTTCATAGTTTCTCAGAGAGCCTCGGGTGATTTTCAGGAGAATTCAGAGTTTTTCAGAGATATTCATAAATATTTAGAAAAATTTTCAGTGTAAAAACGTGCCCGATAAATAATTTAATTTTTCAGAATTTTTCAGAGGTTTTCAAAGTTTTTCAGTGAGATTCAGAATTTTGCAGTGGAATTCAGGGAAATTTTCATAGATTTTTAGAGAAACTTTTTTCACTAAGGGACAGCATGGCTCAATTAAATTGTATACGATCGACTTGGCTCAAATGAGATTCTCTTCAAAAAAACACATCGCTATCGCAGTATCGTAAAGTTTTTTTTACTTCGCTTATTATTATTTTATTTATTAACCATTTCCTGCAAAGTTTGAGTGTGAAATTGAACTTTTTCTCTGATCAAAATTCTCAAATTCCCTACGATGCTACGATAGGTATTTTACTATAATATAATAATCTTTTTGAATTTTTGATTTCGGACGTCTGAGGTTGAGGTTATGCTATCAATCACAAGGGAGTACTCAATCAAGATCATATACATATAAAAAAATTTCCTTCCGTGTATTTTATAACTCGAGTCAATCGGTGTAGTCGTTCTTTGAAGAAAGATTTCGAAAAAATACCTTGGTTTCCAGCCTTTTACACTGTTATAACCCCTTAAAAAGATCCGAGCGCATAGGTGACTCCATCTGATGGCATTTTTCCTGACCAAAATACTCGAAACTGACTGCATAAAAAGTCTGGAATTCTCAGGGATGAATCTTCGAAGGTTTATCTGGATCTGTATACAGAACCGGAATTTTGAATTTCCAAAACGAACATTTTTTTCGCTTTCTTTCGAAATTCAAAATTCCGGCTGTGTACAGACTTAGATAAACCTTCAAAGATTCATCCCTGGAAATTTGAAACTTCTCTATGCAGGCAGTTTCGAGTATTTTGGTCAGAAAAAGATCCTACCAGATGGAGCCACCCATGCGCTCATCTTCTCTCGAATTAAATTCAATTTGAATCTAAGAGAACCAAGATGTCCGAACTTTCGTGGAACGTTTACGTAATTTTGTTGAATGTTCCTTGAACGTAGAAATGTCCGTACGTTGATCGAACGTTTTTTGAACGTTTGGTGGCCATGTTGTTCTTTTAGTCACCTTAAATGGTAACCTCAACTCGCTTGAGGAAATGCCAGCTCACCGATCAAGTGAACATTCTCTGGCTACGAATTCTTCGAACTGTAATGAAAAGGTCTGAAATCTTCAGGAAATAATTCTCGGTATTCTATCTATTCCGGCACCCTGGTGAAAAAAGTAAATCATCAGCCAAGAACCGGCCATTTCTTTGTGGGACTTGTGGTTATTTTTGAACGTTAATGTACACTGTAAAAAACAGTTTACTGTACAATTTTAGCACTGAAAATTCCAGGACATTTGCTGAAATATTTTAGCACACTCACTGGAAATCTACTGCGGAAACTAGGAATCTTGCAGTACAAAATCTGTAAAATTTCAGTACATGTAGAGTCAATCAGGGTAAGATGACGTACTTTTCTTCTCCACTACAGCACGGAATAATACATTAAACCTCATTTACTCAAGGAAAATTTAAAAATTGCAATTGAATCTTAATATGTTTCTTGCGTGGAAGAGGTTTCATGTATTATTTTATGGGGTAAAGGAGCAGGAAAGTGGGTCATCTCACCCCCATTTACCCTACTAGAAAATGAATCTACTGAAATTTTCTAGTCCCAAGATACAGTAAATTTTCCATTTTTTTTTACAGTCCAACGCTAAATTAGCGATTTTCTGACCAGCATTGTAAGAAGTGAATGCGGAATTTTCTCCCAATTTGGTGGCAGCGAAAATTTTCCACGCAGGGTGAATTCATTTCACCTATATTCTGAGGGAACTTTTTTCATTTGGGGAGAAATTTCCTTTAGAAAAATAGAATTTTTTCCCAAAAATTATGGGTCACATGAATTCCCCCCTTGTAGGGGATTTGTGAAACCATTTTTTCTGCAAATTTTTTATTTTCCTTTGCATTCCTTGGGAAAGTTTTCCTCTTCCTCGTGAAATTTCCTCATTCTTTTCCCCATATTTTCCACAAAACATCGAAGGAACTATGGAAATTTGGCAAGTTTATAGAAATGGACAGGGGAAACTTTTCTATGGGATCTGCAGCGCGTGAAACATGTGCATTTCAAGATGAATTTCTGATTTCTGATACTCGATTTGGCTTCATCGAATCTTTCTTTCAAAAACCAACTATCGTGAGATACAGTTTTGTAACCGGAAGTTTTGAGTAAATCTCATTATGTTAAAATGTATGAGAATGAAGTTTTTTTTGAATTATTTATTACATCACTTTGTTTTTCATCGATCGGAGTTGAAAATTTCATGAGAAGGTGTAGAGCTCTATGCAGAACATGTATGAACATCTGAAACACTTTATGGTATTGAAAAAAGAAGTCTCATACGATTAGTACTTACAGTTAAAATACCGTGGGGTGTAATTTACACCCCACGCGACCGTTTTTGTCTCAGATTCTCACGAGACCGTCGAAGAGTTAGCAACTGAGTATTTCGTTATTCGATTATTACTTCTTTTCGATGAGCGATTCAAACTACAGCCACATAAAATTCCCTGGATTCTTGTTCCGGATGAACGGGAAAACAATTTCTTCTAACCAAATAAATGATTCTTTAGTACAGAACAAATGACCATTTATTTGGCTGGACAAAATTTTTTTTTTCAGTTCACTATTTCTCAGAGAGGTGAAAAAAGGGTTTCAAACAGAAATCATGTTTTGTGATTTTTAGTTATCTTTAGCATTTTTTTTTCGAGTCTTATCAAGAGTTCATTTGGAGTTTAGAAGATTCATTCACAGTTTATTTTTGTTGTCTTAACGGAGACTCACGCTATGTGAGAAGCTGATAGGGGTCAACTGTTGTACCTTTGAATGAAATTTGAATATTTTTCGTCAGAAATTTGAATACATCTCAACTATTTGTTAACCCACTTCCCTACCCGATGACATAGTTTCTATCAAAAATTACATCCATCGACTGTCAGCTCTTAAGAAATCGTTGGTACGATGAGAGATTTACATCGCATCCTTCTCATAACTGCTCAATCCCAGACAGCGCAACTAGGTCTCAAACAGTTGATTCTCAAATTTCCCGTAATTCAATAACCTTCAAAACTAAAAACTGAATAAGCTCTTCTCAAGTTTCCCACCGGAAATGAAAAACAATCCAGTAGTTTTTCATCTCGCGATGAGGTAACTTTGTATCTCAACTGCGTGAAAAAACATCACAACATTCCGATGAGAACATAAATCTCGAATCTCGGTGATATTATTTGACCGCGAAGGTGGAGATCTAAAACCAAGCAGTTTGGTGATAAGAGATTACCAATCTGTTGATTTTTTTTCACATCAATTGCGAGATAAAAAACCACGAAATCTCAGGTGATATAATATCTCAAGGGTTCCTTGCGTGTAGAAGTTACAGAATTCTTTCTATCGTTTTCTTTGAGGGATTTTCAACAGAGAACTCAACCATGTTTTTTCATTCATTACAATTGATTATTCCTCCCCCGCATGAAAGAATCCCAACAGCACACCCACCGATCTTCACTTTGCATTTCCGTGGATTCCACGTGGATGCAAGGTGGATGCACGAAGATTCCACGTAGAGTCAACGTAAAGGCAACGTAGATATGTCCGGTGCTGTACGGGAACCCACAGGAGGCGAAATGGATGACTTTCCAAGTAGGTGGCACGATATCTCGAAAACTATTGAATATATCGCAATTTTTTCATTTTTATCTTGAAGTAGGTTGAATTTACTGTAGCCAAAACTAAGAAAAATATCACTATTATTCTTTTACAGCACTTAAAACAGCAAAAAATACACGACTAAAGTTCAATTTTTCACTTTTCACTGGTCTTATTGCTTCAAGTTCTAATAAATGTGATGATATATTTTATGAAACTTTTTGATTTTCTGATTTCAGGTAATATTTTCATGTGCTACAATGCATTGAGAAATACGATTTAGTTGAATATTAGATAGCTAGGAAATTTAGTCACTGTGAATAAAAATTTTATCAAACCCAATAAATTTGATTTGCCACAGCTAAATTTTGTATTCCTCATAAATGAATCGTTTTATTCCTATTCCAGACAATTAGACTTTTATTTACGGCGACTAACATTTAGCTGGGACGACTAAATTTCAGTTGCCGCAGCTAGCTACCTTCTCCTCAGTGTGCCACCCGCTGTGATACCTTTTTTGTCGAGGTGGCCATAATTCAGCCTGTATAAACAATTCAAATCACATAATTTTTCACTGCAAATAATTTTTTTTTGTATACTTTAAGATATAATAAATGAGTGTCCAAAAACTTGAACAGTTTATTCATCTTCGTCTACACTGAGAGCAAAATTTTCTTTGCCCTCATTCTAATAAATCTTCTTTCCAATGGACAAAAATTCAGTTCAATGGAAAAAAGTTTCATCAAACTGGAACAAAAAATTTTCAAATTGAAACAAAAATATATTCTCTCTTAAATTCGAAGAATATGATTTCAATTCTATGACAAATTTCTTCAATAGGATAAATTATTTTTTTCCATTGAAAACAAGATTTATCAGAATGAGGGCAAAGAAATTTTCTTTGAGTGTAGGAAATCGGGTTCTCAGTGTGTAAAAGAAAAAAATTTGTCAAGTTCATCTCATTTTTCGGTCACTACATTGAAAAAAATTATTTCATTGAAATGTGATCAAGAAAAGAATTTTGCTATCCCAACAAAATTTTTGTTGTATCAACCAAATTTGGTTATAACATCAAAAATTTCGTTGGGATAAAAAAATTCTTTTGTCGATCACATTTCACAAAATAATTTTTTCCAGTGTAGATGAGGACCTTCCCTTAAGAGTCGAATACAACATGGAGAAAATCAATTGTTTCTTTAATATTTTAACATCGATCTAAGAGACAGAATCTTATTCAAATAAAACATTCTGCATTGAGAGAAAGGTACCTAGTTGGGACGACTAAATGTTAGTTGCTGCAGCTAGATTTTTATTCACGCTAGCTAGACTCTAGTTGGGGTAAATAAAAGGCTAGCTGTTTGAAATATGAATAAAATGGTTTATTCAATGGGAATAAAAAATATAGTTGTGACAAATAAAATTTAGCTAGCACAACTGAATTTCTATTTACAGTTACTAAATTTCCCAGCTGTCGAATATTTGAATAGACCCTTTCTCTCAGTGCGAACTTTATTGTATTGAAGTTCGATATTGTAATCGAATATGAAAATAATATATATATAACATACATCCCTTTACTTTTTCTGGATTACGTTTGAACCAACATCCCTAATTGAAAACATTCGAATCTTAATCATTATCACACTGTTCAAAAAAACTTGAATTTTCCGGTACCTAGGAACTGGAAAATTTCTGTTCATGACGAATTTTTCCGTATTTTGAATGAAAAATTCATATTTTTCACTTCAACTTTCCCGTATGAATACAATTTTCTGATACGTGTACTGGAATTTTCATGATTTAAATGTAATTTTCCATTACAAATTTACAAGTTCATTACTTCCAGTACGGTACTGGAATTTTCCCGAAGTTTTTTTTTACAGTGCACGAATTTAGTATAAGATTTTGTTTTATTCTTTTACAAATTCGTTTCGGTAGATAATTCAAATTTCAACGGCTTTATATTCATTGAAACAAATCTTCCTACATCCACGATTGTCTCCTTACATTAAAAAAATCATGCGCAAAGACCATAAATCAATCTATTTATTTTTCATCCGATATAAATACAATAATCATATCGAAGTTTATGTAAAAGAAATGTTTGCCGAATAAAAATAATGTCCAAGATACGGATGACATTCTCTCGAAATATACTTTATATCATTTTTATAGCCCTAAGTCAACGTACTTGGAACGACGAACCAATGTAGAATCAGATAAGATTGAAATTTTAATGCTCAAAGAGGCGTAAGTGATATGAAGAGACCGATGTGCACGCCGAGACCTCGATGTTTACACGTTTAGTTTTCGCTAGAATACATTACCGGTACACGCGTTTGTATAAGTTCATGTATTTCATCTCACAAGCCCATTATTAGCTTCCCAGGTCTCTTATTTTTTTTTTTTCGGTGCTTTTTGTGTGGCTGCTGTTGTCTCTTTTCAAACTGTAATACGTTTGTACCCTGAGGCCCGATATAGCAAAATAGAGGCGGAGAGGAGTAGTTGTCTCTTCTCCATTTGAAATTTCTGTGGCGGAAAATTTGTCCTGATGTCACGTAACGTAAGGCCCAAAGTAAGAAGGGGGAATCGTTGTGAAGTCTATGGGTTCTTATATCGTACAACGCCGCAGGTTCGTGTCCTTTACTCCGGTACAGGATTACATTGGCAAACAACGAATAGGACAATAAGTTCTGTCCAAATGGTGAATGAAACGAACCGCTAGAAATGGAGACAGAAAATACCAAGGAGGAGGGTAGGTCGAAGGAAGCCAGGCCTTCATGAAAATTGTCATCCGTAAGATCCTTGTCGTTTTTGGGTCTGTCCTCATGTCATACCGCGGGGTATCGAATTTTATACATCCTGCCACGTGGCCCCTCCTCTTTTCTTCTTCTTTCAGAGAAAGAATGAATGTATTAAACACAGATTCATAATATATTATTCTTTTGTTTTTACTATTGCCGATTGGAATGCATCGGACAGATGGATTTGTTTTTTTTTTTTCTTTTCTTCGGGAGTTTAGGATCTTAGCGATCGGCAATTAGATCTACCAGGGCGTAAAACGTTTTTTCGACATCGTCGTAGAAGACGAACAACATCGCGACGGCGACACTTGGTTTATTTTTTTCCTTTTTCAAATTTACAGACGTGTACCTATACGGATAACAGACGCTTAGTTTCTCTCCACTCGCGCTTGCGTGTCCTGGGGAATGAGTAAGCGAGTGCGTGCGTGCATGTCACGAGGATGAAAATACACGCTGTCTTCTTGCTTGCTGCCTTGTAACGTGCGAGAGTGGAGTCGAAGAAATAGAAAAAGACAAAAAAGAGGAGTGAAAAAATCCATAAGTCAATTGACTTTGTAACTTTTCTGTTACCGCGTCAATTAATGACACCGTGTTGCTTGGATCGTATTATAATTCCGTTTGAGGATTTGTTTCCGCATTATTTCTATCGGTTCGGTGGTGTCGTTCATGCTTTACATTGTTTCCAAGTCTCATTCTCTTCTGCGATAAAGAACTTATGTATAATTTATATATAGCTCAGATATCTGGTATTTTTCTCTCACGAAAATGTGAATTTTATTTGAATCGTGGAAGGGAATAACACAAATTCTTCAAGACGCTGGTTATTTATACAGCAGAACGATGCTGAATGAGACTGAAAATTGTAATGGGAGTAGCCATATTTGTATGGAGGATATTAACACACCATGGAATAGGAGTTTACGTTAAATATATCTGTACGCGTATAAAGCAATGTGGGGTTGATTCATCCAACCCTCATCGAGTTTGGCAGAGAAGAAGGGGAGAAAGAGGTTTTCTCTCTACCTCTGGGAGTGTGGCCAACCCTTCTACCACCTACCGTCGACATTGCACGGGTTTCACAACCCCTCGGTTGTGATGTCCTCGTTAGCATATCGCGTTCGGAGAGAAGAGGTAGAGGGTTGAATCCCCGGCCAATAACAGTTCATCCTCAACTGTCCCTTCTTTCCACCATTCCCTATCTCTCTTTTACATTTGAGTGTCTCATTTCTTCGTTGTTCGATGCGTTTGATTTGTTTTTTTTTCTTTCTCATTATTGTAAATTGTAAAAGCTATCTTCACATACGATATAACGATGCCAGGAATATTAAGAATTATATAGGCTGCTTCGTAAATTGCGATATCTCAAAATTCTTGAATCGTATTAAAGTATTATAATGTTTTTCATGTTCAATTATTCATATATTCATATCGAGAAAAAGGAAGAAAATCTAGATCGCGTTGAAAGGAGAAAAGTATGTGCTAATGCAATCCCGTTTAGTCAAGTCAGCCGGAAAACGGGATACTCGCCCTGGTTTTCGTACATAAAGACATAAAGTATCGACCTTCCTTTCTCCTATTTTCTTTCAAACTTATGACTATCCTCTCTTTCTTCATTGTCATTGAGTTGAATGAACTTCATGTATATTTGAATGGAAAATACGATCGCTTATAAATACGTTGCGTTCGGTAGAAAGAATTTATGAAAAAGAAAATTTTGTTTTTTTCCACACCGAAGATGAATATCTACTCAAAAGCGAAGAATTTGATCAAAGGTTATAATACGATTTTATACATTTGACATATCACAAACAGCGTTTGCAATAAAAATTAACACAACAGCGTCTTGCCATTTTTGAATAAGTGATTCTCGAAACAAATTTATTTCAAACCAGGAACATAAAACCATCGTTTTCTATTGGTAACCCTCTAAAATGAATACATTTGAAAGACTTAATCGAAAAAAAGGTATTCCCCGGGATAAGCAACTGATCCAACGTAACATTCTCTACCCGAACGAAACCTCTGCGTATTTCTTATCTTACGTTATGAGTGGTTATCTTTTTCTTCTATAACTAGAAACATTATTCTAAATGACGTTTATATACATAGAATGAAGGCTAATGGTCTCTCTATCGACCGTTACGTACCTATTGATTCGTTCCTCAAGGTCGATTTGCACACGAAACCGCGGGAAAGAAAAAAATATCTAAATTCAGTAATAGAAGAAAGAAGGAAAGAGAAAATAGATAGGAATAATTAACCTCCCTAATTCCCCTTTTTTTTCTTTCTTTCTCTTTTTGTTTCGTTCTTATTACGAGACAGGCCGCTATTTGTCAGATGAATAAATTATCATTGCGAGGTTTTCGTTTCCTTGATTGATCAAATATCTCGATAACAAGGATATCCCGCAAAAGCCGAATATAAAGGAAATCTATAAATCTCAATACCTCGCTTTCTGAAATATATTTTAATCGGCATCAGGTTCAAACCTGCGATTAGTTTTGCTGTAAAGCCTTCCAACGGAAATTATTTAGTTTTATGAATTGAAAAAAAAAAGGAAATAACAGTCACACCTATTTGTCATCGTCAGTTGGGTCGCATTGTTATAAATTCCAATAATCGTCTTCTCGTCGGTGATCTAATGGCACATAACATGTGGGCTCGACTGTGGGAATGACAACATTCGATCATAATAACGGCATTAAAAAAGGGAGAAGAAAAAACGAATTCAAAGTTTGGAGGGGATGTACGCGCACACATATTATGTATGTTTTATTCCGTTTCCGCATGGCTACACTCCCAACTTGTTGTATATGAAATCGGTAAATAATCAGAAACAGATTGGAATATTATGATGATTGAAAAGATACATTGAATAGATTTTGCGGAGTGAATAAAAGAATGCTGTGTTTTTCCTCTCCAGCAGGGGGAAAAAGAGAGATTGAGAGAGAGAGAGAGAGAGAGATGCAGAATTTTTGTGTCACGTATTGCAATATGTGAACGACTAATTTCCGCATGACTGAACGTTTTGCTTGGAGCGAAATCGTCGTTGATGAATGAACTAACAAGAATAAGCGACAATGGAAATAATGGTAACATCGTGAATTTGTATATGTATAGATTATACTAAATGTATAAACTGTCGTGTGGTAACTGAGTATACTCAATGTGACAAAACGCCCAAAGGCTGATGATGATCTACCGTAATAGGGGATGTCCCCTATGTGGATAAGCGTTTTTTCTGCTATGTTATTTCGCCGTGTTAATAAACTTTCCTATTTTTATAGAATTCTAGGATAATCTCTAGTACGGAATGTATTCTATATTTTGAGAATTATGTACACTGTGAGAAATCATCAGGATTTTCCTATACGCAGCAACCGAAAAATCCCGAGCAGGGGATTGAAAATGAATTTCATAAATTTTATGTAAATATATATGAAATTTACCATAAATTTAATTGAAAATTTCAAACTTTATGGGATTCTCACTAACAATTTCCAGTGAATTTCTGGGAAAATATGAAAAATTCCCAACACGTGTACGTCTTAATTACTTTGCAACATTTATGTGAAGTTTTGCCACATCAATTCCGATTCTGCTCTAAAAATCATTTTCTACAGTATACAATTCTTCTACATCTATGATTGAACGAATCTAACGAATTCCTTTTATAAAGATTTTGAACATTCATGAAGATTCTGGTAAAAATAAATCATGCACTGAGAAAACGTTTGTTCCGGCGAAACAAAATTTCCGTTGAAATGAACGCAAAGAAACTTTTTGGTTGACTGAAATAAAATTTATTTAGGATAAACAAAATTTATTTGTCTGTATGAAATTTTGTGCACCCTAAATAAATTTTATTTCAGCCAACCAAAAAGTTTCTTTGCGTTCATTTTGACCAAAATTTTGTTTGGGCGGAACAATCTGTGTTTTCAGTGTATACAAATCATATACATTAACAAAAACGACATCAAATGAACAATCTAGGCAGGGACTGTAACGTTATTCACTTTTGTTACTCATACATAAAATATTGTATACAAATTATGAATTCAAGTGGCTTGAACTGAAATACTGTTTGTTTCAACAAAAATCTTTAGTTGGAGGAACGAATATTTTGTTGCGACAACCAAATTTTTCATTTGATATCGTATTTGACTGAATTTGTAGTCACGACAAGTGGCTGAGTTTTAGTATTCTGAATGTATGTCTTACATATGATTTAGATAAAACATATATGTCTCCTATATAATTCAACATTTCTATACCACGTTTATAGAAGGATGTATCCTTTTATCCTTTGCTTTAAAATAGGCTTCAGTTTCGGCAATGACCTCCGCATTCGAGCCAAATTTTTTTCCCTGGAGCATTTTTTTGAGATCAGCAAAGAGCCAGTACACTGAAAAAAAGGTATGGCTCTCACAGCTCTACTATTTATGTGTTCTTGCTGTCAGGAGATATAAGGATGCCAATATAGCTCCCACAGCCGACCGCGTCGTTATCATCGCAATCTGTCGGCTGTGGGAGCAATACTGGCATCCTTATACCTCCTGACAGCAAGAACACATAAATAGTAGAGCTGTGAGAGCCATACCTTTTTTTCAGTGTCGTCGCTGAGAGCTAAATCTGGCGAATATGGGGGGTGGGGAGGAAAATCAAAGCCCAGCTCGTTGAATTTTGCCATTGTTTTCATGGACTTGTGGCGTGGTGCATTCTCTGGGTGAGAACGGATTTTTTTCTTCTTCATGTGCGGTCGTTTTGCTACCAACAAGGCAATATAATAATCGCTGTTGATCGATTCACCTTTTCTCAGGTAGTCAATGAAAATCAGACGCCATGACTTTGCGGGCAGACTGCTGCGTTTTTGGACGCTTTGGGCGGCTTTCGCCAGCCATGCGCCACTCAGATGATTGCCGATTCGACTCCGGAATGAAATGATGTATCCAAGTTTCATCCATGGTCACGTATCGACGCAGGAAATCCTTTTTATTGCGAGTAAATAGCGATAAACAGCTCTCTGAATCGTCGGTTCGTTGCTGTTTTTGTTCCACTGAAAACAATCGCGGCACCCACTTGGAAAAAACCTTTTTCATGCTCAATTTTTCATGGAGGATTGTAAATACGCTCCCAGATGATATCTGTGTCATTTCTGCAATTTCACGGACCTTCACTTTGCGATTTTTCATTACGATTTTTAACACTTCACTCACATTTTCCAGTGTAACGGCTTCCAATGGCCTACCCGAACGTTCCGCATCGTTTGTGTCCGTACGACCACGTTCAAACTCAGCATACAAACCCCAAATCGTTGGTTTGGATGGAGAGGAGTCCGGGTAACGTTTTTCAAGCCATTGCTGGGCTCCTACGGTGTTTTTACCCATTAAGAAACAATGTTTTATCAACACGCGAAACTCGCTTTTTTCCATTTTTCAAACGAATTAAAAAGTGACTTTACTGTAACCTCGATAACTCTGCTGTTTGTGGTCCGATGGACGTGAAATTTTTACACGTTTTATGTGAACGTTCGCACTCTAGGGAAACGTGGCCAGTTTGGTACTACTAGCACCATCTCTGGGTTAGTCTCGGGACTTATTGAACGATGTGTTATGAGAAAATTTTGTTGATACAGCCCATATAGAGCCCAGTCATGAGACACAGCCGATAACCGGCTAATATGTTATGGTCAGCGTTGAATGACCAATGATTAATCAATTCGCCATTACTGGTTAAGGTAGGGCTTATCACTGGCTGACCTGGTATTCAAACATTAAAGCCCTCGATAATCGACCCATCACTGGGCCAGTCATCAATTCGATCATTGGCCATTTATTTTCCGCCATTGCTGGATATAATTTATCATTCAGCAGTCACCGATCGATAAGTATCATTGGCCCAACAATGGGCTCCATTACCGTCCGATTCATTCTGGGTATGGTCCAGTCATGAGCCATTATTGGGACGATCGTAAAATCCTGTTGGGAAGGCTCATATATTGATTGTATTGGAGACATATATGGATTATATAGGTTTGATACAAGATTCATTCTTGAGAATCATTTTTCTATGCATGCTCCGACGAAAAGTACTTTTGAATTGCTCAAATTCATGTGCACTGAGGAAAATCACCTAGTTGCTGTGACTGAATGCTAGCCACAGCAGTAAAATAATTTATTCATATATCAGACAGCTAGACTTTTATCCAAATCAACGCATTTTGTTCAGTTAATTGAATTTAGTTGGAATGAGTAGAACTTTCATGTCTCAGGAATAAATATTCTGACGTTGTGGCAACCAAATATCCAAATTGAATCAAAATGTTATTTCAACTAAATTATTGAGTCGATAAAATATGATTGTACTGAAATATTGTTAGTTATTGGAAATCAAATATCTACTAGGGACCTCTAAACAACCTTACTAGAAATTACTCCAGTAATTTTTTAGTTAATCACAAAGCCTTGCTAGGCCTTGAAAGTCAAACGCCAGGGCATCGTAAGGTCTTGCAAAACTTGGAGAATAACCAGAGTGATTTCTACTGAAGATATTTTAATCAGGAGAAATTCTGAAAAATATTTTGCATTTCCACTTGCTTCATATCTCAGCACAATTCTAATACATGAAAAAAGATTTCCTACGAATATTCTTCACACAAAACGATCACAAAACCGATAAACCGATGAAATTGAGAACTTTTGCAATGGAGTAATCTATTCTTCCAAAAATAAAATCCAAAATTCCGTATCGCCGTTGCACGCGGTTGCAGGCGTGTCGTTGAAAAGTGGGCATGGGTGGGAACGCCGGTGAAACAGTGGAAAATGATGAAATGGTAGTCAGCGCATGCGTAATCAGATTCTATTCGCTAAATAACTCTTTGAATAAATATTTCAGGATGCGTTGAATAAAAATTTTTGAAATTAAACAATTTATTCAACGCGCATAAATCGTTCATTGTTACAAATAAATTATTTATGCTACTGTTAACTAAACTGTTTTATTTGAAATGAATATACGTCAAATTATTGTTTTTGTAAACGCAAAAAGTGTTCATTTGTATCAAATAAAGATTTATTCAAACGAACTAAAAGATTATCAACTAATGTATTTTTGCTCACGCAACTAAGCGATGTCTCCCAGTGTCGAGCAATTTGGCGAGTCATAACCTATTAGAACTCTCTGCATTCCTTGGGGAGGGGGGGGGGGGAGAGGTGATGCAGCGATAGCAGTGCCACCTAGGTACGGAACTTTCACATGGAAAGATCGAGTTTATTAATAATAAACAATTTATCTTTAATATTTAGAAAAATGACTGTCAATTCAGGGAAAAAGAGGATCGCTGACAAATATTCGTAGTGAAAATATGAAAGGTTAATTGTTATATTCCCAGGTAAAAAAACCGGATGGGAACCCAGCTCAAACCCGGATGGGAACCCGACTCACACCCGGATGAAATTTCCGGGATTCCATCCGGCGGTATACGGGCGCGTATACGGTTTTTGCGGTGATTCTTCATCCGGACCCTATCCGGATTTTAATACTGAATATTTGTCGAGGCTCTACACGAAATTTGGATAGAATTCATTCGTCTCCTTGTTCGGGTTTTATTTGGGATTCCAAAAAATATCTTGTCTCAAAACCCGGATAGGATCCAGATGGAACCGGATAAAGAATCACCGCAACACCAGTATACGCGCCCGGATATACCCGGATGGAATCCCGGAAATTTCATCCGGGTTTGAGTCGAATTATCATCCGGTTTCCTATCCGGTTTTTTTTACCAGGGTTGTTATTTCTTACAGTGAAACTATCAACTTACGGTAAATTCACTACGAATATTTTCCAATGATCCTATTTTTACCTGAATTGACAGTCATTTTTCTGAATATCAATGAACTCTGTTTTCCCGTGTACATTTTGAATTTTGGACCACGCGCATAGATTAACGCGACAGTCAATTCTCATCTTCGAACATCTAATTGTAAAGGCGTGGAACTTTTGTACCGGAGTACACAGTAGTCAAATTTCTCAATGTTTCACTCGAATTATCGTATGAGTTTCATTTCACTCTCCTCGATACAAAACCTTACAGTAGATTTATTGCTTCGAAAAACCAACGGTGAACCGCCATCCTTATAAGAATGAAATTCGACCTGAGACTAAAATTCAAATTTCAGTCCTGAGAAGTGAAAATTTGCACTTTTTTCAATTTTAATTCATTCAGAATGAATTCTCACTCGAAGAGATTCAGAGAGCATTCCATCAGAAATTCCTACTTGATACTGAAACAGGACCACACATACGGGTCTTGAGCTGATCCAATCCGAGAAATGAATGGTTCCGTTCAAATTCACCCGAGTCATATGCCAATCCCATCTGGGTCTGGAGACCCCAAATGTATGTTTGCAATTTATGGAATGAATGTTGTGAAAAGTTGACGAAGATCTTCCATCCCAAGTGGATGAGATCCGCGCGAAATTCGCATACGGAGGGGAATGAAAAATTATTATATCGTCAAGTTCGGTTTTTCTTCTGGCATGAAGAAGTATTCAATCAAATGTTTTCCCATTAAAATTAAAATACGTGACTATTTATGAATTATGCGAATACATGTGACAAGGCATCAAAACAAACCCTGTCCAATTCCTGTGAACAGGGGAATCAATTTCGAAAGGCAGCGCATTTTGATTTATTTTTGGGTCAATTATTCTTTGCAGTTCTATCATTGGCGCAACATTGATAAACAAATGTTTCTATTGTTCGCCAATGATGGTTTATTTCATTGCCATTTCTGCACCAATGATGAGGCTTCATTGGAAAAACACATTGGTAAATCATAAAATGATGTTATCATTTCAGTGTTGCGCCATGTTTGGTTGTCGAGCTTCGGCCATACTTTATCTACATTGCGTCACGCTAGCGGCAATGGTGAATTCCTGTATGGGTACACATACACTCTATAAAATATCAACAATAATAGACGTTCAGTCGATTTTCTTGTTTTTTTCTTCGTTTCCATCTGCATTAACATCTTCAACATTGTCTTTTACTCCTTTTTCTTACTCTCTTGGTAGAAGTGGAAAGATACTGTCATTGTCGTAACCGCTGAAACTTGGCTCAAAAAGAACAACAATTTTTATCAATAATTTAACACGTACATAGTTCTCATGAAAAATGTTATTTGTTTCACAGGTCTCGATCAACACCAGACGCGTAGGAGTAGGTTATAATTTCAAGCACAGAAGAGGAAAAGGCATTTGCTGGTTGGCAATAAGCCTGCGGGCTTGGTTGGCTATCAAGCAAATCGCAGTAATACCACTACAGGGCTTCAAGCGGAGAGGGATGAAGGTTGATAACCCTTTTACCCAATAATATAAAAGCCACCCTTAAACGACGAGCTTTTGATGTGTCGCCGCTTCGACGCACATTTAATGTCGCCTTTTCAACTGACGGCGGCCAATTTGAATCAACTGTCCCTTCCTCATTCTCTTCAACTTTTACTTCTGTCCTGCATCTGGGGACTAATTCTACTAAAACACACACGCGTCATAATCATCTCATTCCTTTTCGCACCCTCGTAATTTTAGGATTGGAGAAAGTGTTTCAATGAGTTCACGCAAATTAAGGTGCAAATTTGCTCGTATCTTATGATATAAAAATTAATATGTGAATCTGCGGGTATGAATTAGATAAGTGAAGACTGGTTCAATTTATTTCTTACAATTATAATGGATGCTGTTTCCTGATTAAATGGAATTTCAAGCAAGATTGAACGATTAAATTCACGTGGAATTCTGATTCAGGATATTGTAGTATTTTTTCATGTACATGTACAACTTATACCTTGCTATCTCAAAGTTTTCATGATTCTGCGAATAAGTTAGCCAAAACTGCAAATCAGGGATGGGCATTTTTGTAGTACTTTTAGGGAAGAACATGAAAGAAAAGGAAATAAGTGTAGGAGCTGCTCACTTTTTCAGCACCCTTTTTTCACCGCTGCAGCTAAAATAATTACAGCTGTAGCTACCGCAGTAAGAAATCGTAGCTGTGACTGAACAGGTTTTGTGGTTGATATTTGGATAGCCACATAATTAAAATAGCTACATTTCTTGCTGCTATCGCTAAATCAGTGGCTGTGGCAGCTACAAAATAGCTCCCGTAGCTAATTTTTAGCTATCCAATTGATAGCTAATCATTCTTTTTCCGTGAATAATTTTTTTTGACCTCATATTTTACCTCAAAGCCATATTTCTAGTGTTGCCGCGAGCCGTGAAACGAGCCAATGAAGAATTCTAGATTCTAAATTATCTGGATTGAAAATGAACTCCTTTTTAGGTAATCAAATTGATTTGAAATTCAGTTCAATCAATTCTCAACTGAATTTGAAAGTTCAAATGGGAATATATACCTTTATGGAAACGAGTTCCAAATGAATTCATACTCGAGCCGGTTTCGAGCCAATGTTTCGAGCTGAATCTGTGTTATTTGATGTATGAATCGGTTGAAAATCCAAATCCACGGAACTGTGCGATAATGTGAACCTTCGAACTGAACTACAGGACCATCCAACCGAGTATCGTGAGAATTTTTACTTCTTATAGTCTTAACTGAACCCAGTTGAAGTCAAAAGCTCGTTACAGCTTGTCTTGCGGCTCGCGGCAACACTACATATATTCCCTAGTAGAAATTTTGAACGGGAAAATATTAGAGGCTCATCGGGTTTAGTTACGGTTTCCCCTATTCCGCTCCATTTTATGAGAATCTCATTCGAACCTTATTGTACCCCTGCGTTACAACCCTATTTGGATCCTATTAGAGAAATCAGATCAGCTCTTTGTATGGGCCTCATAGGATTTTCCTTATTTACGGTTTCTGGATTCTAAACTGATTAGGACCTTATTAAAAACAAAGACTGACTGATCAAATTTCTGGTCGCGTTTCACACAAAAACAGTACACCCCGCTAAAAGCAATCTCGGAGTACAAAAATGTCCATCCCTGCTGTAAGCAAACCAATAAGAATTGATTCATACAGAAATTAATTATTTCGTTATTCTTTGGAAATATGTGGAACTATAATTGATCTAATACGTTTGATGTGGCAGGAGCGAGTGGAAAATATCCAGCATTGAAAGTCATTTCTAAATCAATGAAAACTCTCAAAAAATGCAAAGTCTCCGAATTCACAGAACTTATAATACAATGAAAACTTTGAGAAAGCATTTACTTCCAAATAGTTGGACCTTTCATCGCCAGGGGTATAAAATGATTTTATAACCGCTACAAACAATGTACAAATCCATCCTTGATAAAAGAGAAGGGAATAAAATGTTGATTTATTTCTTTCCATAACTTATCAATTATCATGGGAGAAATTGTACATGAAACCGTCCTTTTTGTATAGAAAAAATACCACAAACTTAATAATATGTTTAGTAGGTCTGTCTTATTATCTGGCCCAAATCTACCTTTTACCACTATGCCTTCCATACTGTCGCGTGTAAGTGGATACGCCTGGGATTATTGGAACGCTTATTTCCTTTTATACATTGTATGAGGCTGGTACTCTACCTTGTACTACTGGTCTGTCTTCTTTTTCCTCTACTTTAAATCCCTCCTTCTTTCTACCGCTCTACCGCCTCGCCGTTATGTGTTATATATATGTATATATACATATATTCCAACAACCATATCTTCAAAATGACCAGCCGAAAAATTGATTTGTTATACGATATAAATTTCTTTTTCAAACGGAGTTCGGATATAATATACCAGTAAATACTAATTTAGTATTTGGAAGAGCATTTCATCGATTTTATATGTTTTATTCTTCACACAGATGAGAGATATTGTTTTTACATTTCAATTCAAATTTTGTGAGCAGAAGATTTTGGGCGCATGTGTAATGAGAACGGAAAACCCAATGTTCCCTCTTTCTTTCTTCGTTACGATTTTTTTTAATGCATTGAAAAGAAAATTCGATGCTCCACGCTGTAGTTAGATTTGACTGTGAAGAGCGAGACCATGCTATACAGTTGAATATTCGAAGGGTCTTCCTGTAATAAAATAAATACCAAAACTTCGTGATCGAGGCGCGTTTAGTTCTTTTCGCAGCAGTTGCATTACAGTTTAATCAATTGAATTTAATCGACTCCACCATAAATTGTCGTATTCAATCGTCACTCATTGACGATAATGGAATTGAAACTCAGTTAACTACGTTCGATTCGGTCTCAGGGTGCAAATAAATGAATATAGAAATTACATCTTACTCTAATCCACTTTCTATTCGGAGAATTTCAAATACTCTCGAGATTCAATCGACTGTAAATTTTATGTACTTTATACAATGATATAGGATCATGAATATTAATGAACAACTACTCAAAGTGTTCTATATGGCATGTGACATAAATCTATGAGTGCGCATATTTTTGTCCGATGTGTGGAAGTCTGAAGAGTGATAAAAATACATTCCAATATTCATATGTAGATTTGATACTCGTTGAACGATATCATAATTAACAACAATACTTATGATTACGAATGAAATGGCACAAAAAAGAGCAATGGCCAAAGAGATATCCGAAAGTAATATTACTTTTCTCGTTTATTTAGTTTCACTGGCAATTGCCTACCATTTTTACGATTTGGAAGTATCTAGTACGGTGTAGCAAAATCGATGATGAGAATTGGCAAAAACTCGAGTTGGGGAAGGACGTGAGACGACTGAGAAACATAGGGTTCGACTATCGGGTAAGATTAGAGAACGAACGAGCATTCAATAGCAAACGAAAATCGAAAGCAATGGGAAAAAGAGAGGTGGGAGATTCAAACGTGGTGACCAAGGATAAGTCAATATTTTAAACGAACACTTTTCATACGTTGAATTTGTGAATCGGTAAACGTAAGTCTTTTATAAACATTTGATAAATTGTTTAGAGCTATTTTAGATTGCAAACTCATTGAAAGAAATTATTGTGGATGCACAATCACAATAATTCATTCCAATTGGAGATCAAGTAAAATAGAATGAAATTGAATTAAAGTTCCCTAGTGTGTATGCATTTTAGCCCCACTTCGGCCCGGTGTAGTTCCCCATAGTGCATACATGCTAGGGTTGCCACGAGTGTTGCGCAGTTTTCAACGAGATGTGGTTAGTGATGATTCAAAATTCCTTCCGGGGCCTCCAAGCACGAACCTTTTTGAGGTTCTCATCAGATATACGAATCGAGTAAAAATCGAACAAACAAACTCGTACTCGTGTAGAGACTGAGATCGCGTGAACGAGGTGTGGAGGCTGACGGTTTAAATGAGATTACCCATTGTCTGGGATTCTCTCTTGCTCCAGTTGATTCAGTTATTCTTATTTTTCAAGATTCTAATTTGAAATTAGATTAGAAATAAAAATTATCTGGTGATAACATTGCCCTGGTTAAACAAACCGATTGAATCTTGCCAAATCTCATTGAACTTGCACAATGTTCTGACCAAATCCTATCCAATCATTTTCAATGACATTTAATCAGATAAGTGTATTTTGTCAATGTGATTCTGATTGAATTTTCTTCAGATTCTATGGATTTTTGGAACCATTGAGGATGATTTCTCTTGTTATTATTGATATGAAGATCGTTTCGTGATTTCCTTTCAAATAACAATACATTCTCATGCTCATCGATTGAGAGAATTCTGTACCCGTACGATATATTACCGCAATATCTCACGTATATGAGTATATATGACATTCCATAAGCGGATATAAAGATACGGATTCCATTAAGTATCGAAAAAAATATAAGAAGAAAGAACAAGCAACTACGAAGCCGCATGAGGATCGAGAGCCAGAGAAACACGCGATGAAATACGATTATGTCGCGCATGGAAGTCACTATGATGTTACATCATTTTTTCTTCATCATTATATTTTTACTATCAGGGATGGAATCTCGTATTTTTTCAACCGTACTGACTTCCCACTTTTTTAGAGATAATACAAAATATTCAAAAAGCAAATGTATCATGCAATTATCATCATACTTCTTTTTTACACGGAGAAAAAGGAATTCGCTGTGGCAGCGAAATCTACTTTTGCTGAGTTCCTTTTGCCAGAGCAGCAAATTTTTTGCTGTGACAGCAAACTATTTGCTGTTCCAGCAATCTTGTTAGCTGCGACAGCGAATTTTTAGCTGTGGCAGCAAAAAATGTTTGCTATCCCAGCAAAATTTGTTTGCTATTCTATATGTAATACTGAAAATTTGCTGGCAGAGCAAACATTTTTTGCTGCCACAGCTAAAAAATTGCTGTCGTAGCTAACACGATTGCTGTTATAGCAAATTTTTAGCTAGGTCAGCAAAAAATTTTGCTATTCTATATATAATACCTCGATTTGCTGCGTCAGCAAATTTTTTCTCTCCGTGTACATGCGAACAATTTTGGAGCTTTCATTGGATCTCCCAAGAGAATTAATTTTTCAAATTCATTGTTTCGTTATCGATGATTCTGGATTAATTATTTTCAAAACCTGTAATATGGTGAATTTTGAGTTTCAGCAAATTTTGGCGGACGTTTTATTTGATATCTTGCTACTTACCCCGAAAGAAATCATTCTAAACATATATGTGACACGAGGGTGGGGCTTTGTACTGCCCACAATGTCTCAGTTCAATAGCTCATCTGTCGACTCTACTACAATTTTTTGATTTCTATTATTCCCATTGAGGGGATAGTCCAATGTCAACGTCGAAAGAAGAGCATATTTCCAAGAATTGTTTCTCAGGGATTATTGAACAAAATTGGACAACCTTTTTCCCCTCTAAGGCATGGGCAAGGAGAGTAGAAAAACATTTTTCTTGGCGCAGCTGATTTCGACCCTCTCAGTGATCTGAAACAGGAAAACGAAGAAGTTTCTTGCTCTACGTTGTCGCCCGTAGCTCAACTATTTTATTTCACTGGCAATTATCAAAATAGCGACAGTTCTTGCGAAAGTGTAAAAACAAACACCTTTCCTGCGTTATAAATGCGGTGAAATAAATTATAAGTTGAAATCAAAATATCAATAGGTTTGAAGTACGAACGATAGCCATGATAGTGCTGAATATGGTGTTCAAATTTCAAGTCGAAACGCCCGTTCGTTTTTGAGGAATCATCTGTGCCAAGTAATCCATAAAACTGTTCTGAAACTCGAGTGCGCCCAGTTTGAGTCTTCCTTATTGAAGCGTTGAAAGATAGATAACACCTCTGATACAACTGATTGTAGGATGTCAATTTTATGGGTGAAAATTATGGGAAAATGCGAAAAAAAATTCGAATTTTTTCAACCCGTCACATTAGAATGTCCCCTTGAAGAAAAATTATCCAAATTGGCAACATTCAGAGTCAGACAAGCGTAGACGACATTTTTGTATTTATGAATGGTAGATCGAGGAACTATTCTGTTGTCTTTTGACTGATCTGAATTTCAAATGACTTTATATTTTATCCGAAGTCATGAAAAAATTCTAAAACATCAGCATAATTTTTTGAATTGATGGCAATATTTTTGGATTTCTTATGCATCATTTTTTAATACACACTTCTTTCGTAATCTGATGATCGATCTAAAATTTGAATATTTTAAAAATGAAAAGAGTGAAGGTCATTTTAGACATCGTATGCATAGAAATTACACTAAATCCAACAAGATTTTTGAGAATATTCTCTAAATGTTCTTGAATTCTGTTTTTTGTTTGACAAATATATTTTCTATCATAAGCGGAACATACAATGAGAGAAACTTCACTGATGTATGAGAATTTTGGAAAAATTTTCAAACAAATTTCTCTTGTTCTTTTGTTTGTACGTTTGAAAAAGTTTTTTTTATAAATTTTCAATTTCATCAGCAAAAATTAATATTCAAGACCCTTTTATTATAAGTGTCTGAAGTGAGCTACTGCCTTTAAAATGATTCAGAAATTTGAAAAATTATCACGAAAATATCTTCACGATCAAATTTTTTTTACATCGGCTTATTCTGTTTTTTCCAAAGATTTAAACAAATTTCACGTTCGATTGACAACAAGAAATGTTGATTTCCATTACACTGCATTATACATTGGAATTCACAAAAGAAAAATTTTTATTGTATGCAGAGGAACTTCCTTTTCCAACATTGTCAATAATTACAAATGATTTCATTACCAATCTTGAAAATCTTTACCACAAATTTAAATCCATCGATGAATTTATAATGATTCGATATTGAATCGCTATCATAATTCTGCACGAGATGAAGTATGGATAGGAATGGGTTATGATTTTGAAATTGTGACAAAATCGAAACTAAAACCAACAGTGGTACCAAAACCGAAAACTCAATGAAGTATTTAGTATTTCAAAATTTTCAGCAGTTTCCTGAAATTAGAAGAAACGAATTCGGTATTGAATTTCAAGACGAATGAAAATTATAATTGCTAGATAAACAGGGAATGAGTAGTCCAGTTGGCAAGCATAGGAACCGTTTGATGGAGGAGTCCAACGTTTCGCTCGGATACCGAGCATTTCCAAGGAGACAAACTCGAAGCGCCGAGAAGTTTTGTCTTCTTGAAAATGCTCGATATCGGGGCGAAACGTTGGACTACACTGTAAAAAATATACTTCCTAAACTGCCAAAGAAGTTTGGCAGTTTTTTACACAAACTTTTTTTGTAAATTACCAAACAAAAGTTTGTAAACATTCAAAAAATTTTGTGATTTCACGAAGATTTTTGAGAATTCACAAACTTTTGTTCGGCAATTTACAAAAAAGGTTCGGAAATTATTTTTCCAAACCAAGTTTGTAAATTTCCAAGCATTTTTGTTTGGAATTCAACAAATTTTTTTTACAGTATACTCTATTAAACGGTGCCTATATGCTCGTTAACTAGACTCCTGTTTATTAAAAACAACATACGAAGACAGAATTTTCTTCACTTCTTCATTTTTGGATTATGGATTTGTATAATGGCTAGAACATGAGAGTTTTCCTTGAAGAATAAAAAGATATTTCTTAGTGTTTTAGGGATTTTTATCGAATCCTTACGAATTTTTTACAAAATATCCGAAAGAGATGGAACATAAAACTAAAATTTCAATGCATTTTACCATTGATCTATTGGAGATAAATTTCCCAGTCAATTGTCAACTACCCTTTAAATTTCTCATGCAAATTTGGAGTGGAAGTTCACTCTTCAAGAGTGGAATTTTCACTGCAAGAAATTCATAAAGTCTCTATAATATCATAATATAATGGAACATGATAGAAAACTCACATTCATTATGAAAATCCATTTCATGGACAAACGATCCACAGGATTCTCGTTTAGCCTTTATTCTACTAGAGTACTTTTAGAATGCTAGAAGCTCTTTCATATCCTCAATTCCAATTCGATTTTCACCCCACACAACGCGTGTCTAGGGTATTTTTAATATCTCTAACGCACCTGAATGATGTTCTAAGAACGTTCCAAAACGTCTTAGAAAATATGTTATTACATATTTGAGCTCTCAATAAATATTGTGAAGTAAATCAATAAATACGATTATCCATCTTAACGTTGAGTATTCAAAAACAACGAAAAAAAGTTAAAACCTGATTTCAACGATCAATTCACTGGTTTATACAGCTTATGAATATCACCGATACCAGTCAGTCGGTCGTGATTTATGACATGAGAAATTAAAAAAATGAGAGTGGAATGAGAGAAAAAATAATCGAATGGACACAGTTTTCTCGGTCGTTGTCGTGGCTGTTGTTTCCACTGTCACTTTCGTTGCTCTGGTATCCGTTGTGAATTCCATGCTGCAAGGTTGATCCCCGTTGGCGAAAAATAAGAACGTGAACCGATCTCATGGAAAAACACACCTATTCCGAGTCTTCGGATGAAAACAGAAATACTTTTCGAGAGAATTCAACTCATCAGAAAAAAAAAACCCAGAAACTAATACAAACTACACACTACAGATTTGATCCTCCAAGTTACCTGTTCTCTTTCCACACTTCTATATTATGAATTTAGACAAAAATAAGATATTCAACGTTGAGATCCCTTCAATTCTTTTCTTCTCTTAATTTGTGTTCTTTTCTCTATTTATCGCTCCATCTGAAAAGAACGAATAATAACAAAGAAACAGAACAAAATAAATAAAGAAAAGAATGAGAAGAAGTTTCGCAGTTTATAAATATCGTGTTGAGTTTGAAGACCTTTCTTTTTTCCCTGTCTCTGTCTTTTTTTTCACCTTTTCTCTCTGCCAACGTGAAATAACAATTGAGACGAAATAATCGCGAAAATGAAGTAGTATTCAAGCCAGTGTTCGGGCAATCGAGAAAGCTGATTTTAAGCTCGCGTACGAGCAAAATCATGCAGATATTTATCGTTTTCGCTAAAATGCGAGGTGAAACAATGGTGAAAGTATTAAACTTCCACTTTTACGTACAGTCATAATTTATGAAATTCAAGAAACAAACAGTTCAATAAAATTCTGCTTTATGTTATGTGCATTCAGAAAAGACAAAAAATTCTTCAACCCAGAACTTGTGTCCCATATCTTCTTGGTCGAAGTGAATTTTTTTCTCAGTGTAGAAAGTGTTTGAAAGGTTTTTTTCTTGGAACGATAAAACAACATTCTACTGCTCATTTTTTAATGTTATTTTGTACACCAATTTGAATGTTCTCATTTGATGGGGATTTTTTCAATTACTGTTCTACAGTTCATACTGATTTCCCCGTCCAAAATCGTCCTGGGTCCCACCTGGGATTGTCTACGAATCCACTTGGATTGTTTTTGATAGGGTTCAGCTGATAATCACATGGATTGAAAATGAACATAAATTGATTCATTCACTGTAAAAAGTACAACTTACTTTCAGTCTGATCATTTTAAAATGCAGCCAAAACTGGCCTTCTCATTGAAAACTTCAATGGGGTTCTATTGTAGATGAGTACTGTAAAGAAGAAACTCATCATATTTTCACCTCTCAAACAGTCTCAAGAGGGACTTTGTGACGAACATTGATGTGAATAATTTAGCTTCACTGTGATATCAAGTTTTGACAGGAAAGTACAAATGTTCGGTCTCTAATTTTGTTGCTTATTCCAAGATGCTTCTGCATCGAGCCACTGATTCACGTCATCCACGAATTTCTCTTTATAAATTCTAGGGAAACATGAGAGAGTTCCCTATCGATAAATTGTTTTCTCAATTTCAAAGGATCAAAAGTTCAATACACAGAGATGGATAAAAACTACAACATTGTAATAAATTTTCCCACGAAGGAGAGAATTCTATGAATACTCTTTACAGTATGATCAGAGGAAAAAATGTATCAAGATATATATTCATACATCGAAGTTTGTATCCACCTCAACTCTCCCCTCTTTACTTCCCTGCAGCTTTCCATAATTCCATTCTTTACTTTTTTCCTCTTCATTTATTGGTTCTTGTTCTTTTCGATCGAAAATGCCATGCCAATCCTGATGGAGGGAAGATCGACAGAGCAACTTTCGTTTACAAATTGATCGCCTCGATGTCTCTTCCGACAGACAGAGTCTATCTCGAACTGACTCGATGGCTGCTTGCTATTATAGACGAACGGAATCGTGACACAACGATCGAATGAGTACTTACAAACTACCTATCTTTGTCTTCTTCTATTCCTCTTTTTGTTAAAAAAGCACGTGGATAGATGAACAGATTATTTAAACATCTTTCACGAAACTGATCATCTTTCATCAAATTTTGTATTCATGAATGTACATCAAAGAATGATTTTTATTGAAAAAAAGACTCCCTAATTATTGTTGTAATTTGAAATGAAATGTTTTTGATGACAATGGGAGAAAAAGAAAGAAGAATATTTCTCTTCTTTTTCATGATGCATGTATATATATATATATATATATGAGAGAGTGATATATTGACAAATTAGGCAAGCGTCTTTAAAGCAATATCCATTACTTTCGGCGCCGCCTCTTTCCAATCCATCCCAGGAGGTGAAGACAGAATATCACACGGTGATTTCGCGGCTTATAAATACCAAAGAGAACCGAGGTGGATCCACTCACGCACTATGCACAGTAGCTAAGAAGGAGTAAACTTCTTGAGATCTCTTCTCCTCCTCCTTCTTCTTGTTGTTCTTCTTTGTTCCACCGCGGGGTGCCAGGTTAGTTAGTCGGAGAATACCAACTGGTAGCTACGCCAGTATGGGAATGAGGGTCTAAAGTGGCAATAACCCGATGGTTCGTTATAGGTTTACTAACTGATGAAGAGTTTTAAAATAATCAAGTGAACGAAAGTATCAGGATTTTACTGAAATACCTTTAGAGAATTTTTATATTCATGTCAGACGAACTAAACCTTAGAAAGCCTAACTATTCATGTAATAGAAATTCGAATTTTTAAAATTTCAATTCAAAAGTGGGAATAATGATAGTAGATTTATCCATTCTTTCAATGAGATAATAAATATTGTTACAACTCAACCTTGTTCATTTCAATTTCGCTTTTTTTTGTGTATATATTCTTGATTTAGCGTCTTCGTGTAATTAAATTTATGGATTCAATTTGAATGAAGGAGAGGCCGAGAAACTGATCAGTGTTTAATTAAGACAAGTTCGTTCCTTATAAAATATATTTTCTTGAACATTTTTTGTTGTTGTTTTCTTCTCAACCGCGAACTGAGTGCTGGTTATTTGAATCAGATATTACAAATCGTGTAGATAGTATATGGTGCAGCCACGTGGATCGTTTATATCTTCAAAGGTACCGAAAGTAACGAGAATAGGATTCATAATTAATTATCCCTGGTACATGAAAATATCATTCAAACACAACACTGACAGTTTTCCACATTTCCTTCTCCTTTTGCTTTGATTTGCGACAGATGTAGATGGAACGTGGATCTCGTTAATTCAGCCGACTTAGAGGAATATGACTTAGAAGATATGGGAAAGATTGGTTTGATGGGATGGCAAATGGTGGTTGTAATTTTTTTAGTAGTATCAAGTCATTTGATCTACTTCGGCTAAGTACTCGCATGATCTAGGTTTATCAGGACGACTGCGTAGAGTTACCAGAGTTGATGCAATATCTGTACGAATCTAATTGATTTTCGAAAATTCTCAAGACCCTGATTATTCAATCATATACATTCTACATTACGTTCAATGTATGAAAACTTGGAAAAAAAATTTGGATCATCCCTGCTTAGAGAATCTCATTGAATTGATTGATTCTGCAGCGGAATCAATGAGAATCAATCGGTTCAATGAGATTCTTTAAGCAGGGATGCTATAGTCTATGTTCAATTTAATGTAAAACGTGTATGAAACTAAATTCATGCGTGTACTTGAAACAAACTTCCAGCAGAGACATTGAAATTAATGCAGAAATTTCTGAAAGGTTAGTTGAGAACTAGTAATGGTGCAGTGAAATCCCAATTGATTTTACCACACTGAGAAGAATTTTACTGTAAAAAGTTCCATCATTGTTCGCAACTCAAGGACACTCTTGACACCTAACTGGATGTAGGTTCAATTATGTAAAAACGAAGAATCCATCACGAGGAAAATGTACTATCATGATCGTACATTATTAGGTTATAATAGTATGTGATGGATTTTTTGTTTTCATGAAATCACACCTATATTCAGTCAGGTTCAAAGACCCACACAGTACTCTTGATCTTCAAAGTATCCTCAGAAACTACAGTATTCAGAAAAGTTCAAGAAGTGCAATACGAAAAGATGTCTTTAGGATGTCCAAAACAGTGCTTATTTCTAAACGATATATTTAGGAGATCTACACGGAGAAAAAATACAGTTGAAATTACTGTGGTAGATCACTATTTTCGGACCAGATTGGAATTGACAAGAAAAAATTATGGTATTTTCATCTAATTCCAGAAAATTCCTCATTGATTTATAATAATATCCAGTACAATACTCACTGAATTAGAAATTCTGCTGAAAATCCATGAACTAATCCAAAACTAGGTCTGGCGTTGATATGGAGCACAGTAAAAAATATTGTACTTTACATGAAAAAGTAATGGATTATTCTCTGCGTGTAACAGATATCTTTTAAAAGATCTCAAACTTGTCTTCCGGAATGATATCTTTGAGACATGTTATAGAAATCTTTCAGAAGTAAGAACTGTTTTAGATATCTTAAAGGTATCTTTTCGTATTGCATAACATTTCTTAAGTTTGTCTTGAGATATGTTTTAGAAATGAAATGTTGTGTGGGAAATGTCCTCAAATTGCTGACAACGATGGAACTTTGTGCATTAAAACTTTCCTCAGTGCAGAATTTGGTAGATAATTATTTGGCAAGGATTTAAATACATCAGGTGTTCAAACGTTCCTGGCGATTTTCATACAGTAGGGCTCAAATTGATTGGAACACCAGGGAAATTACTACAATTTTTACATGACACACAGTTTATTAACCAAAAAAGCTACAAACAGTATCCTAATAATTAATATGTCCTCCTTTGTTCTTGAAAAAACCCAGGTAGCAGTGGTGCCAACTGTCGTACAGCAGGAAGAGCACAATTCATCTGGTGTTCCAATTAATTTGAGCGCTACTGTATGAGCACTTGCGTGGAGAAAACTAATTTCTCACTGTACAGCTAAGACGTTAGTTCTGTTAACAAATTTCTTTATGTCAGCAAAAAAGTGTAGTTGCGTCAATCATTTTTTTTGCTCTTTCAGCTAATTTTTTTTATAGGCGCTATAGTAACAGACCTGTTTGTTGTGCCAGCAATACTTTTTTCTCCGTGCGTATATAAAAAGTTTGTTGGATTACACGAAAAGACAGAGTACATTAACATTTAGGGGAATGATTGTCAATTTAGGGAACAAGAGGATCGCTGAAAAATATCCCCAACTTTCGATATTTGCACTCACTACGAATGTTTTTGACAGTAATTTTTCTAAATATTAAGGATAACCTGTTTATTATTGATAAACTCGCTTTTTTCGTATAGCAAAACTGTATAACCCAATACTTAAGACGTTAGTTTTATTAGCTACCTTTTTTATGAACTTGATTGTATTAACAATCTTTCTTGCTTCTTGAACCATTTTTTTAAGGTGCTATGCCCAGTTTGCTATACTAGCAATACTTTTTCCTTTGTTTTGACATGAAATAGTACGATGAGACCAGATATATCTAGATTCCACAGGTTATTCTCATTGTTTATATTAATCAATTGTCAAAAATATAGTGGAATCATGTATAGACAAAAGCCTCCATCGATGACATCGAAAGTATGGAAAGCCATTGGAGCAGTTAAGGGGTGGATATTCATGAAGTGAGCAGCAGGGGAATCAAAATTCAATGCATCCAGAATCCCATATAGCACATTCACTCCAAACCCAATAAAAAAACGATATCTCAAAGATATCTTTAAGGTACATGAAAGATGTCTCACGCAACATAATCGGATAACTTAGAGATGTGTTCTGAGATATCCTTTAGAAATCTTCCGCAATATAGGATTAAAATCACCGTACAGACTCTCATTTCAGTTATTAAATTTGCCGGAGACTTGATTCATTTAACTAGAATTCCGGTTAAAATAGCAGTAATTCTTGCCGTCCATATATTAACCGGAGTATTTTTTTCCGTGTAGAATCCGAATTCCAGAAAAGAATTATCTCAAATTTTCTTATGGAAAATATCTCGACTTTATAAGTTTGAGATATCTCAATCAAGATGTTTCGAAGACATCCCGGGTCCATCTCAAACTCAGCATCCTAATTTCAGTTCTCAAAGTTATATTGAAGATATCTTTGCAAAGATATGAAACCCCTGTATCTTCCAGGTATCTTCGTTCCATAACTTGAAGATTTTCAAAAGAAATCTTTGAAATGTATCTCAAAGATACCTCACTTCGAATGTTCTCAAGACATCTTGTATCTATTCAATATTCAGGATCTCAATTTCATTTCAGGAAACTATTTCAAAGATGTTTCCACGATACATCTCGACGATATCTTTGTGAAGATATGGAACCGTTGCATCTTTCCAGTATCCTGCGGAAGATATCTTGATTTCATGATTTCAAGATATCTAAAAGAGATCTTTTAGACGTATCCTGAAGATGATCCTTCACTTGAGATGTCATCAAGGCATCTTGTATTGATCTCAAATTCGACACCTCAATTTCATTCCTGAAAGTTATCTTAAAGATATCTTTATGATACATCTTGAACATATCTTTGTGAAGATATAGAAACGCTGCATTTTTCAGTTATCTTACGGAGGAAGGTATCTTCATTTCATAACTTTGAGATTTCTAAAAATGATCTTCGAGATATATCCTGAAGATATCTCAATTGGGATATTTTCAAGACATCTTGTATCCATCTCAAATTCGACATCCTTATTTTCTTCCTAAAGTTTCCTTTCAGATATCTTTTCGACCCATCTTAAAGATACCTTTGTGAAGACATCTCAAATGTATCTTCAAGACATTTATATTTATTGGGAAGGAATTCAATAAAGATTTTTCAAAGACTGTTGTGGAATCTTTTCGAATGCTTTGGGAGTTTCTATGTTTTTTCAAAATGATATTATATCGTAAATAAATTTCCACTGAACTTCTATCACATTTCAAGAAGTTAATAAGACCCTTTAACACGCATACCAAATGCTTTGAGCTGACAGGTAAATCCGAGACTGTTTGGACACTCAATGAATACACTTTTTCATAAGTTGGATTGAATCTTTTTCTACGTTTATTAGCATGTACATTATTCGTCAATCTCCAAAAAGAAGAGAATGGCAAAAAACTTATGGATTTGTAAATTTCCAGATTATTTGAAAATCCACAAGTTTTCTATGAATTTCCAAACAATTGATCTCATAAGTCACACTGTAAAAAATAATCGAAATTTCAGTGTATACAGTGACCGGACAATTCCAATTATTGGATGGGAAGTGAATTTCTGGACCGTGAGTGTCGAATTTTTCATAAATTTATCTGAAAATTCCAATCTTTGTAGGATTTTTACCACCGTTCCACGGTGAATCTTCGGACAAGTACGGAATATGTGTAAATTACTTCACATAAATATATAGGAATTTTCCATAGAAATGTTTTACAGTGCAGATGAGTGGAGTGAACAAGCGGAGAGGGTGGCGAGAGGAACAGAACGATCATGAATAAATTATATAGAATATGCTAATTCCATATAAGTCTCCATTTTGCGAGAATCATTCCTTCAAAATGGAACCGAACTTTACCATTTTCAAGTACAGTGTATCGTAGGTATGGTTGTTCGTCTAATATTTTCAGTTTCATTGAAATTTTCCTCGATTGAGTCAATTAATGAACAAATGTGAACAATATTTCACACGAAACGTTCGATTCATTTTCCATAAGGCAGGAAATGAGAAAGAACAAGAAACCTTTGATACCTCACTACAATAATTAAAAAAGAAAATCAACGTGTTCAACAAATCAAAAGTTATTGAACCGTCTAGCAATCATTTTAGTCTTTTCGACACCATTCTTCTCTCGCAATTTGGCTCGCATGGGTGTGAACGATCGTGAACGCGCGCGAGTACATAAACATATTGTCAACGTAAAACACTTTCTTTTCTCGAAAGGAGTAACAAAGATAAAAGTTGATACGTGCATTAGCACGTATAGATGTACAAATTTTATGTAGTGATCAAAAAAAGAATTCTTTTATCTTTTCTCTCATTCTATTACAATGGAAATTTCCTTGTAATGATAGAAACATGACATTCGAGACGTAAAATATTTCAGAAAAATGCACTTGTTTCTCCTCGAATATATCCTCTTGAATTTTGTAATTACCACCCGATCGCTGTAGTTTCTTCGTGCGATAAGTAAAGTTGGCTCACGAAAAACGTTGAAAATGAAACTAATTAAATATGAAGGATTAAAAAGTAATAAATAATGTTCTCAGAACGGTTTGAAGTACAGGATTGAATTCTACGGGGATACCAGGTGTATTTAGACTTATAATGTACTCCGCACACGATGATGATGCGGGTGGACGACAGCTTTCACAAACCGGAAAAGAAATAACTCAAAGATGATAATTTCCATCGTGCATGCACGTACGTTGGAGAAAGACAACAGCAACGTGCGAACGATTATGCGTCTCTGTGTGAGGAGGAAAAAGTTGTTGCTGGCATGGCAAAATGGTCTGTTACTATAACGTAACAATGATTGTAAAAGCAAGGAAGTTTGCTGATAGTACTAAACGTCTTTGCTGTTGGAGTGAGCATTTTCAGTAGTACAATAAATCATTTGTCTCCACATACTCTACGTAATAGCAGTATTCGTCGAATCTCGATGAGGACAAAACATTAGGTACCTATCCTATAGAGTAATAAGAACGTAGAACAGATCGTTCAATGTTTTTCTTCTTGTACTTGGGAAAAATTCAGAAAAGGAAGTAGTATGAATGAAATCGAAGGTCTCGGATTCATTGACGTAGACTGAAGTAGTCCTAGGTAAAACAAGTTTCACTCAACCAAGATTCGGGTGAATATTCTTTCTCAAGAGTTATATTTGGAGTATCTTTATTAGCATAACCGGGTTCCAGTTGACAAATTTTAATCCGGAATAAAGATTGTTGGATAAAATAGTTGAATTCGATTTCGTTGGAATTCATCTATAGATGAGAAAATGTATTGTTTATTTTTAGAGGAGCAAATGAATCTTGATCCTAAGTCAAAAAGTGAGACCCGATTTGGCTCTGATCCGTGGGATTATGAGATAATAATAGAGGCTTCAAAGAGGCATTGTTTTGTTCGCCAGAGACACGTTTATTTTACTTCAGATTTGGAAATTCTCTTCACGTGAGTAAAAATTTAGTGAATTATATTTAAAAAAAATCATGGATTGAATTGAAGAACAACATATTGCTTCTATTTTCATAGAGTGGGTGTTAATAAGAGTGAATTGAAAATTCTTAAAGTCAAGATCAAAGGTTAGGAACGCGAGAATATATATAAATATACTCAAGCACCTGCGAGTTTGTGATACTCTTATGTCAAAGCGCACCCCGCATATCGTCGTGTCGTGTTGTCGACTTATTCGTCATACATTAAACCTAAGACCAAAGTTTCCTCAAATATTTGTCTATTATCATACACCAATGTATTCATCTCCCCAACAATAATTTTTATAACTTTACGAGTTTCGAGTTAAACAACGGATATCCATGTATAAGAGAAGTTTCAATGCTTTTATATAACCGCTTATCCATGCGACCGAGGTATTAATAATTTTTTTATGTGGAAATGTAAGATATCAATAACTTTGCAATTTTAAAAAGTCATTTTATATTCTTATTGAATCATTTGCATATACTTCGACGATTCAAGGAATATCATATGAAACGTGTATCTCATGAAATAAAAGAATAATTTATATGTTGTAGAAGTGAGGATCGTTGACTCAGACGAATTTACAATTGGACAAAGGGAAAATCTACATGAAAAGTGATTTAATTGGTTATAAAAATACTTCCTCGACTGGCTCGATCGAGTTACAGAACAATGCCAATTCTGGAGAAAGAATTTTTTTCACTAATATTCCATCTTCCTACCCAGATAGCACAGAGTTCCGTGAAGAATTCTTCAAGAACATCATTTGAACTCTAGAGTTTTAAAAAAGTTCTTCAAGAATTCATCAACGAACTCTGTGCTATCTGGGCACCGATTCTTGTAAATTTGTTCCGGCGGGATGGCTGTAATCCAATCGTATTGACAATTTCTTTCCAAGAGATTTGTGAGAAATTTGTAAAAGATTGTGATTCTGCTGGAAGCAGTTCCGGTCCATGGAAGGTCACCGTGGAACTCGTATGAAACCATCATAGGGCCATTATTGAAGCATCCCAACAAACACTGAAGGTCTTGAAGACATCTAGGAGATATCTTTAGAACGACATCTTTTAGATACCTCAGAAAGATGTCTTTTAGGTATCTTAATTACATCACAAAAGAGATATGTTAAAGAAATGTCAGGAACTTGAAGTTAAGGTATTTCTGAAAGGCATCTTTTAGATGTTGAATCAGCATAATCTAAAAGACATCTTGAAAGAGTTTCTGAATATCTGTTACACATCTTAAGAATTGTATAAGTAAGAAGAGCGAAAGTCACGCCATGTTCCTTTTTTGGAATTCATTAATGATTCTTTTGTGCTGTCTGCGGGATGTCCTTATGATTTCAAAAAGACATCTCAAAGATATCTAAAACGTATCTTGAAAGAATAAAAAAAATATCTTGAGGCATGTGAAAGATGTTTTCTACATGTCTGAAATATATCTTGAAACAATCGAAAACATATCTTGGAACCATCGAAAAGATGTATCCCATATATCTAAAACATATCTTTGTCAACGTGTTTAGAAGATATTTTGTGCAAAACATTTTTGAGATGTCTAAAACTTGTTGAAATTTGTTGTTGCATAAGACATCTTTTAGATGTCGAAAAGATATCTTCACGACAGCCTTCCAAGACATCTTCCATGGTTTTAAGACATCTTTTAGGAACTAATAGATATATTTTTGTTCGTTGGGATGGTGTAGCATGATACGTATATTGTTTGTTCTCGATTCGATGCCTCTGTATAAATCAAGTTGTAACTAATATGAAAATAGTCAAAAATTTACAGGTAATCATAATGAGAGTTATCCGTGTCAGAGCAACGTTAAAAATGTTTTCTCTGCTCCTGTTTGCGTGAAATTATTTTCAACATCTTCAGATATCTTGAAGATATCTTTCGAAAGACATGTACAAGACATATCCACAAGATATCTCAAAGACATCTTTGTGACTTGTCTCGAAGATATCTTTCAATAGATATCTTTAAGATGTTTTGTTAAATGTATTCTCAAGATCAGCAGTTTTGAAGTTATGAGTACATCATTATATGAATCACACTTCGAATATCACAATTGAATTGCAAAGGAGATGAATTCGTTCGTAATTGAACAGCTCGAATAATCCATGTAGGTACCAACAAATTTGAAATTCTGCAAAAAGTACGATTTCTTAATCTTTCAATGCCAGCGCTAAAAGTGACGAATCCCCGAGTCACAATATCTTGCGAATTATTGAACTTTATGTACAGCTTTCAAATGAATTTGTAAAATTCTCATTCCCACTAAATAAATTGTTTTTCAATAACAAGGAGACAAAAATGATTTCAGAAGAATATATTATGTTCATCAGACACTAACGACCACTGAATATATTTCACCAAATTCATGAAACTTTTCAATTTTTAAGCACAGTGCGCTTATCTGATATTTGCATATGTAATAACACTTTATTCAAACAATCAGTTTTACTCTGAAAATATACACCACCGACATAATATTTCACTATGTCATATTGACAGTTATGAGCCCTATCATCAAATTGTCCGTATGGCTCAGGAAACGTACGTACGTCGTGAAATGCTCGGGTTCGAATCGTGCAACCTCATGGATCCTAAACTCAAGTAAGACACATGGGAGTGGTGGAAGAGGGATAAAAGAAGAGAGGAAAGAAAGATTTTTCTCAGATATTTATATGAATTCTTCAAGACATTTTTAAGACTTTATCGAATATGTCTAAAACATATCTTCCGAAAGACTTTCTTGAGATATCTCAAACTCGTTGAAATTTGTTGCGTAAGACATCTCAAAGATATTTAAAAGATGTCTTTTCGAATATCTCGCGAGATATCTGGAGGATATGCGAGACATATTTTAGACATCTAGAAGATATCTTTTTATTCATTCGGATGTCATTAGAATCATTCGAACACAAGGGAGGCTTGCTTACAAAAAATATTGTCAGATATTACAGATATTGAAAACATTGTTTTCTGATCGGTCCCTCAACCGATTCCAACCAAACTCTCTCCCGAATCATCATGAGATAATTGTTGAGACGTGATATAAGTTTCATAGAAATCAAACGAGCAGGAAAAGGGATACGCTCGTTCGCAAAAATGTTCATTGTTTATCACATTTCTTTTTGCTCCCCCAGTTCTTCTAGGCGAATCAAGTTGGAACTGATATGGGACCACTATCACGTCGGTCTACAACTGTGATGGAAATTTCATTACGATCGGATAATCCCAATTAAAGATATGCCTGTTCGTACAAATGTTGACTGGCAGCAAACAGACGGACACGGAACAAAAATTGTTCTCCGAGTTTTGGGAAGTTGTGTGATGTAAGAAATTTTGATTGTTGCCCTCCCGCGTGACCTTTAAGCTTCCTTTGTCGAGGCAAGCAAACATTTTTCTTCGATACAACAATAATCTACTAATGAAATAAATTGAGTTCCTCTGATCGATTTGATCCAATTGTTCGTTCGATTTATATTCAATCATCAAATAGTTTGAAAAAAACGATTGAAACTTTTGTAACATATAATTTAGATTTTATTATGAAGAATGCGAAGACATTATTTTTTGAAAGAAAGAACAGAACAACGATTTGACTGTACTTTAATAAGAACTAAAATTAATCTTGTACAATTGTGTGATTTTCTGTTTCTATTATTTTGTCGTCTGAAACTCAGAGGGCTTAATATAGCTGCAGACGACAAAAAAAGGAGTAAGTGATACTCGCGGTACAACAAGTGTGGAGAGAAGTTGAGGAACTTGAAGACAAGAGTGGTGATGATAGATGAACTGACATAGACAGCTCAGGATAAGACAGACTGACAGAAGCATGAAGAGAGAGGAAGAACTGTTAGTACTGTTTGGGTCGCTCGGGTATTGCCAATACAAGTCATACGCCTCGACCACCGAGGACCCAGAAGCCAAGTATGCCCGTACGATGATAATGATGATGAGTTGGCCAACTAAAATATGTTCAACTCTTCAACTCTGTGTATGAGCGCCAAGTACGCGTCACAACATGTTACATTTAATGAGGTTATACTACAATGTCTGTGCTGCAATTTCATTCACGCTATGATTACACAAAATTAGAAAAGATGAGGAATCACTTGTTTTTTAGTTGTGGTAGCATCGCGCGGGGATGATGACCCTTAAAGAATGGATAACAAACTTTGGCTGACATGAGGGATCCCAGCGAACAAATAGAATGAAGAAGAGAATACAGGGAGAACCGTCGGGTCGTATTAGGATCTATTAATATGCAGTCAGTAAGAGTCAGACTCACTGTTTTCTCTAGTCGGGTCCTTCTTTCACCTCGGCGTATGTGTATATTTGTGCATACGCGTGTGCTTGTGTGTCATCATGGCGTTTAGTTGGCGCCGAACAACGTGCATCGGCCTCTTATAAGGAACTATTTCATTAGCGATCTAACTTATTTCTGCCCAACGGTCTGGTGAAATTATTGAAGACGAAGTGGTTCCGTTGTCACAAGATTCCTTCTTCGAGAACGAAATTCCGAATAACCTTTTTTAAATTCTTCTTATATTTCAGAATGTTGATGTATTAACATATCATGAATCATCGGTAATTATTGTAGTTTATTCTTTCTGCATCAACTAACTTAAAATTCATCGGTCAAACCATTACGATGATGCGGGTTCGTGATTTTCAGAACTTGTCTTTGATTTTCATTTATGCACAAAATAAAAGACAGAGCATTTTGTCCCGGGGAAGATCCACCTAGCGCACCTAATATTACACTAATATTTTTGCTGAGTAGAAAATCATCTGAAGAAAGGAGCCAGACAAGAGAGTAATATGAGGAATTGTCATTTGTCAAATTGTCAGCTTGTCGTTGCATCACAATAATCTATGCTCCTTTCATCGTCAAACAATTCTCACTCGTGAGATATTTGAATCGTCTTCATGGTAAGTACGGCAACATACCGCTCCGAAGTTTTCATGCCCTGAAATGCGTGGTTTGTTATGAACAATCTACCTTGTCTTGGATCTCGAGATCGAAACTATACACTGTCAGAAATATCTGGAAGTTTTTTTCAATCACGTACATGAATTCAGGTTAATACACATTTTACATTAAATTTAATGTACAAAAACATGAAAAAAATTAGATTATGTTATAGTTTACATTGAATTTCATGTAAAATGTGTATGAAACTCAATCCATGCATGTATTTGAAAAAAACTTCCAGCAAATGCATTGAAATTAACGCAGAAATTTCTAACAGTGTAGAACAGTGTAGATTTTTCTAATGGTTTTTCATGCTGTTTTTCGTCATTGTACTTTCTTCTGGCAAGTGGCCATCGCTTGGCTTAGTATATCGATAGAAAGCGGCATGGGGAAGGAATGAAACATTAAAGACAGGTCTTGAATGTTTTTAAAGGACCACACTGAGAAAAAAAGCAACATGACTCTCAGAAACAATGCTCGCATGGTGAAGGATTTATGGTTACAGTGACTTGGAATTTGATTATGATAACCAGGAGAATAAAACAAAATCACATAAATCTGGTTATGACAATTACATGTCATGGTCAAAGTCAAAAGCATGGTTATGGGGACCAAAATTTCCTCTCAGTGTAGAATTGTTCAACGCATTCAGGAAGCTATTGGTTCACGCGAATAGACAATTTTGGATCAATATTGAATTAATTCGGTACACTGAGAGAAATTGATCATTGAAAATCACTCGTTTTCCCATTAGACAAGGAAAATACCTTATACAAGATGAAAAATTCATGTGAGAAACCAATAATTCTTCGTGTTAAGAAGTCTGAGAATTAAAACCATTGACAACTGATGTTCTGAAACAATAATTTCTTAAAACCAAATTCAATGGAAAAACATCCTCGATTGGTGGGATTGATATAAATTGAAGACCATAATGTTTTCAAGAGTGTTCCGTGGCTTCGGAGAAAACAGCCCCGCACAGCACATAAAGTTCTCTGAACGTTTTGAAAACATGCACTTGGTTCTGCGTGTTTTGGTCTCCGGGAAGTAGATTCTCCAAATGTTTAGGGTACCTGCATTTTGGATGCACCTGAATACGTTCTCAACACATTCTTTTCATCAACTACGGGCCGTTCTCATCACGTTCCCAGAACGTCCCACCCCAAACATTCTGCGTTCATTCCGTGATTATGCGTACACGCAGAAAAATATATTATAAAGATTCCCATAATTTATTGAGGATCAGCGCCAGTCTGTGATGAATGAAATTATTCACTTGAATATAGCTTCAAAAGTACCACAATTTCTTATAGAAATACGTTTAATTATGGGGCCTTTTAAAAGTAAATTCAAGTGAAAACTCTATCTGTCAGAGACTGGCGCTGATCCTCAATAAATTATGGGAATCTTTAACACACCTGTTTTCTGAGTGTAGAATGCACAAATGAGACTATTTCACATAAATCCTCAAAACACATTCTAAGAATGTACATAGAATATACTTATCTCAAAACAGTCCCATTTGAAGATTCTAAGAACGTTCCTAAAACATGCCCAGAATTTCCAAGAACCTTCTGAGCATTTGTAATCTGTTGTACTACTTGGGACGGTGCACACAAATAGAACTAACCGGGACATTTGCACGTACCTGGGACATAAATGTGACGTTTTTTGTAACCAAGCACGTTGTCTGAACGTTCGAAAGACCTTGCGGTGCTGTATAGGAGGGAGGTTCGTGATCCCGAACAATGGTAATGTTCGATGCTGGGGACGATAACATTTTTTTTCGGTTAAAATAACTTTGAGAGAAATTACTGGCGTTTCCCACGAATTGGTAATCTCGTGTCAAGTGTATCCCCCATTTAATGACGAAGATAAGTAATTTTTGCTGATAAATTTACTGGTACAGACAGCCAGGAATTGAAATCTGTCGACCTCGATTTGATATCGAAATGATATCTAGTGTCTCGAAATCTCTTTAAGATACAATAAAAATCGATTAGTTCGATATCCATTTGACATCATGTTGACATTTGCTCTCTTCTCGCTGGGAAGACAATCCACCTTCGGTAGAGCGAAATTGAAATAAAAATGGCTGTCTTTCTCACACACACTGTAATAAAAGCTACAGAAAACGTTGAAATCATGAGAATTCTAGTACATCTATCGAAAAATTGCTGTATTTATGCTGGAAAATTGAAGTGAAAAACACAAGAATTTATGTGAAATACGAAAAATTTCGATACAAGAGATATTTTTCTGTACTTGAATTATAAAAATTCATTATGAACAGAAATGTTTCAGTTTCATGATATCGGAAAACTTCAGTTTCTTTTTCAATCAATGCAAAACTAATTCAAGTTTTCCTTAGTATTTTATTGATGATTCTATATCCTACTGCATATTATTCTAGAAATTCTCTGGGGTGTTATGTAGAGTTCTTTAGGGTGGGTCCTCTAGAATGAGAGCTTTGTAAGTCGTTCGAGTACTTCACAAAAGGATGGTGAGGTCTTGGGTGAGTTTAGATGATGACTGGAGTGATTTCTACCAAGGTCATAATCTAGTATCTAAAAGATGTCTTAAAATCATAGGAGATGTCTTGGAAGACTTTCGTGAAGATATCTTTTCGACATATAAAATGTCTTATGCAACAAAGTTCAACAAGTTTTAGATATCTGAAAAATGACTTGCACAACCCTAATAAAAATGATTCACATATGAACCATATACGACCATACAAGTATGGATAGAGGTTTCATATATGACCATGTATAATCCATATTCAATGCGTATACGACGCATGTACGGTGCATATACGGCCCGTACATGCATTAAAGTTGACATATACGGACTGTGTATGTCCGTATATGCATTTAATATGGATTACATATGGATTACATGTGGTCATATATGAAACCTCTATCCATATATAATTGTATATGGTTTATATGTGGTTTTATATGAGTCATTTTTACTAGGGAAGATATCTTTTAGACACACTGACAAAGATATGTTTTAGAGATGTGGAAAACATTTTCTACTCGCTTGAAGATATTTTTTTGATTCTTTCAAGATACGTTTTAGATATCTTTGAGATGTATTTTTGAAATCATGAGAACATCCCGCAGACAGTACAAAAGAATCACTCTTCTTTCGCTCTTCTTACTTAGACGATTCTTAAGATGTGTAACAGATATCCAGAAACTCTTTCAAGATGTCTTTTAAACTATGCTGATTCAACATCTAAAAGATGTCTTTCAGAAGTACCTTGAAGACAAGTTCCTGACATTTCTTTGAAATATCTAAAAGATATCATTCCCACACATCTTGAAGAAATCTCTTTTGTGATGTAATTTTGATATCTCAAAGACATCTTTTCGATGTATCTAAAAGATGTCTTCCTAAAGATATTTTGTGGATATCTTCAAGATCTTTGGTGTTTGCTGGGTCTTATGAGTTCCAACTGAATCTTCAGATAAAGGAGATGTTTCGGAAAACGTTCCTTTTTTGAAACTCGCAATATTTCAAAATTCAATTCACTTTTTGGGTGAGTATTTTTGAGGAAAGCTGCATTGAATTACCACAAAAAACCTGAAACATCTTCTAAGACATTTTTTTTACAACGGGCATATCCTGGAAATGGAAGTGAGCGAGCGGACCATGTGAGTCACAATATCTTGGCCCAAGAGAATTTCTCCCATCAAAAATGTCTTTTGTGTCAAATTTCTCTGAACCGCTTGTCGCTTTTCTATGCAAAACTTTGAATGTAAGAAGTTTCGATGAATTATTTTCCTGAACCTTTCATTGAGTTCTTAAAGTTTCTTCGATGAATCTTCTTATGGAAACTAACCTGTGATCAGTATTCCTGATCACTGAATGTTTTTAATTATCAATGTTTTCAGTTTTTCGATGAATCATCTCCTCTAATTCACATTCAATTCGAAACGCTTTGAGTACACTCAAAGCGTAAACAGCAATTATTCACATCAAGAGATTCAGAACAATCCGTATTCGACGAGGGATTATTGAAAATTTATCATACAGCTTTTTGTCTCAAGGAAAATGATGAATGTAGAACAAGCTTAAGATTAACGAGTAGCAGTGAGTTACGATTCAATTATGAATGCCGACGTGAGATAAATAACAAGGGAATAAAACATAAATTACAATCTATTTGATCTTCGTCGATGGAAAAATGATCAAGTTTGAAAAGAGCCTCGAGATTCCTAAATAGCAAAGGTCATGCGATGCCGCCGTTGGTATCAACAAACACGTCTCCCCGGATAGCAAACTCGCTTCAAAAGCATTCGACAAGAGTTTTCAAGAATTTTTGAGGCCAGCTGACTATCTGAGTGTATTACAATTGTCAAATTTCCCACCATGGCTCTGGCATCAAAGTAGTTCCCTCGTTGAAAAATTTCCAAATTCATATATAATTTTCAAGATTCTTCCACATGGGTTGAATGTATATCTACAGCAGTGTTGACAGTGTACAAAATTTTTCCTATGGATCGGCAAGTCGTAAGACATTATTAAATCCTGAAAAGTTCGTATACACCGGCAACGCTGATCCATCGCGATCTTTTTAACTTTGCGAATCATCCTTTGTATCGTGCAAAAATAGTACGAGAGGTGGATGACGAAATTACGAATATTCCGAATTCCAAGAGGATCCGAACCTTTTAATAAGGCGGCAAAGAAAAACAATTACCGAGATATTATTTGTATTGACGCGTTGGGTCGTTTCGTCATTCTTTATGCTCCTTTCCTTGTGTCATTATATCACGCAGAACAACATCAGAACTCTCTTCTCGTTGACTGTCTCACGCTCTCATCTTCTTTTGCACACCTTTTCTCTCACGTTCGTTTGTGTTTCTTTTGACGGTATCAGACAGATGGATATTAAGTGGAGGAAGAAAATGCTGCATACTCGAGCAATGTAGTTTTGAAAAGCACTTAAGGAGCTTCATACAAAAAGATGAAGAGCCCCAACAAGACGTAGGCAATGTACATTCTTTTGGAATGCTTCGCGGAAGAACAGCGGCGAAGGTCGGCAATTATCTGCGGGGCAAAGTAAAGTAACAGCGAAGGCGGCAGTTAAATACGATCCCCTGCAACGGTCAATATTCAGACTTTTTTTCTCAGTTCTGTTTTCCTTTTTCGTCTCACATTTTCATAACTTTCATCATTCCCACATGGGGGTTGACCGCACAATTGAGACTTCAGAGTGAAGAATCTTGGGAGAAATCATGTCTTTTGGATAGCGAGTAAATAAATATCAGTAACATCAAACTGAAGAATGAACCGAACTTTTGGAGTAAATTTCTCATATGAATATTTGAAAAGTTTTTTAATCATTGTTCATATAAATTGATTGAGGAGCTGTAACAAGTACGTTTATATTTGCGATCTAATATAACTGCAAAGTCTGAAGTGCTCGTTACAGTTCTCTTGTTCTCACACCTGCGCCATGCCTCAACTTAGATAAGAACTTGCTACCATAAACTATGCGATGGTATCCTGTTCTACTCTGGGATTACTTGAATTCGCAGGCACTAGACCTTGCTATGTATATGTATGTATATATCAATGCGTTTATACAAAATTGTCTTACTTTTTTAAACGTTCTTTGATAAGCGGGCTTTTTTTAATTATAAGAGTGTAAAAATGTCTACACTTTTCCATTAGTCCCAATATCACACGTCATTTAATTATTCTGACTCGAACGTTGAATAAATGTTAAATAGTTGCATTCAAAGACGATAAGTGGTGCTAGTTCGAGTGACAGTTATAGTAATTGATATTAGTATCCGAGATAACTAATGTTAGGTGTAAATTTTAGTATGACAATTTTTGTGATAAGTGTAAATTGATGAATAACACAGTAATAATGCAGTAGAAAAAGAAAAGGAAAGAACAGCAATATATACCTGTACGCGATATTGCTTGTCCAATCCTAGTAGAATTACTCTCGACATTTACAAGTTTGTAACGCTTGCGCTAGCAAAGAACCAGCTAATTTACCAAATATTTGACCGGCACTTACGAGTCTCTCCACGTCTCGAAATTTATCCCCCATAGATCATATTAGCTTAACATTGGTTCAGCCCAGGTCTTCGACAGGCAACCTTATCAGAATTCCATTATTATGAGAACTTTATCAGGAAGAGCGTATTAGGATTTGATGGAATAAATTCAAATCAGGATATGAAATTGACTGGACCAAATTTGTTCCATTCAGATTAAGTTGCTCTAAAAATTGTTTTTCAGTTCCAACCCTGGTAAAAATCATATAAGGCAGAACGGATCTGAAAAATGATGTATTCGGTATGAATAGAACTAATTTAACCAAGTTGAATTCAACTGAAGCTAATCTTTTCTGATTCAAGGTCAGACATTCAGATAGTTTGTTGAATTAATGTTTTATCCTTTAACATGCTTATCGAGCGTTTCAATCGAATATATTTAATATGATAGAAAATTATATGATATCAATATAAACATATTTCAATATTCATCCAAAATTACACTTAACCCATTAGCATTTATATTTATGATAATGATTAACAAGATAAAGTTTTCGAATCAATACGTTACTGACAATTTCGAAATTTCTGTTAAATATTTCAAAATAAATAAGATCTGTCGAGATTTTGCTATGAATAAAAATTAAAACCTTCTCATTCTAACGACGGAGGAAACATTGTTTCAGTCGAATCACTGAATTTATCAAGATGTGGGAAATGTTGAGGAATTAATCTTCATTATTTTATTCGAAATCTATTCACCAACAGTCTATTTGAAAATTAGTTGCAATTGAAAAATCAATTCAAACATGTTTTCTTGATTTAAGCAATATTTTCTGAACCAAACAATATACGATTCAAAATCAAGACTGTGTATTTTTGTCTTCCTTTTCTCATTAATGCAGTTTTCATTAAATGATTTTAGCACTACACATCTTGGTGAAAAATACCCCTCCAGTTTTATTATAAAACAAACAAGCAATGAGAAATAATTGGAAATAGGGTATGCTTTTGTCAACAGACTCATTATTTCCTATTGTTTTTCATTACTCCTTATTGCTTTTTTGTTTCATAATAGGATTTAAGGGGTATTTTTGGTCAGATAATCTATACTCAATCCTAATAAGAACTCTCGTGCGCTCTCTGAATAGTGCCATGGACTTCCTGCTCGTTCACTTGCCTATCCTTGGATAGAGTGAGGGAAACACAATTCGGCACTATTCGGAGAGCTGACTGTGTCTCATTTCGTATGACCTTGTTAGATCCTTATCATATCTTGGGTTAACCCACCCTGCTTAAAGATTGATTCTCGTTGATTCCGATGCAGAAAACTGATTCAAACTCATTGGGAATCAATTTTTAATGGGTTTGAATCGGTTTTCTGCATCGGAATCAATGAGAATCAATCGATTCAATGAGATTCTTCGAGCAGGGCAATGATAATTTATAGTCAGATACACTGAAAACACAGCTTATTCTAGCGGTGCAAAATTTTAGTTGAAATGAACGCAAAGGAACCTTTTCGTTGCCTTAAATGGAATTCTTTGCCAATAAAGTTCATTTGTATGTAGCAAACTATTAATTGCTGTGAACCAAATTTTCCCAGACAAATTTGATTTCCGTCAACCAAACAGTTCCTTTGCGTTCATTTCAACCACAATTTTGTTTGACTAGGACTGAAGTTTTCTAGTCTTCAGTAGTCTTTCACTAGTAAAAATATTCGCTACGAAAATTAATGTTACAGTGGCATCAGAAGAAAATATCTCCTCATGTTATGCACGAAAAAAAGAGCATGGTTTGCTAATATTCCGAAAGCCACAACTACTATCTGCATGAATTAGTTTTTAAATGTGGTAATTAATGTTTTGGGGATGATAACCAGAAATGTAGCTACCACAGCGCGAATAACATTACTAAATTTTGACACCAAACAAACATCAACCAGGATAATTTCACTGGGACAGCTTCAAATTTTTCACCGACGTAGATATAATAAATAGATATAGCGGCTATTCTTTCAGCTATAAGAAAGCAAGGGAGGAAGTAAGGTTATCAAGAAAATAGCTGTCACAGGGAATCCATTCTGTTTTGTTTATGATATGAATTCAAAATGAAATTCCTTCCGCTCTGCAGAAAAAGACGTTAGGGACTCGTACACTCAAGTTTTTCATGAGAAGATGACGTACACAATTCTCTAGGGAAAAATGTTGAAACAACCAGCTTCCAGCGGACATAATCGAGTCGTTAATATTAACCAGCATTATTGTTCCTTGATCAGGGTTATTTGTTTGACAGGAATTCAACAACGCTGGAACTGGAAAATAGCTAGACTTGTACCGTTATTCAACTAACTCTGGTGAATTCATGCCATCGAATTGATGAACCTACTACACTGAAAAAAAAATTTATTCCAGTCAAATAAATATTTATTTGTCCTGTACCAAAGGAATATTTATTAGATTTAACAAAATATTCTTTGGAACCAAAATAATTCATTCGAATCAAATAAACGATTAAAACCATCTATTTAATTCAAATAAATTATTTTGGTTCCGAAGAATATTTTGTTAATTCTAATAAATATTTTTTTGGTACAGGACAAATAAATATTTATTTGACTGGAATATATTTTTTTTTCAGTGTAGGTCATGCCAGCACTCGGCCAAGGTGGATCAAATTAATTGATATTACTACTAACAGACGACAATGTACCGATATTATCCACGTAGCTGTATTTCGATTCTCAATTCTGTTAGAAAAATCTGCCTGAAACTTCATAAAAATCATTATAAAGTTTTTTACATAAACAGTTCATTAAATTTCATCATAAAATATTGAATTCGATATATAACTTAATGTTGAGAATTTTCTTTTCAATTTTAATAAGATATTGTTGAATTTCAGAAACACTTTTAAAATTTCATCAATAATGTTAAATTCAAGAACTATTAAATCCAATATGGAAATATGATATTTTATAATTTCGTATCAAAATTTAAGAATTTTTCTAACAGTGTAGGAAACTGACCTCTCGTGCTATCTGGGGAGACTGAAGCACAATAAATTACTTTTCTTTCTTCAAGCCATTGAAAATGACGGATACATGAGATGTTGAACTGTAATAATTCAAGATATTAACATTTTAACGTCCGGATCATTGAAATATATCATCAATCTGTCATTTTAAATGGCTTAAGAAAAAAAAAGTGGAACTATCAGCCGTGGAGCTAGCAGCTGATTGTTGTGAATTTTGATCAAACGTTGTTGAAGCTTTCTTTATATCAGAAATCAATTGAGCAGCCTTCCATTACACTTTTCAGATGCTTAAATCCTTGAAAAATTTTGTGTAAAAAGTTGTAAGAATCGGCTGCTAGTTCTACGGCTGCCAGTTTCAGCTTCATGGCTTTCTCTATCTTCTTGATGAATAAAAAATACATGTCCCGATGCTATGCCGGTACGAGGATGCGAGGAACGCGGCTAGGTTTTAAAAATTCAATTGTACCCAATAAAAACTTGTTCATCGTAGTTCAGTTGACTCGCCTATCTCGTATATTTTCTAACTTCCTTTCCAATCATCATCACTTTTGCCGGGCTATTAAAAATACCGTAGATATGGCAGTACAAGTCCATGTTAATTGCCAACACGGGGAATATTTTAGTTCCAGTACTAGATTTTAGGCAAAATTATCAAATCGACGTTATCGTTTCGACTTTGGATCAGTATTGTCGAATCGACTGGTCCTGTGATGGTTGTTTGATGGATTAGTAACTTTGGCAACGGTACTGTGTTACACTGAAAAACATTGTATGGTTGTAATAATTATCTGGAGTATTGCTGTCACAGCAATTTGTATCGTTTTCTGTGACGTCCTTATACTTCGGATAGTAAACAAGTATAGATAAACAATACTGTTATGAGACCAATACATTTCTCTCAGTGCAGTATCAGGTTGGATTTCAGTTCCACACGAGTCATTTTGATCGATTTAATTTTGAATGTTTTCTTGCGTTTCAAGCTCTAACAATTCCATACAAGGTTATAATTTCAACAAAGATTGAAACTTTCATTCCCTATTCTTTCCTGATTCCTTTATCCTCACGTGTTACTCTTTGATTGAATCACATTCGAATGTTTGTCATTTCACTGTCATGTAAGGGCTGCTTACATCGATTACTGACACGATCAAGTTTTTCTTTACAAAGTTACTGAGTCGTTTTGATTAATTTGTGTACATAATGTACTATGAAGTCCTCGACAGTTCTTGCAGTGGGTAACAAAAATATGTGCATGATTCAACGAAGGAACCAGTCTTAGTTTACTTTTCTCTATCTTGAAAAATTATTCTTTTGAGAGAAATAATGTTTCCAATGTAAAGAATTTGGTTGAAGTCGCGTGAAAATGCAGTTATTTCACAATGGCTGAAAAATGGCGTTCCAGGTTCGAGCTTTTGATTCAAGATGAGATCAAAATTATATCAAACTGAAACATCATTTTTTCATAAAATATTGAAACAATCGAAGCCGAGTTTAGTTTGAACTCCAATTGAAAACACTCAACATGAAATATGCGTAGAATATTTATGTAATATTTTAATTCGAAGAATCAACGATTCCACAATTTCTTACACACCGTATTTGTATTTGGATATAATTTCACTTTATAATTCACATTTTTATTCCATCACATTGAAGTCCGTTTCACACTTCTTCCTCTGCTTTGCTTTTTTGAATTACCGAATATCATTCGTCAGTCACAACATGTCAAGGTCATCATTGCAAATCAAAGAAATGATCTATTTATTATTGATCAAGGGGAGGTTCTCATCAAGCGAAATTCGAAATAAGGTGATTTTCTCGAATTTTTTTTCTCAAAAAGGAAGTAAATTAATAACTCGAGTGATTTGAAATTCATCAAATGGATCTTGAAGTACAAGAAAAAAATGTTCTCAAGTTAAAGGATTCGTATCCTGAAACTTTCAAGGCGTTTTTCTCGAAACCATGTTTTTCGAGTTTGGCACCACAGTATCTCAAAAACTACTGAACGGATCGCTTTTTTTTTTTATTCTTTTATTTTGAAGCTGATTGAATTTATTGGAAGATGAACCTCAATGGAAATGACATTTGCCTTTCTTCTTCTTTTTATAGCACTTTAAAGAGCGAAAAAAAGGTGAAAAAACGCTACCAAAAGTTTGCATGTCTGTCATTTTTTTAATTCTGGACTTTTCATTGGTTTTATTGGTACAAATTCCAACAAATATAATATATTTCATAAAAATTTTTGGATTTTTGATTTCTGATAATTTTTGTAAGTGCTATTTATAGTGGCACCCCATTGATCACTGTTTTTTTAGGTGCTTATGTTTCAACACGTATCAACAATTTTATGTACTTAAAGACTCAATTAACAAGCGTGAAAACCCCCGAGTGCTTTATTCACTTCCTTCTATGAAAAAAAAAAAAAATTGGAGAAAATCACCTTATTTTGGGATCGCTAGATGAGAACCTGTCCTTCAGTTGTCAATTTGATTTTCTATGTATAGGGAAGAATTTTATACTTCTGAGTCAAATGAGAAATACTTGTGAGAAATGAGAAATGTCACCTTAATCACAATTTTACCAAACGCATACATTTAGCGAGTACAAAATAGTTGTCTTGTTTCACATAAGAGGTTGACTTCATTGCGTATAAGTAATCTCCCACGTTACAGGTGGAAGTTCAAAGAAGTATTCGAGTTGGAAGTAACGAGGAAGATAATGTTACATGAGAAGTGATAAGATTCCCCGACAGAAACTTTGAGAAAGAGACAATATTTTATATAATTATCATTATCATTGAAGTATTCAATATTTTTTTTAGTCTCAAGATGTTTCTTCTTATCTTTCAATTATTTTGAGCAAAAGTAAGCGAATCGCGAGGTAATTTATCAGAAAATGATATCGAAATAGAAATAGATTTAAAAGATCATGAACCTCAACAACACCTCTTATGCAACATTTTCCGACGAGTTTGAGACACCGTGTTTTTTAGGTCAGCCGTGATTCGGGTGACGACTATCTCCACGACAAATTTTTTGTTTTTGTGAGACTTCGAAAGGATTTCCTTTTCGATATATTGACTGGAAATGAGCTCGAAATTCGAACGAAAACAAAAAAAATTATTTTCATCATTTATAATCCAAAATTAACTCGATCGCTTCTTGATTTAATACGACGATGAGGTTCATTCAAAACTGATGCAGTCTCCAACTGAGTTTCGTCTCGATCTCGATCTCGAATAAAACACTTCGTTCTATGTTCACAATGGAATCAATTTCATCCTTTCAAACCTGGCATTTCAACTTGTTCCACGTCCACCCTCGGTTTAATGTCAAGATTTTTACTATGAAAAAATTCTCAGATTTTTATATATAATTTATATATGAAATGTATTGAATCAAGTTTGAGAATGTTTTCACTCGGATAATACCAACGAAATTCTTTAAAGTTTAATTTTAATATGATAGTGTTCAGGGTTTTCCAAGAACATTTTATAAGTTCAGTTCATTCACCCTTCAACTATTTCATCATCATCGGAAGGCTTTTGAAATAAAAACAACCTGTTTTGTGGATTCTTGGATAAATGAATCGTAAACAAATAAATCATATGAGTATCATACGTGATTTTATATAATTTCTACAACATTTCTGTACAATTTTCATGTGAATCTTAAAAATCATACACTGAACACAATATTTATTTGTCCTCTCTCTATAAAATATTTATTTACGTGAATTAAATGTTCAATTGAATAAATTATTTGATTTGATTGAATATTTCGTTAATCTCAAGGGTTAGAAGACATTTTTGTTCAGTGTATTCCAATCAGAGAGGAACACTTTTTACTGTTGGAATTCATATGGAAATATCATACGTGATTGAGAAATTCGCGGAGTAGGGAAAAAATTTTATTGGAATTTGAATGATACATAGAAATTCCAAAATAAGGTGATTTTCTCGATTTACCTTTTTTCATGGAAGGAAGGAAATTCATAGAGGTTCATAAAAAAGTTTTTTCCAATAAGAAATAATAATACCATGGGAATTGTTCAGACGGGTTGAAACGTGTTGACCGCTTGAAATAGAAGTTATCAATCGGTCTGCACTGGAGCACTTGTAAAAATTTCCATGAAATGTATTGTATTTGTTGAAGGTTGCACCAATGAAACCAAAAAAAAAAGCGTAGAAATTGATAAAATGGTGAACATACGAATTTTTAGTGGCATTTTTCTCTTCTTCCGCTCTTCAAAGTGTCACTCAAGGAAAAAGAGAAGCTCATATCATTTACTTTTAAGTTCATCCTTTAATAAATTCAATTCACTTTGAAATAACAGAAAGAGAGAAAGCGATTCATTCCGTAGTTTTTGAGGTATCGTGCAGACTAACTTGAAAATCATGTTTTCGAGAAAAACGCTTCTAAAGTTATAGTGTAAATTTTTTCAATGTATTTTTCAAGACTCATTGAATGATGGTCAAAACACTCGACTTCTTCATTTATTTTCTTCTATGAGAAAATAAAATTCCAGAAAATCATCTTATTCCGACCTTTGCTTGATGATCAATAAAAACCTCCTTACATTTCCAAAGTTCATACATTAATTTTAAGAAAATTCGTTCTTTTTTAGCGATTTCTCTCAAATTTGATAGATTTCGTATGATGGAAGAGCAAGTAAAGAGTAAATAAATCTTGAAGTTATTGAAAAATTTCACAATATGCCAAAGAATTTCTCATATCCAATGGGATTCCCTGAGATTTAATCAATACGTCGATGAGATCCTACGAGATATTTCAAACATGTTGATTCTGACGTAGATTTTTTCAATTTGAATTAATTCGATTCATACCGAGACACGACGACATTTGCCTCTTCCGACGTATTCCAGGGCATTCGATTTTCGTTTCTGTATCGACGATACGAAAGAAATATTCTGATTATTTCTAGTCGTCGTAATATATATAACCATGATAAATAAATATTTTATAAATCGATATGTTCTTTCATTTCGATTCAACCCTCCACATCTGCAAAACTAATCGTATGCTGAATTTAAAATCCTATTCACTTTTGGTTTGTCATTACAAAGGATCATTCAGCCTAGAATTCACTTCAAAACTCGAGGTAAAAAAACGGGCTTTTTTGGGGGTATCTCTCTTCAAAGCTTCTTTTTTGCACCCCAGGAAATAATGTATGATGAATATGCAATGCATGTATAGAATATGTTTATTTTATACTCAACATGAACATGTATGGTCTTCTGGGGGTATTTCAACTCATTTAAAAAAGGATAGAAAACTAACCCTTCCCTTGACCGGTTTCTTCTGACGTACGGAGGCTCCCGGTAGATTGTTTCATCCGGTATCGTGAATTCAGCCATATTATCAGCTCAAACATTCATTCTAAATTCATTCAAACGCAATGCGAAATGAGGGAAAGAAAGAGCCATGTGTGCGCTAAAATTCCGATTTCGAAATTGTAAAACAAGAAAACTTCATTCCAACGTACTATCAAATAATATTTGATATGAAAATCTCTTTGCATAATTTTGAATAAAACATTTACTTTTCTGTTGTGCTATTGAAAAACAACTGCGTGAATGGACTCATTGTGAAGGATGCCTGAAGCATTAATATCAAAACCTTGCGTCCTTCTATCAATGATGATGATTTATCAATTGTCTTCTCGTTACAGGGGAATTTTGGAGGAATTCAAGATTTCTTACACCAAAATGTTTCTCCGAATATGGAGAGAAATTTGGTTCCGTGTCTGTCTGCTGTTTGTCATCATCTCTGTCGGGGTCTGTCAACAAATTGCGAACGCAAATATCTTCCGTTCTACTTATTCGATCGTTATGAAATTCATGCCACCGTCATAGATCGAGTTGATGGCAGTCCCATATGAGTTTCAGCCAGCGCAATTCGATGAGGGAGGACACGCGTATCTCATTTTCCGCACTGAGAGAAAGGCACCTAGCAGCGATAACTAAAATTCAGTTATCCCAGCTAAATTTTAGCTAGCGTAAATAAGAGTCTAGCTGTCTGAAATATGAATTGAACAGTTTATTCAATGTAAATAAGACATTTAGATGGGACAAATGAAATTCATTTGTTTCAACTAAATTTCCTAGCTGTCTAATATTCAACTAAACCCTTTTTCTCAGTGTGCTTTTCCTATTCTCATCAAACGTATTAGTATGTTTCAGCGATGGTCCCATGGTGGTTCCACATAAGTTTCAGTTGAATCAATTGAAAGGGGGACAGAGTTTTTCTTTCAATGGATGGGTCCAGAAATTATGTGGGAGTAACTTCGCTCAAATATGACTACCGAAGAGATATATCTTCTATTCGAATTTCTGGTCAATCGGTTCAAAAGATCAGAAGTAGGTAGGTAGTTAGGCTGACTCGATGTGGCAATATTTTAGATTTTTTCGTGGGTTCATTTTGCAAATGCATATATTTTATCTTCCATCCATCCAATCTTAATGAAATTTAATTTAGATTCAAGTGATGACCCTGCGATGAATTTTGTTTCTTCGAAATCCATGATTTGACTCATTTCCTGACTGTTTTTTTTCGTTCCCATACAGATCATGTAGCAAGAAGAATATGCCCAGTGGTGATTTTCATCTTCTTCTTTCTACATCCTTGCTACGTAAAAATATTTTTCAATATGCCAGGCAGGTGGAGACTATATGTGCACAATATTTCACGGTATCGATATCTCATATACGATTTTTATCAATATTATTTTATAGAATTCAATATGAACGTCGGCAAAGTTTCTATAAAAAATAAATCGATACCGTGAAATATCATGCGGCCTCAGTGGCAACCACCTTCCTTCGCCAACTGTGCTGTATGGGTTATGTTCTAACGATCTTGAGGTCGCATAACTGCATTCAAATGTAATCACCGAAGAGGTAAATATCTCATATCGAGAGCTATAGTGGTCTCATATGGTTTTACTCCCAAAATTTGAATCAGTGAATAGTCACAGATTGTGCAGTTGAAAATGCTTCTCACTAATCAAATCAGTGACGTTTCAATGCCACAATTAGTTGATATTGATATGCACTATTTTGCAGAGGTCGACTTTTCACTGCAATCAGTGAGATTTCACTATTTTAAATTCGAAGAGTAGGTACATTGGTTGAGAGGTGAGAAATAATTCTTCTTGAGAGGTATTCGACTTCGATTTGAGAGTGAAAAATCCGCTCCTTCGAGCAAAGATTGACTATTATATGAAAAAAGCGGCTTTTCGAAGTTTTGCTATTTGAGCTTGAAAAAACGTTCATCCATTTCTATCGGAGGATCCTACATCCTCTTCAAATGGATCCACGATGTACAATCTTGAAGGGTTTCAAAGAGGAATGATTGATAAAGGATCCAAAATTCATTCTCTTCGTTTGATACTTTGCATTGCTCTTACTCAGACCCTGTGCTTCAACCAAACTTATACTTGACAATGAATGCAAGATCGAGTATCCCCAGAGAGCTTATCGAATAACGTTCCCATTGAAAATCCCCTGCGATTGTTCCTAACTAATCGCGGTCGTGTCTTCGTGTTTCTGACAATAATTTTCACGTTGATTTTTATGAAATCACTTACGAGTGTCGTTTAGAGTGCTATCGGCACTGGTTTGCGGTTGCAGCTGTTGAACGAGTTGTAGAGGCCCATGAACAAGAAGATCCTCCTCGAGATGGGCACGGCTAGGTCTAGCCTGCTTTCTACGTGACATCTCCTCGTTCCGATCTCACACTTATCACACCTTTTTCCCAATACGTCGTTTTTCAATATTCCATTATAACAATTTTGAGAATATAACCAAATAAATGGATGAAAAAAATAAACCAAATGAGAACACCACTGAGCCGTGTCAACAAAGTAACAATATTTGCCGACGGCAAAAGATATCTTTCAACAATAATCGGACTTGGATCTCCTCATCTTCTTCTCCTCCACTTTCAATATCAACACTCGATACCAAGTTGCACTCAACTCTATCACCATTATATTTTTCGTGTGTAGAAACAATTACGATCAGCTGAATGTTGACGCCCGCTGTTACAACTCGACGATTACACCAGCGCGAACGACGGAGAAACAAAAACACGATTTCTCGTAGCACACTAATCAAACTGTATCGGCCCAAGTGAGAAAAGAATGCACGCACATGTTAATAACACTAAACAGAGTTTAGGGCTAGCTTACAGAAAGAGAGAGAAAGAGAGAGAGAGAGAGAGAGAGAGAGAGAAGATTCGACAGAAAAAGAGAAAGAGAGAGATAAAGAGAAGGGGAGCGAATTAGAGATGTAGAAAGAGAAGATGTGTTTTAGGTAGCAGCGTCAGAGCAGCAGCAGCAACGGCAGCACAACACGCGTCGCACCTCGGGGAGTCTTCGTCACAGCAGTCAGCAACAACCGACGACAACGTCTTGTTCTTTTTCTTATTCCAATTCCTCTTCCTTTTTCTCTCCACTTCTTTACCCTCTCCTTCTCCTCTTAACCCTTGACAGCAACCACCTACGATCTCTTTCCTCTCAACTATCATCAATTTAGTCTCGGATTCGATGATTATATTTTTCTTTCACCATATCGTCAACTAAAGTGCATTATTCTGGACGCTTATAAAATAACTACATCTTTCCTCTCGCATTGTATATTCACTTTCAACTATATTTATTTTTCCCTCAGTTGCACTTGAAGGATCACCAACTTTCCACACTGTTGCACGAAACACGAACTAATTTTTTTTTTTATACTGCGATGATAAGAAGGTTATTGTCGTAGAGAGAGACAATTTCTTTTATATATATATCCGAATATATGTTTACGCATACGTACATACATACGTGTATATATATGTATAATACATATGTACATAAATATGAATATGTGTTCTCGTGTAATTTTGATTCTTTTCTGTCAAAGTCCGTCCGCACGCGTATATCGTTGACTTTGTGATGCATACGTATGAGCGTATGTGATGAGTGTACCTTGTGTATATGTGTATATATATATGTATATATATATATGTATATGCGTGTGTTTGTGCATACGTATATATGTATGTATGTATATAAATATGTTTCGATAGAGCGCGAAATTCACGACTCTAAGGCTGTTTGGAGTCGGCCGGACGACGGACGGACCAGCTCTGGGCCTGACTTGACGGCACCCCTCTCTTCTTCCTCCTATTCCTCTTCATTCCGCATGAGACTTCTCTCTTTCTCGCCTTCCTCTTCGGTAAAGTTGACGGTGCGTTAGTGGGGACAGGATGGTGGGGCTTGGGTACGCGCAAGCCCCGAGTCGACTCTCCCTACTTTCGTTCTCCCACCAACATCGACGGTGAAGTCGCGTCTATGACTACACAACGACATTGCCGGAGACGAAGGAGACGACGATGACGAAGACGGTGATTATACCACACGCTCGGGAGGGTTAAGGCACCCACCGTTCTCTGTCTCTCTTTCCCACTTCCCCACCTTCCTGAACCCCTCTTTTCTCTCCCCCTCTTCACTCCCCTCTGTCGCTCGATTTTGTCTAATTCCTCTTCCACTATTTCTTTCTTTCTCGTTCGCTCTTCTTACCCTCCACGCCGGTCTGTTGTACGAACACCCTCAAATCTCCACCCTTCGAGCTGCGCACCCGCGCATTTCACTCTCTAACGGGGATGATGATGATGACGACGATGATGAGGCTTGTTAAGAAACGCCGTACTTTAATGGTATTTTATTTGTTTTGTTGTTCGTTTCGACTTTTCAGTCTCATTGAACATCGATCAAAATGAAGTCTGATCTTAATTCGTCGCCTAGAGATTTCGATTGGAAAGACATCGCGCGATACGTGAATATTCTTTGTAGGAACAAAGTTGGATTTTCATAAGCTCATTGTTTTGAGTTTTGTTAATTTGGAATGAGGGTTCTCTGATCGACGAATCAAGGAGAAAGTTCTTGAATTCTATTCAGATTTTATGGAATTATATAAAAATTGTATATAATTTTGACAATTTTTCGGGAGGGAGAAAATGTTGTGAAAATCACCTTTCTACACAAATTTCAGACCCTAACAATGGATTTTGCTGTAGAGTTTGTATTTTAAACCACACTGTAAAAAATGTGAGAAATTCTTTTTCGCCCTGTCGGTGGATTTCGTCACTTCCCGAGTGGAAAAGTTTTCAAAATTATATATAATTTTTATATAATTCAATATAGTTTATATATAATTCGGATATAATTCGATAGAAATTAAATATAATTTTGAAAAATTTTCCACTCGGGTTTGAGGAATCATTGTCTTTTTTGGATGGCGAATCCTCTACAAATGAAGAAAAAATCCCCATTTCGCTGCCACCACTTTTTGGGAAACCATTCCACACTCATTTTTTACAGTGAATAAAGAGCAATAATGAAGTGTAGGTTAAAATTTATACGAATACTATATAAAAAATATTATTTAATAGAATTTATGGACAACTTTCATGTTTAAAATTCTACTCACAGTAAGATTTATGAAATTTTTGTACAATCCATTTCAATATCTCAACGTACACTTTATTTTTCATTACACAAATCTTTTGCTTCCGCAGGAAAAGATAAATTGAACAATATTATCGTAGAACGAATTGAAATGAAATCCCTAGACCGCAAGCTTTCAACAGTGTAGATCGCCGTCACATTTATATGACAGTATACACTCTCGCAAATAGGCCACTCCTTTTCTTTCTTCAACGTAAAGCGGAGAACCATTCGATTGAGGAAGAGTGCGAAAACGGCCCATTTGTGAAAATGTACTGTATGACATGTCGATGTTAATACAGAAAGGGAGGAGCATTATTTCAAAAACTTGTTTGAAATTGTTAAAACCCTTCATAGCTAAAGGTATCCCATCGTGAATTTTGAATGAAAATAGAAACAGATTCGTGCGAGCATTGATTTCCGTACTTCGTTTCGCTTTACCCTTCGAGAGCGCTCGATTCCTGTGATGTTAAATTCTCCCTGATTTCGTTCATTGAAAAAAGAAAAAGTAAAGAAGATATATATTCCGAGGTCACTACTGTATCGGAAGTTGATCCTAATTTATGAATATCTTTAACAGACGGACAATTCCATTATAGAACGGAACAAGATGAATTGAAATTCAAGTGAATAATAATGATTCCACGATACGGAAATTCACGAAAGAAACCTGTTGAACAATACTATTTTGTGGGATGGTCAATCATGAGACTAGCCTGGTTTTCCTTTAATCGGCATGCAGATTCGATCTGAATCTTTCGAATAAAATGTTGTGGATTGGAAGAAGGGTCTCTCGTATGAAAATTATATTTATAGTGAATTTTACTGCTTTGATAAGAATTTTACGTGGTTCACGAGGATAAATGATTGTAAAAAAAAAAGGTTTTGGAATTCACTAAGAAGTACATCTTTTTGATCTACACTGTAGAACATTTTCTAAAAACTCAGAACTTTTTTTTTGTAATTTCTCACAGCAACACCCGTAGAAAAGTTTTCCCTGTTAATGTCCAAAATTTCCATATCCTTCTCTATGTTTCGAGGAAAAGAAAAGGGAATAGAACAAGGAAATTTGCCGTGAACGAGGAAAACTTTTCTGAATTATCAAAAACTTCTTCTGAGTATTCAGATTTATTCTGAAAATTGGGAACAATATGGATAAGTTGTGAAAATACATTTACAAATTTAGAAAAGCTTTCTGATAATTCAGATGAAAAATGACAGAAACGGTCTAAATTTTCAAAAAAATTTTCACAGCGTGCCATACATTTTATGATATTTTCCCTTCATATATTTCAAAATATTCTGAAAACCCTCCTTATATGGATTATGATGCAAGTACAATACAGATACCATCATCTATAGGAACCATCTCCAGTAAGATCAGTTTAGAATCGAAACAAACATTCGAACACACGAAATCTGATAGATTATGGTTATTTACCTTCTTGAATCAACTCCTTGGAACTGGACATATCGTTTAAAGAATGTACTGCGAGATTTTTTATGTTTAACAGTGAAGAATATTGTGTTGTCCGATTACTGATTCGTTTCAATACACGACTCAAACTTCATTAACATGATCCCTAGAGGAATTTGTATCAAGGTGAGGACTCAATAGAAGTATTCAATTCCTTTCATTCGAACATTGTAAGGGCATGGAAACCAATTATCATCTCTCTTCACGATAATTAGAATGGAAGTGGATTGAAAATTTGATTCTTGTATCGAGTATGTAGGGTGTATCGTACGAATCGTCAATGAAACATTTCAATATTTCCTATTTCCGAGACGATTAACCGGAAGTTCACATGGAAATCTGTTTGATTGTTTTCGAATGAGCGACATCAACCATCCGCGAAATACACCTCGAAATATCGAAAATTAACATTGAAAACAATTTTAATCTCATTATTTCTTCTCCTTCTCTTCTCTCCCTCACCTCCCTCACCTCCCTCACCTCTTTCTCTCTCCGAGCAAACGAATTTGTTACGATTTGATAAAAATGTTGCAAAGATGTAAGAGAGATCAATTCTCGTCAGGTTCTTCCTCCCCATATATCTCGATTCTCCGTAGCCCCTTCTTTCTTCCGCGGCACCGAACGAACGGCAATCTCCTCATATCCCCACCCAACCAGACATTCAACGATGATCGGGGAAAAGAGGGCGTACCCGATACCAATACACACACGCACAAAAGCGCGCACAAACACAAGCATAACGATTGCACATTGGCCCCGCCTTCTTATGCATTATTATAGCGTGCTACTCACCCCCCTCACTATATTTGTCTCTCTTATCCTCTCTCTTCTGTACATCCGTCCTTTTATTTTCTCGTCCTTCTATGATTTTATATGCTCCGTGTCTCTGTTCGTATCCGTGCATGTTTCATGGTCCGCTCTTTTCATTATTCTTCCATTTCACCCCTCCTTACAATTTGCGCGATGTTCTCTTCCTTCAACCGATAGCACTTACTACGAATGAACACTTTTTTCTCCCCTTGTTGGTCACTCTTTCTCCGTCTGTTTTGAACAATTTTCTTTTTTTCTCCATCCACATCTTTCTTTCTTTTCCTTGTTGGCGCTGAGAGAGAGAGAGAGAGAGAGAGAGAGTGTGTGTATCTTTTCCAAGATCCTTCAGTTTATTCATACATTACTGGTTCGAACGTCGATCGTCAAGGTTCACTTGAATATATATCAGTCGCAGGAAAAATATGTGGAAATTTGTCAAATATGGTCATGAAAAATTGATAAGGATATTCTTGATGTCCGATTTATAGAAATTACCGCTTATAGCAAGCGGTTTTCATGTGAACGTCTGAGAGGGTGTCAGTGAAATGACTTAAAGTTGATATTCCATATTCGAGATGCGTGTATAGCACAATTGGTGATGTATCTCAAAAGATTTCCAGAAGACTTTTGAAAGGTTTTTCATGTACGCTTGAACGCTGTGAAATTTTCAATCCATATCCCAATAAACACACACACGTTATTTCAACGTTGAAAGAACGTTAGACTGTCAAACGGACGTCAGTCGTTGATTTCATAACGTTGATTTTTAGTTGAAATTTGATAGGGAAATAGACGACCAGAAATTACGTTTTGATGACGTGTAATTTAGACTAATATCCAAAAATAACCATCAAATGACGTCCTCAAAGAACGTGTTTCGAACGGGTTTGAATCACGCGTTCAAAATGTGTTTACAACACCTTGTGTTTGAACTTCAATTGAAGATATTCTGCTAAAAATGTCGAACGAAACCGAACAATGGTTGAAATTTCAACAAAGAACAAGATAGTAAATAGTGTGGCATACTTTCCAAATTCTATCATAGTCAGAAATACTATTGTTCTCGATATTGAATGAAAAGTTTCCAAAATAATTTGTTGGATTCAATTCACGTTTTAGAACCATCATTAGGATATGTCAATATTTGACGTTTTTCAAACGATGTTCAAACCGTCGATATGACGTTATTTTATGGTTGAAAAACACGTGATCTGCCGCGACATTTTTACGTTGAATTAACGCAAGAATATTACTAATTCACAACGTGTGGTTATTGACTGTTTTTGACGTTTTTGAAACGTGAGAGAAATAATTACCAAGAAACTGGATTCTTGAATATTTTAAAAAATACATATTATTGATTACACACGGAGAAGAATAATACAATGAAAATTACAACATGTTCCAGTGAATTAATACTATTAGGTCTCATATCTTGAGAAGTACTCCTCAAATATGGAATAAAATGTTACAACTGCAATAATTCTTACTACATTCGGTAAGAAAGCCTCTGAGGCCGTCAGCAGGCAATCGTGACGACATTTGACAAAATAGTACTATTTTACTATATTATTTTTTTCCGTGCAGTGGATATGTTGTAGCCTCAAGAGAAATTTTCTTGAATCAAGGATACATATTTTCCTGGTAACAAGGGAAATATGTTGTTGAAAATAGGATCGATTTGAGTCACATTGTTTGTTGATACATCTTTCGAAGGAGTGAATCCAGGCAGGCGTGGATCCAAGGAAAGGTCACTGGGGTCGTGATCTTCCTCCCAAGCCCTCGAGAAAAAATTTGTTTTTGAAAATTAATTTTTAAAATAATTTACACGGGAAAACATGACGAGTGGATTTTGCATTGGTTGCTGTTATTTTGACATAACTGCTGGAGTGCATGCAATTGGAGTAAAAGTCACATTGGGACCAATGTTATGTGTACATTGCTACTGAAGTAAACAGCAGGCGTGTTGCCATGGTAACTATGATAACAATGTAAATCCAACAGGGCTCTGGAGTAAATTCTACATGAAATCCACACCGTAATTATAACCTCACTTTTCATGTAATTCTTACGTGATCATTTTTTTCCGTGTAAATCCGACCTAAAAAGAAGGTCATCGGATCGCAAAAATATGCTCATCCCCCCCCCCCCTAAATTAAGTCCTGGATGCGCTGCTGGATCTAGGTGCGATTAACAAATATTCCAGCACACCGGTACACCAGTTCAGGGAGAGTTCATTGGGAGTTCAAAGAATTCATTAAGAGTTTTTAAAATTTATTTGGAGATTTTAAGAATTAGTTTCACAACCTCAGTGCTGGGTGGAACACAGCAAAAACAAGTTTCAAATGAATTCCCATTACAACCGTTTCAAAGAAGTCCTTGCAGGACACTTGAGCTCGTTTTGAGACCCCCCCCCTCCCCCCCTTAATGAATTCCTAAAAAGTCCCTAATAAACATATCGGGGCTGCCCAAGTGAAAAAATTCTAAGATTTATACATAAATTATATGCGAGTTTGAAAATGTTTCCACATGGGTGGCGTGTTGTATAGGAAACATATGCTGTACGTATATACACTGAGAAAAATGAAATGTAAAAATAACCTCTATTTCGTATATTTTTCACCCGTCAAATAATGAAAACTGAAGCCAGCCTTTCAAGAGTGGAAAGTACCTTTTTAGTGTTGAATTTCACCGTACATTCGGTTTGATTGACCAAAAAGATGGTATTTATCACCCAGCTCATGGTAATAATAACTAAAAAGATAGTATTCATCACCTAACTCATGGTAATAATAACCAAAATAATGTATTTTTCACGGTCAAATACATTACTATATTGAAACATGAGTTCTAAAATGCAGATTTTTCTCAGAGTACGTAGATGTTATATTTCACGTGTTCATGCATCCCGGAAGAAGAACTTGGTTCTCCTAAGCGAAACACGTAGTTGATTTTGACGTTGACCAATCAATTTAATTCCTACGACTAGATTGATGAGATTATATCTAGTTTTCCTAGTTACATAATCAAAGAGTCATCGCAAAATCGTCTGTTCGTTTGGGACCGTGAGTTTCAGGTTGAAATGCGTTATGAAAAATAACGTATGTCGATCATTTGCGAGGGAATAGTACACTGTGAAAAATATACTTCCTAAACTGCCAAAGACGTTTGGCAGTTTTTTACACAAACTTTTTTTGTAAATTACCAAACAAAAGTTTGTAAACATTCAAAAAATTTTGTGATTTCACGAAGATTTTTGAGAATTCACAAACTTTTGTTCGGCAATTTACAAAAAAGGTTCGGAAATTATTTTCCCAAACCAAGTTCGTAAATTTCCAAGCACTTTTGTTTGGAATTCAACAAATTTTTTTTACAGTGTACCTATTTCCCGAAGAGTATAAGATTGGTATAAGAGATAAAGAAATCGACAAAATTGATAGATTCTTCATAGAATCGATGCTTCTTTTATAAAGAAATTTTCAAGGCTTATCAGTTTTTATAAAATCTTGATCGAAATTTGATACTACTTTACCTCCCAAATCTGGGCTATGCTCACTAAGAAATGATATATTCCCTCGCAAATGATGAGCGTAGAATGCATTCTCACCTGAAATTGGCGATCCCAAAAATTAGGCGAAAGAAAAACTTCTTTTGCAGTCACTCTTTCAAATCACTGTAACCACGAATCCCTGACGATGCGAGTACAGTTTCATTAACCATGTCACACGGAGAAAAATGACTTCACTGTAATATAAAGAAATATATGGCGGATGGAATATAGCCGGACTCACAATACATTTATTTGCAACTGCAAGAAGAAATAATTATAACACATTGACCGTTCAACTGTCATTCACGACAAATTCAAAAAATGTATTTATCACAGTTTATTAATCACGATCATACGGCATAACTCTCAGTGGCTCCTCCCATACAGCACCGGGAGGTTCTATCAACATCCTCGGAACGTCTTCTGAAACATTGGAATGTTCTGAAAATGTTCCAGGATGTTTTAAAGATGTCACATAGACATTCCAGGGATGTACGAATGTCTGCTATAGTTTCGTTTAGGTTTCCATGGAACGTTTATGAGACATTGAAAATGAGAATTTGTTAATGTTCAAACTTGTGTCAATCTTCCAATATTCTCCATTTGGAGCCGGTGCGAATGAACTGCGGTGTAGCCTGTATCGATGGATCTGACGAATTACATTTGCATCCTTTCAATACATTGCATATAATGAAATTTTGTTCCACGCGGATTTTAAGGTTATGTGGATCTCAATAGATTGACTTAATTCTTGATAATTTATTTTCTGCCAGTAGTTTCGAACTCCTGAAATGAAATATTTTCAAACATTCAATACAAAACATACTTTTATTGTTGTTTGATGCTTTTGTCCCTAGTAAAACTATCAATATAAATTTGTATAGGTGAGAGATCAAATACTTAGTTCTCATATAACGTTTCGAGAACGTTCTGAAAAAGTACCATAGCATTTGTCAACAATGTCCCCAAAACGTGTTTCCCAGCACATTGAATGAATGTTCTCAAAGTGTTTAGGAAATATACTTTTGGGAACCAACATCTGTGGGACTATGGACACGTTTTTGAAACGTTTCGAGAACTTTCGGTGCTGTCTGGGGCTATCATATGACTCGCACAGCTTCCTTGTTTAGGAACTATACCTAAACGAGGATAGCTAAAGTTCAAATGTTTCTTTGGTTTCTACCACTTTACGCCAGTAATACATGAAGATTGTATCGCGAAGTTTTCAAATACATTACAATCGAAAGTTTATTTCCATATTACTTGATCAAACTTATTATTAAACTTTGAATATATTCAACAAATTTCGAGATATTCGTGAATTGAAGTTCCTTCGAGGTGAAGTATTTCATTGGTCGTCGTTACGTAAAAACTGAGACATCGCAAATCATAGAAAAATGTGTTGTGGAAGTTTGAATCGTTTGTAGAAAGGAAAAGAAAATTCAAACTCACAAAATTTTATAAATCATCGTCATTTATCTTCTCGATTTGAATCCTTGGAACTGGAAATATCGTTTAGAGATGCACTGCACTGAAAAAAATTTGTGTTGTTTTAACCAAATTTGTGTTGTGTCAACAAAACTCTTTCGTTGGAATAATAACATCTATTTTTTGAAATAACAAAAAAATGTTATCATTACAACGAAAAAATTTTATTGACAAAACACAAATTTGGTTGAAATAACAAAAATTTTGTTGGGACAACTCAATTCTTTTGTTGGTCACAGTTCAAAACATGATTTTTTCCAGTGTGCAAGATTTTTTCATCTCTAACAGCTGAATATTGTGTTCTTGTAACTGTGTTGCTGTAACTTCAGCAACGTGGAAAAATATAATCTACACGGAAAGACGGGGTCTATTGATATTCAGAAAGAATTTATCAACGTTCAAAAAAATGACTATCAATTTAGGGAAAAAGAGGATCGCTGAAAAATATTCGTAGTGAGTCTACCAAAACTTCGTAGTCTAAATATTAACAGTTGATAGTTTCACAGCGAAACTATCAATTGTTAATACATCGACTACGAATTTTTAATAGACCCGCTATGAATATTTTCCAGCGATCCTCGTTTTCCCTAAATTAACAGTCATTTTTTTAAATATTAATAGACCCGGTCTTTCCGTGTAAAAATAAACCTCATTCACCAATATTTTGGAATTCATTGAATCTTTTCGAAATATGTGGAATCCATTTGAGCAATATAGAAATGAGCTTCCAATTAGGAGTAGAGAAGCTTTTGGCTCGAATTATGACATCCCAAATCGAGATTATCCTAAGCATCTAACAATTGAAATTCAGTTCATGATTATGTCGACTTCTCAATTATAATATGATATTAACGTTTTGATATTGAAAAATATCATTCCAAGATATCCAAAATTGGGCCAACTGATAGCGTTCTTGCACGATGGAAGAATGCTGCAAACAAAATGTTGATATTTCAGTAAAAATTCATGACCACCTCCCATATAGCGGTAGAGGTTAAGCAGTTCTAAAAGTATTTTGAAAAATATCTTCATGATGTTTTATGCAACATGAAAAAAACAAGATTCAAGAATGATTCGTTCTTTAGAAAGGATCTCTCTCAAATTGTTCTTTTTATATTGCATAAAATATCTTAAACGTCTCTTTCAGAATACTTTTGAAAATGCATAAACTCTACCACCGTGTGAGCTCCCTTGGAAACAGCAGTGAAAAATACTATCTGTTACAGCTGAATTAGTTAGCTAGACTGTGCAGCTAATTGTGTTAAGGTGTCGCACCCATACAATCCAGTCGCTCTTTTGGAGTGAAAGTGTAGACGTCATCGCTGAATATTTCAATGGTTGAAACTATATATTTTATCAGGGATACAGTTTATTCACTGCAGCTGAACTTCTACCTCAACGAAATCCAGCGATATCATTGAGCTGGAGTATCAAGAGATCTTCGTTATGAACCAAAACATTTTTTCCCGTGCACGTTTTTCTCAGTACATGATCGTCGTAATCATACATCCATAGGGCAAATGAATCATATATGTAGGGAACACACTAGGGGCTAGTTGTGACAGCAGTGCATTTGAGACACGGTCTACTACTGGTAGTATTTTTTATCAGATTATGTGTGCGCTTTATAAAATACTCTTTCAGTGACTAAATAATTATTTGACGAAGAGTGAACATTATTCGTTGGGAAATATAATATGAAACTTGGAGTTTGTGTTACAACTTACTTGTGTTAATTTTACCCCCGGTCTCTCCTACTTATATAAATCATATATGAAAAAGGTCACACACATATATTTTCCTATTCAATCCGCATATGACCCGTATATAATTCGTAGAAAGTTCATGTGTAAGAAAACTCCTTCATATATGAAATGCTTTTGATACAGTGGATTGTATGGGACAAATATATGAATTATGTAGGGGACATATGTGATTATATAAGAAGTGCATATGATTAGCATTACAGTGCAACCTCTGAATAAAGCAGCTCATACTCTTTCTCATCTCACACAGCACTCGTTATCTGAAAGATATCTTCAGAAATAATTAAGAACAACACTGTTGGAAAAGTTCTTGAATTTAATACGAAATTCTTCATGAAACATCATATTTTCATTCCATGAAATATCATGGATGAAATTCCACAATTTTTTATTGGAATGTAATAATTATTTATTAAATTTCACAAATATGTTAATCAAATTAAGAAGAAAATTCTCAACATCCCGTGTGGAAATTTCTCCCGGGCTCAGACTTGGGCCAGGTTTATAATCCCTACTTGAAAAGTGGCCCCAACTTGGAATGTTAGGCTTTTCAATCTAGGCCCCATAATGATATCAAGTATCCAGGTGAAGTAATGGTAGCCAACTCGGGGCTTATAAGGGCTGTGGGTGGGCATTTTTGGATTGAAATATTCCTGGAATATATTGGCAACCCCAACTGAGACCCACATGGCCCATGGGTACGCAACCTTGTATTAAATGCTTAAGATATACCCCTACGGGGCCAAAGTCTACCTTAGGATGCTCAGGATTGATTTCCACACGGGATTAAGAATAAAATTCTTAGCATTGAGAATTATATTATTGAATTCAATATTTTATCATGAATTCTGTTTAACAAATTGTTTATGAAAAACACTTCATAACTTTTCTAACAGTGAATGCAAGAAGTCTTATGCAACATGAATAGATATCTTTTAGAATATCTTTTAGAAGTCTCGAATTGTTCTTACTTCTAAAAGATATCTTGAAGAATGTTTCCAGAAAGCTTTTAGAAATTTTTGAAAGATGTCTTTTGGAAAATTCTAAAAGGTTTCTGAAAACATTCTGGAAGATATCTTTTAGAAGTAAGAACGGTTTGAAACTTCTAAAAGATATCTATTCATGTCGCATAAGACTTCTTGTATTGTTCTTGATTATTTCTGAAGATATCTTTCAGACAACGAGTGCTGTGTGAGATTGAACGGGTTTTGCCTTATGTTGAATAAAGAGAGTTAATAGAGGCATAAACGTGCCCAGGATAGCCAAATTATGAGTACCCAGTGTAGATTTTTTTGGAATTATATACAATTTATATTCTATAAACTATATTGAAATATACTCGGATTATATATAATTTTGAAAATTTCCCACTTAGGGGTCAGTTACCTTTTTTTTTGTTGAATGGATATTTTCTACGCGATATTGTTTTTTATAGATAATATTGTAGTGAAAAGAAATAGACATTAGACATTAGATATTAGATTGGTGAATAACTTTTATCGTTCAAGGGACATAAATGTCCATACGATGGAGTCTCTACGTTATCCTTATAACAAAATTAATCTAAGGTGTTTATTTATCGTGTAAGTGTGTTGTAAATATGATTATAATTAATTGTTCATATCGTATATTAACATTTGGTTCATCATGCTTCATTATTTATATCAGTGTTGCTTAGTTTTTACATTATTGTTACTTCAACATTTGAATCTTCGCTTATTTTTTCTAGAATCATTGCTACGTAGGTAGTCAATTTACAAATTTTTTCCTCTGTGGGGTTATTAAGGGTATCGACAAAATAGTTTCCAAATTCTACGTTTTTCTCCCAATTATCGAGATAAATTTTTCTTATATCTTTAAATTTTCGGCATTCAATTGGCCTTATTTGTGCAATCAATCTTTTTTTTTCAATATTATTATTTAGATTCAAATACTTCTGTGTCTCTCCGTTGAGCGATAGACAGGGGTACATTATTAATGATGTTGATTCTTCACACTTATTAAGGTTTATATCGGTCATTAGAGGTGGGTGAATCTTGACGAAGCGAATATTTTGTATAAAATGCTTATCGAGTTTTGATAACAATTTTATAGAATTCGATACAAATTAAACATTTTTTTTATACAAAAGATTCGCCCACCTCCATCGGTTATATGTCTTTTATACTTTAGTATTAGGTTATCCATGATATCCTGCCGACAGATGGTCGATAAATCTTTACAAATTTCAGATTGACTTATTGGGTCGAAGAAAGCTTTTTTAATTTGAGTCACCCAGTTATAATTCTGGTCGCACATCTGGTTATTTTCTAAATTACTTAATTTTTCAAAACATAGACAAAAACTATATAATTTAGTAGACAACAAAGAGGTCAACAAAGTTAGATATTAGATGTTAGAATATTTAATATCGAAAATTAGACATCAGACTCTGAATTGTGGGTGCCAGTGCACCCACGGCACCCACGGTAGGCACGCCTATGAATAGAGGCTTTATTGAGAGATTGAACCTCACTTCCATATACGAGCCATATATGATTCGTATAGAGTTTACATATGATTCATTTTAGTATAGTGATGTTTATACGTGAGCGTATATCCATGTAAAGCTTTGCCAGTGGTGTAAGGGTAACATTGTCCTGACGAACATTGCGGAACTTTGGGTGGAGGCTCGATTAAGGCCTGGAACGATAACATCGATCAATTCTGATGCCTCAGACAACGATCGTGAGAGAGTTCCAATGATTTGATGGTTTTGCAACGTTGTTATAAAATCAATGATGGTTCAAGCCCGAATCAATGTTGTCACAAACTTTTGTCAATGTTATTCCAACACAATTCATCTCTATATTACCAACACGAGCACGATTATACATGACGCTTGGTTCAAACCATTTCCAGTTATCGACATTGGGAGAATCGTTAAATTTTAACACATATTGTAATGTTCTGAGTTTGAAATCCCCAAAGTATTTTTAAAGGAATATTTTATACGCCATGTTGACAAAATATTGTGAATAGCGTGTTTCAAGTTCAGCACTGATTCTACACGGAAAGAAAAGTTAGATTATAGATGACTAGTTTGTTAGCACATGTGGGACAAACTCGTCTAAATGATATCATTTAGTCAGACACTTTTTGAAAATCACTGTATTTGAAAGTACGATATAGACACCAGCGTGTATGAATTCTGGACCACTCTGGCCCCACTCTGGCCCAGTCTTGGACCAATATTGGCAGGATGGGGCGCATGCTGGGTCCCACGGTACATATCTTATAGGAAAGTTTGTCCCGTATGAACTAGCAATATAGTAATTTATAACTTTTCTCTCCGGGTAGATAACACGCACCAAGTTTGAACTTTTGAAATCATTGTGTAAAAAAGGGGTCCACTCAATTTTTTTAAAAATTATTTTCTCATGTTATTCCATTTACGAAAATTTTTCGAATCGATGTTACAAGAATCTCATTTTGGACGAAAATTGATTCAACCACTTCTTTGCCTTGTACGATAGAGGTAATTATGCACGTATTTCTCCATGAGGGAATGGAAACACGGGCCGATACTGGCTCAGTACTGCTGCCAGAATTCCCAGTGCTGGTGAATCCAAAGCGATCGAAGATATCAAAACTGGCAAGAATTCGACATGATAACCTGTGTAAAATTTACAACCGTGTTGGTACTGTTCGTTCGTATGCATCGACTATGGTAGAATTCTGGCATCCCAACCTTGTCCGAACAGTATCGATTTGATACTGGCCCAAAACTGTGGGCCCACTCAAACCAATACTGTTCGAAATTCGTCAAATAGGTCGTGCTAATTGAAAAATAATAGTGATCCTGGATAGAAACAATTGTTCTCGCTAAAGTTTAGCAAATATAACCTTGCCCGTACCAGACCATTTGTGGACTTTGGCAATTTTCACATGGGTCGCTAGCGAGTAATACTGTGATTTGCCATTCGCATGCAAATACCAATCACGCTCACATTTAGCCATGTGAAAATTCATCGGTGGTGCAAGGCTGACCCAGCGTTGACGGGCACTGGCGGAGCCTTGGAAGAAAGCCTAATTTAGTGGGGTGGAATGATAACATCGTTTCAGCAATTAACAGGCGTCAATTTTGACGCCTGGGGCAACGGTGGTGAAAGGTTGCTAGTGTTGGCGTAGGCTTGATTCAATTGTTCTGCCATGATTGCCCGATACAGAACTTTCCCTACACTGAGAGAAAAAATTTCCGGAAATAATAAAATATTTAATTGAATAGTCGCCATAAAATACTTAATTGATTTGAATAAATTTTCATTGACTCGATTGAATATTCATTCAATCAAACAAATATTTAATATGCTATGAGATATTTCTCCAATGCAAACAGTTATTTAATTGAGTCAATGAAAGTTTATTTAAATCAATTAAGTATTTTATGACGACTATTGAACTAAATATTTCATTGTTCCCGGAAATTTACTTCTCTCAGTGTATAAAATCAATGCTGGTTCAATCCTGAACCAATGCTAGCACAAACTTGCCAACTCCCGCCAATGCTGACAATAGAATATAGCTTGGCACAATGTTGAAAGGCAGAACTTGACAATCTATAAATATTCAATGTTGCAACGATATTGGTGTTCAAGGAATTTCGGTTGTCAGCCTGCCATTGATTCACAATTCTGCCAGGCTTGGCGTTTGCTAGGCTCATTATTGGTCCAACATTGACCGATAGATAAATTCTATCGAAAGTGAGGATCATTTGAAATGTGGTTGAATATTGTCACACATTTTGGTCTAGTCTGGATAAAAATTAGTTTTCAATGTAGCGCCGATCATTGGTAATAGCATGGTTCAATATTGGCATGCTCCTGAATTTTAACTTTGGATGGCTGAATTGCTAGCTAAGTTACCGATCGAGTGTTTTTCGCGAGTAGTGAGAGACTACAAGGAATAACACTCAAATAATTCTCTGGAAGAACAGTCCATCGTTCTTTGTTACAGGTTACACCAGAGAGATCCTACCGCTGATCCATATCGTGTATACTTCCCATGGCGACTTTAGCGACAAAAAACACCGAGTTGTTCAGATATAAATGAAGAAAACACAATAAGATCCCAAATAACATATATTGTTTGCCAATGATGGTCTATTTCAATGCCACTCCTGCACCAATGATATGGCTTCATTGGAAAGACACATTGATAAATTATAAAATGATGTCATCATTTCAGTGTTGCGCCATGCTTGGTTGCCAAGCCTCGGCCGTACGTTATCTACGTTGCACGGGTTATACGGGACGTTGTTCTAATACAAAACGGGTAGTGAACTAGGATTCAACTGATCTTCCCAACAACACAGTCAATTTATTGAAACGATACTGCGCGAGTACTGAGCTAGACTTTGGATGATCATCCAATATGTTGGATTGACGACAATGTGCCAGCATTGGTAAAGCACTGGCTAACTACAGACTCGGTAATGAACTGACGTTGAAGCGGTGGTCGTGGCAACTTGGCTATCGTAGGGAGCTAAAGCCGTGCCAGAGTTAAGCCAGAGTTGGTATGATCATTCAATTTGTTAAATGGACAACAGTGTGCCAGTATTGGTAGGACCCTGACTGACGACGGAATCGATAATCTGCCGACGTTGAAATCACACACTTTGCAACTTGGCTGTTGTAGTGAATTACCTTCGCACCAGCATCAAACCAAAGTTGGTATGATTATTCGATATGTTTGATAGATAACAATGTGCCAATATTGATAGAACTTTGTCTCACTATGGAATCTGTGATGAATTACAATGAATGGCAATCTAAGTGATTGATAATCAACTCGGAGATTCACCAATGTGATAGAGACTCAGTTTCTCACTCGCAAGACCCGGGTTCAATTCTCACTCAGTGAACTTCCGAGAAATTATTTCCAGAGTCTCTTTCTCCGATGACGATAATGAGAAAAATGGCTTTATTAGGTTTCAAAAGTTCAAACGTAGTTTGTTTACTACTTGAAATATGATAATTCCTAGTAACGGGAAAATTCAGATCATGGGATAGGAAATCAATTTCCGGTACATATATATGAATTCTCCATGAATTTGATTGAAAATTCCAAGTTTTATGGGATTTTCATTATAATTTCCCAGTAAATTGTCGTCAAAATATGGAAAATTTCTTAAGTATTTATGTGTTAATTACTTCCGAACACTTATGTGAAGTTTCCCACCGAAATTTTTCATACAAATTTTACACAAAACGTATAGTAATATAATATTTCCTCATCAGAAATATACAAAAACAAGTATCTTGCATATCTTTCTTCACAACACATGTGTCAATAATATGCCAAATATCTTGTTCAGTCCAAGTATTGAAACATTTGTAAACGTGTCGAAATGATAAATATAATTGAATTCTTATTAATACAAAGATAAAATTCATCGTATTGTTTGGACAACCCATCCCTCCTCAGTGTTTGATTGAACACATATTGACAATATTACATATGTCTCAATCACTTTATCAGCGAATACTCATGTTCCGAATTAATTCCTTTCTATATCGACATGGTTGAATCAGTATCATTGATTGAAAGGAATTGTAAATTGTTCACATTTTTATTCAATTCTCGGAATAGTCACTCACCGAATTTTCCTCGTTTATCTTTTAATTTTTAAAATAATTTCAATTTTTGATAATGCACACTTTCGAATCCAAGTGGCCAGTTTGGAGGAGTACAGGAATATTTCGGGGGCGTTATAATTGTGACGTATGAATTATGACGAAGACAATAACAATTTATGTGTATATTCAAAACAAATGACAGATGAGCTTTCAACATCATCCAAAGTTTATTGAATCTCGAACTGTTAGTTATAAAAAATACGTATTGGAAAACTTACTTGGATTTGATAAAGAAACTTATCTGATTTAATTGAAATTCTCTCAACATCTAAACGAGTTGTTCTTTTTCTCGATGCAAAAACACGTATACTCACGAACGTAGACACAAATATTATTATGTATTATCGAGAAAAACCCCAATGAGCAATCTTCTTGAAAGCATGAGTGGATAAGTTTATGACATTCATCGATAACGCGTATATTATCTTTGCGTGCGGATCCCCAATAATCTTTGAATATAAATCCTACACCCTCTGCTTTTTTCTTTTCTTCTTCATTCATCTTCATATGGAATCAGTTTTTGTTGAGGTTCGATCATAGTTTCCCGTAAGGGATTCATATACTTGTTTCCACAAATATTTTGGAAATCGAGGAAGAATGGTATAGGAGATGAAAAAAAAAAACAGAGATCGAGCAATAGATATCTATATTTGTGACTGAAATTCTGAGACAAAAGAGAAAAAGTGTCCAACAACCACTAGCAGCACCAAGGGCGTCGAAAGTGGCGCCGGCGCCTATTTCTAAACGAGTACAGTACACAATTGGATAAGTGTGCTTTTCTTTCCCTTCTTCCCTCCCACTGCGCTTCTTTCTCTATTCGTTCAACCGTCTACCTGAAAAGGATGAGATGCAACGGAGAATCATACTCAATAATAGGATAGGCACTTTTGAAAAAGTTATGAATTTTGGGGGACAGAGAACTTACTTTATACGATACCTATGGAGCCAAAAAAAATTTGAGGAATCGAGAAAAAATTGTACTCGTAATGTCACTTACTGTTTTCACTTATTATCGATATAGAATACTTGGGAAGGAATTTTCTTCCGTTCTATAAACTTGAGAAGATGTTGAGGGCTTAGAAAATTTAGTTACAACATTCGTTTTCGGAAATGAATTGAATCGTACATAAGATGGGAAATGACAATTATTTCTGTATAGTCGTGTGTTTGGAAGTGATCCAACTGATATGAAATGTAGTTTTCGACCTCAATTCATTTTTTATTGGGGGAGACTGGGTACGGTTGAAACACGGGGGTCGGTTGAAACATCGTGAATAACTAATGATTAGCTCGCAATAACTCAAAGCGCTGGAAGGAAATGGAGAGCTCATCGCGGGTACAAACTTATTTTCCAGTTATTTATGCCATATTATTAGCCAATCGTCAATTATTCGCGATGTTTCAACCGTACCCAGTCTCCCCTAGTCATAGACACATTGGCATACATAGCCTCATTTGTTTTCCTAAAAGAAGTGTGGAGGAGATTGTTTGGAATTCTTCTCGGAAATTTTTTTTTGTGTTTTGTAATATTCTTCACCCCCAGCGTGTATGAACTCTGACCCACTCTGGCTCAGCCTTGGGCCCATATTGACCGGATGGGGCACATGGTACATACATGCTAGGGGCGTCATAATTGAAGCAAGTATTTGATTTTTGATCTTCAGGACTTCATCTTCAGAAATGCGAAAGAATAATGTAATAATTCATTACAATTCCAACTTGATCTCCAGGTAGCACAAGCACGTTCTGAGGATATTCGGATATTCTATGGAGATTTTTATTACGTGCGAATATATTCTACGCACATTCCCAGAATGTTTGAATGAGAGTGTTTCAAATATTCTTAGAATATTATGCCACGAATATTGTGGGAATATTATAAAAAAATTCCTGCCAATATAACTTTTGCATGTAACCGAAAACTGATTCACAATTAGTTTTTTCACTCATTAAACATCTGTAATCATGGATTCTTAGCAATATTATGGATTCACATGGATGGATGAGATACTTACGATCGCAACCTGCAATCATAATACATACGATATTTCTTAATATTTTATTACACTTTTGATGATTATTTTTCACGCATGACGCTCTCAGAACATTGGGGATATTAAAATGCACATTTATAAATTTCTCATTCCCCAAATACAAATTGAAATAATATATTATCCAAGGATCTGTAGCCTATCAACAACATTATCCGCCATTACTGAATTCATGTCATTGGGATGCTCGCGCATGCGCTGCTCGTCAATCTACAAACTTTGTACGCATATTGTATGAACGTTCCTAGAATATTCGAAACAGTCCCATTCAAATGTTCTAAGAATTTTCTATGAATATTTACGAAGCTTCTACGCTCTTTGTAAGTATATTCGATACAGTACGTTTTACGGATGTTGTGAGAATATTCTTAGAATATTCTGTATTACATGGATTAGCACAAGAACTTCTCAAATATGCCATGATCATTTTGTGAATGTGAAAGGAAGGCGCAAATGAGATCATTTTGGATACATTCGTTGACATACTCTATGAAGGTGCATAACACATAAGTATTCGAAACAGTCTCATTTGTAGGTTCTGAGCATGTTCATACGATTTTTCACACACGTTCTTAGTATTTCTAACCTCTTGTGTTGCTTGGGAAAGGCCTGCATGTATATATGTGTAAGCTCACGATGGGCCTGATATCGGCCCGATACCGCACTGACATCCCGCTTTTTACTCCCCTATTGACCGCTTCCCCTTTCTCCCACCATGCGGAATAAGTCGGGTGAGCGACAGAGAAACAGTGACTATCACTCTCTCGCTCGCCCGACTTATTCCGCATGGTGGGAGAAAGGGAAAGCGGTCGATGGAGAGGGTAAAAGCGGTCTCGGTCTCGAATCTGGCATCGCTGCTGGGAAGGTGTTAGTCGGGTAACGTGGGAAATCGCTTGTCGTGGAAAGTGGTGGGCATCGTCATCGGAAAAGTACCTACACTGTAAAAAGTCCGACTGAAAGTCGCTGCATATTACTTGAAAACTTGACTGAAATTCAGTCTTTTCCATTGTGTCGGCATTTGTTTTTGATGCTTACTTTCAGCTGAAATAGGGCTAGTTTTGGCTGCATCTTGAAATGAGCCGATATTAAGGTTGGAAGTAAGTTTCACTTTTTACTGTGTAGGTGCGTATCAGTACATATTTTCGGTATTTTATCATAGATAAAAGGATAAAATATAAACTTTACTAAGAATTTAGTTGTATGCTGATGTGAAACTTAACCCTTCAAGTACACACAGCCTTTCACACCTTCGGAATACAAACAGGTGCAAATTCGCACTACGCAACTTCACCGATCGATGACTCGGTTTCTATTCGACCAATTCGACCTTCCTTCCTTTTCAATTTGAAGGAAAAACTGTGCGGATTGATATGGTATGGAAGAAAATTCACAAATATCTCATTTGATTAGTGAAACGAAAAATATGAAAATGGTTGGTGCAAATTCGCTCCTGTGTGTACTTGCAGGGTTAATAAACAATTATTGAGATAACTCAATTTAAAGAACAACATCTGTTTGATAAGAAATGTTTGACTATTTTTCTTTATTGATTTAAAATAATATACAACAAGAATTTTTCGGGGGTCAAATTTTTTAAGGTCATTTTTTGAAGCACCTTCGAGCGCCCGGAAGCGTAGAAAATACCTCGAGCTCACTTTTGAATGCCAAAACATGCTGATGCGATTTCTTCTCATCACTGACGTTTGATATGATTATAAATGCAGGTATTAGTCTCTTCAACAGAAATATAAACATGAAAAATTTATATATGCTGCCAATCGAGATAATTGGGCCGTACACGGAACAAACTATGTTGTTGAAATTGCTACTCATACGGCTTTCATAAATTTCAACGATGGTTTATTAAGTATTATGGGAGTGATGGATTGTCTTGGATTCGTTGTGGGTCGAAATTTTGACGATTTTGCTTTGGAAGCCGATGCTACTCGTATCATGCGTGCAGAGCGCTCAATGTCCGATCTCGCGAAAGTCGCTCGTTTTAATTTGAAAATCATCAAGAAAAAAGATTGAAGTCCCTGTACATGGTCCTGATATCGCGGATTAGAGGTGAAAAAATTAGCAACCTATTATTTTAGAAATTTTATGTTGATTAATAGGTTTGAAACTTCAAACGCGATTTTCTCGACATTATGTTTTCAAAATCGGCAGGCAGTAGATCTCAAACAGTTTTCAACTGATTGACTTGAAATTTGACCTGTAGCTTTTTGGGTAGATTATCTAGTGAAGTACAGACGATTTTTAATTAGGGTCGATTTTTCGGGTAAAAAAGGCAAGACTGTTTTCAAAGCAGCGCGAAATCTTCAAAAATCAATGTTTTCCAATAAGCGTATTTACTTTACTAGCAAAACTGATGTAGATAACCCTAGTAGATATTTTGGATGGCAAAATACCAGGGCTTGAAGAGGCATGCTGGATTTGCCATCAGGTCCTCATCAGGTTTTGTTACGGTTTCCCCTATTGCGCTGGATTTTATGGAAATCTCATCCGAACCCCATTGTACCCCTGTCTTGCAACCCTGATTGAATCCTATTAGGGGAATCATATAAGTCTTTTGTAAGGGCTTCATAAGATTTTTTTCATTCACAGTTTCCTGATTCTAACCTGATCAAGACCTTATTAAAAATAGCCCACACAGCAGAAATGTCTCAGTAATATCCTTAGAATGTTCTGCAATGTTCTGGAGAGCTTTATATTAATATTAACTTCGCTAGAAGATTTTGGAGACATTACTGAGACATTTGTGCTATATGGGAGGGAATGCCTGATCAAATTTCTACTAGGGAATGGAAACATTTTTTGTATTCCTTTGGATTTAGATGGATGACACTTATACTGCCTGCCGCAAACGGATATGAAGAAAAAGATGACTCGAATCTTAGCAACGGCAACCACCATTTTGTTTCTGAATAAAAATTTAAAAAACTCTTCGTGTACTTGAGAGTATAATCAATAAATAACCTGAAAGGATCTTCACTCTGCTTGTTTGTTTGTTTTGTTTAGATTATATGAATTCTTCGTGAATTGTAATTTAATTTTATAAAAGTTGGAAAAATAAGCTTATATCAAAATGATTAATGTAACTATATATGTGTAGTTAGTAAGTTTAGTTGTATAAAATGTTTTAAAATTGGCGCGCAAGGCTTTCGAGAGTAGTACGGGTAGCCATTTCTCTTTTGTTAGTTTTTAACCTAACTTTGTTTACAAGACTAAAGTGTAAGAGTTTGGACATGTGTCCATTTCATCTCAATAAATTTGATTGAATTGAATTCATCTTGCTTGTTTAGTTTTATCGGAAAAAATTTCCAAAAATACACGTTTGTTTCAGATTTCAAACAGATGTTGTTCGAGAAGTTCCAACAAGAAAAAAAATTTGCTGACGCAGCAAATCGAGGTATTATTTATATAACAGCAAACCTTTTTGCTAATCTAGCTAAACATTCTTTATCATAACTAACTGAATAGCTGAGAGAGTAACATGATTGACTGAAACAGCAACATTTTTTGCTGGACTAGCAAAGTTTATAGTATTCCATATAGAATTGCAAACAAAATTTTGCTGGGGGAGCTATAACATTGCTGTTGTAGCTAAAATCAGGTTCAGGTTGTCCCAGCGAATTCGTTTTTCTCCGTGTTGAAATCCTTGAAATAATATCGTCGGTCACATGATGAAACGTGAAAAGTCACGTTTTTGAATGATGGTTATTTTTACGATGAACGATGTTTCTGATTGCGATTTCTCATAAATCTCGTATCAAATTATTCGTCTGAACCATAGCTATCCAGATAAATTCATTCTGAACGATTATTCAATTTCCAAAATAATGAGAATTAAGGAAACAATTCAAAAATTATAAACCCTCACAGCACAAATCTCCTGGCAACGTGTTCATTGCAATATCCCCAGGATCTCCTGAAGACATCGCTAGGAGATTTTTGCTATGTGGGAAGTGACTTGATCCGTTTTGTCAAGTGACTGATGGTATGTGTTTTCAACAAATTCAGTGTATTTCCCACTCTACTCGACAATTTCTTATTTTATCCGAACTTTGAGGTTTCAGCTCTCAAGAAAATTTTCTCCGTTCATGCCAAATTTCCTTGTTCTTTTCCCTATTCTTCCCTCGAAACATGGAAAAGGACATGGAAATTTGGCAAGTTTATGGAAATGAATAGGGAAAACTTTTCTACGGGAGGTATATCGAGGATATACTTGCATCCCTGGTGAAAATGAAAACTGAAATGAAGCGCACAAAAAAAGTATGGCGGAGCGTAATAGAAACGTTAATGAAGAGTGAACAAAGAGTCAATGGAACGGATTCGAAGAGTATTTGAAGCGGAGTTTGGAACAAAGGGAGCGTATAAAAATCAACGCTCCATGAATAGTATGAGCAATATAAGGGGATAAGAATTTTAACCACTCGACGAGATTCGAACCAATGATTTTTATCATGACAATCCAGCGTCTTACCTATTATTCAGCCATGGAATGCTATGATTTCTGACAGTTTGAAACCGATACTCGAAGTCTGTATGAAATGATTCACATTACCTTTCATGGAACGTAACAGTACTCTTCCCAAAACGGCATTGAACGTTTATAAAGCGTATTGATAACGTATAATTTCAATACTCTACGACAAGCAATTATTATAGGCTTCGGCAAGAGAAGGTTGGAACCTTTTTACGTTTCTTCCCGAGAAAAAATGATTTAGATCTAAGTGGATCTAATTAGATCTCGTTAGATCTAAAAAATGGAAAATGTAGATCTATTTAGATCTAGACAGATTTGGTTAGATCTACATAGATCTAAATCACAAAAAATTTCATATTAATTAATCGAAATTTGCGTGCATCTACTGCCCATTTTCTTCACTTTTAGATGGTTTTTAAGAACTACATATTTTCGAACAGAATCAATTAGATCTCCGTAGATCTAAATAGATCTAAATCGGCCCACAGAGCATGAATTTTTCCATTTTTTTTAGATCTGAGGAGATCTAATCCATTAAATCTGAGGAGATCTAATCCATTAGATCTAATTAGATCTAAATAATTTTTTCTCGGGTTGTCAGCTTCGAGTGTGCTTACTACGAGCGTATATTTTCCCCAGGGATGGTGGTGGGCCAAGCATTGGCCAAGGCTAATGAGACTTGGCATACGAAGCTTCACGCCAGTCATGGTCCAATTGTCAGTCTTGGTATGACTTGCCTAGGAAGTCACACAAAGTCTGGTACTTATGAACACTCATAGACTGCTCATAGACTGGAACCAGGTCCAGTATCAGACCTAACTGTGCATACCGCTCTAATTATATAATTTTTCAACTCTTCTCAGTGACCAATCCATTCAATGAAATACTATGATGAATCGATCCAAAAAAGAAGTGAAAAAATGGTAGTTTGTCACTGTGTATCCGACTTTTCTCTTCCATAATCTTGACCACGAAGTGAAGATATAAGAATCCTGGTCAAACACGTTCTTGAAGTTTGAATCGTTTCTAGAAACGAAATGAAAAGTCAAACTCATAAAATCTGATAGATTATTGGTGTTTATCTTCTAGAATCAACTTCTTGGAACTTAAAACATCGTTCGAAGGGTGTACTACATGCTTTCAGGTGTTGACTAGCTGAGTATTTCGTCATACGATTACCAATCCATGTCAATAAACGATTCGAATTTGAGCAACATAGTTAAACGAACCCATCGATCCTTGTTGAATCTCATTGAATTTTACACAACGTTTTGACTGAATCTTATTTCCTAATTCTATCCTATATCCTAAATGGTTTCTATTCAACCATTTTCAACGAGATTCAATCAGATAAATGTGTTTTTTCAATATGATTCTTATTGATCCTTGCAAAATCTCATTGAATCTTGCACAATGTTCTAGATAATTCCCATGAAATTTCATTCCGTCAGATTCTATGAATTTGTTTTAACCAGGGAAGGTAAAATTATTTTTCAAGGGGATGCTAAAAAAATACGTCGATATAAAATCTCTGTCTATATCATGATTGCGTTTTTTTTCTAATCAATGATGCGAGTTACCGACGCTAGTATCCCGGTAAGGAATTACCTTTTCGTATAAGAATGGATAATCTCACTTCACCTCTGTCTGTTGAAATTTTTTCTATAAAACCACATGGACATATTTTACAAGTTGGCAAGGAATTCATCGATTCTAAAGAGTAATGTTTATTCGAAACTAGATGCACAAAACATGACGAAATTTCATGGAATCTAAGAAGTTTGATAAACTTTTAGAAGATTTATGGTTTACTTATCAAACCTCACTTGTAAATGTACAATAGAAAATTAATCGAGATGCAAATGTTGATATTTCTTCAAATTACGCTTCCAGCTCTTCTCAGCTCGAGCTAGCTCTCAGCAAGCCGAACTTTCAGTTTATAGAGCCGAGCCGTGATTTTGAAATTGCCAGCCGAGTCGAGCCAATGTTCAAAACTCGACTCGGCAACACTAGCAACAATATCTGCCAAGTCGAGAGTCTCGACGAGAATCTCATCGAGACAAAACAATACTTGAGACAACACCAAGTTGTGATTGATTCTAAAAAGATTTATTCAGTCAGGATTTGTTTGTTCCCATTCATTTGGAAGCAATTCCATGAATGAAACTGCCTATCAGTCCCTTCAATGTATGTTTGCCATCAATTTCGAGTAAAAGTCAACTGGAATTGGTAGGATCCGAGTTTAAGTTCAGCAATGGAAGCTATGAACTCCAAATGTCTTATCGCATCACCCAGGACAAAATTTAGCAAGGGACTGACTGCGACCACTAAATATTCTCTCCGATTGGCTAAAATTTAATTACAACAATTGAAGTTTATTCGTTCAGTCTAGGTCCTCTTCTACCAAAGCGCACATTGTCTTTTCTTCAGAATATTCGAAGCAGAAGTGGGGTATAAAGGAACGAACGTTCTCAAAAATAAAAGAACATGGCAGATAGATGATACTTAATCAAGACAACGGGGGAGGGGGGGGGAGAGAAGGGTATAAGAAAATACCCTATCTCTCTTCACCAATAAGCAAGAGAGAAAAAAGGAAAAAGACGGAAGGAAAGAGATAAAGAGCATGGCCAAGATACACTCTTTTCTTTTTTTTTCTCTTCTCTTGGCTTCTCTTCTCAGGCCTCCCTGATCGCCCCCGCATAACACAGCAGCCGCATTCGCTGCTCCGACCGCGCCGCAACCAGCCAATTAAATAAATATTCGTTGACATCACAGCAGTTACGCGTCGCTTCTACAAACTGGCTGCCCCCTCTTCTCTGGCTCTTTCCGTCTCGTTCTTGCATATCCCATCTGCTAGGGCGGCAAGGTACTTGGCTGATTCTTAAGCTGTATTATTACTCTCCCTTTCGACAACGGCATAGAAAATCCCTCCCAAATATTTTTCCATTCATTTTGTAAGATTCTATATCCACGCGCGCACACACATATACATACATATATTCAAATTTTCTTTCCCCTTAGAAATAAAAGTAAACGGAACGGGAGGAATAACGATTGAAATTTATTTTTGTTGTTCAGAAAGAGTATCAAAAAAACAAAAAGAAAGAGGATAGGTTAGTTGGGAGGGACAGTGGACCAAGAGCTGGACCTACCTAATTTACCTCCCAGATAATGCGGCATAATTAAAGCAAAATGTAACGTCGCTGGCAATTAAAACAAATTTATGCGACCGAGATCCGCGATCGGCCAACCCAGGTCCCTTTCCTTCCTTCCTCACCCTTCCAGTGGTTCCAACCTTGAGCTACTTCGCCTTTTTTATTTTCCTCTCTTTTTCTCTTTCTTTCTTTCATCTTTATTCTCACTCTATGTAGAATCAGACTTGAAGATGAATCGTTTTGTCTCTTTTTTCCCTTCTTTTCAATTGAAAAATTTATCGAAGTCCGAAATATACAAGTTTTATAATTGATTCGAAATTCAAATCGATGTGATTTGGGAGGTTTGATAATGAATAAATAGATAACCCATTTGATATGAAAAAATATATCGTAAAGAGACTAATTATAGAAAATTCAAATCACTCGATTTGAAATTCCTCGAATTTCGAATATCTACGCGCGCTAGATGGGTCATGAAATTTCATATTCAATGAGAGTTAGCGTATCTGGTTCTTTTCTCATTTTATTTTTGTCATTTATCGTTATTCGGTCCAAACCAATTACCATTTGTCTGATATATTATTATTCTCTAGATTATATGTTACTCGTTTGATGAATAAAGTTCTAACATAAACCTCGCGATCGAATATCTCTCATGAGATCTTGAAATCTCGTTTAAAAACATCGCCGGTGACCAACGAGGATTCGTTCTTCCCTGTCGTATGATTCATCTACTCGAATATCGTCAAGTGATTTTCGAATGTTATACTTTATATGCATGATGAAATGATTCCTCTTATCTTCAGAGAAAGGAGAAATATATCTCTTCTTATAAAACACACCAGTTCAGAAAGAGTTCATAAATGGTTCAATTGGAATTCCAAGAATTTATTATGAATTCTCTAGAATGCTTTTTGAACTTCTATGCTGCATGGGTTGGGCAGAATACATAGCATTAACCAACCGCGTCCATCTCGAGCAAGATCGGGTTGATGTTGGTCCAGTGTTCGCAACAAAAAGGGAATGGAAAAGTTTACCATGTGGGATGACAAGTCTTGAAATGGACATTTTTTTTTCACGATGTGATCGCCAATGCTGACGATAGAGTATAGTTGGGTAAAAGGCTGGCAGCCGAGCCTGGGTAATCTATGTGTAGAAGCAAGGTTGGCTGACAATGGTGTGAATATTGGATCAATATGGGGAGTGAATGAATTAACTCCGTTGATCCATCATCGATCATAAGCCTTTAACCAACATTGCCTGAAGGGAAAAAAATGATTTCATCCGAGGGTTCGTAGTGCATGGCGGGATACTGCCCCAAGCCAGGCCCGGATCAAGGGGGGGGGGGCAAACAGGACATCTTGCTCCGGGCGGCAATATCAGGGGGGTGGCACAACGAGTACTAATCGAAATTTTCCATTTCAAACCCAATGTGAAAAATAATTACAGTTTTATGTTCACTGTAAAAGAATTATGTGAGAATTACACAATATAGCATTGGTCATATGTTAGCCAATGATATATTGTGGAATTTTATAAGGAATTTGTCATTTCCCCCAATGACTTATGATGTGATTTCACCAAAAATTGTGATTTCATGCAATATAACATTGCGAGAAGTCACAATAATGTTCTGTATACTACCAATGATATATTATGGACTACATGAAATTTTTTTACAGTGTATGCAGTAAGCAGAAATACTCTAACAATCATATTGGAAATCAATTTCGAGTGTACGTGTAAGTGTGATATGGAATTAAAATTTCCAAAAGTTACAATTTTTAAGAACTTCAATTCAATCGGACAGAGAATAAAAAATTTCAAAAGTGTGAGTTTTTTTCATTTTCAAGGAATATTGTTTCTCAAAATCATTTTTTTTTTTAATTTATAGTTCTATGATTCTGATGAACAAATCGGTTTCTTCCTTTAAATCGCCTATCTCTATATCACACATTTTGAACATCATAAAATAGTAATGTTTTGGGTTTCATCAAATTTCCTATTATTCTGAAGAGACGAAGGGTGGGGTGGGGGGGGGCAAACTCTATCTTTGTACCCCCACGAGAATGCTCTAGATCCGGGCCTGCCTCAAGCATTAGGCAACCCTGGATGGCAGTAGATTCTCATGTTACACGTGACATAGGTGGTAGCTTGGCTGAGCATGGGCAATAGTTTTTCCCAACTCAGGTGGGAGCTTCCCTCACGTCTTCATCTCACGTGCCATAGCTCTATGTATCCAAACATCTTCGCAGCATCATGACAACAACTTTCAAGTTTGCTGCATGTTGTTGCGCATTTGGCGACGCAACCTCCCAGTAACTTCCCAACAACGCTTGCTCCGCTTTGCTGTCTGGGTTGATTCAACTGAAGCGATAGCTTCGCCTAGAGCGAAACTCCCTTTTCAGACGGCAAATTGCAATAACTCTCACCAGGGTGCTGCTTGTTTCTCACGAGTGGTGAACTAAGCATTCAATGAATATATAAATCCTCTCAGAAGATTCTTCATCTGGTTCCAAATGCGCCTACTTCAACGCCAGGATCATCGGATTTGTGGCATTCATTAGTTCAAACTGATCAGAAAAAATCTATTCTCTCAATTCCCCGACATATATTTCATATAAAAATTATAGAATCGGTGTTTCATTTTATTTTATCTTCAACTACAAATCAATATAAAAATGACCTTCGGCATTAGATGAGCGCAACACTGGCGTGAAATTTTGACAGTGTTGATACATAAATCCTTGCCATTGGTGCCATATGCTATTACAAGCCTTTCTCCAATGTTGGACCTTGATTGTAGAAACTATTGGGCTGAGGCTTAAATGATGTTATCATTTCGGAGTTTCGCCATGTCTGGTAACCTAGGCTCGGCCTATCTTGGTAAGCCTTGCGGCAGCCTAACGCCCACGGTCGATTTTTACCTAGGATATTTGGTAAAAATTTCCATTCTAAGATTCGAAGTGACGCGTTGTCATCCTACATGGTAAATTTCTCCATTCCCTTTTTTCCGTGCTTGAACACCCACTGACAGAATAGGATCCTATTGCGACGAAATATGGAAAATATAAAGAGGAAAATCATAACATATGGTGCATAGTATTTTTCATTTCTTCTTTCATTGCTTTTTCGTCCTTTTCATGAGTAATCTCTTTTCTTACTTTTGTTTTTCTTCTTTCCTCTTTTCTTTTCTTTCTCAGAGGAAGGTAAGTGGAGAGAAATCGTCCACCCCCATTTCATCCCATCCCTTTGCTCTCCCTCAGAATGGAAAGAGCGTGTGACAATTTACTTGGGCGATCTCCAAAGTATAAAAGGAAGACTTGGAATATGTATATATATATACATATATATATGGAGAGGGAGGGAGAGAGAGAGAAAGAAAGATGTGTACGTGTGCGCGCGTATATTCGTGTGTGTCTGTCGTTCCTTCTTCGTCGCTCTTCTCCTCTTTCCACTCTTCTTACAGCCGCGTTATTTATGCCAGGTCCGGCTAATAAACATATGAACGCCCGTGCCTTCGCGTATACACATATGTACGTACCTTAGATGCGTGAGATCGGCTCCAACACATACACACAAACATGCTCTCTCACCGTCCGGGCATTGTCTCGTCTTATTAACAGCTGGCAAGACGATATATCTCGGTTGTGTTCCTTCTCCGGATCTTCTTTCCCTTCTCTTCTCTCTTTTTCTTATTCTCTTTCTGTTCTTCCTTCTTCGTAGTTGTCCTCGCTCTTCTCCTCGTTGGCATGAAGAACTTCTCTCGACACCTTTGAATCAGGATAGCACGTCATAAACGTTATATGTTCATGTTCCTTTGAAAATCTCATGTGTGAGTTTTAAATGGATATATGAGACTCTATCATTGAAATTTGTGTTAATGACATTCTGAAAAATTTTAAAGAGCAATCATTGTATATCTTGATTCACAACTTGTAAATGCATGGAACATTTCGGTACATATTTTTATCTGGACAGAAAAATGTCTCAATATCGCCATCATAATGCTGACATGTACGCCCAGGAATGTTCGCATCATGTTGCCAAGGTGTTGATACCATAGTGAAGACATCATGCTTGCATTTGATGCATCACCGCAAACTGAGCAAAGTTCACGATGGTATGTTGCTGGAACGTTGTTATGTCACCAAATATTTCACAGCATGTTTTTCTATCTCTAGGTGAATTTTATTTCTGAACATTGATTTTCGAAATCACACTGCATTCTTCCACGGATTTTTAGACAGAAAAGATTTCGATGATAAATTATTCATAAACTCTGTGGAAATTCAGCAGTATGAAGAGAGTCCTTTGAACGTAGAATAGTAGAATTTGGATACTCTTCTTCAACTTGAAATAATAATTTTCCTAACGCCGTGCGCAAAGTACTCACTTTGCATACTATTTTGCGTGTGGGAAGTGCCACACTCCCATGTTGTTGAAGTTTGAATCGTTTATTGAAACGAATTGATAATCGAATAACGACATATTCAGATCCAACCTCACACGGAGAAAAATGTTTAGATTTATGACGAAGATTTCTTGGTATCCCAGCGACATGATATCGCTAGATTTCGTTGAGATTACGGTTTCGTACGAGACTCTCGTCTCAAATTGAAAACTGATCTATATTTATTGTTGTGAAAATTCGAGACATAAAAATTTTAGACGGAATCAAGCTTCTACCTAAGGTGTAACAAAATCACATGCAATTCCGATTTCATTGCAAAGGATAACGAAGATGTTCTCTCAGTCTCGGAACTGCACTGTAAAAAAATTAACGAAATTTTCCTGTGTGTTGTACGTCAACCGGAAAATTCCAATCACTGATTAGGAAATCAATTTCTGGTACATTTATATGAAATTTCCCATACATTTATTTGAAAATTCCAAACTTTATGGGATTTTTCTCAACATTTCACAGTAAATTTCCGGACAAGTTGGGAAAATTCCTAACACATGTATGTATTAATTACTTTACATAAATATATAGGAATTTTCCGATATAATTTTTTACACTGTAGTTTCGTTATCGGTGCAGGTCTCGTTTCATATATCTCTGCTAATTTTGTTTGAATGATCAAGGTTCTACCCCATTTTGTTGATTCCATTTCTACATCCAAATTATCTTGATCAGCTTGATATTTCAAGAGATTGGAATAATTATTGGTAACTATTTTATCTTCCTTTGACGCGAGTCTCGTGCGAAGCCTTAGTTGAGATAGAAGTTTAACTGCAGTGAATAAACTTTATTGTTGATAAATAAATATCGCTCAAATATTCAGCGATGACGTCTATCCATCCACTCCAAAAGAGCGACTGTATTGTATGGATGCGACACCTAAACACAATTAGCTGCACAGTCTAGCTAACGAATTTAGAATTCTGTAACAGATAGAATTTTTCACTGTTGTTTCCAGGTGAGCTCACATAGCGGTAGAGGGTGTGCATTTTCAAAAGTATTCTGAAAGAGCCATGAAAAGAACAATTTGAAAAAGATACTTTCTAAAGGAAGAATTATTTTTCAATCTTGTTTCTTTTATGTTGCATAAGACATCTTGAAGATATTTTTTAGAATACTTTTGGAACTGCCTTGTTCATGAATTTTCACTGAAATATGAACATTTTGTTTACAGCATTCTTCCATCGTGCCGGAACGCTATCAGTTCGCCTGACTTTGGATATCTTGAAATGATATTTTTTAATATCAAAACGTTAATATCATATTAAAATTCAGAAGGCAACATAATCATGAATTGAATTTCAAAATTGATTCCAATTGTTAGATGCTTAGGATAATCTTGCTTTGGAGTGTCATAATTCGAGCCAGAAGCTTCTCCACTCCTAATTGGAAGCTTATTTCTATATCGCTCGAAGGATTCCACATATTTCGAATAGATCCAATGAATTCCAAGATATTGGCGAATGAGGTGTATTTCTAGATTATATTTTTCCATGTTGCTGAAGTTGGGATCGTTCATTGGAACGAATTAATACTCGATTGACACAATATTCAGCTGTTACAGATGAAAAAATCTTGCAGTGCATGTTTAAACGATATTTTCAGTTCCAAGGAGTCGAATCGAAGAGATAAATGATGATGATTTATGAAATTTTGTGAGTTTGGATTTTCTTTTCGTTTCTATAAACGATTCAAACTTTCACAACACATTTTTCCATGATTTGTAATGTCTTGGTTTTTACGTAACGACGACCAACGAAATACTTCACCTCGAAGGAACTTCAATTCACGAATATCTCGAAATTTGTTAAATATATTCAAAGTTTAATAATAAGTTTGATCAAGTAATATGAAAATAAACTTTCGATTGTAATGTCTTTGGAGACTTCGCGATACAATCTCTCGTGTATTACTGGCGTAAAGTGGTAGAAACCAAAGAAACATTTGAACATTAGCCATCCTCGTTTAGGTGTAGTTCCTAAATGATAATAGGAACCACTTAGAGTTACGTTATATAATCGTGATTAATAAACTGCATTGCAAACAGCGATGAATACGTTTTTCAAATTTGTCGTGGTTGACGGTTAAACGGTTAGTGTGTTATAATTACCTCTTCTTGCAATTGTAAATGAATGTATTGTGAGTCTGGTTATATTCTATCAGCCATATATTTCTTTCTATCACAGCGAAGTCATTCTCTCCGTGCTGTTACAGACCCAAAATTGTGTAACACATTCTTCAAACGATGTTTTCAATTTCAAGGAGTCAATTTGAGGAGATGAATAACGATGATTCATTACATTTTGTGAGTTCGAATTTTCGTTTCGTTTCCATAAACGATTCAAACTTCTACTATATCACAATCCCGCACGGTGTCTTAAGCCCACTTTTCCGCACGTTGTTAGGAAAAATAGTATGTGCAACTCGTCCGCGAAGTCGGTGATACCCCTACTCCTACGAAGCCAGTTGCCCTCGCTCCGCTCTGGCAACAGGCTTCGAAGGAGTACGGGAATCACCCACTTTGCGCACTTGTTGCACAATGTTCTATTCCAGTTTAGGATTAAAACGAACACAATCCGCAGGTGTGAAGATAATCAAATCAGGGGTCCAGGGGGCCAAGCGTTTGTCCAGACGGGGGATATACGACGTGTGAGGAGGATTATAATCACCTTCCAATACAATAAGTAATAGTGATTCACGTTAATTTCTTTCCGGCTATTTTGTCTATACTAGCACTACTCCGCGTGCCTGCTCTTCAAAATGTGACGAAATGATGTTGATGTTATCATTTCAGTGTTGCGCCATGCTTGATTGACAAGTTTTGGTCATACTTTATCTACGTTGCGCCATACTAGCGCCAATGGTAAATTCCTGTAAGGGTACTGATCATTATTGATGAATAATCCATTATTATGATATGTTCCATCGTTGCAATGATACCGAAGAGGATGGTGGGGTCGGAAACTTATTCCTCGACAAAATGGAAATTTTATATTCATCGTACATGGAGCATGAATCTTTCATTATGTCAGAGAAATGAAAATGATAACTTTTCTGTTCTTGTCAACCTTTCTAGTATCCCGAGTAGGAGTTCCTAAAGTGATCCGGACCTGATCCGGCTGTGAAATGGGATGCCCCATATGGGGCTTCATATCTGGGCTTGACCAGGTCCGTGTAGATAAAAACCTATCGGGGATTCCAGATCCGGCACCGATGAGGATAATCTGATGATAGTTCTAATGAGGTTGACCCTACAAAAATCTATCTGGCTCTAATCCGTTTTTCCTGATTGGGGCCAGATGCGGATAATTTGAATCAGGTCCGAATGTGGCTAACCTCATCCACGCCTTGATAAACAGAACCTCATTCAGTCTTATCCGGATTTTATCAGTCCTCTTGTTTGGAGCCGGATGCAGATAATTTTAATCAGGTCTGGATATGACTAACCTGATCTGCGTCCTAATAAGAAAAGCCTCATTCAACCTTACTCACCGTTGATCAGTTTACCAGACGAGGCATAGATTGGGGAAATCATAATCCAATCCGGAAGAGGCGGACCTTATTGCGACCCTAACAAGGCGAGCTTTTCAAAACCTCATCAGACTCAAATTAGTTTTTCTGACGGGAGTCAGATACAAATTATGTCAATATATTCATGTCCAGATGTGGCGAACCGCTCTCTGCTCTAATAAGAAAACTCAGAATGAATGCAAGTAAATTTTTTCGAAATGCACCTAGAATTATAAAAATTTCAATCCTCCTACAATAAACTCCGGGATACCATCAAATTTTTGATACGACACTGAATGACTGGTTTGAATGAGGTTTCTCGCAAGTGCTGGTTGTATCTATTCGTTGATATATATACTTCGCTCGACCATTCATCTGTAGCGTGCGAATTGCGATAATGTATTATACAACAAATATCCCGACTAGAAATTCACCCCATGGACCAGATCAGGTCAACTTTGATCCAGCCCAGGTCCTGGTAAGACAACCTCCTCAGGACCTAACAAGTCATGTCACGCTTCACTAATATAAGGACCTTATGAGGGAAGACTAATAAGGATTTGATGCGGAATCCCATACCAAAACCTCCAGAATAAATTTAAATTAAGATATGAACGGGAAATTCACAACCCAAAAATGTTGTATTCGGCATGGAGAGATCTATCTAACTTGAAAGATATGCACAGTTGAGATTTGTTCAGTAATATTTTCCTAATTTGGAGGAAATTTATTTCACCAAGGAGTATACAATCTAAACTTAAGACATTTTTGTATTCACTTTATTAAACTATACTTTATAAACATATATGTTCATAATCTCAGGATAACCTAACAAGCTCTTGATGAGATTACAGCGAGGAAAACCTTTCTCAACATCCTAGGATAATTTAAGGGAAACCTAATTAGGATCAAATGGACTTATCCTTATACATGGGACATCCACATCCAATCCTGATTAGGATTTCAGCAGGTATACCGTATTTCGGATGACCTTGTTAGGTCCTCACCATATGTCAGGTTGACCCTATGATGATTTCCAGTCGGGATGTTTTAGGTTAGGAGAGGAATAAAAATATTGATTAGATCGTTTATTAACTATGTTACACGTTAAGTAAATAATAATTGTACTTGGATGTTTAAATGTAAGTGGATTTGGATTATTGCGATATTTAAATAGAAAATATCAAGTTGAAAATATTATCAACAATTAAATTTGTTAATGATTTTTTTATGAAAAATTCAATCACAGGGTTATGGATAAACCAATTTGGACCGCATCGAGTAACCTGTTTGAAGTAGAACAACCACACCTCTATCAGAAATGCGAAGGAAAATTTATCACGCCTGAATTTAGTTGCCGGATCAGGCTCGGATCAAGTGCCCGGATTGGGTCCGGATCAAGTTGCCGGATCCGGCCCGGGTGAAATGAAGCGTTACACATCACATCCGGGCCCAATCCGATTACCCATATCCATAACGGATCTGGCTTAAGGCAAGTTGGATCGGTACCGGATTCACATTTCTATATCCGCATCATTACAGGATCTAATCCAATCACAAGCGCACTCATCATGCATCATCCTCATCATATTAATTATGTGATAAGTATTACGTTTTAAGAAATTCAAGGTAATTAACCCATTAACGCCCAAGCGCCTCGATTTTGTGTCAACTTTTCGACGCGATTGTTTGTAATGTTATCGTCTTTGAAAAAATTCAGTTTTCACATATTTTGGGGTGAAATTTTATGCTCTCTCAGGATCCGTGGTCAAAATTATGATTAGACTTCTAGGAAAAAAGATATGGCCGATTTAAACTCAAAAAACGTGGGAATTGAAAAAAAACAAATTTTCTTGATTTTTTTTCATAATGTTATCACCAATCATTTGTGCTGTAATTATGGATAAAGGTGGACAAAATGCTTCAGGTTTAAGAGGAGATTTTTGTTATCGAAGTGGAATCGCTTCTTTTTACAAAATGGCGGCAATAATGTAAAAATTTCATGAAAAACATTACTTATTTTTTTTCTCGAAAAATAGATTTTATCGAAAAGTTTATGAGAACAAAAGTGTCTTAGAATCAGTCAAGGAACGCTCACAAATTTTCTTAGAATTTTTTGAGACAATTTAGATTTTTTTGAAAATTTGGGAAATCTTGTTTTTCAAAAACGTGTCAAAAATATTTGAAAAAATTTTTGAGTATTCCTTGACTAATTATAAGACATTTTTGTTCTTTTGAATTTTCTGATTAAGTCCATAGTTTTCGAGAAAAAAAAAGTAATGTTTTTCATGAAATTTTTACGTTATTGCCGCCATTTTGTAAAAAAAGCCATTTCACTTCGATATCAAAAATCTCCTCTTAATCCTGCAGCATTTCGTCCACCTTTGTCCATAATTAGAGCACAAATCATTGGCGATAACATTATGAAAAAAATAAAGAAAATTTTTTTCTTTCCATTTTTTACGTTTCTTGAGTTTAAATCGGCCATATCTTTTTCCCTCGAAGTCTAATCATACTTTTGACCACGGATCCTGAAAGAGCATAAAATTTCACGCTAAAATATGTGAAAACTGAATTTTTTCAAAAACGATAACATTACAAATAATCGCGTCGAAAAGTTGACACAAAATCGAGGCGCTTGGGCGTTAATGGGTAAAGGACTTGAATTCCTATCTGAGCTGTGAACAATGATTGTGGCATTTTCTCCCGAAGAATGGGAGTAGCAAAGTTTCTCCACAGATGGGGAATTTTCCACCATAATTTGGTAGAATTTTTCCCCATTTGTAGAGGATCCAACATCCAAAAAACAAAATAATTTCTTGACGTGGTGGAAAAATCCCTCATTTTTGATGAAAAAAATTCCCCCACAATAATGGCACGAAATACACCAGGAATGTGAAGAAAAACTCCCCACATTTTTTACAGTGTATAAATTGACATTCTTTAAAAGAAGAATGAAAATACACTGTGAAAAAATTGTACCGGGAAAAGTCCCATCATTGTCAGCAAGTTCAGGATACTCTTGAAATCGAACTGATTAAATTGAACGTAGGTTCAATTTTATGAAAATCAAAAAGCCGTTACAGACGAACATACTATACCAACCTAACAATGTACTGTCATGACAGTACACTTCCATAAAATCGAACCTGCATTCAGTTGGATTTTTCAAGAGTATTTTGGAATTGCTGACAATGATGGAACTTTTTACCATAAAATTTTTCTCCGTGTATATGAGAAAATACACAGCTAATTATTCCAACAAGCTGAATGAGCCGAAAAATAATGATGATAATCGTAATAGCAATAATAACAACACGAAGGTCCAAGTCTAAAGAATGTTCAATAGAGCTGCGTTTAACGTCCGGAGATTTGGTGGTCCACTGAACATCACCTCAACGTGACAATGAACCTACATTTCACCTGAAATGTTTTTGTCTTATGTTAAGAAATACCAACAGCAAGAACAAGACTTTACCTTATACATAGTTTTCATCAAGAAAATTTCTGAAAGCTGAGGGTGGAAAGAATCCTTCTCAAGGATTGATCATTTGTGGGAAACAATCGTCCCGACTACAAATTTGCCCGATCAATCATAAGGGCACGATCAGGGGATTCTAAGGTATGCCTCATGCCTGATCGTGTCCACATCAGAACCGGATGAGGTTGCCTTTCACGCTGTTCTAATTCAGTCCGATGAGGTTACAAAATCAGGTCTTGGCTAGGCCTTCATATATTCACCTCGAGTAGATGTGGTACCATATAAAAGTATGTGTAATCAAGTAGGAAGATCTGTGCCTCAGCGAGATTTGATACATCATTCCAACATGAATTATTGATTTTTCGACAAATACCGTGACAAAGTTGTTGAACGGGGTCCTGATCGGGACCTGATAGGTTTGGAATTTTTAGCTTACGGAGTGGAGCCACGTCTTTGATCGGTTGGTTGCCGAAGTTCGCCATCATTGCAGGTAGCTTTTTCAGGACGGTATGAGCCACGTCAGCAACCAACCGATCAAAGACGCGGCTCCAGTCCGGAAGCTTAAAATCCTTATCTTCTTGAAAGTCGCGAAAGAGCATTCAGCGAACCATCGCTGAAACAATCATCAACTTCCACGCAGAGGTTTATGATTACAAGGGTCAACTCCTTCTCACGTCTTATAGGTTTGCCTCAGCAGGTATAGACTCCTCCACATATCATACAGTGATATCAGGCAATCTAATCAGGTCATCCCGTACATCCCTGTCGTGAAGGACTCAGTTCACAACAGATTTAGGTTGATAGAATCCAAGCTTTACCAGTTCTCTGTACGTTTGCCTCATCAAAACATGATTTCTCACGAAGACAAGTGTGGGCGGGTGAGGAGATTTATGACTCACCTGGATATGATACGTTATCCCAACATAAAATATTAATTTTCCGGCAGAGACTGCGATGAGGATGTTGGAGCACATGCTTGTAAGGCCCTGATAGGTTCGCCTCACTTGACTTGTCCATACATAATAAAGTCACCCCAGGTATTGTAGTTACTGCCATATCAAACCCTTTCGTATATTCCTGTCGTGAAATATCCAGCTCACAACAGATTTATCAAACTCACTAAGTTCTCTTCATTCTTGCGTGATCGATTGCTCATAAAATTGCCTCTGCATTACATGTATGATCAGGCTGCATTATCAAGATCTTATTCCAGAACCTGGCGGGCATCATCTGAACATGAAAATGGTCTTAGCATTTTTGCTAGTTTTCTGATACTCCTTTTAATCAGGTTAACTCGCAAGGCCCTGATCATTCCATCTGATCAGTTCCTCATCATGTCTTTGCGTTACATGCATGATCGGGTCGTATTATCAGGCCCTGACTACTACATCGGGCTGATGTAATCCATTTGTTCTAATTTTTGTATATTTTCATAATCTAGATAAATGATAACGTTGATATACAAATAATGACAAAAATTGAGCTAATTCAAGGAATTTGATATTGTTTCCGTATCCAGCACATGGTATTCACTCCGAATCAGTGCCCAAAATTCAAGAACCAAGATGACTGACTGCTGACCAATGTAATCCCGTCTCAATTGTTTTTCATGAAATACACCTAGCAAAAATGATTCTAGCCATCTCATAGTCAATGCCCTTTATAGTGACTAGCTTGACTGCTAGCGCCTTGGGAGGCGCTAGACATCGGCTATAATTGTTTTTACAAGGGATACTTTTCACTCAAGAATCCATATATTTTATGATATATATCAACCTTATCATCACCTTCGCCTTCCATAATTTGAATCTATTCCTTTTTTGATAAGCACTCTCAGAAAAATGTGTCTAAGTTTGACTGAATATGAGGGGAAACATGTTGACATTGAATGGGGAACGTTATGAACTCACTTGTCATTCAAATAAATCTCTCTTCATCTTTCTATTCGAGCGTGTTGTTTTTATCTAATACCCTTTCCAACTGGCCATTCGCATTCACTTATGACACATCATCCCCTCTTTCCTGACGAAGAAGGTCCATCTCGAAAGAACTCATACTATTATTTTCTTTCATATACGACAGTGACCTTGAATTGCGAAACTTTTTGATCATCTTGGCGATATCACCACGTGTGAGCGCGTTATGCGATACTCGCAATCGAAATCATCGAATCACGCGACAACGAATTCACAAATGAATAATTCGAAATAATTTTTTTTACGGCAGAATCAATCGAGTTTTCATCGTCGAAGAAAAAGAAAGGGGAAAATGAAGAAGAAGAGAAACAAAAAGTACAAGAAAAAGAACAAGGAGGATCAAAGAACGGAAGAACCTTGTCCTTCCATCTCTCTCTCATAAAGAGTCCAACAGCGAGAGAACGAGTGATTTGTGAAGATGCTCCCGCGGCTGTAATCACGTGGGATCTCGTGGTCTTTCTCTGTTCAGTTTTCTTCTTCGCTCTCGTGGGAGAGCAAAGACCAGAGTTACGTCGTGGATACCGACTTCTCTCTCATTGTTATTATGGGGAGTGACGTCCGAGGCATTCTGACATGTTTATGCGCGTCCAGATTCGAAGCGGCCTTGAATGCATTGCACCAACGGAGCAGCAAGCGAAGCCGAATCAAAGACCCGTCTTCTGTTGTCGTTGTCGTCGTCGTCTCTTGAAGTTGCTTTTATTTCTTTACTTCCCTCGGGAGATTCTACTCTTCACCGGATACGAAAGATTCCCTTACCTCGCCCTGGTCCGATCTTTACGTATATGCACACAAACACACGCAAGTACATATATATGTACATATATATGTACATAAATGTATGTATACTTATAGTTATCTACCATTCTCGTCGTCTGCTCGTCGACACTAAGTGCCCCGTTGACGTAGGAGTAAAGAAGAACGGAAAGGAGAACGGGGTAGTGTGATTTCTCTCCCTCGATTTTGGTTGTCGACCAATCTGATTTCGAGAAGGATTAATGTGTTCCACAGGTCCTTCTCAGATCTCCAAGGATAGTCTTTGAGAAAGAAACTTGAAGGCTGGTTAGTGCTCTGCTTATTGTATGATCAAGGGAACAATGCTATCGATTTCACGTGAATTTCTACTTAAAATGTTTTCGTTAACGTCAACTTACACCTTCTCAACAGCTAATTTAAAGAGAATTTTTTCCCATCGAATCTTACAGATTTGTGGGAAAAAATGACGTTCGAAGAATATTTGAATCCGAAATTCTCTCTACCTAAATTGCAAATTTCCACAAAGATATTTGACAACTTCGCAATCCACGTACGATGGGAGATTTTTTATTGATAATTAGAATGCGCTCAATCACGTAAACAAGTTAGGGATGAAGAAGAAATGAAGATCGGCATTATTCTTCGAAGGAACTGTGTAGGATGTATTTTTCATGATTCACATTCGCTATTCTCTCATCGACCTGAGAACCCTTATATTTTCAATGCATCTCTCTCAAATCCTGGGTATAAATTTGTCTGGGTATTTCATTACCCATTTATACGCTGGATGCGATTCATGTGGGAGCGAGTAGATACATTTTAGTGAATTTGACTGGAGCGCTTGAACATTCAATGGTACGCAGGGTGTAGAATAATCCGCGGAACGGATTTTACAGGTGCGTTCTATAACCAAAATGCGATAATTGCCCGTTTGGAAAATTTGTTTGGAAGCTTTATTTTTGAGATGACGATTTTTAGATTTTTCTTCAAATTCAAATCATTCAAAAGCAATGTGTTGTTTGAGGATATTAGTCGATTTTGATACAAAACCCTTCCCACTTGGTGAAATTTCAACCAGATCCAGAACTCGGTACCCCTTGGGCCTGGCACTCGGGGTGGTCCGCTCTTTCGTCTTCCTCTTTCCTCCTTAGCGCAACACTAAATCAAACTAAAATGATCGAAATGTGTATATAAAATACGTTCGGATGCGACTTCGACAGAAACGAGGAACTCTTTTCGACCTGTTTTCGATCATATGTGCTGTGTGGGAAGATCTCGTCTTGATCAAAATCACAATTTTTGATCACATGTTTTCTTTCTGTCTTCCACACGCAGAAAAGTGCCTCTTTGGAAAATAGTAGAGTTCACTATTTGATATCGTAATGAATGTTTTTAATATATTCTCAGCAGAATAAGCTACATAATTTACTGATTATGTGATGCGAAGGATTAAAAAGTTTAATGCCACGTAGTATTTTTGTGAATCACTATGAGGATTAGCAAGTTCTGTAATTTCCATCCCTGGATTTAAATTTTATGTCCCTACAAATCAAAATGCAACGTGACATAATTTACTATTCCAGATATCGGGGGCGACTGTGCTACGTATGACAGCAAACTTTACTATTTTTCGAAGATCTCTTTTCTCCGTGCACTTCCTTGTAAGGGTCAAGTCAAGACTTATATGGGACCACTATGGGCACTGCATAAAATTGTATTCACGAAGTTTTCAAATTTTGTTTCGAAGTTTAGTGCTTGCCCTTTTCTCCCCTCAATTCCGATTTGCCTGAAATTCATATCATACAATTAACACCTCGTGAATTGAGTACGCTTGAAGTTCCATGGCATTCGGATAACACAGACATAGGGAAGGCATGCTTTCAAAATATTGTGAAAAACGCGGATCGCAAGAGACAAAATTTCCACAATTTTCAACCGATTGGGATGGAACTCAGATGGAACTACTATCGGATCGTAACCAGAACGTGGTGTAAGTTTCATTGCAATCGGATGACAGGGAGCGGAGATATTCGTGATCGCAAAATCACTATTCTTCATAACATTTTTCTTCACCCCCGCTATTCTTCTGTGAGGATCGATTTGAAACTCATATGGGACCACTATCGACACCAAATGTAACTGTGGTGAAAATTTTGTGGAGATCGGATAACAGGAACGGAGAATATCCGTGATCGTAATTTGGTGCACATACACACACACACGCACACACAGACAGACAGACAGACACGAAACCAAAAATTTTCCCCGATTTTGGAGGAATATTTTGGCCCAAAAGATTTTTAGTTTGGAGACAAAAAAGTTTTCGGTCCCCTGGAACGATCACAAAGCTTCCCTCTAACGAGGAAGCAATATAATAATTTTGTGAAAATTAAAATTTATTCCCTGTTGTTTTATTAAACTAGAAACTATATGGTTTAGAAAATGAATTTTTACATGACAAATTACGAATGTGATAAGAAAGGTGATAGGTCCGATTGGCATTTAAAATGCTGATTGTTGAATTTCATGAAGCACATTATAAAATTTGGCTGTTCAGCATCTTAAATTTCAACCGCGTTTTTTACTTTTCACTTCGCATTCATAATCTTTCATATTTGGGAGTGAGAATCCATTTTCCAAACCTTACCGTTTCAGTGTCAGGCAATACCGTGTGCAGTGCTCCCACAAATTGACATGTCGGTTCTCCTATTTTGGGTGAACAGACTTCCCAAAATAGGAGAACAGCGAGTTCTACAGCTGATCACTCAAACGCTTGGGGTTGGTGTTTTCCTATCTTGGGAAGTCTGTCCACCAAAGTTAGAAGAACAGACACGCTGATTTATGGAAGCACTGCACGCGGGATTTTTGGGGCGCTGAGACTTTCAACTTTTCCCCAGTGTGGTTTATTAAAAAACCAAGAATAACTCTCTAATTTTTATAAAAACTATTATACTTTTGAGTTCTATTCATATTCGTGTACTTGTGTTTATTTGGCGATTCCCAATTTTATTCAATTCTTCAAAACTCATGTAAGAAAATATATATACAAATCAAATTGTCGAATAAAGAAACAGGTTGATTTGAGTTGGAAGCTTCAATTTGTTCAGAAATTTTTTCTTATTATTGTGAATCACAGAGTTCCACACTGTGGGAGGCTCTATTAAATGTAGGGATTCCGGGACACAAGCCCTCAAAGTTCCGTTCTGAATTCGACGCTAACTTCAACGTTTTTAGAATGTTCATAAAACATAGGAAAGGCTTCCTGAATGTTCAGAAAACGTTACAAAGAAATATTTGGCAATCAAAATGAGAATGCAGAAACACCAGCAGTGGATTGGTCACGTTTCTATGCCGTGTTTTTAGCAGATTGAAACTAGATAGGGAAGTTCTTACTCCGCGGCTGTGCCACAGTAATCTATCGGATTAGACATTCCTTAGACATCTGTTACCTTGAATTGAGTTGAAACTAGTCTCGCTACACTGAAAAAATGGTTTAGTTAAATATTAAACAGCTAGGGAATTTAGTCACTGGAATGAACATTTTGGATCAAACTACACAAGTAGCATAAGAAATTTTGAGAATGTGCTTGAACATTCTGAGAACGTTAGCTGGGACAAGCAAATTTCAGTTGCTGCAGGTAGATACCTTTCTCTCAATGTGAGTAAGATTTTAAACAAAGTTCCCCATAGTCCTGTAGTTCCCTCATGAAAATGCAGGTAACAGTTCATTTGCCCTGGTGAAAGGAAAGCGTGTATTGAAAAGTGTTGGGAACATAGTTGGAAAGTATTTGGAACGTGGATTTATAGTAAGCGTATACCGAGTGTCAAGTGACATGTTAAGAGTAGTTCAAACATATATTTGTAGTGTGTGCAGCGTATCGGAAGAAACACCAATTTCATAGAAACCAGGCTTCATGCGTGGAAGCGTGGTTGAAGAGTGGATAGGGAGCATGTGAGAAGTATTAGAAAAGTCATCTAAAACATTCTTACGCTGCTTCCTTTCCACCAAGGTATTACTTAGAGTTGTTAAATATTAATAAAAACCAAATCTCTACGAAAATCTGTTCAAACCTTGCAATAGTAGTTTAACAGCTACACGCAGAGAAAACTCATGTCCAAATTTACCAGTGGCGCAAGGCTAACGAGCCTTAATTTTGATGCCTGGGGCAACGGTAGTGAAATGTCACCAATGTTGGCGTAGGCTTGTTTCAATGGTTCTGCCATGATTGGCCGATACAAAACTTTTGCTACCAAACCACTGTTGGTTCAATCCTGAACCAATGCTGGCACAAACTTGCGCTAACACTGTTTCAACACTTTTCATCTCTTTATTGCTGACACAGGCACGATATTGTCTCTATCGTCAATCAACGTGGGCCCAATATAAATCTCCTATGCTTTGCTGTCACGCCTGGCTCAAGCCATTGCCCGTGGTCAACATTGGTGGAATTTATACATTTTTACATGGTAAGGTCACCTAGAAAGTTACTGCATTTTACAGTAAAGTAGAGACAAAATCAAATTGTGAGTTTACGTATTACGTTTGATCATTGAAATAACTATATTCTCCATCAATAAATAACGAAATTCCGTCACTCTCCACTGAAAAGTATAGTAATTTTGATGACAAAATGTATTACCTAATCCCGCAATGTGATTTTGTCTCTACTTCACTGTGAAGTGTAGTAATTTTTCAGGTAACATTTCTTTGTGTGTATGCTGAAAACCTCTTCCTCCGGTGTCAGTTATATTGAAGATGAAGTCTAGATAAAGGTTCAATATCGGAACGTGAAATCTGATGGAAATCTACCCGGTGAACATTGGTCCCTGCAACATTTCGAACATTCAGTATCGACTTTGGATACTTTGTTTATAAATATCTTTTAGAGAACATAATAAATGTTCGAAATTTTGAGAGAAGAGATGTTTATTAGATAATAACAAACCTGAATAAATTACCAAATAACTGTTGGTAAATATCTGCACTGTAAAAAATTTCTATGGGGAACTTTACATAAATGTTCGGGAGTAATGAACATATACATGCGTTAGGAATTTCCCGTATTTTACCGGGAATTTATTGCAAAATGATAGTAAAAAACCCATAAAGTTTGAAATTTTCAGTTAAATTTATGGGAAATTTCATATACATGTATCGGAAATTGATTTCCTCTCCCATGACCGGAATTTTCCGGTTGCTGCGTATAGAAAAATTCCGATTATTTTTTACAGTGTAGTTCGAAGTCGAATGATTGTTTCATACACGAGAACAACTTTGAATTTTTCCGATTCCCTCCTGCAAGCAAAAATGTAGGAAAACCCCTCCAACAGTTCTCCAACCCTGGTGAAAAAAGTTTCTCCGAAAATCTCTGAACATTTCTCTGAATTTTACTGGAAAACTCTGGAAAAACACTGAAGAAACTTATGAGAACCTGGAGAATTCTGAAAATCTTTGAAAATTCTGGAAAACTCTCATTTGTTCAATTCATCAACTCTGAATTTTTCTGTAAATCTTTGAGACTCTCTGAGAAACTACGAACGTTTCTGAAATCCTCTAAAAAAACTCTTCACTAAAAATCTCTAAATATTTCAATGATTTTGGAATTTTTACACCAGGGAAATGTTGTGCTAAAAATTCAGGTCGATCCCTCAAACCCCATTGAAAATTTCATGAACTGGAGACGGAATGGTAAAAAATATCCTCGTAAAATGAGAATATTTGAATTGATTCGCGCAATGATCAGAGTTGTTTCTAACGATTTCTCAGTTTTTTTCTATGTCCATTCTGACGTACAAATTGATAAAGGATCAAAGAAGGGACAAATTGCGATCTTTGATGAACCTGCATGTTTGAACAGATGGCGAGAGAGAAAGAGAAATTGCTAAACCCGGATTGGCAATATCATTACAAAACGAGAAGGGAATAATTATTTAATGACTACGAGAATAACCAAGACATTCGAGACGAATTTTCCATTGAAGATTTTGTTTTCTTGACCATTATGCCATACGCTATAAAAAATTTTTATGGGGAAATTCTTATCCAAGTAGAAAAACTCTGCCAATTCGTAGGCACAATGCTTCCTTGTTTCTGTGCAAGTAGCATCCAGACGGTTCATACACGGAGAAAAAGGAATAGTGATAATCACTAAGCGAATAGTGAAATATGACCAGACCCAATTGCGTAATCAAAATAACTAAACGCCTCAATTGAAATGACAATACGCTCAGTTGGATTAACGATACGTTCAATTAGAATAATTATGCGATTGGCTGTAGTAACCAAACGTTTGATTCGTCTGTATTTTACTATACCACACGGAGAGAAGAGGAGGGTGATATTTACCATGCCAACATAGTATTCGGTCTTATTTTATATAAAATCGTGATTGTTACTATGTGAGAATAGCATTCTTTACCATTTGTCTGTTAATAATTACTATGCTAAATATATATTATCACCTGTAAAATGGTGAAGAATTCTATTCTTACATAGAAAGAATCAAGATTTTATGTAAAATAAGTCCGAATAATATGTTAGCATGGTAAATATTACCATTCTTTTCTCTCGGTGCAGTTTTCTCCTTGTAGTATATTCGAGTATACTAAGAACGTGCATGGTGCACTTTCTAAATTTCTTGGAGTGGAAAATTCACTCTTGAAGAGTGAAAATACTGTAAGTCAAGGAAGAGTGAGATTCCATTCCTGAAGAGTGACTTTTCACTCCATAAGAGTGAACCCACATAGCACTGAATGTCTCAGACATATTCTCAGAATATCACAAATGTCTCATTTGAAACATTCCAGTTGAAATGTTCTCAGAAGATTGCATAAATATTACGTATACAATGTTTCATGGTAAATATTCTGACAATCTTCTCTTCGAAATATCGCATGTATTACATGTTGAAATGTTCTGACAATGTTATGATTAAAATATTCTATGAATGAAAAAATTCTGAAATTTTCCAAAGTATGCACTGAGAAAAGTGTTCCGAATTTATTTCAATCAAATAAGGTTTATTAACTATTAAGAAACTTTATTTGACCCAAATGATGATTTGTTTACAATTAAGAAGCCTTCTTTGTTACAAACAAACTCTTCTCTCAGTGTGGGTTCGGGATAGTTGGAAAATTGAAGAAACATTATTTTGGTATTCATGCTAATCCATTCAAACTCAATCAGAAGTATGAATATTTGTCCATTACAAAGATGCTTTTCTCAAATAGAATTCTCCTTTCAAAGAAAAATGAATAGGATTTGGGAGAGAGGATTTTTTCAATTTCAAACGCTCACTGAGAAAAAACATCTGTTATTGTGAATGAAAAATTTTGATCAACAAATTTTCTTCGTCAATACAAATGCTTATCTTACAGTGGAGGAAGAATTGTTTGCCTGGGAACAAATGCCATCTTTTGCCGGTGATCAAGTTATTTTATTTCACTGAAAAATTTGATTTATTACGCTGAAAAACACATGATTGATGAAGAAAATACCTAATACAGCCCAACTATTCGAAAAGGCCTTCCTCATGACTTCTTCGAATCGTTCATCCTGTGGAGACAAATTTTTGAAATTCTCATATCAATTCAAAATCGTTCTGGCACTTGGTAAAATTTGCAAGTGGGTTTTTCCAAAAAAAGTTTCTCTCAAGTGGTATTCATTTAACACTTCAGAAGATTCTGAATCGATTGGTCTACATCCCACGGAAACAAATTCTCGAAGTTCTTCCATTGACCTTACTCAGCACTTTGTAAAATTTCAAAGTCGAGGTTAAAAACAACCACTTTCCCACGATCTACTTATTTTTTATGTCAGAAAATTCTGAATCGATTGGTCGGTATCCAACGGAAACGAATTCTTGAAACTCCCATCACGATGATTTCAATAAATGGCACTTTGACAGGGGTGTCGTCATCTCGGAGATTCGCTGATCTGATAGAAGCCTTGACTCTCACTCGCACAACCCGGGTTCCATCCCCACTGGGGGAACTTCCTAATAATTGACTTCGAAGCAGGTTTTCCTCCACTCAAAGTGATTCTGGCCAAGCTCGTTCCACATTCGTAGAAGTACACTGTGAAGAAATTTTTTTTCAATCCAAAGTAATATTTTGTAAGCTTTTTAATATATAGGATGGTTACAATTTTTTCCGTACAGAATATCGCTGAAATAATCACAGTAAGATTCCAGAACGGCTCCAGAATGTTACCTCAATGATTTTAGCAATGTTTCAGAATATTTCAAGAATGTTACAAAAATGATGGTATAAGACATCCTGTAGACATCCTGACAATCGTTTTGAGACATTTTACAGAATATTCCATATTCTCAATGTAATGTTCTGACAATATTGCTGGGACATCCGCTGCTATGTGAAAAGGTTCAACTCGGTTTAAAGAGTGAAATGTCACCTTTTTATAAAAGTGAAATTCTCACTCCAAGGGAGTGAAAATTCACTCCATAGGAGTGGAATTTCACTCTTGTTGGATTCACAGTATTTTCACTCAGTGGCAGTGGATTTTCACTCCAAGGAATTCAGAGAGTACATATAACATTCTAATATGCAAGCATGCCCATGAATTTTCTTATAAATTTCTGGAAAATTTCATACAAATGTACCGGAAATTGATTTTCCATTGAATGATTGGAAATTCTTGGTTCCTGTATGGAGGGAAATTCCGATCCTTTCCTATAGGAAATTTTCAGAGATCTTCAGTGTAGAGTTTTTCAGAGGATTTCAGAAGCGTTCATAATTTTACAGAGAGTTTCAGTGATTTCCAGACAAATTCAGAGTTTTTCAGAGATATTCATAGATATTCAGAAAAAATTGTCAGTAAAAAACGTACCCGATAAGTGAGAGTTTTTGAGAATTTCCCAGAGTTTTTCAGAGGAATTTTTTTCACCAGATTGGATAAAGCAAAAGGGCTTCAGTCACTTTAGTAGATGATTTCGGTTGAATTGTTGCTTGATGGTGCAACTACCCAGAATATCATCCCAACCCAGATAACCTGTAAGCTTGTCATAAGCTTGTCAGATTGCTTATAGCTTAACATTCACAATCCTCCCATGCAGGTATTGCCAAGACTGAAAAAAACCCAAGCTTGTCCCAAGGTTGGCACATGTGTCAGAAACAAACCTCCGTGAGGAACAATTGGCCCAATATTGTTCCATGATTGTCCAGTTGTTCCCAATGGACAGTCAGTCATGGTACATTTGTTAATATTTTTGAAATGGTCACTACATTTGTCACAAGCTTGGCACAAGTGTAAAAATCGAGCATTCGGTGAGAACAATTGTGCCAATATTGCCCACATGAGTGACACAATGTTTATAAATATTGACTGAATTTTGAATTTACAATGGCTGCAGACTTGGAGATAACCATCGGGCCAGGGCGGGCCCGATCTTCCTGTCATAATTAATCCTACACACTAGTTTTACACACCAAGCTAGATTTTATTGATCTAAGTGAGGATAGAACTTCACCTAATGGTAATAGGATACTTTTAAATGTAATTATATACGGAGACCAACTGGTTTGAAGAACTTTTGACAGAATTTGAGGATGTCTAGCTCATTTTGAAGACCATCGGTATTGATTGAAATATCAAAGAACGCAAATTTTCCAATGATTATACAAGCTTGTCCCAACCTCGTCACATTTTTTCTATCTTTTCAAGATAATTCATGTACGGTATTCCGAGGGAGTAAGTCATGAATTGAAATATGAATCAATTACTTTCTCCATCCATATCTGCGGTCAAAGAAGCATTGGTTGATGCTTGGTAAATGAATTGAACCGGACCTGGCAAAACCACTGGTCCAAGCTTGTCCTGATCTTATCATTCCCAAGCCTGGGCCAAGTTTGGTAAATTGTTCAAGACAAGTCTCGGCAGGTCTTGTACCAGGCTTGGTCCATCATTGGGCCATTGGTCCATACACACATGAGTTGTCAGTGTAAAGTTGCTAAAATTCTACTGCAAGGGTTTCGTGAGATTGTACGCTTCTCGTGTGTAAAGTAGTAACCTTCCGTCAATATTTCCACAATCTTGCCTGACAACCGTGCAGCAAGGTTAAATTACTATCTGGAATGGGTATGTTGAATATGTAATAAGAGGCGATAAAGCCTACAATTTTCTTCGAATTTTTTTTCAACCAAGTTGTCACGAATATGAAATCCCAAGTATTAATCAAATCAAAGCGATCGATGGTATTGTTATTTCCATTTGACGTCAGTTTCCGTACATCAAAGAAACTTATTCAATATTGCCAAATCTGCTTAAATCTTGTCCATTGTTCTGATTTGAGCCAAATTGTGTATTTTCATTGACATTTGGTTAGATTCAATGCGCGATATCAATGAAAATCTTATTAAATCTCACTAAATCCTATTGCAACTTGGACAAAGCCCTTGTCAAATCCTATTTGATGTCACTGTTGATTTGAAATCCATAGAATCAGACGAAATGAAATTTCATTGGATTTGGTCAGAACATTGTATAAGATTCAACGAGATTTGACAAGAATCAATGGGTTTGTTTAACCAAGGAATATTCATTTTTGCGTTGATTTCCCGTAACAGCGCAGTTTGGTCTGTCCATATTATATTGAACGGTCAGTGATTATCACCACTCTGTTTTCTCTATGAGATAATATAGTTCCATATAATGTTACATAAAAAAGAATTCTCAGTGGAATCAAACGTCAAAGAGTGCACAAGGTTCTTTTTATATCCACAAGTCAATCGTTCTGTTCGACAGAACAGAATGAATAATGAAATCGTATTTGGCGAAGAACAAATTCCACATCCATTGGGAATAGAATGATACGTCACATGTATATACACAAGACCACCGTGCTCGACGAAAGCAAAGAAACTAGTTGTATACGTCAAAAGTAAACAACAGCATATCAAGTCTTGTTTTTAATTATGCTTATAATCAACGCACAGCGTGTCTATGGTAATCGTTATTCGCTTATTTGTTCCGAACTATTGAGATTTACAGCCCTTGCAAATGTAAGTCATACCCTTGTACGCACACACACTCACTTCCATATCTCTGTGTTAGCCTCAAATCATTAAATGCATTCAAACGCATTGAATCTGACCAATTGGATCTACCTCTCGATTCAATCTAATGATATCTTTCTAAGAGATCTTTCAATGACACGAGCACAAAACTCGTACTCAGTTCGCTTAGGTTACGCGGGGAAGAATTAAACAAGGTAAGAAAAAATAAACGAAGAAGGATGAAACAAAAATACGGCAAGGAGTGAAAGAAAAAATCAAATAAATCATCGGTACGGTATTATTGAGAGATTAAATGAATAATACAGAAGTAGCTTCTGAAAGAGAATTCAATCATTTTATTTGGCAGAAGCAATAGGGTAAGTGTGAAGAGGTGTTTGAATGTCTATTAGATAATAATAACTGGGGTGCGTCGAATACCGTGATGTAAAAAGAAAGATAATTTATTCCCAGTGGAGTGTCCTGAACGCCCGGCTATCCCTGCCACGCCCTGGTACGTTGCGCCGCCTTTCTATAACACGTCGAGTTGTTGGGGCTCGTGCCACCATCATCGAGAATACCAACAGCCTCTTCTTTTCTTCCTTTTTTTCCTTTTTTCCCTTTCTTCTTAATTTGTCCACAAACGTATATGTCATAAACACACGTTCGGTCAGAATAAGTGGGAGTTTATACGTTCTGATGTCACGACTAGACTTTTATTGTGTTTCAGTTGTGCTTTTACGCATAGAACACCGACAACAAAAATGATATCGTTAATGCTTCATTAAAGACGAACAGTCATGAACTGACGAATTTGGCAATTAGAACTATATTCCCGTTCATTTCACAGCCGTGGACCGATGCCTTCGAATACTTGTGAGTTTTATTTTCTGTTAGATATTCCAAGAAGATATCAAGAATTTATCGAGCGATTCAACGTTAAAACACACACGCTCTGATATAAAACGAAATTTTTGTCATTTCTCCCACACTTGAATTATTGATATTTGTATAATAATATTCAACGAAATAAATTTATACAAGCGATGGTATTGAAATTGCAGAGAATTCAACATTTTTTTTTCTATTATTATTCAAGTCAGGCACGCATGTACTTTCTTTTTTTCATCATCGTACAAGATTGCGAGAAGTGGAAATACAATACATTAATATATAATATTATCTACCCGCAAGGATCTTACTCTTTGTATTTGAATTGTGACGAATAAAATCCGTTATTTATCAGGGTTTTGTAAGTTATGTAAATTCAGTTCATCAAAACCGAACTCCTAAGTATAATCCCAATTTGGATACTAACGAGCGTTGTATTTCAGATCATCTCCGCTCTTCATATAAAGATCTTTATCCTATCCGTATCTGCTTTGGTTTGTTTTCTTCAAACATTCGAATATAAGCGAAAGGTATAATTTCGATATATACTTCGAATATATACATATTTATTTATGCCCCTTATCCTTCCCCTTCTTCTGATTTTCTTTCGGATCATGATTATTAAATATTTTTGGACGATGATTATTGAAGATTGAAAGAAAGAAAAAGTCTAAGGGAACGTCTTTGAAATCTCTGTATCTCGTAAATGTGATCTGATAAAAATGTAAATCGAGGTTCTATTAAATTTTGAACGGAGGGTATAAATTGAGGAATTCAAGAGTATCACATTATGCATAATACTCATCTATTTACAAAAATGAAAATTCTTTGTACGGTTCTAACTGACCCTTCGAACTAATGATCTTTCTTTGTTTTCAATTTTTGATAAGAGAAATAAGAAGATGCGTACGTAAGAATAGCATGTGAGTAAGCGATCGGTGAAAAACGAGAAGAAACTATAGAAGAAGAAGAAGAAGAAGAAGAAGGGTTAAAGGTGAAGTTGAGGCCCAGCCTCTCGTACTCGCTACTCGAAAAGATCCAATCGGAAGACTCGAGACTGGCTGTACACTTTCTTTATTTCCCATACTCTTTTCACTCTCTTATCTCTGTCTCCCATGAGAGACGACTAGGGGAGTTGCATGCTCTCATTATACTCCTATCGTATGGCGCGATTAGAGGTGCAAATTTGCTGCATCGTCGCAACGCGATGTATGCAATGGCCGAGAACAACAATAGTCAGCACATCCTCGAATACGATACATGATTTTTATGGGTTGATGATCAGTCATAGTCATCATATGATTTTTGCATAATGACTTTCGAGACTATAAAAACAATGAACCTATCTGCGTTTCGAATCAATCTATTGTAACGTTTTTTATGACTAGATCGTGAGCGGTTTGACTTTCAGATAACATTTTTTGCAATTATGAATTTTCAAATTCACGGTTATTTTCTACGCCTTTGAAAAAAAGACTACAGGTTGACGTGTGAATATTATTGATGATTATCAGTGTCATAATATCATCAATTGTTACACTGAGAAAAAAAATTAGTAAATTAATGGTAATAGTTCGGAAAGAACTTAACTATGAATGGTTATAATCACACTGAAGATTTATTTGTGAATGTAACTAATTAAAACCTGAGTTGAAAAATTGTAATACCTTTTGAAGCCTCCCATATAAAGATTTTTAGGTTCCGCAAATGCTGACAATAGAATATAGCTTGACGCATTGTTGACAGGCAAGGCTTGGCAATCTATAAATATTCAATGTTGATTAACAACAAATTTAATTTTTCTAGGTATGCTTCGATCAACTTGGTGCCAAGCTTGAGTTGATGCTAGTCAACACCAAGCCTAGTTTGGTTGCTAACGTTGGCACCAAACTAGATTAATGTCTGGGATGATAAAAATGTTCGATGCTTGACATCCAAGCTTCGTTCAATATCAAAATTCAATATTGTTTGTATGCTTGCAATCGATATTGTTGCCATTATTGATATACAATACTATTTTGAGCTGGATGAGTAGGATAGATTTTTCACTGGCGTCCAAGTTTGATTGAACATTCACATGTGAGTGATTGATTGAACATTGATGACAGGTTCAAGTCAATGCTACTCTTCACCGGGTGTAGCCTAATTAACAACAATATTATCAAACTAGATTAATGTTTAGGATGATAATGACGTTTTCTACTGAGCATTCCGCTTTCATATATATCGAAAATCCAACACGGCAAAATAGACTTGGTCCTAACATTGATGCTCAAGACGCTATCAAGGTTTGGTGAGCTATGACGGGCCAAGCATTGGTCCAAGCTTGTTTGACGAAAATTAAATGAAACGCGACAAAATATGCTTGTTCCTAAGATTGGTGTAGGAGACTCTACACTGAGAAAAATGTGTTTCGTAGAACTAGGAATCACAGAATTGTTGGCATTTTGTTGTTGGAAATACAATCATTTTTGTTCTTATAGCAATACATATTGTCTTGTTAACAATAGAATTGTCAATTCAGCAATGTTAACGGTCATATTTTTACGATTTTTATTGTAGGTTGACATATGACAATGCTAAATTGTCACATATCAACCAGCAATAAAATTGCTGAATTGACGATTTTATTGTTAATAAGACAACTATATATTGCTACAAGAACAAGAATTATTGTATATTCAATAATAAAATGTCAGCAATGCTCTTATTGTTAGTTCTACGAAACACATTTTTCTCAGTGTATCAACGCTTAGTCAGCTATGGCAGGCCACGCATCGGCCAAGGCTAGGCTAACCAGACTTGGCATACCAAGCTTGAGGTCGATCATGATGCAATTGTCAGTCTTGGCATCACGAGCCTGGGTTGCATCGATATCGATGTTCAACGAATTTCGATTTTCAGCCTACCTTTGATTTACAATTCCGCCAGCCTTGGCGCTTGCTAGGCTCATCCTTGGTCCAACATTGGCCGAATAATAGATTCCCGGGTGGAAATGTTTTCGGGCGTCCTGTATTGAATATAGACCCTGTATGGGTTTATATTGGATGGTCAAACCTAGGATGTCCTAGCCTTAGCCACTGAGGGGCATATTCGGGTTGCTGATATTCAGCCCGATTTCTTCAACTCAGAGATACCCATATAAGGCCCATATGGGGCCAAGCTGCATTACCAATGTTTCCACCTGTTTTTAAAATCTAGGCACACCAGCTGTAGTCTGCATAGGGCCTTGCCAAGCTCCCCGTATTCTCCCGAAGAACCTAATTTGAGCATACCTGTACATAACCGACGTAGGGACAAGCTGCATTTCTAACGTTTCCCCCTGTTTCGAAAATCTGAATGCACCCAACTATAGCCCGTATAGGGCCTTGCCCTTATATTGATTCTCTTTTTAAATATGAACCTACGTTAAAAAAACGCTGTTGAAAAAATCTCATAGATGTCCAATGTCAGGTTCAATAGTGGTTTTTGGACTTGGCCCTATCCAGGCTCAAGTCGAAGTGGTCTGGGTACAGATAGGGCCTTGGAGAGACCAACTTTCAATCGATAAAGTTTCAACCTGGGATTCTCTCCTTGCAATATTTATTCAATCTGATAATATTCGCAACAATTGATCATCCTTTTGAGGGCGTAGTTTCAGCGTCCGCATCGGTTTCATCATTGGTGTCCTGTATAGGCCCAAGTTGGGAATACTATGTGGCCCCTGAAGATGAGTGCGTGACAATCCTGTCTAGGCCCTATAAGGATAACCTAAACAGGGCTTGAAGTGAAATAAGGACGCCCAGTTTGGCCCGAACTGCTTTCAAGAATTAACTTCCACATAGGTTCTATTGAAAGTGAGGATCATTTGAAACGTGGTTGAATATTGCCACAAACTTTGGTCTAGGCTGGATACAAATTAGTTTTCAATGCAGCGCTGATCATTGGTCATAGCATGGCATAATATTGGCGTGCTCCTCAGCTTTCGATGGTTCAATTGCTAGCTAAATTACCGATCGAGTGTTTCTCGCGAGTAGTGAGAGACTACAAGGATCATATAAGACTCAAATAATTTTCTGGAAGAACAGTCAATTGTTCTTTGTTACAGGTTACACTAGAAGGCTCCTACTACTGATCCATATTGTGTATACTTCTCATGGTAAACTTTAGCCAAAAAAAACACCGATTTGTTTACAGATAAATGAGGAAAACACAGTAAGATCCCAAATAACATATATTGGAAATTGTGAAATGCGCATACTTCTTATATATATTTGGGTCAATTATTTTATACAGTTTTATCATTGGCGCATAAACAAATTTTTCTATTGTTTGCCAACGATGGGCTATTTCATTGCCATTTCTGCACCAATGATGGGGTTCCATTGGAAAAACACATTAATAAATCATAAAATGATGTTATTATTTGAGTGTTGCGTCATGCTTGGTTGCCAAACCTTGGCCATGCTTTATCTACATCGCGTCATACTAGCACCAATGGTAAATATGGGCCGATTAACTCCGTAATACGCAACGATCCAGAGTTGAACTAGGTCGAAAAAAGGTTTACATTCAGGTTCAATGAGAATTTTGAGAGTAAAATCAGGTTGAGAATAGGTCGAGATCAGGGCGAAAAATAAAATCCACCCTAATTCACTCCGTAATACACAACGAATGGGAGTTGAGTCAGGTTTAACTTGTTTGACTCGGGAATAGTTTGACTCCACAATCAATGTTGTTATTTAAACTATCCAGTAGTAAAACTTATTATCAGTCATAATTGAGTCCTTTTCCAAATATTCCAATGGTAATTCCGACTAACTTTTTCTTTGAGTGTAATGATATTCATGTCATCTAAGGCCCTAAAGAAGCCAGATGCAGTGATGGTAAAACATGGACGTCGGACAGATATTGGACGCATGGTTGGATATCTGATGGATGCCACCCTAACAGCACAATGTGTCTCTGGGATGTTTTTTGAACGTTCAGAAGACCTCTCCTACATTCTATTAACCCTCCATAAACGTTCCAGTGGCACGTTGTTTTGTCTGGGCATACCCAAGTGGCCTGTACACTGTGAAAAAAAATCTTAAACCAAGAAAATATTGGATTGACTGAGTCGAATCCGATATTTTTTGAATCAAGGAAATTCTTCAGAACGAGAAAACATCTACTCATTTTGAAAGTATACGGCATGATATGCTCTCTACATATCGAAGAGTAAAAATTCCACTCGAACGGGAAGATAGGTTCCCTTCTGGCTTCATAAAAGAGTGGATTTTCACTCCAAAACAGTGGAATTTCACTCTTCAGGCAGCCAAATGGGGACCTATCTTTCCATTCGAGTGGGAATTTCATTCTTGCTGATTGAAAGAGTGGAGGAAATTTTCTTATCCCCAACATATATCTTCTCCGGATAATGAAAAAAATATTCTTGAACAAAAGAACATGTTCTTAAGGATAAACCAATTTCTTTTCCAGTGAATAACAAACAAAAGTTTGGTTGGAATGAAATTTGTTCAGGACGAATAAAATTTATTTGTCTGTAAGAGACTGTTAATTACTGTCAACCAAATTTTATTCATCCCATACAAATGCTATTTCAGCCAACCAAAGAGTTTCTTTGCGTTTATTTAAACCGAAATTTTGTTTGGCTGGAACTAACTGTGTTTTCTGCGTTATTCTGGAACATATGTCGATGTTTTCTCATCTTTCAAGAGTCCCATATATATTTCGATATTCCACATTTATCCATCATGAAAACGTGTTGTTCAAACACTGATGACTAAGAAAACTGTTCATGAGATGAAAAAAATTCATCCATCGAACAGAAAGTGTTCCAAGGCGTGCAGTCTTGGGTCTGACGGACTCATTGCGTCATTGCTGGACGCGTTGTACCCAACAAACTAATATTTCTCCAACACTTCTTGCAAAGACTCCATCAATAGAAAAAAAAGTGATTTTTATGGAAAATTGAACGCGAAACACGATGGTGTAACTTTCCAGTGTCTATCATTTAGGTAACAGTGAGTAAATTTGTTTTAAATATTTTAATCGTTTATAAGCATATGAATTCGCGAGTTTTTGTGACTGGTACGTGTTTGGAAGGGAAGTTCGTTCCATTACCTTCAAATTAAAAAAAAAGTCACGTCTCAACGCTGAACAGAACCAGAGTTATAATCGTTTGAAAATTAGCCCAATTGAGAGATGGGTAAAATTTCAAATTCATGTATTTCTGACGATAGTGGAGATGAAAAAAATTCTGATACATGTGTCACGTTATCATAAAACCTATGAAAATATTCCCAGATAAGTCCAAGGCGGGTCTCTGAAAAGTGTTCGATTTGTAAAAGAATGCCTTATATGTAAAGAACATAAAAGTAAAAAGGACCAGTTATTATGGAGTATATGTTTTTATCAAATAAACGGGTACTCCCTCTGTGAGATTGTCACGATAAGACCACATAGATTCTGTTACATACGATGAAAAACGATCAAATTATATTTATTGATAACGCTACAACGTTATAAATTTGATATTCAGAAACCTCATTGGGATCGATAGGGAAAAAATGCGAATCAATACACACGAAGCTTACTCGTTTCTGTCCGAGTAGCATCCGAATGGTCCATAGTATACCTGATGATATATACTATGAACGTGCATAGTACATATACAACATTTCAATAATATGGAAGTAATATGAGTCCTATATCTGTCACTGAGTCAATGGGTGGAGGACTTGGCATTGATTCGGCAGTGGAATCCACCGATTTTCAGTACTTTTTACTGATTTGGGGAGCAAAAATCACAATTTTTGATCATGGTTTTCCCGTTCTTCTGTAAGAATCAGGTTGAAACTCATATGTGACGATTTCATGACGGTCGGATAATGGCCCTTCAAGTACACACAGGTGCAAATTCGCACCAACCATGTTAAGACTTTTCGTTTTTCGTCAAAAACTGATTTTATTCTCGTGTTTTTTTCACTGATCAAATGAAATATTTGTGAGTTCTCTTCCACGCCACGTCAATCTGCACAGTTTTTCCTTCAAATTGAAAAAAAGTAAGGTCAAATTGGTCGAACAGAAACCGAGTTATTAATCGGTAAAGTTGCGTGATGCGAATTGACAACTGTGTGGACTCCGAAGGTGTGAAAGGATGTGTGTACTTGAAGGGATAGGAACGAAAGAAATACGCGGTCATGGTTTTTTCCAGGACTACACGCACACACAAAATTTTCCCCTGAGTTTGAAGGAACATTTTGGTCTAGGAAATTTTTAATTTGGAAACGAACAAAATATTTGGTCTCCAGAAATGATCATCTTCGGATTGGGAAGTATGAAACAAAATCGGGAAAGACCACGTTGAAGAGGAAGGGTTTCTACATAGGAATTCACCACCGATCTGCGCAAAAGTGGAAAAATAAAGAAATATTCTATGCTTAAAAAAAAAGACAAGAAACCACCTTTTTTATCCTTTCTATGTTGTCAATTTTTGGTTGATAACTTTTTTGCAAAGAAAGTGGTGGATTCCTGCGTAAAACCCCTAAATAAACTAATGAAAAAAGCACAGTGATGATTAGTCCAGTGAATTCGGAAATTAACTGTCCGCCATGCGAAGAAAAGTCGTTTTGAGAAAAACGCGTTTAAAGTTTTTTATGTATTATTTTTTATATTTCTCGGAATATGTGAAGTTTTATTATCTTCAATCGATTGACCTTGAAATTTCAAGGAGTTGAAAAATGAAATTAGAAAAATTTCAATTTTTTGAACCCGTTAATAGGTACTAGTACCTTAAAAGGGATTATTGATCACCAACATTCTATGAATACCGTCTGAATCGTTATGATCATCTGCGTTCACTCAGGTATGCGTTGACAAATGTACCAAGCTTGGCACCAAGCTTGAGCCAATGCTAGTCAACATTGAGCCTAGCATGGTTACCAACATTGGCACCAAATTAGATTAATGTCTGGGATGATAACAATGTTCAACGCTTGGCATCCAAGCTTGGTTGAATATCAAGATTCAATATTGGTTTCATGTTTTGAATCGATATTGGTGCCATGATTGATATACAATCAACCTCAACGAATAGGATAGTTGGATTATTGGCATCCAAGCTTGATTGAATATAATATATTCCGACAAATGAAATTTCGGAATATTGGATTTCGACACAGTCACTTTAGTCTAGATAGCACAAGAGTTATAAAAGAGTTCAGAATGAATGGAACGGATTCATAAAGAATTCTTTTAGAACTCTTGTGCTAGCTCGGAGGACGTTGAGAGGATACCCATATTTGGGCTGGTGTACATTCAGGTCTATACTCTTTCAAGTTTCTGAAATGCGAATAAATTCCAAGTCCATGTCATGTGGCTATATCTAGGTTTACGGCGAGCCAAGTGTCGATTAAAGCTTGATTGACGAAAGATAAATCAAAGGCAGCGAAATATGTTTAGTGCTAGCATTAATGTCTGAGGTGCTGTTAAGGGTTGGTTAGCTGTGACGGGCCAAGCATCAATCGAGACTTGGTTAACGAAAATTGAACCAAACACGGCAAAATATGCTAGGTCTTAGCATCGGTATCCAAGGCTCTATCAACGCTTAGTCAGCTACGGTGGATCGAGCATCGGCCAAGGTTAGGCTAACGAGACTTGGCATACCAAGCTTGACGCCAGTCTTGGTATTACTTGCCTGGGTCATATTTTATGAATACATCAGTTATTTAGAATCTTGATATCACACTAGTCAACCGCCATTTTGTATTTTGAGGGTTGGACACTGATTCGAAGTGATTATGAGGTGCTAAATACGAAAATAAAGTCAAATTCCTTCAATTATTTTGTTTTTCATAATGATTTATGTATAAAATTGATCAGTCATGTAGATTTTATATAAAAGTTATATATAAACAATCATAAGAACTGAACCAATTCAAGAAATCTAACGTCGTTTTCCTACTCAACAGACCGAAACCACTCTGAATCAGTTCCTAAAGCTGAGGATACAGGAAAAAATGTTTCTATCGTTGACCTGTGTCATTAATAGAAGCGTTTTCAATATTATTATTGGTGTGTAATCAATAATTCCGTCTGATCGATGATTTATTTTCATTCGTGTCTATTAATATATACGCATTTTCATCACCAAAATCATCTCTATAAATATTTATTACAATATAGATCGATTGAGCGAAGAATAAATCAGGATATTGAATCAATTAGAAATTCTCATCCACAGGAATTCGTCGGCGCTATTAAATTGTTAACGATCAGGAAATACGAATAAGAACTACAAATTGACCATTAATGCATTTCTTGGTTATTCAAGAAGACATGGTGAAATTGGTTTCAATTCCGCAAAAGATAATAAACAAAAAGTGGTTGTAGAGTCAATAAACAGTGGATTCAACTTCACATGCACATTTTATTCGTACAAACAGAAATGAACTATACACAATCTTAGGCAGGCAAGAGTTAGTTTTAGGTGTGGTGTCGTAGCGATATTATATGTTTTCTTATTCTCTTTCTTTTTTTGCATGGAGGAAGCAGTTCAAGGAAGGAAGAAAAGGCATCTGTTTCAACGATAATCTGGGCCGTTTTCTACATTGTCATAATATTTGGAATCGTCAGGAAATTTGGTTTGTTGGCAGACAGAAGCTCTCACAATATCTCATTGTTGAGCAGCACTACGTTTTCTTCTGACGATTGTTTTCAATTTATACAAGGAAAGAATATTCAGTTTCTTTTTTTGTGTTTTATTATTTTTATTGTTATATGAGATTCTGTTTCCTTTCATAATAAATTCAGAGTAAAATCCAGTAGATGAAGAAGCTTCGATTCCTCGAAAATCGAAATCGAAGGTTCGATCTTAATTAGGAGGAACAGAGCATAAATGAGTTTCTACCGTGTAGTGTGAGATTCCATTCAAGATTGGTTTGCAGCTCTCTCGTTGTTGTATTTTATATAAACGGGAATGAGATTTTATTTGATTACTTGTTAATGTAAATTATGTATGACTAATGCGAGGAATGTGAAATTTTAATGAGATGTATTATGTAAATGATGGAACACTTTCCGCGCGGGATTTCGATTCTGTACTGAGTTAATGGATAGTTTTATCAGTTAGTATTCGTATCACTGCGAAACACGTATTCCGATAGTTCAATCAGTTTGAACAACATAGATTAGTCAAGTTGACATAATTCAGAAGTTATCATACATTCGTCATTGGAAAATTGATTCGGACTTTCAGATCATCTTTTTTGTCTGGAATTGTCGTAAATCCATCATCATCACTTTTCATTCTGGTATCATCGATCAGATTTGCTATTCTCACTCAAAATTCAACAAGAATCACTTAAGACATTCCAATTTGCTGCGGTTTCATTTATGTTATAATTAATTGCATCCCTGGTGGGTCATCGGACCGATTTGGGACATCCGAATTTTGTCCAAAATGTGTCAAAAATGTCCATTCTTTATCCAAAACGGTCCATACTCTGTCCAAAATCAGCCCGAAATGTCCGTGGGTGTCCATTTGTTTCAAATTTCGGACCAATGTCGAATCATCTGTTCATCACTTGTGCAATGGGTAACCATGAACGTCCAGGTGGCGTGTCCAAAACGTGTCCGAAATTGTCCGTGACTCTAGAACTGATAAATGACATAATTGATAACTTGTCCATGGCTTGTCTTCAGAGGTCCATGATGGTCCAAAGTTGTCCAAATATGTCCATAGTAACGATGCAGGATTTTTAATCTTATCCCGGAGTTGTATCCATGTGGCCATAAATGAAATGATCCTCCCTCGTCCTCAGTCGGTCCGAAGTTGTCCAAATCTGTCCATAGTCACGATAGGCGATTTTTTCGTCCGTACCCGGTCCGAAGTCGTCCAAATTTGTCCACAGTAACGATGCAAGATTTTCAATTGTGTCCCTGAGTTGTCCAGATTCGCCCACGACAGAAATGATCCTTTTTCCTCAGCACTTGGTCCAAAGTTGTCCAAATTTGTCCATAATCACGAATACGCTTGAGGACATCATGGGATGGGTACTGGACATACCACGGATCAGTTTGGACACAGTCGGACCAGTTTTGGACAGTGTGGAATCTTTTCGGACATTCTTGGATCGCCCTGGACAGAGGAGGACGAATGTGGATGAATTGCGGATCGGTTCAAAAATCGCAAAGAATCAACTCGGACTCGAATGGACGTGATTGGGACGCAGATTGAAGCATTTTTGAGATTTCTGGACATCCCTGTGGATCGATATTCTCCGGCTCTGGGACTTCTCTGGACACGTGTGGACAATTTCCTGGAATCACAAATACGCTGAAGGACACAAATAGCTGAGTACTAGACATACTACGGATCAGTTTGGACACCGGCGGACCAGTTTCCACAGTGTAGGATCGTTTCAAACATTCTCAGACCCTGCTGGACAGAAGAGTACAAGTTTGGATGTAAGACGAATGAGATCGTGAGTAATCAGCGGACTTCACCGGACGGACTCTGGACAATTCCAAAATAAAGCTTTCCGCGTTCGGACAATACTGAACATGAATGGATTCAATGGTGGTCCGAAATTCGAAACAACCGGACCAATTTTCTTGGTCCCAATCTTGTCCAAAACACGTCCCACTGGACACATTTTCTCATGTCCAGAACTTGTCCAACGAACCAGTCAGGGATCCCATGTGGAAATTAAAGCTCGGTATACTGGCGCTGTACCGTTTTTGGAATTCCCAGTGCTGACAAATTGAAGAAACCCGCACAGGGCCAATGAATTCGACATTAGTCGACCTAGAGTCGAAATTATACACCAAAAAAAAATCAGTTACTCTCACTCCGAATAATTGCGGCAACTAGATACGATTGTTGATATTTGAATACTTACATTGAAATTTCATCTCCCCTCTTCTTTTTCTATTCTTTAAAAACTAATTTCTGCAACTGACTTCAGTTTTTCCCTTAGGAAAGTTTTCCTCGTCGATGCAAAATTTCCTTATTCTTCTCCCTATTCCCTCTTCAAAACATGGAAAGTAATATGGAAATTTTGCAAATTTATGGAAATGGACAGGAAAAACTTTTCTATGGGATTGATTTGAATAATTGATTTTTTTCGGTGTGGCAATGTTCTACGTAGGGCCTATTACCAGAATTACAATATTGCCCGTATTAACGATCTGTGTGGACCCTTATTATGGTACTCCAGATGATAATAATCGGAGGGAGAACTTTTCCTGCATTCTAATGAAACTTTAGATTCATCACAACCTGAGTGCTAATACTTCACTTTTGTACCTCAAAATATCACTGCATCTACCCAGGCGGCATACCGTGACCGAAGATGTTGATGGAACGTTTGAAAAACATATGGGAAGTTTTCTAAATGGTCTGACAATGTTCCGAAAACGCATTCCGCTGTTATCACAACTATTATATTTGATGCAATATCGGTATGAATGTGATGATTTCGAAACCCAGTATTATTCGGTATCTGTCAGACGAATGGCATCAACTGAGGAACGGCAATCTTGCAGTAACGACTCATTTTTTCTTGCCAGGATCTGGCAAATAAACCCCCCCGCCAGTACAGGGCCGATTGTTCATACCCGGCAATTTCCACATGCGATATTATCGTCATCCATCCTACGGTTAAAATCATAAGAACTGACATCGAGAATTCAAGTATTGTCTTCGAAGATTGAATGTAAGGTGACCGGCCCCATTAATGAACACCTTAACCCCCATTAGCGAACAATCGTTTATTTATTATATCTTTCCTATGGAATATTATTCTGAATTTATTTGCATAACAGCGGTTGATTTAGTATCCAGTTAGTCATGCTTGGATGAAATTAAAGCACTAAATGAAGAGTACTATGAATCAAAAACCAAAACGTTCATTGAAGGGGTCGCGTTCATAAATGGGGTTATCTATCTTACATGAAAATTTGGATTCTCGTGCATTTCCCGATAATATTGATAGAATGATGAATATTTGAATAGCGGGATGCTGCGTACCTGTGTGGAACTCATTCCAATACAAAGTTGCCTAGCTACGGCCCACTTGGTCCCCAGTTGGGGTTGCCAGTATATTCCCGGAATATTTCAATCCAAGTATGCCTACCTACAGCCCGCATGGACCCCAAGTTGGCTGCCATTGTTTTGCCTGGATGTTTGATACTATTACCGGGCCTAGATTGAAAAGCGTAGCATTCCAAGTTGGGGCCACTTTTCAAGTCGGGTTTATAAACCTGGCCCAAACTGAGCCCGGGAAAAATTTCAACATGGGTAGGAAGGTACACTGTAAAACAAAATTTACATTAAGGGGGTATTTTTTGAATATATTTTATAGTTCAAACCTTTAAGAAAATGTTCCTAAGAGGATTTTTCGAAATTCAAATCATGTTCGGAGTTACGGCTCATTTCGTGACGCACCGACAAAACCCGGTTGGCAGCGTGGCCGGAGCAAATAAGCAAAGGGCAAATGTACGTTCTCTGCACTAAAAAAAAAAATTTATTCTAGTCAAATAAATGTTTATTTGTTTTCTAGCAAATAAATATTTATTATAATAGAATTAACAGAATATTATTTGAAGCTAAAATAATTCATCTGAATTAAATTGATGATAATGACCATTTCTCCGATTCAAATAAATTATTTTTATATGAGTGGAATAAATGTTGTTTTCAGTGTGTGAATAGCCCTGGTGAAAATTCCGCTCGTCGAAAGCGAACTTTGAAACAAATCAAGCATAAAACGTTGCAATTTCTGTTTGTTTCGCGGTTAGATACTGTTTCATTTGCCCGTAGTGAAAATTTGAATTCAGGTTCGCCAAACGGGACTGGTGCAGGCGTGTTGCGTTTTTGTGCGATGTTGCCCTGGTGAAAATCCAAAAGTGGAGGAAGCGGATATTGAAACAAATGAAACGAAATTCCCTCCCAAGTTACGCTTAGATGACTCTTCGCTTGCGTTTGTGTTATGCTTTCGATGCGCTTCAACGCTTCATTTTCACCAGGGTGTTGCAGACATAGTGTGGATGCATCATGTCTGCAACAGTACGGCACAGAAAAGCAACTAGCCCGCACCTGTCCTGTTTGGCGAACTGGAAATTCGAATTTTGACTCGGGACTCTCCCGCGTCGCTTCAAGCTCTCCTCACGCTCCCATTTCCACTGTGGAGTAAAGTGAAAATATAAAATCTGCACAGTTTAAAATTTCATTAATGCACGGAGAATCTAAAACATCAGAAGTCTAACGCCGTTGATTACTATATTCACATGAATCAATCACTAAACATAACGTTTGAAGTGGAAAAAGTTGCATTGTACGAAGCAGTGATCATTCATTTAGAAAGAGTGAGTAAACATGCCATTAAACGACTCAGACTGCGCGAAACTTGACCTCAAACTTTGAACGCATTCTCCGCGGAACTACTCTTTTCGAAACGGTGTGCGTGATATCTCAAGTTCTACTCAACCGATTTACTTGAAATTTGGCACAAAACTTCTTCATAAATTGCAGAATCACAATTTTTTGAGAAATTTTTGTTTTTTCTTTCGAATCTTGAAAGGCGGAATATCGTGACTTTTTTTAAACTGTCGCCATTTTGTGAAAAAAGAAATGTTTTTCAAGAACACTCTTCGTAGTGCGGTAACCACATCCTCATCCTCTAAGGATTTATAACAAAACATTTTTTTCAGATTACTGGGTGGACTGAAATCCTGCACACCAGGTCACGACAATTTTTCATGAGCCCCCACTTTGCCGGCTTGCAGTTTTTTCACCTGTGGTTTTTTTCGAATATCATTGTTTCATAACCTCAAAATGTCAATGAATAACTAGTAAAAAAATGGATACTAAAAACACCTAAAACCCGGGCGTCTAAGCCCGGGTACTAGAACACCCCTTTGAACTTCATCAGGATGTTATAGGGTATTTTTTACATAAACAACAATTTATCAAATCTCATGATGAAATATTGAATTCAATAATATAATTTCTGACGTTGAGAATGTTATTCTCAATATTAAAAACTTTTTCCTCAATTTAAATAGCATATTTACATCCACATTTCAGTGAAATATTAAGAAATTTTATCACTTATATTAAATTCCAGAATTGTGATTACAAAATTCAATCCGGAAATATGATATTTCATCAAGAATTTCCTATTGAATTCAAGAATTTTTCCAACAGTGATGTTTGAATGTATTAAAAACGTTTCGATAACTTTCCCAGACAGCACCAAAGCTCCCGCAAAGAGCTCCCGTTATGCGACCAACAATGAGTTCAATATGAATAGTATGCATCAAAATGAACTCTTGATGAACAACTTGATCTTCAGAAAGAACCCAATATGTAGTCTCGATATGAGTTCTTTCTGATCATTAGGTTGTTCATCAAGAGTTCATTTTGAATGCATTAGATTCATATTGAACTCATTGTTAGTCGCATAACGGGGACTATTTGAGAAGTCTTTGAGAAGTCTTCATGATCTTTTATGAATTCAAATTGATCATTGGTGCTGGCTGGGTTGTGATATTAATATTTCTAAATATGCGTACTTTGAATCGAAAACTCAGTCCTTGATCATTTATATCGATTTTAAAAAATCCAATGTGAGTTCGCGAAGTTGTTGGTTGAAACAAATAACACGAAGAACGATAATATGGAAGTCCTTATTTTATTTCATTGTTGTTTTTTGTTCCATGGGAGACATTGTGTTCTGTTTAATTTAAATGTTTATTGAAATGATTTTATAATATATTGCTTGAAAAATTTATTTATTTGAAGATTGAGGTTGAAAACAAAAACATGCACTCAGAGAAAAAAAGTTGCTGAAACAGCAAACCTCGAAAATTTGCTTTGCTGATATGGCAAAACTTGTTGCTGAATTAGCAAATAATTTGCTATGACAGCAAAAATCTTGCTCTTTTAACAAGCGCTTGCCATTCAGCAATCCAGAATTGTAGATATACAGACAGCTAGGAAATTTCGCTGAATTAGCAAATATCTTGCTAAAATAGCAGAATTTTTGCTATAACAGCAACCGTTTTGCTGATTTAGCAAAGCAGATTTTTCGGAATCGCTTTTTCAGCAAGAATTTTTCTCTGCGTGTGTAAAAATGCAGTTTTTTGTATGTTGACATTTATTTTCGTGCATAATTCCTGAGATGTCTTTTTAATCCTCAGTGTGTTATTTTGATCTCATCATTTTGATCGGACTTGAATATTTTCTTTATGTCGCTTCAACTTCAAGCATGTTTTTCAAGGTAAGGAATGTTTTTTCTTCAAATTTCACCCACACTGGGAGAAAAATTCCTTCTGAAAATTCAGAAAAATTTTACTCAATCTTAAAAACTTGACTGGATTTTCAGAATTCGCTCAGAAACTTGATTCAGTAGAATTTATCTGAAAATTCATCAAAAAAATGGCTGTAAAAAATGAAAGTCACATTTTCTGAATTTTCGGAGGAAGTCATTCTACAATGTACATTGAGAAAAATATCCAGATAACACAAGAAATTCTCCAAGAGTTTCTGAAGAACTTGGCATTTGTAAAAAGCATTCTTCTAGAATTCTGAAGTAATCGAGAAGTGTTCTTTTAAATTACGCCAAGAAATCGTTAATGTCTCATTAATAAAACTCTTGAGAAGCTCGGTTCGTTAGTTGACAGGAGTCGTTGCGAACTCTTGGAAGAACTCTCGCGGAACTCATGTATTTATCATCCATCAAAATCATTTAAAAACATTAGGTATATGTGGATAATTATTGAATGATTGATTTATCTCTTCTTCTAGGTTCATCAAGTTTGTATTTATCCAACTTATCATTGAATTAATGGAACATATTGATATTCAAACACACATAGTGAAAATATAACCTGCCAAATCGGTCATACTAATCATTGAAATCTTTTTCCAGTATGAATGAATGCCACAATGTTTGGATTATACACGAGTAGGAAACAGAATTTATACAATTAGTTTTTTTCTTTCTCAATATCACTAATTACATATTTCTTTATTTTATGGACTTGAACTAATTATCGTCACTTGATCATTTCTACTAAACGCTTCTTGAAGCTCAAAGCCTGCGAGAATTCAACTAACATGCGGATATTAAAGAATCCTCCAAGTAATCTAAGAGTGTTATTTCAATACTCTCATAGAACACCCAAGGCATTTATTACAGAGCTGTAAATTTATTCTTTTAGAATTCAAAGAACTCTTTGAAACCTCGTCAAGAGTTCGAAAAAATAATTCTTTCAGAATGAAGTTCCAGAACTCTTTTGAAACGGCTCACGAACTATTGTGTTATCTGGGTAAACATTACTGTGGAGCGTCCAGACAACTATGATTCATGTCCAAAAGGAATTTTAAATCAGCCATCACTGGGTACTGGACAATCATCGACTATTCGCGTCCAAGGCATTAGTGAGTACGATTTGGACGCAAATAGTTGAAATCTGGCGAGTACCCAGTGATGGCTAGTTTGAAATTTCTTCTGCGCATGAATCATCGCGGTCTGAATTCTGCACGTTAATGTTCATTTTCCTCAGTGATACGACCTTGAAGTTCAATCGGTTCACTCCGAAGAACATTTGAACACAGTAACAAGTGAAACTCAATCTAATCCTGAATATCCCATACAGCAAAAGCATTATGAATACTTTGAATTCAAATTGAATTCTTGCTGAACAACTTACTGTTCAGAAAGAATTTATGTTGTGAGTTCATGAAGAATTCTCCAGGCATTCAACATGTATTCGTTTCGAATTCATTTTCACTGACATAACGGGGACTGTTCCAAGAACTCATTAAGGAGTCTTCAAGAATTCAAACGGGTTATTTTTGGTGTCTGGGATCAGCTTAATTTAAGATGCAGCCAAACTTAGCACTGTGTCAACTGAAAAGAAGCACCACCAAAAACAAGTGCCCGACATAATGAAAAAGACTGGATTTCAGTCAAGTCTTCAAGATGCAGCCACGTTGAGTCAGATTTCGTACAGTGAACCATTCTCACTAAAGTTCGTTACGGAGGTGTGCACGCTAAGGGTTAAGAGTCGCGCAAGACCACTCGGTCTTATCATTAAAATATAAATACCATTAAAATCCATATAATTGGAATACAAAAAAGTCCTTCGGGATGTCAATCAACCCCGTGTATTCCCGAAGAATACCCACACAGCGCCACAGTCCCAGAAGAATTCATAAAGAATTCTTATTGAACTGATTGTGTTCTTTATGAATTCTTCAAGAATTCTTCTGGGGCTGTGGTGCTGTGAGGGTAGGGTAATGAATCATACCTTGCAAATTTGCCAACGGAACTCGCATTTGATACTTTTGTTTTTTCATACTTGCAGGTAGATAAATCTGAACGGTCGGTCTTGGGTACCGTATATTGAGTCATCATTTATTAATACGACCATAAAGGCAACCAAGTATTAACGAAGCGATCATAAAACTGGTAAGGCAAAATAATACCCAATTCTCATGTAGCTACGTCAGTTCATGCGATTCTATGGCACGGATGAAGTTTATTGCATGCAACACGGAATTTGTATACCCTGCGAATGTTGATTTTATAGTGTTTCTACAGATAACCATTGTTTTCCTGTCTTCAATCAGTCTTCGATATTCACCAAACTGGTAATTATTCATCAACATTTCCAACAATTTCCAACGTTTCCCTTGATTTTATTACGATGAAAAAATCCACATTATTCGATCGTTATCGTTACATCTCACATCTCGTCAGTATCTTTCTCGAATCGGTACACCAAAAATAACATGACTTTATTTATGATCGATCGTGATAATTTTTCATTATAATTTACCGGCACTCTACGAAAGACACGGTAGTAAAGCGAAATGGTAATAAAATTGGAATGTTCAAAATAATATCTCTCTCAACATTGTAGATATAAACGTAAAGGAGAAAAATTCTTCGGGGATTTATTTTTCATTCGAAATGCATATAATAAAATGTTTGAACTCTAAGAAGAGAAAAAGAAAGTGGAAAAAAAGCATCTGAATCGTCATTATCATCCTCCTCCGTCCACCCTGTAACTCATCAGTAAACATCGTCCCGCGGCAGATTTTAATTTTAATAGCCGACTTTTTGGGTCTCGTTTATGGGCATCCATGTACAATTTTATCTCACCTTCCGATCTGCGTGACCGCGGATCGCCGAACTTAACAACTCCCTTTTTCCTTTTCTCTCTTCCTTTTTTTTCTCATCAAAAGGGGACAATATTCGGGAATGTATGCGTAGATATGGATCGACCTATGGGAAAAAACAAAGAACGTCGGAATATGAATGAAAGACTGTGTAACGTGTGTGAAAATTTTCATGAGATCAAAAGTGAAGAAATTTATATCGATATGGAAATATATGAAAAAAAATGTCTGGACGGAATTTGTTGTGTATAAAGCAATTTGTCATCCAAGGTATTTTTGTGTACAGCCCAAAGAAAGAGTAATCTGGAAATGAGAAGGAAAAGCCCTCTCAATCTGTAAAGTATTCTGAAAGGGGAAGGATGAAATCGAAGAAATCAAATATTTTCAAACCATATATATCAAAGGAGAATTTTGATATTCCCTTATTTTGGTCGAAACATATGCAATAAAAACTCCGTGCTAAAGTTTTTGTTTTCCGTAACGATACAAAGAATCGAATTCATCAACCTGGATTTAAGGGATACGTACGATAGAAGAGAGTTACTCTAAGCGACTCTGCTTGTATCCTTTTCACAATCATTGTTGAAGCATTTCACAAGCTTTCATACAGTTTAATCGTGTGATCTTGTGCCTAACCGTAAGGTGATAATAATAAAAAATTCGATTTTCAGAGTTTTATAATACTTTTGAATGACGAGAGGGAATAAACAGAATGAAATTGATATGGGAGAGGGACGGAATAAAACAAAAAGGCAATGCATTGAATCTATACCTCGCTTCTTTATAGATTTTCAGAAAGTTGTAAATCAAAGGTTAATGGTCAATTCTCTGTCAAGTGAAAAGAACTTGAAACAACAGTGCATAACGATAAAGATAAAGCGAGTGGAAGGAAGAAGAATGAAAGTATAAAAGGGTGTTTTGGGATCTGCTGCCATATTGGTGATGGCTTTTATGGTCCAGTATAGTCTGTGATGAGGAATAACTCTCGCGAACCAGTTTTGTAATACAACAAACAGCGTGAGATGTCAAAAAAATAACACACACACACACACACACACACACGAATCTGTTTGATTCATTTATTTGGTCTGGTGAGGATAGGATTTTCTTGGTTCCAAAATAATTACTTGGTACCTGAAAACTTGACTCACTTGAATTATGCATAAATCAATCTTTTCTCAAAACTGTTTCCAATATAATTGCCATGCAGGATGAAATGAATCCCCCTCTAAAGAATTTCAAAACTACAAAAGAGGAATTTTTTGACAAAATTGTTTTGAATGGAAAAAAAATAGAATTCATCCTTATAACGATGCAAGAAAGAAATCTTTTCAAACAAACGACAATACAGTATTCGTGATCTAATGGGTGTATTGAAGTATTCATAAACGCGCGAGGACTGTTGAAATTGTTGGAAGGACTCAAATCAACCCAAACACACGGCTTTTTTCCTGAATAATATTTCTTCATACATTTCTCCGGATCTAAGAGAATGTAGTTACTTATTTGCAGCTGCCAGATGATCCGTTGCGACAACGAGAATGATTACGCACCGACATTCATCTTTCTACTGTCATTCGTTGGAACAGGTCAGGCATGAATTTTTGTCGTGTCGTGCAACAAGTTGCGCGCCCTTTGAACAAGCCTTGTTGCGACTCACCACAAAGGTGCTCCCTTATTATTCTGATTCCTTCTTTCCTTCCTCCACCCCCTTTCTCCTTCTTCTCTTCTCCGTCCTCCTTCTCCTCCTCTTCTTTTGCTTTTTCTTCGTTTTAATCTTCTCGTAAGCACGTGGGCAAGTTCAAGTTCTTTCCGACCTTGAAAAACGTCTTGTCTCTCCTGTTCTTCTTCTTCTTCTTCTTCTTCTTCTGCTTCTTGCTCTTCTTCGTCTTCTTTTCCTTCTCTTACGTCGCTTCCAGTCTAAATCCGTTGGAGGAAAGTGAAGGGCCCCTTTAAATCGTTTTACTCACGGTTCGGCACACGGAAAGCTCAAAATATTTGTCGCATTTGTCGTTGTGCCCAATATAACCTATAATCTAGGTCCTCACGGGACTATGACACAATAACGACACCGACACGAGATCATCTTTTTCGGATCAATGCACTTCATATAGAAACAGGACACCGGAGTGCGGGGAAGGACAGTTTTATTTTTTCAGTTCCTCATGGAGAATATTTTTCGAATATAATATGCGGGGAGAAAAATTGTACGGAAGAACGGAGACGAAAGACAATTTTCTTTATATGGAGTAAAGCAAGAAAAGAATGGGAGATTTCAAATTGATTATCCCTACCTTCTGAATAGTGTGTATGTATTTATGTATAGTACGTATACATCACATACATAGAAAAATTCTCTTGGGCATTATATTTATTCTAGAGTAACATCCTATTGGACATTTTGATGTCGATAAATCACAATTAATTAGTGGGGCGTAATGATGCGACATGTCGCCACAATTGGTATGAACCATCAAGCTGTGTATATGTACGCGCGTGTATTTATATGTGTAAATACAAGAACAGCGACTCGCTCGCGGATTCACTGAGAACAAGAGTTATGGGTACAAATTTCCCCTACTACCCGTCCAGTTTTGTGAACGTTTTATCGTTGGAGTACCGGTGTGCGTTGGTTCGTGTGTCTCAGAAGGTATTTGTTCTTCTGTGAAAATGAGAAATTATTGGAATGTAAAGAGGAAACGCTCACAGTATAACGATGGTCATCGTTTAAGGCCATAATACATCCCTGGTGAAAAGAATTTCTCTGGAAATCTGTGCAAAATTTCTCTGAATTCCACTGGAGAACACTAAAAACTCATGGAAATTTTTTCAAATCCTGAAAATCTCTGACATATTTCGAATAACTCTCACTCATCGATCACGTTTTTTTACCAACAGTTTTCTGAATGTCTCTGTAAAACTCTGAAAACTTATGAAAATCTTTTCAAATTCTGAGAACCCGTGGAAAAGTTTTTTCTATTCATTTTCATAAACTTGCCAAATTTCCATGTTTCGAGGAAAAACCAGGCGAAAGAACAAGGAAATGTGGCATGAACGAGGAAAACTCTGAATTTTTCTGAACATCATTGAATCTCTCTGAGAAATTATGAACACAAAAACTCTGCATTGAAAATCTCTGAAAATTTCAATACTTTTCAGTGAAATTTTTCCACTAGGGATAAAATGCCGAAAAGACATTGATTATATGGATAAAATTAGAACACCAATGAATATTATTATGTTATATGAATCTGTTAGCCCCATAGTATGAGCCCAGACAGCACAACTAGTTCTCAAACAGTTCTTAGAGAATACCATTTGAATGCCACGCTTCTTGAGGGAATTCTTTAAGAATACGCACAATCGTTCATTTGAATCCAAAAATAATTCCAAAAGCATGCCCGTTATGTCAGTAGAAATGAAACCATATAGAAGTTCAGAAAGAACACATAATCTGCCCAAAAGAATTCATAATGCATTTACATCTGAATTCATTAAGTATAAATAAATCACACCACTGAACCAGCATTCTGAATTTTCTCATAATTCAATAAACTTTTGTAATCAAATATCAAGTCTTTTACAAACTCCCTAACGGAAAAGATAGAGATCACAAAGTTTTTTCCATCGTTCTCCATAAGGGATTTTCCACACTCGATACAATCGATTAGTTCTTTCACACATGAAAGATTGTTTGTATAAGTACATTTTTACAGCCAATATTCACATATTTTAAGTTAATAAATAATTTACTTCATTATCCACGAACAATTCATGAATTTTTGCACACTTCTCTTCTTTAGAGTTACATCACTTTGTTTTATACAAAACTTTGACCTTCAAATCATATGATATGTCATTTATTCTCACATATTATATGTTTCTTGCACCGAAATGAATTACCAATCGATTATTACATTGCATAATTCACTTCACTCTATTAAATCAATTTATAAGAGAAAATATACTACTAATTGTATCTTGGACATTACTTTTATTCAAAGACTTTTACAAATTCGGAAAGACTCTGATTGAATTCTTGTTGACCGAAGTTCATGGTATTCGTTATAAATTCTTTTGGGCAGAACAGGACTACATTTTGAACTTCCTCGAAGATTCATATTCACTGTCATAACGGGTAGTCTTGACGAATACCTTATGCATTTTTTATGTGTATTTCAAGAACTCCCACATGTATTCATCAAGAACTCTTCAAGAATTCTTTTGATACTCTATGTGTTCATTTAGGATACTCTATGAATTTATAGAAATGAATGCCTTAGGTATTCTTAACTCTGAATTCTCTGCGAACTCAAAAGGAACTTGTGTGCTGTCTGGGAGGGATTCAAGTTTCCATGAATTATCTAACACTTTTGAAATTTCTCAACTGTTCCTGTGAATGTAATCATGACATCAATTATTATATTCCAATAAATATAAAACCAATCAGTCTATCTATTTTTTAAAACAGGTTTTTGTTACAATTCCTTCCCCTGAAAAACGTTAATTTTAATTCCTTGGATAAAAAAACCCATTCATTCCCATTAAACTTGCAGATTTCCTATTAAGTTTCAATCGGAAATCCGCAAGTTATATTGGAAATGAATGGGTTTCTTCTCCAAGAGAACCCAAACCTTCTAGGTTGAATTTACGTCCATTGGACGTGAATTAACGTTCATGGAACGTCCAACGGACCTTCAAATGTCCAGACGTTGAATAGACCTCTATCGAAAGTTTCTTGAGCCTTTATATTCTCTCGGGGTTTTCAACTAGGGTTGAGAAATCGATCATTTATAATATATAATTTTAAATTCTATTCTCATCAATATAATAATTAATAATTATTTTCAAGCAACCAATTAAAGTAATGTTGTTCCGTACCAAACTTCTTCCTCGCAAGATCAGAAACTGTCTTCCCAGGACGATGTTCCTTCAAACTCAATAGTTGTTACATAAAAACATGATGAAAAATCGAAGTGTGTTTGAAAATAAATGCATAACGAATCTCGCAAAAATAGTTCGATATTCGAATTGTGTAACCCAAAACCACCGACTCGCGTTGAAGAATTGAACGAATACCCAAGCGGCACACGGATGTTCCAAATACACTGCAAAAATTGCCGTCAAAGATATGTCTCAAAATAACACACGACATCCCTGGTTAAGAAAACCCATTGATTCTCGCAAAATCTCATTGAATCTCGCACAATGTACAAATGTTCTGACTAAATCCCATTAAATTTCATTTTATCAGATTCCATAGAGTTTTTAACCAGGGATGTTTGATAATTTAAATAACACACATGATTGTTTCAATCGGAAACATCAGTATTTTATTTTGAAATGTGTGCTTATTTTGAAATAACATGTCAGGTGTGTGATTCATCGTATTCAACTTGAAAAGATGAATCATATTGATTATTCCTAATCATATCGTTTTTTCATGTCATGTCTTGAATCAGAACGTATTTTTGTGTTTTGAATATGATTATCGTAATATTTTGAAATTTTTGAGAAGTTACTACAAAAACCCACGCAGTACTTTTGATCTTCATAAACTATTTAGAAAAGTTGAAGAAGTTTCATGCAACACGAAAAGATATCTTCAAGATGTCTGAAGCAGTTCTTGCTCCTAAAATTCCAAAAGATATCTTTTAGATGATCTAAAACTTGTTCTTCAGGATGATATCTTTTAGACATCTTGTAGAAGTCTTTTAGAAGTGAGAACTGTTTTAGATATGTCAAAGATATCTCTTCGTGTTGCATAAGACTTCTTCCCGTGTGGAAATCAATCCTGGGCATCCTAAGGTAGGTCCAGACCCCGTAAGGGTGTATCTTAGGCATTCAATACAAGGTTGCCTACCCACAGCCCATGTGGGCCCCAGTTGGGGTTGCCAGTATATTCCTGGAATATCTCAATCCAGGTATGCCCACCCACATCCCATATAAGCCCCAAGTTGGTGGCCATTGTTTTGCCCGGATATTTGATACCATTACGGGGCCTAGATTGAAAAGCGTGATTCCACACGGGTTAAGTTTGTCTTGAGATATTTTTTAGGCATGAAAGACTGTATGGGAATATCTTAAAGTGAGATATCAGTTTTTCCGGTGTATGACATGTTGATAATTATGAGCATTGCCATCGAATTGTTCTCATGGCTCAGGTCAATGAAGCGTAGGTAAGTCGTGAAATGCCTGGGTTCGAATTCCGGCACCTCAAGAATCCGAGATCAAGTAAAATTGATTGGAATGAAAGAGGGATGAATTTGAAAAAAACGAATTTCTTTTGGGAATGGATTCATGACTTTTCCAAGATATTTGTATAAATTCTTCAAGAGCTCTTCAAGATATCTGAAAAACATCCAAAAGATATCTACAAGACATGTTTGAGGCATGTTTAAATAAGTCTGAAACATATCATTCGGGATATCTCAAACTTGTCCAAGTTTATTGCGTGAGACATGTTTTAGATTTATGTAAGACATGTTCGCCCCTTTTTGCAAGATATCTTCCGACCTTGCAAAATATCTTTTAGATACCTAAAAGATGTATTTTTGTTTGATTGGGAAACATTTCATGCCTAAAAGATATCTTTCAAAAAATAAATGTTTCATCGGGCTACTACTCGTAAGGAGTGATATTGTGTCAATTCCTGAGTAGAATACGCACATTCTGGAAATGTTCTGAGAATATGCGTTGAGGATGTTCGAATATTCTATGGAGATTCCTTTCAGATGCGATTGTTCTACGCACATTTTTGGAACGTTCCTATGCAGCAAAACCATCGATCCTCCACGTAGGACTTCGGTGGAAAAGAGGTGGTAAATTGTTGGAGAAATCGGAGCCGTGGAAATGAGGGAGAAACCAGGGAGAGTCTCGGTTGAGGCAACGGATAGTCGACGGAGAAATATCCGCCTTTTATATTTCCAAGGAAATTCATGTCGGTGGATTAATATATTCAGATTTGGTTATGTAAATGCATTATTATGAATTTTATTGAAAATACAGAGGGTGGACATTTCTCCGTCGCCTTAACGAAGACTCTCCCCGATTTTTCCTTTATTCCCACGGTTCCCATTTCTCCACCAATTCTCCACCTTCATTCAACCGAAGTCCTAGGTGGAGGATCAGTGTTTGTGTGCTGTACGGGTTTGAATGAGACTGTTTGAAATATTTTTAGAATCTGATACCACGAAGATTGTGGAAATCTTCAGAAAAAATTTATTGAAATAAGCATTCCCGTTAATATAACTTCCGCGAGGGATGAAAAATTGATTCATGATAAATTTGTGAAGACTTTCCATATTTTTAATCATGAATTCTTCACAAGCATTGATAAGATATTCATGATCGCATCAAGCAATCATATATACTGTATTTTTTAATACTTTATCACATTTTTCATAATTATTCTTCATCCTTGGTACTTGCAAAAGACAAATTGACATATTAAAATATACCTTCATAAATCTATTATTCCTCAAGTATAGATTGAAATAATAAATTACTAAATTTATGTCATCATGATACCTGCGCATGCGTTATTACCAATCTCACTACAAACTTTGTATGCATTTTGTGCAAACGTTCACAGAATATCCGAAACAGTTTCATCCACATGTTCTGAGAATCCTTTATGAATATTTACGAATTTCCTACGCTCTTTGTGAGAATATTCAATAAAGTAGATTGTACGAATTTTGTAAGAATATCCTCAGAATTTCTTATGTTACATGGGTCAGTTCCCTACCTACATAGCACCGAATGTCTCGGTCATATTGCAATATTATGGAAAATGTCTCAAGAAGATTGTGAGAACGTCTCCAGGATGTTCCATGTTGTCTTTGAAACATTCTGGAGATATCTTGAAATATGATTGAGATCATTTCACCGATATTCTGTAGAAAAAAAGATGTCAAATACACATATATTAATTAACAAAATGGACAAACTATTACTTCGGGTTGAAGAAAATTTATATAGAGCTTATTTTCACACATGTTGACTGAGCTTGACCAGGATGACTGTGAATGGAAGAAAAACTGCATTGGGAGTAATTTATTATGAAGCTCCCCCAGTGGGGATTGAACCTGGGTCCCGCGAGTGATAGTCAAAGTTTCTATCGCGTTAGCAAATCTCCGAGATGATGACACCACTCGCAAAGTGCTATTTATTGTGATAATCGTGATGGAAGTTTGAAAATTTTGTTTCTGTGGAGTAGAGACCCCAATCGATTCAGAATCTCCTGGAATAAAAAATGCACTGTGAAAAATTTCTATGGGAAAATTCCTATATATTTATGTGAAGTAATAAACACATACACGCGTTAGGAATTTTCCGAACTTGTCCGGAAATTCATTGTGAAAGGTTGGGAAAAATCTCATGGAGTTTGGAATTTTCATATAAATTTATAGGAAATTTCACATAAATGTAACGGAAATTGAGTTCCCAATCAGTGACTGGAATTTTCCAATTGATGATTAAATTCCCATTATTTTTTACAGTATGAGTAGGGCATGGGAATGAGGGAATGTCAAAAATGGTAATCAGGCAATATTGTAGAGTTTGATGCAATGAAAAGACAAGGGGGTCTGATCGAGGCCACTCTCCCCTAACATAAGCTCACCAGACTCTCACGAGGGACTTACAAAGCCTGATAAGGTCTTTCAATAGTCTGGACAATCCCTAGAGTGATTTCTACTAGGGTTTTGTAACGCCTATCACAAGGGCGATTTAGAAACTTGCAAGTAACCTGCAAGTGTTTGGCAGGTTTTGAGTTTCTCCTTGGGACAGGCATTGGAGAATCAATTTTGTCCACTACAATATTACTCCTAGTGTTCCAAATAATGATCCAACCTTGCTGAAAGATTTTCAGGAAAGTTTTTTGCACGGTGAATTGAAAGGGTTCTAGCATGATGTGACAGAGGCTTTTACGTATCAATGATTTAACAAAGGCATCCAAATGTCCGCTTCAAACAGAGAGCAGTTACATCACATGAGTTTTTATATCTCTGTGATGTAGGGATCATGTTCAAAGTTATATGATGTAACTGATACGTGTCTGCAGCAGGAATTTGTATGTCCTTGTTATATCATTGGTATGTAACTCACATCAGTTCTAACAGGGTTTGATCAAATGAACTAAGCAAGTGTAATACTGAATCGAAATTAAATGTGTAAAATATTTTTATTTGCCTACATTTTAAACAGCTATGACAACTAAATAGTACTATTATGATGATATTATTTATTCTTCCCTGTTCGTTAACTGTGGATAAATGCTGATAATACATTGATGAATCCTTCTTTAATATAAACAAAACGGTGGTAAAGATTCACATTTTCATTGAATCGCAATTTTTGTAAATAATCCCACTCAGTCCATTTGACAATTATCGCTCCTCCTGAGATCTTCTTAATTCTCTGACACAATGGATCATTCGAATTCAATCGAGAACCATTCGATTTGTGAAAGTCTAGGACACTAAGCGATTTTTCCTAACAGTGAAGAGAGATGAAAACAAAGATGAAAGACGAATACCCGTACGATACACATACGAAACTTGTGTGCTGTAGGAAAGCAGGGTGTGCTTTGGTCAGTTAAACATGCGCATATTGCATGAAGCTGGTAGTAGGCGAGTCTGACAGTGGATCGACCTCTGTATTAACACCTCTCTGCCACCGCCGACTGCGTGGCTTGGTGTCTCTTGGTGTATACTGGGATTCCCTCTTACACCTTCCTCATCCTTTTTCCCTATATCGCGAATAGTTAAACCATTATTTTCGATCGAGACAGCTGGACAAAAGGAATCGAGCTGTTTGTGTTTTTTGGACCGTTTCGCTCCAACGACTCGTGACTCTATATACTTCACCGACAGCGACCGGAGAAGACGGCAAAGAGGACCCTGCGACGAATACCTATACCGAAAGCGAATACACAACCAAAGGAACAGAGAAATTATCTTTCAATAGGGAACGACTCAAAAATAAGAAGGTTTTACCCCGATTCCCCCTTCTTTTTCTCTCATTCTTTATTTATTCTTCAGCGTGAGAAATTTCTCATTGAAATTCCAGTACTTTCAAGAAACACGAGAAAAAGGTTTGAAATAACAATGAAATTGTTACAAAGAAATTACTATATTTTTTTCTGTATATTTTCTTTTCCCCGCAAGGCGCAGGTATTTCATCATAATTAATCACACAGCATCACAATCCAAGAAAAATTCATAAATAATTCTTATTGGAATGATCGTGTTCTTCATGAATTCTTCGAAAATTCTTCTGGGACTGTGTCGCTGTGATGTTCTTGAAGTTTGAATCGTTTATAAAAGCGAAACAAAAATTCAAACTCTCAATATCTGATGGATGATCGTTATCTTCTCAAATTGACTCCTTGGAACTGGAAACATCATTTAAAGAATGTACCGCAAGATGTTCGGTACTCAACAGCTGAGTGATTTGTTATTCGATTACTAATTCGTTTCAATTAACGATTCAAACTTTAGCAATATGGTGCTATGAGGGTCTCATAACGACGAAGCTAATCGAATTCAACGCTGCCGATACGTTTTTTTCTCAAAATTCCAAATGAAGTTTACTCAATTTTCTCTTCTCAATTTGGATTTGTATTTTTTCAATTCCTCTCTTGCCGTTTCTCTTCTTTTGTTTTCAAGTTAACGGCCCCTCGCAAGGAGCGCACGAATGGCCATGACTCATGTTGCGAACTTGCGAAATGATTGCATCCGATCGGAATTAAATTAGTTTATCAAACCTTTCCTACGTCCTTATAAACTTTCCATAAACGTTCTGGTGGCACTTTGTGCTGTCTGGGTGGTATCTGATCGGATCCAATCAGATTCGAACATTGAACTCTATAACATACTCAACTGAGTACTCCCCACTCACTAAATATGAAAGAGTGAGAATTTCACTCAAACGGAAAGATAAGTTCCCTTCTGGTTGCCTGAAGAAGGAAGAGAAATGTAGAGAAATTCAGAGATCATTTTCATTGGGAGGGTATTCTAGAAGTCGAAAGTTTTGATTATTTGAGATGATTTTTATGAATGAAAGTCTGCGGGGAGATGAGAATTTTTGTGATAAAACAGGATTCATGTATTTTTGTATATCGACCATATTGGAGTCCATTATATTTCTTTTGAAAATTTCAAAATGATTGTTCTTCATCCAAATATTTAATCGTGTATCGGAATAAACTTCCTCAAGTAAAAAAAAGTTGATTGAAAATTCATGTTTGTCACTTTGAACTCCTTCTCCAATCAATTTGACGGAGATATAAATGGATTTCAAACAGATATAATTCAATGTCACTCATAAAAATTCATTGTTCCCTCAAAGATCAGATATAATTATACATCATAAGAGAGAAAAAAAGCCAGCCGAACGCCAGATGTGTGAAGAATCTGTGAAATTCCAAAACCCATAGCATCTGAAAAAAAAATTAGAATTCCATTCTGATCTTATCAACCATATTATTACCCTCGTTAGGATATTTTGAAATGCCATTTCGAACATTCTTCATAAGATATTTTTCGATATTCAAAGAAAAGATCGAGCGATCGTTCCACCTGTTGCTATTCCTGCGTTAACTTCTGTTAACGTCTAACGTTGTTATTGGTGAACCAACGATGTTCGACCGGAAACTCCAACATTGTCGTTCAAACTGATACCGTATAATAACGCAGTTCTAGCTACCGCTTCTAACCAAGTTCTCATTAGGGTGATACGAATGATACACGTTCGAATAGATACCTGCTGTTATGCTACTGCTTTTAACTACCGTTTCTCGGAGATGGAATTTCTTAGAAAGAGAAACGATGAATAGATAAAGAAACGAAAATCGATATAAAAATGTGATCATCCTCTTTCGTGTTTCAAACCCGGTATACTTAAAATTGCATTCGGGAGCGAAATTGTCCGATGCAATAAGAACGGTGAAAATATTAGGCCGGAGTCTACGCGACGGATAAGGGTGTTGTGAAGAGGGAAGTTGGTCCTTAATTTATTTATCCACTCTCTTTGTAGTAGAGAGCAGCATTGTTCGGTGGAGGGCGATGCAACGTCAATGCAATTATTATTGGCTTATTATTATATAATTGATGGGAATTGCATACGGTTAATGAAACCTCTTGAGACAGTCGGTTGGTTACGTACGATGAGAAAGAACGTACGTGCGTATGTAGGAAGAGAGACAACAGACATTGCATTGAAGGATCATCCATCTATTTGTCGATTAACCTACAACATTCGAAAGGAAACTGCACTTAAGTTACTTTTGTGTTGCATTGTATATGCATCTGCACTCGGAGATTTATAAAATTCCATCTACGACGTTGGAAGAGAAAATTGGAAGGAACGTGTTTTTATTTCTACCAACGTACACATCATATTCTCTCTTCCAAGTATTTATCCCGAGAGATTGGAGAATCCGGTTGGACGTAAGATTTTGTAATCTATAAACGTTTCTCATATGGAATCGAACGCGTGCACGCGCCTGCATAACGCGTTGCTCCAGTTCCGTTTATGGTCAAAAAAAATTTCAACTGCCCTTATTGCGGTTGTGCAGGTGGTGACTGAGTATGTAAACGTTGCAACAATCTTAACGGATTAACGTCTTTAGCCCTAACTGGTATACGATGATGGCACACAAAAAATCAAGAAAAAGGTGGAGAAGACTTACTACTGTTGGCTTGAATTGGAACTAGATTCTCGTTTGACTTGTTTCAACGATCTATGAAGAATCATGTGGGTTTTATAATTTCCCAATCAGAAAGATTCACTGCCCTGGTGAAAAAAATTTCTCAAAAAATCTCTGAAAATCTATGAAAGTTTTTTTTAAGCTTTGAAACACTGAAAATCTCTCGCTTATTGGACACGTTTTTCCAATGAAAACTCCTGAGAATGTCTATAAAGATTTTTGAAAAACACTGAAACTTTCTGAAAAACTGAAAACGCCTCTGAAAACCTCTCAAATGCTTGGAGAATTTTTGTCACCAGGGTTGTCATATATGTAAATATTATTCTGACGGAGAAAATTGATTGATCTATTATCTGTCTGAATTGATGTTGTTTCTCATATTCAATTCTTACGGTGTAGAATGTACCCTCAAGGAATTGATGCCAGGGAATCCTTGGAAATGAATTTGAATCTTGCGCAGACTTTTTTCAGAGAGTACGTAATCAATACAAATTTAAAGTAAACAATAATAAACTACATCCCAGGTGAGAAATGCCAATACTGACAAGTGGCCCAAGCTTGGCAAAATATTGGGCTGCCAAGCGTTGGGAACCAATATTGATTCAATATACAACCGTTGGTTAGTTCAGAACGCATACAGGGTTTCATAGGGAATGCCAATATGACAAACGGTGTGAACTTGGCAAAATGTAGAGCTGCCAACCATGCCGAACCAATATCCATCCAATATGAAACCATTCTTTTTTTGAGAACGAATATCCTGTTTCATAAGAATTGGCAATACAACAAGTGGCTCAAGCTTGGAGAAATCGGCCCAATACAAAACCATTTGTTATTTGAGAATCCATACCACGTTTCATAGGAGGTGCACCACAATGAGGAGTTGAAGCTTGACAAAACATTCAACTGCCAAGCATGGAGAACCAATATTGGGCCAATTGAGAAGCTATACCGCATCTTCATGCTTGTAATTGTATCAAAGTTGTACCAATATTAATTATTGTTATGATAAATAATGATTCTTCTTGTCACAAATGGAATGTCATGGAGAGTGATGTATTTTCTTCCTCTAAGGAATATGAATACACAACTTGGGTCAGGTCCGGTTTGGTCATATAAGCCAAACTACAAAAAACTCATAATACATGTATCATACCTTGGGCCATGCCAGTATTGTTTTTTGGTTCAATATTGAGTAACAAACCTGGAACGAGGTTATCATCCCAAGCTTTTACCAAGCTTGGACCATTTTTTGTGATGGATCTGGCTCTATATAAGTCAAAACAGGGCCAAGGTCGGGCCAAGCGTGGACCATTTGTCAATTCCTGTCTAGAATACCTGAGATTGCGCACGGCCGGAGACTTTGAATTCCTCAATGATTTATGAAGGTTAGAAAATAACATTGTAAAATTTTTTGACGTTTGGAGGTCATTAAAATTTGACAATTTTTTTGGAGGAATTTAAAGTCTTTGTTATGAGAAATTTCAAAGTAAGTATTAATCTTACGCTGAAAGAATTTTATTCTGAAGATTACCGTGAAATCTCATTGATCGAAGGGCAACTATCCCTGGTAAAAAAATTTCGTTGAAATCACTGGAATTTTCAGAGATTTTCAGTGAAGAGTTTTTCAGAGGATTCCAGAGGTGTTCACAGTTTCTCAGAGAGTCTCAGGGATTTTCAGAAAAATTCACAGTTTTTCAGAGATATTCATAAATATTTAGAAAAATTTTCAGTGTTAAACGTGCCCGATAAGTGAGTTTTTCAGATTTTCACCGTAAAATTCAGGGAAATTTTCAGAGACTTTCAGCGAAACTTTTTTCATCAGGGGAGTAGAAAATTTTCAAAATATTACTGTGCATCCTGTAAAACTTGTGGAAAAAATCTCTCTCAACTGTTAAAAAATTTCCTCATTTTTACCGGCTGCACAGTAATTGACTAAAGAATTTTTACTTTTCCTTCGATTACTGGAATTTCACGGTAATGTTCACAACAAAATTCCCTCAATATAGTATTTTATAGCTAATTTCTTTCACGTGTCTTTTCATCTCTATGCGGTATGGTCCTTCGTTACAATTTTTGTCATATAGTAATTATTGTAACAGATCATTGTCTCCGCGTACTTTCTGAGAAAAGTCTGCGCAAAATTCGAATTCCCTTCTCTCTCTCTCTCTCTCTTAATGCTGAATCCCCCTTAATGTAATACGATTCAACACGATTGAATATTCTATAGTACACCGAGAAAATTCTTCAGTAGGAGTAATCAAAAACGACATCAAATAAGAACGTTGAGTGGCCTGAGCCACAGGGGTGCACGTGTACCCCCATCATCGGCAGTCAATTTTTTGCTGGCCCCCCGTTGATTCTCCGCAAATCGCAGGTCAGTGACTACGTTTCCACCGTACTAGAATGAATTGGGAGTGAAATGAAATTATTAAATCACTGTGAAGCAATGGAAAGAATGTGGGAGATTTTCTGCTATAACGATACCCCGTAAAAAAATATTCCGTTGAAAGGAATTCAGAATCGCACGTATGAGTACGATTTTTGTATATTCGACAATTGAAAACATTCAATGTGAATGTCTTTCAATTATAATATTTTCCAATTCCTTTTCGGAGATTCATATTTTTGTTCGTGAATTGTTATTAATAATAAATTCCTCCGAAATTCTTCTGCAAATCATTGAAATTTATGCACTTCAATTCCTGTCAAGTCTTACCCTCTTTCAGGAGTCAATTGAAATTTTATTCCATATCACACAATTTCTATACTATGGAGTGAAACAGTTATGTTATTTGGCATGTAAATTACCAAATTTCTTGATTCGCCCGAATACAAAGATCTCTCAAATTACGTTTTCAGTTGAAACAGCTTTATTTCAAAAATTCATCTGTATTTGTATTTCTCCAGAGTGATTCAGAAATCGTACTCGTTCTCATTAAAATTCCCAATTGCATTGAATGGATAATTTCTTTACAGGGTAAATATCATTAGATAAACTTCTTCCATCCCTACTTTATCTCGGTACAGTGGGAACATAATATAATCAATGTATTGAACAACCACTATGTCGAATTCCGACATCCCGAAACTCAAGCAACACAACCCAACAAACACAACGTCTAAAACTTTGCGAAAAATGTTGCATAAGACGTAGACAATGCTCTAAAAGATATGTGATAGATATCTCAAAGACGTCTTATGCAACATTTTTCGCGAAATTTTAGACGTTGTGTTTGTTGGGAAGAGGGTAATAAAAATCCTGAGAACGTGTTTGAAGAATTCTACGAACACGCTTCCCAGGTAGGAATTAACAAATGGCCCAAGCTTGGCCCAATTATGACTTATATTGGGCCAGAATCGATGAGAAAAAATGGCTTGGTGAAAGCTTGGGATGATAACCTCGTGCCAGGCTTGGTACTCAATATTGGGCCAGAATGCAATGCCAAGCATGGCCCAATGTCTCATGATGTAAATGTATTATGAGTATTTTGGAGCTGGGCTCATACGATTAAACCGTACCTGGCCCAAGTTGTGTATATTAACTTTTGCCATGCTTCAACCTGATTTTTCAAACATACTTCTTGGAGAAAGAAATGACTTCATTTTTCATGCCATTCCTGCTCAAAATTTCCCATAGAAAACGATAAGATTTTTAGCAGGGATATCGGTACAACTCTGTAAAAATCACAAACATGGAGATGTGGCATAGGTTCTCAAATAAACATTGGTTGTACATTGACAGTTTAATGTTTTGCCAAGCTTCAACCACTTGTTGTAATGACATTCCCTGCGAAACTTGGTATAGATTCTCAAATAACAAATGGTTTAATATTGGGCCGATATTGGTTCGCCATGCTTGGCAGCTTAATGTTTTGCCAATCTTGAACCACTTGTTGTATAGGCATCCCTTATGAAACATGGTGTGGGTTCTCAAATAACAAACGGTTTTATATTGGGTTGATATTGGTTCGTCATGTTTGGCAGCCCAATATTTTGCCAAGCTTGCACCAGTTGTCATATTGGCATTTCCTATGATACCCGGTATGGTTTCTAGAATGAACAACGGTTGTATATTGGACCAATATTGGTCCGTGATGCTTGGCAGCCCAGTATTTTGCCAAGCATACGCCAATTGTTAATATTGACATTTCCTACCTGGGTTAAAGCCTCCAAATGAGACTGTTTCGAATGATTATATGCTATGCACCTCCATAGAATATCTTGACGAATTTATCCAAAATATAGTCTCATTTGCACATTCTTTTCACATTCACTATATCATCATAGCATCTTTGACAAGTTCTTGTGTTACTCGGGAATTGGAATATTCCATACAAATACGTATGGCCTGACTTTAGTGTTGCCGCGATATTATCGTCGATAATTGAGGAATAATCGATTATCTCAATTCTTACACGTTCCTATGGAATATATAATCCACGAATCTTCGATTATGCTCATAATGAAACGGAATAATGAATTATCCCAGACTTGTACACAAAATAAACCAAGATATGCTTCCATTTGTCGTTACGATATATCGATAATTATCGTTACGATAGTGTAAGAATATTTTGATTTATTTTGTTTAAAAGACCAAGATGATCCATTATCCCGTTTCATTTCGTGCACAGTCGAAGATCTACGCGTTAAATGTTCCATGAAAACCTGTCAGAATTAAGATAATCGATTATTTCTGAATTTCGACGATAATATCGCGGCAACACTACCTGACTTGAAATATTGGTTCCATTGATAGAACTTTTCAATTGAGGGAAATAGCATTTTTCTCACTTGATGTTGCATTTCACTGAATTTTTAGTTTCGGTAACTGAACAATTTTTCCAGGGTATATAATATTCATGTGATTATGTGTTTTTAAGTACTCAAATCAAATAAATACTCACATTAATTTTATAAACCCAGCTATAATTCAGCTGGCACAACTGAATTTCAGTTGCCGCAGCTGGGTGCCTTTATCTCAGTATATGTAGGAAATTCATGAACTGATGAAAAATAATCACTCTAGGTTTGATTATTTTATTTATAAACGATTTGAAGTCAAATAAAGTTCATCAAAATTTCAAATTAAAGCTGCATTCATACAGAATCACAGGTAGAAAGGAAGGAAGTCGGATCTTGGATCACAAAGAGTCGAGTTCGATTCCTAATAGAATCAGTTTTTTTTCATTCATTCAGGATTGTTGGAATAACATCAAAATCTCTATCAGAATTACGTTGTTTTGACATATTCATTTTTGGTAAAACCGCGTCATAATCAACTCGGGGTTTTTCCCCAGGGTTTCTTAACATCACTTGAACTGATTGCAACGATGAACCCATTGTTTGATGATTCCAAAACTGCTTTGCGTTAAACGTAATGTTAAACTCATCCCAGTTTTTTCCGACCGAATGAATGAATGAATGAATGAATGAATATTGTACTCTCACTCGTTACGCAATAATTCTGTAATGTTTCCAAATTCATGACACTCAACGTACTTGAGATGCAACCCTCAATTTAGAATAATTCTGGTACAACAAAGCCGATTAGTAAGAATTATCAATTTGTGGGCAGAACGTTTAATGAGCATGAAACGTTTGCATGCTTTGCGAGAAGTCTTTCTGTTCTTCGTGGAGAAGGGGAAGAAATAAAAATGAAAAGAGAAAAAGTGAGGAAGAATGAGAGATGGAGAATTGTGAAAAGAAGAAGAAGAATAAGAAGAACAAAGTCGGTATATCGCTGAATTGAGGAAGGCGGTCTTATAAAGCGACCCGTAAATCCGCGCCAGGTTCGACACTAGACATTCTCTTCGTTTTATTTCTGCCATCCTCTTTTTTCTCCCCGTTTGCACGATTCTCTCCCTCTTTCGTAGTACTGAAATAAATGCATCTGTTCTCCCTTCGTCTCTCCTCTTTCTCATCACACTCTTTATTGGAAAATCCATAAATCGCAAGATAATCAAGGAACATTATCAAAGAATATAATAAATAATTGAATATAGGTATGCCTCATGGATCAAACGAACAAAAATTTGATCAGTATTATTAATATTGTTTACATCAATATTATTAGAATCATTACTCCACATCCTACATGCAGAACGAACGATAGTTGTTTGTTTTTTTTTACAATTTATAAAACAGTGAACTGCCATCAATTCATAAGAAAAGTTTCGCAAGATCAGATATGACACTCATCTCTTCGAAATGATGAGAGTTTTCTCATGCCTAAGACCTTCTCTTATCTTATTTCTCTACGCGTAAACTTGACTCCGAAACATCCAATAAATCCTGTAAAATTTATCAGACGTGGGCGTTAGTTTCAAGAACAAATTCCCTCATAATTTATAGGGTTACAAAAGTCATAAAGTGTTCGTACTGTACGCGGGTTATAAATAAATTAGCAGGAACGATCATTGGAACCGAGAAAGATGACTTATACTGTCGTCGTTGTCACCACAACGATGACATTTACGATCAACCTCACAGTAGTTATCACGATGCCTTCCAACAGCACGATGACGTATAAATAAAGCCTTCTTCTGCTTCGTCCTTCTTTGAATCTTATGTGATATCTCCAATAAAACATTGTATAGAACAAGCGATAAATGATCCATTGTTCTCGGCGTCGCTCTCTTCCTCCTCCCTCCAGTCCCTAATATGTACATATCCGCCATGAAATCGAAAAATTGATGAATTTCTGTGAATTACTGTTTGTTTTTGTTACTTTCTGTTGAATGGTGTAAAAGATGTAATGCAATGCTATGCAATGCGATGCGATGCAATGCACTTTTAATATTTCACCAGACGACGGAACGAAATTTAGCGAATGGTAGAAAGAAGAAGTAGTATACAGAAGTCGAAGGCAGCCGCTGAAGGTCTCGTTGCGCTCTGAGCACAGTTATCACCCAATATGGCTCCAAGCCAAGTTCCTATACTGGGTGACTTGTAAAAGTAACAACGAAGAAACTGTCTCGTGTTTCTTGAATTCTTGGTAATATACTTGCCTCATTTTTCCCATATTTGTACGATCGTTACATATTTCCAGATGTGGATCGAAGGCTAGACACGACGAGAAAACAATATTAATATTATCCATCTTCATACCTTTATGGCATCTCGTTCCATTCGAATCAATTTTCTTCAGATTCTAATCCTCATGTCTCTCATTTACTTTCTTCCCTGAGAGGTGATTCTTGATATCAACTCACGGGCGGAATAATAATTGAATACCCTGTAAAAAGAAAGTCTTAATCCGTTTGCATCATTCAGTCATCGGATTCAGTCATGAAATGATCTGAATTTCAAGGGGTAAGGCGTGTCCTTGGCTCTTCTAACCAATGTGCTTGGATGGTAACCCCTTAAGACTTTCTTTTTACAGTGTATAAAAACAAACTAGTAGGTAATCGGATTCAATTCATTTCAATATAGCCAAAAACATGAGACTTGGAATCAAAATCCCAAAGTGTAATTGAAATATGCTGAAACTTACGGATGTTACAAATTGGATACGGATGAGAGAAGAAGTAAAACAAAATGATAAACATATTTCCTAAAGAACGGAATCGATTGTTGATGCATCGAGGGGAATCAACTTCTCATTGACATCAATTTATCCGCTTTTTATTCATTGAGAGGTAATAATAAATCATTCCGGCATTATTCTTCTGAAGAAATAATGTCGGGATGAGCTCTCTTTCGCTTCCCTTCACTTTCTCACTTCTGTCCAATAGCGTTGTATGTGTAAAGAAAGAATAATAATGATGGTGAAAAAAATTGTACGGGCGTAAAGTTAGTCTTTCTTTTGCCGAAACAGCTGCCGAAATGCAGCATTATAAAGCCAACCTGTATATTCGAGACTGCGGAGATGCAAAAAGAGTCAAGAGAATCCAAAATATTTCCATAATATTCAAATGTATATGGGAACGTGGACCGATTCGCACGATTCTCAAGAGCAGGAGGGAAAAAGGAAAGAAGAGCGGGAGAAGGGCATGATAAAAGATGACGAAGAAGCAACGGAGGTAAGAGGAATACAGAAGGCATTCGAGGTATAAACGTGGTATGCTGTGGAGAAAAGAGAACTTGGATAGGTGGATCTTTCTCTTCCTCAAGCAGCACGATGTGTGCCATGCCACGAAGCGCGCGATCCTGGTGTTGCACGCTGACATATTTATCGGCGGTCGCGCCACCTGCAGCCGGCCGGCATCCAATGTGCAGCGCAAAGTAAACTGCGGCTGCTGCAGCCGCTGCCGTTGACTTTAAACGGGGGCCACTCTCGTGTGTTTTGCCCATTTGTATCCCCCGACGACCAAGAACCCACTTTCGTTGAGTTTAGAGGTCTTTTGTTTTTCTTCTTCTTCTTTAACCACGCCGCAAGAACTTACGCGGACGTGTATTCTTTTCGACTAGACTTCGGAATGACATATTAGCTGCCGCCTTTCACGGCATTCGGATTAAATGCTGTGCTTTCAATTTCTATACGGTTGTATTTATGTGTGAAATTTCTCCTTTCCCTTTCCCACCTTTTCTCCGTCTCTAATCTTGGAGAATATAATCTGGATGTTTATCGAACAAATCAATTCATCTATTCGCTTACTCGTCCATCTGCAATCCGAATTTCAAATCGACTGTATAGAACTAAGATTCCTTTCTTACATATAGTCGAATTACACGCAATACTTAATAGTAGAACATTTAACCGCTTCTCGGCTAGAAATGACTCGTGATGTTCCCAGCTCTGTGCAGAGCCTGATCGGAATCCGACGAGACACGACGAGACCTTGTTAGACCCCCGCAAAATCCTGATAAGACCTAAAGAATGCTCTGAATAATTTCTAACTGGATTTTCAATAAACAATTAGATACATAGATGATTTTTATTTGTTGCTCTGATTAATGCATGAAATTTCTTGTTCCATCCTTTCAATTTGACAACTGAATTAATGAACTCTGCTCTGATGGGTACTAAAAATCAAGATCAAGGAAAAAAGTGTGACACATTTCTTTACCTCGAACAAATGAAATCTCGACCTTTGTACGCATTGACCGTACTAGCTAGTCCCCGACCAACCACTCAAAATATACCATGCGCGTAGTGTGGTTAGGTTTATACGCTAAAACTGTCTATCAACAGTCCCTTCTAAACCCCCGCACAATATGTCTGTATTTATATGTCAATTCAGGTAGTTGTGTAGGCCCTGGACTAAATACACAGAGAGCAGTACGTTCATATATCTACCTATACATCAGTGAAATAATGATGTAGATGCAGTTGTGCTGGTGGTCTGATGGTCAAAACCTGGCCGAACGAGTACCAAGGCAACGCGTGGGGCGTTGGGAATTCGACGTGGAGATGATTGTAGTTGCAAATGGGCAGTTTGCATCAAGAAGCGGTCTTTTTGTGTCTCTCTCTCTTCCGCTTCTCTCTGTCTGTCTGTCTCTTTCCCTCCCTCTCTTTCTCTCTCTTCGCTCCAACGTATAAAGCAGTACGCTGCAGTAGCTCGACGGAACATGCACTGCGTCCAGCACAAACAAAGTTGACCCAAACGTCCTGCTACCATCGACCATAAAGCGTTACATCACCCTACCACTCTCTTCCTCCCGGTGCATATCCCACTCTTGACGATGAGAAAGAGAGAGGTCTCCATAGAACTCGACTATGCCACAGCAAGTATATATACACGGCTAAAGTATACAAATACCCATCTTTGACGTACCAAATTCAACGTGTATACGCGGCATACGTATACACATACGGACGCATGCACTTCACACCCCTCTTCAAGTGCGAAATGGAAATCCAAGGTAAAATCCGATTACTACGCGAAATGTGATGTTTTGTTCTTCATATCAATTTTCTGAGATGGAAAGAATCGAAAGAGGGATGGAAACATTATCGAAAATATGAGAATTCCAATCGACAAGGTTCATGGTGAAAAACTGGAAACATTCTTGACCTGGGCTCTTGCGGAAATTCGAAATGGTCTTGAATTCTCAGTGATCAGGATTATTGCACTTCCCACCCAACGCAGTTTGTCACATCAACGTAACAGGGACAATTAGTTTTGTTACTGTGGATGTAACCTGTTTGTTACAAGTAATATCATGGTTGCTAGTAATGTAACCAAGATGTAACAAACACATTACAAATGAAACATCGTTTTATTTTTGTGGCATTGGTGTTTGGTAACAGGTGATTTTTTAAGATAACTGCAACATCTCACTAATGAAGTCTGTTACATTTTACTTCCCTTAGAAAACCGATACTGTGACATCCCAGCGCTGAGAGTTCTTACATTTTCCTTGCCCGAAAAAGTCATCGCTGTAATATCCCAGGAATGTAGTTTCCCTGGTGAAAAACATCTCTCTGAATCTCTTTGAAATCTCTGAATTTCTCTGAAATCATAGATAGTGATACATCCTGAATCTCTCCAACTTTCTTCGAATCTCTCTGAATTTTTCTAGTGGAGATTTGAAAATTTTTTGGAAATTTTCTGAATCCTTGAGAATTTTATCAATCTAGATTCTGCAGCTTCCTCTGAATTTGTCCAAATCTCTCCAGAATAGTGTAAATTTGTGTGGATCCCTCTCAATATCTTTGAATCTCACTAAATTCCTCTGAAAAGTTCAACACACAATTCCCTAATTCACCTATCTCCAAATTTCCATTAAAACTTACTAAATATCTCTGAAATTTGAAAAACAAAATTCCACTCAATTTATTTTCCTCTGAATTTCCCTGAATGTCTGAATGTCACTATCATCGAATTGTCCGTATGACTCAGGTCAATGAAGCGTACGTGCTACTGTGGGCAAAAAGTAAGGTGAATTTGTTTGTAAAATGAAAAGTCTTCAATTATTCTTCTACATCAATTTCATCCCCTTCAAAGTAATCCCCTCTCCTCAAATGAGGCGAATACGGTGGTTGCGGAACGATATGCGTCGAATTTTTGGCGAAATGGTCACGAAGAACGAGTGCAGTATGAGACGGTGCATTATCGTGATGCAAAAACCAAGAGTTGTTGGCCCATAATTCTGGTCTTTTTAGACGAATTGCTTCACGCATCATATCCGTAAGGTCTCTAACAGTCAACCGACGATTTTTGAGCACTAATTCCTTCAATTCATCAACGTATTGGTCATCTGTTGACGTCGATGGTCGTCCGGAGTGCTCCAAGTCATCAACACGTTCTCGACCCTCTTTGAAGTCTTTGTACCACTTATAAACATTTGTCTGCGACATAGTAGAATCACCAAAAGCCTTCCGCAACATCCTCGAAGTTTCCGCAGCCGAAATTTCATTCCGCAAACAAAATTTGATTGCACTTCTCTGCTCAATTAAATCAGACATTGTAAAAATCGAAAAATGCACTCTTGGTCGTTTGGTAAACACAAGCGTAAATGTATTACTGATAATGACATTGACATGAAATTTGGCACAGATGTCATTAACAGTCCTGCCAACTTGAGAAAAAGAGCTAGCCTGAAATGTCAAGCCCGCGAAGTTTAAATTAAAAATTCACCTTACTTTTTGCCCACAGTAGTACGTCTCGAAAACATATTTTTATGGACTCTTCAATACATTTTCAAGACTTGATCGAATACGTCTAAAACATATCTTTCGCAAGACCTCTTTGAGATATCTCGAACTTGTCGAAATTTGTTGCGTGAGACATCTTTCAGATATCTCCAAGATCCCTTTTCGAAGATCTCACAAGATATCTTGAAGATATGCGAGACATCTTTTAGATATCTAAAAGATGTCTTTTTGTTCATTGGGAGGTTATTTTTTGGTTGCCAGAAAAGTAAATTCTCACTCCAACAGAGTGGAATCTCACTCTTCAGACAGCCAGAAGGGGAACCCATCATTCCGTTCGAGTGGAATTCTCACTCTTCCATATTCCAAGAGCGGGGAAAGAAAATGTAGCAAGTTTCATTACTGTTACAATGATGACTTTTTTAGTGCAGTAAAATGGAACAGACCTCATCACTGGCATGTTACAGTGATTTTAGAAAACCAATTGTTACGTAACACCAACATCGCAGAAATATAATGATGTTTCATTCGCGATAAGGTGCTCATATTCTGGTTACATTTGTTGATTATGAGATTACTACTAACTTGTCATCGCCTGTAACAAACAGATCCCATACAAGCAAAAATTTTGCTATGTCTAAAAGATTTCTTATGCAACAGTTTTAACTGTCTTCAAGATGTCTTCGTTTAAGAAATCTAAAAGACGTCTTTTAGATTTCTAAAACTAAGACATCTCAAAGACAGTGAAAACTGTTGCATGAGAAATCTTTTAGACATCTAAAAGAAATTTTTGTTTCTAGACAAAGCAAAATTTTTGCGGTTGCGTGGCTGTGACAAACTGTGTTGGTTGGATTATTCCATGTTACTGGAAAATTCTCTGTCCTCAATTCACAACAAGTTCGATATGAATTCATCACAATTTCGCCTGAAAATTTGTTGCAAATGTGATGAATTCAACACTGAAAAACGCAGTGGTTATTGTAACTATCCAAAGCATGGTTAGAACAGACAGCTGCAATAGCAATACTCATATCGTTTTGAAGCGATACAGATTGCTATAGCAATCTGTGTTGTTTCTAGAACGATCCGTTCGGCTGTGATAGCAGTACCGATATCCCTATACTTCAGATAGCTATTATACCTGAACAGTATTCTTATCAGAGGAATACTTTTTTTTCAATGTGCACGCAACGGAGAAACTATCACACAGAATGACAATGTCTTGGTTAACTCGCACATTGATGGTCAATGCCAAAGGAACATCTCTTTCACATTGACCTTCAGTGTGCAATATATCGATGTCTTACCTGAAAACATTTGACGTTTGTGTTAGCGCATGGGAAAACAACGCGAAAAAAATATTTTTTTCCGTGGCGTGACTACCTGCGTGACAGTTTCTCCCTGCGGAGAAAGTGAAATCACTAATATTCAGAAAAATGACTGTCAATTCGTAGAGAGTTTACCGAAAATTTATAGTGAAAATGCTGAGGATTGACAGTTTTATTGTCATTTCTTATAGGAAAACTATCAAATCATGGTGAATTTAGGGGAGAAGCGAGCAGGTTAGGCCAGGAAATTTTTTTTATTTTTAACCGTTGGCAACTCTGATTTCATGACGATTGAAGTCGAGTCTTATCATATGTTAACTTTTCATGTGCATAGAATGCAAAATAGACACCTCTTATGAGTATTCCAGAAGGCAAGTGGAAAAACATGCGAAAAAGCTTTATTCCAATTTATTTCATTTCGCACAAAGAGGATAGTGTTCATCGATTGATGAAGCTCAATCAATCTATTATGTTTTTTTCTTAATTCCTTCGAATCGCACAAAATATACTTCGATCATATTGTGAAATTAGAATAATGCTCTTGCAATTGCAAAGTTGCATTGAATATGTAGACTGGGCCACTCAAAACATGCAGGTTGGGTCACTAGTTTTTCTTGTCATATAAGTATTCAAACACCATTTCGATCATCTTTGATGATCAGAATAGTGTTTACATTGGATGTAATCTCAAGTATTCGGTGATTTTTCTATTTTAGAATGGCATGCCGAAAGGAGAGAAAGACAGACCATGGAATCAGTGATTATGATTTCATTGTTAGTGATATTTCATTATTTCAATGTTAAAACTATTTGAAATAAATAAATATCGGCTACAAATTCCATACCTGATGTATAGAATGCATTTCTCTACTTTTTCAGCGAAGTTTCAGAAGTGGCCCAACTTGCATGCTTACTTTTTTTTAACCAATTTTTTCCAACTTCAGAAAATCGCTTGTATTCCGCAGTATTTCAAAGCAATCAAGAAGCTTTCTATCACGAAATATAGCTGAAGGTTGTCACTTTTCAGTGGTATATAGATATTGATCAAATGATTTCCTGTTCTAATTTTATAAGTCAAGAACAAGACACGGTCCAACCTGCATGCCTCTCCCCTGCAGTAAACATTCTTCAGTGATGCTTTTTCCCTGAATCGACAGTCACTTTTACTGCAAAGTTTCATTACACCGCAGATAAAAATTGATGGAGGTTAGATTAGCGCTACATATTATACAATGAAGAAAGAATCATCGTTTCTCATAGGAAACTGTATTCGCAAAGCATTGCTGTGGCAGCGGAGAGCATATTCCATACAACGAACCGTGCAGATAGAGAAAAGATGCGTATCGTTGTAGGACGGATACCAGATCGTTCTACCAACTATATTACAGTTGTCACAATGCTACCGTTCATTGTTCCTTCTGAATACATGTCTCAAGCACACCACGTCTTCGTAAGCACTAGACTTTTTTCCAGTGTAGAGAAATTTGTGTATCAGGGATACCCTGGTGGAGAAAGTTTATCTAAAAAAACTCTGAAAACCACTGGGAAACCCTAAGAGACTCTGAAAAATTCGGAAAAAATCTCACTTATCGGGCAGGTTTTTCCACCGAAAATTTTTCCTGAAGATTTATGAATATCTCTGAAACACTGTGAATTTTTCTGAGAATCACTGAGACTCTCTGAAGAACTATGAACACCTCTGAAATCCTCTGAAAAACTCTTCACTGAAAATTTCAGTGATTTTCAGCGATTCCTTACATCAGGGTAAACAAGAATGGAGCGGTATAGTTCATCTCAATAAAAAAGCTTCGAAACAGTAAAAACATAACGCCAAGTACATGAAAATGCGGTCAATTCTAAAACAAAAAATCTAAAAAAACATTCAAACGAAAATTCTCCTACAATAAAAATTTTGATAAGATACAACAGGTATGTAAACGATTTCTTGTATATTGTAACTTTCGTTTGCTCAAATTGTATTCGAAGTGATTTATGATTGTATTGAATTGAAAATATATAGTGGAGTGAAACAAAAATTAGGTTCAACCATTTGACATACTAGAAACAATTCTGACCTATTTGAAACTCGACGTGTTGATCGTTTCTGATATGTTTTGAAATTTTTAACACACCAGAAACAGTGCTGAGTTATTCCAAACCAAACGTGTGAGTCGTTTCAAATAGATTTTGAAATCCACGTCAATGCGGAACACTTGGCGCGGCCGATGAAGATTACATTATCCAACTTTTTGATCACATACTTTCAAAAGAATTGTTTGAACACACTTAAGGCTCAAAACCCACGTAATCGGCCGCGCCAAGTGTTCCGCATTGACGTGGATTTCAAAATATATTTGAAACGAGTCACACGTTTGGTTTGGAATAACTCAGCGTTGTTTCTAGTATGTGAAAAATTTCAAAACATATCAGAAACGCTCAACAAGTTGAGTTTCGAATAGGTCAGAGTTGTTTCTAGTATGTTAAATGGTCGAACCTAATTTTTGTTTCACTCCACTATATATTTTCAATTCAATACAATCATAAATCACTTTGAATACAATTCAAACAAACTGAAGTCACAATATACAAGAAATCTTTTACATACCATTTGAATAACCGAATGTACTTGGCAGCTCATATTGATTTCACATCTCTTTTTTTTTCCAAGTGAAGCATATCCTGTTGTATCTGATCGAAATCCTTATTGTAGGAGGATTTTCGTCTGAATGTTTGTGCAGATTTTTTTCTGAGGATTGACCGCATTTTCATGTGCTTGGCGTTATTTTTTTTACTTTTTTGAAGTCTTTTTATTGGGATTTCACTTCTTTTTTTGGATGTGTCCTTAACTGAACATAAATAAAATTCAAATGTGCATGTGTAATGTAATAGCGATCGTAGCAATGAAGAAAAATTCACTTGGGTAAATGTGATATAACAGGTCTTCATTGTTTGGTACATATTAAAAGAAAAGAAATTGCTGTTGAATGAAATCTTCTTCCATTTTCGGCACATATTTGGGAATACAGACCTGCAGAAGTGAAAATATGTGAAGATGAAAGTATTCAACGTTGATGATATTAAAAAATAGAATTATTCGAAAACAAACGTCATTAAAACTGAAGATAGAAGTTTGTAAGAATGGAAATACAATTCAGCTTGAACGGAACAACTGGAGGGTTCAAACTTTTGGAGAGAATATTTTAGAATTAATTCTTTCTCCAGCTACGTCAATCGGGTTGATCCTCATTCATTCAAAAACAATATCCGTAATTGTAATATCGTTTTCAACATATATAATACTCCGAAATATTCTTTCTCTCAAATGCTCTATTTTCCATTAAACATTTCCCATTAGAGATCTGTATTCTCAATCATCTTGATTTTTAATTCTCATATTCTTAATTCTTTCTTGCATATCACTGTTGATAAATATTTATTCTTACATATTTCCACTCTCATAAATCCTCATTATTAAATACATGTTCAAATGAGGAGAAAAATGGGCGGTTGAATAAGATTATTGTCATTTGTAACACAAATTTAAGAATAATGATCTGTGAATATGAAAATATATGGAAATAAAGATATCTGATATCCATGATATTTGAGAATTGAATCATTTGAAAACAAAGATAAAGAAAGATAAAAATAAAAGTTTGTAAGAATAGAAATGTAATCCAGCTTGAATGGAACATCTGGAGAGATAAAACTTTGGAAGAAGACATTTAGAATGAATTTTATCTCCAGTTATATCAGTCAGGTTGACCTGCAGTTATTCTACAACAATTTCTATGATCAGAATACTTTTGTATCTGCTCAATTTTCGTCGAGTCGATCCTAAACAGTCTACGTAATAATTCGTTAATAGGTCAGTCAAGTGCATCTGATGCAAAAATTTGTGTTATATCCACAGCACTTCTGTCTTTTCTTCATTTTTTTTTCAACGCTATCTATAATGATCATGATGGTGAGTGACATACAGATGTATAGTACATCTGCGTCCTTCTTGCTTTTTCTTCATCTACCGGTGATTCTAGTGTAAGAATCTGATAGTAGTATACTCGATGCAAGGACCTGTTGTATATCCTCTACGCTCCTGCCTTTTCGTCATTTTCCTATGACGCTACATAATGATATTGATCATGATTGATTGATGATCGATCATGCTGGTATGTAATGTACAGATTTATGGTACACCTGTATCCTTCTTGCTTTTTATTCTTCCACCAGTGATTCTATTGTAAGAATCTGATAGTAGTGCACCTGATGCAATGACTTGTTGAATATCCACTATGCTCCTGTCTTTTCTTCTTTTTCTTACGATGCTACCTATTGATATTGATCCTGCTGGTACATGATATACAGATGTATGATATATCTGCATCTTGCCTGTTCTTCCTTCATCCACCTGTAATTCTACTCGCAGAATCTAGGGATTTATTATGAATTGAATCCACTTTGTAATCTGTGATGCAAATCAATAGTGGTGATAGCAAACTCGTAGATCTATGGTATATTCGCTTCATTTTGTTTCTTTCTCATTCCCCTGAAACACTACGCAAAGAATCTGATACCAGCATCGGATAGATCTGGGATATATCCACTGCGCTATGACCTTTTCTTCGTTCGACTATGAGATTGATAGTGACGATAGCTAGCAAACAAATTAGTGATACATCTGCTTCATTTCTGCTTCGTCTCCAGCCACCTATGATTCTCCTCCCAGGAAATTATGAGCCCAGCATGTTGTGAGAATCTGTGGCATATCTACTGTGTTTTCGCCTTTGAAAAAATACTTCAATGTGACTAAAGTAACTGGAGACCAACTTCAACTTCTACCGTTGGTCAAACTATTTACATCTCTTTAAGGTTTTGTCATGAACTTCTTTTTTCAAAACCTTTTTGTATTGCATTGGGGTTTTTTGATGAATTCGATCCCCTTTCTGATTCCTCCACTCATATATAAAAAATACTCATACATTATCATTCAACATCTTTTTTTTAGGGTTATTTCATATACTTGGCGTCGAGACGCTACCGCGTCTCTTGATTAGAAGGTAGACTGATGGAACAATTTTTCAATGATATGCCAATGATACGATTTTTTACCATTCATTCATTGCTAATACGGAAGAAAAAACAATATCTACTTATTTCAATCCACCAAACACAGTTTGTTACCATATAATAACTACAATGTAACTCAAGATTTCACGCAATATTACCTGTTTTTTGCATGCAATGGACTGGTAACTTGTAATTTCACACTCATCAAAAGTTGTTACAATGTGACCCCAATATAACATGTTTTATTTCAGCAACATCATGGTTTCATCCATCTGTTATAAGTTATACTATTGGACCCGATGAATTTTTTCAATTCAGTTTTACGCGATACCTCGAATCTAAGTTCAAAAAGTGTCTACGATGCATATTTCCCAAAATAAGAAGCTCATAACAATTGCATAACTCATGCAACCAGCATGTAAGCAACACAAAACATGTTATGTCACAGTGAAGTTGCAACTACTTTTCATGAGTGTCGAATTACACATTACCTGTCCATTGCATGTAACAAACAGGTTACATGGCATGTGATTTTGAAGTTACATTATAATTATGATATAGTGACAAACTGTATTCGGTGGGAATGAACTAGAATTGGAATCGATAAAACTTGAAATTCTTTGGTGATTATGAAATTTTCTCAATTCAAGTTGTCAAGATTTTCGAAACGTTTATTACTCTGGTAAAAATCCCACATGGCACAAATGTCTCAGTAATATCTTCGGAATATTCTGCAACATTTTAGAAACATTGTAATATTGTCAGAATATCCTGCAGGTATCACTGAGACTTTTGCGCTATGTGAAATAACCGTTAGATTCGGATAGAGGTTTCGGCCGTTTTCAACGGGCATTACACGGGAACAAATAATTCGTTATGGTAGCTGCGAATTAGCTGTGGTAGCGAAAAAATGGCTGCAAAAGCTAGATTTTAGCTCTTGTAGCAATAACACCATTTTTTCCGTGTATTAGTCCCTAGTAAAAATAATTATAGCGGTGGTCTAGTACCTTTCAAGGCACTGACAGCGAAGCTAGTCGCTAGAAAGGGCCTTGACATTAACTATAAGGTGGCTAGAGTCATTTCTGCTAGGAAGTAGAGTACTGTTATCTCAAAATTGTAACAAATGTTGCATCAACTTTTTGGAGGCGCCCTTTGATATCCGATTTTTGGGTTATTTAATTGGACAGAAATTGAGTGGGGCCAGAAAAACTTTTCACTCCGTTTACTACCAGGGAAGCCTTGGCTGTCTCCTAGAGTGTGTATGTATACCTGGTGTACAATCTTTATGATACAGGCAAGCCTCATAAATCCTTCAAATTTTTTCTCTTTTCCAACCATATCTCACTTTCAAGAGCCCAAACAATCATTTTAGAGAAATCGAAGTTTATCTTCGCATTCTGAAGCGTGCACATTTTTTTTCTTCCGCATAAAATATTGTGAATAAAAGGTGCGAATGAAAAAAAAACGTTTGCTTTAAATAATATGAATGTGTATGTGTTACAGCCCCGCGTTACAGCTAGAGAGGACTGAAGAGGAAAGATCAAAGATACATTCCTAATGTTTATGCAATGCAATGCAATGCCATGCCATGCTATGCCATGCCATGCTAACAACAGTCACAACAGTAAACAACGTATGGCGTACGCACATATACAGATTTCCTTTATTTGATCTTTTTCCCTTTTTCTTCTTACATTTTATCTCTTTTTCTCTCATTCGTTCGTCTTTTTTGATATATTTTCTTTTCTTCCTTCAATGTTTCGTGAGGAGAAACGTGTATACTATACCCAACGCATCTTCGCTCGTGGCATAAAGAAGAGAAGAAGGCAATAACGCATAACTCTGACAGATCAGATACGCGAGTACTCACGAGACGAGGGAATCTCATAACCGTGTCGGATGATACGCATTTTCTTCTTCACATACACATAGATTCGATACGAATCTCATCCGTTCGAAAGCGTAGGCTTTCTTATATTCACCGGAGAATGGAGTTAGAAACTAATATTCAGTTATCCTGTTTTTTTCCTACCCACAGATTTCTTATAGATTGAAATTTATCCTCATATTCTTTGGTACGGGGGTGAGGAAATTTTTGTACCTTTCTCTTTGCCTTGCTCCTTCTCTCTCGCTCTTTCTTTCACTTTCTCTTCCCATCTCCAAGACAACATTGTTGAGGGTAAAAGAGAATAAAGCCTGTAGGAAACCTGGAGACGCCTGAAACTTTTCCAATTTAAAGTTTTCTCTGGCGCGTAGAACACGCTCGACTCTATACTCTGACTTTCACACTCCCCAGACTTTCGGCTTCAAATCGCTGCAGGCTGCTAAACAGCCATTCTTTATTGCACTCAACAACATTGCGTTTCTTTTCTTCATCCTTTTCTGGTTTCATATTTCCGCTCTTTCAGGTTCAATTAAGATTCAGCAAGAATAAAATTTCTTTTGAGGAGAAAAATGGATAAATTTCTTTAAATTACGTGTATTTGCTTTTTGGATAGTTTGGTAGCATTACAATTACCGGGAGCGATAAACATATAATAGGTACTTAACACGACCGCTCACGATTGTGAATTATTTTCTTACAGAAATACTTTGATCGTGAGTGCACCCCGTACATATATGTGTAAGTTTCCAAGTTGCTCATTAAATTCTCATCGTGTTGCTTCTGATGTCTGCCTGGTGGTACGTGGTAACGTCCAAACAAACGATCCAAGTGTATCCATATCGAGGATTTCCCATTTTAAAAACACCTTTAAAGCTGTGTACCACGTTCTTGTATTTCTTCTATTTATCTCTTACATGTCCGTGGATTTTTGGAGGATGAGGATAAAAGCGAGTGGTAGCGAAAGAAATTGTTTATTCAATCAACATTGGGATTTTTTCAACTTTTTGCTGTACACGTTCTATTCAGCATTTCTCGTTATTATCATTGTATGTTATTTTGGATGTTGGTGAAGAAAGTGCCTTGTCAACGCATGGTGATATCTGGAAACTCTCACGGAAAAAAAACAATTCATTATAGTAGCTAGGAATTAACTGTGGTAACTATTTCGTGTATTTGATATTTGGATAGCGAAAGGAATTGCTACAAACGGTAGATTTTAGCTCCTACAGCAATAAGTTTTGTTGTCACAGCTAATTTCTGGCTACCCAAGTGGCACAAGAACTTTTCAAACATTCTGCGTTCGTTGCGTAATCATGCATGGAATGTGCAAGTGAGACTGTTTTGAATAAATCCAAGAAATACATTCTAAGAATGTGCGTAGAACGTACTTATCAGAAACAGTCTCATTCAAAGATTCTCAGGATGATCATAAAACATCCTCAGAACTTCCAAAAACTTTCTCAGCAATTCTAACCTGTTGTGCTCCTTGGGTATCCAAATATCGATCACATCAATTTTTTCCGTGATGAATTTCTAATAATACTGGAACAAAATGTTCCTGTGTTTTTTTTTGTACGAAAAGAACGCAAATATCATTAAAATTTCCCTGTGATATAGAAATTATGTAAAAATTTGTGTAATGTCGTCTAAAAATATATTCCGATACTGTATCGAAGTTAAAACTCAGATCAGATCAAACTAAACGAGAATGATCATGGTACATACGTCATTCCCTCTCCCCATTCACTCATACTGAGAGAAAGGTACCTAGCTGTGGCAACTAAAATTCAATTGTCCCAGCCAAATTTTAGCTGACGCAAATGAAATTCTAGTTGTCTGAAATATAAATGAAAGAATCTATTTCAGACAAATAACAAATTCAGCTGTGGCAAATGGAATTTATTTGCTTTAAGTGAACTTTCATATAGAGTGACTACATTTCCTACACGGAGAGAAAAGAATGGTAATATTTCACCATGCTAACATAGTTTTCGGTTTCATTCCATATAAAATCATGATTTTTACTATGGGAGAATAGAATTCTTTACAATTTTTCTGGTACTAATTACTATGCTACATATATATTATTACGAGAAAAATCGTAAAGAGTTCTATTCATACATAGTAACAATCACGATTTCATATAAAATAAGACCGAATACTATATATGTTAGCATGGTAAATATAATATTACCATTCTCTTCTCTCCGTGTAGCTCTCTAGTACTCAACTATACACTTTTTCTCAGTGCATGAAACGCGTCACATGGAACTGAAAAAGAGCGGAAAGCGGGACGCGGAACCCTTGGTTAAAGAGAGTGGTGAATATTTTGGCTTTCTCTTCAACCAAAGGTTCCGCGTTCTACTTTTCGTTCTTCTTCAGCTCCATGTGACGTGGACCTTCCCCAGCAACGTCATCTATGGAACTGTCTAGGGCCTCGCGAGAATCTAGCCAAGGGCTAGAAAGAGTCTAGTGGCTAGCGGGGAACTTGTAAGGGCCTAGTGAGTGCTGATACAACGCTTGCTCGGGTTACAAAGGGCCAAATCGATGAAGCATAGAATGCCAGAATCCATTTTGTATCTTTCTCTATCAAATAAGAATTAATTTTACAACCATCCCAGTTAACACGACTGAAGGCGTTTCAAGGGACCAGTGACAGCCCTTCACTGACATCGCGGGACCATCAGCGGACCATTGAAACGTCAGAAATAACTTGTGTCAAAAAAAATAGTCTGGCATCAGTATGGCGTTAGTCTGGCAGAAGAAATCTAGCGAGACTATTGCAATACGTATATAAAAGAAAGATATGGGCAAAGATGTAGGAGAGATCTCGTATGAAGTATGGGATTTGGGACTCTCCCATATTCCTGCCAGACTACTGTAAGACCCTGTCAATCGGGTGAAAACATGGGAAAAGTATGGAAGAATCTCAATTCCCATACCTTATCCGATATCTTCCTTATATCTCGGCCCTATTCCTTTATACGTGTTGCAGTGGTCTTGCGAGACTTTTCCGCCAGACTGACGCCAAGCTATGTTTTTCCACGCGGGAGTTGTTTGTGGGGATGACATTAATAATCACAGTGCTCAATCCCGTACAGCACAACCACCGTTTCTCGACCCAGGACTTCGGTGGACTGGAGGTGGAGAATCAGTGGAGAAATGAGAGCCGTGGAAATAAGGGAGAAATACGGGAGAGTCTCGGTTGAGGCAATGGAGAGGCGACGTGGATTTGTCCACCTCCTTTATTTTCAATAAAATTCATGTTAATGGATTCACTCATTGAAATTTGGTTGTGTAAATCGACAGATATGAATTTTATTGAAAATAAAGGGGGCAGACAAATCCACGTCACCTCTCCGTTGCCTCAACGGAGACTCTCCCTTATTTCTACGGCTCCCATTTCTCCACTGATTCTCCACCTCCAGTCCATCGAAGTCCTGGGTGGAGAATCGGTGGTTGTGCTGTACGGGATGTTATTAAATGTGAGAAGAAATATTACCTTCGAAATGATTGTGATTGTCTTATCTTAGAGATCATAAAAGCATTCTAGTGATTTGTTATGGTTTTCAAGAGCTCATAAGGATTTTTGATCAGTTTTGGCAATATTTTCTCAGCTATAAATCTTCTAGATGATGAATTAATTAAGTTAAACTTCAATTGATCTGTAAACTCTCACTCAAACCTCACTGTTGACCACACTGAGAGGAAGAGTCTATTAAAATATTCTACAGCTAGGGAATTTAGTTACGGTAAATGAAAATTTAGTTCCGCTACACTGTGAAAAACAAATGTGGAGTTTCCCCCTAAATTCGGTGGCAGCAAAAATCCTCCATGTAGGGTAAATTCATTTCCCCTTATTCCGAGGGAATTTTCCTTCATTTGAGGAAGAATTCCTTTCAAAAAGAAGAAATTTTCTTCTATAATGGAGAAGAATCCCTTCAAAATATAGAAGATATGAATTTACCCTACATTAGGGATTTTTGCTGCCACTAAATTTGGGGGAAACTCCACTCATTCGTTACAGTGTAGCTCAATTTCATTCGTCACAACTAAATTTTTTATTCCCCTTGAATAAACCATTTTATTCATATTTTAGACAGCCACCCGTATGGAAATTTTTCCGGGCGTTCTTTATTAAATACAGGCCCCGTGTGGGCTTATATTGGGTGTCCAAACTTGGGATGTCCGAGCCTCAGCCTCTGACAGGCCTAGTCGAGTTGCTGATATTTAGCGTGATTTCTCTAACTCAGGGACACCCATATAAGACCCATATGGGGCCAAGTTGCATTACCAATGTTTTCCCCCGTTTTGAGAATCTGAGCACACCAACTACAGCCTGCATAGGGCCTTGCTAGGCTCCCTGTATTCTCCCGAAGATCCTAATTCGAGGATACCTATACATAAGCCACGTAGGACCAAGCTGCATCTGCAACGTTTCCCCCGTGTTCAAAATTTGAATGCACCCAACTGCAGCCCACATAGGACCTTGCGCTTATATTGATCTTTTTTTTAATTACAAAACTACGTTGAAAAAATCCAGTTGAAAAAATCTCATAGATGTCCAAATACCGCTATAGAATCCCATACATCCTCATAAGATTTCATCAGGTTCAATAGTGGTATTTGGACACTTTCATCAGATTTTAATGAAACGTATGAGTTATTATGATATGTTTCCTAGTGGGAACCAATTTACTCAAATCATATTGATGATTTCCTTATGTGTCTGTTTCACTAATTATAAAACTAATGGGTGGCAGTATACATTACATGTCAGTGTGAATACACGTATAGCAATGTATAAAGAACTGTGCCATCGAGAAAAACTGTTAAAAGGCAGAGTGATCGATTCTTTGCGATGTATGCACACGAAAAATATTTCATCCACGATTATTGCAAGACATAATGAGACTGTTTTTTGATACAGTCCGATAATGTATGGATAAAGTAATGTTGGGTGGAATACCTGAGGAGAAATGGTAATCGGCCCATTCCAGGCCCTGTCCAGGCTCAAGTCGAAGTGGTCTGGGTACAGATAGGGCCTTGGCTGGACCAATTTTCAATCGAGGAAGTTTCCACCTGGGATTCTCTCCCTGCAATATTTATTCAATTTGATAATATTCGCAACAATTCATTATCCTTTTAAAGGTCCTAGTTCCAGTGCCTGCATTGGCTTCATCATGGGTGTCCTACATAGGCCCAAGTTGAGAATACTATGCAGGCCCTGAAGATGAGTGCGTGACAATTCTGTCTAGGCCCTATAAGGGTAACCACAACAGAGCCTGAAGTAAAATAAGGACGTCTAGTTTGGCCCGAACTGCCGCCAAGAATTAATTCCCACACGGGTAAACTTTTATCCACCCCAACTAGGGTCTAGCTAGCGTGAATAAAAATCTAGCTGCAGTGGTGGATTGATACCGTGAAAGAAGCAGTGGTACTAATACCCCCCAAGAGCCCCAGGCTGTCCCGAGTCAAAAAGTGATTCTTCCTTTTCCCCTACAGATGGAAGATCAGAAACATTGCACGATTTTACAAGCGAAAGAGGACCTATGCTTTCCTTTCTTGTTACTTAAAGCGGCAGGAATTTCCTGATATTCCATATGTAGGGGGAAACTAGGGATTACTTCTCGACTCGGGCTATCATACACCAAGAAAAAAAATTTGTAAAATTTACTTCTTGTTGAGTAAATCTATGGACGATTCAAAATTATTATGCGAGCTACTACAATTTCAGTTGATTTTACCGCAGGGAATGTAAGATGCACATCAGTTATGGTATATTTTACTTCAGCTGTGGTATATTCCACATTCGTTATTGTAAAATCAACTAAAATTGTGGTCGCTTGAACTACATTCTAAATCATCCATATATTTACTCAATGAGATACAAATTTTACACGGTTTTTTTCCCAGTGTTACGAGTATAAAGGTGATAGGGTGCCGAAAATATTGAAGAGGAAGGTGCACCAGGACATTTCCAGGTGTTCTGGTGGTTCTGTCCACCCTCGACATCTCATGAAATCCTTTCTTCAATAGATATCCTGTGTTGCATCAAATTTCGGATGCATTTCGGTATCTCTTGGCGATCCCATTTTCTCGCTGACCTGTGGACTGACACCGTCCTAAGGATAGTGGAATTCACTCGACGAGAACGCTGGGCTCTATGATATACGTGCAAAGATGACAGAGCGCCGAGAATATCGAAGAGGAAGGCGCACCGAGGAATTTCCCAGTGACTCAGTCCTCCCCTGCTGTCGAGTAGAGTAACTTTTCCTTAATTCAACATCAACGTGGTAAAGCGGGACATGCCACTTGCGTTTTGAGGTTTCCGCTGTGATACACATCAAAATCGTACAAAGTTTTCTATCAATTATTCTAGGTGGGGGTATACCCATGCCTGCACAAACATTGAGCCAACTCCAGTCCTTTCCTGGCGCGCAATTGGCCAGCATTTGCCGAAAATGCAGGGCTGAAATTGGCTCATTGTTGATACACACAAGGAATAAAGAATTGATGGAAACGTATGATCGATGGACTATAATCTGAATAAATTAAAACTTGTGCAGATAATGCGGAAATAATGTTGTTTAACTTGTTTTTCTCTTTAAATCAAAATATTTATAATTACTAGAAAATTACAATGACGAACAGTGGGTTGAAGACTTCTTGTTTCATATGATTTTTATTACTGATGCGCTGATGGAAGTACATTCGATATAATTTATGTATATGTTTTTTCACGTATATATGTTTTATTCAGTTATCGGTTCTTCGTTCCTTTCTTTATTTCTCTGCTCATTTCTTTCTTCTTCCTTTGATAAAACAAGAGGCAACAACTTATTCGATACATTACTCGATACAAGTATTATGTTAATTTTCGCATTATCAAACGTTAATATCGATTATTTATGATCTTACGACATACGACTTATGCTTATTACCTTCGCCTACCTTCATTTATCCCCGATATGGACGTGAGATGCACACACGAAGGTAGCCGCATGTTTTTTTTCTTTTATATCGATAAATTGTTCAGACGTATACACATAGGTGGTTTTTATTGTCTTTTCCAATTTGCTTGATTATCATTTGGTTGGAATCAATAATATGACGAGGTACAAGTAGAATATTGAAGTAGGAGCAATATATTCGTTTTCTCATTCCTCCTGTAAACAACTTCTATCTAAATGCAATGCAATGGGGTTCATCCAATTCAGTGCATCCAAGCGTACACGGAAAGACCGAGTCTATTAATATTTAGAAAAAAGACTGTCAATTAAGGAAACACGAGGATCGCTGGAAAATATTCGTAGTGAGTCTATTAAAAATTCGTAGTCGATGTATCAACAATTGATAGTTTCACTGTGAAAAATACCAATGAAACTATCAAATATTAATATTTTGACTACGAATTTTTGGTAGACTTACTACGAATATTTTTCAGCGATTCTCTTTTTCCCTGAATTGACAGTCATTTTTCTAAACGTTGATAAATTCCTTCTAAATATTAATAGACCCGGTCTTTTCGTGTATTCATTCTTTTTCCAAACGTTTTGAAGAGAACAACTTTCTGCTCATATGCACTTGTATTCGATTGTGAAGATCTGATAGAATCACATAAAAAATCATCAAGAAATGTTTTCTTACTAAAAGTTGATGATCTGAAATGCGAACCTGGTGAGGATTACGCGTAGTGCTACATGAAGAAGCAGATCGGTTGCAACATGTCTGCAGTTAGTTCGTCCAAGGAACCCGAATGAAAATTTCACTTTGGATATTTAAACAATTTTACATTTATGTGACTTCATATTTCTCCAAAAAAGTAGGGAAAAAACACTTTTCAGCCTCTATTTCTCAGATAGCAATTTAATTTTATCGCTGGTAAGCATCAACGTTGTCATGATGTTGTCATCGACTACGATGTAGATTTGTGACAAGGTTACAGCAATGTTACTACACTGTGAAACATTTTCTGAATTTGCAGATGTATTCTGAAAACTCGTCCATATTGTTGTTAAGAATCAATCCGAATGTTCAGAAGAACTTTTCAATAATTCAGACCTGTTGCTGTTAAAAGTTACAGAAACGGTCTGAATTTTCAGAAAATTTTCCACAGTGTAGTCAACACACACGGAGAGAAATGTGGTTTCAAATATTACTACATTTTGTACTAAAGCAGCAGCATAATTGACGTAGTATAATTTTTATACCACAGTGCAGGAAAAATTAATGCTTGATAATGTGAAGTTACGCCGAATTGAATAATTTATCAAATCATTATACATTAATTTTTACTACACTGTGTTGTAAAAATTATACTATGTCAATTAAGCTGCCACTTTAGTACAAAATGTAGTAATATGTAGAACGTTTGTTTTCCCCGTGCAGGATAAGCTTATACTAAGCTTGTTCTTAAAACCGTATGACAAGCATATAAGAATTATATGAGAAGTATATGAAAAGCACGTAACAAGCATGTAACTAGCCATGAATTTGTTGCATGGGGGAAACGAATGTGTTTAAAAGTCCCATGATTCATTGAGAATCAGCGCCAGTCCGTGACGCAAGGCTGTGGAGTCGGAGTCGGAGTCGTGGAATGATGGATGGAGTCGAAATGGGAGTCGGAGTCGAATGTTATTTCATCGACTCCGACTCCTCTTTCGACTCCTTACAAAAAAAAGTTTGTTTTCATGAAAGTAGGTTAGAAAAACATGACGAGAACGTCCTGTAGTATATGAAAAAAACATTTTCAGAACGTGTTTAGCTGCTTTCAAAGTGAAAATGCTCTAAACATTGGAAATATGTGCTTTTGGGGGTTAAGACTCGCAGAACCTAGGCTGTGTTTTCAAAACATTCAGAGAACTTCGTGTACTGTTTGGAATATGTTTTCATTTCTTTGGCTCATTTTTTCAAATACACATATTCAATCTTCTCAGGTGAATCTCAGGTGCATCAGTTGAGAGATGAAATTTGCATGCAAACAATTTTTTCAAGTTTTCTCCAACACACACGAGGAATCCATATGTTAATTTATGGACAATGTATTCTCACACGTTGATTCGAAGTTCAAAGTTTAATGTTTCGAAATCAAATGCATAGAATTCTCTGTTGACATAAATCAGATGAATAAAAAAATGAGAGTAGGAATTGATGTGTTTGTTTTCATAATCTGTTCGGTAAGAAGGTGTTATACTTCTTTATATCAATGGAACTATAAAGGTATGAGAATGGAGAAAGGGAGTCATAGGAAATCTCTAAGTGGGAATGTAACGTCCCCGTAAAACTGAGATCATTCAAAGAATTGATTCTTATAAGAATGAAATTTTTCCAATGAGAAATGTACAAATTTCAAATTAGCCGTTTCAGACTCAAATGATTCTAAATAAGTTCGAATCATATTTTTGATCAGAGATTTGCACTATCAATCGTTCTGAATGATTCCGTTTCTGCAGGGAGAGCTAGGGTTGTTGCAGCACTGAAATCCCATATATACGGCATAGGAGTTGAAAAAGAATTCTTAAGAATTCATATTGAATTCATCCGACCCCAATTGAATTCTCTGCGCACTCTTTCTGAACTGATTTGCTGTATGGGATTTCTCTCTCTTTTTATCAGTATTACAAGTTTGCAATAAATACGAAAGTTTCAAATGAGGGATTAGTCCGTATTTATTACCTAATTATTCAAAAAGCTCCATACTGCTCATTTCCAACGAATCTTGCTATCACTCCATGCTTATTTGCTTAATAGATTTATATTACACTTATTCTCATTCCCAGAACGGAAATCGTTTTGAAGTTATTTGAGAATCATTCGCAGATTGTGTTGATTCATTGATGTTATCAGAGATGTGACAGATTTACAAACACTAGAAAAAATATGGGGAGTTTTTCCTCACTTTGATGGCGGATTCCATCCCCTGGTCGTGGGAGAATGGTTTTTCCATCAAAAATAGGGGATTTTTCCTCCATTTTGAGGAACTATTCCGTTCTTTGGGTGTTGAATCCTCCAAAAAGTAAGGGCAAACTCTACCAAATTAGGATTTCAAGTTCCCTATTCATGGTGGAAGATTTTTGGTGAAATATTCCACATTTATTTTTTACAGCGAAGAATCAAAATATCCAGAAACAAAATATTTTTGATTTATTTATTCTTGTGTTTATTATATTTTGAAATAATCAGGAAACGTGCTTTTTCATCCACCCTGTTGGTTCTAATTGTTCAATAAGCTGCTGCATATAAAAACATACAAATTTATGTACTGCATCAGATTAACGGTTCATAAATGAAAGTTTTAGAGAAAATTCTTTGTCGAAAGTTGTTGACGAAGTTTTTTCTAACATTTGGAACATTTATATCTGTTGAAAAATGTTGATGGGAGACATAATTCATGCATAAAATTTTGAAATAGAACATTAAAATTGGTTACGACTTGGAATTCTGTTATACACGGAGAGAAATGTATTTGGAAAAATTACCATTTTATTCGTAAACTAGAACTATTCGGAAAAATCAGACAATAACTTATAACATAACTTCTAATCATTGCCATCTGTGATGGTAAAAATCCAAATTAATCTCGATTTTTACCATCACAGATGACAATTATTAGAAATTATGTTATAAGTTATTGTCTGATTTTTCCGAATAGTTCTAGTTTACGAATAAAATGGTAATTTTTCCAAATACATTTCTCTCCGTGTATTGTTTGCATTTTAGCCTCGACATATTTAGCGAATCAAACTCCAATAATATATCAATAAATAAAATATTGAAACACAGGTGGAAAAACCTCAATAACGAATAATGTCTATCTTATGTCCAAGTTTGGTTCTTTTGGAATTTTTATTCATGAGAATAAACACTAGAGCCGGAGTCGGAAATTTTAAGTGGTCCGGAGTCGGAGGCGGTTATGTGAAAGCTTCGAATCCGCAGCCTTGCTGTGACGGATAAAGTTCTTTATCTGAATTTAGTCCTAAAAGTACCACAATTAGAAGTATTTCTACAAAAAATTATGGTACTTTTGACGCGATAATCAGATCAATAGTTTTATCCACAACAGACTGACGCTGATCCTCCATAAATTATGAGACTTTTTGAAATATATTTTTTGCGTGTGTATTTCTGTCACTTTTCCATCAAATTCTTATTTATTTATCACCTGAAGGTACACAACGAAGAAATTTTATATTTGGATTTATTTGGATTGAGTTTTAGGTGGATCAAATGAACAATTTATTCCATCCAAATAAATTTTCATCCATTTCAAATGAGAATTCACTTGAATCAAGTGAAATTTTATTGGATTCAATGAAATGTCTGGTAGGTTCATATTTCAAGTAAACGATTTTTCTGTGTACATCTGGTTTCTTTTCATAAATTTTTGTACCTCTGCCCAGGTTTGGGCTTGAGAATAACGCTGTTATTCTCCCAAATCTCGTTTTACAAGGAGAAAAATGCAGGTCGAAAATATAGTAATCTTTAACGAAAATTTGAGAATATTTCTTCAAATCTGAGGATTTTTTTTTAAATGCATAATAAAGACAAAACGGTCCACTTTTCTGTGGAATTGTATTCGAACAACAATGAAAAATTATCATTACTTAATAAAGAATAGAGAAACAAATGACCTTTCCAAAAGTCGCATACGAAGTTTCACAAAGTGAATAGTAGGATATCGGAATTTTGTCACTATTTTTGTAAAATTTCACGCGCGACTTTGGGAAAGTTCATATGTTCCTCTATTTTTCATTGAGTATTGATAATTTTTCGTTGTTTTTCGAATACAATTCCACGAAAAAGTGGACCGTTTTGTCTTTATTAAGCATTTAAGAAAAATCCTTAGATTTTAAGAAATATTCTCAAATTTTTATTAAAGATTACTATATTTTCGACCTGCATTTTTCTCTGTGTAGAGGGAAAGTTCAACAAGAGGCATTGAGTCTCATACTATCAGTTTACATGCTATCTGGGTTTCAGGCTCTAAGTTGTCCCTCCCATGAAATTGAAAAATGTGATACGCAAAAAGAATGAAATGAGCAAAAAGGGGGGTTCTTTTAACCAGATTTGATCAATACAGTGAGGCGGGGTTGAGATGACACATGCAGTCAAGATTTAAGAAAAGTGAACAATAAGCCATCGTGAATGGCTTGAACAGCGGACGAGATACCCTGGATACGAGCCTGTATCAAGCCGCTCTACTTTGTATGGTTTTAGGTTGAATTATTTGCTCCAATACACAGAGTTTGAATATTTTCATTAGTATTGTTACCAAAATAAAGGAATTACAAATCGTTGAAAAGATGAATGGAATTCTCTTAAAATTTGATATCGAGTTCCGTTCCAATAAGCAGAGGAATATGAAGATGTGGGAATCATTTCCATTACGAGCCGAACGTGTGTGTATTCGACTACGTTCCTTCTATAACAGGTCCCCTGCAACCCTATAATAATATCATATTCGACCCTGGGCTGAGTTATTAACCTCTAAGGTTACAGAAATCACCCTTACGTAACGCCGGTGCTGCTAATATACTCGACCCCCGTAACTCGCTGTTAATTACCAAAGAAAACCTTGACTATATCCGCAGTTATACGTATTCGCACCCACGAATTTATTTGTATAGAAACCTCCTGTTACATTGTTATTTCGCCTCATTAGTCATCTCGATGTTTGTGAAGAGAAATTTGAGATTAAGCGCGTAATCATACTTTGAATACATACTTCGATAAATATGATGAGAGTTCAGATTACATTCTGGGTTCAGAAGTGCATACAATATTTTCTGATATTCTTTGGCTTACTTCAACCACGTATAAATTTTGTTGCTAGGACGCATTAGAATGTGAATTTGATGGGAATATTCGTAATCACATTAAAAAATGCTCAAGACTAAATAATGCTAATTCATATAAAATGAAATTGTATTGAGTGAATTTCAAAAGGGCCATCGGAGCTGACCAAACCCAATTGGTAGCCGTACAGAAATTCACCATTGGCGCAATATAGATCAAGTATGGTCTGGGCTTGGCAACCAAGCATGGAACAACACTAGAAAAACAACATCATTTCATGATTCATCAATGTGTTTTCCCAATGGAGCCCCATCATGGATGCAGAAATGGCAATGAAACAGACCATCATTGGGAAATAATGAAGAAATTTGTTTATCAATGTGTTTGTGTTGCGCCAATGATAAAACTGTAAAAAGTAATTAACCCAAAAATATATAAAAAGTATACGAAATTCACAATTTTCAATATATGTTATTTGTGATTTTATTGTATTTATTTTCCTGATTTATCTGCGAACAACTCGGTGTTTTTTTGTCGCTAAAGTTTGCCGAGAGAAGTATACACGATATGGATCAGCGGTGGGAGCCCTCTGGTGTAACCTGTAACAAAGAACGATTGACTGTTCTTCCAGAGGATTATTTGAGTCTCACATATTGATTGTATAAATCTCTCACTACTCCCGAGGAACACTCGATCAGTAACTTAGCTAGCAATTCAACTATCAAGAGTTCAAATTAAGGAGCATACCAATATTGAGCCATGCTATTACCAACGATCGGCGCTACATTGAAAAACAATTTTGATCCAGACTAGACCAAAGTTTGTGGCAATATTCAACCACGTTTCGAATCATTCTCACTTTCGATACGAATCTATCGTTCGTTGAATGTTGGACCAAGGATGAGCCTAGCAAGCGCCAAGCCTGGCGGAATTGTGAATCAATGGTAGGCTGACAATCAAAATTCGTTGAACACCGATATCGATGCAACATTATATTTATTGTTGATCAACATTGAATATTTATAGATTGTCAAGTCTTGCCTGTCAACATTGCGCCAAGCTATGTTCTATTGTCAGCATTGGCGAAACCTAAAAATTTTCATACGGGTAATGAATAAATTAACTTCCAATACACTGAGAGAAAAGCGACCTGGTCACGGTTATGCAAACCATCCTTGCATGGTCGAGGATCTATGGTTGCAGTGACCTGATACTCAGAAAAACAAATCAGAACCAGGTGAATCTGGTTGTAGTGATTAGATGAAATAGTCAAAGTCAAAACCAAGTACGTGACCTTGTCATGAGAACCAAATCTTTCTCTGAGTGTACACTTCAAAACATGACGAGGAAATTTGATGCTACAAAATCAGGCTTTTCCTCCATGATTTGAGGAAGTTTTCCCTCAGTTTTTGGAGAATACAACATCCGACTAGAGGGCTTCGCTCAGAAGTACAAATACCTCCAAAATTCGCTTCGTTCATTTAGAACGAATCGTAACCCAAATATGTTCGCTCCGGTCGCATCTTGAACATTTCAGATATGCGGGAACATATGAAAAGGCACACATCGGTTTTTCACTCATCCTAACAGGGTTTTACATTCGGCCCAACAATGGCTCATGACTGAGCCATAGCCAGAATTGATCGTGTGGTAATGGCACTTGTTAATGGGTCAATGGCACCCATTAGTGGTTGACTGCTGGATGATAAATTGGGCCCAACGATGACGAAAAGTAAACGGTCCATGATAGAATCCATCACTGGTTCCCAGATGAGCCGATTATCGACCTTGTCAGCCAGTGATGAGCCATATCTGGGGCAGCAATGAGGAATCAATCATCAGCTATTCGACATGAGCCACATATTTGTCGGTTCCCACGTAATCATAGGAACTTTCCACAATGTTACTGTAAAAAAATTCCTTCTAAAGATTCAGAAAATGTGGCTGTGATTTTTTACAATCACTTTCTTCTGCATTCTCAGAAAAGTTTTGCTGAATTCTAAGAAATATGACTTAGTTCCCAAAATAAGTTCTGAATGTCTGTTAAAGTTTTCTCAAATTCGGTAAATTTCATCTGAAAATTTAGATAACAGTGGTTATAAAGAATGAGTGTCATTTTCCAAAGTTCTAGAAGGCACTTTTTGGCGGCCCGAGCAAGCCTTATATCAGCACTCGCTAGGCCCTTACAAGTTCCCCGCTAGCCACTAGATTCTTTCTAGCCCTTGGCTAGATTCTCGCGAGGCCCTAGACAGTTCCATGAATGACGTTGCTGGGGGGTGTGTCTTCACAGTTTGAATCGATTATAGGAACAAATCGAAATTTTAGATTCACATAATCTAACGAACAATCGTTATTTTTGACTTTGAATTGACTTCTCAAAACTGATAACATCGTTCAAAGAATGTATAGCAAGATTTTTGGTATTTGAAAGATGAAGATTTTTATGAAAAGTTTTCTCAAATGAATTTGAAGCGCATTCAGTGTATTATTCCAAAGTTATCTGAAAACATTATATAATATATTGAGAATATCTTCCAAATGCTTCAAAGAAATGAAATTCAAAAACGTTTTTGATTTCATTGGTTATCGACTGTGTTTCATGACTGAGCTTCCTGACAATTAAAAAAAGTTCCAAATATAATATTCGGAGAGCCTGAAACTAATTGCCCGCCATTCTTCATATCATTTTCAAATGATTTAGAAACATGTTTCTAAACAACTGCAGAGTTCATACAACTGCCCTAGTGAAAATGAAACGTTGGAGCGTGAGAGAAGCGCGACGAACGCGTAAGCTAAGAGTCATTTGAGTGCAACAAAGAGTCATCTAGGAGTCATCTAGGAGTAATTTAGGAAGGAATTGGAACATTTTCACGCTTCATTTGTTTCGATACCCAGTTCCTTCAATCTTGGATTCTCATTAGGGTGAACTTGTCATAATATCAACCAGATTTTGAAAAATTTTCAAATACAAAAGTGCTCACACGCAAAGGTCGAAATTCTTTCTTTTTTCTTGCGAAATTTCTATATTTCATTTACATGGTTGATGTCAGTTTGAACAAAGTTAATTCGAGTGCAACCAAATATCAAATCCTACATCGACCATAATTATAAACCTTTTCACGATCCGCGATCTGTTAAAAAATATTCATGAAATGGGTCAGTAGTGACTGGTGGAATTGCTTTGATCGAAAACAAGTTGGTCGGAATGATTGGTCAAATAAAACAATTGGTCGAGACACATGAAGTCGAAAAAGAATTCATTGCTGAACATTTAATTGCGCGGAAGCCGCAATACTGAGAACAATTCATCAGACCAGCAAAACAATAATGAATCAATAATAATTCAATGATAACCCAATACCTCCATTACAATCCAATCTACACAACTCTCAAAATTCAATACAAACTCAATAATCCGGTAACATAATGATACTTCAATGCTCTTCCAACCAGTATATGAACATACGTGCTTGCCATTCATGAGCTGAAACGGGATGCCAGCGCTTTCAAATAATCGATTTTATCATCATACAAAACATCCTCATAATTTTGCACAATACTTTTTAGCTGTTCGTGACGATTTATTCTTTTCTTACTAACTGGAGAACCAGGAACACGACTTGCCTGTTGCAAAGTTTCAACGTCCTGACGGGATTATTCTTTTTTCCTCTGGTCACAGCTATATCATCAAGGCCCCGGGAATGCTGATTCTATAAGTCGATTGGACGCACTTAAGATGACTAACGAAATATTCCAAGAATAATATCATATTTCATATGAAATAACACATACATGTGTTACAACCCATATCAAAATTTTTAGGTTCCGCCAATGCTGACAATGGAATATAGCTTGGCGCAATGTTCACAGGCAAGGCTTGGCAATCTATAAATATTCAATGTTGATTAACAATAAATATAATGTTGCATCGATATCGGTGTTCAACGAATTTTGATTGTCAGCCTAACATTGATTCACAATGTCGCCAGGCTTGGCGCTTGCTAGGCTCATCCTTGGTCCAACATTCACCGAACGATAGATTCGTATCGAAAGTGAGGATGATTTGAAACATGGTTGAATATTGCCACAAACTTCGGTCTGGTCTGGATAAAAACTGTTTTTCAATGTAGCGCCGATCGTTGGTTATAGCATGGCTGAATATTGGCATGCTCCTTAATTTGAACTCTTGATAGCTGAATTGCTAGCTAAGTTACTGATCGAGTGTTCCTCGGGAGTAGTGGGAAATGTATACAACCGATATGTAATACTCAAATAATCCTCTGGAAGAACAATCAATCGTTCTTTGTTACAGGTTACACCAGAGGTTTCCCACCGCTGATCCATATTGTGTATACTTCTGATGGCAAACTTTAGGGACAAAACACACCGAGTTGTTTATAAATAAATGAGGAAAGCACAATAAAATCCCAAATAACTCTGAATTGTGCATACTTTTTATATATTTTTGGGTTATTATTTTTGACAGTTTTATCATTGGCGCAACACAAACGTATTGATAAACAAATTTTTCTATTATTTCCTAATGATGGTCTGCTCTATTGCCATTTCCGCACCAATGATGGGGGCTGCATTGGAACAACACATTGATAAATCATAAAATGATGTCATTATTTCAGTGTTGCGCCATGATTCCCAGCAAACACTGTAGTCAGGTTCTTTGAAGGACCAATATTGGCAGTGCCGGTGAAATGCTGGCATTGGTGAATATGTATTGGGCCTTTACAGGATGTGCAATGACACTCGATACATTGTTCTCCATCGAAGGGCCAATAATGGCATCACGTTCATTTCTGATGCCAGGAAATTACAGCAGAATTGTAATGACCCGATATGTTGCCAATGATGGCTCCCCGTATTATCGTACTGCCATCTGTTACGATTCTTATGAACTTTGTTGTTGTTGGTTTTATAACAGATGATCAAACCCATCCCATTAAATTAATATTTTATGAGAATTCTTCATCCATTCGAGAATGAATTTCTATATTTTAAATTGAAAATAAAATCATACCTAATATCATGTATCGAGTGAATTTTGCAGGTTTTATTCTATTGGAATATATTGTGAGGCGATGTGAATAAACGAAGTGATCAGGTTATGTGATTCACTATTCAATAACAACACATGAGAATATTCCATCAAACTTTGAGTAGTATAGACGTCTTTACCCGACAAAAAACTTGTTCGTGATGAAGATATTCTTTCCAACATTTGATTCAGTGTAAAAGTAGGAATGAATCAGTGTGTGGTTTCAAGTACCGTGGATTTATGATCAGGATATATTTTCAATAATTTTTCATTCACTACAACGCCAATTAGTGCTCCAACGAGGACGCAGGACTGGCAGCAGCGCGTCAGCCACTTCTGAACGTGATCATAAATGTGCAGCATTCCCAGAAGCGGTAGAAATTTGGATGGGTGACCGTGGACACAAAGAATTTCTTAGGATTCTTTCACGTTGGATTACAACGACATGTTTGAGGATAACAAAATCATTGCGGATGAATACCATTCCTCCAATAAATTTTTTTTTTCATTTTATAGTCTTCAATAAATTCATCGTTTTTGATTCTTGTTTAAAATAATATTGAATTCACAATGAATTCGTGTCTTGACATTCATATTCAATCAGTGGATAAAGTTTGGTGATTCAATGAAGGCATATAAGGTGTTGGTGGAATGTTATGTGGCCGAATGCTGGCCGGTGGGACATATACGCGCTGGGCCATCAAAGGCTGCCAATGGAGGACCATCAAAGCTATTGCTGGCATTTATTGAAGACCCAATACAGGGCCATCAGTGCAGTGTTTGCTGGATTGGTACGTTGCGCTATGCTAGCGTCAATGGTAAATTTCTGTCCTGGAATCATTCAATTCCACGGCGTAACCATTGAACGCAAACATAACCAGACAAGGACAGGGAAAACTCAATACAATATATACTTTGATGAACTTGACACAAATTTTTGATACCAACAAAACGACAACAAATGTGACTTTAGGTTATATAATTATCATTATATAGCCTACATTCTACGAAAGGAGAGTTCTCCTATCTATGAAAATATAGTATTGGCGTTGAGATATACATTCTGATAGCGACAGAAGATCCAGTGTTTCATGCAATACGAAGGAGAAGAAAAGATGAACAGGGAAAGGAAGACAGGGAAACAGAGAAAAATAGTTATAATTATTCTGAATAGAGTGGAATGCGGAGTCGAGGAGAAAAATTGAAGGCTCATACGAAGAAGGGGTATATGATTTGAGAGTCGCAGTTCATCAGAACAGGTCAGGGAGACACAATAGAGCACCGACCGAACAACGCTCGCCCAATTTCACTCAAACAGAAGCCGATTAATTCCACGGCATCCAATTTAATCCTCCAGCACTCCTATGGGTCTCGATATACACGTCAGTATTTTCTCCCCCATTCGTATATATCTCTACGCAGATCCATTATACATATTTTAAACTGTCAATCTCCTTTTATCTCTCTCTCTTTTTCTCTTCCATCAATCTATTTGTTGACGAGAGCTGCCATTTGAAATTATTCCAAATGGGCGGACGGATTAGACCCCTTACGAGGGGGTTTTATACATATGTACGTGTAGGGTAGATTATTTTACTCTTGAAGAGGAGTAGTGAGGGAACAATGAGACCTTACAAAAGATGCGAAACATTAGTATCAGGGGAGAGAAACGATGTACAATAGTAATCGAAGACTCAGAAGTAGGAATAAATATTTATCATAAAGAATTTTCTGGTTTTTTTTATTTCAATTATTTTACTAATGACATTTTTCAAGTATCCCAAAGTAATAAAAGTATAAGTCGAAGAACATTGTCATCTCCAGGGGAAGAGACTTTGAAGAACTTTGGAAGTTCACTCTCTTGGCTGTAGGTCTGGAAAAGGTAAGAAAATAAAAAGAGAAAAGACGCACTCTACCCCGCCTCCGGGTAGAGAAGCCGCCCATGAATTTCGGCTAATGAGAACATTTGGAGATACGTCAGTTCCAGTATGCTAATGGCCATACAGATGCCGATACAATTTCAAGATGAATCTCTCTTCATCCTTTCTTCCCTTCCCTTTAAACTGCCTACTTGGTTCCTTCCCTATTCCTCTTATTGCTGTCCATTGGAGTATCTTTCCGTTCAAGCCCCTTTATTATACCTGTCCACCACATCTCTACTTTAACTATTAAACTTTGCTGTATATATATATATATATATATATATATATATATACGCACACACACACAAACACACACACACAGATTATCCGATCACATTCGTATTTCGCCTATGTGAGAAACTGTATTATATTCTGTCTTCAACTGAATTCTCTCTCCCTCTTTTTAAGTTTTCACTTTTACTCCCATTTGCGCGGGTTTATATGAATTTCATCCTTGATGTCACAACTTCTCTTACAAAGTAAACAAGAAATAAATGAGTATTTGTGTTACGTAAATTACTGTCATCTATTAATTACGTCAGAAAATAATGACTATTCCACCGATGGCATTGCCAATACGGAATATCGTTGTGGAAAAATGATATTTATTTCATCGACCTTTATTCAACTGTTATGGACGTTCAGAGATTTATTAAAGCACGGTATAATATATCGTTACTTCATAATCCATTAATCAACTTACAAGTGTATTAAGGAAGCAGGTGTGGAGATAATAAATTATTAATCACAATAAATGAAAGAAATTGTTATATCAATGATATACGTTCATCATTATGTTCATTTTCTACTCAATATCGGAACTATACATCATCGTAGATCGCTACACAAGATTACCGAGGGATAAGTGTTCGTCCCACAATTTTTATAAATTCAAATAACCATTCCTGTGTAACAATCACATGAAAGATCTGTAAATTATATTTCTCACAGATATTGATATCCTCCTTGTGTATCGGTGATTTGTGATATGCGATTTGCAAGTCTACATATCCACAACCTTCAGAAGCCTCTCTTCTTTCATTCTATGCATTTTATCTTTTTCCCCTTATTTGCATATAAAGGCATTCCTATGCTCTTTCTCTCTTTTTCTGTTCCTTTCTGCTTCACTTGTAACCGTATAACTGTAAGTCCTGGTTGACAGGATCTGCCAACAATCTGGTATATATGATTTGCCGACTTCACCGACTTTGCCCGGTTTCAACTACATTACTTGTAATCAATTCACATTTCAATATACGTTGTTGTAATAGTCCATAAAGTATGTCGGCTAATATCAAATGAATTTCTTCTTCTTCTGCATCGGCTGTCTTCACATGACAATTGGAAAATTTACGTGATCGTACAGCTTAATCAAAACGAACGATGGGAATTTCTTTTTTTTCTCAAGGTGCTGCACGAAAACTTCCAAGTATGATGTATTCTGATGAATCGAGTTTATTTTCTATCATTACGAAATGTTGAGACCAGTATGGAACGATTTATGTTGGAAATATCACATCAGATGGAAGTACGAGGCATAATTTCATATTCTTCTATATTCACAACGATTCACCACTCGTATATAAAAATTGCCAGAGTTAACACATGGCTCGGTACTGGCAAATTTTTATTTGCTCGGCTTGGATAAAAACAACTGTTCTTCAAAATTTTTACTGTCTTTCTATTCCAGGTAAAAATTCAACATGAGCGTTAGGCTGGCGCAAGGGTCGCCAAGATGGGCTGAGCTTAGGTTACCAGGCATGGCGCAACTCTGAAATGATAACATCATTCAAGCCACAGCCAACACCCAGAAAAAAAGCATACTCCAAATGCAAAGGAGCCCTTCACGCTTCTAACGCTGTTGCTATAACGTGCTTTCAACGCATGGTAACATGCTCAGAAGGCATGGGGCCTCATGCACAAAAAGCATGGGCTCGTGCGTCAAAAGCATGGGCTCATGCATTTAACGCACGTTATAATAAATGCGTTAGAAGCGTGAAGTGTTCCCTTGCGTTTAGAGCATGCTTTTGCTCTCGGTGCAATAGTTTCTACAATCCAGGCCGAACATTGGGGAGAGACTTGTCATAGCATATGCTATACCAATGGTAAGCCATAAAAAAATTTCTCTGCCAAGGATGAGTCAACGCTGTCGCAATCTTGCGCTAGTGTTGAGCCCATCCAATACGAACGGTAATTCTTATGCTTTATTGTAGTTGAAAATAAAATAAAATGAAACACCCATTCTATAATTTTTCCAGGGAATTTAGAGAAGTTCGGCGTAGAAATTTTCTGATCAGTTTGAACCAATGAATGCCGCCAAATCCGATGATCTTAGTGTTGAAGTACCTTTAGAAAAGTTTTTCCTATTGATTTCCATAAACTTGCCAAAGTTCCATGTTCTTTTCCATGTTTCGAGGGAAAAACAGGGAAGAGAACAAAGAAATTTGGCATGAACGAGGGAAACTTTCTTAAGGGTGGGCGCGTCCAGAAACAGATGCAGAAAAAATTCCCTCCTGAAGAGTAAAAATGCTGCAGGTCCAACAAGAGTGAAATTCCACTTCTCAAGAATCAGTTTTCACTCCATAAGAGAGAATTTTCACTCTCTTGGAGTCAGAATTTCACTCCCGTGAGAGAGTGGAATTTCACTCTTTGAAGCGAGTTGATATTTCACTCTGATGGCGTGAGAATACAATCTTATGAAGTAGAATCTCACTCTCTAAGAGTGAATTTTCACTCTGAGGAATTTAGAGAGTATATATTCATTCAATGCTTACACGGAAAGATCGGGTCTATTAATATTTAGAGAAATGACTGTCAATTTAGGGAAAAAGAGGATCGCTGAAAAATATTCGTAATGAGTTCACTGAAAATTCGTATCGTCGATCTATTAACAATAATTGATAGTTTCACTGTGAAAAATACCAATAAAACTATCAACTGTTAATATTTTGACCACGAATTTTTGGTAGACGTCCTACGAATATTTTTCAGCGATCCTCTTTTTCCCTAAATTGACAGTCATTTTTCTGAACCTTAATAAATTCTTTCTAAATATTAATATACCCGGTCTTCCCGTATAGTTCGCTACTCGCGAGAAGCGGTACTCTAGTAAGAGTTATTGCAATTCACCACTTGAAAAGGGAGTCTCACTTTGGGCTAAGCTGTCGCTTCAACTGAGTCAAGCTCCCGCCTAAGTTGAGCAACACTATTGCCCATGCTGAGCCAAGCTACCACCTATGCTTGGTGTAGCATGAACATCTACTGCCATCCAAGGTTGCCTAATGCTCGAAACAGTGTTCCGCCATGCACTGCAAACTCTCGAGTAAAATCATTTTTTCTCCTTCACTCTGTAAATCCGAATCAGTGAAAAGTACTGAAAATTAGTGAATTTCACTGGCGAATCAGTGCTATGTTTGCCACTGATTCACAGAGCCGGATTATCCCGTAGGCCAACCGGGCCATGTCCCGGGGCCCCGCTTTTTAGGCGGCCCCCTATTTTTGATTGAATAAAAGATAAGTTCAATCAATTTTTAAAACAAGAATTCTCTTTCAAAATATTCTCAGGTTTTGTACTCGCTTTTGTTTCAGAATTTTAAGCGAATAAAATTTCATAACGGATTCAAATTTTCGTTTGTGAATTGTTCTCATCCAGACAGCACACAAGGATCCCAAATGGGTATTGAGAATGCCCAATATACTTTTTGGAATTCATGTCACCTATTTTTCATTGTGATTTTAAAAATTAATAAATTCAATTAAGATTTTGTGCTGAGGGTCTTATCTTATCTAAATGTTATATTATTGAATTTCTTTATCTATTCGACTCATTTAGAAAATAAATACATTTCGGATGTATTGAAAGTGTATTGGATATATGCATATATATCAAATAGAATTCAGAATGAGAGTTTGTACACCAGATGACACATATCTTTCGTTTGAATTATCTAATCGTTATGGAATTTTCATCACAATTGTAGGAAAGATAAATGATGGTCCAATATCAATTTTAAGCTAATTCATCCAGAGCAACTGAATAGGCAATCATCCGATTACAATGAAACTTATATCTAAATAGCACACAGTAGATGTAAAAGTCAATGATTCACATCATGTAGATTTCAAATAGAAATAGAGCAAAAAAAAAGGTAAAATCTGAGCTTTGAATGGAAATTTTGGGATTCTTGTATTGCCGCTATTGCGTAGGTATATTCCACTTAAATTATTTGATTGAGGTAGAATTATGATCACATTATGGACCAAAGTGATAGTGATTCCATGTCAATCTGATTCATTTATAGGAATGGAGTGAGAGTGGGAGAGGATATAACCAAAAACTGTGATTTTTTGCAAACGTGTATATCTTTCAACGTTAAAAAACCAAACGTTTTGATCATCGATCACAATCAAATTTATACCCTGCTTCTGTAACGATTTCATTATGATATTTTTGTATGATTTCCATTCAAATCGGCGAAGAGATTAGGCTTGAATGATAACATTTCATTTGCAATTTGCATCATTTATTATAAAATAATAAATATAATATGTAATACTTGAAATTAAGAACTGGATTAGAAATACGAAAGCCTTTTGTGTGTCTATCAGCGAAATATTTTGAACTGTTTGCCTTTGCACAGTGCGTAAATGATAATTATAATGACTATTGAGTTCAATTTTTTTGTTAATGACAAAGGGGGCCCACCAATTGCTCGCCCCAGGGCCCCCAGCAAGCTCAATCCGCACCTGCTGATTCATCAGTGGGTTTCACTGATTCTCAGTACTTTTCACTGATTTGGATTTAGAGAGCAGGCAATGTTGGTTGAAAGATGGGCAAGACGTGGTGCAATATCTATCAATGATGGATCAACGGAATTGATTTACTCACCGCCCATATTGGTACAATGTTCAGACCATTGAAAGCCACCCTTGCCCCTACATAGATTGCTCTGGCTTGACTGCCAGCCTTGCGCCCAGCTATATTTTATCCTCAGCATTGACGAAGCCTGAAAATGTTTAAATGGGTAGTTCACTAGTTTTTCAGCAGTATCAAATTAATATTATTTAGAGATTACGCATTCTGCAGAGAAGTACTATAAAAATGTGCAGAACCAAATCAGAGTTGGTAGTGTACTGGGTAGTGTACCACAAACAGACGACACTGCTTCTGCATCGATGCAAAAGTTTTCCCCGGTGAAATCAGCGTTCAACTCGGCTTTCCAGCAACATCCCTTGGCATGTGTGTATAATGGGATTCACACTGTTCTAGCAAGGCCCCATGCTGCCTACATGGGCCGAAATTCATACATGCTGGAGATAATTACTTGAGTCAGCCAAAGGTGTACTAGTACCGAGTCAGAGTTGGAGGGATCATTCAACATATCAGGCAGATTTTAATTGCTGGAATATGATTTTTTTGGTTCTGACATTCACCACACGGAGAGAAAATTTACATTGTAAATAATTATTTTGCTACCACATACCCCTAGTTAAAGAATCCCATTGATCCGATTAAGTTTCATTGATTCCGATGCAGAAAACTGATTCAAACCCATTCAAAATTGATTCTCAATGGGTTTGAATGAGTTTTCTGCATCGGAATCAATGAGAATCAATTGCTTCAATGAAATTTCTCAACCTGGGACGGGACAGACTTACCTACATGATACCATTTAGTTAGACACTTTCTAAAAATTACTATATTTGATAGTACCAAATGAGAGAACTATTCCATATTGTGTGCTTGAAAAACAACATTGCAACGTTGGAATCCATTTCGTATTGACTCTTTTAGCGTGGAAAACACAACCAAGATTTAAAGGAATAAGAAGAACGATCAAAATCATTATATATTCGAGTATAGAGGAGACCGGGGATGGTTGACCACAGGGGTAAGTAGACCAACGCCGGAAATCTCGGTGAAGACGCGAGTGTCGCGTTTTTCAACTACAGCTGAATAATTGTTCTTATTAACCGGTTCAGTGGTCAGGGACGCTAAGTCACTGTCGCGTATTGTTGGGGAGTAGTAACACATTTCCAGTTTATGGACCATGTAAGTAAAATTCATCTTCCGTGCATGCTTTGCTGTGACGTAGACAAATTTATTGTTAATTACTTTCCTAGTGATCCAGGTATTGATTTGATAGCTGTTCTTCATATGACATAACATTATTCTCGAGTCATAAGTTGTAAGTTAAGTTTTATATCTGATCAAACACAAAAATGACGTTTGGGGCTAGTTGACTAACTACCCGCTTCAGGGCTGGATAAGTGCCCAGCTGAAAATTGACCATGGGCGCTAGGTTGCCGCAAGGCTCACCAAGATGGGCCGAGCCTAGGCTACCAGGCATGGCGCAACTCTGAAATGGTAACATCATTTCAGCCTCAGCCCATTTGTTTCCACAATCAAGACCCAACACTGGAAACAGGGTTGTGATAGCATATGCCGTCAATGGCAGACCATACAAAAATTTGTTCACCAAGGATGAGCCAACGCTGTAGCAATCTTGCGGCAGGGTTGCGCCCATCTCATGCCAATGGTCACTTTTATTTTTTATTGTAATTGAAAATAAAATAAAAAATCCATTCTATCATTTCGATTGAACGAAATGAATGTCGGAGAATTTCAACATGTAATTTTTCTGATTAGTTTAAACTGATGAATGACGTAAATCCGGTGGTCCTGGCGTAGAAGTAGGCGGGTCTGGAAACAGATGAAGAATTATTTCTGTCATGGAATCTTCAAAGGAGACTTATATATTGATTGAATGCTTGGTTCGCCACTCGCAGGAAACAAGCATCACTCTGGTGAGAGTTATTGTAATTTGCTGTTTGAGAAGGAAGTTTCACTCTTAGCCAAGCTATTACTCAAGTCGAGTCAAGGTAACGCCTAAACTGAGCGAGGCCATCGCCCAAGCTGAGCCAAGCTATTGCCCAAGCTGGACCGAGCTACGACCCATGCTTGGTGCAACATGAGAATCCATTGTCATTCAGAGTTGCCTAATGCATGGAGCAGTGTCCCGCCAAGCCCTAGAGAGCCTCTGTTGAAAGCATGCGTTTTCCTTCAAGCAATATTGGTTGAAGGATGGGCCAAGCGTGGCGCAGCCAATGATCAATGATGGATCAACGAAGTCGATTTATGACTTCCCATATTGGTACAATGTTTAGACCATTGTCAACCATCCTTGTCCCTACATAGATTGCCCAGCTTTGGCTGGCAGCCTTGCGTCTAGCTATATTCCGTCGTCAGCATTGGCGGAGCCTGAAGATTTTTATATGGGTGGTTACCCCGTGATCTCACACTAATTACTACACGGAAAGACCGAGTTTACTAACATTCCGAAACATAACTACATATTTAAGGAAAAAGAGCATCAATCCAAAATTTTCCTAGTGATTTTACCAAAAGTATGCAGGGCATATCCTAAGGAAATTTAAGAACTAACCGAAACGGTGGACACTCGATTTCTGACTCGAAAGAAAATTCCTGTGTGACCAGTATTTCTCAAATCATTTGACCCCACACAGCACTAGAGCCCCAAAAGAATTCTTGAAGAATTCTTATTGAATTGATTGGGTTCTTTATGAAGTCTTCGAGAACCCTTCTAAGGCTGTGGTGCTATGAGAGATAATTCCTCAATTTTACTTTTGGCATAAAGTCTTATTTGTTCAGAATGAATATCACTACTGAACTACTCACTATGTTGCGGAAGTCTGAAGCGTTTATGAAAATGAATTATCAATCGAATAACAAAATACTCTGCTGTTGGAGACCCAAAATTCTAAGGAGTTCACTCGAGAAGATCAACATCAATAATTATTCAACAGATTTTGTAAATTCGAATGTTTGGTTCGTTTTTATAGACGATTCGAACTTCAAGAACATGACTTCAAGACTTCAAGAACATATATCCCTTGATATGAGGAGAAAGGATCATTCTGTAACAGGACAATATTGAATACTCGATTTAAAAAAAGAAAAAGGAAAACATTCCACTGAAAATTAGGTAATTTCTTAAGAAATAACCGTTTTAGAACTGATCGTTTTCTTTTAGAACTAACTTTTTGATAAGAACTGACCCTCATAATATGCCCTATTGACATTTCTATGATTAATTTCGAACAGCCTAATAGCGTCTCTATCAATTTCAGTAGTTTCCATACGCATCGGTATTGAAGCAGAAAAAATATACATATCCTTGCAAAAACTTGGTCAACTATCCTCGGTCTGCCCTACGTTTGAGAAGCAGCGCTTTCAAAACCCCGGTAAAGCAAAATTCGAAAACTTGAAATAAGTGATCAAATGATTCATAGTAAATCAAAGAATACAGCGATAAAATATCTCAAAAGACTTCGACTCAGGTTTAGTAGAGTAGAACACGTTCGTGAATAATCAAAAGAACATGAATTAGGAAATGAATGAAATACCTCAAAAAATTGATAGCAGAAATGCCCTATTTTCAAAGCGTTGGAAGGAATATCCAAAGTATGAATAAATGAATGAATCGCTCTAAAATGGGTTTATCAATTCCCAAACAGATTGCCATTGACATATAAAATCACGCAAGAACATACAAATGTCTTCTATCTTTCATCTAGTCGTAAATTCTTCCTGAACTCCAAACGACGTCGCTATCTGGAACAGACACTCTAGTGTGCTCACTCCATCGGCTAATTACTATGTACGGCAATGCTTTTGAGTTTACCGAGAGATATAGATTTTCTTTTCATCTTATTATATGCGCTCCACATTAGTTATCCGAGTCAAAGAAAAAAGATTTCACTTCTGTTTATCGAGTAAAAAATTAATCAATTTACCGTTGAAAGGAATATGTATCGGTCCTTCGAATTCATACACATTCACTTGGCTTCCTTTATTGCGTTTTCCATCTACCCTTTTTTCATTTCCTCCTACGTCTTCTCTTCCTCCTCTTCTTCCTTTCGCGCGTTACATCAGCGTGGTTCACATCTGAAGCACGCCGATCTTCACACGACCTCGTAAAAGGCCACTTCGTTCCTGCTCGATTGGAAAATTAATTATGGTAAATAAGAGTGAATGAAATGGGTTATAAAACTAAGAAATTTAAATCGGAAGCTCGAAGGGAATTCATTCGGAAGGGGATTGAAAAGGTTTTTCACCAAAAAAATTTGTAGATTAATATATAATTCGGTTCGATTTTAGAGTAGAACGCTAAACTACATTTCGAAAGAAAGAACAGATCATGGGGTATGAATTTTTATTTTAAAACCTCTTCCAACGTATTACGCGTTTCCAATGAAACAACAGTACCGAATTCCTCTCAATATCTTCTCTTATCTCGAATCCCAGAGATGTGAAAATAAAATACTTAAAATTTAAATAGATGAAAAAAAAAAGAAGAGAGGAAGAAACACGATGAATTTCAAAACCCGCTTTAATTCAAATCATTTCGTCTTCACACTGCATATCGAAGCAAAAATTAGAAATTCATATATCCACTCTATCTTCTAATAGAAATTCCACTAACAACCTCGGCCGACCGTTTCGAAAGATTAATGTGAGATGTAAGTGCGTGACAAGAATATCCAGATTTCTTTGAATTTTATTTTTCATTTAATAACTCTCTTCCTTTTCAAAAAATGTATAATTCCTTCGTTTCAATATCTTACTTACATGGGAAGAATTATCTTTATTACACTTATCTATCATCGTCTCTTCGTCGTCGAAATCATTTGGAGGTTTCTCTTTTCTCTCTCTTTTTCTATCTCCTTTATCATCCCATCATCTTCGGATATTTATAGTCTTCGAAAGAGTTTAATGCTCTTTAAGTAACATGAAATTTTTATTTTATCAGATTATAAATATTTGGTCTTGTTTTTATTCTTGTTCTCGCGGTTTGACGAAAGAAGGAAGAAAAAACATGACTTTCACGACAAAAGGATGATGAAGACCTTGAGGTTCTGGATGATTTACAATGGGCGATGAGAATTCCTCATATTTCCGAAGTTGGAAAAAAAATCAAAGAGAAACAAAAACGAAGTGTGGAAGAGTAACGAGGAAAAACTGTTAAGTATGAGGGAACGAGGGGGAAAGAAGAAGAGGCTTAGGTAAAAAAATTGGTACTAGGGAAGATGTGTGAGCAAGTAAAAGTGCGGACGTTGTAAATTACGTTCAATTCTAGATCGTAAAACCGGATGTCACGGTCTACCACCTTGACGACGCCGATCGCAAGAGAATACCATTTAGGGTTCTCATAAATTTTAATCTGCTAGTTCAAACGCAAATACAATGCGTAGGAGTTGGGAATTAGAAATAACTGGTCAAAATTTCATTTTCCGAGGAGAAATGAAAGACAAATTTTCGTCGAATTCTTTCTTCCTTCGTGCTTATCAATCTCCCTATCCACATGGAGAGAAGAAAATTGTACCAGTTACTGGAAATTTCAGCGATCCACTCAAAAACAAATAAAAACACAGTTGGAGAAGACTTCAGATGATTGCGAAATAGTCGTAGAACAATCATTCACTGGATCAATGGTGAAAGAATTTTGAAAGTAGTTCACAATGTATCCGAGTCATTCAATTTTATTATTTTTCAAAGAGTTTCCAAATGGGTGACAAATCCTCTTGAGGAACACTTGAAACACTACAATATCGATATCATAACACTGTCGTGATAATGTATTTGAAATAATCCTGGAGTCATCTCCGGACTGTCACTATATACCCAGTGAACAATATGTTAGCATCAAGAATTCTCAAAGATCTCCAAAATATATGTGAGAGGTCAGATAGACCTTTCAGAAGGTTAACATAAAGATATCAGAATCCCTAGTAAAAATAATTATAGAGACTGTCTAGCACCTTTCAAGGTACACGGTAAAAGGAAAAACTTAATTTCGATCAAAATATGAGCTGAATTCAAGATGTGGCCGAAAGAAGACACATTAGACTTAAAGTCAGCTACTGGAAAACCTTCTGAAACTCAAACAAGAATACAGCGTACATTAATCTCTATGGAACTGAAATTGAAACTGATTTTGAACTGAAATTCAAAGCGAATTGTTCTTGATGAATGGGTTCGTCCATTGTTTTTTGTTTTGTTCTACTCAACATAGCGTTACCTATCGACCATGAGGAAATAATTTGTGTTTATTCAGAGGATGCACTGTAAAAAGAAAGTCTTAAATTCAGCTCATTTCATGGCTGAATCTATGATGCAAACAAATTAAGCCGAAAAAACAATCGCCGACACAATGGAAAGAGCATTGTCTGAAATTAAGATGCAAACAGATTAAGACTTTCTTTTTACAGTGTGCAACAAAAAGTTCCCTGTTGTGTGAATTTATTCACTTCACTTGTTGACTGTTCAATTATATCGTGCTCGTAGTTTTTGAAGATTGAACGGGATTCCACCTCATCCCCTCTCTCCTCATCGGGGGAATCGAACCCACGTTGTTGCTGGAATAATCTGCCTTAGTCCTTTGCGTTTACCCACTTCGCCATGGTACCGTTTCGATCGACGCATGGGATAAATCATTTCATAATACTATAATTTGATAGTATGTGTAGTATGAAGTCGATGATAAATTTGGAAAACATCTCACGGGAACTGAGAATTGGCGTAAATGGGAATACCCCCGGGAGTTTGAATTAATTCCAATTTGTGTTGTAATGTTGAAAATCCATTAACAGTGCAGAAAATCCAATGACAATCTTTTACGAAAGTGATATTAAAAATTCTTACCGAATTTGTTGAGCACCTCGAGTAATAAATAAAAACCCTGAAATAATTGACCTGAATTGAAATCGTACTCAATTATATGCACATATATGTATATGTGTACACATCAAAAATTGTAACACTAAGAATGAAAAAATTTTAATTTTATTTTCAGATATTTATGACTGGATTATCCATGAAACTCTGCATGGCTGCACATAAGATATGCATTGCTGACAATCACCACATTATCCGATTTAATTAAATTGAATACGGCCATAACTCTTTTTCATTCCATATTACGGCTGAAATCTTAACATTGCTGATTTCGAGCCTCATCTGAATTAAGATTTACTTTTTACTGTGTCCTAGCAGTGAAACTGGTCATTAGAAAGGGACTTGACATCAACGATGAGGTAGCTAGAGTCATTTCTGCTAGGGATGTTATAAGGTGCGTCGATTTCTCAGGGAAATAAGAGATTGCCACAATGTTATCCGAACGAACTCTGTGAGAGGATTTTTTTCTGAGATCTCAGAAAGATGATCCCATTCGGATATCGATATGATAACATCGACAGAGCTTTTTCAGAAGATCACTCAAACAGCTCTTCATGTCATAAGTATTCACTGGATGGTCTAGAAAAAGTCTTTGAATAGTCCGAAAACAGTCTGCAGATCGCTGCTCTCGCCTCCCGAACAGATTTGAAGTAGTTGACAAACAATTCCACGACAGTCTTGAAATCCCAATAAACACACGCACGTTTTAAAAACGTCAAAAACAGTCGATAACCACACGTTGTGAATTAGTAATATTCTTGCGTTGATTCAACGTAAAAATGTCGCCGCAGATCACGTGCTTTTCAACCATAAAATAAACGTCATATCAACGGTTTGAACATCGCGTTTAAAAGACGTAAAATATTGACGTGTCCTAATGATGGTTCTAAAACGTGAATTGAATCCAACAAATTTTTTTTTCAAACTTTTCATTCAATATCGAGAACAATAGTATTTCTGAGTATGACAGAATTTGGAAAGTATGCCACACTATTTACTATCTTGCTCTTTGTTGAAATTTTAACCGTTGTTCGGTTTCGTTCGAAATTTTGAGCGGAATATCTTCAATTGAAGTTCAAACACAAGGTGTTATAAACACATTTCCAACGCGTGATTGAAACCCGTTCAAAACACGTTTTTTGAGGACGTCCTTTGATGGTTATTTTTGAATATTAGTGTAAATTACACGTCATCAAAACGTAATTTCTGGTCGTCTATTTCCCTATCAAATTTCAACTAAAAATCAACGTTATGAAATCAACGACTAACGTCCGTTTGACAGTCCAACGTTCTTCCAACGTTGAAATAACGTGTGTGTGCTTATCGGCAGTTTCAAAACCATATTCAAAGGATGCTGCATCGAGTATAAAAATTTTTATATGATCTTTGTACATCTCCCAAACAATTATCAAACGTCGATCAAACTGTTCATAAACGCACTTGGAATATTCCCAAACAGCACCGAGAGTTCTCAAAACGTTTTAAAAACGTATCCATAATCCCACAGATGTTGGTTCCCATAAGTATATTTTCTAAACATCTTGAGAACATTCATCCAATGTGCTGGGAAACACGTTTTGAGGACATTGTTCACAAATGCTAGGGTACGTTTCCAGAATGTTCTCGAAACTTCATATGAAAACTAAGTATTTTATTCTAACCTTTATAAATTTATATTTATAGTTTTACCAGGGACGAAAGTATCAAACAATTATAAAAGTATGTTTTGTATTGAATATTTGGGAAGATTTCATTTCAGAAGTCCAAAACTATTGGCAGAATATGAATCATCAACAATTAAATCAATATATTAAAATTCACATAACCTCAAAATTGAGGCGAAACAAAATCTCATTATATACAATGTATTAACAAGATGCAAATGTAATGTATTGAATCTATCGATGGAGGCCCCACCGCAGTTCATTTACATCGGCTCCAAATGAAGAATATTGAAAGATTTGGCACAAGTTTGAACATTAACAAATTCTCATTTTCAATGTCTCATAAACATTCCATGAAAACCTAAATAAAACTATACCAGACATTCGTACATCCCTGGTATATACATGCGATGTTTCCTGAACGTCCCGAAACATTTTCAGAACATTCCAATGTTTCAGAAGACGTTCCAAGGATATTGATAGAACCTCCCGGTGCTGTATGGGTTAGAATCAGGATATCATAATACCGTACACAGTAAAGAATGAAGTCAGGTGAAAGATCCTTTTCGGATGGTGAAATAATCGAGTGTTGAAATGGACTTTGCTGAATGTTTTTCTTCAATACTCAGCTGCATTCAGGACGTTTGGTAAAAATTTTACCTCTCTCAGTGTTGAATTTTACTCGCCCCAGTGTAAAATAATGTAAAGACATACGAAACGTCAACACACGGAAGATCCCATACAGGAAACCCCGATAATGTGAACACAGCCACTAATCGGCCCATGTATGGCTATCATTGAATGGCCAACAATGGATTCATATCATTGGCACAAGTGTGGCCCACCACTGGCTGATAAGGAAGGTCAGTAATGAAAATAGCTGATAATCAGCCGATGTACGGCTATGGTAAACGGCCAACAATTGATTCCCCGTTACTGGCTGAAATATGGTCTATTACTAAGTGAAATGGATTTCAAAGTTAAATGAATTGTATTCGTAATCACCCGTGAAAAAGGTTTGTTTTGGCCTTACTCCTATTACGCTGAATAAATAATTCACATCCATTAAATACTTTTTACTTGATTCAAATGAATTCTTATTTATATAGATAATCAATTACTTTAGCATGTAAATAACAAAAAATTTGAAGGAATAAACAACTGAATTCAACTGATTTATCGAGAGTGCTTTTGACTCGTATAATTTTACATTTGAGATTGTGGAAATATCGGGCATGCAAATCTATTCAGAAAAAAGAACATCCATTTCTGATCTTGTGAAAACTGGAATGACAAATTTCCCTAGAACAAAAACAAAAAAGTGTTTTGGGTCACACTTAACCACTCATTTTAACTAATACTGAACCAATTATTCTGGAACGCAGTCATATCACCATTGGATATCATTATTATTATGCCCCAGTAATCCGCCATTGGTGGCTGACATTCGAACATTATCCCGAAATTTCTGGCCATAAATCGGGATCATTTAGCCCCATTACCGGGCCAATCAAAAATTTCATACATGGCCCATTATTTATTGCCATTACTGGACCCACGTTATCATCCAGCAATTAACCATTGATGAGCCATTAATGGGTGCCATTAACGGGCGAAGGACGCCGTTTGTGGTCCAGTAACGTGCCATTATTGGGCCAATCGATGAACCCTGTATGGGATTGTGAAATACACTTGCCGTCCATGGTAGAAAAAACGCACTTCAGCGTGTGGACCTGTACGAACCACTCAGAGTGTTAAATTTCATCCTCAATTTTTTACTGTGTGATAATAATATCTTTATGATAATACTTATAGACACTGAATACCTTCGGAAAAGCCTTGGAATAGCCTGGTCTGAGAATAGTCGTGCGATGACCGTCTGAAGATATGCTGCTGTGATGTCAAGAATGGATCTTCATTCTGGTTTAAATCATTTGGAAATAGTTTCAAAACAGTCCTTGAATCATCATGTATATCAAACACATTGCAACAAGAACGGTGATTTTGCTCGAATCAATCACCATTTCTTCTCATCTGGTACTCTACTTGAATTCAATTACAGATAATATGGTTTTCCACCGATAACTTTATTAGGACTCCATAGGAAGCGTTTATCCCGCGGCTTCCGGGAAGACCCTGAATTTTTCTGGGTTTTCTCCCACTTGATAACTTCACCGAACGTCGAAAAGGAGTTCACATGTTTCTAATACACAGGAACTTTAAATAGCTGGTAGTTAACAGGAATCTAAGGACTGAGATTCTGAGTATAATGATTTGTATAATGTTTAAATCGATTTGCAGGGCATATGGAGGAACATTGAAGTGGGACATTTATACAAAATTCTAGAATCGGTGTTTCATTTTATTTTATTTCTAACTACATTAAAACATGAGAATAACCATTGGCATTAGACGGACGTGACACTGGCGTAAGATTGCAACAGCGTTGACTCATGCTTGGCAACGAATTTTGTTATGGTTTGCCATTGGTGGCATATGCTATCCCCGATTCCCCAATTTCGGGCCTGGATTGTAGAAACTATCCCATACAAGAATTTTTAGGTTCCACCAATGCTAACAATAGAATATAGCTTGGTGCAATGTTGACAGGCAAGGCTTGGAAATCTATAAATATTCAATGTTGATTAACAACAAATGTAATATTGTCAGCCTACCATTGATCCAAAATTTCGCCAGGCCTGGTGGTTGCTAAGCTCATCCTTGGTCCAACATTCACCGAACGATAGCTTCATATCGAAAGTGAGGATGATTTGAAACGTGGTTGAATATTGCCAGAAACTTTGGTCTAGTCTGGATAAAAATTGTTTTTCAATGTAGCGCCGATCGTTGGTAATAGCATGGCTCAATATTGGCATGCTCCTTAATTTGAACTCTTGATAGCTGAATGTCAGTGATACCAGATATGTTGAGATCCAACGGTCTACATCCAATCAAATACTTCTGTTAATTGGAATGACCAATATATTCCGGTCTTGGCGCTTTTGTTCTCTTGTTTCTGGCAACACAGGCTGAATTGCTAGCTAAGTTATAATCATGATGATAATAATACCGGTCGAGTGTTTCTCGCGAGTACGAAGAGATGTATACAAGGAATAATACTATATAAGACTTAAATAATTCTCTGGAAGAACAGTCAATCGTTCTTTGTTACAGGTTACACTAAAGGACTCCTACCGCTGATCCATATTGTGTATACTTCTCATGGCAAACTTTAGCGACAAAAAACAGCACCAAATTGTTTACAGATAAATGAGGAAAACACAATAAGATCCTAAATTACATATATTGAAAATCGTGAAATGCGCATACTTTTTATATATTTTTGAGGGAATTATTTTTTACAGTTTTATCATTGGCGCAACATTGATGAACACATTTTTCTATTGTTTGCCAATGATGGGCTATTCCAATGCCACTCCCGCACCAATGATATGTCTCCATTGGAAAGACACATTGATAAATTATAAAATGATGTTATCATTTCAGTGTTGCGCCATGCTTGGTTGTCAAGCCTCCGCCATACTTTATCTAGATTGTGCCATGCTGGCGCTAACAGTAAATTTCTGTACGGGCCTTATAGGACTATATCCCCAATCATCATGCAGTTTTTGATCGACACTGAGAGATTCTAGAAATGGAAATTGTTGGTTTTTCTAGAACACCCCTCATATGTGAGAAAAAAGTTTCTGTTCTTTTTGTTTGCAGATACGGTTTTTTGGCTTAGGACGGCAGTATAGGCACACCTTTTGGTGCTTCATTATTCAATTGAGCAGGAATCGTAGCAGAAATGTTCTTTTCAGTACAATTTCCGTTAGATCAACTTATGATGATCATGAGTTAGATGGGAATACCAGTAAGAAATTCCGAAATTGTACTGAGGGACATCCCTGAATCGTAAACACATTTATAAATGCTACTTTATTCTTGTTGGTGTAGTATGGAACGCAAGTAGGAAAATTCTAATTATTGTATACAATTTGTGCATAATTGTATGCAAGTTATACAGGGTATTTTAGAATTTATCATTCGCATTTTTGCGACACATCATGCAGCCCTAATGCAATAAGTTTCCATATAAAAAAAATTATTTTGCCACGCAATTTTTGAGATATGAGCATTGTTGCATTTTTTTTTCAAATCCAAATCACTCACAAGCATAGCGTGCTACATATTTAAGCTCGACGTCATTCGGCAAGTTGGAAAACGACGGATTTCTAGGAAAACAATTGAAATGTCCTATCATTTTTCAATTCTCAGTACTTCGAGTACTTTATACGCGTTTGCCGCACAGTTCTACATATATTGGATGCGGAGCCTACTCTAAACAATTTATCAACTCTTACAACATAACCAAACGGATTTTTTTACGTTTACTTTCTTCACCCTTCATTCCATTGCCGCATTGTCTCCTGAAGCAAGTAAAAGAAGACGAGTATGTGTTACATATATGGTATGTACACGTGGTACTAATAAATTACATTCACCGTGCAACCACTACTGTATGGTAATATATGTATGAATATAGCCTGTGTACACTGAAACACAGTTTATACCGAGAAACCATGAGCTTAGGGGGCATTGAGACCGATCATGGCCATGATAGAGATGTAAACTCGAATTAGGGTTAGCTCGATTCTCAATACGACGTGCAACTACACGAAGTATGGTATATAGTTGTAGCTCTAGAATAGGGCTGTTTCCTTGCTTCCTTCTTCGCGTGACTTCGAACGATATTATTCCTTCCTCGAGACCTAACCCTACCCAAGCCGCAACGAAGGCGGCGGTGGTGTTGAAAGAGAACACACTTTTATGTACATACATTCAATATGTTTACTTTTGCAAATTAATTCGCTTCTCATTATGATACAAGGCGATGCAGAGGTTTTTGCTTAACACGACGTAATGATATGTGTCTTATTTCATATTAAGTTCTGTATACCAAACAAATTCTCAATTACTTAGAAATTTTTTTTTGTCCTGCTTGCTGTTGTGTAATAGGTGAGCATGAAGGGACGTCAAACAATGTGCTGAGAATCAGGTCATAACTGTGTAGATATAAAACACGGTACATAAACAAGTTGAACTTCCATATTTTGCAAATCAACAGACTTTTTTTTGGATCATAGCGAAAAGTAAAGCTTGCTTTTATTCTGAATATCAGTTTCATGTGAAGTGTAATCAAACCTAGTCACCCATCAACCAAAGGGATAATCAAAAACAAATCCCGATTCAATGGAAAAGGCTAATTTTCAGTCAATTTCTCAAGTACGATGCAATGGCATTCAGGCAAACTTTTTACGGTGGAGATATACGGTAAGATATCTTCTACACAATGAAGGGTTTCACATGAAACTCTCCACATGGCACTTTTGATCTTCAAGATATCTTGAGGAACTATTTAGAAAAGTTTAAGTAGTCTTATGCAACACAAAAAGATATCTTTAAGATGTCTAAAACAGTTCTGAACGTCAGTTCGCACATCTGAAAGGTATCTTTTGGGAGATCTAAAACTTGTCTTCCGGGATGATATTTTTCAGACATATTATAGAAATCTTTTAGAAGTAAGAACTGTTTCATAAGACTTCTTAAGTTTGTTTTGAGATATCTTTTAGACACGAAATGCTGTGTGGGTTCTTTTAGAAATGGAACCCAAGCAACACAGGGGGTTAAAAATGCTAAGAATGTGTTTGGAAAATCCTACGAACACGCTTAGAACTTCCAAAGGAGACTGTTCCGAATACTTACGTGCTATGCACCTCCATAGAATATCTTGACGAATTCATCCAAATCAGTCTCATTTGCACATTCTTTTCACATTCACTGTATCATCATAGCATATTCGGATTTCTTGCGTTACTTGGGAAGAGTCAATTTTTGGCATCATCAAATTTTAACGTGTCTCAAGATCTGTGTTTTGTTTCACAAAATGTACAGTCAGGCTGTTACCATCATTATCGAAATACAACCTCAGCGAAAATCACTCTTGTAATACTCTAGGCCTTGCAAGGTTTATTAAGGCCTTGTAACAATCTGGAGGATTACTGAAGTGATTTCTACTAGGGGAGCGCATTATCCGTTCTCCAACATTATTCAGTTGAGCTTGAAATATCATTAAAAAAACCTATCTCTCTCTCTCCCCCAAGAGAACACAAAGGTTCAAAGAATGTTCAATAGATGTGTCTCGAACGTTTGGACATTTGATGAATGGAAACTCCACTTAGAACTCCACACGGAAAAAAAAGATGAGTTGAAATAACTATGTATTTAACCTGTAAGCGCATATGGACCCACTTTTTTTCGTTAGAATAACAATTTTTTTCGTTAATGTAACTAATTTTTTTGGTCAATCATTTTAAATAATTGGTTGAATCAATTGATTAATTTGTTATTCTAACGAAAAAAAGTGGGCCCATATGCGCTTACAAGTTAAATAGTTATTTCAACTAATCTTTTTTTCCCGTGCATGAATGTGAATATACAGTCTGTACCATTGGGGTTTGAAGTCTTGTACAATTGTCTTATTTTTTGGAACATTCTGAGGTTTTTAATTATAATTCTTAAATCAAATATCATATATGTTCATACTTAATTCTCCACAGATTACCTGGTGATTTGAAGACTTAGATGGTTTTCTCGTTTCGAAAGCCTTCCTGATTTCAATGCGATTATGTAAAAAGAGTATAAAATACTCTTACGATATTATCACTTTGGAAAGTTATTTCCGTAACTCGAAAGCATGTCCCAAAACTCTTATGACTTTTGAAGACTCCATGTTTCCCTTTTGGAGATTGAATAATAGCAAAATTCGGAGTAGTCTGTGAGGGATTAAAATATCTAAAATGACGGGTCTAGGTGTCTTAGAGCAACGTCTCTGTCCTCTCAATTGAAAATACATATATCTATCCCTTTTGCACTTGTTCCTGAACTTGACACGTCGGTGTAAACGCCCTAGGTTATGCACGATCCCCTGTGTCTGTCGCCAAAAAAGCTATTACCGTTCTTATATAATGGATTAAAATCTGAAACTCTTCAACAACATTATCAGGAGAATCTATTATAACGAAATGGACTCCATTGATTCACTGTAGACACGCAATGGGATGTACCAGATCAAGTGATTAAAGCTTTGAGAAATGAATGACCCAATAAAATGCATATGATCGTACACGTGTTCTTGAATACTTGCTCCGATATAATCATGATGATAATAATGATACACTTGAAACAAAAAACAAGGTTAAATCATATTAAACAAAACAGAATACACACCGTCACGCTCGTTAAAAAAAATGTTCATTGAATCCGATTGATGATAACGAGTGACGAGCCATGAAGGTGCAAAAAGAATTCGCATTATTGTAGGATAGATACCAAATTGTTGGAAATAAGAAATGTGAATTCTTCGCAGTATTCCAGGATTAAAATTGTTAGTATTTTTCATTATCTCTCTCAGTGTATCAACTGTGTTATTATTGCTACGGCGATAATTTCATCCTTTCATTTTGAATAATCGTCAAGAGCAAGGATAGCAGCCGGAAGTACTTTTGTACTCTCGGGGTACTTTGAGTGGAAACCCAGTGAACACTCTTGAGAGGAAGAGATCTTTAAGAGGTCTTTTGAAAGAGCCCTATCAATGTTATCATATTGATATCTGAATAGTATCATTTTTCTGAGATCTCAGAAGAAAATCCTCTTAAAGAGTTCGTTTGGATAACATTCTGGCAATCTCTTATCTTCCTCAGAAATCGACGCATCTGATAACATTCTGATATCTTTATCTGACCTCTTACACATATTCAGGAGATCTTTAAGGGCTCCGGATGATAACATATTGTTCACTGGGAAGCACTTCCCAAGTAGCACAACAGGTTAGAAATGCTAAGAAGGTTCTTGGAAGTTCTCAGCATGTTTTATGAACATTCTTAGAATTTCCGAATGAGACTGTTTTGGATAAGTATATTCTGTGCACATTCTCAGAACATATTTTCCGAATTTATCCAAAACAGTCTCATCTGCATGTTCTATGCATGATCACGGAATGAACGAAGAATATTTGAAATGTTCTTGTGCTACTTGGGTTTTTGTTTTGAGTGAAATCTGTCTTTATATGGGGTCGACAAAAAGTACTTCTCATTGAAAATACTTCGTTAGTACACCTGTACAGAAATTTACCATTGGTGCTAGCATGGCGCAATGTAGATAAAGTATGGCCGAGGCTTGGCAACCAAGCATGCCGGAACACTGAAATGGTGACATCATTTTATGATTTATCAATGTGCTTTTCCAGAATGAACCAGCATTGGCGAACAATGAAAAACTTTGTTCATCAATTTTGCGCCAATGATAAGGCTGTAAAAAATAATTAACCTAAAAATATGTAAAAAATGTGCTCATTTCACAATTTCCAATATATGTTATTTGGGATCTTATTGGGGTTTTCTCATTGATCTGTAAATGACTCGGTGTTTTTCGTTGCTAAAGTTTGTCATGAGAAGCATACACAATAAGGATCAGTGGTAGGAGCCCTCTGGTGTGACCTGTAACAAGAAACGATTGACTGTTCTTCCAGAGAATCATTTGAGTCCTATATATTCCTTGTATACATCTCTCACGACTCGCAAGAAACACTCGATCGGTAACTTAGCTAGCAATTCACCCATCAAAAGTCAAAATTGAGGAGCATGCCAATATCAAGCCATGCTATTACCAATAATCTGTGGTACATTGAAAACTAATTTTTATCCAGACTAGACCAAAGTTTGTGGCGATATTCAACCACGTTTCAAATCATCCTTACTTCCAATAAAATCTATCGTTCGGTCAATGTTGGACCAAGGATGAGCCTAGAAAGCACCAAGCCTGGCGGAATTGTGAATCACTGGTAGGCTGTCAACCGAAATTCGTTGAACACCGATATAGGTGCAACATTATATTTGTTGTTGATCAACATTGAATATTCATAGATTGCCAAGCCTTGCATGTCAACATTGCGCCAAGCTGTATTCTATTGTCAGCATTGGCGGAACCTAAAAATTTTTATATGGGCAAAAGTGCTCATTCTCGGGTTGGAGCATACATCATCTGTGTATGAATTACGTTGTAAACAATAATCGGAATCTCCTCATACAGAGCAACCGGAAAATTCCAATCATTGGTAGGAAATCAATTTTCGACACATGTACTATATATGAAATTCACCATAAATTTAAATGAAAATCCAAACTATATCGGATTTTTACTCTCATTTTCCAGTAAATTCCCGGTGATGTGCAAAATATTTCTAACACATGTATGTATTAATTATTTCCAAACATTTATGTGAAGTTTGCCATAGAAATTTTCACAGTGTAGAATTTTTTTCCAGTGTAGGTGAGGATTTTCAAATTTTTGCGACATGCTTCTAATTTTTCGAATAACCAAAGTCTTAGTAATTTCCTGAGGGTGCTCTCTGGATTTATTTCTATCTGAATTACTGATGTTTCGGTTATTTGATTAACCATTTTTACAGTGTATCGTGAAAACCGGAATTTATCTCAAGATGTTCTTCAATTGATAAAATTGGAAGGAAATGTAGGGGAGCGAGGGGCTAGTTGTAACAGTTTTTGGAAAAATGCTAATATTGTGAAATATATACATAATTTCTTGCTCATCATTGAATGTTTCGTAAGCGCGAACATTCACTCATTATATGCAAAAAGATATTCATCAAAAAGTTTGCTGATTTTAGCACAACAAACATTATTCCAAAACAAGCCAGCTGTTACAACTTGCCCCGTACTTGGGGCTAGTTGTGACAGGCTTGGGGCAAATAGTAACACTAGAATAACTGCTTATTGGAAACATGTTAACTTTTTGTTATGGTACGATACTTATTGATAAATGAGCTGAGCTGACTACTTTCTTATTGATCTGAATTTACAACACTTATTACAAAAATAAACTTTGAAAAATTAAGCTCAAGATTGTAGAATCATCCTGTACTTATTAGCCTATTACCACAATCATTATGGGACTCCGATATTATTCAGTTAATTTTCATAGCCACTCATAATTATGACTAAGATTGAATCATATTCAATCAATCAAAATCCGTAATCTTGATAAGGATTATCAATTGAGTATTCATTATGAATACTTTGAATTAAAAATGAACTCTTGAAGAACATCCTAATGTACAAAAAGAATTCACATCGCAATTCCATAAAGAATTATTCAGGCATTTAACATAGCACAAACAAACAGGTGTAACACACAATAATGCTAGCAAAATTTAACATCCTTGTGTATTGCACTTGTTTCTTGTATAATATCTGAATTAGGACATCTTCATTTTCTGAACCTGTTTTAGATTTTCTTTTCTAATTCCTCATTTTTAGATGGAACAAGAATGGATGGAATAGAGACATTCGCATATCAACAATCAAAGAAATAAGTCCAACCAAGTCGAATAAGCACAAACCGAAACATGTTACAATATGCCCCGAAAGTTTGTTACAACTTGCCCCATCGTATGATTTCGGATATATTCGTTGACTATTAAAAAACTATACAGATTTCATGAAAAAGTTATTCAAGCATATCAAAGCTCAATACATAGACAAAATGAATAGTCACTTACATGTTTGAAGAGGATCGATTAATAGGACTGAAATCAATGTTTGCAAAACGATGTTTCTTTCATTTTCTGACTCAAATGAATCCTATGTTTCTGGACACTCACAGCACTGGCTCACGAGATACCGATAGTGTGTAGTTAATGAAGCATGTCATAAATAGGAGATTTAATTCGAAATCCAGCGGCAATACTTAAAATCCATCGAATAATTCGCGTGTTACTACTTACCCCTGTTATAACTAGCCCCTCGCTCCCCTATTACATTCCCACACTGCACTGTTAAAAATCTCTGCATGAAGCTTCAATCACATGTAATGGAAGCAATTTCCACTCACGTGATTGAAAAAGTTCTTGAAATTTCAACCACATATGAATGAAAATTCAGTTACCAAACTATATTCTTATGGATAATATAATATAGTGAAAATTGAGAATTCAATCACGTGTAATTGAATTCCTAGTTCGATCAACTAGAATTGGAAATTTCATCTACAACTCTATTGGAAAAATAAATGAAATTTTCAACAGTGTGTAATCAAAAACGTGTATTCTTAGAAATATTTAGGAATTCATTTTGTTGTTATTATTGATTATTTTCCTCTGCGTTGAAAACACTGAATTCAATGCAACCAATGTGTTATCGGCAAATTTTGCAAAAAGAATTTCACTTTCAGATTTTTTAGGTTTTTCGTTATCATGTATTTGGCATCGAGAAACTATCACGTCTCTTGATCCTGCAGTTTTGACGTTGTTCATTCGAATTTTGATTTATTTTACCCGTTTGGAAATTTTAATTATCTGTCCAAACGTAGAATTGCCTGGTCTCAGCCCCTGATGGGCCTAATCGGGTTCCTAATATCCGCCCTGATTTGTCTCACCCAGGGTCACTCATGATACGTCACCAATGTTTCCTCCTGTTATGAAAATCTTGGTGCATCCAACTATAGCGTGCATAGGGCCTCGCCAGGTTCCTCACATTCTGATAAGGATCCCAATGTCAGTATTAGGATCAATCGACCCTATGCGATTCATATTGTTAGATCGCGTAGCCAACTGAGGAGGTTATGAAATAGTCTTATGTTTCTCTTAATTCTTCTTCTGTCTAAGTTTAAGGACACTCGAGCGGCGTAATAGGCCTTTATTAGAATCAAAATTATATATACAAAAAACGAGGAAAACTTTGCGCCGAGTTTACGAAAATATTAATTGAATTTATATGAACAATAAAATCATATAAATGAATGATACTCACTTCAGAATAGAGTCTGAAACAAAATTTGAGTGGATTTAGTGAAGAGTGTCTCACTTAGTTCCAAGCTGAGATCCATCCCAGATGACATGTAAGCTTGTCATAAGCTTGTCAGAATTGTCATTAGATGGTTTCTGACTTCCCGAGCAAGCGTTATATCAGCACTCGCTAGGCCCTTCCAAGTTCTATGGATGACGTTGCTGGGGTTTGTCAGTGTAAGCTTGCTACAACTCTGCTGCAAGGATTTTGTAAGCTTGCACCCTTGTCGTGTGTTAACCTTGTCACAAGCTTCCCTGACAACATTGCAGCAAGGCTAAATTGCCATCTGGAAAGTAACACCAACATGCGTGAAATATTCTCTGAACGTTCCTAGAATATTTCAACGTTCTGCAAACATTCTGTCGGGGGCCTATTCCAAGGACAACTGAAACGAAACCTCAAATGAAGTAAGGACGTTTAGTTTGGTCCTAACTGCGACCAAGAGTTGATATTGTTAGTTATACAGTTGGAGCTAATATAGTTAGTTGAGTTAGTATTATTGTTAATAAAAGCATGAAGCAGCTTGGTTTTGTAAAGCGAATGTCTAAGGACTTTGAAGATCCTCGGACATTGGTAACGTTGTATAATGCGTTAATTAGACCCAATCTAGAATATGCCTCTCAAATATGGTCACCTCATCAAACTAAATATCGTTCACTCATTAAGAGGGTCCAGCATAAATTTTTGCGCTATTTATCATACAAAAGTTTCAATCCCATGGCATTCCATTGTCATGATTATGCTCCAATAATGGAATGGTTCAATATGTACTCACTTGAAGATCGTAGATTATTAAATGATTTGCTATTTATTTTTAAAATTATCAATTGTGATATTAGTTGTCCTGTTATTTTATTGTTACTCAATTCCATTGTACCTTCTAGGAAATTGAGAAAACCGTTACTTTTCAATGTTCCCTTATATAAGTCACGGTTTCTCAATACAGATCCGATTAATCGCATCTCTAGTCTCGCTAATATATATGGAGAGAGAATGGATCTGTTTTGTGGTTCATTATTGCGTTTAAGAACTACTATTTTGAAGAACTGTATGAGTGTATTGTGAGAATGATGTTTCCCTCTTTTATTATTTTTTTTCTTTAATTGTATTTTCTGCCATTTTCTTTTTCTTTTATTATATTTGTACCTAAAGGGCATATGCCCGTATATTGAATAAATAAATAAATATTCACGCGGGTAGTTGTTTACTTTGCATAGAGTTTGATAATCACCGCACTAGAAAGCGAAACTATTCTCGAGAATCCAAATTCTCTTCTATGAATTACACAGGCCTGCGAAATATGACTTTTTATGTATGTATGTATATTTATTTCTTTTCGGCGCTTGTTTACAGAACTTACAGGCGCCTCCATTACCTCTCCTTACACTCTTCTTCTTACAATGATCTTAACCTAATTCAACTTAACCTATCTCCTTAATCTAATCTCCTTAATCTACTTATCACTAACCACAAATCATTCTCTAGAGAGAGAGAGAGGGAGATCATTTCATTCATCCTTCCATACATCCACGCATTCCCCTTCTCCCCAAATCCTTCCTTCCTCTTTTTCGCCAACCTAACCATCCATTCCTCCCCATTCCCCTCCTCTCCTAATATTTCCCTGATCTGTTCCCCTATTTGCCTGTCATCCATTCCCATACACACCTCTAACACATGCTCCCAGTTTTCTTCCTCCATCCCACATACCCTACATTTCTTCTCCTCCTCCCTTATCTCCCAGTATCTTCCTCCCCTCATCTCATTCCCTAACCTAAACCTCGCTATTCTCCTTCCCCTTCCCATTCTCCCTCCCTCTTTCAAATACTTAGGTACCCCCTCCACCATCACCTCCTTATACCATCTATTATATCTCGATCCCACTATCCTTTCCCATCTCTCCATTGCTTGCACCTCCCTGTCCCTTTCCATCCATCCTATTTCCCCCACCCCCGTATCCCTCATATCCCCCGTCACCTCCTCTAACGAGTTTACACCTTCTAACCCTTCCCTTCTTTCTTGTTCCCACTTTGATGTACCTCTTTCTTTCATCATCTCCTTCCTATAACTCAATGCTACCTCTCCCGCCCTACCTTCCCTTAATTTCCTCTCAAACTCTATTGCCCTTTTCTTCAACCTTACCCTCATTTTGTCCCTCTTCAACTCCTCCCTGACCATGTATCCTAGTGTCTCCCTATTTAACTTTCGTAACCACCTCATATACCTTTCTTGCAACCTCCCCACCTTTTCCCGTTCCTTCCATCCCCAAATTTCCGCCCCATATTCAATTACACTCCCAGCCAGTTTATCCCATAACCATATCCTTCTCCTCCAATCCCCCTTAGAAATATGACTTTTTATTCCCCCCTCGAACAATAATGTCTTTTTCCGAAGCGTTTTGATGCGCTGAATCCGAATCTGGCTGCAGAATTGCTCTATCACGTCAGGTTTTTGAGATATTTCGACCTAAAAATGTGAAAAACACTGTTTTTCGACATATTTGGGGTTACGTGAAGTCGGAGGGTAATTTTTTTCACAAAACTAATAGATGTGCCTCAAAGTATAAGTCATCCTCTTCCAAATGCAGTTGAGTTTGCTCAAATATCTTTTTGTTTCATTGAGATACGGCAGTTTGAAAATTGTGTCTCCACCTATTTATTGAATACATGAGCGCACAAATTTCAAATTGTCGTATCTCAATGAAAGAAAAAGATATTTGAGCAAACTCAACGGCATTTGGGAGAGGATGACTTATACTTTGAGGTGCATTTCTTTACCCTTGGAAAATTATCCTTCGACTTCACGTAACCTCAAATATGTCAGAAAACAGTGTTTTACACATTTTTGGGTCGAAATATCTCCAAAATCTGACGTGATATAGCAATTCTGGAGCCATATTCGGATTCAGCGCAGCAAATTACCTCAGAGAATTTCATTTGGAGGAGAATTCCATTGCCGATCAGTGTAATGAATGTGAATGCTGATTATGTTGTTGGGACATATCACACAACTTGAAATGGTCGTAACTGAGCGAGAAAAAATCATACATGACCGTTTAATAGTTCATTTTGAACGGGAAGAGTAGTATAAATTGATACAGTTCAGGAAAAAGATCAAGAAACTTTTATGCGTCCTGTACGTAACCTCAAAAGTAGCAAAAAAATGCATTTTCCCAGTATATACCCTTAGATCTTTTAAAATCCTGACATGATAGCCCAATTCTGACTCCGGATTCAGATTCTACGCAGCAAATCACTCCGGGAAATGGTCACCAGTTCGAAGGGGGGAAAACCTCGCAGGCCTGTGTTATCAAGGGATACCTCCTCCGTAATTAAGAAAAACGTGAAGCAATGAATTCGTGTAGTCGAAAAGTGTCTAGAACAATCCTAACCTGGCTAAAAATGATTTGTAGTGTCCTCTTGATCTTATTAGAGCCTGGGGATCTGATAATAATCAGATGAGGCGTCTTCAGCTTTTGTTAGGGCCTGGTCAAGTCTTGAAAAGCACCTAGGCAATGTCAAGAATAATTTTTAGCCGTGTTGGAATCATTCCATCTCAGGGAGCCGTTTGAGACACTTGTTCCCTATCCTTTTACCAAACATTTTTTCAACCTCGTTTCCATATCGATTCTTTGCTCTGATGAGAAGGAACGATAGAAAACATTCAAAATGATATGTACAATTATTATAGATTCCCAACCCAGCGTGTATGAACTCCGGCCCACTTTGGCCCCACTCTAGCCCAGACTTGGGCCCATGTTGGCAGGATGAGGCCGATGCTGGGCCAAGTTGAGCCCCAGAGTAGATACATGCTAGGGCGTAATCTATATACTTTGTTCATGAATCCGGGGTGTCTGCTACCTGGAAGTTCTAACGGAATCAACCAACCACAAACTCGTGTTGAATAGAATGATCAATCCCATGTAAAAAGATTGATCGTATTCAGGTCAAAAATAGACATGAATTGTGTATGGAACTGAGCATGGAAAACTATACATGTTAAAATGACTCGATTATCGATCCTCTCCTCAAATATATAAAATTTATGTCTAGTTTAGATCTAGTAGAACTGATTTTTTTTTACAAGGGATGACACGCATGGGATTGCCAGGTGACAGACACCTTGGAATTTCATGGAAGAAAATTATCTGGAACTATTCGAACATCGTTTGTTATTTCTTTTATCTTCCCTGGTCGAAGTCGAATGTCAGATTATGTTAGATTCGACATATTATGACATAATATGACATATTGTTCCGAAAACCGGTCAGATTGTATCAGAATTTGATATCCAATTTTCATCAGGATTTCCTTCTCTATTTCTTGCCATTCTCTTATAGTCATTCACCTCACGAAGTACCATCATCATTATTCTTATATTCCATTTCATGACTAAGAACTACAAACAGCGAGTTGAGAAGGAAGGAAAAGTCTGCGAACGAACATGAAGGGATATTTCTAAACAGGTGTGTACATTAATGAGAATATTCAATTGCCTGTGCGTGGTTAAGGGTTGTTACTGGAGTTGCGTAAGTCATAAGAATATAGTTCGATTACACGCGAATGAAGGGCAATATATCGACATCCATATATATATATATATATACACACGCATATATTTCTTTTGTACTCGTTTATGCCATATCTCCGAGAAAATTTCCAACGAACAAGTAGATAGGGCAAAAATTTTAAGTCTGGATTGTTTCGTAGGATTTTGTTTCCAACGTCGAAAACCAGGTTGAAAATAACGTTGTTTCTAGCGTTGTTTAACCCAGTAAATTCTATATAAAATTATATCTTCTCAGCACAAATAATGATTGAAAAATACACCCTAGGACTCCACACAATTTCAATGAAACGAAAACGTTACTTTGGGTTCCCACATACCCCATTGTTGGAACCACCGTTATTATCTTCATTTTTATTGTGAAGACATTTGTTTATTCTTTGAAACTATGCTAAAACATCCTCAAAAACCGAATACGTACTCATATTAAAAGAAATATCAGAATCATATGAATGGAGTCTTGGGGTTAACATATTAATAACATTCATTTTCGATGTCTCCATAAATTCTGCATTGAATTAATAGGTTTGTGAAATTGTTTATAACGATGAGAACAATAAAATTATGTATAGAAATTTCGGGATAGATAACTTTCTGTGTCTTTCGTACATAGCGATTATTCATACGAAGTGCATCATAAAATAAACATCGTGATAGTAAAGTTCTTCCGTGAATGGGGAATTTTACTCTGTCATTTGGTGAACTTTTTCTTCATTTGTGGATTATTCTTTATTTGTGGTCGTATTTTTGAATAAATAAAACCATTCTACCACGATCAGAGGACTAAATCCATCAGGGAAGAAAAACTCCCCATAATTCTTATAATGTGTAGTATTTTCGAAATGCTGTTAGTTTAACATTTCTTGTAAGTCAGACTAGTTCAAATTGATTCTTCGCTCTTACGTTTTGCTTGAATCATTCACAACTTGTCGTATGGGTCTACTTGAACTCGATGTCGATCATCTGTTTATCCCTGATGGTTTAGAAATTCATTACATTGTATTTTCTAGTTTCTATAGAGATTGTCTGAAGAGAAGGTTTTTGTATCCAGTATCTCAGAAGCAAGCACGTAATGAAAATAAAACATAAGCGAATATAATTATGTGAATCTAACTGAGGAGAAATAACATTTTTGTTCAAATTTCAGCCCTCAGCAGACTCTCGTTTCGTTTCTTTCAATTCCCCTTCTGGTTGAATGGCCACCAAAACTTGAATGCATCACCACCCACCCCCTCTTCTTCTGCCTCTCATTCTCCTTTTCTCTGTCCGTACGTACATTTCTCTTCCCCTTTCCCCTCCCCTCTCCACCCCTCTCGCTCTCTCTCTCTCCCTCTCTCTGTTTTTCTGGTAATAGTTATACTTAATTCGACTCTGTGGAGTTCTCTGTCGAACATCTCTTCTCAATGTAAAGGTTCAAAGGTCGACTCTTGACTCCGCTCGAGAGATTCATCTCTCTTCGAATTAATGCTTTACGTGCTTTTATTTCAAATCCATCGTGCGCTAACTTATATTTTCATTAGCCTTTCATTTCAGACTCGTTTAGTTCACGAAACTCATAAAACGTTTCCGAGCGTCTGTAGGCTCAGCACGTGTGCCTGAGGCCTCCTTCCTGTTCCTCTTTTTTCTTTTACCTTCCCATTATACATTTTCCTCTTCTCCCCGTCTTTTCAACGATTACACACCATAAATGGAACTCTCCGTACGTATAAAATTTAATTGAAATTATAAAATACACGAAAAACATTACGCTTACAACGATTTGAGTTGAATCATCAATTTAATTCTATCATTATCGGAAGAGATTCTCGCGTCTCCTTTGGTAACGAACGCATTTTCTTCCCAGGATTCTCCGTGCATGTGAACTTGGTCGTCGAGAATGTGTTGCGTTTTTTTATTCTAAACTCTGCTCTCATCGACTATGATTTTCCTCGAAGTCAGCTGCGTGGAAAAGACTTGACTGATTTTCGCCCGGATTAAGACTCACTCTTTCGTTCAGTAACTCACTTACTCACTTATTTCCTGACGCCGGCGTAAATCTAATTTGTAAAGTGCACGCTTTGTGGACATCAGGTATCTTTGCGGTAAATATATGTTCCCGAACGGATCCTCAGGGGTTTTTTACACGCGGTAAATAAATCACATGAATAGATATTTTTACGCTGGAAAGAGAAGGGTAGGATGAATGAATGAAACGGAGGAGTTCGCATTTCGTTCGTATTTTACCATCTTATTTGAGTTCATCGTCTTCGACGACGAGAGGAGTACCGCATTTAGTGTTCATTAAATAAACCACCCCTTTGCTCAACCTTCCGATCCTCCCACTTTTCCTCTCTGTTAAGCTCAGCACCAGTCTATCTCTTGCGTATAGAAGCCGTCACTCACACGGTACAAAGTTTAATTGATCAATGATAAAGTTTATAGATCATTTCGAATTCATTTAACTTTGGTGTAGTTTATAACGGTGAGAGAGGGAGAGAGAGGAGGATGAGGAGTGGAAGGAAAGGAAGAGGAGTACTGATAACCAAGAAGATACACTTCCGCTGTGTGGATCTACTCTTTATACAGAAAAGACAAGATTAAATGAGGAAAAGGGTACGTCATGATCAACTAGATTTACAAGACGCGTACTAGAATATTCTGATGAAAATTGCTTGGTGTCGATGGAAAATATTCATCGAACATTGTAAAAAGAAAATTTTTGATTCAAATTGTGTCATGACTGAATGTGAGAAGTATAGGCCCTGGGCAAGCCACCATTGTCTCACCCAGGTATTGTAATTTAAGCACGTCTAGCCATACCCTATAGAGGCCCTAGGTTGGCTATCGTTGTTTCCCCTATTAAGAATATCTGACAAAACTGGACAACATTTTGACCCAGAACTGACAGGTTTGTCTGACATTGTTATGTTTGTACATCAGTTTGAACACTCATGGAACTGCCAGGCAGAACCTGTCAGATCCGGGTCAAAACCCTGTCTGGTTTAAATTTCATTTCATTATTGTGTGTATCGCAAGTTTTTTTCCGTTCAGTTTTCTTTAAACATTGGAAGGAGGTAATAAACCAAAAATACTCTCAAATCTGAGAGATATTCTCTTATCCATTCGTTTCAATTTACACTTCAATGTACATAAATTATATGTTGTATACTTGTTGTGAGAAATGTTCATCCGATGTCCATGTAAATCCAATGCACATTAATTGTTGAAAATTTTCCAGGTGCTCTATAAGCGTTCATTCTCAAGCGCTTTTTGTGATGTACTATAAGTTTCATCATAATCAATTTCCTTCCCACGAAATTAAGAGGAGAAGTTGCATTTTTAACTGCCTTTGGATCAATTTTCCATGCTTCAACTATATTTATTGCTCCAGGAAAAGAATACATTTTCTTTTTCGACATCAAGGTTTTTCCATAAATAGAAATTGCGGATGCCATTGCTTCAGAACCATACATCTTTTCGATTTCCATTACAAAACCATTTCTAAGGATAACCACATTATTTGGAGTCTTGGTTGTTATGTGAATTGAAAACTTCCCAACTACTTCTTTTACAAACAAAGTAGCATCAATGAATTTAGATTTTTTGATTTTGAATTCGATTGGCAATGACATTTGCTTCTTTTTGCTGGAGCAAATTCATTCGTCTTTTATCTGAGGAATGTCACTCAAATATCCTGGGGCCCAGCGCGGGATGAAATTTGAAAATTCGTATGGGCTAAAATGAACTCCCTGAGTTGGCCCAAGTTGAATTCTTGATGTGGGCCAAGTTTGTGAACCATTACGGGGCCTAGATTAAAAAGCGTAACACCTCAAGTTAAGGCCAATCCAGTTGTCCTAACCAGGGCCACATTTTGAGTGGGGATTAAATTTCCACACGGGAAGTAAGCCATTATCTTTTCCGGAATAGAAGATATTGGAAACATGATTTCATTGACCCTTGATATTATCATCCTGTCATTCGGTGATTTTTGATATATCGGATAATTGATTTATACCACTACCCAACCAGAAATTTACCTCAGGCGCAGTACTGCACCGGTAATGGCCAAGACTGGCAGGATAATGACATCTGTTTGGGATGATAAAGTTTTTCTGTGCTTGATGATTGAGTACTAATACTATTATTTGCAATCAGTGCACTGCCTGTGCTGGATCAGTGCCTGGCCAGCATTAAGGTAGTTCTTAGGGAGAATTCAGGATCAAATTAGGGAAATTGATGGGAATGTATTTTACTATTAATAAACAAAAGCGTGTGACAGTTTCATGATGACTTATATAAGAAAATCCCCATGGTAAAGGTTTTTTAAATCTCACAAGGAACAACATGAGCCCTCAAAGTCATAAACGGATTAAAAATAAAAATTTTGTAAGAAAAAAAAACCATGTCACATTTCGCGTCGTTGTTACAAGGTTGTTTACTTATACTTCGAGTTGATTCTTTTTTTGTGATAACTAAGAATATAAGTCCCAACGTATATGATTATCGAATTCCTTCCACCTTGGTGCTCTGCTTGACAATAATTTTTCTAATTCGATCCTGAATTGTCCCGAAGAACTACCTTCAGATGTCAGTACTGGTTTATCAGTACAGGCATCATACTGTATTTCTTTGTATCCAGTACTCACCCCATACGTGTTGGCCAAGTGTTGTAGACTGTACTGCACCTGTTGTCAACATTGGCATGATTCGGATTTTCGTGATTGGGGAGGGAGATATACATGGAGCGAAGCTCTGCAAAACTTGACCATTGTTGAAGACTGGTAAGTTAACCCGGATGAATCTTCTCGATTGAAAAGTCGCTCATCTCAGGTCCTGCCCGGGCCCAGATCTTCAACGTTTCTACCTGGAAAGCTCAAGTCAATTCTGCGACACAATTTCAAATATACGAATTGATGACACACGCACAGGAATATTTTTTTCTGGCATGAATCAAAACACATCCTTGTCCTATTGACACGAATGATTATCTTGATTGAAGTACGATTTGCTCAATTTTAAAAGCCTAGGTGGATGAAGAAAGAAATGTAGTGATGAAAAGTACCCTTCACATGAAAAAATCCTGTACAAGGGCGTAAAATAATTCACGGACCGGGTTTCACAGGTGTATTCTGCAGCAAAAATGCGAGAATTTTCCATTTTTAAATTTTTCTTCAAAGCTAAGTTTTTTAGATACAAGCATTGTTAGATTTTTCTCAAATCTAAAGCATTCAAAAGCACTATTTCCTACATACTCGAGCTTGACACCAATCGAAAAGTTGAACTATTCTATCATTGTTCGTTTTGCACTGTAAAAAAATTCCTTTTGGAAATTCAGAAAAAAGTGGCTGTAAACAATTTGTCACATTCTCGGAATTTTTTTTGTTGCTGATTCGGAAAAGTTGCGAATTTTTGATTCGCTGGAAGCTCAAAAATTTCAAACAGCTATAGCTTCGAAGTAAACAATGACAGAATAGTTCAATTTTTTCCAGAGATCCCCTGTTTTCAAACTTGGTACCATTAAATCTTGAAAAATGGGAACTATCCAGATCCCAATTTTTGCCCGTTTCCCGTTGAAGAAAATGACCCTCGATCTTACTCTTTTCCTCTATCCTCCATGACCGCTATCTATGCATATTTCTCGTGTATCTCGAAGACTCAGAGTGGTACTAGTGACCCGGGAAGATGCAACCACAACCAATGTTCATGAAGCACACGCCCAACACTATTTTGACTTTATGCAATAAAGTTAAACTTAGCGATGTTTTGATTTTATGGCTTTATTCTTGAATAATTTGGCTCAGGTTGCATCGTCAGGGATTGTTGAGTATCCCCCCAAGGGAAAAATTCCGTGTAAACACCGAGACTGGTCTCGGTATCGACCCCGAGATCTAGACGACACGAAGAATTATTTTTTTGGAACGAGAAGATACCTGTCAAGCAGTCCAGACAGCACAATGTACTATTGGAACGTTTATTGAAGGTATATAGAAAGTAGGAAAGATCTTCTGAACGTTCAGAAAACATCCCAGAGACACATTGTGCTGTTAGGGCGAGAGTCTTGACGATACCGAGAATTTTGACTCAAGACTGAGACGATACTAATTTTTTCGAGACAAAAGAGAGACCGAGACGAGATTATAAGCCCCGGGACTAAATCGAGGTCGAGATCCAGACCCGGTCAGTCTCGGCGAGACGATACGAGACCAAAACACTAGTGAAGAGCACTTTTTGAAAAATTTCATCACAAAAAAGTGAAAATATTCAATGAATTGAGACGTGATACATCATCGTATTCAAGTTTAAATTTGAAAATGAGATTTTATTTTCAGTGTGAAGAAACAATAAAATGGCAGCGCTAAAGCTGCTTGAACATAGCTCCTCAAGTTTGCACTGGACAATCCGAGCATAAATTGATATAGGGACCATGTCAGGCCACAACAGGTCCCGATATGGCCTCACGTGGCCTTGGTATGGCCTAATGTGGTCCCTATATTAATTTCTGCTCGGGAACTCTAAGGAAAGCTTTCCTCGTTCACGCCGAATTTCTTTGTTCTGTACCCTATTTTTTCCCTCGAAACATGGAAAAGAACATGGAAATTTTGCAAGTTTATGGAAATGAACAGGGAAAACTTTTCTACGGGAACGCACAGGTCTTTGCAATTGTCTAAAATCGAGGTACTGAATTATTCTCATTAAGACAAACAATGTAGTACTGCATGATCCTGAATTTAGCAGGAAAAACAAACAAATGAAAACCTGAGAACATTTGTACAGAAGATACGATTTTCGTTCCTAAGCAAATTGTTGAAAACCATATTTATGATAAACAATTTGATTATATTCTCAGGTTCATGCAGTATACGATAAATATACAGATATGTATTGGTGATTCTCAGTTAAAAGGTATAAAAACTACAGGTTTGTGGCAAACGAACAAACACATTTGATTCACGATATTTCATATTGATTAGCTTATTTAGAGGTAACTCATCCTCCATTTACTGAAGATGGCCAACTAATCTATTCATTTTCCATGATTTTACAAGACACCAGGGAAATATTTGGACCAGGGGAGATACGAGATACAAACTTTTTGAGCTACTCAATTTTTTCCATTCAAATCCATAGTTGGACGTCAATTTATATGAAATAATATTGAGCGTATCACGTGAAATTTTTTGTAGACACTTTGTATCTCCCCTGGATATTTTGTATTCCCCCTGGCAACTGATCAGTTGGCCAGGGGAAATACAGACAGGGGACATACTTTTTGGAAGAAATGTTGAGATTAAAACAAACGTACACTGAAAAAAAGGTATGGCTCTCACAGCTCTACTATTCATGTGTTCTTGCTGTCAGGAGGTATAAGGATGCCAGTATAGCTCCCACAGCCGACAGATTGCTATGATAGTGACGCGTTCGGCTGTGGGAAGTATACTGGGCATCCTTATACCTCCTGACAGCAAGAACACATGAATAGTAGAGCTGTGAGAGCCATACTTTTTTTTCAGTGTAGAGTTTTGACTTACCTGAACAGTCAACAAATTTAACACTCAACTCATAGTGTATCACCAATAACGACGATAATGAATGGATCGTTCTTCATTGGGAACAATCAACCAGGAAAAATACCATGATCACATAACCTAGTACTCAAACCACGTTGAAAAATCCGAAAAAGTAATCAATGAAAATTGCTAAACGATTCGATTGATATTTTTTGGCAATTTTACATCATTCCTCACCCCTTACAGGTGGATGGAAATTTTCGTGAAACATCCGATAATTATTTATGACTATAAAAGTATGCCAGGGGAGGATACATGAAAGTTGAGGGACATAATCTGGAGTGAAAAAAAATCACTTTCGAGAAATACGAAATTTATTAATGGAAGAACATACGCACATTTCACGTGTCCCAAAGGGTCCACACAAATTTTTGTGTCGTTTCAACATAATGTGCTTGTGTTAGCTAATAACCGAAGCTTGATATAAATAATATGACACAAAAGGATACTGATTAAGTTTTTATTGGAATTTCCGATCGTGTGAATTCAAATGAGTACTGAATTAACAGTTGAAAAGTGTAATTTATAGATTTTCTTACGTAAATTGAATGTTGGAACAATGCATAAGAATAAATTGAAAAAAATAGTCTTCAATGAGAATTGAAGCTCTATCACTTGGATGGGGGTACTTTCTGTGCGTTCATCAACTTTTACTTGACCTTTCGATTTGCATATCTAGAAAACTAAGCCCCATTAGAATGGGAGCCGAAACCAAAATGAATGACGAGTACCAAAGTTACGGGTATACAGGTTGGTTGAAAAGTTTCTGCGCTCGAAATGAAAGAATACTGTTTTTGTTACGAAATATATTTTTTTATTCAATATAATCTCCTAGGAGCTCAATACACTTGTTCCAATGATCTTCCAATAATTTTATTCTATCCTTATAATGGTTTTCCGGAAGCTCTGCAAAATAACCGTCTACGGCTGCTATGGCCTCTTCATTCGACGAAAAATGCTTTCCACGAAGGAATTGTTTGAGATTTCTGAAGAGATAGTAGTCGCTAGGAGCCAAATCTGGCGAATACGGTGGATGTTCAAGCAATTCGTACTTGAGTTCTTTGAATTTAGCCATCGTCAAAACACTTTTGTGAGCAGGTGCATTATCTTGATGGAAAATGATTTTTTTCTTCTTTAAACCAGGTCTTTTCTCACGAATTTTTTCATCCAGCTGATCCAAAAGGCTGCAGTAATATTCAGAGTTGATTGTTTTACCTTTCTGAAGATAATCAATGAACAAAATTCCTTTTGCATCCGAAAAAACTGATGCCATAACCTTCTTTGCTGATCGTTGTGACTTCACCTGCTTTGGAGCTGGACAACCAGCTTCAGTCCACTGTAAACGTTCTTGTTTCAATTTAAAATCATGGTGGTAGATCCAAGTCTCACCCATAGTTATAAAACGACGCAAGAAGTCGGTTTTATTCTGCTTAAAACGCTCCAAATTACGCTGAGAAATTTGTTTTCGATCCAGTTTTTGTTGAATTGTTAACGTGTGCGGCACTAACTTTCCAAACAGTTTTTTCATACGTAATTCTTCATGTAAAATATGGAGTACTCGTTCGTCTGAGATGCCTATGGCATTAGCAATTTCACGCTTAGTCAAACTTGGATCTTCACCAACCATATTATGTACATGCTCAATGATTTCTGCTGTGGTTGCAGTTTTTGGTCGTCCTTCGCGTGGATCGTCTTCAAGGCTAGTACGACCACGTTTAAATTCACCAGCCCAAAATTCAACGGTGCGTTTTGAAGGTGAGGACTCCTTATACACTTCTAACAATTGTTCATAAATTTCCTTTGCTTTTAAACCCTTCAAAACAAAGAATCTAATGACTGCACGATATTCAATTTTTTCCATATTAAGAAAAATCAATGACACGTCAACTTCAAATGGCTTGTAAACAAAGAATGAATTGACAGAATGACTTGTAACTTTGCATGTGTTCTCAGGACAGATATACCAACTTGAGAAAAAAAAAGTTTTGAGCTAGCAGTGCTATCTCTTGGTGAGCGCAGGAACTTTTCAACCAACCTGTATGAATCTTTCATCAAAAAGTAGCACCCACCACTGGCGATCTCTACTTGATAATTGAGAATAACATAATGTTTATGTTCAATCTTGAGTTGAATAAAATTTGTTTCATTTTGACACTTTTCTCCACTTGTTTGAATGATTTCACATTATAAATCAGTTACAGAGACCTGATTACACAAGGAACGTCTGTAGAAGTTACACAGTTGTGGTGAATATTTAACAGAAAATTTATGACACACGGATTTTCTAACAGATTTACACAAAATTTCCAACTGTGTATACATGAATTATTATAACAATATGATCGGAACAGGATCTCGTTTTCTAGTGATTTCGTACGACAAACGAGGAAAGGGCAGGTCAAAGATACATTTCTTGCACTTTATCCTAAATTTCAGAAACACCATTAAAATTTCATCACTAAAACATGATGTCCCTCATAGATATGAAGTTATGTATTATGCTAGCCCTTTTGGTGAACTGTAATGCGCACCTTTCAGTATTTTTCTTCCATTGTCGCAGGAAATACCTCTCAACTGAGAATCACCAATCACCCCTATATACAGAATTTCAAGTTGATCGGCCTTCAACTGTTTGAGTTATACCGTCCAACGTGAAAACTCAAGGAGACAAGTTCAAGCAACTGTAGCGTTGCCATTTTGTTTTTCTACGACAAAAAAATTATTTCACGCATAGAATTCGTAAGATATTAAAGAACGGAACTCTACGTGATTTTTCATCTTGAACTGCGTCAAAAATATCACAATGTCGGAAAGCATGAATCTCGAATTCTGTGATGTTATTTACCTTGAAGTTGGAAATCTCAAATCAAGCAGTTTGGTGATCAAAAACCACGCAGTTGGGCTAAAAAATCACGTCCAATCACGTGTGATTCAATATCTTTTGAGTTCTCTGCGTGTAGATTTAAATTTCAATATTACAATGTATTATATTCGAATTCAATAAATATTCCCGCTTTGTTGCAATGAAATCTCAAAACAGACATTAAAAAAGTGACGAATACACGAAGTTTTCTTCATAACATCGCTTATATCGAGAATTATATCCATTGATCGTCTTCCATCTTCATTCATCGAGCAAAGAGAAAAATGCCACATTAGAAAAAGGGAAACGTTAACCACGTTCGAAGTTCCTCAAGACAGAAAAAACTGACAGCAACGGTACATTGTGGTGAGTTCAGAAGGTGTTCGTAATCATGACGTCGCAGGTGGATGTTCATACAATGCCATAACGAGTAAGCAAAGCTTCACCCAACCTGAATAAACGAACTGGTAAGAATATGTCTAGCTTCCGTTATGGTCCAAGTGTTCTTTATGATATCCGAACGGTATATTGTGGGAAAAGGAAGGAATCTTCAATCTTTCAAAGGATGATTAATCCGTGACAAAACAAAACATTGTTGTTTCTTATATAAAAGAATCATATCTTAATGAATGTTCTTATTTCATCGGATTTGTAATCTAACAAGAAAGGATTAGCTAGTTCAATATGTGTTGAGATAATTCTATTATTACTCGAAAAACGGAAAGTTCTGGAAACGGACTCGATGATCGAATCTTTCTTACCGTATATACACTCGGAGGAATCTTCAAAGACATATTAACTATTTGCACAGAATTATTTAGTACTGGATGTTACTAAAGATGATACAAGGAAAAAAATGTTTAGCTGTGTCAGCTAGATTTCAGCTATCATAGCTAGATATTTCGCTGCAGCAGCTACACATTTCTTTTCGTGGAGTTTGAAAGAAAACCAGCATCCAAGATCCATCGAATTACCGTACGGGAAAAAATGTTTAGGTTCATCACAAAGATTTCTTGGTATCCCAGCGAAATGATATCGCTGGATTTCGTTGGGATGGGAGTTTAGCTGTAGTAAATAAACTTTATTGCTGATGAAATATAGTTTCAACTACTAAAATATTCAGTGTTGACGTTTATACTTTCACTCCAAAAGAGCCACTGGATTGTATGGGTGCGACACCTAAACACAATTAGCTGCACAGTCTAGGTAACTAATTTAGCCGTGACACATAGAATTTTTCACTGCTGTTTCCAAGGGAACTCTTGAGGATACCTTGAACAGTATTGTTCAATTACGCCAAAAAAAATATTAGGATAAATCGTATTTTCTTTTTATAGATTTTAGAGGTGCGTTTGATTCGGTAAATCACGAATTCTTATGGAAAAAATTGAAAGGAATTGGTTGGAGGACAAAAATGATTCTCACCAATGATAGAAAATCGTATCGCTTCTGGAATTAAGGACCATGAAGTTCCTCAAGGAATGGGCAAAATTTTGCTACGTACTTCCCGATCAACTGAGCAACAAATAAAAATTTTCAATCCGCAGTGATGAAGTACACTACTAAAATTGAGCTTTGAATATGAAATTGGAACTGCAAATGTTTCCCAAAAATCATGTGAACGATTATAAACATATCAACCTACGAATGTAAATAATTTTTATAACTTATTTTCTCATGTTTAGGAATATGTTTTGGGCTTTGGATTTATATTCAAAGCCAAATCCTAGCAGTTCACTTTATTGCTATATATTTGAAATTTGTAATCATTGCTTAGTTATTTGAAAACTACGAAGCAACATTTTGTGCGTTTTGCAATGCAAATAATCTTACATTCATAGAAATTTTATTGCATAGTAGAGGTTTTTTTGTTCATAAGCTAAATACGTCAAAAGATCTCGACTATAATTGCTCTGGATTCTTGAAAATCGTTACCCGAAGAGAACATGAAGCTTCAGCGAACGTTCAAATTAGATCTGCATAGATCGGGTCGGAGGTTCACGAGAGCTAATTTTTAGATTCATAAACGTTCAACAGAGATTCTACGAACGTTGAAATGTCCTCCTCGAAATGCCTTCAGGAAACATAGATAGAACGTTCATTGAAGGTTCATCGAAGGCTTGATAAAGCTTCATAAAAATATTTATACTTGGATTAATTTCCAATAATTCAGATAAATAATCAATTAAGTGAGTTTAGATATTTTTGTGAAGCTTTATTAAACCTTCGATGAACCTTCAATGAACGTTCCATCTACGTTTCCTAAAAGTATTCCGAGGTGGACATTTCAATGTTCGTAGAACCTTTGTCAAACGTTTGTGAATCTAAAAATGAGCTTTCATGAACCTTCTGCCCGATCTATACAAATCTAATTGGAACGTTCGCTGAAGCTTCATGTTCTTTTCGGGTACACAGGGAAAAGGGTGTTGAAAAGTCCCATAATTCATTGAGGATGAGCGTCAGTCTGTGACGAATAAATTTATTTACTTGGATTTAACTATAAAAGTGCGATAACTGGATGTATTTCTACAAGAAATTATGATACTTTTCACGCTCTATTCAGGCCAATAATTTCATCCATCATAGACCGGCGCTGTATCTCTATGAATTATGGAACTTTTCGAAATATACGCGTACCATCAGCGATAGTAATATTTGTCGAAGTTCCGTCTCTTTCACTGTCGCTGATGTTAAAAATTATCATAATTCGAGAGTATAGACCTTGGCTTATGAAGAAAAATAGGACTTCAATAATAATGGAACCCATTGCACCGATTCACCACCGTAATCTTCTGGTTTATTCGTGTATTTTACCCCTCTTACATCAAGTGATCAGCCTGAATATTCTTATCAAATTCGTACTTATTTTCTACTGCAAACAAACCAAAAGATATTGTATTGATATTGAAGATCAATGTTCCCATAATCGTTTGGTTTTTAAAACTTATTAGAACCCTACACATTCTTCACCCTCGTAAAACTTAGATATTCACAAATTCATAAATCACGTATTATTTCCGTATAATTATTCGTATATAATCGTTCTTTTATCAAATTTCCCTCAAAGTTTGGGACATCGGTCGTGTATTTTCGACGTGATTCCGATAAAATGGCACGCAAAGAGTATCGTATGGGTAAATATGTCGATGTTTGTTATAGAGTGTAAAAGGGGACCTCGTATAACATTTATCCAAAGGCGTTAGTGCGCTGACCACAGGCATGTGTCGTAGCAGCGCTACAAAACAGAGGACGGAGAACAGAACAGAGGCGTGGGCGTTGGCGTTTTATATTCATCGTGCGCTGAGGTATCATTTTCTCTCTCAGAAGTTTCGAATGAGAAGAAAAAAAAAATAACGAAGCATAACAAAAAAAATAAAACAACAAGCAACATCCCACCACCCTTTAGAAGTTGAATAAATAATGTCCTCTTAAGACACTCTTATCCAAGGTCAATTTTCTCTTTCTCTCTCTCTCTCTCTCTTGCATCAATGAGTATGTGATATCGTCTTAGGTGAGTGTTTTTTTCTTCATGTGTATTATTTTCCATTTATATATCCATTCACATGCGTTTATTTCTCTCATTTCCATCATGTTTATTGAAAACTAAATGAATAAAGTTAGATGTTACAGTATCAGGATACTCGGGATGCGGTATTAGGATACTCATACTTAATACCGTTATAGAGGTGGTGAGGTTAACATTATCGTCTTTTACGCAGCCCAGGGGCTTTGAATGTGAATTCTCTCTTTCTCTTTCCCGCTTTCTCCTCCTTTTCATCTTTCTCTCCCTTGAAACGATTTTCATGGATGGAGCGGAGCGAGATATAACGTCCAGATGGAAATCCTTAACGAGGGATTACTCAAGTCCGTGGATTAAGATGCGTTACTGCGGATAGAGCGGATAGGTAAAGTTTATACAAATACATTCGCTTTGGATGGACTCCGAGAAACTGAGAGTGAAAGAGAGAAGGAGAAAGATATAATATGTTTGCCTTCGTTCGTTAAGTATAATCTCTGTTTGATGCAGATAACTTCATTTTCGTCTGTAGTATGTACGCGTGGAAGAGAAAAGCAATACAAACCGGCACTGATTTATTAAACGCATTCATTAACATGCTAATCTGATTCTTAAATGAATCTGGAGTAACTTAAATATAACAATAAGAACAAACCTCTCTGGCGTCAAGGGAGAGCTTTGCGAATAAAAATCCAGACGAGTATACACTCGGAGAAATCTGTAGTCATGGCAACTATTCAATTATCATTTCTTTCTACTGTTTATATATCACTGTTGAAAATTGATGGACAGAACTTCGAAAGTGACACGTAACGGAAGCGATTTCCAATCACCTCACTGGAAATTCAAGGTAAATGTATTTGGAATTTTAGTTACAAATGTGACTGAGAAAGTTATGAACACTGTTAGAAAAATTCTTAAATTTAATACAAAATTCTTTATGAAATACCATATTTTCATATTGAATTCGATAATAGTTCTTAAATTTAATATTGATGATGAAATTTCAAAATTTCTTTCTGAAATGTAACAATTGTTTATCAAATTTCACAAATATATTATTACAATTGAGAACAAAATTATCAACATTGAGAAAAAAATTCTTAACATCAAGAATTATATTATTGAATTCAATATTTCATTATGAAATTTAATACAATGATTATGTAAAAAACTACATAATATTCTTATGAAGTTTCAGGCAGATTTTTCTAACAGTGAAATTTCTAAAAACTTTTAATAGCGTAGTTGATGCAACCACATAAATAATTCTCATCACCACAAACAAGTTACCCTAACTGTTCACTGAAAAAAAAATTCAAAAAATGTGACTGTGTTTTTTCACAGCCCCTTTTTTCTGAATTTTCAGACAAATTTGACTGGATATTAAGAAATTTCAGCTAAATTTCGGAAAGTGTGCTGGAAATTCAACAAAACTTTTCTGAAAATTCAGAAAAAAGTGGCTGTCAAAAATTACAGTCACATTTTCTGAATGTTCAGAGAGATTTTTTTACAGTGTTTTTATGGTTGTGAATACTGACTTCGAAAATTTGCTCTCACATAGTTTATGTGACTATTTAAATTTCTCTCAGTGTACTGTTCTATATTTTACAATTTATTCCCACGATTGGGGGTAGATTTTGAATGAAAGATTAGTTGAGTACCTGAAGAACGATCAATACGTCATCCCATTCCCGTAATTGAATATGAATGAGGAAATTCCCGTGAATAAAAAAACCATTCTTTTCGAATTATATATTTCCTAGCTACGAATGGACATCGATTTCACAAAGATCGCGTATTGCTTATTTTTCCGCATGGAGACCACCAGATGTATACTTAGTTGTTTTATAGTATCGGTACGAGTGGCAAACGAAGGAAGTACCAACAAAAACAGAAAGATGGGAGAAATACATACATACATTCATACATACATTGTGTAATGTATATATGGAAGACATGTAGCGGCTACAGGAGCATTACGGACATTAGATTGGGACACGAGCGCAATAAACCTATCTGTATAATCTGCCCTACAGGAATTAACAGCCCTCTGAAGGTAGCCACTAACGAAGTAATTCACTGAATGAGCGTAGGGCGAGTCGGTGCTACTGTTCCCGCTTCATCCCATTCAAGGTATGAATGCGTGGGTGGGGAAAGTGAAAGAGGATGAGATGTTTCCAATCCCTCGTTTCTGTCTCACCATCCAAACTAGAGGTCGAATTTTATATACACGTGTATGTACGTGGGATAAAGTTCCAAAATTGAGATTTACGTGAAATCACGGTAACTAAACGGTCAAGCATTTACTTTTATTCCCATGTACTGACGGGGATAAAGCAAGATATAATACACGCGAGGATATCAATTCTCAAACTTGGATCTATAATACAATTATTGAATATCTGCGAGGTAATTCATGTATATCAATCAATGTTCGCCAAGATTAAACCTGTATCGAGTAAGCTGAATAATTGAGAGGTGAATGCATGAGTACTCTGTTCCTCAAGTCCATATTCTTCCCTAACTTTTTCCCTGTTTATAAGAATCATGAAGAATTGTGGAGAAGGTTATAAAATTGCATAGAACTTGTGTCAGCTTTATAGACAATTTTTATTTGTCTCATACAAAAATTGTGCATCAATTTTCAATATCTTGTACGTTATGATTTCCTCCAATACGCGAGATTTTGTTCAAGGAGTTCGCACACAAAAATATCCAAATTATATGAACCTTTTCGTATACAAAAATATTGAGTAATCATTCACGGAGGAAAAAAGAATTCGCTACGACGACGAACCTTGATTTTACTATGGGTACCTTTTGTTGGAGCAGCAATCTTGATAGCTGGGGCAACGATGTTTTTAGCTGTGGCAGCAAAAAATGTTTGCTCTCCCAGCAAAATTTTGTTCGATATTCTTCCTTTAATACCAAAACCTTTGCAAGGCCAGCGGAAAATTTGCTATTTCAATCGATCATATCAATTTTCAGCTAGGTTAGCAAACAATATTTGCTATTCTATATATAATACTTCGATTTGCTATAATTTTTTTCACATAAAATGTGTATGAGCTCCATACAAATTTTATGCAAACATTCAACTTTTCGTAGAATCTATAATATTGACACTAGAGAGATTGTTAGAGGATGAAGAGTTAATCTTGATGAGTATCGATTATATCTCTTTCGGGTACTTTCCTTCGGATACTGTTATCCTTGTACCAATCCTATTGTCTCTAAAATCACTTTTCAACAATGACATTCTGAATACTCATCTTCTAGTTCCTTCTGATAATGTCTTTGATATTCCAAAATGATATTATCTAATTATAATTTCAAGACAATTGTTGAGACACCCAGGTTAAGAGAAGCCACTGTTGAATCTAACTAAATCTCATCGAACAATAAACCGACAGATTTCATGGACACATCAAAAAGGCGGATTAGCAATTAAATACATTCGGACAACCGGAAGGTTTGTTCTTATTCCTGAATAAATAAATAAGCAGCGTATAAATGAGATTATTTGATGAGATAAACAGTGTAGGAATTGCAAGATAGCCCGCTACCGACAGAGTATCTACGCTAAGGATGTCTGATATTCGACAATATCGATATTTGTTATAGGAAATTTGAATTATGAAATGAAATTCATGTTCAAGTTTATGTTGAATTCCATCAAGTATCGATCGAGACTGGTTACGAATTTTATAAAGAATATCGGTACCGTCCAGTATCGCCCATCACTAACCCAGGTATAAATTTACCAGGGGTGTTAGGCTGGCACAAGGCTCACCAAGATGGGCCAAGCCTAGGTTACCAGGCGTGGCGTGACTCTGAAATGATAACATCATTTAAGTCTCAGCCCAATTCCATACAGAAGTTTACCATTCACGCTAAGATGGCGCAATGTAGATAAAGTATGGCCGAGGCTTGGCAACCAAGCTTGGCGCAACACTTAAATGATGACATCATTTTATGATTTATCAATTTCTTTTTCCAATGGAGTCCCATCATTGGTGCAGAAATGCCAATGAAATAGATCATCATTGGCAAACAATAGAAACATTTTTGTATCAATGTTGCGCCAATGATAAGACTATAAAAAATAATTAACCCAAAAATATATAGAAAGTGTGCTCATTTAACAATTTCCAGTGGATGTTATTTGGGATCTTATTGGGATTGTCATCAAAAGTCAAAATTGAGGAGCATGCCAATATCAAGCCATGCTATGACCAATGATCGGCGCTGACATTGAAAACTAATTTTTATCCAGACTAGACCAAAGTTTGTGGCAATACTCAATCACGTTTCAAATGATCCTCACTTCCAATAGACTATCGTTCGGTCAATGTTGGACCAAAGATGAGCCTAGCAAGCGCCAAGCCTGGCGCAATTGTGAAGCAACGGTAGGCTGACAACATTACATTTTTTGTCAATCAACATTGAATATTTATAAATTGCCAAGCCTTGCCTGTCAACATTGCACCAAGCTATATTCTATTGTCAGTATTGGCGGAACCTAAAAATTTCCTTATGGAATAGTTTCTACAATCCAGGTCCAAAATTGGGTAATTGGGGAGAGCATATATCAACAATGGCAAACCATAACAAAATTCGTTGCCAAGGATGAGTCAACGCTGTTGCAATCTTACGCCAGTGTCGCGCCCGTCTAATGTCAATGGTTATTTTCATGTTTCAGTGTAGTGAGAAATAAAATAAAATGAAACACCCATTCTAGAATTTTGATATGAAATATATGTTGGGGAATTTCTAGAAGTTCGACATAGAATTTTTGTGATCAGTTTACACTAATGAATGCCGCAAATCTGATAATCCTGGTGTTGAAGTAGGCGCTTCCAGCAACAGATGAAGAATCCTTTTTATCATGAAATCTTCCGAGAGGACTTGTATATTCATTGAATGCTCAGTTCGCCACTCGCGAGAAATAAGCAGCACTCTGGGAAGAGTTATTGCAATTTGCCACTTGGAAAAGGAATTTCGCTCTGAGTTGAGCTCCCACCCAAGTTGGGCAAAACTATTGCCCTCGTTGTGCCAAGCTATTTTCTACGCTGGGCCGAGCTATCCCTTATGCTTGGTGTTGCATGAGAATCTACTGCCTTCCAGGGTTGGCTAATGCTTGGGGCAGTGTTCCACCATGCACTACAAACCCTCGGCATAAAATTTTTTTTTTCCTTCAGGCGATGCTGGTTGAAGGATGGACCAGGCGTGGCGTAGCCTATGATCAATGATGATTGGTACAACATTCAGACTATTGTCAGCCATCCCTGCCTCTACATAGATCGCGTCAGCGTTGGTAAGGCCTGAAAATTTCCATATGGGCAAATGCGAATCCAGGATATAATCATGTAATGTCAATGTGTTATATCCTTCATCAGGAAGTTCACCGACAGATGCTCAATGATATCGTCGATCCCACGACAAACCGTAACAAGTCATTTTATAATTCCTCCATTTGTTCTGAATTTCCATGATTTTGGAAGTTGAATAATCGTTTGAAATGAATTCATCTGGATAGCTATAGCAGATTCATGAGACATTGCGTTCAGAAACATCTGTTATCATAAAGGTAACAATAATTATCCAAAAACGTGACTTGTTACGAAATGTCATACTATATGACCGATTTTTATATTGAAAACAATGCTCCTCCGATGAAATTCTTCAAAACGTCTGACTCTGTGTTATTCCGCAAATTATTAATCCAAACTGTCTCAATACACTATATCCTACAAAATCTTACTCTCCGATATGTTTCATTATCTCACGGTTCTTGTATTTTGAAAGTTCTTGAACCCTGCATGAGAAAGTAGAGATGGCATTAATAGGAGTGATAATTATCCTAATTGTCTATATGAATCATTTATAAGCGAGTTTACAAGTTTGATTTGACTTTCATATAATTTATACATAAAAGCTTTCCATAAATGATTTCAGGTGAAGAGATATTTCTGTTTGATTCCCTATTCGTAATATTATTCATTCACAATCGATACAATGTATATCGTCGCAACTGAGCTACTACATTTTGCTTTCTCTGCAACAAAAATGAAAATTCAGATGTATCACGACACGCTTATAATTGTCTGAACTCATAAAAGACAAGAAGTAAAATGTTTATTCGAGTGAAACGATGTCAGCGGCATATCCTTGGAGCGGAGAGCCGATATTGGCGTACCGTTACTGAAAATTAATGATAAAACTCTAGAGATTGAGGAAAGAAGAATATACATATATTCTTCTTCGGTCTACAAATATACAACGTCATGATAGGTTCAACGTTACGCTTCGGTGACCTATCTTATAAATACAAAAGCTATTCTCTTGAATCCTTTTACATCAATTCCATGATTGCTCATTCAATTTATTATTATCCCTGGGTGAAGAATTCCTCAATTTCCGTTTCGGGCTTTTTTTTTGTTCTTGATAGACCATATTTCATTAATAATAATACAGACTATTTATCACCGAGTGAACATCTCATTATAACCTGAAGAGAACATGAAGCTTTGAGAAACGTTCAGAATAGATCAACATAGATCAGCCTGAAGCTTCGTTGAAGTCAACCCATATAGAAATTCACAATTGGCACTAGCATGGTGCAACGTAGATGAAGTATGGCCGAGGCTTGGCAACCAAGCATAGCGCAAACCTGGAATGATAATATCATTTTATGATTTACCGTGTTTTTCCAATGAAGTTCCATCATCGATGAAACAATGGCAGTGAAATATACCATCATTGGCAAACAATTGGAAATTTTGTTTGTCAATGCTGCGCCAATGATCACAGTAAAAAATATTTAACCCAAAAATATATAAAAGCTATGCGCATTTTGCAATTTCTGACAATATATTGTTAGAAGTCTTATTGTTTTCCCCTTATTTGTTTGTGGACAACTCGGCGTCTTTTGTTGGTAAATTTTGCCATGAGAAGTAGACACAATGTATGTTAGCTCAGCGGTAGGAGTCCTCTAGTGTGACTCATAGTAAAGAGCGATTGACTGGTCTTCCAAAGACTTACTTAAGCCTCATATATTCTTCGTATACGCATTTCACCACTCGCGAGAAACACTTGATTAGTAACGTAGTAAAAATATTATATAGGTTGCCAATATCGAGCCGTGCTATTACTAATGATTGGCGCTACATTGAAAGCTAATTTCTACCAAAACTAGGCCAAAGTTTGAGGCAATATTCAACCACATTCTGAATGATCCTGGCGTTAAATGGAATCTATCGTTCAGTCAATATTGGACCAAGGATGAGCCAAGCAAAAGCTGAGCTTGGCGCAGTTGTGCCGCAATAATAGGCTGACGAACGAAATCCGTCGAACACCGACATCGTTGCAACATTGTATTCATTGTTAATCAACCTTGAAGATTTATAGAAGAACCTTCTACGAATCTTCCTTGAAATGATTCCGAAGTGGACATTGTAAAGTTCATCAGACCTTCGTCGAATGTTTATGAATCTAAACTTATTGAGTTTGAATCAGATCCTTGTGGATCTACTCTGAATGTTTGTCAGAGTTTCATGTTCTCTTCGGGTTGCCCACCTGATTTCTGGTATATCCCCTGAAACCCCCTGTTTATCTGAGATTGGTTCCTTTTCGGAGGGATGCGTGGGCTCCCAAGTCAAGGGCTCTCTTTTCTTCCTTCGCAAGATCGACTCCGCAAAGACAGCGGGTGTCCTCTGCACGGAAAGACCGGGTTTATTAATATTCAGAAATATGACTGTCAATTTAGGGAAAACGAGGATCGCTGAAAAATATTCGCAGTGAGTCTACTGAAAATTCGTAGTCGATGTATTAACAATTAATAGTTTCAATGTGAAAAATACCAATGAAACTATCAACTGTTAATATTTTTACTACGAATTTTTAGTTGACTCACTACGAATATTTTTCAGCGATCCTCTTTTTTCCTAAAGTGACAGTCATTTTTCTAAATATTAATAGACCCGGTGTTTCCGTGTGGGCTCACACTACTGTAGGTCTTCTCGAGATGCCTATTTTCCGTCCTTCAATCTCAACACTCGGAAGACGTGGAGAGGGAGTATCTTTTTCGAGTCTCATTAATATCTAGTCGGTCCTATCTAGGTCTAAGATAGAAAAGCCCTTGACAAGTCTTGATCTGGAATCCTTACTGGGTGGGTGTTGCCTCAATTTTTACAAACCCTTAGTTATTCATATTAAAAATATTGTCAATATCATCATCATCATCATCATTATCTCAATATCAATCCATAGTATTATCGTTGTCAAGCATGCAATCGTGTTATTATTATGAAATATAATGGCGTGTTCTTTACATCAACTACTCTCGTTTATCCTTTCACTTCCGAAAGATTATTCTATTGAAAATCCACGTGAACAAATAAAATCACATTTACACAACCGACAATTTCCTCATCCCATCGTTTCGGCCAATAATTCAATGATTGAATAATGAGATTGCATAATTAGACGGACTCCTTATGAAATCAATTTCGAAATATTGACACGCATAATGTAATTAGCTATTCGTCTTGAAGCGGGTTGTTGCTTTGAGAGATGAGAAGGGTGCTATTTGATCCTTCAAAGGTAGATTGGCGGATGAATCGATTTCACCCTCGTTAGCTAACATTTGTAACGGATAAATTATATAATTTTTGATTCCAAATGAACCTTTCCCTGCTTCAAGATTTAATATCCCAAGCCATCAAATCTTATCGAAAAGTGCGTTTTTGGAATAGTTACTCAAGGCATGGAGGATAGAATATCATGACAACATTGAAAGATTATTTCGAATGAATGGAAGATCACTTCCATTGAATTCATTGCTTGGGACACTTAATGGGCCTGTATTTCACGATAATGCTTAAGATTTGGTGATTTTATAATATCGTATCTTGTATTCTTCATATTTTTTGTCGTTCAGGCGTGAAGTACGTTACGAAGTAATTTTATTTGGAGAGGAAAAAATAAGAGTGATGAAGGACCAAAGGAATGAAAGAGAATTCTCATTCACGTTTTATGTAAATTAACCGCGGAAGGAATTTCACTCTCGACGATTCTTTAAGACTCGAGAGAAATTTCGAAGAAAGAAGTTTTCCAGGTTTTCTCAGACAACCAAGGAAATTCTTGGCTCGCTATTTTCTTCATCTATCCCTCTTTATTTTCATCTACTTTTCTCGTCTTTTCTATTCTTCTTCTCTTCTTGCTTTCCTCTTTCCCTAAATTTTTTCCTCTTTCCTCACGATTCTCGAGCTCGTAGGTTGAAACGGAGGATGATAGCGTAGAATAATAATGTTGACATTAACTGCATAATTATCGCGAGTTCTTGTCGTGGGTCCTGGATCGTTATACGTAGAGGTGAATTACCACGTAATAATAATGAAACTTGGAAAGTATATTATCATTATTTTTATCACCATTCGCGTATCAAATCCATGCTTTTCGTCGCAATGTTTTCATATCGGTGAGTGAATGGAGAATAGTGTGAGACTTGAAATTAATTTCAATAATGAACAAGGAAGAGCTATTCAAGGTAGTATTTGGTGCTAAGACGACTCAATGGTACTGGCTGATGAATAAAAATAGTGGAATTTCTGGTTTCCTGAAAGCTTCTATGAGGATTAAACAAGATTCGCCTTTATTAACAACTTCAAATAATAATTTTCGCTAAACTTTGTGATCACTCATTGTCCGAAGCCGAATTTGATGGTCGATTCAACTAGCGTTAATGTAGGCAATGATGAAACTACTGACTCAAATTTGAAAGGTACGCCACGGTTCGTCGATTCAAAGGAATGATTGATTTTCATCAAATCCCACTGAATGAATAGTGAATATTTCGAAATATCGGTACTTGATGATTCGGAAATCATCATCTTCAATAACGAGAATTGACAAGCTTTTATGGATATTATTGATTAAGGAATGCACAGGTGAAATAAAAGACCGTCTTTTATATAAAAATGGAAAACAAGGAGAAAACAAGAGCCGGGGTCCGAGAAAATAGGTATCGAAAGGTAGCTCTAATGTCATGTTTTGCAGCCCGGTAAATTTAAAACAGTTAATTTCAAATCTCTAATCCTACTAAAAATGGGAGAGAAAATGCTATTCAGATTATCGGTATCAGTTCTGGAAATTTCACGTGTTAAGAGTCATTATCAATGAAAAGCATTTGCGGAGTATTTTTCTATAGTTGAGTTCATGATCAAGAATTCCAACATTATGAAATTAAAAAATAATGAAGTTCAGGAATGCAATGATTAGAGATTGTTTCTCCCTCAACCGAGATTTGGCCAGTATTGATAATGAACGATGCTTTTCATTTCCTAGAAAGACTCCGATAACAATTCCGGGACTCGTCATCGAACCCAAACTGGAGAGAATATTCCCCAACAATCTCTTCGTGGAACATGAATTCCTCTGTCAAGTGTTATACATGTGCGTAGATAATGGGATTAATGTAGCATGAATAATGTTGTGACATGCGTTAGAGGAAGGTAAATGTAACCAGAATAAGACCACGACGAGTTAGAAGAATTTATGATGACTGGAGACACACAAGAGAGAGTGCACGAGAGGAGGAAGAGGACCAATCCAGACACCAGGCCAGACGGACGAAGGATAAATTTGGAGAATAATTAGACCACGTCCGCCAAGTAGCATGGTGGACGAAGCGTGCCAAGAATATTAATAACATGTGTTCTTACGATTAACTATCGTGTTAAAGCGGTACAATCTAATGGCAACATAATACCCATTTATGAAAAGTTTTATTATCGAGTTCATAGAAGGAGGGAGGGAAGAGGAAGCAGTGATAACAATTGTGAAATATATGAGTTAAGGTAAATGAAATTAGAGTCATAATTCAATCGTACACTGTTAAAATTTTTTTTATTGATCCTAATGTTTTTGCTGGGATGTGTTTTCAAGTATGTGCAGGAATTCCGTTTCATACACATTTTACATTAAATTTGATATGAACTATAGCATCATGTATTTTATGTTCTCGTGAATCAAATGTAACGTAGAATTCGTATGAAGCTTAATTCATCTACGTGATTGAAAAAACTTCCGCTGGATAAAAAAACCCATTGATTCTCGTCAAATCTCATTGAATCTTGCAAAATGTTCTGACCAAATCCCATTAAATTTCATTTCGTCAGATTCTCTGGATTTTTTCTCACCAGAGTCCAGATGTTTCTGACAGTGCAGAATGATTTCGTCATGTATTCTTCAAGAATATTTTCTTGGGAAATACAACACTAGTTGTTGAAGAAGTTACGAATTCGAAAATAACACATTAAGAATTGCATTTCTCTACAATTCTTTCAATCTCTTCATATTTGGAACATTAAAGTGTTTTGTTACGATACCTATTATCATTATCATCATCATCTGAATGTATGTAACAGAAATGTGTACGTACGTTGATGTTAATATAGTTTGAATTTGGGAATATCTACGAGTGCCTCGGGAGGACATAAATGAGAAGTAGCAGTCTACAAATCAAGAAACTATCGACACAAATAAATTGTAGTCCACTGGGGGCTTCAAGCTTCTGAGTTTGGTTGTTCGTATCCATATAACATGTACTTTGCTAACACACACACATATTCACTCGAATCTTTAAGTAAAAGGGACATAGTAGTTTCTAACTAACCAATTACCTAAATCGTCCCCACCATCGTATCCACCAATCAACTTATCATTTGTTTCTTCATTACTAAAGCTTATTACTTGCCTGTTTATTTCTCGAATGATTCATAAATGCATTTTCCAAGTTGATTGACAAAACTGGATTGAATGTTGGAGATTATCAAACGGGCTGTTCAACGAACGGATTTCGTTTATTTTTCCATCATTCAAACTATTTCATCAATGGGATTGACTTTTTACTGAGACGGTACAAGTAATTCATCTTTGGAGAGTGATGGTTTTCTCGCGAATTTCTGTAATTTTAAGAATAATATATTGTTCACCAAAGGGGGAAAGTGGGAAATTTTTACCGAGTGTTAATTTTGCGTTGCCGAGCCGAAGGCGAGGGAAAACAATTACAAAGAGTGGGAATCGCTATAGATATACAGGGTGTCCCATTTTAAATAGCCAGGGCTTATATCTTCCAAAGTAATGGGACTGGAAGAAAAAGTTTCGGGAGAAAGTTGTAGAGTTCTGAGGGGGACATGTGATGGTAACCTTGACATCGACCTCAGACTCCATCTTCAAGGTCATTTTGAGGTCAACTTGTGTTTTTTCAATGACACCTCCTATTTTTGACTACATCCTTGGAATGTGCGTTGAAAACCAAAAAACTTTTGTCTGAACTAGTTTCCTAAAATTTGCGCAGATGGCGCTCTAATCGATATAGAAATAAAGGAGATTCAAGAAACACTCTTGTTGCTTTCTGTGTGGAACAATACTTACCTCTTCAGTTATTTCTTCCCAACAGGGCCGGAATGAGGGCCAATGGTCCCATTGGCCCCCACCTGCCTTAATCCGGCCCTGGTTCCCCAGTCCCGGGGAACTGCCGTCGGCATTAGCGTTACCTGATTTGCAGTGTCGGACTGGCTTGCACCAAGGCCCCCGGCTGAGAAATACGTTGGGCCCCCTATACTGAAAACAAAATTTCTTCTCGCCAAATAAATAGTATATTTGTCCTCTCTCCATAGCATATTCCTTGAGATTAATGAAATATTCAATCGAATAAAATGATGGAATGCTTGCCCCAAATAATTTTGTCTTGTAGATAAATAATATATTCGCCACAATTAATCAATTTTAGCACCCAATTGAATAATTAATTCCTACAAATAAACATTTTATGAAGAAAGAACAAATAAATATTTTTTTTTGCAGTGTAGACGAAACACATTCCCAGGAAAATAAAAATTTTATCATCATTCATAAACAAAAAAAGGAAAGCTGAGAACTGACCCCCTGGCGATCGCCGAGGAGCCGGACAGGCCAGTCCGACACTGCTAAAGTGCACCACGAGGAGGTTGCGCAATCGGACTTTGCATATCATTGTGGCCCTGAAAAAAGCCGATTATTTCGACTAGAGAAGTATGTGTCTGTGAGTTTTGGGAATAGTTGGGTTCCGTGATTGAGTGATGATTCCCTGATCTAATCATCTCGTGAATTCACCCGTACAACACCGGACATTTCTACGTTGCCTCCATGTGACCTTCACGTGGGATCTCCGTTCATCCACGTTCTATCCCCGTCCACCATTGATCGACGTAGAGTTCACGGAGATGCGACGTAGAAATCGATGGATGTACTGTTAGGGACTAAATGCTCGAATACGTTACCTTCATTTGCGATACATACACAGCCCTGTTGAGGAGAAAAAACTGAAGAGGTAAGTATTGTTCCACACAGAAAGCGACAAGAGTGTTTCTTGAATCTCCTTTCTTTATTTATCGATTAGAGCGCCATCTTCGCAAATTTCAGGAAACTGGTTCAGACAAAAGTTTCTTGGTTTTCAACGTACATTCCAAGGATGTAGTCAAAAATAGAGGGTCCCATTTGAAAAACACAAGTTGACCTCAAAATGACCTTGAAGATGGAGTCTGAGGTCGAAATTGAGGTTATTATCAAATGTCCCCTTCTGAACCCTGCAACTTTTTCCTGAGGATTTTTTTTCCAGTCCCATTACTTTGGGAGATATAAGCCCTGGCTATTTAAAATGGGGCACCCTGTATATGTACGCCCGAGCCGTATAGCCCACGTAAGTCACGCAATGAGAGAGTTTGAATCCCGCAACCTCAAGGAGAGACTTGAAAAGTAATGAGAGGGAAGAAAAAGAAGAAGAAGAGGGAAAGAAGAATAGTTCGGACATTTTTTAATGAACAAATTCAAGTCTTTTCTATGACATGTTTATTAATTCTTCGACACACTTTTTGAAACTCTTGGAGAATCATTTATGAACCCTGCAAGGTAACTTTGAGAAATCTCAAAGAACTTCTTCGGATATCTTGATTCCTTCTCGCAGATATCTTTGAGAAGTCTCCGAGAGATCTTTTGAATATCTATTCAAGTTTCATAAGACATGTTTCCGAATGCGACAATAGTATATTGTTCATCAAGGGGGGAAATTTCCCACTTCTCCCCGAGGTGAACATACTATTTTTTCCCACAACTGCAAGGGAAGTGAAAATCATCTGTTTAATTGCATATAAAATATTCATATGCATATTTCAGAACGAAAAGATAGTTTGTATTTTCCTCCCGCTGTGACACATTCGCTTGGAATTCAGCACTTTCTCCCCTAAAAATAGGTCAGAAAACATCAACTTTCCGTGCAGGTGTGGGAAAAATATCTTTTAGAAAATTCGTTAGGACTTTCCATGTGGAAATTTCCGGGAATGGACAACCCGTACAGGAGTTTACCATTGGCGGTAGCATGGCGCAACGTAGATGAAGTATGGCGGAGGCTTGGTAGCAAGCATGGCGCAACACTAAAATCACAACAGTATTTTATTATTTATCAATGTGTTTTTCCAATGGAGCCATATCATTGGTGCAGGAGTGGTATTGAAATAGACCACCATTGGCAAACAATAGAAGAATTTGTTTATAAATGTTGCGCCAATGATAGAACTGTGAAAAATAATTAACCCAAAAATATATAAAAAGTATGCGCTTCTCACAATTTCCAATACATGTTATTTGGGATCTTATTGTGTTTTCCTCATTCATCGAATGATTTTCACTTTCAATAGACTCTATCGTTCGGTGAATGTTGGACCAAGGATGAGCCTAACAAGCAACAAGCCTGGCGGACTTGTGAATCAATGGTAGGCTGACAACCGAAATTCGTTGCCCACCGACATTGGTGCGACGTTATGTTTGTTGTTAATCAACACTGAATATTTATAGATTGCCAAGCCTCGCCTGTCAACATTGCGCCAAGCTATATTCTATTGTCAGCATTGGTAGAACCTAAAAATTTGTATATGGGAAAAGATCCAATTCTGGCGGTCCAGGCTTTGGCAAAAACAATTGAGCCGTTACCCTTAGGATGAGTACCGAATCAACACTGATTGGAGAACACTTAGGTTGTAGAAAAACGAAACCGTGTCAGTCCTGAGCCAGAGTTGGTAATATTTTGAAGCGTTACGCAGAGACGTTACTGCGCCAGCATCATCGACGCCACGTTGTTTCACGACAGAATTGTTAGTGAGTCGGGGGTCAACCCATTTCTGAAGGAAAAAGGGCTACTTTGGCGAGCAAATACTGCGCCAGTACTGAACCAGAGTTGTTAATCTTTTGAAATTCTACGAGAAGACGATACTGTGCCAGCATGATTGTTTCAACAGTGTTTCACTACGGAAGCCATTGTGGATTGGGTATCAACTTACCTTCGCGGCAACATCGCTACACTGAGAAAGTAGTTTGATTATTATCTATTTTAAACTCAAATTTATCAAATAATTAATGGAAAAAGTTGGCGCAAAATTCCACAGCACATGCAGTTCGGCTGCGTGGAGTCTACATGGAATCAATAACCTTGCCATTCAAAGTGCCAATAGTACGCCATGAAGAATCCTCATGGAGTGCATTGAAGGTAGAATTGAAATGGTTGTACTGGTGAGATTGAAATGCCGACACTGACACGGTTGAAATGTCAGTTCAGGGAAAATTGGAATCCCAATGTTGGCTGGATTGCAATGCCGGTACAGGCAAGATTGAAATTCCAATTCAGGTACAATTGAAATATCAGGTTTAGCTAGGAAAAATGACAGTACCGTTTACGTTTCAATGCCAGTAGTGTTAACGTTCAAATGCCAGTACGGGCGAAATTGAACGCCAATAATGGGCCTTATGCGAGACATTGTTATCATCCCAGTATTGGTTCAGTACTGTCAAACGACCTGGGCCAGTAATGGCATTACAAATTCGACAGCACTGGCAGCTATGGCAGCGATACTGGACCAGTACTGGGTCGTTCATCAATTTCCACATGGGCTCCTATCGATCCAATTGCAATGAAGAGAGCTGTAGAAGCTGTGGGTCATGAATTTTTATATCCGTACTGGTTGATCAATATTCGCCATAATAAACGTTTGGTATGATAATTGAGTCATTACTAACATTATAACTTAATAATTAATGATTTTCCAAGGTACAAGGTCCTGATTGAATCTCATTCAGCGATTGTCCAATGAGATTCGGTCAGAAGAATGAATTCTCTGAATATGAATCTGATTGAATCTCGACATATTTCATTGAATCTTGGACAATGTTCTGACCAAATCTCATGAAATTTCATTCCTCAGATTCAATGGATTCTTTTAACCAGGGCAGTTACACGACGGTGTTCTGCTGTGTTTAGGTCGAAGGCAGTAAACTTACTGTCTTTCATTAATTTTGATACCAACATATTTTTTGGATGCCGATATATTTTTTGGCCTCAAAATAAAATAAAAAGGCAGTAAAGTAATTTCACTGCCTTTTACGTAAGCACGACAGGCCGGAGCAGGAGTTCTTATCCGATCAGCCCTAATGTAGTCCGGACTGGATCTGGCTTTGGAATGGGATGCCTTGTTTGAGGCTTCATATCTGGGCCTGATTTGGTCCATATAGGTGAGAACCTATCGGGGATTCCAGATCCAGCACGGAGGAGAATAACCTGATGATAATTCTGATACGGTTGGTTTTTTTGATTGGAGCCGGATGCAGATAATGTTAATCAGGTCTGAATATAACCAATCTGATTCGCGGTTCAACCTTATTTGGCCTCGATCCGTTTACCAGATGAGGCACAAGAGCCGAACCTTATTGCACCCCTAACAAGGCGAGCCTTTCGAAATCTCATAAGACTCGGATTAGTTTCCTGATGGTAGTCATTTACAAATAATGTTAATAATGTCCAGATGTGGCTAACCTCATATCCACCCTAATAAAAAAAACTCACAATGAATGTCAGTCAATTTTGTCCAAGTGCCTCTAAAATGATACAAGTTTCAATTCTACACTGATAAACTCCAGGATACCATCGAATTTTTAATACGACACCGAATGACTGAGGTTTCTCGCGAGTGCTTGTTCTATACATTCCATGATATATATATATATATATATCGCTTGATCATTCATCTGCAACGTGCGAATCGCGATGATGTATTATGCGACAAATTTGCTTCAGGTTAGAATAAGCACAAAAATATTGATTGAATTGTTCATAAATTGCGTTACACATTAAGGTAACTAGTATCAATTAGCAGGTTTAAAGAATTGAAATGTTTTAAATTTCATTTTTCGACTCCTTGGAGCATCAAAAATCGCTCCTTCAAATTTCAAGGTCAATCAATTGTAGGTAATAAAACTTCACATATTCCGAGAAATATAGAAAAGAATACATAAGAAACTTCAAACGCGTTTTTCTCAAAACGATTTTTCTTCGCATGCTGGACTGTGGATCTCCGGATCCACTGGACCGATCATCACTGTGCTTTTTTTGCTTGTTTATTTACGGGTTATGCGCAGGAATCCACCCCTCTTTTGCAAAGAGCTTATCACCAAAAAATTTGACAAAACACAAAAAAGATGAAAAAAGGTGTTTTTTTGCACTGTTTTTTCAAGCATAAGCCATTTTCTCTATTTTTTCATTTTTTTGCACATCGGTCGTGCATTCCTGTGAAGAAAAAACCTTCCATTTCAACGTACTTCCTTCCCGATTTTGTTTCAGACCTCCCAATCCGGAGATTATCTATCCGCCATAAGGCTACTTTTTTTCGAGGACCGTACAGGGAGAAATTGTGACACAGATAATCAAAACCCGCTCATTGATCTTCAATGTGAAACAAAAAAAAAACATATTCTTCCTGACAGTGTGTGCAAAATTCGGTTTTCCAAGCCTGTGTTGCGTGCACAACGTGCTACTAGAACGTTTATGGAAGGTTTATAGGACGTAGGGGAGGTTTTTTGAACGTTCAGAAAACGTCGCAGAAACACGTTTTGCTGTTAGGGCAGTCAAGGACTCGGGGTTTCCTTCATTTCCCACCAAATGCCTAGTGTTTGAAAACAAAAAACATGGGGATAGCTAATGAAGAAGCTGAGATAATCCTGTTTGAAAATATACTTTTTTGCCTTCTAATAGGTAATAGTACTTAAGTTAATAATAATTTTACTTTGATGTTTAAAGGTACGTGAACTTGGAGGATTGCGATATTTATGTGAAAACTGTCAGGTTGTAATTATTATCAGAAACCCGAAGAGAACATGAAGCTCCGACAAACGTTCAGAATAGGTCAACATGGATCAGCCTGAAGCTCCGTTGCAGCCAACTTTTAGGTTCGTAAACGTTCAACTGAGTTCAGATAAGCATTGGAATGCCCGCTTGAGAATGGTTTCAAGATACGTTCGTAGAACGTTTATTAAAGATTCTACGAAGATTCATTTGATCTTCAACTCAGTATATTTCAGAGGGAAACACAATTATGATTATAATTCTTTTTGTTGTTGATTTTTTCGTGAAAAAAATATATTCCAAAAAGAAACTTATATCGAAAAATTGAAACTGCAGTGAATCTTTGGTGAATGTTTAATGGACGTTCAATAAAAGTATTCCTTCCTTGAAAGTATTCTCAAGCGGACATTGTAACGTTCATCAGACCTTCGTCGAACGTTTATGAATCTAAACTAGAGCTCCAACGGAGCTTTGGTCGGATCTATGTTAATCTATTCTGAACGTTTGTCGGAGCTTCATGTTCTCTTCGGGAAATTAAGTTTGTTAATGATTTTCTTTTATCAAAAATTGAATCACCGGGATATGAATCAATCAATTAGAACCGGACTGAGTAAACTGTTTAGAGTAGGATAACCATACCTCTATTAGAAACGTGAAGGCAAACTTCATCAAACCCGAATCTAGTTGTCGGATGCAACTGGGAACGAGTCCCCGGATTAGGTTGCCGGATCCGGCCCGGAGGAAATCAAGCGTTACACATTACATCCGAGCCCAATCCGATACCGGATCTGACTTAGGGCAAATCGGATCGGCACCGGATCTGCCCTTCTGCTCGGGGTGTTGTACCTCACAACATTTAAGATGCATCTCTTTTTTGTTTTACTCCCCCCGAAAACAACGATAGATATTCTAAATATAAGCATGTAGGGCTTTCAAGGACATCCTAAACAATGACAAAAAAATTATTCTTCCAAGGAAAATATTAACTCAACACTCAGAGAAAAAAATAGTCGGAATTGCCATTGGGATAGTTGGGGGTATTACTATTCCGTAGTTTGAATAACAATATTTATTGTAGAAATTACTATTTGGATCAGTTACGTGTACAATGAAATAGTTAAGTGTAACCATCCGTAGTTGAGTGCTTTCCCACCTATTGCTATTAATTGATTACTTTATTTTCTTTCAGTGGAATTCACGGGGTTAAATAAGTTCTAAGAAAGTGTCCCAAGGTACAATAACCTACCCTACATCTGTTCCCAAAATATTTGCAATAAGATAAAGTTGAAAATCCAATCCCTCCGGAGTGCTTACCTGCAAAATATTCATTCAGAACTGTAAAAAAATTTAAATCTCCTACTTTCCGAAAATCGTGTGGTCACAAGTTTCTAAACATTCCAAAACTATGTTCAATACAATGTCATAAATCTGACCGTCCTGTGGAAGTAGCTCTAGTTCGGTATGATAAAGCTCTTATATATATATATATATATATATAAGAGCTTTATCATACCGAACTAGAGCTAATAATATATATTAAGATATGAAGAATAAAAAACATGAGTGATAGATAGCTGTCTAGGAACATTTAGGGCTTGTCATGTCACGACAATTAATCGGATTCTCTTTTCTGTGTCGTGTTGACAAGACTAATTCTTGTTTTAACCGATAGCTCCTCGTGCGTCATAACCCCTTCGTCGATCCTAATAATCATCTTGAGCCAAAAGTCCCATATCTCTTTTCACTTTCTGAGCGAGAAATCTACTCTAGGCTCCGGTGGATTTATTTCTACGCGATGAGTGAGATGAGGAGTATTACTTTCAGAGCAAAAACAAAACAACTCTTTCGAAAGAGACAAGAGATGTTGATTATATATAATACATCGTACTTGTGTGTTCCTTCTTCAGGAATAAAAACATAGGTCCATTAAAGTCTCAGTTATCTTCCATTTGGATTCTATCTGTTGCTGCTGCTGTATTGAAATGAAGTTAAATGCACAAATTACTCAAAAACATATGCAGAAGATCTCCAAATGTTTCTGAACAATGTTTTAATGGGAGATTTGTTGATATCTGAAGTCTTTTGTAGATAAAAATACACTTTGAAAATTCAGCGGTGATAGGAACCCATGCAGGTATTGCCAAGACTGAAAAAAACCCAAGTTTGTCCCAAGGTTGGTACATGTGTCAGAAACAAACCTCTGTGAAGAACAATTGGCCCAATATTGTTCCATGATTCTCTCGTTGTTCACAATGGATAGTCAGTCATGGTACATTTGTTAATATTCTTGAAATGGTCACTACATTTGGTACAAGCTTGGCACAAGGGTAAAAATCGAGCATTCGTTGAGAACAATTGTGCCAATATTGCCCACATGAGTGGCACAATGTTTATAAATATTGACTGAATTTTGAATTCACAATGGCTGAAGACTTGGGGATAACCATCGGGCCAGGGCTGGCCCGATCTTCCTGCCATAATCAATCCCACACACTAGTTTTACACACCAAGCTAGATTTCATTGATCTAAGTGAGGATAGAACTGCGCTTAATGGTAATAGGATACTCTTAAATGTAATCATACACGGAGATCAACTGATTTTGAAGAACGTTCTTCGATAATTCATGTACGGTATTCTGAGGGAGAAAGAAAATATGAACCAATTACTTTTTCCATCCATATCTGCGATCAAAGAAGCATTAGTTGATGCTTGGTAAATGAATTTGATCGAGCCTGGCAAAACCACTGGCCCAAGCTTGTCCTGATCTTATCATTCCCAAGCCTGGGCCAAGTTCGGTGAATTGTTCAAGACAAGTCTCGGTGGGTCTTGTGCCAGGCTTGGTCCATCATTGGGCCATTGGTCCATACACACATGGGAAGAATTCATCTCAACACCTCAAGGTGTTTTTTCCACACCGCCTAATGTCATTTTGATACCTTTCGGAATCACTCACACTGAATTTCGGGATGAACTTCTATAGAATTCTCGTGGTGTTGACTTTGAGACCATTTCTAATTTCCATCCGGCAGGGGACGGAGACAGAGACTTTTTTTTCCGCCACTGAAAAAAAAACGTCGGAACTATACTGAGAAAATGAACAGTAAGCAGACACCCACGTGATTCTTGTTGATTCAATATAATTAATAACGTTAATTTACCTATATAAAGAGAGAAAATTGCTGTAATTATAGGGACAGCATTAAATTGCTGTAAAATATACCGAAATTCCTGTTCAATCGACCAAGTCTCTGATAAAAATGAAAATTTGCTGCAGTGGTCACATAAATTTCGATAAATCTGATAGATATTGCGGTATAAGTTACAGCAATTTAATGTTATTCCTATATTTATCGCACATAAGGTAAATTTGATAGGAAATTTTCCTCTGTGTAAGGAACATGAAAGTAATGTACGGTTCTGTATACAGATTTTTCTACAATGGAGAGTTTGTTTTAAAAAAGTGAATCAGATGATTTGCACCTCGCTCATGTTTTAGAAAAATGCAGACATCGATCTGTTTTGGAATTCCAAATGAATATCATTTGTCCCCACCTGTGAACTCAAAGTATTATTCTATGAAAGAATAAAATTTTTTCAATTAAAATCCAAGCCACGTAAAAGTTCTGCATTCGAGCAAGATGACAAACAACAGATACATTTGCCATTCAGGTTAGTCTCATTCGATATTCGTGCGTTCCTTTTTTTTCTCTATTCAAAAAGAGAAGAAACGGAGATAGAAAGAGAAAGAAGGACAAAGGAAGTCCTGGTTTTGGGTAAGGACACAAGCAAAATTCTCCGTGGTAAGGTTTTCACCATTTCTACATTGCCGTGGATTGCCAGATTTATGACAGAACCCTGCCACCACTTCCCTTTCTTCCTTTCCCTACATCTTTCCGTCTTCTGTCTTATTTTTAACCTTTCGCCCACTAACGAACCTTATCTCTTGACTGCATTTCTCCAAACATAGTCCCACCGATAGACAAAAGGAAAAACGTTGTCTCTCTTCTCTTTTCGATGCGGCCATAACTTAAGGATGTGGCCGATTCCGTATTCCTGCTCACCCGCTCGCTCACTCGCTTGTATGCATTCGTCCACGTTCCCTTTGCACTGGTTTAACTCGCTTCGTCGTCCGAGCTCTTTAATATATTACGGGTCTCGAAATTTTTATATTTTTTTCGAGTGTTCTTGTGTGCGTTTGTACGTATCCATCACCGACTCTTTTCCTCTTTCTTTCACTCCTTCTCTCGGTTCTTTTTTCTTTTCTCTTTTTAGTGTTTGAAAGAAAAAAAACGAATTGAGAAACTCGAACATAATGAGAAGCGATTTTGATATATAAAAATATAATATCTCGTCAACGGTGAAAGATCGCATACCATGGGTTAATGAGAATGAATATGAAATAATGATAAATACCGACTTCATACCCATTTGTAGATGAGTTTCAACTGTAACGTTAGAGTTCTCGAAGATATAAGACATAGGAGTTTTATGTTAATATTTCATGGATCGGTCTTGATTTTGGTATTCAAATTCGATACTAACGGTTCGAGGAACACGTTATATCATACTGAAATTCAAATGCTTCCCATTCAAATTGGGATACGTTGTACCGTGGGTACAAGAATTTGGAAAAATTCCTTAACGAAGGTCAGTCTTTTCAAGTCTTGATGCTTTAAATTTCAGTACTCTGCATTATCTTAATCACCGAATTATTAATTCGTTCTTAAAATATCACGCTCGTTCGAAAGTCAACGACGTTGTTCTGTAGGAACTGATAAATTCACGCGAGAAATATTTTCTAATCGTATATCCTTCTATAAATCATATTCAAAATTCAATTCTTTGGAAATTTTCAAACTTCCGTTGAACGTATATTCAATATTCTTCCATTCAAATATTGATTATCACATTTTTCGTGGACAAAGAATGATATTATCCTTTCCTTTCATATTTTCAAGACATTTATTTCCATGAAAATGGACAATTTCTCCATACATTCAAATATCACGAACTCATCTGTTTATGAATGCTCGAGGGAGCGAGTTTCAGTACAAATTTGTCATCTAAAGGACAAATGAAGACTACACCAAGAACTCCCAAAAGTCACATAAGCCATGTTTTGGGGAGGTTATTCACGGAAAGGAGACCCAAATAGAAACTCGTTCGACTTATAAACAGTTGTATATTGAACTCTTCTTTCTTGTACTATCTTATTAAAATTATTCACCGCTGAATTGACAAAGTACTAATTCTCTTCATGAATACACTTACACGTATACATTACTGAGATGTTGAGAAGAGAAAAGCGAAAGTGGCTGAAAAGTGGATAGGAGGGTGGAAGGTAGGCAGGCTGCTGCATGCGGCAGGCTTTTATACTTATCTGCGAGCACAAATGTTTGAATTCAAGAGAAGTTAATTAAAACTAAGCGCAATTATAGTAGCACCGCTGTGTAAACTGTACGTAGAGGTAGAGGAGGAGGAAATGGTAGAGCTGTACGTGGAAGTAAAGGCAGAAAAACAGTTGTCCTTGGACGGGAGGAAATGAGAAGTTATTTTGCTGTGAGCTTGGATATCGTGTCCTTGCGAGAGACTCTCTATTGTAATAACGAACGAGAAAGAATCCTGCAGAAATACGAAATCCTAGAGAGTGACCGAATGACGAGCGGATGAGGTACGTCGATGTTTCTCTCTCACATCGCTTTGAAAACCCACCAAGACTACAAATTTCAGCTGACAAAGAAAAGATAACTATGATTATCAAATGATATGTAATCAAAGTATCAAAAATACGAGAATCATTGTCCTCACATCTGCTAGAATTTTTGATAATTTTTCCAATGATTGTGAATCTATTGAAAATTCATATGGCAGAATCTTGAAAAATGTAACATGTGAATTCACAAATCATCTGTCCGTCCACCCGTCCGTCCGTCTATCCATCTATCCATCCATCCGTCCATCCGTCCGTTCATCCATACATCCATCCATCCATCCATCCTTCCACCTATCCAACGAGTCAACTTCCTCGCTTTTGAAAATGCCGCCGTTGGAAGGAGTAAAATAGTAGCAGTGATTCGAATACTGAGAGACCAGAAGGACAGTGAAATCTTTCTTGGTCGTTACAAGAACGGCCATTTGTCAATGAGAAGAAGAAATAGAGTATATATACTGTTGCAGTGAAGGGAAACAGGTTTCCCAGACTCTTGGTGAGATTTGCTCTCTTGGTAATGGCGTCCTCTCATCCTTTTCTGCTCCTTCTTCTTTTTCTTCCTCTTCTCCTTCTTCTTTTTCTTTTTCTTCTTCTTTGCTTAATTAGTTTCTATTATAATTAGTGCTTATACTCTTGCAGTTTGACTCCTTTAGCATTGGAAGTTTGGATTAAAAGAGATAAGAAGCCAGCCAAATAGATCTTAGGGAAAAGGATTCGTTCGATGATAATTCTATAATGAATTTAGGACCCACATTAACATAGCGAAAGCGCTTATAAGAAGGTACCTAAAAACTCATCTCTCGATTCATTCGTGGGAAACGCGGGAAGAATTTATAATAAAAAAATCCCGCGAAAGAAAGAGAAGGGGAAAAAATGTAGATCGTTGGGTCAGATTCTCCTCTTCCTCAGGTACCGGGGAGACTTTTCTTCATCCTTTTAGAGAGAAAGGATCCTAAATTAAAGGGGAGGGAAGGTGTGATCCAATATTCTGGATAGGATCAATTCCATAATTTGAAGCATCCGATGGAGGGAAGACAATAGCGGATCTTGTTTCATTTGTTTACATAAAGTGCCAATTCAAAGTCAAAATCAGAAAAAGGGGAATAAAAATTCTGTTGGTGATTTGTTGTGTGATCGATGCCGACTTGAACAAACGACAAAGACGAAGACAGATACTCAGAGTTTGAGGATGACAGGGAGGTAGTTCTAGGTAGATAATGAGGCTGGGGTAAAGAACGACGTAAAGGTAAGGAAAGAATCAGACAGATACGTATACTTCGGAAGGAAAGGATGGATTTCTGACCTGATGCTGATCCTGCTACTGTTGTCGTTTGAAACTCAGTTGATTTCTGTGATGTGCGGAGATGCAGCAACGGCATCAGAAATCAGAATCAAAGCAACTGAGATTCCAGGTTAGTCTCGTCCTACGTGGAGTGCAAAGTGTAACAAATCCAGCTTTCACCCGACAAAACAGAGGTAGACAGGAAAGACAATTTATGTGGCGCGTGTTTCGGTAAGTGTACGCTCAAAAGTCTACTTCTCTCGCACTCTCGGGAGAGAAAAGAGATGGAAGAAAATAGCAAAGGGAGGTAATTATTGTCACTCTTATTCAAGTTTCCATACATTTTATTGAGTTTCAGGTTGAAGAATTTTTATCTCCATGGAATATCTGCTGTGTTTGAAAAAAATTGTGTCGCACATTGTGATACATCTATCGTTTTCTTTTTTCGTAGATTATATGCAAATGCATTCAACCTTCCTTCTGTCCTTGTTTTCGCACGGTTCATTTTTCAACAAAAATGAAATATATTCCTTGAAATAGTGTTGGTTAAACATCAACAGTACGAAACATCAAACTCATCTATCAAGTCAAAGAATATATCGAATTTTCTGAATGTTGTGAAAACATTCACAGTTCAATGGTGTTTATAATGTCCGATATTTTTCAACTCGAATAAGGAAGTTGGATGTTTTGCACTATCGATATGCACTATCGATAACATGAATCGTTTTGAGAATTCTTTGTTTTCGATTGAATTTGACGATAAAACGCCCTGTTCATAACCTACTCTCTAAATCAAAATCAGTGGCAGATTTGACCAATATTTTTCACTGATTCGAATTTAGAAAGTACGAATTGAAAGCTTTCATGGAATGAATTGATTTTCACAAAAGATTAAAAATCTTCATGGATAACACTAACTCAAAGCTTTTCCATATGTTTCGAAAGACTTTTCCAAATTTTCTAGAACTGTTCAGAATCTGCCCTAGGAGGAATTCATCAGGACATTTAATCAGAGATTGATTAGTTCCATACCTCAGAAGCATAGCTGTGAATCCAATAAAAGCTTTGGATTTGATTTAAAATCGTGTTTGTATGTAAACATTTCTGATTCATCATGTTTCGGTTGTTTTTATTCCTGCCCAGCCAAATGGAAAGAAGCTCAGGTTGAATTACACATTTCTCAAACAAAAAGGTTTGTACAAAAGTTCGAGTTTTTGGATCTGTGAACTGTTCTATCACTTCCAATGTTTGGATTGTAAAATGATACCATAGAAAGCGATCAGTTGATAAAATCATGCAAATCAATTCGATGTAAGATTCTGCAAACTTTCTCATGATTTCCCGAAGAAAAATTCTAAATTCGAATTGAATAATTTTTGTAGGGACCAATACATCGAGAGAGAACACTGTAGCCCTGAAAATGAGCCCAAGTACAGCTCTCAGTCACAATAACTATATTTTCACGAATACAGTGATTCTCATAGCGACTTCAATGGGAAATATGGCTACTGTAACTACATAAATGTGCTTGGGCTCGCTTTTAGCTACAGTTTTTTCTCAGCCAAGATCACACTAGATCTCGTTAGTTTCAATAGACCACGTATTTACTCATGAATAAATTTCAGATTGAGTCTTGACCGTAACAGGTTTCGATTCATTTCCATTTATATTGAATCAGAAGCTGAACGTATCCTATTCATTCAATTGAATCCCATTAAATTCTCATTCGATAATATGATGTTTACGATAAACATGTGTTATGTCATCGCAGGACTTTGAAACACGAAATTACATGTTACCATATGATAAGGTTTCAGAAATTCCCGAAATCAAATACACCCTAGGGAAAAAGGATTCACTGTAAAAAAAATGCTTCCAAAACTGGCAAAGAAAGTTTAGCAGTTTTTTACATAAACTTTCTTTGAAAATTATCGTAAAAAAGTTTGTGAATATCCAAAATGTTTTATGATTGTACAGAGATTTTCAAAACTTCCTAAACTTCTGTTTGTCACCCACGAAAAAAGTTGGAACATCATTCTTCCAAAACAAGGTTCTAAATTCCCGAAAATTTTTGTTTGGAATTCGACAATTTCTTTACAGTTAATTAAATTCTATGCATAATTATTAAAGTTCATATATAAGTATTGTTGAGATTTGTTTGATCATATATAGTTATGTAAGGGGCTATAAGTATATGAAAAATTGACATAATTATGTATACTGAAAAATACGTATAATTTTGATTACGTACATAATTAAATTAAATTTCATATATACCAGCAACCACGATTGCATGCATTTGAAAGAGCCAGGAATGGCTTTTCATTGGCATTGCGGGACCATCAGCGGCTGAAGATGTCCCAGAACGAGGTATCAACTTTCCACCAGGATATTTGTGGGGGAAAGAATTGAACAATTTTTTCATTAAACATTCAACAAAATTCATTTGCTTTGTGGTAGCGATACCGAGATCACTATACACTTTGAAAAGTGTGGGGAGTTTTCCTTCATACTGTTCGTGGATTTCTTCTCCTCATCGTGAGGGAATTGTTTTTCCATCAGAAATGAAGAATTTTTCCACCACTTTGAGGAATTATTTTGTTTTTGGGGTGTTGAATCCTCTACAAAGGAAGAAGAAGTTCATTCTCAAATTATTATTTTTTCAAATTATGGTGAGAAATTCCCCATCTATGGAGGAACTTTGCTGTCACCATTTTTGGGGGAAAATTCCACAATCATTTTCTACAGTGTACTTCAGATAGCTATAATAGCTGAATAGTATTGTTATAAAAACAATCTTTTGTTTTCAAGGCATATAAATTTTAATGATTATACACCAAGAGAAATTCATAATTGAAAATTACTGGTTTCTCCATTAGACAGGGAATATCCCACATAGCACAAATGTCTCAGTAATATTTACAGAATGTTCTGACGATATTACAGTGTCTCCAGAACATTGCAGAATATTCTGGAGATATTACTGAGACATTTGTGCTATGTGGGATACTTTACGTAACAATTGAGTACACACTCGCATGCTAAAATCGGTTAGGTGCTCGAAAAGCGGTAAAAGCGGTCACATCGAGGGTCGAAAAAATGTCAGAATTTCAAAAATCTAGAGATCCTGGATTATAGGGCTGCGAAAATGAATATCGGGGTCTATTTGCCACTTTTTTCTAGAATCAATGGTTTTCGAGAAAAAAAATTACAAACTTCCTATTCTTTCGCAACCAAAAATCAATGTTTTCCAATATTAAACTCGTTCTAACTCTGTTATTTGTGGATGCATCGAAATAAACCTTGCGGATACAGATTTGTGAGACTCCCTGGAAGATAACAATGTCGTAAAAGCTTATAATCAATCTCTAATTCGGACTAAAAATCACTTTTTTCAGGCTTCGCATTAAAAAAGTGGCGGAGGAAGTATGAGCTACAGAAAACTCCCAGCGACAAAGTTGTTCACCAGTGTATGGGCTAAATTTCTGAAGAATTTCAGATCGATTGGACTATTAGTTTGCAAAATACAGCGATTCATTTATCAGCGCTCAAAGGAAATTTGTCCCGATATTGCGTTGTTTACCAACTGAATATCAAAGTCTGTAGGAAGGATTATTTCATATTCATATATTCACTCAATTTTTCATATTTATATATTCACTCAATTTTTCAACCTGGGTTCATGTTTTTGGAGTCAGAGAATTCAAATATTGAAGTATTTTCGCAAGATTTGTTAGTAATTCCTTTCAAATAAACAATAATTGTTCATAAGAATGTTGTAAATAATCGAATTCTGGATCTGCTTCTTCCATCGCAGAGATTGACGAAAAGAGTAATTTGATCCACATTCCAGCTCGACTTTCTCTTCCAGAATACCTTACATCAGGCATGTCCAAATTTGTGTTCAATTTCATTCGGAGACGTCAGTCCGCGGCAAGCAATTCCGTGTAACCGGGCGATTGCATACCCTGGTGGAAAACTTTCTCTGAAAATTTCAGAGGGTTTCAATGAAGAATCTTCCCCTACTGGACAAAATTTTGCAAAATGTTTCTGGAACGTCCCACGTTTCGAATAAATTGTTCCAAGCGAACATCTCAGGAACGTTTACGGAACATGAAACATCCCTGCAACGTGTCGAGATATTCTTTTGAAACATGTCATTTGAAACATCACAATGACATAACATAAGAAGCCTCTGGGAAGCTTCAGATACGTTTTGCAACGTTTTGCCCAGTGGGTCAAAGGGTTTCAAAACTGTTCATAGTTTTTCAGAAATATTCATAGATATTTTGTTCACTTCTTTCCTTATGTTTTCAAATCATCTTGTATATTGGCTATACAACATTTCCGATGTTTCTGAAGTTTGAATCGTTTATTGAAACGAATTGGTAATTGAATAACGAGATAATCAGCTGTCAAAGTCCTAAATTTTTGCGATACATTCTTCGAATTATATTTTCAGTTCCAAGGAGTTGATTCGGGAATCGATGATTTATCAGATTTTGTGTGTTTGAATTTTCGGTTCGTTTCCATGAATGATTCAAACTCCAAGAACATACATTTCCGGGAATTTTTTCAGAGATTTCATCAGAATCGGGAAATTTGAGCTAATATTTCAAGTGAATATCTTCATCTACATAAGCAACATTGTTATATACACTGGGAAAAATTGTACTGCGGAAAGTCCGACCATTGTCAGCAAGTTCAGGATACTCTTGAAATAATCACTGAATGTATGTAGGTTCAATTTTATGAAAACAAAAAAGTCATCCCGGGCAAACATACACGGTAAAAAAGGTTGACCGGAAAATTCCAGTAAATGTACTGGAAGTTATTAACCTATGCATGTACCGGAAAATTTAAACACATTTGTACTGCAAAAATTCAGTACGAATGTTATGGAATTTCAGCATCAGAACTGGAAATTTGCTGAGCCTCGGTACTGGAATTTTTCAGTACACGAACTGGACTTTTCCAGGACATGTACTGGAAAATTAATGCTGGAAATATTCATGAAAATTGAAAAAAAATTGCTCACACAAAGTGATTTTGCACGGTCCTTGTGTTTCAAGATGACTGAGAAACTTGATCGTTCATGTGGATGGACAGAAAGTCTTGTCCACCTAACGGGATTTGAACCTTCACTTTTCTACCTGCCTACCAACTGAAACCTAAGACCTAACCGATGAGCTATAGCGCGACATGTTGGAAGCCCAGCTTGGGTTACTACATATGCTTCATATCTAGAACACACAAGAGAATAAATCTTCGGAAAACCTCATATATCAATTTTATTTGCTACAATTACAATTATTATTCAAAATCTCAATCAGGGAATTTTTAATATGAAGACTTGGAAGTTTTCCTAGCAGAAATGACGAAGTCCTACAGAAGCGGAAAATTTCAGTGCAACAGTGATTAAATTCCAGCATACCTGGGAAATTCTTCTGTATAGCAACTGGAAAAGTCCATCACACAACCCAAAAATTGCAATTCAAAACCCGTAGAATTCCAGTATACCCACGATTAGGTTTTTTTTCTGAATTCGAAATTTTTTACAAGTCCTTATTGGGGGGATACTTTTTCCTGGTGCACAAGAACTGTAAAATTGTAGTACGAGCCAGTAAAATTTTCGCAAAATCATGGCAAAATTTCAGTACACAATCCCAAACTGGAAAATTCCAGTACAAGGACTGAATTTTCAGTTATGCTTGGTAAATTTTCAGTAGCGTACCGACAAAGTATCTGTACATGTACTGGAATATCCATATTCCAGTACTAGCACTGGAAATTTCCAGTTTTTTTTACAGTATACTATAAGAACCTTATGATGTACTATCATGACAATGAGTTTCTATAAAATTGAACCTATATTCAGTCAGATTTAAAGAGTATTCTGAACTTGCTAACAATGATCTTACTTTTCACAGTAAATTTTTTCTCAGTGTAGAAAACTCACAGGCTTTCTCAGGGCAGGGTTACCCTGTTCTGGAGAAGTTAGCTGCAAAGATGACGAAACAGCACGGAGAAAAAGGAATTCGCTGTGGCAGCGAAATCTACTTTTGCTGGGTTCCTTTTGCCAGAGCAGCAAATTTTTTGCTGTGACGGCAAACTATTTGCTGTTCCAGCAATCTTGTTAGCTGCGACAGCGAATTTTTAGCTGTGGCAGCAAAAAATGTTTGCTATCCCAGCAAAATTTGTTTGCTATTCTGTATATAATACTGAAAATTTGCTGGCGAAGCAAACATTTTTTGCTGCCACAGCTAAAAAATTGCTGTCGTAGCTAACACGATTGCTGTTATAGCGAATTTTTAGCTAGGTCAGCAAAAAATTTTGCTATTCTATATATAATACCTCGATTTGCTGCGTCAGCAAATTTTTTCTCTCCGTGAGCAGATATTACCGAATACAATACGTGGCTCCTCCCTGGGAGCTCAGTATTTGTATCTTTCAGAAAGTCGGAAAAGATCACTCGGCGAACCCAACGGAAACAATAAGTCAACATCTTTGCCAAAGTGATCATGTTCTTGACAAAATGTTCAAAAACTTCTGAGATAAAAATTGGGCCAGGTGAGGCCTGATTTTAGGGCATCATGCAAAATGGGATCTCATCTGGCTCATCTTTTCTCTCAACAAACGTTCTGTCAAAAAAATTATCACTTTGGCAAAAATGTTGAGATGATTTCGACCCATTGTTCCCTTTGGGAGACCCTCTCAAACACAATTATTCATAAATGGATGATGAGAACCGTGATCTCCATAAAATTGTCGAATAGAATGCATTCATTGCCCAAGCAGCACAACCACGTACATAGAAGGATATTCTTAATCCGTGGATTTGATACAGTAACTAAGTGCTTTCAAATGATTCTCATAGAACGTTCATGAACGTGCCATAGAATCCCTGGTACAAATTTGTCTAGCAATTCACGAGTTGTAACACTTCCCCTCGTGAAAAACTAGAGACCTCATATGTATATTTATTAAATATTTTATGTTATTAGATATACATAATATTTATATATATATATTATATACATAAGAACACTTATAAGTTGGTGATTGAACTGAAAAGTTACTGAATTGAAACTCTAGTTTTTCGTGAGGGCAAGTGTTACAACTAGCGAATTATCAGAGGAATTTCTACCACCACTTTCGTGCTACTTGATTGATTACGAATAAATATTTCCATCAGGTAGCAGGGTAACCTAAACGAAAGATCAGAATCTCAAAATAATTTTCAGCCCGTACAAAAATTCAATTCAAAATAAACGTCTGCTTAAAAAAACACGTTTCATTTGCACCCCTTCTATCGGAAGTATAAAAAAAGCGCGAGGTGTAAAAGTGACGAAAATGGAATGAAACGTCGAAGGAATAAAGAATACAATACCGGTTAAAATTGTTCTCATTTTTAGTCTCCAGTGCATATACTAGCATTGAGAAAAAACCTTAACATGATTTATACCTTTTTGACAAATCCAAGGACCCTCGAGGAAATCCGACAAAGGATTCATTTTTTTGTTTTGCTGTTTCTTCGACTCTTCTTTACATGGAAGTCGAAAGGGACATAACGATATGACAGCCGTATATTTTATGTATAAGAATGAGCCGGTAAATGGAGCGGTGGGCAGTTCCGCTTTGAGGACAAATGAAAAATGTCACCGAACGAATTCCTCTTGGAGTGGGCTCTTGTTGGTTGGACGTAAACCAAGGATCTTTTTGAGCTATGTGCGCGCAACAACATTAACAACAACAATAACAACGACGACAGGGACAAGATCGGTGATGACATCTAGCGACTGAAGTAACAAGTCAAGTTTGTGGTAGCTTTCGTTCAAGCAATATTATATACGGCTCCGAAGACAGTCGGAACGATGAAGGAGAGAAGGTGAACCAACGATGTCGACGCATACCATCCTAATATGCTGCCGCTCTTCTTTCCCTTTTGTCAGCTTCGGTCCAGCCTTTGTGCCTACAGTCGCCGACCCTCCTGCTCTTTGTCTTTATATATATATATATATATATATATATATATATATATATATTGTAAACCAACTTTACCGCCAGGAATGCAAGTTCCCCTGAAATTTCAAACCCAGAATAAAAAGCATAATAATAATGATAAAATTATTGAAAATTGTTATTATGCGCATATAAATGATCCTTCAATCATGACATCTCTAAAATTCAATAATCCATATAACAGTCCATCCTTTCACGACAGAACTGCAGCGTTTCGATTAAACGCCCAAATAGCTCTTTGTACGATGTACACGCGGAGCGCGGCAACGGTAGCAGCAACAACATCAGCCGGTTGGTCGATTCGTATCCGGTATCCCTAGTTCTTTGATATCCATCGATGAAACGATTTATCTCCGTCCGCTCGTGTATACTTTCAATTCGAGCTAGACACTTTTTTTATATCTTTTTTCTCCTCTTTTTTTCACTTCATGCTACGGCGTATCATACGATCCGTGTACCGTCGTGTTATAGGCCTTCCAAGAAGGAATCGTTGAATTTTTCAAATTAAGTTTTCCCTCCTCTCATCTCTGTAGGATTCTAATACCTCATATTCTTTCTTTCGCAATTCACAAATGTTTTTACACTCGGTGAAATACTCAAGCTTCTTCACACCTACATTTATGTATGGAGTCCATAAAACTTGTAGTGAAAGTCTTTATTCGAAATCATCCATAATAGGAATTGGTTTCGTTCTAACGGAAAAATTTTCATGTTTTTGCTGTTTTGTGGAAGAATACCAAGGACTTCTTCTACCCCGGATGAAATATTTCTCGTGATGACACGAATTTGATAGAGCGACAAGTTTTTGTCGTTCTACTACCGTTCTCAAATAATATGTGAAATTTATGAACATTAAATTCATTCTCGAACCTAAAATGCAAAAGTAAAAAGTCAGGGTGTAAAACTGACATCCGCTGTGCGTTTTCTCATTCGTGTGGCTCTTTATGGCAACGATTTGTTCTCACAAGTTCAATGAGGAGGAAGAGAGAGAGAGAAAATAAGGAGTAGTGATAGTATTAGCGACGTCAGTAGAGGTAATAGCAACGGTGGTAGGGGTAGTAAGAGAAGTGCCATGCCGGGGGTCGGCACGAGACGGCAACATGCCATATCGGAGACACCTGTTAGTGGCAGCCCCGGAGTAAGAGCCGAAGCCGAGCCAGTCTACGGCTATAAACGTATCTGTGAGTCGTCGAGACTGAGTTCTCTACGACTACGGTCTCTGCGACTGTGTCTGTAGCCGCAGCACCAACGACAGCAGCAAGAGCAGCAAAAGCGGCGACGCAAGTTGTAGGAATCGAAAAGAGGGAGGAAGCATGCCGGGAATCAAAAGCGTGTTGTCATATTATAATCGTATTATGGCCTGAGAACTGGCATCAGCTCCGGAGTGGTAGCGCCGGTGGCAGTTGCTTACCGTTGGAATTGCCAAAGCAAAAAGTGCAATGCGTTACGGACATACAAAATCTTGTTAACACAGTTTATCTATCAATTTTATGATTTTTATGCCATATAATATGAAAATTTTACTATTTTGAATACCCCAAAGGAATTATATTTTCTATCCTCTTGAAGACGAAATACAAAATTCGTCTGATAGATATCGTGCTGTGACACGAGATGCAAGATTTCATATGAACTCCCAGGAAAAAATGATTGAATCCTGAACAAATCTATTAAGATCTGAAACACTGTGATTTTGGCTTATGTTTGTGACAATATATTTGAAAAATCAAATTTATATACAAGCAGATGTCACACAATTTCTGATAATTGAACCATCATTTAGATTCAATGTAATATTGAATTCGAATCTAACCAGATGTGCCAAGATCTGAGTAGATTTAATCTGATCTATTGAGATTTGGATTTCCCGGGTTACCCTAGGCGTTAGAATTGAAGACCCACACCGCCTCAAGTCAAAATTCCTCTCTAGGCTTCGCCAATGTTTGTCTGGACTGAATCAGACTTACTTGCGCCCCTTGGTGAATTTTGACACAGTATTTCTGTTATTTATCTCTCAAATTTGGAACAACTTGAAATGTTTCCATTGCATTTATTATTTGAATTTATTGCAATAAGAATTTGAGTGATCAATTTTATCGACTCGGAACATTCCCTTGAGGATTCGAAAGCAGAGAATTTATTTAAATACAAGATACGATATACGGTGGCACACAATGTATCTAATACATTATGGTGTAGCTACTTTGAAGTAGGTTCAAGATTACATTCGCTCGCATCTTATTACCCTTGTCATCTCCAATGTAAATACACATATACTCGCACGCACGTCTAGATTATTGTGACGGAGTGCAGGATAAATCAAATTGCTGTACAATCCTATTCCATTCAAGATATATTTCAATCACGATTGCCCGTGTATTTCGTTTGAAATCCGATGTTCCATATTCTGATTTCAATATTACTTCACCACGCATCTTTGAAATTCGAATTCCTTTTGTGTTTTCAATTCACACGGATTTCGAATCAACTTCATAGTCGATAATTGGAGATTCACATTAGTGATATCATTACACGTTCACACAAAAATCAAGATAAATGATGGAATATTTGTTTCTCTTGGAAGAAAAATGAGGAGAAAATGAGATTGTTCGTTGAAATGGAATTGAAAGACTTTCTTTCTTTGTCTTGAAAAGATACTAAAAGGCAATTTCAATTGCGTGCATAGAGTTTTGTCAAAGTTGCTACCTGGATGAACGAACGAATGAGAAATAGCGAAGCAAAAAAATGGAAAAAGAGTGAGCATGGAGGGACAGAGAGAGAGCGGGAGAAAGAAGAGGAGAAGGTAATACGGTAGAAACGTTCGGTTGACCGACCGGTGATAGAGGTGGGAGAGATGCAAGTCAGTTCGGTGGTTATAGTTCGAAACATAGGACGGATCTCTTTCGGTGGGGTGGTTTTTTCCAATCAAGCAACCCGCTGAATTTGTTTTTCCCCAAAAAACGTCGCTTTCTCCCTCTTCTTTTCGTATTTTTTTCTATATCCAACAAGTTTGCCGTTTCAGGTTATTGATTGGCAAATTCATGAAAGGGAAAAAGACAGAGATAAAGGATGGCAAAAGCTATGCACGAAAAATGGCCTGCTGGCTGCTCATGAGAAAAAAAGGGCAAAAGAAGAGAGAGATACAAGTATGTGAGTGCCCACTGTATTCCGTCACTCGATTCATTTCATTCGATTCTTCTTCGCATTTTTTTGTCCTCTCTTTCATTTTGCCATATTATTTCCTACATGATTTAAAAACAATAATTATAAGATTTCATGATCTAATCCCCCCTCTTTGTGTTTTCCATGTTTTGTATCCTCTTCTGTTTGAAAATAAGTCGATTTGTATAAATAGGACCGATTAAATGAGAATGTACTCAACGCAGTTCAGTTCAGTATTCATTTTTTTTCCTCCTTTTCGCTGCATGCTCTGTATAGGAACAACGAAACTTTCAGCTGTAGTACGTTGAAAAGATTTTCCGACATGGAAGATTTGTTTTTTGCGTTGGGAAAATGCGTTGGGGAAAAACAGGGAAAAAAAGAGACAAATTCCGGTTCCGCTTTTAGTCTCCGTTCTCCGATTAATTCTTAAACAATGCGTCATCGGCGTGGCGGTCGAGATAGCTGTACAATTCGAGCGTGCACCAGCCAACGTTGAACAATTCTCATCCTTTATATACCACTACCACCCACTCTCAACCCCCTTTCAACCTATCGCCCTTTTGAAATTGGAAATAAAACGGCGACAGGGGCGGATGGATGAACCGTGCCGACGAACGGACGAATGGCCCTATTTTGCTATACACGTATATATGTATCTATGTGAAAAAAAGAAGGAAAAAGCATATGGTTTCTGGTCGTTTTGTCTTTTTCTATCACGCTTTTCCCCTTCGAAGTACAAATGTACTCGATGCGTACAATTTTCCGTCTCTATGCAATCACTCTTTTTTCGTATGTGCGTCGGTGAACGTATGAACGAATGAACGAACGAATAAATAAAAACAGAAAGAAAAAAGCAAAACAGCTCAGCGATGGCAATACAGAAGCGATATCGGGGATGAGCGGAGAGAAGAGAGAAGAAAGTCAATTCGAGAACAAAGATAAAGGTGATTATTGTTTCGTTGTTTTTTTTACTTTCTCCCTTTTTTCTTTAAAAATTCTCTTTCGATGAGCGAAAGAAAAGACGAGACGTCGAGAAGAACAATTGAAAATTGCAGAATTACGAATCTTTTGCATTTATAATAAAGAACGAGTCATCTCGTAAGGAGTTGTTCGAGAGTTAACGATCGAGATCGCCGTATGAGGTAAATGTCGGGTCGACGACTGCTAAGAAGGATCTGTTCGCCATAAATTTATCACGGCTACCTGCCGCCATTTTTGTCACAGTCATTTATTGGTTTGCTCGTAACGAGATGATTTCTCTCTTTTTCTTTTTCCTTTTTTCTTTCAATCCACTAAACACAGTACGCGAGCGATTATGCGAGTAAGTGTATAATGGATTATTCTTAAGGGTATTTGACCGCTTCATCGTTTGTCTTTGTCCAATGCGACAACTTATCCTCCTTCGATGCGTGAGGTAAGAGAGAGTGAAACGACGCAAAGCTCAAACGTTCTTAACAGAGATTCAATTACAAAAACAAACTACGTACAGTGTTTCGTGTCTGAAGAGAAGTATGGTTATGTCGATTGGCAAATTCTGGATTGACAAGATTGGTTTTGTTTGTTTTTTCTCCTTGTTATTCTGTTTGAATTATTTTTATCAAACTTCACTCAACACGGTCGATTTCTTTCTCGTTTTACGGAGTATCGTAAGAAAAAAAAAAGAGTCACATTTAATGTATCTCCTGCACGGTTTTTCCATTTATACATTTATGGAAGTGACATGAGATTTCTATTACTCCTGTTGTTCTTTTCATTTTAATCACTATATTATTATTTCGTCGCATGATTCTAGGATTTCAATACGTATCTGTAATGCGATAACATGAAATTCCTTGCAACACACGGAGAAATTCCTACATTCACAGGTGTGGATTTATAGTTACATGTACCTAGAATGTCTCAATGCAATATTCTTGATCAAAGTTGTTCAAAATTTGATTGATTCGATCAAGACAGCTCTGATAATTTGAATCTAATGGGACGAATATGTGTTTTTTGAAAAACACCGTTTCTGACGTTCATTTTCATGAGGGAGTATAATACTCAATAAAAGTTTTCTGTCTTTATAGAAGATATCTTTTAGACATGGAAATTTTGTTTGATAGTCTTGCTAGGAATGTGATTCTTTGACAATTCAGGCTCTGTCTTGGGCTAAGCTGGCATGGTCTGGGCCAAGTTAAAGCCTCTGATGGTCCAATTTCAAAATGAGTTGAAACGAATGAAAGTGACTGCGGAGAAATTCAGACTAAAATCATGAAAAAGTACTGTTTCTGTCCGCATTATTCAACAATCAGAACAAAATCAGTCTAAAAAGGGAATATAAGGTCAGAAACCGTCCAAATTTTTCCACTCGGGTTAGAGAAAGGGCAATTTCTAACTGGGATCGAGTTGATTCAATCAAGATTGTCTTTGGCCACTTCGCCACCTGAGTCAATCGAGGTTATCAAAAGTGGGCACATTGTATTTTCAGATTGTGTAAATTAGAACACCGGTGCACTGTAAAAAGAGAGTCTCAATGTGTTTGCATCTTAATTTCAGACAATGCTTTTTCCATTGTGTCAGCGATTGTTTCTTTGGCACAACTTGTTTGCATTATACACGGAAAAAATAATTTAGCTGCAGCAGCTAAATGGCTAGCACGGACATGGACAGTCATTAAATTAGCCCCTGCAGCTAAACTTTAGCTACCACCGCAAATAAATTAGCTACCACTGCAAGTTTTTTTGCTATAACAGCTAAAATGTAGCTGCAGGAGCTAATTTAATGGCTGTCCATGTCCGTGCTAGCCATTCAGCTGCTGCGGCTAAATTATTTTTTCCGTGTAGATTCAGCCATGAAATGATCTGAATTTAAGACTTTCTTTGTACCCAGATAGCACAAGAGTTCTGAAAGAGTACTTTACGAATACGTTTTATTCATTATGAGCCTTTTCGGAACCATTGTGTTATCTGGGTACAGTGTAGTCTAAACGCTGAACTGATTGCAAATGCGTAATTTTCTCTACAATGTCTCTCTGTCTTCACAAGACCATCCCCACACAACATGTGTGTCAGAAACAAACCTCCGTGAAGAAAAATTGGCCCAATATTGTTCCAAGATTGTCCCGTTGTTCCCAATGGATAGTCAGTCATGGTACATTTGTTAATATTTTTGAAATGGTCACTATATTTAGTACAAGCTTGGCACAAGTGTAAAAATCGAGCATTCGTTGAGAAAAATTGTGCCAATATTTTCCACACATGAGTGGCACAATGTTTATAAATATATATTGATACATCAGTCTTTTGGGTGATTCGGGGGATTCTAATGTTGGATTCCGTACGGGATCAGATCATTATGAGATTTGTGTTATGGTATTACAGTGAGATTTTATTAGTTTAGTTTGAGCATCAAAATTGATTGAAATATCAAAGAACGCAAATTTTCCAATTATCATACAAGCTTGTGCCAGTCTTGTTACATTTTTTCTATCGTTTCAGCATAATTCAGGTACGGTATTCTGAGGGAGCAAGTCATGAACTGAAATATGAATCAATTACTTTTTTCATCCATATCTGCGATCAAAGAAGCATGGGTTGATGCTTGGTGAATGAATTGGACCAGGCCCGGCAAAACCACTGGCCCAAGCTTGTCTTGATCTTACCATTCACAAGCCTGGGCCAAGTTTGGTAAATTGTGCGAGACAATTCTCGGCAGGTCTCGTGCCAGGCTTGGTCCTTCATTGGGCCATTGGTTCATACCACGAAGGAAGACATAAGGAGACACATCTCTTACGGGATTCAATCGAAAAAGTGGCACATTTTTTGGAGAAATAATATAAGTCAAATATCGCCACTCGTGGAGCTGTTGTTTCAAGTTATACGACGAAAATATACATTACATATATTTTCGTCGTATTACCTGAAACAACAGCGCCACGAGTGGTGATATTTGACTTGTATTATTTCCCAAAACAATGTGCCAGGTTAGTTGTACGAAGATTGTTCTCCTCCTCAATCTTACTTCGTGGTCCATACACAAATGGGTGAAAGTATCTGGTAAATAAACGACAACGGATTTTTAACCCTAGAACGGGCATATGGGGTCTTTCAGGTCCCCAAACATTTTTCCCTCTCCCAGTGGTTGACCATCTTTTTATTGAGAATAAATTTTGGCATGAATATTCTTTACTATAAACCCTGACGCACCAAAACCATCCATAATGAATTCAAATCCATCAGGTTTTAAATAAGATACAGCCATTTTGAATTTCTCTGTATTTTTCACGTTCTTGTTCTAGGGTGAATATTAAAGTCTCTACCTCAACAAGAGTCTAAGTTTCAACAAGAAATTGAAGAATGTTCAAAAAATGTTTTTCAATATTCAATCCTTCTTGTGCTTCACTGGAAGAAGATTTTGTGAAAATCAGAAAGACAACGGTGGAATGATTTGTTCCCTTCTCTTTTTTCGATTCACAGCCACAAACATCACACAGTTTTACCCTGTTATTATTTTCAAGAGATATAAAATTACAGTTTCTGATGACTATTAAAGCATCATGTTACTACGTCTTCTAATTATCAGTCTACAATATGATGAAGATCTTTGTGTTGTTTCATGGATGATACGATGATGGACGTCTCTTATATTCATGCAATGAATATTGATTACAATAAAATGCGCTGCCCTGTAATTTCTCCCTTCTTCTGTTCGTGAAGAATAATGTTGATAAGCCCTGAGAATTAAAATTTTCATTTCAAGATTTCAGCTTTAATTATCTGTTGTGTTTTTATTAAATTCTCCTCCATTCGGATTTGTCCGCTTGAATCTTATGAATGGGGATTGCTAATCACGATGATGTATTCTGGAGAACAACAAGAATTTGCAATACACGCACGTAAAAATTAAGCATCCTGCCAATGCTGATGACGGACAATGATTTGGGCCGAGCATTGAAGCCAAGCAGAGGAAATTTATATTGAGTCAACGTTCATTGACAATAGAAATATTATCGTACCTCAGTTGGCAGTACAAAGATGAGATTGTGGTGGAATGATGTTCGTGCAAATTTATGACTGTATTGAATCTGGTACTGATTTCATAGCCCTGCTAAAAATGCCAGGCAGAACCGGACAGAAAATTATTGTCAGGCTTTGAACGGTTTCTTTCCCAGGTAGTCTAGAAAAAAATTGATAAACTCGGAATATCCTGTGAAAAACGGACAGAAATTTGTTGAGACGCCTCTGTTTGGAATCCACAGAGTGTGATATCCAGTGAAAATCACTGACGAAAATTTTCCTGTCAGGTTTTGAAATAGGATGTTACAATTGAGTGATTCTGGACCAAATCGTATAGAAAGTTAACAGCGTATTTGAAGGCTCCTGTGCCTGCATTACTTGTGAAAGAAATCGCTCAAAGCCTAACAACGATTCTCTGTCCGGTTGTCTAGCATTTTTAGCAGGGAGCCAAAAGTGTTGTCTCGATCATCGTTGCAGAATAATGAAATCAAGCTTTTTCCAGCTTTGCCGATCTATCGTCACCATTGTCCCAGATATGATAATCAGGGCTGGATTAACGCATGGGCATGACTAGGCACGTGTCCAGGGCCCCGAGAGTTTTTGGGGACCCCCGTCAATCGAACATATTAATAATCTATTATAAAAGAATATGCTTCAACTCCAAGTCCTGAAATAAATGAGAATTTGAGGGATGTCCGCCGTCAACTCGGAAATTAGTTGATGTGATGGAGACTCGGTTTCTCACTCGCGGGACCCGGGTTCAATCCTTACTTGGTGAACTTTCAAAAAATCACTTTCAAATTGCCTTTTTTCGAGAACGATAATGAGGAAACTGTGTGAGATTTTGAAAGTTTCAATTTGACGTATTTTTTCTTGCATTACCCAATACTCTGCGCCAGTATTGACTACGGTTTAAATTCTCACATAGGATGTGATTATTTCGAATTCTTCCAATCTCTCGATCAGCCTTGGCAAAACAACTGGTACTTTTGAAACGCTAGAGATCCGCTACAACAAGCCCTCATAAAACATCATTACTGACACAATGCATGGAAAAAAATATTTCACGATGGTAGCTAAGAATCAGCTGTGGTAGCTATTCTGTGTATTTGATATTTGAATAGTGAAAAAAAAATGGCTACAAAAGCTAGTTTTTAGTTCCTACAGCAATAACTTTTGTTGTCACAGCTAAGAATTGGCCACCACAGTTAATTTCTAGCTAATTTTAACCACATAATTTTTTTCCGTGTGGCAAATGTTATATAGGCCCTCACGTTAAATGATGCATCATCACCTATTCATTTTGACTGCTGGTCAGTACCGTTAATCCAACTAGCTCTGTAATGGTGAGTGTGGATTTGCCAGTACTGGAAACTCTGGCCACAGTACTCAGCCAGTATTCAGTGCTCAAGCCCATGTTTCCATTTCCATATGGGCAGTCACATGCAACAAACAAGAGATCCTGAGCAAAAAATTTCATGCTCAGCCTCATGTTCATTATGGGCCTGATCGGGCGGTGATAGGGCTCACCTGAATTTGGCACTTTATATGTGATCTAGTCCTGGTGAGGGTGGCCATGATTTGGCACGCCTGATTAAGTCGAACCAGATCTGGCGCGTCACATTTCATATCAGGGCCTGATTTGAGATAAGGCTGTCCAGATGTGGCCCTGATCGAACACCCAATATGAATTTTTATTCGGGATGTCGTTGAAGTTTGATCTTTTTCTTCATTCATATCTGTTTGCTGCTCGCAGAGAATAAAAGTTTAGATATTCACGAGGAACCCACCCATATTTTTTTTTCCTTCATTCCCTTACATCAAATTATATTTCTGTTCATTAGGAATCTAAGGAAGATAATTTGAACACGTGATTTTACTTTTCCAACATTCATCGAGCGAATTTAGAGACGCAGAGAACAATGACGATGAAGGGAGACGAAATGGAACGACATTTATCAATTTTAATGAAATCAAACAAATCATGCGGACGAATATTCTTAGGGAAGTTAGAGGGTAAATCTATTGAATGAGAAAGAAAAGGAGAAACGTAGAAGCCATTAGTGAGATTGCTTGTACCGTATCCTCGTACCCTGTGTCTTGTATGTACCGGAGATATATCCGAATAATAACATCTATTCTGCTATTTCTTTACATTACGTTCTCCTGATTGTACATAAATCAGCAAATTCCTGTTTTCATTGTATATTATTTTTTTATTCAATTTCATCATGTCTTCATTTTTATAATGCATTTTGTCCAAAGTTCTATGTATAAATTTCTTAATATCACGATACTAAATATCAATCCTTGTCACGGAATTTTCATTGTCATTTTCCCTTATCACTTTCGATTCTTGTTGACATCACCATACATGCTCTAGAAAAGTATTGTGAAAAAAAAACGATTTCACATCCTTCTTAACATTCAATTCTCAAAATTCCTTCGGAAATAAAATGATTCTGAAAGCAGCTAGAAGTTACTTTAGATTTCACAAAAATGTTCTTCAAATGTCTGAAATGAATTTCCCGAGCACATCAAGAGACTCGATAGTGTTTCGAGCTGCAATTGAATATTACTAGAAGATATCTCCAAGGAACTTTTGTACACCGGATGAGCTCTTTGCCAAAAACAAAAACTCCAAAGCAGATCCCAGGAATATTTGATTGCACATAATTTCTCAAATCTTATACTTCCGTTACTGCAGATTCGTTCCAACTCTTTATTTACAATCTATTCATCCACTTACTCAGGCAAGAATATCCTTCGTAGTTGAATTTTCTGTAACATTTTCAATTCTTTCTTCGAATCATGACGTTCATTCTCTTCTCCCCGGGAATAAAGATTCGTCATTGGATTTAGTTTTCCTTATTTAAAACTTAATCGCTGTTGTATAAAGGAGTAAACATCGAGGAATGAATCGAGATGCATCTCTCATTGTATAGAAGAACAAATGTAAAGGGTAAATCGATGCGGGTCAGTGTAAATAACGCAACCTTGCTGGCTGTTCTCCCTCTCCATTGGAAACAGAGTTCAACACCCGAAAGCTTTAGGGTCATGACCGTGGTGTTAGAGGAGAAAGAAGGGACGATACTGTGAGCTTTGAGAGCGATTCAAAAGAATCGCCGTTCAAAAGGAGTACCCTTCAAATTCTGATAGAAATCATTCAAGAAAAAAGTATATACATACGTGAAGAAATCGGTACAGCTGTACAAGTACTGTCTCAAGTGAGAGAATTTCAATTTGAGGATCGAAGTCTTATTTTCGTTGAGAATGATTAACCCCTAGCCGAGTGAAGGTGAATCGTAGAACTGCAAGGAAGTGAACAGGTGTTGAAAGAGAAGAAAAAGCATTCAAGGCTACGCTTTTGTCGATTGAATCAATAGAGAATGGGACAAACTAAACAAAAGCTGTCGTCATATAGTGAAAGTAAAGAGACGATCAGGGTCAAGGTTACTACGAGTATACTACCATCATTACTATTACTGCTCTATCATTGTTACTACCATCCCCGGTGAATATGATCTCGTAGTTCCTTATTAAATCCCAATTCTTGGAAGAATGATGCTAATTTTGTTATCATTCCTCCAGGTATTGGGACTCAGAATCACTATTTACATATAACCGATCTTATTCAAGATTTATGTTTTCCATAGTGAGATCTCTTTTGAAGTAAATATTATAATAAATACTGTCTTCAAATTCAATTAAAACTGACGACTCATCAGTATCGATTTTGATACATCCTATTTTTTTATGAAAAAAACTTCAATTGTTACAATATCTACTTATGAGGCACTAGTAAGGAAAACTCACAAGGCACTCCCTAGAATGTAACACTTCAACTAACTAGATTCCACACTGAGAAAAAAGATTGGTGAACTGAACAAAAATCTGGAGGTTGCATTGAATCATTCCCCAGGTTGGCCGACTCTGTTGAGTCAACTACGTGAATGATTGGGACAATGAGAAACAGTTTCAAGATAACGAAGCATTGATTGCCTACGAGGTTGACTCAACTACGTGAGATTTTGAATGAAACTTCTTCTGTGATTTGTGGACGTTGACACACATTGGTTCATAAAATCAAGTGATATGTTTGAGGCAATGAAAGAGGTGGCGTAGTTGAGTCTACAGTTTCCAAGTCATTTCAACTAAAAATTCGTTGATTCATTCGTGAATTCTTCAACTACGCGTGGGGTGGCTAATGGCACTTCTATTTTTTTCTCAGTGCTTTTATCAAAATTAGTGGAACAGTCATCATTATCTAACGACGAACTTATTAGAAACTGACATGGCACTTGTGAGAACAATTAGGGTAAAAATAAAAACTTATTATTGGATTTTTAATGCAGCCCAATGTAGCTGTATTGAACTCAAATTCAAGCACGCGAGAAACGTATTGAGTCCAATTACAAACATTAACCGTTTTCAAACTGAAACTCAGCCAGAAATTCGAAGTATGAGACAACTAGATCCTTTGTGAATACATTCCAAACGACCAGGTATTTTCTCTCAACAAACAAACAAAAATCTATTCATTTTTTATGAGGATGTAAAAAATCTCCAGTCATTCAATAAAACTTAATAATGGATTAGAAAAAAAAATTTTCGAATTTTTTATCAGGCTCAAAACACGGTCGCACTATCACAAACCGATGGGAGAGAATTCCACCATTGCTTCAAATACACATATTAAGAATCCAACACACATTCATCTTGAACGTCTAATTGTAATTGCTGAGTTATAATCTGAATTCCTATCGCTCTTAGTTACTAATTCAACCTATAATATCGCATCATCACAAGTCGTACGCTGGAAATTCGAGAGTTCATTTGTGTAGATATCCAAATGATAATTTCTACTAGCACTTGTGAGAAACCTCAGTGCGGTATCAAAAATTTAATAGTGTCTTCGATTTTACTAATGAAGAATCAAAAATTGAACAATTCAGAAAATCGAGAGAAAATTTACCTCCATTTAAGATCATTTTCGCGTGCCGTAACTTTGTCCCTTTCTAGAATATTATTTATTGGAAAGAAAGAGAATAATATTTTGGCAAAGGATAAATGCTCTAACGCTTGAGTATCCTCAAGACTTAGTCCATAGGACACTAAAATGTTTTTCTATGTATTGCTTTGAAGAAGAAAAAATGTATTGATGAGTAATAATTGGAATGACCAAAAAAATATTATTGAAATCATTTTTAACCTATATCCATAATAATTTACATGTTAATACTTATATTGTTATCTGCGAAAATTCTGGAATATCAATATTCAGTGAAGATCAAGTGTGTGAAAGCAAATTACAAATCAGTTAAAGTTTTGGAGTCTCAAATCAGATAAGTGTATCTTATTGAGGAACCGATTGAATTTTTTTTATTCATTGTAATCTATCCTCATGCAGTTTCTTCACTTCTGGACTGTTCCCAACAGTAATTTCCAACTGGATTCAGAAATATCACATCAGACACGTTTCCAACATTTATTGAATTCGTTAGAATTATAATCAAAATCCTGTAGAAAAGTATGTAAAGTTGTTTTCTTGCATCAGAACAAGAAACAAAGAACACTGTCTGGAGAGGATTCTATTTTCAGAATGAAGAGACATGTTTTCAATTTGATTAATTATTTTTTGTTAGTGTACATGCATGAAACATTCTTTTACCAGTCATCCAGAAAAATTAATTATTCCAAATATGAATCTGATAAATATTTGGTGAATCTGATGAATAATATTGATCTAATGAATAAAACTGCTTATTAATGATTTTAGTTAATATTGTATAAATCTAATCTCGGTAATGTCTGGATTAGCCTAGCAAGAAATTCACAAGTTTCATCCAAACATCATTAGTCAGATAAGATTTACAAGTGATCCCTAGTAAAGAAAATCTCTCTGAAATCTCTCTGAATTTCTCTGAATCTCTCTATATTTTGGGACAAATTTCAGAGAGATTCAGAGTAATTCCAGAGTAATTCAGAGGAAGTTAGAGACTTTTCCGATAGTGATACGTTCTGAATTCTCTAACTTTCTCCGAATCTCTCCACATGTCACTGAATCCCTCAGAATTTTATGTATTTAAATTTCAGAGCTCCCTCTGAATTTACCTGAACATCTCTAAATTTCTCTAAATCTCCCGGAATCTAATGTATTCAGATTTCAAAGCTTGCTCTGAATTCCTCTGAATTTCTCTGTATCTCTCTGAATTCCTCTAAATCTCCGGGAATTTGATGTATTCAGATTTCAAAGCTTCCTCTGAATCTCTCTGATTTTCTCTGAATCTCTCTGAATTCCTCTAAATATTCCGGAATTTAATGTATTCAGATTTCAAAGCTTCCTCTGAATCCCTCTGAATTTCTCTGAATTTCTCTGAATTTCTCTGAATCTCTCTGGATTACTCTGAATCTTTCTAAATTCCTCTGAATATTTCTAACAAATTCCACGCACAATTTTTCCTAATTCACCTGTGAGTCTCTGGAACTCCTTGAATACCTCTGAAATCCTGAACCAAAAATTTAGCTGAATTAATTCCTCTCTGAATTTCTCTGACTTTCTCCGAATTACGCTGAACCTTTCCAAATTCTTCTGAATATTCCTGAAGAGCTCTACGCACATATTTTCCCTAATTCACATGTCTCTGTGAGTCTCTGACATTCCCTGAATACTTCTGAAATCCTGAACCAAAAATTTTACTGAATTAATTCCTCTCTGAATTCCTGTGAATCTCTCTGAATTACTCCGAATCTTTCCAAGCTCCTCTGAATATTTCTAACAAGTTCCACGTACAATTTTTCCTAATGTATCTGTCTCTGGGAGTCTCTAAAACCTCCAGAAAGCCTCTGAAATGCAGGACCAAGATTTCACTGGTTTCATCCCTCTCTGAATTCCCCACACTCCCCTCGCATCTCTCTGAATTCCGCTGAATCTCTCTAAATCTTTCTGAAAAATCCCACGGACAATTTTTCCTAATTCACCTGTCTCTGTGAGTCTCTGACACTCCCTGAATACCTCTGGAATCCTGAACCAAAAATTTAGCTGAATTAATTCCTCTCTGAATTTCTCTGAATTCCTCTGAATCTCTCTGAATTACTCTGAATCTTTCTAAATTCCTCTGAATATTTCTGAAAAGTTCTACGCACAATTTTTCTGAATTCATCTATCTCTGAAAGCGTCTGACACTCCTTGAACGCCTCTGAAATGCAGGACCAAGAATTTTGCTGAATTTGTTCCTCTCTGAATTTCCCAGAATTTCCCTGCATCTCTCTGAGTTCCTCTGAATTTTTTTGAATCCTTCTGAAAAATTCTCGAGTTCTCTCTATCCACTAGTCTCTGAAATCCTCTGAACCACGCTGAATTGCTCTGAATTTCTCTGATTCTTTCTGAATCTCTCTGAAACGAAAAATTTTCAGAGAGATTCAGAGAGATTTTTTTTACCAGGGGATTCATTAGCCGCTCACTAGTTTTATTTTAATAAGCTTCTCCCTGCGGATAACTCATGAGTCATGAGGAAAAACTTGTGATGTTTCTACTAGGGTAAATTAAAACTGCTGTATTTCCATTAACTGATTGGAATTCAATAAAATCGAATCAGAACCTCGCAATATTTGAATAACTTTCAAACGTTTCCAGCTATCAGTTGTTATAGTTGGTATCATCAAACTTTAGACAAAGCAAATACACTTGTTCAATTTTCATTCAAATGCTTTGTTCCGATGACAGAAGAGAAATGACAGTATTACACAAAATTTGTCATTCTTTTCTGAAAAGTGGAAAAAGAGAAGGAAAGAAGAGAAAGGACGATCGACGATATCCCCCGGTAGGGGAGATTGATTAAATTTTTAAACAGAAATTATTTGAATTGAATTGAATCCAAATACATCTCACTCAGCAGATACTCCTCGACTGAATGAAAAGGGATTCATTAAGATGACAAGGGATCCGCGAGGGGAGGACCAGCAACAGAGGAACGAAGAAAGAATCGATCGCGTATAATGGTCGGTGATCATCCTGTCGCGCGGATTAATTCGCAAATATTTCAATCTCGCAACATAAAAGGATGTAAATTACATTTTCACTCGAACACCCCCAACGGAGGGTTCAAAACTACAGACTTCATATAAATCGCATAGACAGCAGCAGTAGCAGCAGCAACAGCAGTAGCAGCGGCGGATCACCGACGCCGCTTATACGATTGTTTTGAGTGGGAGAAGAAACTGGACGAGAAGGAAGGGGAGGGGAAAGAGAGCTTTTCACACGGGATAATCGTTTTATTAACCAAATAAAATCGATGATTGAATGAAGATAATCGATCATCTCTCTCCATCTTTTCATCTCCGTATTCTCTACGGACAAGATTCGAGAGACAGCTTCTTTCTTTCCCCCTTTTATATTTACACAGATGTTCTCCACGCGGACTTGAAAAATTTGTCGATTTGAGTAGAAAAAGATGATGTCACCCTTAAGGCAATAATATATACGTGTATTAACGACGGTGACCATATGTGACCGGTTTCAAATATACGAGTAATGCTAATAGTAATTGATGCCGAAGTAGTTGATATTTCCTAATTTATGTCACGATCATAAAATATAGCGAGTGTCCTATCCGGGGAACTGAGGTATATACAAAATAACAGCTGTTACACGGAGGGTGAACTTACATTTGCTCACAATTCGCATCTGGTTATGGTGAAGTAGAAGGGAACCACGAAGAAGAAAAACAAGAAAGATCGGAACAAGACAAAGTCGAAGAAAAAGGATGAAAAATTGGGAAAAGAACTCGATAACGTTTACTTGGACAACTCGGGGGATCGTGTGGTTGGCATTAGAAGTATTAGAAGTTATTCGACATTCCTTCACGCGCTTTGTACATTTCATTTATCACTGTGGACACGGGGGTGGAGGAAGAAGCGGGGAGAGTATCGGTACGACCGGTACGTGCAAAGTGCCAAGTGTCTTGCAAAAATAAAAACACATAACGTAAGGATGTAATAACATTCTCTTAAATCGGTATCACATAAGTACGGGAGTACATTATAATTCCAAAGTGTGAATTAGAAGTTATAAGAACAGGAGGGATTTAGACCGATTGATGGGATCGCTGGACACCTGTCCACTTCATAAATTCATAGTCCTAGGGTCAAACTTCATTCTTTCTGTCATTTTGATCCAAACAAATGGTTCCAAGGAGTGATCTGGACTTGAGAGGAAAAAAAAATTACAAATACTCATATTTCAAACCCCAAGCCTCTAAGAAATTTTTTCAAAAAAGAAATTATTGCCTTTTGGTAGCATAATATGATATAGGAATACGAATGATGAATTCTAGGACCCCTGTATATGGGTCATGTTTGATTTTTACCAGGAAGGATGTTAATATTTGTTGACGAATAAAAAATGGCAGACATTCAAACAAAAAAAAAGCACGAAAATGAGGCTCTTTTGCACTGTTCTTGGCCTAAAAAAATAGTAAAAATTGAAATTTCAATACCGTTGTAGAATGTGCTGAAGCCATTCATGTGCGAAATATGTGGTGAAAATTTCATAAGAATCAATTCAGTGGTTCCGAAGAAATTACTGCCCGTGATAAAAAAAAAACGTGTTGATTGTAGTTTCAAGTAAAAAATCTCACTTGAAGTCAATTAGCGTTGAAGCGCAACGAAAACGCAAGCGAAGAGTCATCTAAGCGTAACAAAGAGTCACCTAAGTGTAATTCGAGGGGCCGTTCACTCTCGAGTCAGACGATCTTAACGCTCAACAGAGATTCGAAATAAATAATGCGTTGATTCAATAACTGAAATCTGCAGGTACTATTCAAAATATTTTTATTATGAAAAGAATCACGTACAAGAGTGAATTACTCGTGGAAAAAGCGATCATCCGTTCGAAGAGTGAGTCGAGTAGAATCTGCGTGAGTTAGGTACGAATCTGTGCGAGTCAGAATGAATCATATCGAATCGGAAGCCAATGAAAACGAATCAGGGAGAGGATTATCTACACTAACTGCGTGAACGTAGACATAAACGACTGCGCACCTCAAGATCGGGTCCTTAAGATCTTTTGAAGTTTTTGCAAAGGATTTGAAAATAATTTTCCAATAATGATTCTGGAATTTTCCATGATCTTGAGGTTATTTCCCAAGATTTGAAGAATTACTTCAGTTTTCATAGCAATTCAACCTTGTGTCAGGATTTGTAGGCAAACTCTTGGTTAGATTATATTGTTATATGGCAAAATATTTTCAGAGTTCTCCAAGAATTTTTTCGAATTCTTCGAGAACTCTGGTGGAGTTCTTCAAGAAATCTCTTGGAATCCTGTGAAAACTCTTATAGAATCTTTCAAGAACTCTTTTTTGATGCTTAAAGACTTTTTTCGGAATTGTTCACTGAATTCTTCGAGTTCTTTTGGACGAACAAAAATCCTTCCAGGGATTCATTCTGAACGGGGGGTCCTTTACAAATACATTGCGAATTCATGAAAAGTGTCTTATGAACTCTTGTACCAGGTCTTTGAGAATGCTTTGAAATTTTTTTTGCATCTGATTGTATTCTTGATGAATTCTTCAAGAACTCTCATGACAGAATCTATGATGAACTCTTTGAAAAGAGCTCTTCAAGAATTCCTCAAGAACTGGGATGTTGTATGGAATCTTCTATGAGATTTTATTAAGCACTTGCAATAACAAAATTCACAAAGTATCATGAGGTGAATGAATTTTTCACACTGTAAAAAATTTCCATGGAAAACTTGACATGAACGTTTGGTGGTAATTAACACATACGTGCGTTAGGAATTTTCCGTATTTCGACAGAAACTTACTGGAAAATGATAGTAAAAATCCTATACAGTTCGGAATTTTCAGTTGAATTGAAGGTGAATTTATGTACGTGTACCGGAAATTGCTTTTCTATCCCATGATCGGAATTTTCCGGTTGCTTCGTACAGGAAGATTCTGATTATTTTCTGTGCATTTAAAATAGTACAAAATGAGTGTGATAATGAAATGAATCATTCCACTGATAGGAATAAAGAATGAGTCGAGGTAGTCAGTGCAAATAAGGAACGAGTCAATGCGAGTCAGAGCGAATCATCCCAAATTATTGAATGCAACTTTACACATAGTAACTGATCAATGGGAATCATGCGAGTCAGGCTCTTTCTTATTTGATGTATTTAACGTAAGGAAATCAAATGGAGTCGTTTGAATCGTGCAATCGGGAAACGAGTATTCTTCAACATTAATTTGACTCTTTTTGACTCGAGAGTGAACGGCCCCTCGGTGTAACTTAGGAGGGAACTAGAACATTTTCAGGTTCCATTCTTTGAGATTTTCACCAGGGTGATGTCTGTCCTACACAAAATGCCTTCTGCCTTTTCGTAAATTTGATTTTCTCCTATTCTACTCACACGGGAATTCAGAGTCTCGCAACAGTCTCGCAAATAGTCTCGCGTTGTCTTTCAAGTGTCTCGCTTATGAAACAATCTAATACCTTAGCGAGATCTCGCTAATAATCTTCCTTCAAGTCTCGCATAGTATTGCTCTAATTGTAAAAAAAAATAGTACACAAATGTAGTTACTTCATTTCAAATTTTAACCCTTTTTTCTAAACATATGAAATATCTTATTTTCTCATTAAAATTTTTATTGATGCATGCATTGATTTTTCATCTTTGACTAATTAATCGTGCAATTTTCCGCTATAGAAAAGACATTCCTTTCAAAATGCATTTCCATTTTCAAATATCCAGATAATTTCTTGAGAGAGTAATAGGATCTAATTCAATAATTCAGAAAAATTTCATTCCCCAATAATTTTTCAAATTTTTCTGAAAATGATCATCTCAGATATGTTTTAGAAATGTTGGAGTTGTCACTTGAAGTTGATTCGACTTATTCCGTGATAAATTATTGGGAAGAGATCAAATGATATTGTTTTCACCGACAAGCATAGCCTATTCGTATTTCATTGTATTCTAGTTAATTCATGAAATGACTTTTTGTTTGTTATTTTGTTTTCTCATTTGATAGAGCATGAACCTAAATTATTCAGAGATATATGAACATTTATACGGTTGAATTCATCAGATGTATAATAAAGATTAAATATGTACTGTCAACACAATCCCAGTAACAACATTTCTTGCATCGTATAGAAGATTTATCGGTTGGTGAAAAGTCATTATTTTAGGATAATTATTTTATCTATAAATCATTTTTAATCGAGTCAAGTTCATATAAATTTCAAAAGTCTGCTATATTCACGCAGTATCATAGTTGAGCGACAAGAGAGTCGGATCTTGGATCACGGAGATTTAAGTCCTTGATTTGGGGTCAGAATCTCGAAATTTTTCAATAATTTTCCGACATGATCAGCGAGACTGTTAGCGAGACTATTGGCGAGATCTCATTCATATCTCGGATTGTTTTATAACCGATACTATTTGCAAGATCATTTCCAAGACTATCCGAGATTCTTTGCGAGACTATTCACAAAACTGTTTGCGGGACTATGCGAGATACTGAAACCACAATGATCCCTCAAGTAAATTATTCCTCGATGTGTTCACATTCCTCTATTATTCCAACTATTATTCTTCAACGTCGATTTCAGATGAATTGAAATTCAACAAACGTTTGATGTCCATAGATCCATTTCGAGTTCGACGAACGTTGATCGGACGTTGACGTCATATCTCAAAGTAAATCACATAGTGTAGCACAGATTACAATACCCAATGTGATACAAAAATATTCATCATTCGATTTACAACCTATGAATTCCTTCCCACGAGAATGAATTTTCTATTTCACTTTTTTCTCAAAGATTTGCCTTGTATCGCGTGTGAATAATGAACTGGCGAACGTCATCTTTTTCTCCGTCTTCTACGTTTCTTCTCCTCGTTGACAAGGTAACATTAAAGCCAGTTGGATAATTCGATACAGAACACCCCACGAATCCTGATGGGAGATTCAAATGGAATGAGAGACAGGTTGCTATTAGATTATTATTGTTATTACATTGAAGATTATCAGCACACTTTCAAATTCGGATAAAACTGTCCGACGCAATTGTGAACTCTGTTTTCTCTCTAATAGGTGGTATTAAAATATAAATCCATATGTATTTTGAAAGTATTTTAAAAATTGTTCTCTTTGAAGAAAGATTATGGTTCTTCTACGGCGTAGTAAAATCCATTTCATTTAAATATTGTGATGTTGTTTCGCCAACGATTTGCGTTGGTGATGTTAATCACTGCTGATGATATAGCCCAAATTGATGCTCTGTTACGCCGGTTCCAAAGTCCTTTTTTTCTCACATCGTGAATACGCGTGACACAGATTATTATTATATCAATTAAGACGGGGATATTTTTAATTTATATTCATATAGAATGAGAAATTGAGAACGAAATCTGATGAGTAATTAAATATAAAATTGTTCTTTATTCGCAATGGTAATCTGGAGTCGGCCCAGCGAATAAAACAAAATCAAAGTTGTGCTTTTTCATGAAAAAAGTTATCTCAAAAATTACTGCACTTTACAGTAAGGCTAGACTTCCATGGAAACCGAATCGTCCGAAACCGCACGCTCACAATTGGTGGATCCCTAGTATTATTATAGGTATATTCAAATAAGACTAGCATTCTACCAATTCGGATCGTTCCATTCCGGACAATCGGAAATAAAATTTTGCAGGTTGATTATACGTATATTCAAATATACAAAATAATTTTTTTTTTCAATTCCATTCTTCAAAATGGGGGATTCACAAATACTTCAAAAGAACGTGTTTTTTTTTTAGTGATCTGCGGCAGGACGAATAACTCTTTTAATTTTTATCCAATCGACTTGAAATTGCAACTGTAGCTTCTTAGATAGATTTTACAGAGAAGTACACACGATTTTTGAGATTCATGGATGATTACGTGTTTTATAAACGTTCAAGGATCAGGTTTTTTGGTGAAAAAAAAAGTTTTGACTTTGAACTTGGGTCAAATTGCAAAAAATGATTATTGTCCAATAATGGTGTGTACTTCTTTGATGAATTTAATGTGAATTACGAAAGAAATTTTTTTTTGTCCTAGGTGCAGAAATAAAGATGGTATTTGTCTTGCCGCAGACCACTCCGAAAAGAAACACGTTCTTTTAAAGTATTTATAAATCCCCCATTTTGAAGAATGGAATTGCAAAAAAAATTATTTTTTATACTTTAATCCATGTATAATGAACCTGCAAAATTTGATTTCCATTGACTTATTTTATCACAACGAAAAAAATGTCTCAAAGAAGGCTTTTCTTCAGACCGTTTAAATAGGTGTAACCCCTTAATGAGTTTCAAATAACTCGAGTCCTTAATTTACTTCTGACTAATTTTCCTTGAGAAAAAAAATTCGAGAAAATCACCTTATTTCGGAATTCGTTTGAGAGAACCTCCCCTTAAAATGACTATATTTTCCTTCCTTATATTTCCATATTTCACTCATAAAATATAATACATACTTTACTGTAAAATGTAGTCATGTTTTAGGTGCATAAAGTAACCTCACTTCTCCAGTCTCAAGGAAAACAAAATGATCCTCGACGTATAAATTTTCATTGAATATCATATGATCTGGAAAACTGTATGTATGTTTATTCGTCGTAACCTAGGACTAACTCACGTGTCATTGTGATAAATCTTTTCGGAAATAGAAGCTTCGGAAACTGGGACGTTAGCCAAAAGAATGGTGCACAATGGAAAGTCGAAGGCGGAAACATCGTGTCGACGCACTGTCAAAACACGAGGGCTGAGGTCACGTGCTATCCAACAACCCCTCTACAAAATCTTTCCCTTTTTCCTTTTCTTTTTCATCAGAGTTCTTTTTGATTGTTGTCGATTCTCCCGTTACAGTACTTACATTACTGTTTTACAATAAATTATGTGCTCTCTGTTACGACATCGCTCAATCAGTCAAACGTTTCTATTTGGTGTATACGAATGTATTTCAAGTGACGCGTGTGTACTACTCGCACGTGTTGAAATCATTTGCTAATCCTTACGATGGTAATTAGAATAAATATTTTTAAAAGATCGGAATGGGAGAGGAGATATTGATTTGTTGTATCATAATAATAACACATAATAACAACCCGCAGAGGAGTTTTCTATGTCCATTCCCTAGTAGAAATTCCATCAGGCATTTCCTTTTTTGATTAAGATCCTGATCAGGTTAACATTCGGAAAACACCCTTGTGGAAATAATTATCTGAAACACTCTTCAAAAGTCTCCAGAACTCTGAATAAGACTTTCTGAAAGTCTTAATACCCCTAACTATGTCAAGAAAAGCCGTAATAAGTCTTGGTAATTCTGTAAAACTCTTGAAAAGTCTCAGTTTCCCTGAAATTTCGGACTTTCCGCAAGAGTTATTAAGAGTTGATAACCCTGGTGGCAGTGTCACAATTTCTTCCTTATGACTGGCGAGGCACGGGAGAGGAAAAACTGATTGGAAGAACCCAGCAAGGTGCTAGTTAGTAACTCATGAGTTTGATCCAATTAGCGTTAGTTGGGTAGAAATAGTTAGTTACTTATCATTATTTAATAAGTTGAACTAATTAGTAATGATAGGATGAAACTGTTCAATAACTGCAACTTTTCACTGCGTGTTTACACGAAATGAAGAAAGATGAGCGTTTCAATCTTGATGTAATGCAAAAAATATTATTCACACTTGTTATTGAATAATGCAGTGTCGTTGCTAAATTCACTTTGAAATTGAAAGCAAATCCAACAACAATACTTTGAGATAGACCTTGTGAAAAATGTTCATTTCTCAATCATTCCATGGATAAAAAGACTTTTAAAGATCATGAAAAATAGGAAAAAAAAGTGAGTGGAAAATTTTGTATCTTGAAAAATTATTTAATAATTCAACGAATAAATAAGTTCATAAAGACTATATAAACAAAATAGTAGATATGAATATTATGTACATATATATTAAATATAACAGTGAAATGAAATTCCTGCATACTTTATAGATTAAATTCAACATTTATAGTTTCCCAATCAATGAGCAATAATCAACATATTTTTACCAAATAAACGACGAATAGTTAATAACGTGATTATTCAAGTAATGTAAGAAATAGTTTCAATGCTAACCATGATAGCATTTCATAGTTATTTGAAAATTTATACGATCATGATTCCTCACTGGTTACTGTTCAGTGCTCCATCAGTTACTAATAAACACCGTGTGAGGTATTAGTCAATGCGTTATCAATTACTAATAAACGCCATATGAGGTACTGATAAGTACCTCATCAATTACTCGCCAGTGCTTGCTTAGTTTTCTCGATTAGTTCCTCTTTGGTGAGAACGTTACATCCCTTACCAGTCACTGGTGAGTTTCCCCGATGAGTGCCTCACCAGTAAAAAGGATGAACTGATTAGTGCCTTATAGTTTACTAGCCGGAATTTCTACAAGGGTAACACTTATTCAGAGTTTTACAGAACGGAAAATATAAGCAAGAAAGATGACTTCATAAGAACTTCATCAGAAGGTTTGAGAAGACTCGTCAAGCAATAATAGTTAAATTTGTAAGGAATGCATGAATAACAAATTCGATTATTATTATGAAGCAGAATATTTTTCTAGAACAGAGTATAACTTAAAAATTGATTGACTTCCAAACACAACATTGAAATCATTTGTGAAGATCATCAATTTATACATGTGAGTGAAGATAATATCTTCTGTTCCAGAAAAATTTTCTAAATAAAATATTTCGCTTTATAATAATAATCGAATTTGTTATTCATGCATTCCTTACAAATTTAACTATTATTACTTTATGAGTCTTTTGAAACCTTCGAAACTCTTATAAAGTCATCTTTCTTGCTTATATTCTCTTGTTCTGTAAAACTCTGAATAAGTTTTATTAACTCTTAATAACTCTTGCGGAAAGTCCGACATTTCCGGGAAAATAAGACTTTTCAAGAGTTTTACAGAGTTTAATTATTAAAGCTTCATTTGACATAATAAGACGTTCTGAAAGTCTTATTCAGAGTTCTGAAGACTTTTGAAGAGTTTTTCAAATAATCATTTCCGTAAGGGCGTTGATGAGGAATATCTTATGAGATCCTTACAAAGGGACTCATCTGATTTCCCTAATAGGATCCCTAATAGTTCCATAAAATCGAGCGAAACGGGGAAAACCGTAACGAAACCTGATGAGGACCTGATAGGAAATCAGGCATGCCTCGTCAGGCCTTGGTATTTTTCCATCCAAAATTTCCACCAGGGTTACCACAAACTTGCAAAATTTCCATATTTTTTCCCGTGTTTTTAGGAAAGGTGAGACCAAACAAAGTCAGGCAATTTTGCAAGGATGGGGGAAATTTTCATAATCGATTAAACATGAAAATTAAAATCAAATTCAAAAAATCATAGTGTTTAAAAGAGACTCGAAGATGGTGAGAATGAATTAATGAATGAAATCCTCGATTCATGCAGCAGTAAATTGTAGAAAACGTTAATTGATGTAAGATAAAATTATTATTCTTTTCGCGCCCTGTGCGTTGTGTCGTCCTGTTCCACGAGCACTCCTAACACTCCCAACATTCCAACACTTGTAGCAACTTCGTCCAACATTCTTGTTCCATGAACATAGGTGAAGCAATACTTGCATCAGAGAAGGGGGCAAGGCATTGGGATGCGCGCGTACGTACACAAGCAATCGAAACAAGTGCACGAGCGTTGGTTGACATTAAAGAACAGCTGAATTAGCTTTGGTAATCCCGATGGAAATATAACGTAACTTCATTCATGGTTTTTTGCACCTCTGTGCGCGATCCCTTCCTGCTTTCCTTGGGAAAAGTGGAAGGATTTGGAAACAATGATAGATTCAAACATCGCTCATTGTATTTTATCATCAGTATGTAGGGTAGACTGGGGTAAATCCACCACTCGTCTTAATCCCATTCCTTAAAAAACGGCCACAAAGAACAAAACTTCCAGAACAGCAGTTTTGTATGCTATTTTAAACAATAAAATTCGACGTAGTTGAATTCTCTGTGTCTGTTGTTGTTATTGTTACGCTAGGAAACTGAATAGTTACATCAGAGTAGGTATTTGCGTATTTTTCAATCTTCGTGAAGAACATGAAGAAAAAGTGATACATTCTTGATGACTGTAGAAAAAAGTTGTATGTTCCGGTCCTATGCTGAGGAGTACCTCCAACATCGCGATAGCTTCTCACAAAAGGAACTTATAGTTTGAAAAAGAAAAGGTGGTGAATTTACTCTAGGCTCCCCTATTTATTTTCATATTTGTTTGTTATGTTCCTTTTGTGAGGAAATGTATGACGAAACTTGATTTCAAAAAAGAGAAAAGTTTTACTTGCAACACCCTGTTGAAAATGCCAGGCAGAACCGGAGAGAAAATTGTTCTCGGACTTTGAACGGTTTCTTTCCCAGGTAATCCAGGCGAAAACTGACAAACTTTCTATCCGATTTGGTCTGGAATCACTGAGAAGTAACATCCTATCAAAACCTGGCAGGAAAATTTTTGATCAGTTTTTGACTGGATATCACAGTTTGTGAATTCCGGAGGAAACAGTCTCTGGTGAAAAAATTTCGCTGAAAATCACTGAAATTTTCAGAGGATTTCAGAGGTGTTCACAGATTCTCAGAGATATTTATAAATATTCAGAAAAATTTTCAGTGGAAAAGCGTGCTCGATGAGTGAAAATTTTTCAAGATTTTTTCAGAGTTCACAACATTTTTCATAGGTCTCCGGAGTTTTCCAGATTCTTTAAGGTTTCCTCAGTGTTCTTCAGAATTCTCCAGTAAGATTTGGAGTTTTGCAGGGAATTCAGAGGAATTTTCAGAGATTTCCAGAGAAACTTCTTTCACTAGAGTTTCCAAAAAATGTCTACCAGTTCATGACAGGATATTCCGAATTGGTAATTCCGGACCATATCTGATAGAAAGTTTGACAGTTTTTTCTGACAGCAATTTTCTGTCCGGTTCTGCCTGGCGTTTTTAGCAGGACACCTTTCGAAAGGAAAAACAAAGTGTATTCCTGTTGAAAATGTCTGTCTGTTCCCACGTGTTTTCGTCTACTAACATTTTTTGGGCTACGATGATTTTCCACAGGAAGCCCTGATGCGACTGATTTGTTTTTTCTGCAATATGTTCGTCTTGATGAGGATTCAAGTTCTATCAATTTTGGGATTAATCACAACCGTGCTTTGAAAATATAGCCAAGGAAAAAGTTCCACACATATTGCCAATTTTCAATCAGATCCGTTACAACGCTCATTGAAAGTCGATGGTTTGAATGACCATTTGACAAATCTTTGTTCGAATAAGCTCTTGAGGAATGGAAATTTTTATATTGATCGGTACCCAACCAGAAATTTACAACAGGCGCAGTACTGCAACAGTACTAGCCAAGACTGGCAGAGTACTGGCATTTGTCTGGAATGATAACGCTTTTCAGTACTGGGGATTGAGTACTGATGCCATTATTCGCAATCAGTCCAGGGCCAATACTGGTTCAGTACCTGGCTGGTATTGAGTGCTCAATACTGGTTTATCAGTACAGGCAAATGACTGGATTTTTATGTATCCAGTATGATCCCGTACGTGTTGACCAAGTGTTGGAGACCCAATACTGGCACTGTACTGCACTTGTCGTCAACATTGGCATATTACGGATTTTTCTGATTGGGTGAGACCGATTTGACAATGTCAGACGAAGATAGTTTTTGCCGATTTTCATTACTTCACTGTGTTGAAATTGCACTAATTTACCTAATTTTTCCTGCAAAATGTACATCTTGGCGTGGTAATCTGAAGTCATATGAATGCCACTCTTTAGGAGTGGATTTTCACTCCAAGAAATGTAGAGAGTAAACAAAATGTTCTTTGTTACTTTGACATGTGTACTAAACACATATATGATCACTTTTTTGTACAAATGATTTTTTATACAAAAGAAGTGAGGCATATGCACTTCATTTTGAGCCTTTCTACGGTGGTCATACCCCTTAAGGCTGTAACGGAGAATTTTTGTTCAAAATCCCATCATGTATGTTCTTATTTGCCCCTGCTTATACAGGTGATATCGTATAACTTCCCATTCGATTCGAATTTCTCAATTTCATGGGTACGTTTGACACCGGTCAATTGTTTCTTCGCCCTATGTGTCATGAACAAACATAAGTATGGATTCACTTCACATGTAACAGAAATTCAACACGACGCTTCGAATGTAGAACTTCATAGGGTGGATGATGTAAGGTTCTCATGGTAAAAACAATAGTATTTGTTTTCAAGATTATAGCTTTCGAAATGCACACGGGATCAAGTTTCGAGGAGTGTTTTTATTACTGTATTTTCTATTATCCCCTCTCATCCCTAAAGTTCGAATTGAATTTCAATGGATTTTGTCTAATCGATACACGGAATGATCCCCATACGAAGAGTAAAAACACAAACAATAACAGAAACATAAAATTCCGGAAGTACATATTATTCACTCTTGGTAAGAATTTATCAACGTCGGATGTACGATGATTGTGCTTCGTGAAATGAAAGAAATGCAAGAAAAGAGAAGCGAAGACAGAAGGAGGAAAAAGAAGGGGAGAATGGAAGGAGAAGGAGAAACGGTACAGATATTCTACTCAGTATTATGTTCTGTGAAAAATTCATACTTGGTTTCATTACGTGTAAGCGTATATACGCCTAAGTACTATGCATCGATGCAAGTTTCTTCTTGAACCAATACATTTGCCTCCTCTCGTTTTGCTGATTGGCGGATCGTTGGTGTGGGTGTATCCACATCTATTCATATATGTATTTCCTGAATAATGGTGTCTTCACACATGCATTCCCATACAACCACACTTGCATGAGAGTGTGTGCCGAGTTAAAGCTATGGTCGTCCAAGCTTGGACTGGTTTACAAGTATAATGAGTCTTGCGCGCCGCATAACATTACATTGCTGCTTGCTCGGGATTTAGATTAACTGTTTACATGAACGGTGGAGGAGCCAACTGATTGCCGGTACTCCAAGCTAGCCTAGCTTCGACCCAATGTCATGTACGACGTTGTAGAGCTACTAATTTTCCGTTCTCGATGAATCGATATTGACATTACCGATATATAGCCGGTCTTATTGGTTTTTATGTTCGTGTTTAGATAAATTCTGTACGAAATACGAAACTGACAAAAATTATCATTTTTACAGAAGTTCGGTAGTGGGGCATCATTTCTTTTTCTTTTTTTTTCTTGATCACGTGAGTGGGAAAAAAGATCGAGTTTGATGCGAGAAAAATGACAATTCCAGATCAATCGAATTTATTTCATTTCTCGTGAATGAATGTTTTATTTTTTTTGGGTGAAGATGAACAGCATTGAGGTGATGAAGTTGGAGTCATGGAAATGAGGGAAACCTTTTCGTTGTTGCAACGGAGAGTGTATTGAAAAATTCTCAGAGAGACGGGTCCAGTGTTCATCTAGCTATGACCATAATTTGGTTCATGTACAAATCAAATTCAAAGTAGAGCCAGTGAAGCAGCTGAACTCGATCCTGATCGATGTCATGGAATTTTTCCATCCACAGGGAATTGTACATTAAAATTTTTGTATTATTTTTATAAACGATTCGAACTCCAACAACATAAATAGTTACCCTGGTAAAAAATTGACCACCCTTCTAAAAATGCCACACAGAACCGGATAGAAAATTGTTGTCTGGCTTTGAACACTTTCTTTCCCAGGTAATCCAGGTGAAAACTGACAAACTCTTCACCTCATTTGGTCCGGAATTGGTAAATTGTGACATCCTGTCAACACCTGGCAGGCAAATTTTCTTTAGTTTTTTAAGGGATATCACAGTCTGTGAATTCCAAACAGAACCGTCCCAAAGGATTGCTGTCAGTTTCTTACAGGATATTCCGAGTTGTTCACTTCGAACCAAATCGGGTAGGAAGTTTGTCAGTTTTTGGCTGAATTACCTGAGGAAGAATCCGTTCAAAGCCTGACAAACATTTCCTGTCCAATTCTGCGTGGCATTTTTGGCAGGGCATGGGTGTCAGTCGGCCGCAAGTGTCACCAAGACGGGCCGAGACTAAGGTACCAACAATGGTGCAACTCTGAAATGATAACATCACTTGAGTCTCACCCCAATAGTGTCTACAGTCAATACCTGACACTGGAGAGAAAGTTGTAATAGCATATGCTGCCTATGGCAAATTATACAAGAATTCCTTTGTCATAAATGAGCTAATGTTGCCCTAGTAGAAATGCTCTAGCGATTCATTGGTTTCGTCACACCTGTCCCACGGAATAAACAAACATTTGCCGGTAACTTGCAAGTTACCGGCGAGTTTCCTAGTTTTCCTTTGGGATAAATGTTACAAAACCAATGAATCATTGGAGCATTCCTACACGCCAATGATCACTGTAATTTGTTATTGTAGTTGAAAATAAAATAAAACATCCATTTTATGATTTCGATATCAACGAATTGAATGTCGGAGAATTCAGAGAAGTTTGGCATATCATTTTTCTAATCAGTTTAAACTGATGGATGATGCAAATCCGGTAGCCCTGGAGTTGAAATAAGCGCGCCTTGAAACAGGTGAATAATTTTGTTTGTCATGGAATTTTCAGAGAACACTTATCTATCCATTAATTGAGTTGTACATGCCCGAATGAAGGTTTTTTCATTCCCAAAAAATAGTGCTGTTTACGGGCAGTAGTAGCATTTATTAACGGCTGACAAATGTTTCGTCTGAATTCTAGGCATTTACGAGGTTAGAACGATCGTAAGAGGGACGGAGAATCGATCTGCATATCTCAAACCCTTGTCGCTCTCGCGGATTGGGTAGAAATCGTTAATTGAGTTGTAGATGCCCGAGTGGAGGTTTTTTCATTCCCAAAAGATAGTCCTGTGTACCGGTAGTAGTAGTGTTTATTAATGGCTAACCAAATCCTCATTGAATCCTCGATTCGTCTCTTCTAAACACAAGCAGCACTCTAGGAGAATTATTGCAATTTGCCGCTTGAGGAGGAAGTTTTACCCTGGGCAAAACTGGCCACACCGGACCAGCATGGGCCCCATCCTGCGAACCTGGAGCCAATGTGAGGCCAAAATGGATACACCCTGGGGTTTCCAAAACTGAGCGAAGCTATCACACGTGCTTATGGCAACATGAGCCTAACGCTAGGAGTATCATGTGCCGCCATGCCCTGGAGACCTTCGTGTGAAATCAGTCTTCTCCTTCAGGCAATATCGGTCGAAGGATGGATCAGGCGTAGTGCAACGTATGATCAATCACGGATCGAGGAAGTTGATTTATTGACCGCTCATATTGGTACAATATTTAGACCATTGTCAACCAACCTTGCTCTTGGCTGTCCAGTTGTATTCCCCAGCATGTATAAACTCTGGTCCACTCTCGTTTAATCTTGGGCCCATATTGGCAGGAAGGGGCCCTTGCTGGGTCGGATTGGGCCCCATGATACATATATGCCAGGGTTCCATCGTCAACATTAACGGACCTTGAAGATTTTAATATTTTTACATAGGTATATGGTACTGTTCGACTGATTTTAAACAGTGCTGGTTTGTACAGACAGAAATTCCTGGATCAGTACGGAATCCTTCAGAAAGCTCTTCTCCTCCTCGCAAAATTTCCTTATTTTTTGCCAATTTTTTCCCTCAAAATATGGAAATGAATATGGAAATTTTGTAAGTTTGTGGAAAGTGACAGGAGGAACTATTTGACGGCAATCAATATTGTTTGAACAAGAAGTTTAGAAGGCCAGAGTTCTGACAAAGTAGACGGACATGAATTCTCCCAATGAATCATGGTTCTAATAGACTAAGAGCCCGTGACTGCCAGACCTTAGCGCATGCTCCTAAAATTGATAGGAACGATGGACTACTCTGAAGTTTGGATCATGTTCCCAGTAAACCCTGAGTTCTTAAAGATGAATATAAGATATCCGATGAAAGAAACCTTTAAGATGTGTCTAAAAGATGTCTTATAGATGTATATCAGAAATCTTCAAAAAGATATCTTACAGATGCCTGTATAAGATATCTGAAATATATCTGAAAAATCGATTGCGTCAGAGTTCTTAAAATATCATCTATAAGACATCTTTCAGAACGTCATTTCTGAAAAGATGGCGTCTACCGACTTTGCCTTTTGCATCACTTTTCTGCCTCATTCTCTCGCGTGCAGTACGTGTCAAATGTTGAATCTTATATATCAAAATGTTATATATTAGAATTCAAGGGATTCAAAGGTGCAATTGACCTGTTCATGGGATAAAAACTCACCAAGTAAGTGTATGATATTTTTCGTATCTTCGTTGGATGTCATTGTATACTTTTTCAAAATCAGCATTAGTAAACATTACCGGCATTCCTAACCTTGCTCTTTACCGTCCTTTACATATATATATTATGCAAAAAAAATATCATGCACTTACTTGATGACATCTTATCCTATTTATAGGCGCAATTGCACTTCTTGAATATCTTGAACTATTACAATAATGAATTTATGAACCTGAATGTATGAATGTGCAGCGGGCTGTCTTCTTCTCGAAACATCTTCATCGAATTCATGTATCGATTCCTTGGCGAAGGTAGATCTCATAATTTTTCATAATTTCTCATAAAAGTGACAATTTTTCATATTTCCTCATAAATTACAAATTCGGTAAGAAAGATCTAATATTTTCTCCTTGAACTTGTACCAAATGAGGAAATATAAAGATTCATGACTTTCATGAGAATTATAGAAAATTATGATAAACATTACCACCAGGGTTTTTGTATGACTTCTGAAATATATCATTTTTCGGATTTCTAATTTTGCTCTCCCATAAGACCTCATTAAGATATCTTAAAGAAGCTCCTGAAAGATCTCTTTTCAGATATCTTAAAGATATTTAATAGTGTTGCGTCCGATATCTTTATGATATCTCAAAGATCTCTTTCGGGAGAAATTTGAGGATATCTTACAAAATTTTCAGACATCTTTCAGATATCTAATAGAAATCGGATTGTTTATTTGGGTTGCCTTTGGCGGATAACAGATCAGGAAGGTGCCTAAAAGAGCAACTTGAATTTTTCAAAGTGGAGAATGTATTTTTCTTATATTTACTTTCGAATAATATCAGAAATCATGTCATCCATTGTCAGACACTCAGTATCACACGGTTACAATTTATTGAAGTTTGAGTGTGTCTGGCGAAAGGATGCCACGGTGCAAAGTGTCTGGCAATGGATGACCTGATTTCTTATATTATTCCGAAGTAAATATAAGAAAATTACGCTTTATACTTCGAAAAATCCAAGTTGCTCTGTTGGGAACGTTTTCGAATTGTTATCTGCCAAAGGCACCATGATCCAAACGTCCTATCCCAAGAGAACACGAAGGTTCAGAGAATGTTCCCTGGAGGTACGTTGAACGTCCGGACATTTGATGGTCCACTCAGCGTTCCCTGAACGTGAATGTACGTACAATGGACCTAAATCTCACCTTGCAGGTCTGTGTTCTCTTGGGGTAGTAAGCTATCGTTCCTATCTATGTTGAGACCATGCACTGAAAATGAAATTCTGGAACGGTTAACGTTTGGACATCAACAGTTGATGTCCGTGAAGAAAACAAATCGGTAACCATGAAAACATTACCGGCTCATTTCCCACAGATATCAGCCATTGATGTTCGAACGTTAACTGTTCCAGAATTTTATTTTCAGTGTGTGCCGAGAAATTTTCAGCTCTTATAAAGTGACGAAAATCTGGCGGTTACGGGCTCTCGCTCTATAACGTATAATGGAGTTATTATATCGACTCTCTTGGATTTTCCAGCACTGGCAACTCTGGCAACTGTTTTCTGAATCAGTATCGGCCTGTGTTCTCCATTCCGTAAGAGAATCTCGTTTTCTTGATTCCCTCATATCAGAAAGATGTGCATTTGATTGCAGAAAATTGTCTCGACTCTGCAGGATAAAACTTTGAGCTGAAAAATGATCTCTTGGGTTGGAAGGGAATCTTTTCTCTCCTCCGATTCCCACATCAAATTACAAACATCAATGAAAACAAACGATGGAAAAATCAATCTGAAAATTGATGAATTTCCCTTCCATACGTCCATATCGAATTGAAGATTAAATGGCGTTTGAAATGAATATAAAGGAAGAAAAAGTGGTCTTCGATAGCGTTTTTTTTTTCATCCCCAGCAGTAAGCGCGATAAAAATCCATCCACAGAGAAAGAAAAATCAGCGATATTTTCCTGCCGATAAAAATTATATACACATACGGACACGCGTTTGAATAGAACTGAGCTTGGAGAGTTCTAGTATTGATAACATAACACATAAAAGCAGACGAGTGAGCGAGCGAATGATAGGTGCAGTATTGGTCACTCACTTAGGGTTGGTTTATCCCCATGATGTAAAATCCCACGTCCATTGATTCCCCGTTTTTCTCCCTTTGAATTCTTTGAAAATTGAGGGATTTGAAATATCGTCCACAGTCGATTATTCGCTACCACTTCACGGTATCGTGCTCCGCTTATCGCGCATAAAAATGACGTACAAGCAAGCATTAGATATATTTCAACCGCGGAAGATATCAAAGTAGCGATATACCGATCCTTGTACCGCTTCTGCGTGTTTTCCGTCTGTTATCTCCACAGGTAGACGACACCGACAGAATCGATTTTTCTCTAAAAATTCTATGAAAGAGAATCGATTCTCTCAAAATCGCCCATTCTCGGTTACCTCAATTTTACACCCCAGAATATCAAACTTCCAAATCACGTGTTATTCTCGCCAATGAATAAGTTGAACTTTTCATTTGTAATCAACTATTGCGGGGTATACTCTTTATTTTTCATGTTTCCGATACACGGTGTGCGCATTAGAATGCTGGCCGCGTGTGCCGTTGATGAGAATGTATACATAAAATTGAATGAAATAAAATTAAAAGAATGACATAGACAAAAAATGTGCGTAAATAAATACACGCGTATGTGTGTGTGTGTATGTGTGTGTGCGCGCGCGCGAGCGAATGAAGAACGGAAAATCGAATTGAGTGCTGTATGGCCCCTATAGTATGGAACGACGCGCCCACAAACGTTTGCGTATACATATATACACAAACGCACGGAGACATACGTATAAAATCCTTTATCCTCTCTCTTCGACTACACGCACGCCAAACCTTCTCTTTCCTTCGTATATATATTTACGCATTCAAAATACATGTGTATCTGCCTATTCATGTATGTATGTATTCAAGCGTGGATATTATACATCCCCATGAGAAGATGCGGGCGAGTGACAACCATATGCATCGAGTTGAATCGATAATATCGTAATATGTGAATGTCGACGAGGTGGACTTGTTCTTCTCTGTTTCACAAAGGAAAACAAGCCAACGTGGTACATAGTAGCGTATCACGTATACGCAAACACAAAAGCATAATATATAATATATACACGTCAATGGCCTCGATTTTTTATTTGAGGAATACGTTACTCTTGAATATCAATATGATACTGTTCGCGTAGTACGTAGAGTAAAGAGATGACGCCGAAGTAGATTTTGTCTCTCCCTCTTCTTCATCCTTCTCTTATTTGAGTTCGTTCTCATATCACCTTTCTTTTCTTTTTTATTTATTTATTGTTTTTTTTTTCATTTCTATTACGTTTTTTGATTCAACGTTACGCATTCATATATTCAAAAATAATGCTGATTCGATTCAATGGCATGAATTCGAGAGAACGATGGAATATGTTAAATAAAAATCAGGGTTACGGTTGAGGTTAACGTGGCTGGTTGGATGGGCATCGTTCGACAATTTTGTGGGTAAAGGACGGAAGACGGTGACTAAAGGTTAATCAAATATCTTCAGGAAGATTTAGATGACAAGGGAAGGGAAACAACCAAAAGTCAGATCATGAAAATCGATATGCTGGAGCGTTAGGGAATACCGAGCGTAATGAATCATTTATTATACCTAGGAAATTTTATACAACCGAAATGTCGGAATCGATTTTGTTCTGCGATGTTGACTGATATTTGTAATCTGGATGTGGTAGTCGATTTTCCACTTTTCACTTCAATTTGAGGATATCAGATAACCCTAGTAAAAAGTAAACATATATAATCCATATATGGTCCATACATGAAAACGTGTGAAATCATATGTAATTCATATATAATACATATACAATCCATATATGACCATATATGATCCATATACAATTCATATGTAATCCATGTATGCAGAATATGGCTCATATATGGCAGAATTTTTCTACGTATGTGAATAAAATCTTGTATTCATACAAGTATGGGCCATACATGGATTCAATATGGATTATGTACGGATTATATATGGTCATATATGACTTTATATGAATTTTATATGGATCACATATGATTCATTTTCACTAGGAATGTGTTCAACTTTCATAAGAACAACTTTATTCCAATCCCTGATGGAGAAATTTCACTGAAAATCTGTTAGAATTCGAGTGATTTTCACACGGAAAGAAATGATTCCGCTGTAATAGAAAGAAATATATGGCTGATGAAATATAGTCAGACTCACAATACATTCGTTCCCATGTAGAAATGCCAGTTTTAAGGCGACGGTGACGAACGCATCGATATTGAGATGGTATTGGCTACCAACGGTTGTCTGCCGATTCCGAGTCGGTACTGAAACGATGTAATTTCATGTTCTAATCGGTACTGGTTTGATGATTAGACTGACCGTTGTTGATCAATTTCCCACCAATGTTGAATCAACAATGACATCATTTTAGTAAGCAAGCGTTGGTCTCCAACCCTGAATGGATGCCAAACCAATGATTGATTTGCACAATGTGAAAATCTTATATTGTTCGATGCACGGTTGAACTCCAGAAAATATTATGAAATAAAATAATTTCGTAGAGAATAGCATTATTATTGACGGAATTATGAACTACGTGAGTAGCTGACAATCTTCCTTACGTTTTTCGTTAGATATCACCATGAGTTCATGAGCATCGATTGATCCCCGACGCACTAAGGACTTACAAATGCATTGGAGTTCAAAAGAATTCTTTTCCAATGCAGAAATGTATAGTTTCCGCGTTAGGATTTATATATGACATATAGTATGTGCCTGAATATCTGAGTTCATATGAATGTACACAAGAAGGTCCTGAATTTTGGGAAAACATCGGTTGCAAATATTGAATTGATGTAGGTGACCGGTGGTTAGCGACGGTTGGTGGTCGGTACCGGATCGGAGTTATTTTGCGTTATCATTCCGCAGTTGGACCAATATCAGCTGCCTACGGTTGTACACTGGCAGCCTGTATCGAACCGGTACTGAGCCATATGTCAATTTCTACGTGGGTTTACAATTGCAAGAAGATATAATTATAACACATTACCCGTTCAACTATCATCCACGACAAATTTGAAAAACCGTATTTATCACTGTTTGCACTGCAGTCATTAATCAAGATCATACAGCATAACTCTAAGTGGTTCCTATTCTCATATGACTCGCACAGCTTCCTTGTTTAGGAACTACAACCTCAACGAGGATAGCTAATGTTTAAATGTTTCTACAATGTTAATACACGAAGATTGTATCGCGAAGTCTCCAAAGACGTTACAATCGAAAGTTTATTTTCATATCACTTGATCGAACTTATTATCAAACTTTGAATATATTTAATAAATTTCGAGATATTCGTGGATTGAAGTTTCTTCGATGTGAAGTATTTCGTTGGTCGTTATGTAAAAATTAAGAAATCACGGTTGAAAAGGAAAAATATGTTGTCGAAGTTTGAATCGTTCATAGAAACGAAACGAAAATTCAAACTCACAAAATTTTATAAGCCCCCGTCATTCATCTCCTCGATTTGACTCCTTGGGACTGGGAATGTCGTTTAAAGATGCACCGTAAGACTTTTTCATCTCTAACAGCTGAATATTGTGTTATTCGAGTATTAATTCGTTCCAATAAACGATCCCAACTTCAGCAACATGGAAAAATATAATCTAGAAATAAACCTCATTCGCCAGTACCTTGGAATTCATTGACTCTATTCGAAACATGTGGAATCCTTCGAGAAATATAGAAATAAGCTTCCAATTGGAAGTAGAGAGACTTTTGGCTCGAATTATGACATTCCAAATCGAGTTTATCCTAAGCACCTAACAATTGAAGCTTCTTTTGAAATTCAATTCATGATCATGTAGACTCCTCAATCATGATATGATATTAACGTTATGATATTGAGAAATATCATTTCAAGATATCCAAAGTCGGGCCAACCGATAGCGTTTCGGCACGATGGAAGAATGCTGCAAACAAAATGCTGATATTTCAGTGAAAATTCATGACACACATAGCGGTAGCGGTAGAGGGTTGGCAGTTCCAAAAGCATTCTACACGGAAAAAATAATTTAGCTGCAGCAGCTAAGTAACTAGCACGGACACGGACAGCCATTAAATTGGCTCCTGCAGCTAAATTTTAGCTGTGACAGCGAAAAAATTTGCATTTGTAGTTAATTTATCTGCGGTGACAGTTAAAATTTAGCTGCAGGAGCTAATTTGATGGCTGTCCGTGTCCGTGCTAGCATGAAAAGAATAAGATTCAAGAATGATTCGTTCTTTAGAAAAAATCTTTCTCAAATTGTTCTTTTCATATTGCATAAAATGTTTTAAACCTCTCTTTCAAAATACTTTTGAAAACGCATAACCTCTACCGCCATGTGAGCTCACTTGGAAACAGCAATGAAAAATTCTATATGTTACAGCTAAATTAGTTAGCTAGACTGTGCAGCTAATTGTGTTTAGGTGTCGCACCCATATATTCCAGTCGCTCTTTTAGAGTGAAAGTATAGATGTCATCGCTGAATATGTTATTGGTTAAAACTATATTTCAGCAGCGATAAAGTTTATTTACTACAGCTAAACTTCTATCTCAACGAAATCCAGCGACATCATTCAACTGGGATACCAAGAAATCTTTGTATAGAACCTAAACATTATTTTCCGTGCAGTGAAGAGTTTTCCCAAGTTCTTCAGAGATATTTACAGGAATTCTCACTCAAAAACATGCCCGATAAGTGAGAGTTTTTCAGAATTTTTCAGAGATTCATTCTAAGCGAGATGACACACATTGGTTCTCATTGTTGAATAAAAAATAAATGCCTATATCTATAGTATTACCGAATAAACTCCGATACGAATCAGAATAACGATAAGTTTCAATGGACCTCAATTAGAAATCATGAAAAACCTTGAAGAATATAACCCATGTAATACAGAATATTCTGAGAATATTCTCACAACATCCTTAAAACATAATGTATCGAATATTCTTACAAAGAGCGTAGAAGCTTCGTAAATATTCATAGAAGATTCTCAGAACATTTGAATGGGGCTGTTTCGAATATTCTAGGAACGTTCGTACAATATGCGTACAAAGTTTGTAGGTAGATTGATGAGCAGCGCATGCGCAAGCATCTTAATGACATGAATTCAGTAATGGCGGATAATGTTGGTGACAGGCGACATATCCTTGGATAATATATTATTTCAATTTGTACTTGGGGAATGAGGAATTTATAAATGTGCATTTTAATATCCCGAATGTTTTGAGAGCGTCATGCGTGAAAAATAATCATCAAAGGTGTAATAAAATATTAAGAAATATCGTATATATCATGATTGCTTGTTGCGATCATAAGTATCTCACCCATCCATGTGAATCCATAATATTGCTAAGAATCCATGATCACAGATGTTTAATGAGTGAAAAAATTGATTGTGAATTAGTCTTTGGTTATATACAGAAGTTATATTGGCAGGAATTTTTATTTTGACAGCATTTTCTCATAATATTCCCACAATATTCGTGGTATAATATTCTGAGAATATTTGAAACAGTCTCATTCAAACATTCTGAGAATATGCGTAGAATATATTCGCACGTAATAAGAATCTCCATAGAATATTCGGATATCCTCAACGTATATTGTTAGAAGATTCTCAGAACGTGCTTGTGCTACCTGGGAAGGGACCATCTGAATCAGATTCAAAAGATGTTTCCATCGTTCGGGAAACTGTAGAACGAATCCATTTCATTTGTTTTTTTTTTACATCTAGCAAAATTGATGAGTCAATTGAATGGATCCTGCATTAATCACTGTTGAGATATTCTCAATGTTCAGCAATTGCTGTGGAGGAATCAAATGTAGAGAAGATTCGAGTAAAACTTAAAAAAAAAAGAAACAATGAAAAAATAAATTTCAACGCATAAATAACATACATTTCTGGAAAGACGACGATATATCACGTTGATCGTGGATAATAATTTTGGAAACATGATACAAAAAGAGGAATACGATGAAAAAGAGAGAAGAAGAGGATCGATCGAAACAGATATATACACACACCTTCGATGAGGTACCTATAAACACAAGATCCATGTTCCGGGTGTCCTGCTTATGGGTGTACGGTATTATGATGGTTGCGGTGGAGCCCTTTCCTGTCCTGTCACGTTTTATCCGGAACGTTCCCATCGGAACGTAGTTGGTTTTACGAGGACGGGAAGGAAAATATCGTATATCCAAGCGAACGAGCATCCGCATGAACCGATGTACGTGTGTTTTTATTACAGCTTTGGTCCTTCACTTTTCCTCGAATACATTGAAGTATCGTTACATGTTGTGCAACACGATTAATCTTGAGCACATTTTCCTCCTCTTGTTGTTTGTCAAATCAATATTTTATCGATTAATTCGTCGGACCTTTTTTTCCTTTCTGCGGCGTCTAATTGTCGACTTGGACTTCTCGTGTAAACTTATGGCTTCGCTCTTCCTACAACTTGCTAACGTGACTTCCAAAAGACTTCCTTCTATATTTCATTCCGTTCAGAAGGATAGAAATGATAATTCTAACGTCAAGAATGATTATTCTGTGAATCTTATCTCTCTGTCTGTCTTTTACTCTTCCTTTTTGTTGGATTCCGTTGAGAAGAGGAGGGGTCGGAAGAATAAAAAACAGCCCACCCTTATGCGCGGACCATTAAGGGAACTAAATGTATATGAAAGTGTGGACCTCTGTGCACAATTCGCACGTGGACATTCTCAGCTTACCGAGACAAATCCGCGATCCTGCATGCATAAAGTATTAAGCCGTTCGAGATTTATGAAAACGAGCATGCATCATCTACATATATATGTATGTGTATACGCTCGTTTTTATTCGCCCATACGAAACGGACATTTTCATTCACTTGACTCGAATATTCAGTTCACATCTTTACGTGAAAAATTCAGAATTAATTGATTCAAAGAAAGGATGAAATGATGAAAATTTTTAAGTTCCGCCAATGCTGACAATAGAATGTAGCTTGACGCAATGTTGACAGGCAAGGCTTGGCAATCTATAAATATTCAATTTTGATTAACAATAAATATAACATTGCACAGATATCGGTGTTCAATGAATTTTGGTTGTCAGCCTACCATTGATTCACAATTTCGCCAGACTTGGCGCTTGCCAGGCTCATCCTTGGTCCAACATTGACCGAACGATAGATTCTATTGAAAGTGAGGATCATTTGAAACGCGGTGGAATATTGCTACAAACTTTGGTCTAGTTTGGATAAAAATTAGTTTTCAATATAGCGCCGATCATTGGTTATAGCATGGGTCGATATTGGCATGCTTCTCAACTTCAACTTTTGATGGCTGAATTGTTAGCTGAGTTACCATAGGTATCTCGAATTTCATATATTGCTTTATAAGTCACTAGATAGGGTGTATCAGAATTCTCGGACCGAATTTTACAGGCTTATTCTACAGCCAAAATGATTCTCCCGTTTGGGAAAATTTTACCCCTCGAATTTTGCCTTGACTATTCAAAATCTTGCGGTGTAAGTCATCGATTACGAGTTGGATTTTAGGTGATTAGGCGAAAACGGACGTAGGTTTATACCCCATTAGGTGGGATGTAATTTTCGCTTTACCCACTGAAATAGATGAGGTTCTTCAATAAATATCGCAGTACACAGTTCCGTATAAATTTCAAAAAATCTTTTCTTGAATGTTCGATTATCCCATAGTAAAGTTTCAGTATCGGTAAGTTAGAAAATGCTAAAAACTGTCAAGTTTGAAGTCCCGAGACCACCACCCCAAGAGAACAAAAACCTTCAGGAATGTTCACTGAATGTTCCTGGACGTTCGCGAACGTTCCTGAAGATTTGTGTTCTCCTGGAGCAGCGAGATTGAAATTTCAATGCTGGATCTCATGTAAAATCTGGTTATCATTCCGCACTTTTTACTGTGCTATGGAAACAATAATGACAGTTTTGAAATTACCAGTACTGGCAGCTTTGACAACGATACTTTGCCAGCAGCGAACCAATCTGTAATTTCCATAAGAGTGGGAAACCCGTGTTCCATCTTCATTCAAATTGTGACTAAGAATGGAAAGCATAAATGTGACAAAACCGATCGATACCAGCTTTGAACGATCCCATCTTGAATCAGAAATTGGTTTATCACATGGAAAAAAAAGGCATCCAAATTCTCGTTGATTGGTATGTCACTTTCGTACACTGTTAAAAATTTCGGGACAAAACTTCAAATACACGTAACGGAAGCAATTTCCAATCACGTAACTGAAAAATTAAGTTACATGTGTATGAAATTTCAGTTACGAAAATATACATAAATCCGTAATAAAATGTAGTAAAAATTTGAAAATTCAATCACGTGTAAATGAATTCTCAATTCGAATACCAAGAATTGGAAATTTCAGTTACGGATGTAATTGGAAAAGTTATGAAATTTCAAAACATTTTTAACAGTGTACGGAGCACAAATTCGAAAAGAATTCGTACATTGAATTTGGATAATTAATTGACTCTTTCTATCGTTTCAACGATAATGATGGAAAGTGAATCCCCCCTAGTAGAAATCATTCCAGTCGTGTTTTTGACGCGACAGAAGGCCATAGTACTGCCTATAATGTCTCGCTTGTGCCTTGTTTGCACCAGAGTAGGCGCTGGGGTTTCTTTCTAACAGAGCCATTGTTGGAACAATGGCCAGCGTCAACAAATTATTCGAATCTAATTTACGAATTCTTTTCGAATCTGTCCTGCGTCCAAAAATGACATACTTGTCGACGAAAATTTGGATGAATAATTTTTCTCATTTACTCTTCATTGCGTCTGTCAGGTACATAAACTTTCCCAATTGATTCGTTGAAGGTACTGAGCACCCCCAAATTCCGGAGAGAATAGTTAGCAAATTCTATGTTTTCTCTAGGAATTCCATGAATCTTTGTTTACACTAGAAAAATTGTTCCTCGAGCGTCCCTCTTAACAGTGTTCTACGTCCATACGATCGGAATTAATCGTACGGTAATGGTACCCAATAATGAGTCAATGTCATTGATCAATGGTTGACTGCTGGATGAAAACTTGGGCCCAGCAAAGGCAAAAAATGAAAGGCTAATGATAGAATTGATGACCAGCTCAGTGATGAGCCGATTATCGAGGGTTTTGATGTTTGAAAATCTTGTCAGGCAGTGACGGGCCACATCTTGGCCAGTAATGGGGAATCAATCATTTGCCATTCAACACGAGCCACATATTGGCCGGTTATCGGCTGTATTCCATGACTGGACTTTCTGTACACGGAAAAAATTAGTGATCCAAATTTTTTTTGACTGGTATAGCACTTTTGGATGGAGCATTAATTTGAGAAGAATTCGTACACTAGATTTTGATAATTCGTTGACTTTGTCCATTGTTTCACCAATGCAATTCATTTTTCATTTTGATCGTCGAAATAATCGAAGGAATCAACCAATTATTAGAGTCCAATATACGAATTCTTCTCGAATTTGTGCTCCGTCCTAAAGTGACATACCAGTCAACGAAAATTTGGATGACTAATTTTTTCCGTGTATAAGCCCTCCCTTAATAATTTTCAGAATTTGGCACCCGTGTACATAAACATTAGACTTGTGTAACTCATGAACGAGCCGTTCAAAAGAGCGGCTCACTCGACCGAGCCGAATGAAGTAGTTCAGAGATTCATAAAGATATACTTCAGTAATTCACACTAGATATTTTCATGTTTGTACCAATGATTCTTACTAAACAGAAGTTCCTACAATTTATTCAGACTTATCAACCTTCGGGATAACGGAGGAGGCATGTTACTAGAAATCGCGTGATCGCCATAAAGAGAGGGACGCAGAATATATTAGCATAGGAAAAGAATCTTTTACTATGATAATATATTTCCTATACAATTCTGATTCACTGTAAATTTCAGATTATGCATAATAGGTGAAGAAAATGGGACCGAAAAATAGTTCATAGAGGATACTAAATTGAGTTGTGAGAACTTTATTCAAAATAAGTGAGAACTAATTTGAATTCTTGGTTCAGTTTGTAAAATGAAAATAGATCCATTGCTTATGTTACGAAATTAATGGTTCTAAATGGATGAAATACCAAATCAAAAGGATAAAATTTGAAACACAATATTTTTGCAACATCGTTGCCCAGACGCTGTTATAGGGACTCTATTTTCTATGCCCTTATCACTTTACGTGGAACATTATGTGAGGGAACAAAGAGAACAAAAGAAATGCCCCCCTAATTCATGGAAATTTACGAATTAGATTATTCTTCACGAGAATAATTGAACTATTTAGCTCAACTGAAGTATATCACTGAACTACTTCAATTTAGTGAACGAGATATACTGAACTACTTCAGTGAAGTGAACTACAATGCCCAAGTCTAATAAACATGTATTCAGGCCTTAAGTCTCAATAAATACCATGTCTCAGATGTGTTTTGAAATGTTTTTCTGGTAAAAATATAGTCGCTAAATTGGCATCAGTGCTTAGAAATCTCCCCAACCTGGCAACTCTGGGTTATGTATCCTGTTTTGTCATCGAAATTACTATACTTTCTATCAATGAATAACAGAATTCTGTCACTCTTCAGTAGAAAGTATAGTAATCCTAATGACAAAATATAATACATGAACCTTAGAATTCGATTTTGTCAACATTTTACTGTAAATTGTAGTAAATTTTTAGTCGACTTTTTTCTCCGTGTAGTCCTCATATTTCGATTTGGGACTGATTTTGTCCCAATTGTGGAATAATGCGGACAAAAACGGTACTTTTTCATCATTTTACTCTGAATTTCTTCTCAATCACTTTCATTCGTTGAAGGAGAAATTCAGCCTCAAATCATGAGAAGGTACTGTGTTTGTCCGCATTATTCAACAATCAGGACAAAATCAGTCTAAAAACGAAATATGAGAACAAAAACCGCTAGATTTTTCGACCAGGAATTCGATAGAATTCCAAGATGTGGACATTTAATCAAATTTTCATCTGAATTTTCCAGGACTTTTTCAGCACCAATATTGAATTCTTAATCGCGAATGCAAATGTAGTTTCATGTATGTGAACATTATATTGATTGCACAAAAACACGAAACTGCCAAGTACAGCTTCACGTCTGGCTGCATTGAATTTTATGTAAAATGTATATGAAATCTAATTCATGCGCGTATTGGAGAACAACTTCCAGCAAAATCATTCAATAAATTTCTAACTTTATCATTATTGTCCATTCAGGAATGATGACCCTTTGATCGTGAATTCTCATTATGCAACAACTATTCTTCACATCTTAAACGAGAATTGAAGTTTTGTGGAAGGATTAACTTTCCTTTCTTCGGTAATCATCGATATTTTCCGAACAAAGTAGAAACGAGATTCATCAATGTTGATCAAAATGAGATTCGAATGTAAGCCATAATGCATACAAGCCCCGACACCATCGAGATAAAGTAGGGAAAGAAAAGTAGGTGCTTTGAAAAACGATCATTAACCGATAAGTTTATTTGAAAAGCTTCATGTATAGTCATAGTCAAATCGTTCCCTACATATTTCATCTGCCTGCTACCCTTCTTCCTCCCAACGAGTTTCCCCTTTTACACTGAGCTCACTCGGGATATGCATACACATATATATATATATATATATATATATATGTATTGAAACAAGAATAAGATCTTAGCTTCAAAACCCGAGGGAAAAAAGCGTGGACGCGTTTATGTTCTCACTTTGAAATCTCTCGTCTTCCTTTATATATTACACGCAATGCCTAGGCGACAAGCTTGTAAAACGGGTTTGGCAAAGGGTGATAGGAAAGCTCTCTCTCCACCCTCTGTCTATCTCGCCCATGGTAATGGATATATACTGAAGTATGTGTGCGTATATGTACATATACATACAATATGTATATGGATATCCAGCGCGAGATATCAATTCGAGACCGCTTATCAAAATAACGGTTACATCTTCATAAATATTTGGTCTGCCATTCTTCAGCGTTTTATTAGGGGGTCGCAAAAGAGACAGCCGTGAAATCAGTATGGAAATGAGCCTGGGGGAGTGTTATAGGGTATGAGATATGTCGGGATTTCATTCCCCCATGGGGAATGTCTCGTGTCAACTTTGAGATGAAAAAAGCAATAAAAGAAAATAAAAAAGCGAAACAATAATAATAGGATCCGTGACAATGTAATTCGATTATCAAGTGTGTAGAGGTTTTTTCTTTCTTCGTGAGATAGTTGGATATGTATGGGAAAAAATAGTGCGGGGTCAACGCATTCGAGTATTACGCGGATAATCACGAGAATTACGAATTATTAGTTCAATATTTTGGCCAGATCGGTTTACGAGTCACCGATGTAGCGAAAAGTCTTCGCGCTAACTCCACTGGTCTACCGAACCCTTTTTTTTTGGTTACTCTGTAAATCTGAATCGGTAAAAAGTATTAAGAATCAGTGGATTCGAATACGTTTATTAAATCTCATTTGTTCTTTCGAAACGGACGGATTTCGTTTCATGAAACCCAAACACCCCAAACGGCCAAAATAATCCGTTTGGATTCTTGAAGACTTCTCAAAGAGTTCTCGAATGGTCTCCGTTATGAAAATTAATAAATGTTGAATGCCCGAAGAATTCTTGATGCACTCGTGATATGAATTTTTCTTGAAGACTAAATTACACTGTAAAAAATATTCTGAAATTTCCGATATCAGATGTATATGAAAATTCTGAAACTTGTAATTGAAATCAAGTTCAATCATGAATTCATGAAATTTAATGCAAAATGTGTGAAAATTCATATAAAAATGCATGAAAAATCATAATTCTGTATGAGATATCATAAAATTTCATATGAAAAGCCAAAGAAGTTTTGAAAATTCAATACAAAATGTATATGTTAATTGCTTCACATACATTTCTATGAAATTTAGGAAGCAATTTTTTACAGTGTATTCATCGAGAATACATTTTGAATTCAAAGTAATGGGTTTGTGAATATGACTCCGCCCTTTTTTGTTGAAATAAAACACATTTGCTTGTTCAGGAAATTGAAGAACAGTTTATTCAAAGTATGCTACATCTGCAGCTACAACCTTTGCCCATCTCTCAGGTGATTTATGTATGCCTTGCCTGAAGAAATCCTGATCTTTTGAGCTGATTCAATTCTTAAGCCAAAGTTTGATACTTTCGTATTTAGTGAACCGTTCTCCTGTAAGATCTGAATGCATTATCCGAAATTAGTGGTAATCCGACGGAGCTATGTATGGAGAATATAGCGGGTGGAAAAATACTCCTCAGTTCTGTCCATCTAAATATGTTTTCATGACTTGTGCGGTGTGCGGTTTGGCATTGTCATGTTGCAGAATTAATTGACTGTGCCTATGCATCCATTCTGGTCGTTTTTTTTTCTATGACTTGCTTTAAATGCATGAGTTGTCGTCGGTAAAGTTCTCCATTTATAGTTTAAGAGGGTTCGAGCAACTCATAATATACAACACCTCTCTGATCCCACCAAATGTAGAGCGTAACCTTGGCACAGTGGATATTTCTTTGTGGCTGTGATGGGCCCGGTTCACCTGGCTCCACCCAAGATTTTTGACGTTTTAGATTCTCATAGTATATCCATTTTTCATTTCCTGTGACTATCAGATGCAAAAATCTTTTTCTTTGCTGTCTTTGAAATAGTATTTCACAAATTGTTTTCCGACGTCCCATGTCTCTTTCTCTCAATTCATGTGGAACCCAGTTATTGAGTTTTTGAACCATTCCCATTGCTTTGAAACGCTTCGCAGCAGTTGATCGTTCAACATTCAATGCTGCAGCCAGTTCTGCTTGAGTCTGGCAAAAATCCTCTGTCAATAATGCTTCCAAATCAGCATCTTCAAATTCTTTTGGTGGTTTTCTGTATTCTTTGTCCTCGGTGCCAAAATCATTATTTTGAAATCGTCGAAACCATTCCTTGCAAGTTGTATTAGATGGAGCGTGCTCACCGTAAATATCCACAAGCAAACGAAACGTTTCCGCGGCGCTTTTCTTTGCAATAAAATAGTGTAACAACACTTCCCGCAAATGATGTTTACGGAGGTAAAAATTTGTTGCTCACAAACCAAACCAAATGTCGCGTAGTGCGTTTGACAGCTGACAAAAATTACTATCGAATACAAGTGTTGCTATCTATTAGTACACGTAAGCAATATTAACAACGACATGTGTTAGGATAGGGCGGAGTCATATTCACACACCCAATATCCATGATGAATTCGTGTTTACTGTCATAACGAGAGCGCTTTGAAGGAATTCTTTTGCTGTATGGGATCTCACTTATACGCCCAGCCCATTCTACACTGAAAGGTAACATTTTGTGGCAACTAAAATTTACTAGTCCCAGACAATTTTAGCTGACGTGAATGAAAGTCTGGAAAAAATAAAGTTTGTTGAGTTCAGTTGAATTTTGATTTACCCTAGTAGAAACTATGATTGGGAATTAGGTTAGTTTTCCCATATGTTGAGTTGGTTTCTAGCTAGTTTTGTAACGCACTTTCTAGCCTGTGACCACCCAGATGCCCCAGGAAATTACTAGAATGTACTTCGAATTGCTAATTAGGAATGCGAAATCATATGTTTTTCAGTAAAATCACACTTATGGATAAAATAAAAATGTATTTGGCTTCCTTTTACTCCTCTGACCGTGTTCATGGACTGTCAATGTTACCAATTCAATGTTTGAGCATTGAAGTCAAATTGACTGAGATGTGTTTTCTATTCGTCTTCTAAGTGGGACGCGCAGACAAATTTCTATCAGGGTAGGGTGACTAGATTTCCCACACGAAGAAAAAGGTATCTTGAAAAACACCATATTTCATGAAGATTCAGGGTTGGTCTGACCCGAATCAAAATATTTACGTGAACAAACTCCTGAAAGTACCATAATGGCTTGGACTTCTACGGGGAAGGTATCATACTTCTTTATTAAAATCCAAGAAATTGAGGTACACAGAGATTTGTCCAAGTGATATTTTGACTCAGGTCAGACCCATGCTGTTTCTCTGTAAAATATTGTATTTCTCGAAATACCAGTTCTCTCTGCGTGGCTGTCTAATTTTCGATTAAACCCTTTTTCTCAGTTTATGAAGCAATCTCGAGCAGAAATCCATATTGGGTGTTCGGTCAGGACCAGATCTGAGAAGCCTTATTTCAAATGAGGCCTTGATATGGAATGTCACCCACCGTTGTATCAAAGTTTGATGTAACGAACTAAGGTGAAGTATGCCAAATTACAAACCTATCAGGACTAGGTCTGGTTAACCCTAATCAGGCGTACCAAATCGTGGCCTCGCCACGACCAGATCAGGTGTGCCAAAGAAAGGTGAGCCCTATCACTGCCCGATCAGGCCCATATTGAACATGAGGCTGGCGATAAAATCTTTCTGCTCGGGATACTGGGATAACTCAAGATAAGGACCCTACTCTCTAAATCTGGAAAAGTGAAAAATCACGCGTTTCACTCCACTAAGTCTCAGAAGTGAGCCAGTCCGCTTCGAGTGGGATTCTCACTCGTTTCGAGTGAACTCTCACTCTTTTAGAGTGGGCAGTTCACTCTAAAATTGGAGTGGTTGTGAGTTTCTAACCTCAAACCTTAGACTTCCACTCTAAAAGAGTGGGAATTTCACTCGGAATTTCGACAAGCTCACTTCTGGCTGCGTAAAGAGTGAAATCTCACTCTAAAAATTTTAGAGAGTACCCATGCAGGTATTGCCAAGGCTGAAAAAAAACCCAAGCTTGTCCCAAGGTTGGCACATGTGTCGGAAACAAACCTCCGTGAAGAATAGTTGACCCGATATTGTTCGATGATTGTCCCGTTGTTCCCAATGGATAGTAAGTCATGGTACATTTGTTAATATTTTTGAAATGGTCACTACATTTGGTACAAGCTTGGCACAAGTGTAAAAATCGAGCATTCGTTAAGAACAATTGTGCCAATATTGCCCACATGAGTGGCACAATGTTGATAAATATTGACTGAATTTTGAATTTGCAATGGCTGAAGACTTGGGGATGACTATCGGGCCAGGGCGGGCCCGATCTTCCTGTCATAATTAATCCTACACACTAGTTTCACACACCAATCTAGATTTTATTGATCCAAGTAGGGATAGAACTTCGTGATAATAGGATACTTTTAAATGTAATCATCCACGGATATCAACTAATTTTGAAGAACTCTTCACAGAATTTAAGGATGTCTGGCTCATTTTGAAGATCATGGATATTGATTGAAATATCAAAGAACGCAAATTTTCCAATGATCATACAAACTTGTCCCAGTCTTGTCACATTTTTTCTATCGTTTTAAGATAATTCATGTACGGAATTCTGAGGGAGAAAGTTATGAACTGAAATATGAATCAATTACTTCTTTCATCCATATCTGCGATCAAAGACGCATTGGTTGATGCTTGGTGAATAAATTGTACCAGGCCTAGAAGAACCACTGGTCCAAGCTTGTCCTGATCTTATCATTGCCAAGCCTGGGCCAAGTTTGGTCAATTGTTCAAGACAAGTCTCGGCAAGTCTTGTGCCAGGCTTGGTCCATCATTGATATTCACACACATGGGTATTTACGCAAGAATATTGTAATCATTGCAGATGATACTTTTGTTCATACAAAAACGTGCTCATCATTTCAGAAAGAAAGGATCCTTCGCAGAAGCGTATAATGATAATCGTGGATTAAAGTCGTATATTTTTGCAAGAAATCGTGAGTGTATACAAAGTCACCTTTTTATCGAAAGATCGGACTCCGGCACCCGTAGAATCTCCTGCAAAGACTACTGAAAAATGTCAACGCTTTCTCAACATTCTCTCAGATAACTTTATGAAAATTGTTTAACTGAATACCCAGACAGCACATATACGTTATCTTTAGGAGCTTTGTGCTGTCTGGTTAATATTATAAATTTCTACAATCGAGATCTTAAGTATTCACATATTCAAAATATCAAAGTTCCATTATTGTTTGAAAATTCACATGAAGGAGAAATTGAAAAAGTATCACAGTTGATAGAGAATCCAGAATTATTTGATTCAAGATAGAAATATTCTCTTATGTTGAATAATTATTTATTCCTTCCTATTAGAATAATGCATTTATTCGGATTGAAGATTTGTTTTTTCAATCAAATCATGTTACCAATGAATGACGAATGATTTGAAGAAAATAAAATATTAACCCCCCCCCCCGCCCGTCACCGTTGAAATAACATATTCATTTGAATCGAAAAAATATTTTTCCAATTTCAAAAAATCCCTGTAGAGGCAATGTTTTATGAAATTGATTGAGATTCAATTATCTGTCAGATATTGTTTTTCTAGAGATCAGAAAATGGACATTTATATTATCATTTACAGTATCCTAAATTTGTGTAAGTCGCGAAAGAAACCATACGTTAAAGTATTGAGCATAAGGGTATATGAGAAAAGAGAAGGTGGTGTGAGGGCGAAGAAAAGCATAGGGCATCTGCCTTACAATTAAACGAAGCCTCGAAAGCGAGGGAATACCGGTCGATCGAAACAGTAAGCAGCTGCGCATCTGAATACTAATTCGAAATTTTTCTATGAAGAACTCATTGATTTGTTATTGAAAAACAAAAGTGTTATTCTATCGTTTTCTTTCTCTTTTTCCGTCGCAAGAGGAAAGTAATTCTACCATCGCTTTTCTAGCGAATATATCAACGCGTTAATCGATTGACACCGAAAAAATATGTGTAAATTACTATGAAAACTAGGTAATGATTCTTTCTTCTTATCGAATAAAACCGAGCTGTACACATTCGCATGCGTGTTACGTCCATACGATAATGTGAGTGGTGTTTATTCAAGACTGACGAGGGTGCAACTAATTATTTCTCCGTTTTATTCTTGCTCTTCACCCGTCCATTTATACGCTGAACGTATGATCATGTTAATTGCAGCTTCAACTTTTCCTTAATAAATTCTTCGAGTGATGAGTAGTATGCAGCAGAGAATTTTAATTAATAAATATGTTTTGTCGGATAATTTTTTTCCTAATGCCAATGAAGTAAGAAGCTCAGTCACACTGAGATCTGTATAAAGGAAGCGTTAATGTGGGTTTCTTAGGGAGGGAAGAAGATGTTGAAGAAGAAAAATTGGAAGATCTGATTTGGAGATCAGAATTCGGGCGAGAAACAGGGCTTTGAAAGAATTAAATAATAATAAAGCGCCAGGAGTAGATGGCATCAGTGCGGACCTTATCAAAGCCTTCAGTCGAAGAACTCGTGACGCACTGTTTGAATTGGTCAGAGATATGTACGGAAATGGAGAAGTACCGAAAGATTTTCCAAAGAATAATATTGTCGCCATTCCGCAAAAGCAAGGGGCAGACAAATGCGAGAACTATACAGAACGATCAGTTTAGATTCACATGCTTCGAAAATACTGACCAAAATCAAATACAGAAGGATAAAAAATGGAATAGAGAGTAGATCAGCAGAAGATCAGTTCGATTTTAGGGGAATAGGAGAATGCGAGAAGCAATTTAAGTACTCAGAGTAGTAGTAGAAAAAAGACTATAGTTGAAAAAGTCTGTGTATATAGGTTTTGTGAATATACAAAAAGCATTCGATAATGTTGATTTGGAGAAAATGTTTGCGATTTTGAAAGAGGTAGGAATTAATTTCAAGGATAGGATAATAATATATGAAGTATACAAGAGTCAAACCGCAATAATAGAAATAGAAGGCCAGGAAGGGGAAGCACAAATTAAAAGGGTGGTGAGACAAGGACGTTCACTAGGGTGATTCAAAAAAACACTTTTCTAGAAAATCCACACTGTTAGAAATTTCTGATTGAATTTTCAATTACATGTAATGGAAGCAAATTCCACTCACGTAATTGAAAAATAATTCGCACTGTACTTGAAAATTCAAGAACCAATTCTTTAAATTTCATGCACATGTTCATGATCATTGAAAAAAAAAAATCACCTCCACAAGATGTGAACGCGGGACGTCGAAGTCGGACGCCAAAGCTCTGTCACTCAAGCCACTAACACTTATGTGGAAGGTAGCATTTTTCTGCTTATATGACCTTGCGTTCATTCTTCAAACTTGTGAATCAAGATGTACTTGTGATGTAGAAACACTGAACAAACCGTGTGATCTAACTAGTACATAGTTGAAGTGGATACGCGGATGACTTCGTCAAAGCGTTGGTATACAGGGTGACCCATAGTGAGAAAAATTGTATTTCAAGGGCGTATTCTGCAGCCATAATGCAAGAATTTCCCGTTTTTTTAAAGGTTAGTTTTTGAGATATGAACATTTTTAGATTTTTTTTCAAATCCAAACACACTTGGATCATTTTTGTTATTTTCAGTTGGATGCCATTAGAGCCATGATTTGATTATAATTATAATGATATTATTACGTTATTATACTGGATTAAATTTTTCTAAGTTTTTTCAATCACCTGTACATTAATTTCAATGTTCATGCACGATAACTTGAAAATTCAATAACATGTATTTGGACTCCTATTTCAGTTCACAAAAATTGAATTTTCATTCACATATGTACATGAAAAGTACATGAAATTTCAAGCAATTTTTAACAGTGCACCCGGACCACCCTGCATTATGAATTCTAAGTCTAAACTAAAAGTTTGAGCCAAGGAAATCCAAAATCGAACGATAGGTCGCTACCGGCGAATTTCATGTTTTTACACTTCCGAGTTATGAAATAGGCATTGCGTAGAATTGTGGATAACGTCGCGATTTCTTGATCGAAATCATTGAAAATTTCAGGGATACATATTCTTATGATACACTTTGAGATAGTGTATCGTAATTGCCTGAAAAAAATGTTGTTGGTTGAAAAAAAAATTATTAATTCATAAAAAGCATTATCTCATAAAATGAGCAGCAGTTTGAATTCAGCTACGAGCATAACGGGGAAAAATTTCATAGACAACACAAAAACAACCTACCATACGCAAAATCTGCCGAAAGAAATATTGTGCTGGGGATATTCATTTTAACGCTCAATATAAAATGAAAATAAGAGAATAATCCGATTTTTCTCACTTCCAGATGATTTTATGAATAATTAACGCCCGTCAATCGTTTGCAGCAATTTTACCATACATTTTATCGATTGTATTGACGGATGAAATAATTTTTTCGTCGATGAATTAGATACTCTACAAACTTATATGTGTTGATAATAAGCGTTCTAGCAAAATTGTTTGATTTCAACAGAGTTCTTCTAGTTTCTTCAGATATCGTTAGAGGTACCACTGTGACTTTCGTACGAGTCCAATTCCTAGCTACTTATATGCAAAATTCCACAGAAATGTGGGAACCATTATCAGCCATATCATTGGTTGGATACAAACACAAAATTTTGTTATTTTTTACAGTTTTCAGAAGGATCCTCAAAATAAAATTGATAAAGAGAATAAAAAATCAAGAGGTACTTGAGGAGGTAGATAAAAGAAGAAATCTTTTGAAACATGTCGTTAAAAGAAGAAGTAATCTGATAGGACACACAATCAGGCATGATAGTTTATTGAAAACAATATTGGAATGAAAAATGACCCAAGTGTGTATTAACAGCGGGCCCAATCTAAGCCCAGGGTGGGTGCCCATTCTGCCCAACGTTGAACCAAGCTGGGCAGACAAATGGGGCCAATCCTGAGATGATAACATCGTTCCCAGCTTGGCTGTATTGCTTTGCCCGAGGATTGGCAACACCATGGGCCCAGCATGAACCCGGAATAGGCAATCAATACTGCCCCTCCCTTTTTCTTTGGAATTGGACAATTGCTTTGAATTATATCCCAGCGTGTATGAATTTCAGCCCCACTTTGGCCCTAGTGTTGAGCCCCATCGTGCCTATATGGACCCAAGACTGGACCAAAGTGGGACTGAAATTCATACACGCTGAGGATTGTACGCACATGCTCGGGATATGAATTCACCCCAATCTTGGCCTAACGTTGGTCCAAATTGGGGCCAAGTTCAAATGTGCTCGCACTAAGATTCATTATTTCCATTTTCTACAACCATAATTGTATGGGAAACCACAACAGAACCAAGATTGAGCCAACATGGGCCCCATCGTCATTATAGGCAATACACACTTGGGGAATGGTAAAACTCAGTGCCGTCTTTCGTCGTCACGGGACCCGAAGCGCAAAATGCTTGAGGGCCCATGTAAGGAATTCATTTTTACGGACCTCAGTTGAATGATATGACTTTTGAAATTTTCATCGCGTAGCATATTCATAAATATACATATATCTTCTTTGATACATCTACCTAAATCTATCTCAAACAGTTCTACGTATTACGAGAATATTTCACCTACACTGTTAAAAATTTCTGCATTATTTTAATGTTTTTACTGGAAGTTTTTTTCAAGTACGTACATGAATTCAGTTTCATGCATATTCTACATGAAATTTAATGTAAACTATAGCATAATCTATAGTCTTTTCATGTTTTTGTGCATTAAATTTAATGTGGAATGTACACGGAAAAAAAGATGATGTTGGATTTACAATGTTTCGTTCGATCACCATAGAAATATTAGGGGTTTCTATGGTGATCGAACGAAATGTTGTAAATCCAACATCATCTTTTTTTCCGTGTATATGAACCTGATTTCATGTACGTAATTGAAAAAAACTTCTAGATATTTCTGACAGTGTATAAATCTTGTATTGTTTCATGAATATATATTATATTTACCTGCAAAATCTCAATAACTCATGACGGAAATTTGAATAATTTATCATCAATAAAATTTGAATGAGTTCATGTTATGATACTTACGCCATCTATCATTCATCCTAATTGTCTTCTGACCAAAAAGACGATGAATTGATGTGTGGGTATTGATTCGAATGTTGAAAATTGAAGAAGAATGATACATAAATAAAATTGTTCTGCCAATAGATTGACACATGCACAGAAAAACCGAGTTTATTATTATATAGAAAATGTAGAATCATAATGGAAATGAAGTATTGTATCGACTCAAACAAATCTATAACAATTATTTCAAGGAAACCATCTATAATGCTTTAAAAGAAAAAAGTTATGGAAATCTTATTCACGTTCAAATTTCCATTGTGAGAATCTGAAAGCATTATTTTTGACATGGCATGAGGGGCCCCTTAATTGCATGGAGTCCCAAGAGCTCGCTTTTAGAGCTTGTGTCTAAGGACGGCACTGGTAGAACTCGCAAAGGTAGACCTGGATTGAATTATATCAAGCAAATTAAACAGAATGAGAGCTGTCGTACACTGTAAAAAATTGCTTCCTAAATTTCATAGAAATGTATATGAAGCAATTAACATATACATTTTGTATTGAATTTTCAAAACTTTTTTGGCTTTTCATATGAAATTTTATGATATCTCATACAGTGTTGTGACTTTTCATGCATTTTTGTATAAATTTTCACACATTTTGCATTAAATTTCATGAATTCATGATTGAACCTGATTTCAATTACAAGTTTTAGAATTTTCACATACATCTGATATCGGAAATTTCAGAATATTTTTTACAGTGTAGATATGTAGAAATTGAACGTTTAGTGGATAATAGACAGGGTTGGAAGATTTCATCAAACCAGTCATATAAGACTGATTACTTCAAAAAAGATTTGGTTGATATATGTCCAACCAAAATTTTTTTGTAGAGGGGTGAATAAAAATTTAGTGGCTTCAACCAAAATTTGGTTCTCCCAACCAAGAAAATCCTATCAAATTACTTCTAGTTCAGAGAATCAAACGTGATCTAGTGAAATCCTTTACTCAACGCAGCCAAATTTTGGTTAGACCCACTAAAATTTCAGTCGCGCCAATTGAAAATTTTGATTGGGCGTATAATAACAAAGTGTTTTAGTAGGTCCAACAAAACAGTCTTCACAGAGCACCCTAGTGCAATAATTGTTACATCACCGCTAGCTTGTCCATTCCAAGCGATACGAAAATTCACACACAAATTGTCAAGTTGAGAGAAGGAGAATTCCGACGACATACAGTTTCCAAAGGACTGACCTTTTTGTTTTGCTATCGATATCATATGAACGAGAAATATCTTTGTCCTCTCACTCATCCTTCTTTCAATATCCTTGGCTTTGCTCTGAAAATCACGGAACCAGTGTGGGTCGGAGTAAAGAAATACAGTTCTCGACTCCTTTAAAGAAGAACGCACAAGATCCACTCACACATTCATTTCAAGTTGAGAGTTCGTCCGCCTCGAGATGAAAAAAATCAAAATCATAGAAAAGAAAATAAATAATTGAATAAATAAAGAACAACCAAATTATGCAAAAAATTCTCCACAGTCTCTTCATGGTTGTCTGCTTTTCATCGCATGGTATGAAAAAGATATACTTTGACGTAAAACAAACTCGAATTTCTAAAGTATAGGGACGTGGAGTAACGACATGAAAGCAGAAATACGTAGTTCTGCAATGGTTTGAAAGAAAATATCCAAGGAATCACTACTTGAGTAACAACCAAATGTCAAACCAAAGCAGTTACTTGCTTAGCCGATTTTCGACCATCTAAGAAAAATAGTCACAGCAATGATTGTTCATAGATGATCGAAAATCAACCATGCGAGTAGCTGCTGCAAGCACTCTTTCTTTTCCGCGTACTATAAACTTGCATAGTAGGGATTGGGGGGGGGGGGGGCGTGAAAAACTCGAGTACTTTTTCTTCGTGTCTCGTATGAAAAGATGTTAATTCTTCATGTTTTGGAAGTCCTCCCTAACAGTCAGTTCTGAAAACATTTATCAAGGGTCGCTCAAGATTTGTGAAAATTCTGAAATCAACATTCGGGGTGCTTTTGAGCATACTTTTGTTACACTTTTCAACACAAGTGGATGTGAATGTATTTCTATAAGGGGTGGTAGCGGTCGCCATCCCTTGTACAGGGCAAACAAAAATTTAACACAAACCTGCATTTTTCACTTATTAATGAGTAACTCATTGGGTTATGCTAACCCTGTTTGTAAGCTGAGGGTTGAATCCAGTATTTATAACTATGTAAACCGTTAGTCCCCCCCTGGTGAAAAAGACCCCATAAATCCTATTAGCTTAAAGACAAATAATAGGACATGAGGTGTGCTTTTGTCAGTTCCACTTCATTTACTATCAACATTTTTGGAGTCCAAAATGATTGAAATTGAATAAGGAAGTGTGTGGAAGATCATTGAATCTCATTATTTTTTTCATCATTCAATCCTTGGAATAAAAATCAATCATGAACAGATTAAAAGGGAAATGCACTGGAATCTCATTACATTCATACTCAAATAATTTTTTAATTAATATGTTTTCCAGAGCGTTGTACTTTGAATCAATTCGATAGCCACTTGGAATCGATTTTCAAGTATTTCGTGTCACCTCACGGAATGAAGGTTTACTTTTGCAGTTCAACAGTGCGATGAGAACCCATCGTTCGGAATTGATGAATCGGCAGCTATACTCAGGCCCTTTTATAATCCTGAAATCAGTTATTTTCTAACGCATGTATTGTAAAACAAAGTGACATCTTGTGATCGATGGGAGAAGGTGTCGGTTATTTTCATCCGTTTCTATGGTACCGTTACTCTTGAAAATAATTGAAATCCCTCATAATGCTCGTATCTTTAATAAAGTTAGTCCTATGGAAATGGATGTAAACAAGCAAAAACTCATTCCACCGTTCACGAGATGGCACTTTCTGACGATTCATGAGTCAAAATGGAAATGATGAATCCAAGAATTATGAGAGGGCTTGAATGACTATCGGCTACTCAGTTTGAAATGATGCACGGAGGAAAATTCGTAGTTCAATTTACTATCCCTTGTGAGAATATTTCTACTCCAAATTACGCCAAAAACTACGAAATATCACGTCAATCTACGTCCCACAGCTTGGCATAGTTTTACGTAATTAAGCATAGACAAAAATATGAATATTTGTGCCAAAAATATGCGAAATTGAAGCAGGGAAGTAGAAATATGTAAATTTGGCGTACAAAGTCTGAGAGTTTATGCCATTCTACGTATTTCTACACCTTTTTACGTCACAGTATACGGGTAAAACTCTTGGTCATAGATTGGCGTACTTTGACGTGGGAGTGCGTAGAATTTCCTACGTTTTTTTTACAGAAGTGTCCGAAATGCAGTATTTAGGCGTAATTTGGCGTATAAATATTTTCTCAAGGGATGGGACTTTGTAACCGAGGAACAGACTGAATATATAAGATGAAATTTACTATGACGAGACAATAGAAACATGATCAAATTCACTATGTTTTACAGTAAATGCCATTGGAAAGTCAGTCTATTTCTCGGGCATAATAATCACATAGTAGATTTAACTACGAATTTCTCTTCGTGTGGGTTCTCCTCATAGTTCTGAACTTTGGAATCGGAACTTTGTTTTTTGATAATTGTTTGATATCATTGTATACACATTCTATTTCCATCAAAATCGTTAAACATCAACCTTAGCGTCCCTCGGAATGAATTCTTCATTATCAAATGCTCGAAATTCATATTTCATAGGGAGAAGTTAAATGATGAAATAACTCATCAGATTCAATGAGCTTCCACATATTTTCCTATCAAATCCAGAACTTTTGATTTTGATACAGGTAATAGGAAATCATAGGGTAACTGACAGGAGCACTCCTTATTTCCTATCACCTAATTTTTTTCTAACATAATAGGATTTAAGAGGTCCTTTCCTCCATCGTTAAGTAAAAAAATCCATAGAACCCAAGGAAACCAAATTCAATGGTATTTGGTCAGAACATTGTGCAAGATTCAATCAGATTTGGCAAGATTCAATCAGAATCACATTGAAAAAACCCACTCATCTGATCAGATCTTATTGAAAATCGTTGAATAGGATTTGGTCAAAACATTGTGCAAGATTCAATGAGATGTGACAAAAATCAATGGATTTGTTCAACCAGGGAGGGTAACTTGTTCATAGTGATGGAAATTATTTATGTATCTGAATTAACAATATAAAGAGCTGAAAAAATTATGATTGAATAGTTATCCACCCCACATAGTTGATATGACTATAGATTTCTCTGAGTGTGTATTCAAGAGGATAGGTCAAAGTTGAGGAGCTGTACCAGTATAAACGCTCAAAATTTAGGTGATTTTTTGAAATTGTTTTAAGAGAAAAGTATTCCATCGGATGTTTTGAAAGCTTCAGCATATATTGACGTATACTTGAACTATGTTATGTGACTTTTTTTGTAAAAAAATATTGAAATGCGAGCAACTTGGACGCTGTCTTCGGAGGCGTAGAGAAAAAAAAAGTTGCTCAAATGTTGCCATAATTCCGGTTGCGTGAGTGGTTTAGGTAAGAAAAAGAAACAAAAATCACGTTGAACTAGGAAGTATTCTCCGTACCATCAAACTAGGATTTTTGAAAAATATCCGAATCTGACAAAATGGTCGAGTTTTGAAAAAAAGCTCTGTTTTTTTCCCTACGAAATGGTCGTATTTCCGGTAACAAATTGACAATTATTATCCAATCAAAATATCCTAGTTCACGGTACGAAGAATATCCTTTAGTTCAATGTCATTGACCAGACAGCACTGAGACGTTTTGTTAACATTCACAAAACGTACCTCGTTACAAACGAAATGTTTCAGAAACGTTTTGAAAATGTCGCATGTATGTTTTTAAAACATGAAAATGTCCTGGTTTCTTTTATTTACATTCTCACAAAACGTGATCAGCGCATGTTGAATTTGTCTTTATAAATCATCAAATTGATAGCATATCTGTGGATATTTTCAATTCAAACAAATCCTAAATCAATTATATTCAAGTGAAATGATCTCGTGTATAATAAATTACACGTATAAGCTTATGAAGTGCTGGATTTAATGGAAAATAGTTCGACTCTGAAGCGCTTTTTAATATCTTTGTTTTACTCTCTATAATATGTGTATTTTCATGATTTTTTATGTTGTGCAGTGAGAATCAGTTGATTATGTGAAAAACAGTATGGTTTTACTATTTTTTGATGTATGAGTCATGTATTAAACTTTGAATATGAATGATTTGTAGGTTGGCATAGGTTAGCAACGAAATGGGGAATTTTCATGAATCATATAAATGTTTTGACAATGTAAGTTTTAAAAATGTGTTAGAAACGTAATTGTTGGAATCAGGGGTCGCGAAACCACGAGCACGTTTCTAAAACATTCCGAGCACCTACAGTGCTGTCTGGGATGTTGGTTTTATTTATTTCAGCCACTCAAGCGATCTGAATCGTAGCAGCAGTGGAAAAACTGCTTTTTTCCGGAAACAGCGCCAAACCTTCAAAACATTCGACTTTTCTATCAAAACAATTCCAAAAAATCACCTAAATATTGACAATACATATTTGGAGTCTTCACGAAGATTGGATTCCTCACTCATATACCACAATTTCAAATGAGATATTACTGTGACATCATCGTTACTCTCACGACATTTATATTTCGCATGAATATATAGTCATGTATAAATCTCGGGGGATATTCTAGGAGCATTACTTCAATATTTCATCGCGATTTAATGTTGAGTTCCACGTAACGATAACAGTCTCCACTGAAAGTTCTAGTAAGGTTTTTAAAACACCCTCAGAACGCTTTACATTTCGTTTTGTATTAAAATACCATCGCAGGAAGTTTCTTCCCTGATGAAAAAACATTTATCTGACAAACTGCAAGAACTTCTCTGAATCTCCCTGAAAAAGTGTGAGGAATTCTAAAAAAAATTTGGGAGGATTTAAAGAACTCTAAAAATTTTTGACAAACTCTTTCTTATCGAGCACGTTTTTTCATTGAAGATTTTTAGAGGTTTTCAGTAACATTTCCCCATCGGGATCATTCCCTCTTTGCCTTTCAAATTTGATTCTCCGTGAATTTCTTCTTTCTCTAAAGAATAGAGATTCATGAGGCCATTGTTTCTTCCATTGCTTCGAATTATGAGTGCAGATTTAACCTTCTCTCCCATTCGATTGTCCCAGCTAAATTTCAGCTGCCGTAAATAAAAGTCCAATTGTCTGGAATTTGAATGAAACAATTTGTCAAATGAAAATAACAAATTGAGCTGGAACAAACGAAATTCATCTGATTCGACTAAATTTTCTAGCTATTCAATGCCCAACTAAACCCTCTTTCGCAATGCATCACTCAAAAAATGACAAATTATATTCCTAGGGATACTTCAACGATAAGCGATGGCACAAAACTGTTGAAAATTCAAATAAGACGCGAATTACGGGGAGGAAGGAAATTTTTCATCGCTCCGGCAATTATTTTATCTTTCGATCTTTTTTCAACACTCCTTCGTGCATCACACATTCCTTTTACGGATTGTTAACGAACAGCGGTGGTTTCTGAATAACGCTTTAATATGCATCAGCATGCCTTCTATCCTAATGAATCCCATATCCATAAGTAATATTGTATTCATGCAATATATGCCATCGTAATCATATTCAGACATTCGATTGATATGTTTACACGCATCTAATCTCATGTTTATCGTTGATTGATTGTCGGAAATGGACGTGTATAATAGAATCGCGACACGTAAAGCGTGCGTGCCTTACGAACGAAAAACAAAAAGGAAGAAGAAACATATTTTTTCATCCTCGCGTTCCTGGAAGTTCCTTTTGAGAAAGTTCATTAAGGAATCTTTTTGACTGGAACGTGTAACGAATCGATTGCTACTTCATTGAAACTGGAGAATAAAGAAGGAGGATGTAGGAGCAGAAAAAATACCCCGGCAGAACTTATAGGAACGACATTTATTATATTATCGTATCTATTCCTGCTTATGTATAACCGTATATTTACCAATGTAACCATCAACAGCCACTTATCATCGGCACGAATGTAAAATAAGTGGTAAAAGCGAGGTATGGAACCTGCAAGTATATAAACGTCAACTCAAACCCGTAGACGCGTTTTACCTTGTTTGATCTGCAAGCCTTCCCGTGATTTTATCGCTATCCTTTCCTTCGTGAAACTTTGATCGATTTGAAACCTCGTGACAACGAGAGGGCAGATGGGAGAAATATGATATTTTTCGAACCTATCATCAGATTCCTTACATTCGTTTTCTTTTTCAATTTTCATCGTGTTTTTTGGTTTAGTATTTATTCGTGATGATACTCACCAGACGCAAGCGAGATGGATACATTTGTTAGGTTGTTATAAAGTTCGAAATAAGAACCATCGGGAGTCTGTTGGAGGTATTAAATCTACTCGAGACATCTTGTTATGACATAGGGTAAGCAATGCAACGTGTTCCGAGTTGATGAATTGGTATCGTGTTGTATATCTTGTTATGTGTACGTTGTATAAAGACAGAGACGGAGTTGGATTCCTGAAATAAACTTTAAAATGGTTATTAACACTTTAATAAACTTCGGAGATCATCGTAATGGCCGGCTGTACTCGCAGTCTTGATTTGAGTTCTATATTTAAACAGAGAGAGAAAAAGAGTGGAGAGATATAGCTTGAATTCCTCGGGTTGGAAATCATCATCCTCTCATCCTACTCAAATTATGTGTTTCTCTTCCGGCGAAAGAAATGCATGAGAATCAACGTGGACGGGAGAACTTTGCGCATTGTGTATATTATAGATTCAAAATTGGACCTAGTTCAATAAAGTGATGTATCGAATGTTGTTGGTATGAAACGACAATGACGTGTTAGGCACCTTGCCGGAGAAGGGTGGTTAGGGACCCACACGTGTTAGATCTGCTTACCACCCCACGCGTGCCATTTCTGGATTTCCAAGAGGGTGATGCAGAAGACTATTCGTGTGAGCGGATAGAAGCTTTTGCCGAAGGGTGAATCAAATCCTTTGCAGAGTTCCTGCCACTATGTCTCTCTATGCATTTTATTGAGAATGTTGCTGTCGAAGAAGAGAAGTTTGAAAGACGGTGATCGAATATTGTTTAGTAGGGGAGAGTGGGGTAATTACCCCAAACCAATTATACTTCACAACATTCGGATCAAGACAAAGTTATAGAAAATGCACGAAAAATGTAAAGTGTTCTCAATCGATTGAGCAAGACCAGGGCAAACTACGATGCTTTGTCCAAGCACTGATGCTCACGAGAGGAAACGACATTTCCTGGGCTTCTACTTGATTGCATCACGTGCGTTAACGAAGAACTTTAGATCTAATGCAAAAATCATGTTCCTATGGGATCATTAACGAACTGTACATAATATTTGTACCGTATTCCCTTGGTGTACTCTTTTGACCCCCTTTCTGCGATATCTCACATTTCCCGTCTCTTACACGATCCTTCGTTTTAAACTGGACGGAACTATACATAAAACAATTAAATCGTTCCCAACAATTCTTCTGAGAATGGACATTTGTATTCTTATTCTGATCACTCGCATGGAAATGAAGAACGCTGAATTTGAATTATTCTTTGGAATTGGGGACATAATTTGCCTCAAAATATGATGTCTTCAATTGAAATAATCATACGATGACTTGGATATTCAAATCAATTGACATATCAACAGATTCCCGAATCCAAATTGATTATGTAGTGGCTGTTGTACACAAAAATATCTGAACAAAAATGAATAATAAAGTGTACCTATGTAAAAATTTACCAGTGGCGGAAGACTGACCCACCCAGACTGAAAGCCTAACGGCAATTAACGAGCCGCAATTTTGACGGCCGGGTCAACGTTGGTGGAAGGTCGCTAATGTTGACGTGGGCATGATTGACCGATACAAAACTGTTGCCATAAAACCAATGTCAGTTCAATCCTGAATCAATGCTAGCACGCACTTGCACCAACACTGTTTCAACATCTTTCATTTTTGTATTGCCGATACAGGCACGATACTACCTCTATTGTCAATCAACGTTGACCCAATATAAATCCCCTACGCTTAGCTGTGATGCCTGACCTCAGCCATTGCCCGTGGTCAACATTGAGGGAATCGCTTAATTTTTACAAAGGAATTTAACATTGACGCTAGCATGGCGCAATGTAAATAAAGTATGGCCGAGGTTGGACAGCTAAACATGGCGCAACACTGAAATGAGAACATCATTTTATGATTTATCAATGTGTTTTTCCAATGAAGCCCCATCATTGGTGCAGAAATGGCAATGAAATACACCATCATTGGCAAAAAATAGAAAAATTTGTTTATCAATATTGCGCCAATGATAAACTTGTGAAAAATAATTCACTCAAAAATATATAAAAAGTATGCGCATTTTGGGATCTTATTGTGTTTTCCTCATTTATCTGTAAACCACTCGGTGTTTATTGTCGCTAAAGTTTGCCATGAGAAGTATACACAATATGGATCAGCGGTAGGAGCCCTCTGGTGTAACCTGTAACAGAGAACGATTGACCGGTCTTCCAGAGAATTATTTGAGTCTTATATATTCCTTGCATGCATCTCTCGCTACTCGTGAGAAACACTCGATCGGTAACTTGGCTGGCAGTTCAGACATCAAAAGTTACAATTAAGGAGCATGCCAAAGTTTGTGGCAATATTCAACCACGTTTCAAATGATCCCCACTTTCAATAGAATCCATCGTTCGGTCAGTAGACGGGGTATGATTTATGCACGTAAGAATCATACACGTATTGATTGTACACGAAAAATAAAACCCAAAAGTATTTACACTAATAGTTTTTTTTTTCAATACCTCATATTTAACACATCAGCTTTGGTGCACGTGAAATTATTTGATATAAAAATTGTACACTAAATATTTTTCATGCTTGAAAAAAAAGTGATTCACAAAAATCGTACACATGTTTTTATGCACGGACAAAAAATGTAATCAATAATTAGTGTATAATGATTGTACACCTAATGAAATTCATATGAGCAATTCTTTTCGTTTTTTGAATAATCACTATGAATTAGATTGGGAGTACAATAATTATACACTGATTAATTTTATTTTCTGATCGTGCATAAACAATATGTGTTTAATTTTTGTTGATTACATTTTTGAAGTTTGTAAAATATTTCGTGTACAATTTCTTTGTCAATTAATTAAACGTGCACAAATAATCATTGCATAAAATATTATGTGGTGGACAAAAATTATTAGTGTAAATACTGTTGGGTTTTATTTTTCGTGTACAATTAAGACGTGTATGATTCTTACGTACATAAATCATACCCTGTCGGTCAGTATTGGACCAAGGATCAGCCTAGCAAGCGCCAAGTTTGGCGGAATTGTGAATCGATGGTAGGCTGACAACCGAAATTCGTTGGACATTGATCTCGGTGCAGCATTATATTTGTTGTTAATCTGCCTTGTTGTTACCTATGATCATTGCGGCAAGCTATATTCGATTGTCAGCATTGGGGGAACCTAAAAATTTTTACGATGAATCTAATTTTTGCCAACAGAAAATTTCATTTCAATGGAACACACGAGTCGAGTTCGATTCAGCTTCATCGAAAAACTTTGTGACTTAAATAACAAAAAATCAATCATCAATTTCATCGGAGATCATCATGGCCAACTTTGTGAGTATAATCAACTTGATGAATATTCTGCTCTATCTCCGTGTAATTGGAATATTTACGAGGGAAAATCAAATTAAAGTTACGTAGTGGATTCTGTTTCAATTATTCCAACGGAATATTCTTGAACACGATCATCCAAATATTTGATAAAATAATCAATAATTATAAAAATATGTATCGAATGTAATCTATTTCATAAATATTATTCAATATTTTATCAAATACGTGGATGATCGTATTCAAGAATATATTTAATAACTGTTACCAGTCTTTTTCAGTGATATTGATTGTGGTTCACAATAAATTACAATACCTCCATTCAACGAAACCTCTTCATTTGTATTATTCAATTCCATATGTAAACAGTCGGCACAACTATCTTAATCCATCTTTGATGCAAGCACTCAGCCTGCGAATGCCTCGAGGCATGTGTATGTTATTCAACGCTTCGATAGTGTTGCGGTTGTGGCCACTTCTGTACATACAGATACAATTATATGTACATGTACATTTATGCATACTTACATGTATACTTATATACATATTCAGGTGCATGTATACATATATAAATGCTAGTTTGCAGGAAGTTACTTATCTCAGGTTGGCCCAATGCTGGCACCCTGGTGATATATTATTTGAGGAGTTATATGCTAATGCGCGTGAACATAGCCCCGCAACTCCATCGCCTTCTGGGCATGGCTTGGTCATATAAATATATACGGTGAATTTTAAAAGGTGATAGTCGAAACGTTACATATACAGTCCACAGCAAAATGATGAATAATTTTCATTAACACCTTCCATCGTGTGAGCGGGCTCAGCGAAGTCCGATTACAAAGAAAGCGTACGCGAACGAGCGAGCGAACGCGCGCGTTGATCCTTGCGATTGTTCGTTTACTTCCTACAAGCACTATCCATCACTATCCGTTACAACAATGGGTAATTTTATAGCCCATTATTTTTCTCTTTTTTTTTTCACAGTGTGAATTAACACGCATATCGTTTACAGATAATCTCTCTCCCTATGTATATGGAGGAATTAGTTTAATGCTTCAGCATTTTGAAATAAATTCGGAGAGAGTGTTTCTATAATTGGTAAAAGAAGTTCTGGAGTTTGATCATCGCACAATGAATTTATAATTTTATTGTGTATTTATTGTGCAATGCTCAATTGGATAGGGGAGAGTGGAGTCACTTGCACCACAGCAGATATTTCTTGATCTTCCGAAGATTTCTAAGCCGTTGTTGCACGTGTCGCTAGCTGTGTGGAAGACCCAATTATTTATAGCAGAAATTTTATCACTCTCGAAATCGCTTTATTTGTGTATCATTTATTCCTGATTGTTCATTTCAAATCAATATATTCATAAATTGATTCAAAAATGGTAGTTATTATTCAAATTAGGAAATCGATTACTCGTAGACAGAGATAAACAGCTAATTCGCAGGATGGTGCACTGAAGAAAAAACCCTTCCAGGCGAATGAATATTTATTTGTCGAATATGCCCACAGGGTGGTGCAAGTCTCCGGTCATGGGGAGAACGTCAATGGTTCTGGAGAACACTCGTACACTGTGAAAAGTAAATATAGAGTTTTCCCCAAAATTCGGTGGCAGCAAAAATCCTCAAAGAAAAGGGTAAATTCATTTCTCCTTGTTCTAGGGCAATTTTCCTTCATTTGGAGAAAAATTCCCTGTGGAAAGAAGAAATTTTCTCCCCAAATCGAGGAGAATCCTTCCAAAATATAGGGAAAATTAATTTCCCCCACATGAGGGATTTTTGCTGCCATTAAATTTGGGGGAAAACTCCACTCACTTTTTACCGTGTATCATTGATAGAACTCTGTAATCGAATGTTTTCTCAGTCAAAAGTCTATGAATAATTCATCGAATGAAGTTAAGCATGAAAATTATACCAATGTGAAAAAAGTGGCGTGAGTGTCCCCACTCTCCTCTACTTGTGTTGATGGAACATTAGTAGAACCGTTGAGGGAAATTGGGGTGTATTGATAAAAAGGTTAATTGGAACAGCCATTCTACATTATTCAATTGCCTCTTCCGCCGGATCAATAAGGATCAGATATTTCAACTTTTTTCTGTTTGGAATTCATTTCGATCTTACCTATAAACTTCATGGAAGCATGTTGAATTCATATACATTCACATATCTGAATTCAGCTCCAGAACGCACATTATGAGCAGTAAATTGAGAATTTATTGTTGATATGCTAAATATTGTCTGACTCGTCAGAAGTTGTGATTTAGATGGGAAACATGTTGTTGAGAATACATACGTTCTTTCATTTGATACAATATTTAAGACAATAATTTATTGTCCTATCTGATACCGAGCTTGAGATATTTCTAAAGGACCCTTAAAAAATCCTCCTGTGGAGGGATATTTGGAAAAAACTTCCAGGCTTCTTTGGAAGTTTCTTCTTTCTATCCTGCAGGCATATCAAGATTCATTTGATCGCATTCATTGAGAATATCGTCGATTTGAAAAATCATCGTAACTATGAGATTTGAACCCTTCAAGCTGGGAATTCTTATTGGATTCATGATGTTAGAGACTAACTGGGTGCTGCAGGGTCCGATGAACAGGGAAAACCGGGCATGGTTGAAACATGATGAATAACTGAAAATTGGATAATGATGAATATCTCATCAGTAACTGACGAACAAGTTTCTAAATGCGAGAAGCTCTCCATGATTTGAGCTGTTGTGAGCTGATCGTTAGTTGCCAGGAAAAAAGTAATTAGCTGTGAGTTGAACAGTCACTTTTTCAGCTTCAGTATCTAAATTTTAGTCGCTGCAACTAAATTTTCAGCTCATAATCAGCTAAATTTCAGCTAATGTTGCTAAGAAATGAGCTGTCCTGTGGGTGCTGAAATGTTTAGCTATAATAGCTAAAATTTAGCTGCTACAGCTAAAAATTCCTTTCCGTGTATCCGCGATGTTTCAACCGTATCCAGTCTCCCCTAATATTTTTATACAATTTTGCAGTTTTCAGGACGTTGTGAGAGAATATTGTTCTCCTTACACCCCAGTGAAAATGTCAATAATGAGAACGTCAGATTTAGATGGGGCATGTCTGATTCCCGTTCAGGGCCTGACAAAAATGTTAGGCAGGGAAGGAATAAGGTCCTGATGAGAAAAATCAAACATTTTCCAATTAAGACCGAAATCTATGAGTCTAAGAATGCGTCTCTCTTGCACTCGATCACTCTCCTTCCTATCTTAGTATATAAGACGGTATTAACATTATTCAATATTGGTAGATTATTTATATTAAATTCAATCATATCCACATCGTTGAAGAGAAATAGAATCTTTTTGCCTTACTGGTGAAGAAATCGTGTTCGCGAAAAACGAGTTTCTATGTAGAATTTTCCTCGGGTTCTCATTAAGGGACCTTGACTTGCTTATTCCCATGTGATCTTGTCCTCAGTCAATAATAGAACTAATTTTGTCTCATATAAACAGAAAAAATCCACGAGGAAATTATTGATTATGCATATAATCCGGTCTCTAATAATCATTCTTCACTAGTTTTCATGTTTTAAAGATATTTATCCAATAAGTGGAGAGATATGTTGAAGATATCTTTGAGATATCTTAAGATTTTTCCAGGAAGTTATCTTGGGGATACATAGAAGATGTCTCATGCAACATACTCGGATAACTTAAAGACGTCCTCTGAGACATCTTGGAGATATCTTCAAGAGATCTAAAAGTTATTTGCAAGATATTTTTATGATATCAAAGTTGTCTTTAAGATATCCCAAAGGTATCTCTAAAATATCGCAAAGATACGTTTAAGATCTTTTCACGATGTATTTGAGATGGTGTAAGCAATAATAATCCACAAACAACCATTTTTAATCAACATAGAAATAAGATTCTTTCCAGAATTTTACTGTCCTTCCTGTAGGTCAGTATTCGAGGTATGTTTTTCTTGTCCGAGGAATTTTCATTTCTTGAAAGGGATTCGAACCTGCTGACTTAATCCATCAAATACCTAAAGAACCGGTCTTAACAGCTTGAGCTAACGCATCATATGTTTTTATAGTGGCTTATCATTACTCAACGTCATAACGTTATACAACTGGTCAAATTTTCGTTTGTGTGAAACTCATTAAAATTCATTCCATAAAAAGGTCTGGAATTTTCAAGGAATGAATCTAATATTTCAGCTAATGTCGTCCAGAATCCGAATTCCAGGAAAGAATTATCTCAAAAATTTTCTTAGGGAAAATATCTCGATTTCATAACTTTGAGATATCTGATAAAGACCTTTGAGATGTACCCCAAAGGTATCTCAATTGAGATGTTTCGAAGACATCTCGTGTCCATCTCAAATTTAGCATCCTAATTTCAGTTCTTGGAGTTAAATTAAAGATATCTTCACGATACATCTTGAAGATATCTTACGGAAGATATCTTTATTCCATAACTTGCAGACTCCTGAAAGAAATGTTTGAAATGTGTCTCAAAGATACCTCAATTCAGATGTTCTCAAGACATCTTGTATCTATCACAAATTTGGCATTCTAATTCCATTTCTGGAGGATATGGAACCGTTCACCTCTTCGGTATCTCGCGGAAGATATTTTAATTTCATAATTTCAAGATATCTGAAAGAGATCTTTCAGATGTATCCTGAAGATATTTCACTTGAGATGTTATCAAGACATTTTGCATTAATCGCAAATTCAACACCACAATTTCATTTCTGCAAGTTATCTCAAAGATATCTTTATAATATTTCTTGAATATATCTTTGTAGAGATGTGGAACCGTTGCATCTGTCAGGTATCTTCCGGAAGACATCTTTATGTCATAACTTCCAGATTTCTGAAAGAGATCTTCGAAATGTATCCCGAACATATCTCAATTCAGATGTTTTCAAAACATCTTGTATCCATCCCAAATTCGACATCTTAATCTCAGTTCTTGGAGTTATCTTCAAGGTATCTCCACGACACATCTTCAAGATATCCTTGTGAATATATCTAAAATGAATCTTCAAGAAATTTATGTTTATCGGGTAGCGTTTTTCCCTTTTGTCTTCGTAGCGAAACTCTTCATTCTCGTGTATCTGCTGATGCTCTCCCTTGACATTCACCGCTCCATATCCTGAAAAAGATACCACGTCATGACCTGATAAGTTGATCAAAAATTTTTCTCCCGATATAAATTAAGTGTAAATGTCTTTATATTTCTATTGATTTGATGCCAATTTATTGGCACGAATGGGAAAGTTTGTAGATGGGCATAATCAATGGTTTCTCTGTGAGGAATTTTTATAGAAAACTTCAAGTACATTTGTATGGAGTTATTATCTTATCAATAATTCACTGGAAATTTCTTATCAATGTGTGGAAGAAATCTTAAGAAAATGTGAATTTTCATATATTCTTATTCGTTCCCCATACAGGAGTTGACAGGAAAAATCCCAGGACTTTTTTGGAGATCTCCAACCATAGCAATATCATGTTGCTGAAGTTTGAATCGTTTATTGAAACGAATTGATAATCGAATAACGAAATACTCAGACCCAACTTCAGTTGCCCTAGTAAAAAGTAAACATACATGATCCATACATAATTCATACTTAATACATACATAATCCATGTATGATCCATGCATGAACGTATGGAATCATATATAATCCATTTATAGTCCATATACAATCCATATATCACCATGTATGATTCATATATATTGCATATATAATCCATGTATGGAGAATATTTCATATATGGCAGAATTTTTTTACACATGTGAAAAACCTTGCATTCATGGGTCATTTATGGATCACATATGAATTATATATGGGTCATATATGGGCCATACATGGATTCAATATGGATTATGTACGGATTATATATATGACTACACTGAGAAAAAGAAGTAGTGAACTGAACGAGAACGTAGTTGACTCAACTACGCCAGTAGGTTAAATACGTTCAATCAACTCTGGAGGTTGCATTGAATCATTCCCCAGGTTGGCCGACTCTGTTGAGTCAACTACACGGAAAAAAATGCCCATGTAAAAATTACATAAAAAGTGAAGTAACGATTACAATATGGATCTCATATGAAATTTATCACACAGTCCTGTTGGATTTACATTGTTATTATAGCTACTTCACAGCAACAACACTCCCATTCTTTTCGGTGACACTGTAAGTTTTACTCCAATTGCATTTATGTGCACTGTTAAAAAAAATTGGAATTTTCCGATACTTGGGGACTGAAAAATTTCTGTTCATGACGAATTTTTCAGCTTACGTGCAAAAAAATTCTTGTGATACCGGAATTTTTTCATATTTTCATGTTTTTCACTTCAATTTTTCAGTACAAATACAAGAATTTTCTGATACGTGTATTGGAATTTTCATGATTTGAATGTAATTTTTCAGTACAAATATACAGGTAAATTGCTTCCAGTATTATTTACAGTGTGCGCAGTCATGTTAAATTAACAACAACCAATGTAGAATTTACATGGGACTTCCTTCCGTGTACGTGAATGATTGGGACAATGGAAAATAGTTTCCGTCAAGTATCCATACATATTTTACACAAAAATACACGGAAAAAATCAGTGATCCAAATTTTCGTTGACTAGTATACGACTTTTGGACGGAGCACAATTTGGAGAAGAATTCATATACTGGATTCTAATAATTCGTCAACTGTGTTTACTATTCGAACAATGCAATCCACTTTTTATTTTCATCATCGGAATAATGGAAAGAGTAAACGAATTATTCAAATCCAGTGTACGAATTCTTCTCCAAATTGTGCTCCGTCCAGAAGTCACATACTAGTCAACGAAAAATTGGTACACTGATTTTTTCCATGTAGCGAAGCATTGATCACCTGCGAGGTTGACTCAACTACGTGAGATTTTGAATTTAACTTCTTCTGTGATTTGTTGACGTTGACACACGTTGGTTCATAAAATCAAATGATATGTTTGAGACGATGAAAGGTGGCGTAGTTGAGTCTACAATTTCCAAGCCATTTCAACTAAAAATTCGTTGATTCATTCATAAATTCTTCAACTACGCGTGGTGGTTAAAGGCACTTTTATTTTTTTCTCAGTGCATACATGTCCATATATGAATTTCATATGGATCATATAGCATTTTTATATGTTCTTATATGATTAATTTTTACTTGGATAAAGACCCAAAATCTTGTCAAGACATTGTTTAAACGATGTCTTCAATTTGAAGACGGCAATTCTAAGAGATGAATGAATGATGATTCATAACTGATGAATCAATTTCTGAGTATTTTGAAATGAAGACTCAGAAAACTTCGATGATTTTGTAAGTATATCAAAAGAATCAACACATCTCTTCGAGAAATTTTGATACATCGAATGTGTTGTTTTTCAATACTTTACACTAATCGAGTACATCTTTTGAACACTTGAAAAATTCAACTGCCGTAAAAACTTTTTCGATTCGAATTCTCAATTTTTTGGTTTCTTCTATTTTCAAGAAAAAAACAATGCATAGATAAGAAAGATATAAATCATAATGTCTTTATATATATTCCCGAGTAATGAAATATTCATTGGATGAAATCAACGATTAGATAATGAGCGAAACTTCCGCGTATGGCTTTCTCCTCGCCACGTACAACAATAACATATCCCGTGCGTAATATGCATATAAGAGCAGGTTGCAACGCTGACACCTGGAACAATAATACCAGGGTTTATTATGCCATAGAGCTGTTCTGACTTCGTAGGTAGGATCCTGAATCATGTGTGCATGCGTAACATCAAAGATACGTGTGTACGCACGTGAATACTCAGTGAGAACTACCCAACTACTCCGAGTTATACCTCAGGAGAAAAGCAACATAGAAGGAATTGGTGGTCGCGATTTTATCGCTTCAGCTTTGGCTGCCACCCGTGGCTTCCCTTCCGTTTTAGACCAGCAGAATGCAACGTGGCCAACTCGTTCTCAGCTATAAGATAAAACGAATACGCGAGTATTCCCAAGTTTCGAATCGTAATATTATCTAATTGGAGAAGAAAAGAAAGACTGAAATAATGCAAGATGGGAAGAAGGGAGAGCGAACAAAGTTCACACGATTATCCTTTTACGGTAACTGATTCTAAAGAGAAGAAGAGTCTGTTAAATACAGATATACTTTGATGTACGTGGAAATAATCAAATTAACTCGTTCGTTCATATACGCATTATACCATTTCTCTGTCATATTATTAAGTCGAGGAGTGATCACGTTGAGGACGAAACAACAAGCATTTTGTGAAAGAGTACAAATCGTTTGTTTCCGGTGTCCCTTTCATATACTGAAACAGTTCAGCGGATAAGGTGGGGCTCTTGTTCATTTTAACCTGCTTCTCTCGTGTCATTCGACTTGCGTTGGCTGCGCCTTGACAACAAATCTACCGGATCACACTACCCATTGCGAATCAAATTCATCTATCACGTTCTCTGACAGGGTTATGAAAGAATGAGTTCTCATACTATACACGAGTATGGTATGAATAGATACGGACAGATCGGTTGTGTAGGATGTCTACTAATTATTACTCGAAAATCAGTTACAATGCCGCGGGACGAGGATAAGCGTACACACACCAAGCTTCCTCGTTTCTGTCCAAGTAACAAGTACGTTTAAATATACTATTAACTGGGGTCATATGAGTTCTGAATCTTTCACTGATTCATTGATTCTCAGGGAAATTCAGAGCAAAAATCACAATTTTCGATCACACTCCTCATTCTGTTCCTTTGAACGAATCAATAAATAAATCAAAACACAGCCAGATAGGGAAGATCAGCACAATCGCAAAAGGATAAGAACTGAAATCCAGTACTGCATGATATGGATTAATTCAAGTTTGAGGGAATTATTGTGATTCTCAGTTCTCATTATTGCTTATTTTTCGTGTAGAAAATTTCTTCAATCAATATATATAATTTAAACATTTTTCCACGCCAGAACATATTCATTTGGAAGAAAAGAAAATGCAGATTCACAAATTTCAAATCAATCAAGTATTATTAATTGAACGAACATAAAATTTCTACAAAAATCCATTTGTTCCTCTCATTGCGCATGCAAACGCATTCATTCGATAAGATATAACGCAACACGATGTATCTCGCAAATATATAAATGGTGTACAATAACAAACCGTGAAACAATCATGCGATATAAATGAGATTTGAAACGCAGTTAAACGATCCGATGTTATCATCCGATACAGGGCAGTTGTGCAATACATTTTATATTCCAGCAACCCTCTTCGATCATGCTGATTTAAGCATTTATGTAACCAAGTTAGAGCGCGAGCTCGCATGCATACATAATATTTAATTCTGAAGTAAAGAATCGCATCCGTAAAACTAAGGGGCAGCTGTTTGCATGTTTTTTCGAAAGAAATATAAAAGAAAGTGCTTGCAAGCCTATGCTTTTGCATAATACATCGTAGTTCGTGATAAAATTTGAAACTGATCATCGGGCGCAACATATGTTCATGTGTATAATAAGAAAACACAAATTTCTCTATCTCGTAAGATCCTTTAATTCATATTCTTGCACCTGACTGACCGACCGACTCCCTCGGTCGGCTGGCTTGTCAGATCTCATTTAACACCCCCGCAGGCGGGGAATCACGAACGAACTTTATCTTCTTTCTTCCAACCACACCTGCTTTTTGTGAAAAAAATGCAAGGACAAAGGAACTATGTTGATTTGAATATTTTTGTTTTTTCAAGTAGATAACGTGGGGATTCATGGGATGTGCCTATGTGTTCGCGTAGGGAAAGGAAAAAAAAACAACCCAAGAGTAGGGGAATTTGATATAAATAAATAACACGTTTTCTTTTATATCTGTAAGCTAAGATAAAGAGTAATGGTTGATGGGGTTGGTTCGGAGAATCCGATTCTCCGCGTTTTGCCGGAAAAATATGATACTCATTTCTACTTTGCCCAAGGTCCATGGGGATTACGATGACAGTTATAATAATAAATTCGTGGAGTGCGATGTCGTGGACTTTTGGAAAAATGGTCGGATCAATTTGGTCGAGTTGAATCGAATTACACGATAGATTGTATCATGATTTTATAATATATTCGTCAATGGAAATAATGTGAAGGAGGAATAATTGATGGAAATTGGAAAGGAAAATCTTGTGGGAAGAATCAAAGTACCTAGAGAGACAAATTTCTTTAGAAATCTTCCCCTTTGACATTGTTATGGCCATAAATGAAATAAAATGATATTTCTCCGATAGGAGGTTATGGGCAAAAGCCAGAGAAAGCTGTATAAGCGAGGGTCGTGATATCCAGTCAGTCATAGTTTCACCCTCTCAGCCTCCTTCGCCACCCATCATAGGAAGAATGCGCTTCTGGTAAGCTTCGGTCAGATATAGGAGCGAAAGAAAAGTCCACCGACTTTTCAAGGATACTCCATCAATTCTCAGGACGATTCCACTTCAGAGCTTGCCATATGTCACCTTTCTCCTTCTCTTTCTTATTTAGGTTATTCCTCCTACCTCCTATTATTATATTGAAGACATAACGACGTTCGAAGAAGAATCTCAGGATATTTTTATTGATTCGTTGAGAGATTTATGCGGTATGGATATATAGCACGATATCTTTCATTATCCACTTTGTTCTCATCAATTTATTATACTATTACATTCCATGGTGAATGATAAATCATAATTCCATAGAATGATGTTTTATTGGGTTGAATGTAACACTTCATAATTCGGAATGTATTGTATGTACCATATGTCACTAATGGTCAGGACGGGCATTGGCTTTAAGCCAAGTATGATCCTCGAGAAGAGGTAGTTTATATTAAAATTGTTGAGAATTGAGGCTCGATGAGTGTTGGAATAATGTTCGTGAAGACTTCGTGAATGTTCGTTAGAGCTGGATAAGCTTTGTGCCAATGGTAAATCGTTACATGTGATTTCGTACAAGAATTAAATTCAACTCAAAAACTAAATTCGATTGTTTTTGTATTTGATTTCAAAGAAAATAGATCTTTATTCACCAAAAAGGAATGTCAATAGAGCTTCGTTCGATGTATGGACAGCAAGAAATATCTGTTACATAGTTGCTGTAACTGAATGCTAGCGACAGTAGCAAAATAATTCATTCATATATCAGACAGGTAGACTTTTATTCAAATCAATTTTGTTTGGTTGATTGAATTTAGTTGGAATGAGTAAAACTTTCACTCCTCACGAATCCAATGGAATCAAAATGTTATCCCAACTAAATTATTTAGTCGATAAAATATCATTGTATTGAAATATTGTTGGTAATTGAAAATCAAATATTTACTAGGAATCTCTCAACAAGCTTACTGAGGATGACTAGGCCTTGAAAGTCTAACACAAAGCCACAAGATTCTGAATAATTTTCTGCATTTCCACTTGCTCCATATTTTAGCACAATTTCACTGCATAAAAAAAGATTTTGTACGAATATTCTTCAGACAAAACCGAAAAATCGATGAAATTGAAAACTTTTGCTATGGAGATATCTATTCTTTCAAAAATAAAATCCAAAATTCCGTATCGTCGTTGCCCGCCCCTGGCGAAAAAGTTTTACATAATTTCTCTTATGTTTAAGTATTTTTTCATATTTCTCATAATTTCTCATATATTTTGATGAATGTCATAAATTTTCATAATTTCTTAAGGAATTGGAACATTTAGTATGAGAAATGTTTTCTCATAATAAGTCATAATTTCTCATAATTGAAATCATATTATTTCATATATTTTCATAATTTCTCATAAAATTACATAAAATTTTCCATAAATACAATGATGACCATGAGATATGGTTTTTCATAAAAACTCATAATTTCTGACCAAAAAAGTTACAATTATTTATAAATAAAAGTGTATCATCATATAATTTTCTAATTTCTCGAAAAAATTGCATATATGTCTTAATTTCTTGAAAATTTTATACAGTTTCTTCTCGCATCCGTAAAGACGAGAAGGATAATATGAAATATCAACACATATGAAACATAGAAGCCTGCTGAAGTAATTGATCCAAGTGATCCGGATCAATTTTCGAGCTTTTTGATTGGTTGAAAAGTGATCCGGATCACTTGGATTAGCTACTTCGGAAGGTTCCATAGCGTCTTATCAAAAAATAAATGATAAATCTTATGTGACTTTATGAACATATGTTTGGGAGAGACTATAAAAAATTTGGAAATTTTAGGAGGGAAAAAGGGATCTTTTTTGAAAAATGGTGAGATTTTATCTAAAATTTATGAGAATTCATGAAAAATTATGAGAAATTATCAAATAGTATGAGGATTATGAAAAGGTATGAAAGATTATGAGGAAAGCATTTCTTCAAACTATTTCAGAAATTATGGAATTTTATGCAGGAATTATGAGGAAATATGAAAATTTAATGAGAAAATTATGGAAAATTATGAGAACACTATATCTCATAATGATGTTCCAAATCCCTGAGAAATTATGGGATTTTATGAGAAAATTATGAAAAAAAGTGATGAAAAAATATGAGAAATTATGAGAAATTTCTTCGCCAAAGGCGGTTGCAGGCGTTTCGTTGGAAAGTAAGCATGGGTGGAAATACCGATGAAACAATTGAAAATGATGAAATGGTAGTCAGCGCATGCGTGATCCAATTCTAATTGCTAAAGAATTAATTTGAATGAATATATTAAGTTGCGTTGAATGAAGATTTTTGGAATGAAACAATTTATTCAACGCTCATAAATTGTTAGTTGTAATGAATAAATCATTCATGCTACTGTTGTCTAAACATTTTTATTTAAAATAAATAGATGTCAAATCATTTTTTTTGCTAATGCAAAGAAATTTTTATTTGTATCAAATAAAGATTCATTCAAACGAACTAAAAGATTATCAACTAATGTATTTCTGCTCACGCAACTAAGCGATTTCTTTCAGTTTGCATCAAAACTCTTGTTGTTAAATTCACTGAAAAATTGATCAATTGAGAAAAAAAAATTCTCGAATCGGTTTCACAACTTTATTGCTATTCATACAACGATCGAGATTCCGTTAACATTGACAATTCAGTTTTTCCGTATGCATTGTACTCTAATTTGATTCTAATCGATTAATTTCGAATCCAGTCAGAATATCTATTCTGGAACGTTTTTTTTATTACCTCTAGGTTCATTTACATTGCGTCGATTACTTACATCGCGAATCTTAAACCGCATACCAATATATTCTGATGAATTGATTTTATCTTGAATACAAATCAATCTCTTTTTTGCTGCATTTTAAAAACCATTCATTTTCTGGATTCCTTTCATTCATCGCTCTTCTGTTTCATTTCACATTTATCAATAATTCATTCCAATCTCTATCATAACAAAATGAATACCGTAAAAAAAATTTCAATTTTTATCAATCAAAGTTTCGGTCATCTCCAAAGAGACACGGAAAACATATTAAATCCAATTCATCGCATCCATTATCGATTATGAGTGAATTCAATGATTTTGCTTTTTACAACCATCACTATCGTCATCGAAATCTCATGAATTTTTGAATAAATGAAGCAATGAATATTCATATTCTTGAATTTCATATAAGTTACTATAATTCCGTTTCTTTTATTATTATTCATTATAATAATTTTAAGATTGATTATACAAATCAGGATATAAATTCGATATACTAACACACACGATAAATTCAAAATGGTCAAGAAGAAGAAGCAGAAGAAGAAGAAGAAGTGATTCTCACCTCTACACTTTGATACCCTTATGTTTATATATCATTTTATCGCTTATGAGGATCGCGTGTTACCACCGCACAGTCATTAACTGAAAAAGTACACGATAAACGTTCTAGGTGTACAGGCGAATGGTATAAGTGTGTTGCGAGGTAAGCTTGATATCTACATATTCCTCCTCCTGTTATACTTTCGTGCGCATACACGGGTATATATGAACACAGAAAAACTCTACGACACAGTTTTAGGTGAAAGAAAGAGGAAAGGATGTCTCCAGGGGGTTATAACTATCGTTTATCATTGACTCCTCGCGTAAATTATATTGTCTGTCTAATTGCCGTCATTTTAATAAAAAGATTATACATGAAAGTGAGTATAGAGGGTACGACGATAGCGATGATCCATTCGTATCCCCACGTTGAAAGTCACATACCTTCTACGTAGTAATAAAACGTGTAATTTATTTTTGTTTCTTCATAAGGCTTTGAGTTAGAATTCGTGAAACGGATCACTGAGAATCGCTTGGTCTAGTTTTTCAATGTCAACATATGGAGTTGGTAGAATTTCGGTAACAACATCGATCCCCAAAAGCATTATTTATAAGAAAAACTTTATTCTTCGAATTCATTATATTTTGAAATGTACTGAATCTATAATAATTGAATGAAATGCTCAGGGCTATTTCTTCTGTAGTTAGAGGTTACAATCAATTTTTTTCGACCCCCCACTTCTGATAATCCTGGATAGCATCGGGAGGTTTTCTAAACATTCACAAAACCTACTTGATCACACAAAGAACGTACAAATGAGATCCCAGGACGTTTTATAAAAGTCATATGTATGTTCCAGATACATGCAAATGTTCCGTAATGTTCTATTCATCTTCACCAAGCGATGTTTTGGGGACGTGTTCATGGAAAGGTGTTAGTTTCCATGACAGGACGTTCGGAAAACATAATAAGAACGTTCAGTGTCAGATGAAAAGAACGTACCGGGAACGTATTCTGATGCACTAAGAGCGGTATGCAGAATCATAAGTCTGGGACTAGGACTGGTCCTACGCAATGTATAAGCTTACCCAAGTAACATTAATGTGCGTCAAATATTCTCCGAACTTTCTTAGAATATTCAAATGTCCTGCAAACATTCTCAGAATATTTGATGCGCGTTTTGTGCTACTAAGGTATGGGTTGGGACTACCCTGGTGAAAATGGAGCGTTCTGGGAAGAGTTACAAAGACGTTATTAGAGAGTCCTATAAGAGTAATCGAAGGGTCAATTCAAAGTATCAGAAGCGTTTCGGAGGAGTCATTTGGCGGATGTAAAGCGTGCATGAAAGTGAGCCCAAAGAAAGTAAAAAAAAAAGAATTTGCAAAGGGGAATCGAACACAGAACTTCTGAACTCGGGAGGAAGTCCTTTACCGCTAGGCTAACATCGGTGTTTGGAAATTCGGAACTTTATTTCCCTGATGAACTGTGTCATAAGGGAATGTGCTTTAAATTCAATCTTTCTCGTTGAATTAAAATGATTTTTCATCCTGAAAGTTTACAAATCAATTTCAATATCCCATGTGTAATCATTAAATGTGCAAAAGAATTTAATTTACTTGCACATATCAAACATCATCAAATTACAGTTCGATAATTCAAAACAATTGTTGTTTAGTAATTATATTGGTAAATGTATCTTGAATACGAATAAAATTTTTTAGCTTAACAACTGGTATAAAAGGTAAAGAATACCCTCTAAACATTCTAACCTCAAAATCATATACTTCTCAATCAATCAAAACATATACACAAGGGAAGTCCTATAAGCGTGTTGAAAACCTTCACTACCGAAACATCGTAAACATCAGGAAAGAGTTATTGAAGAGTTGGAGGAAAGTGTTCAGTAAGAAGGGTGCGTTGGACGTTCAATGAAATGTGATAGCACGCTCAACCAAATTTGCCTTAGAGTCATTTGGCGGTCGAAACTTTTCACAAACGCTTCTGTCACTTTATTGCACGCTTTGACGGTATTTCAAGTACGTTCGATTTTTACCAGGGTAGGTCCACTGTCAGACCTGACTCTGCGTACTAGCCTTCAAATAAAGGTTCTCTCAATATATCAAACCCTACTCCTTGCACGGAAAAAATAAGTAGTCCAAATTTTCGTTGACTATTATGCCAATTTTAGACGGAGCACAAGTTTGAAAAGAATTAGTATACTGGATTTTGATAATTCGTTAGCTGTGTTCACTATTCGAACAATGGAATTCACTTTTTATTTTCATCATCGAAATAATGGAAAGAGTCAACGAATTATCAAAATCCAGGGTACGAATTCTTCTCCAAATTGTGCGCCGTCCAAAAGTGACATACTATATAGTCAACGAAAACTTGGATCACTGATTTTTTCCGTGTGGAGACCAAAACGCGCAGAATTTAGGTTATGTTCCTGAAACGTCAAAAAGAATTGAAATGTTATCTGGGTCATTGATTTGTTGATAACAATTTGTCGGCAAACATTGTTCTGGAGCATGAAAAAATCTGGAAAAATTCACAAAGAATGTTCAAACTTCTTGAAAAAAACTGTGTGAATTTCAAAGTCTGCTAATTTTTCGTTTGAGAGATATGACATTTTGAACTCAACCCTCCACGTTTTAGAACGTGGAATTTGTGATCTGTTCGTTGTACTCACAAAACAAGACTAATTTTTCCAGTTATCATTCCTGATGAATTTGGAGGAATTAATTCACATAAAATTCCGATTTCCAAAATTTATTATTAATAATATATTTCGTAGAATTATATATAATATTATTGTTGTTCAACTATTGTATCTGATGCAGAAAATACTTGATGTGTGACTTTCTCCTTGTTGATGGAAATGGTGGAATGGAAATTCCTTGTATTTTTCATTGCCAGTGCTTTTTTCTGAAACGTTTCTCCAACGATTTTAATTCATCATTATATTCGGCGATTGTGGTAAAGGCAAAATTGATATTTCGGAAAACAGTTTGATACCATTATTCATACAATGCTTGTGCTGTTGTGATTTGATGATTCGTTAATCAATCGTGGACATTGGAATTTCACGTGAATTTCCCCTGGTGAAAATGAAGCGTATACACAAAGTGAGAAGCAAACGTATACGAAGCGAAAAACATTCCAACTGCCTCTTTCTGGAGCGTATGATACCCGCTTGCTGGAAAGTCATCAAATCATACGTTCTGTATACGTTTCATAAACTTCCGATCCCGTTTCGCATATGCTTCATGTAACGTAATAGTAGGTTATATGAAGCGTATGCGAGTCATACCTACTATTCTGACTTCAAATAACATTCTTTCAGCAATCGATGCCAACGACGATCCATGGCTTAGTTGATGAGGTCCTCCCATAATGAAAGTCATCGGTTCGATTTTCACCAGAGAGTTCAATTTTTTTGTCTAGTTTTCTTGAATTTTTCCCACTTTCTTTGTTTCAATTCCCGTTTCACATACTCTTTGTATCCTTTCCATTAACGTTTCTGTTGCCCTTCAGCATACGCTTCGTTTACTCTTTCTCCTCGCTCCCATTTTCACCAGGGTTACCCTCACAATTTATCACCAATGATAACTGAACAAATTAGTTTGGTTTTGTAAGTGTTACAAATAAATCACAAATTCCGGGTTCGGAGACGTGTAGGGCTGAACTCAATAAAGCACACTTTGAAATTCACTCAGTTCCTTTTAAACAATTTGAACATTCTTTGTGAATTTTTCCAAATTTTTTTATGCTCCAGAACAATTTTTGCCAATCAATTGTTATAAAAAAACCAATTGCCAGAGGTGGGAGGATTGAAAGAAATTAATTGTGACCTCTGACTACAAGAAAAAAAGCCCAATACATTTCATTCAATTTGATTCAATGCATTCCAAAATATAATGAATTGAAAAGAAAGTTATGAAAAATTGTGCACGTCAATCACTTGACGAACAGTTTTTGTTATCAATAATGCTTTTGGGAATCGATTTTGTCACGAAAATGCTACCAATTCATGTTGCCGAATTTTGAATCATTTATTGAAACGAATTGGTAATTGAATCGTGAAACACTTAGATACTAAAGAAAAAAAATCTTGCAGTACATTCTTCAAACGATGTTTCTAGTTCCAAGGGATCAATTCGAGAATATAAACACCGATCATTACTCAGATTTTGTGAGGCTAAATTCACGGTTCGTTTCTGTAAACGATTCAAACTTCGTGAACATACCAAATTCACATTTTGACATTGAAAAACCAGATCAAGTGATTTTTAGTGATCCGTTTCACGAGTTCTGGTTCCATTGGATTTTCAGTTGTTATTATTCGGGACTATGATTTGAAGGTTATCTTTCGAATATTTGTTTTCTGATCTTGTGAAAACTGGAATGACAAATTTCCCTAGAACCGAAACAAAAAAGTGTTTTGGGTCACACTTAACCATTCATTTGAACTAATACTGAACCGAATATTCTGGAACGCAGGCATATCACCATTGGATATCATTATTATTAGGCCCCAGTAATCTGTCATTGATGGCTGACATTCGAACATTATCCCGAAATTTCTGGCCATAAATCGGGATCATTTAGCCCCATTACTGAGCCAATCAATAATTTTATAAATGGCCCATTATTTATTGTCATTACTGGACCCACGTTATCATACAGCAATTAACCATTGATGAGCCATTATTGGGCGAAGAACGCCGTCTGTGGTCCAGTAACGTGCCATTATTGGGCCAATCGATGAACCCTGTATGGGGTGCTCCTACCGCTGATCCATATTGTGTATACTTCTCATGGCAAACTTTAGCGACAAAAAACACCGACTTATTTAAAGATAAATTAGGAAAACACAATGAGATGCCAAATAAAGTATTTTTATATATTTTGGAGTGAATTATTTTTCACAATTTTATCATTGGTGCAAACCGATAAATAAATCTTCTTATCGTTTGCCAATGATGGTCTATTTTATTGTCATTTCTGCACCAATGATGAGGCTTCATTGAAATAACACATTGATAAATCATAAAATGATGTTATCATTTCAGTGTTGCGCCATGCTTGGTTGCCAAGCCTCGGCCATACTTTATCTACATCGCGCCTTGATAAATTTCTCGAGAAGAATAATAGATCACTCGAATACTTGAGTATCTTGAATTCAACTTCGATATCACAATTCCTTCAATCCTCACCTCATAAAAATGTAAAATATGTTGATGAAAAAGCATCGGTGGGCAAAGAAAAGAAAGCACACACTAAATATCCTTCATATGAGTAAACCTCACGTTTATTGATACATGTGCCTGCACCTTTCTCCCTCACGTTCTCTCCCTTCCTCAAGGGAATAGAGAAAAATCTATGGCCAAATGTTGTTTCTTTCTTAAAGGAAGAGACGAGTCCATAAAGTGACACTTTTGCTATGCAAATATAAGCTCCTTCGCGGTTGATAGAGCGGATATCACGAGGTGAGGTGAAATTCTCTTGAAAAGAAAGTAAAAAGAATCGAAAGACGGAGGAAGAAAGAAAACCGAGGGAGCGATTGGATATTCCCAGCCCCCATGGGACTAGAAACGCCGAAGATGTATTATGAATTCAAGGTGAGCAGTTTGAGAGAAGAAAGTGGAGGGGAAAAGGACCACATCAGCGGAGTAATATTTCCATATTCCGATATCGAATAAATGGATCGTCGCAGCGAGTCCGACGTGCTCGTAAATTCTGACCAACCTATCATGCATCAAGTCATCCTTGTATTTGTATACGTATGTTCATTCGTGTATCCTTCCTCTTCTTTCTGTCCCTCTTTACGTGGCTTCTGTCGTGGGTGTGTCTTGGCGATACACGCCGTATTTGTTAATTGAAATCTCCCCAAGAATTGAAAAATAATGTTATCCTATTATCAAACCGAGATGACCGATGATCAAACCATGTGGTTGAAGTTTCAAACCGAGATTGTTACTTGATATCGAATGTCTTCGATTGACAATATAGTTGGTACACGTATTTTTCTCTCAATACTTTATTCCCGATATATGTATATAAAATCGGACGTGAGTGTCTATGGTTCCTCGTACGGTGAGAATCTTAGAACGTGCAGTATATTCGTGGTGTATATTTAGGTATATTGCGAAGCGATACGGATCAGTCAACTGAAAAATGTATATATATGTAGCTCGAAAAGTTGGTTTCCTCGACTCTGCTTTAGAGCGTGGAGAACGGAATATGGTACGTGAAATATCGGATTCCGGGTTTATGCGCCCCAGCTTTCAATACGAGAAGTGAATATCAATTTTGACATTTTGCTGAGAAGAGTTGGGTGGAAGATGTATTTCTTTGTTCTTCATTTTATCCTATCTCTAAAGTAAATTCGTTTCATCGGAATCGAGAAAGAATTATTGTGTCTTTTTCTCTTTTCTCGTATAACTCGCGCGAAATTACTTCGTGATTCCCAAGATTTTTTTTTCAGTAAATGAGAAGAGCACAATGATTTAAGAAAGTCTTTCCTGCATTAAATTTCTCGTGGAGGGTGTGGAATTTATAAAAAAATCTCTATGAATTCAATATCTTGTTGCATTCGATAATATACTACCGTGTTATTCTTATAAAGATGTTCAACGTTATTCGATAAACAAATATATAATGTTCCGTATTCCTTGGATATCTTGTCATTTAAAATTCGAATAAATTTCATTTTGGAGATAGTAGTTACAAAAACTTGTGAGTTTCACATAGCATAATGATATAATCTCAAAATAAAAAGAGGAATGCTAATTATGCTGTTTTCGAAATTTGTCACGCAGATATATGAAAGGAGAGAAAAGGTAGGATAGTAAAAATAAGAAAAATGTCATTATATAGTTCATCAGCTACCGAATAAAGACCTGCTACTGTGAGAACGTATGACCGTATAACACGTGTCGCCATAATACGCAGTCCTTTAACATTATGCCTGCCGCATGCTGATCAGTCGACTTGGAAGACAGTCACAGTGGTTTCATTTATCTCACCGTTGAACATGGCTCATTCATCGACCTCGTTGAACTTCATTCAACTCATGCCTCCGTACATGTGCGTGCACGCTCACACGCTTGTGTGTATACATGAACACCTTAAATCACAATAAACAATTTTTAAAAAGTCATTGTACGCCTCTTCATTTTTCTGTTGCTCTCTTGGATTAGAATGATTTTATCGGTCAAAGCCATCTAGGTGGATATGGCTTTGAATATTTAAATACGATCGTGTAGATGTTTAATACACGAGCTGTGTAAGAAGTGTAAGGAAAATACGTGAAACGGGGAATTCCAGGGGCGTAGACCACTCGTATATGCTCGATTAGGTCAGCTCGTGTTCGTATTGCAACCTGATTCATTTTATATTCCATAGGGCGCTCCTCTCCCTCTTTCAATATCCTTTTTTTGCAAACTCTACACGCGATTGAGCACATCTCTGGGTCGAGGAGAGAAAAATAACCAGATGATATTCGAGGAAATCGATTGTTTCTCCTCCAGTTTTTGTTTTTTGGATTCTTTATCGAGGAAAAACAGAAGGAAGAAAAAACGTGATATTAATTGTAGGATGAGGGGGATAGAGAAGTATGGCAGGTAATGAACACCCCATATATTTCTTGGTGCAATCAAGGCATTGATGGGTAATTTGCGGCCAACGGGGCCGCAGATCGTTCTTACCGCAAGGTTCTAATATACTTCACTCATAATCATTAATCACGCCAAAGAAATACTACCCTCTCTTCCTCCCTCTCTCTGTCTTGTTCTTCGACTTCGTGTACATACACATTGACGAGTTGGGCAGAAAGTACTACTTTTATTTATGACCACTTTTTCCACTTTCCTTCTTCCTTTCTCCCTTTTTTCCCCGCCCTTCCTCCGTTACTTCATCTTTTCTTATCCTCCCCTAAGACGAAGGGAAAGCAAATGCATGGAATGGAATATAACTAACAGAGTTTCTTCAAGAAAATAAAAGTATTTTTCTTCCTGAAGGAACTTCCCAAATGAACAAAATTACGAGCTTCATGTAAATTCGAATAACATGTCTTGGAACCTCTGTGCGAAGGGTTTTTAAATTTTTGTGATCCCTTCTGTAATTAGCAGAAGGATTTAATCAAAACATTGTATACAATCGCATCGAACTTGATCAATTTTGATCAACTGGAAAGATACGGACTGCCAGGGGTAGAATTTATTGAGAGAAGGATTTCAAAAATGTTCCCATATGGAATTTATTGTAATAGAAACTGCAAGGACCTTTGTGCTGATCAGGGTCGCGAGAGAAATGGGGAGTGCCTTCTTCGAATCCGTACCCATATAAAGATTTAGTGATTCCGCCAATGCTCACCACGGGCAATGGCTTGGACCAGGCGTAACTGCCGAGCGTAGGGACTTCATATCGGGCCAACTTTGATTGACAGTACAGGTAATATCGTGCATATGTTGGCAATACGAAAATGGGAGGTGTTAAAACAGTGTTCGTGCAAGTTTGTGCCAGCATTGAACCAACACTGGTTTTATAGCAAAAATTTTGTATCGGCCATTCATGGCAGGACCATTGAATCAAGCATACGCCAACGTTGGCGACCTTCCACCACCGTTGCCCCAGGCGTCAAAATTGAGGCTCGTTAATTGCTGAAAACGATATTATCACTTCAGTTCTCAGTCAGGCTTTCTCCCAAGGTTCCGCCAATACTCGTCAGGGCTGGGCCAGACCTGCGCCACTGGTAAATTTTCACATAGGTAGTTGGACAACTATGATTTATGATATTTATATTTTAAATCAATTCATATGCTCTCTTAATTTCTTGGAGTGAAATTTCACTCTCTAAGAGTGAACTATGACTCCATTAGCCAGCCAGAAGTGAGCCTGTCTTATCAGAGTGAAACTTCACTGTTGTGAAAAGTGATATTAAATATCTCTATGTTGGAGTTATTTTTCACTCTAGAAAGAGTGGTTTCATCAACTCTGAATCAGACTAACAATATTCACCGAATATCTAGGAGTGAAAAGTCTCACTTCAAATGCGAGTGATTTTGTCATGTTTTTCAGGTGAAATCTGTTAGAAATTTTTATTACTTTTGTGGAGAGGATAAAAAAAAGGATTCGTGTGTATCTGACTACATTCTTAACTCCGCATGTTCCTGAATCACTTATCGCAATGAGAGAAATTATGCAGCACCTTTGAGGGAATCGAACCGCTAGAGCACCTACGTATATTCCGACCTACACAACCCATGCCTAACCCACCTGAGCAAGTGTGTATGTGGGGTACCTTGTTCGATTTCCTATGGACCAGTATGTGAGAATGATGACCAAATGAAACCTAATGGATGTTTGAATCAATCTAACATCAGTAATGAATGTGTAAAATATTGAATATTTTCTCAATAATATGCCAGTGAGTAGAATTTAAGTTTGACCTTGAAAAATTTTCAACCTATGTAATTTTCTGACCTCAAAACTGTTGGATTACGTGTATACGAGATGAAGGCTTGGAAAATTTGACAATAACATTATTGTACTTACCTCCGGTAAAGAATTCATCCTGCAGTGAGGACAGAAGGAATTTCTTCATTTGAATTATATATTTCTCACGTCGTCGCTCAAAAGACGTTGAGTTTTCAAATAATTTTGAAGCGTCGATTGAATATACATAAACTTAGATATTTCACTTCAAGGAAGATGGTATTTCAATCTTCAAACGGGTGAAGTACAAATCACTCTTTAATTACGAGTGACATTTTTCACTCTAGTTGAAAGAGTTAAGAGATTCGCTCTATTAGAGTGATTTTATCACTCTTAAAGAATGAAAGCACAATCCAGCCCAAATTGGGAGTGGGAATTTCACTCTTAGAAATTTAGAGAGTGGTTAAAAGATGAATGTGAAGTTTCGTATAAAGGTTCGGCACTCACAGGTGTCGCTATTTTGAAACTTCCTGGGCTTGTTACAAAATGGATCTTTTTTAATTAGATTTATTGGATATGATAACGATGCCAACGAATTGAACTCTTAAGACTGGTTCGTGAAAATCTATGAAGAGTTCCCAATGAGAAAAACTTGTCAAAATAACATCAAGAGGATGTTATTTTGACATGATTGTGAACAAAAATTAGTCAAAGTGACATCAATTTGATGGCATTTTCATAGGTTTATTCAATTGTGTCGACTATTTGAAGTTTTTCCACCGACTCATGTGTTGTTCATTATGTGATGAATCAATCGAGCGGTAAGAGACTCCCAGTGCAAATGATGCCCTGGTTTAAAAACCCAATCGATTCCTATTATTTCCGTTGCAGAAACTCAATTCAAGTCGATGAAAAAGATGGAATGAATGGGTTTGAATTGTGTTTCTGCATCTTAACTACTGCATTTTAACCAGAGAACTCAGTGTGAGTTCAAGGAGCGAAGCTTCTCGACCCAACCAATACAACACAAGAGTCCCTCTGCACGGAAAGGAAAAACAGCACTGGTTACTGTCCATAACAGCAATTAGTTGAAAAACAAATGAAAACACGCTTGGATGATAGAGGTTAGCGCGATCACAGTGATGTGTACTGCAGTGGAATTCGTCAATGCTGCTTGGACATTAACGGTTACTGAAAGACGCAGTAATGAACGGCGTGAATTTGATTTTTCATTTTTTTTCAATGAATTACTGCGATTCACAGTAACCATTGCTGTCTTCTTTTTCCCGTGTACGACAAGCTCCTGTTATGACGGTCAACATAAATCCATTATGAATACTTTGAATTCAAAATTAATCCCTGATGAATAACTTCAAGTTCAAAAAGAATTAGAATTGTGAATTCACAAAGAATTCTTCGGGCACTCAATATGTATCAATTTTTAATTCCATCCATTCATTTTTGATGCCACAATGAGGATTATTTGAGAATTCTTTGAGCAGTCTTTATGCATTCAAACTGATCATTAGTCCTGTCTGGGAAACGATTCGCTTTTGCATAATGGATTCTAAGATCACGATAAATCAGGTTCAAATTGTTCAATCTTATGTAATAAGAAGGATTTGTACTTGAAGAAAAAAATCACAACTCATTCGGTACGGAATGAAATTTTTTCCTCGCTGAAATGCATTATTGCACATGCACAAATTATTTCTTTCCAACTGAGAAATAGTCAAGATTCCTTCCATACCATACGATCAAGCATCTCATTGTTTTCACCTTCCCACTCTTTCTCTTCTTTCTTTTCCCAGCAACATCTTCCTCCTTCTTTTGTGAATATTTGCCTCCTCCTCCTCCTCCCTAATATCTGTCGTGCAGAGTACAGGGAGCGTGAGAGTGCAAACATTCCACAGTCCTGACCACGTCCACCGCATAATTACATAGCTTACGTCCAGTATCTTCTCCTGATTTGCCCAGGTGTTGAATTTTCATGTTCAAAATGTTGTTGGCTCTCATCCTTCTCTCCAAGCTCATGCAAATTCGTCAATGAACTTTCGATTGAACGGAATTCATCATCTCTGCACCCAATGATATCCTCGAATGAAATATTAGCGTTGAGATGGTTCTTCCTCACGATGTATGTGATATTCCAATCGTGTAGATGTATCATCGAAGACAACAAAGAAGACTTTCCAAGCTAAGGGCGCAATGTCGTAAACATCGTCCCGGCGCGACTTGTAAATTTACCTCTGGCGTTTTAATGGTCTACCGCGTCGGCGTGTATTAGTTTCATGGAGGGATGAGAGGGAGGGAGGGAGGTCAGGGGGCATTAATAACGGCACGTTGAAAGACTATCGTCGATTAATTAGTCACTTAGCGCTCTTCTATCGCCTCTTCTTCTCCTTCTCCTCCTCCTTCAACCTTGCTAAATGTAGCTAGAGTGGTGCTGGATCTTTTCTTCTCGCTCTATCGGTCTTTTTTACACCTTGTAGAAAAGAAATACAACGTACATGGACAAGACTCGCATATACTTTTTTTCTCTTTCACTCTTTCCCCCTTCTATATTGTACCGAAATGCGAGAAGCGATCTTCTAACACGACTATGCGAATACGATATTCATGCCCATGCAGTCGAATTGAGAGAATAAGAAAAACAAATGAAAACCCTCCTCTTCTGATTTGTATAATCGAAAAAATGTAACTTTTCGATATCGATTAAAGGATTCTTTTAACCGTGTATTTCGTTTAATCAAAGTATTCCTTGGCAACACGGGATCGATAGAGGTAGAGCGAAATAGGAAGGGAATGTTGAACTATCTCCTTGAACGTATATACGTATATAGCTGACTTTAATGATCGTGCTTAGAGCTTGAGATGGACGGGAGAATGGGTCATTTTGCTGAGACATTTATAAATGACAAAGCACGATAACGTATGCTCTATACCTGGCGTACTATAGTACAAGACGATATGGAGCAAAATAACATAGTACAGTACAGGGCGTTTCTCTTATGTGACAAAATATAGACAATGGCTGGGTAGGAATAATCAATGGGGCTGGATGAAATCCAATGGATTCTTAATTACTCAAGATGCCGTTATGGTATGAACTTCGGACAAGTTGATGAAAACATTTTTACACAAAATAGCGACCGTTTGAAGAAAAAACAATTTTTTAGCACGTTTTCTGTAATGATTCCAAATTTTTTGAGAATAGTAAAATGAGATGAATTAGAATTTTTGTTGGTTCGTGCGATGAAGGCATCCTTCTCGCGTATAAAGAATGTTCATACCGAATTTGGAATGAATCGGTTCTGTAGAACTTGGTATATCGCGTATGATAGCTTAAACAACGTGCACCCATACAGAAATTTACCTTTGGCGCTATAGCATAGCGTAACGTAGATAAAGAATGGCCGAGGCTTGGCAACCAAGCATGGCGCGACACTAAAATGACATACTTTTATGATTTGATAATGTGTTTTTCCTATGAAGCCCCATCATTGGTGCAGAGATGGCAATAAAATAGACCATCATTGGCAAACAATAGGAAAATTTGTTTATCAATGTTGCATCAATGACAAAATTGTTCACAATTTCCAATATATGTTATTTGGAATCTTATTGTGTTTTCCTCATTCATCTGTAAACAACTGGGTGTTTTTTGTCGCTAAAGTTTGCCATGAGAAGTACACACAATATGGATCAGCGGTAGGAATCCTCTAGTGTCACCTGTAACAAAGAACGATTGACTGTTCTTCCAGAGAATTATTTGAGTCTTATATGTTCCTTGTATACATCTCTCACTCCTCGCGAGAAACACTCGATCGGTAACTCAGCTAGCAATTCAGCCATCAAAAGTTGAAATTAAGGAGCATCCCAACATCCAGCCATGCTATTATCAATGATCTGCGCTACATTGGAAACTAAATTTTATCCAGACTAGACCAAAGTTTGTGGCAATATTCCACCACGTTTCAAATGATTCTCACTTTCCATAGAACCTATCGTTAGGTCAATGTTGGATGAGCCGAGCAAGCGCCAAGGCTAGCGGAATTGTGAATCAATGGGAGGCTGCACTGAGAAAAAAGATTGTGGAGCCAACTACATGATGGAGTTGGATACGGCGAACGACGGGATGTAGTTGAGCCAACAGAATATTCGATTGACTCAAGGAAGTATTGTTGAAGTGAATAAAGTATAGTTGAGTCTACTGAATATTCTGTTGACTCAACTACGTCTCGTCGTTCGCTATATCCAACCCTATCATGTAGTTGATTCCACGATCTTTTTTCTCAGTGTGACAACTTAAATTCGTTGAACACCGATATTTGTTAGTAATCAAAATTGAATGTTTATAGATTGCCAAACCTCGCCTTTCAACATTGCGCCAAGCTATATTTTATCGTCAGCATTGGCGGAACCTAAAAATTTGTATATGAAAGTTTCGAAAAAAACGCATGGAAAATTTTGAGTTTTCAAGATTCCGGAAATTTTACTCATCGACTAGTACGGTATGATGAGAATTTCAAAAAATCTTCTCAAGGGCATATTCTTGAATGTTTGAACTTCAAAAATACGAGAAACAATTATGATTTAAGAATATTCACTCGTAGGTTGAGGAATGTGGAGTTGGCAGATGCCCGTATCGTTCCTTATTAACGGATAGAAGAAGTCCAATATCGCGGGCAATGGCGAATGCCTTTTATTTAAAAAAGTCAAATCCTTCGCCATTATGATTTTGTACTATCCTTGAAAATGGCCGAAACTCGGTCGAAACGTCGGATTATACTTTTTTAAATAAAAGTTATTCGCCATTGCCCGCGATATTGGACTTCTTCTATCCGTTAATAAGGAACGATACGGGCATCTGCCAACTCCACATTCCTCAACCTATGAGTGAATATTCTTATTCTACCTCTGTCCTCTTGTCAACGAGGTTTTTTAACGACGATGGAACAGACAAATCCTTTGCCATTATGATTTTGTATTATCCTTGAAAATGGCCGAAACTCGGTCGAAACGTCGGATTATACTTTTTTAAATAAAAGTTATTCGCCATTGCCTGCGATATTGGACTTCTTCTATCCGTTAACAATTATGATTTATTTAATTTTCCAGACTAGAATACCTCCTTAACGCGCTTGCGCGCGCCTCGACTTCCATACTTCAAGAATTCTCATTTTACTTAAAATATCTATTTGTAACTCACGGCATATCACTGCTGCACGGAAAAAAAGTATGGCTATTATAACGATCTGAAGTATGGTTAAGAAGAGATAGCTGTAGTGACAATACTGTGTCGCTATGGTGACGATACAGATGGCTATGCTAGCGATCTACAGGGTGACCCAAGTCGGATAGATTATATTTGGGGAGCATTATTCTGCAGCCAAAATGCAACAACTTTTGTGCTTGGCAAAATTTTTTTTGAGCCTTAGTTATCGAGATATAAGCATTTTTAGATTTTTTTTCAAATCCAAATCACTCAAAAGCACGATATGCTACGTACTTGAGGTTGGAACCATTGGTTAAGTTGGAAAACGGCGGATCTCTGGAAAAAAAATTTTAACTATCCTATCATTGTTTGTTCCGAAGCTATAACGATTTAAAGTTGCTGAACGGTGATTGGCTAGAAGCTCAAAAATTTCCAATCGCTATAGCTCCGGAACAAACAATGATAGGATAGTTAAAATTTGTTTTCAGGGATCCGTCGTTTTCCAACTTAGCGAATGATCCCAAGCCCAAGTACGTAGCATATCATGTTTTTGAGTGATTTGGATTTGAAAAGAAAATCTAAAAATGCTCATATCTCTAAAACTAGGCCTCAAAAAAAAAGTTTGCCAAATACAAAAGTTGTTGCATTCTGGCTGCAGAATATGCTGCCCAAATATAATCTATCCGACTTGGATCACCCTGTATATCGTTCATCGGATGATTCGTATGATCATAGCAACGATACTGATACCACTAAACTTTGGATAGTCATCACAACTATCTACTTTGTATCTACTTTGAGCCTGCAGACATTTTTCTGATATTTTCAAACTCCCAGTGGTTTCATATTTCTCTTCCCACGTTTATAATCATTCATTTTATATCCATTGTTTGTCCAGAGATATTTGATTACATTCGTAGAAGTTCAGAAATCAATACGTTAACGCCGATACTGATATTTCTTTTAGGCATTCGTCAAATTAGGATAGAAAAATTCTCAAGGAGATGCGTTCTTCACATGCTACAAATCAAAATGTGAATATTAAAAATACAAATATACAGGGTGTTTCAGAATTCGCGGACCGGATTCCACAAATGTGTTCTGGAGCCAAAATGCACTTTCCCGTTTGGAGAAAATTTTCCTGAGACCTAATTTTTACGAAAGGAGCATTTTTAGATTTTTCAAAAAAGTCAAATAACTCAAAAGCATTCCCGCATAATAATTCATGTCTTGCGATGTCTTTTAGATCAGCTTAAGATGGCTTGCGCAAGACATCTCAAACTCATCTAAAAGACATCGCAAGACATGAATTGTTATGTAGGTAGCGATTTGAAATTTTTGAACTTCCAGAATCAACTCCAAAACGAACAATCATAGAATCCCATGTGGAAATGGAAACACGGGCCCCTACCAAGGAGTAGGGACCATTTATTGTAATGGAACCGTTGAAGTCATACAATTCACCATAGATTCTGTAGTGGAATAAAGTCCTACCAATGCCGCCACATTGTTGTCTCTCGAACATATTGAATGATGATACCAACTCTGGCCGAATGCTGGCGCGACTTCGGCCCACTACAACAGCTGAATTGCCAAGATCGTGATTCTAACGTCAGTTGACTACCGATTTCCATAGTCAGCCAGGATCCTATAAATACCGGCACACTGTCGTCTATCGAACATGTAGAATGCGAATACTAGCTCTGGCTCAATACTGGCGTAGTATTGTCTCATCAAAGTAACCGTGTCATTAGAAAGATTAGTGGAGTCCCTATGCACTATCTATTCCGTATTAGAACGACGTTACATCGATATTGATGTTGTATCGTCTTTTTTCCGCATTTCAACATCAAATCAACTCTGATTCGGTACTGACGCGGTCCCGTCTCTGGACGGTCTGGGTATTCTTTGAACAGTACTAATTCGATACTGACTCAAGACGGTCTGACCACGTGAGTTATTCCCGTCTGAAATCCGGCGAACATTTGGCGTCAGTTGGAAAACGGTGATGATTCTGAATGGGCACAGTTGTTTTTGCCGAAGTCTGGCAAATACAACTTTGCCAGTACCACGCCATTTGTCAACTCTGGCTGTTTCCACATGGGATAGTTCAATTTTCTACCCAGAGATCCGCCGTCTTTCAACTTAGTGAATGATGTCAAGCTCAAGTATGTAGCTTTTGAATGATTTGGCTTTGAAAAAAAAAATCTAAAAACGCTTCCCAGAAGCACAAATTTTCGATCGTCCCAAAGATTTCTACTGAATGTCTCAAAGATGTCTTGTGCAACCATTCTTCGGTTGAGAAATCTGAGACATGTCTTCTGATGCCTTTTAGACGTCTTTTGGATCACTTACTGAAGATATCCTAGGGACAGTGAAAACTGTTACATAAGACATCTTTAAGATATTCAGTGGAAATCTTTCAGACAATGACAAATTTCTGCTGGTCTGGGAATTGTATCTCAAAAACGAAGTTTCCAAAAAACTTCCGAAACGGGAAATTCAGTGCATTTTGGCTGCAGAATACTTTGAATATTCCACGAAGAAACTACACGACAGTTTCGATTCAACTGAAATGCACGTCGCGAAACTTTGATATCTTCTGTGCCACACAGTTACATTCCAAAAGGAGGAACATCAGGATGAAAAGAAGTGTGGATTGTGACCGCTCTCGTATCTTATTTTTCATAATGATGGAAGTTTCGTCATCACTTGTTCTGCTCTCTGGGAGCCTATTTCAGATAAGAGAGACCCTCTCATTCATTGTTATTCGTAAAGATTTGAGGGAAACTACCTTCACGTGTCACCGTTTGTCGGGACGTGAAAGCATAAAAACAGAGAAAAAGGAATAAAGAATTTCCTCCTCGTTCTGAAAATCAATGTCGTGGTTGGTATTATGTTTTCTACAAAAGAAAATAAGTGGCTATACGAACAGAATCGTATTCGATTTGTCAATAATATTGATATGTACGAAAACGAAAATTTCCCCTCGATTCGATCCAGTTACAGCATTCTCTCGACGTCTGGTCACGATTTTTCAACTGTTCAAGTTAAAAATTCACCAACGCGATTGCCGTAGAAAACAATTTACATATACGATAAATCGTTACGCGTTATACGTGTTATCATGAATTTCTGAAAGGAAAACCGTGTATACGTAGTAGCCCAGCCACAATATATAGATGTGACACGCGTATTGGAACTTTTCACCATAATTCTATGCGCTTTTTCCTCCTGCTTTCTTTCCTCTCGAAACTTATGAACGAACATCGACGAGTGTCGTCGTCGATGATGATCGATCAACCTCGTGAAAAGTAACAGGTGTAGAATAGCATACTGGCGTGACAAGAACAGGTTTTTCTACTCAGATTTGACATCGTATCATCTTGAATACCTATTCTTCGGAAAACAGTGAGGCGCGCCACAATGAAATGATACAAAATAAAAAGTGAGAGATGTTTTTTCTCCCTTTTTTCCTTTTTCTCTTCTTTTCCAGTGCACGCTCGACTCATCGCGGAGGTATTTGAAGCTGGACAGCAGGTGGTCAACACGAGTTACAAACTGATTTCAGTTGTAAAATGTTTGACACAGTTGACTGGACCACAACATTAATGATAAAGTCGCGGAGTAATGGTATTTATCCATTCATTCTTGTAATCTCCGTTGTCAGACAGATTCATTCTATTCCGCAATGTAATGCTTTTCAATGTCATTTTAGGGTTTTTATGTCGTTCTTCTGATCAATCGAACGAAAGCGTGGAGAACGTTAATGTTTTTCGATCATTCATGTTTTGCCGTTTCCTGAAAATTTTACACCAAGAGTGGATCATTTTTAATTCTATTTTTTCGATTTCGATCGATCGCTACTACCCTGATACGTGGATCAATTCTCTGTTCTGCGGTTCCTAAAGACGAAATTTCTGAAATTCTTGGCTATTTCTCCAATTTCTGATGAGTTTTTGATTTCGCAGCCGTGAAATACTCTGATACATAGCCTAGCCGTGTATTTACATTGTTTTTAATCTAATTATAATATCGCGGCTGAGAAGAAAATAATGAGAAAAGGAGAGAATGGAAGAGAGAATAAGAAATCTCCCTTAAGTCAAAGTATAAGGGTGAGAGGGTAGGCGGTTGAATGGGTGGTTGGGTTGGAGTAAGATTTAAGATCCAAGTCTTAGCGTAGTAATTCTTATAACAGCATTAAAACAGAGTACTTTAATTTACCGCACTGTAGATTTTATTCCTTGTGTTTCATTCGCATAGTTTGTTCAGCCGTCTTTCTTCCTTTTTCGCCCGTTCATTATACAGGGGGGAGGCGGAGGAGAAGGAAGAGGACAGTATCTAGCACGAAGCACGATTTTATTTAACTCATATCTTTATCATGCTTGTGAAGATCCTCCCGCTCATACGATACAATTAAACTGTCATTTCTAACGATGCTGAATCAAATTTATCTCATAGATCATTATTATTTCAAAATACATGGTACTGTGCACTGATAAAAATTTTACCATAAAAAGTCCCATCATTCTGAGAATCTGAGAATATTCTTTACTCTCAACTGAAGGTAGGATTAATTGTGTGGAAACATAGAGTTACAAAAATAGGGCTACGTAGTTTATGGACGGCCCCTAATAACCCGAATGGAAATTAAAACTCATCACTGTCTAGTTACGGGCTAGATGATTTTGGTACTATCTTACCACTGAATAGTAATTTCACATAGTGAAGAGGTAGTAATGTGACACTTAGATCCCCCAGTGACTGGCTCAGATTACCTATCTAGCAGCTAGATAGAGAAATATGCGCAGCTTTATATGGAACAGTTTTGATAATATTAGAATTGACAAAGAATTCAAATTTTATCTCTACCCATTACCACTGATAGAGACATCGGAGAATCTGGCTCTTCATGAAATTTCATAATCATAGATGGATTAAGGTATGCCAAGTATTCCTGAAGAACCGCCCAGACTGCTAGGAGGTTGCGTTGCCAAATGCGCAGCAACATGCAACAAACCTGAAAGTTGTTGTCATGATGCTGCGAAGATGTCTGGATACATGAAGCCATGATATGTGGGATCGAACAATCCTTCAACAAAAAAACACAAACTGGTGCGGCAACACTGAAGCAACAGTTGCCCGCAGGAAAGTTTTCCTTGTCCGTTTCCATAATCCTGCCAAATTTCCCTTTTATTTCCCATGTTTTGAAGAAAAAATGGGGAAAAGAATAAGGAATTTTGGCATGGACGAGGAAAACTGTGCTACGGGTGCACTGCAAGTTTTGCTGTCAGGGCGCTTACTCAGCGGTAAGTTTCGATCCCGGGTCCCCCGGATGATAATCCAGATACGCCGTTGAATGAGTCAACTTTACCTTGGCATATGTCAGAGCATAATCTCCTATTTAGTACGTACATTCTTAGGATGAAATCACATCTCCGATATTAATAGAGGACAGGGGCCAAAACCGGACCTACATTTTGTTTTCGTTGAAAAAACATAGAAAACAATCGAATATTGGATGTTTCAATCATGGATGATATAGTTCATGATGTACGTCGCCAGTTACAATAGGTCGCCAAAGAAAGAAACGAGTTTATCAAAACGAAAAAAATTCTGTTTGGAACTTGTGATTTCGACAATTCGAAAAACGGTGTCCTAAACCGGATCCCCTGTAAGAATGAATTGAAAAATACGTAGTGAATCAAAGAATACATTATCTAGTGCCAAGGTGGACAGAGTTTATTCAAAAAAATATGAAAAATATATTAATCCAAGTATCAATACGTGAGTTAGCGAGAAAAATCGCAGATGTGCATTTCATTTTCAGCTCCTGCGCGGTCCATGTGGGCCCATAGCGAGCACAGGATGCACCTAATCCAAAGCTTCCATTTAACAGTTCAAATCTGCAACAGATTCCTGAAAAGATAGCAGAATGTACAAATATAAATGAACTTCAAACATGGACGAATGAGGGGTCCCCTTTTGGATACCATCATCCAGATATTGTTTATTGAATAAATTTCCGACCAAACATTCAAACCAAACGATGGCTCTTGGATGAAAATCAACTCTCAACCATATAATTTGGAAATATAGTAAAAGTAGAAAGGCTTACTTGACGATATTTCGGAGAAATCACGAAGAATATAGCACTCTGAAAAAACTTGACCCAACAAACACGAGTGTAGGTGTTTTAAAGGGCCAGTGACGGCTTCTCACTGGCATCACAGGACCACCGGGGGCCCATTGAAACGCCAGTAAGCATTGTTAGTAGGGGAGTTTTCGTCAAAACACGTTATGGTGAACTGACGAGCAACAGCTGATGCGGGTGACTTGTGCGCTCCATCACAAGGTGGTAGTAGTCCGAACTACTATTCCCACATGATACCGACAGAGTTTTGATACACCCTGGTGAAAATCCAAAAGTGGAGACAGCGGATATTAAAACAAATGGAACGTGAAAATGTTCCAATTCCCTCCTAAATAACGCTTCGATGACTTGTCGTTGCGCTTAGATGACTCTTCGCTTGCGTTTTCGTTACGCTTTCGTTCCCTGGTAGAAAGACCGGATGAAATCCGGATAATGATCCGAATAAAAACCGGATGGTGACCCGGATAAAACCGGTATGACAATCCGGATCAAACCCGTGAGGAACTTCTGAAATTCCATCCGAGTGTATCCGGGTGTGTATATGGATTTTGCGGTGATCCTTTATCCGGTTCCATCCGGATCCTATCCGGGTTTTATAGAACAGATATTTTCCGAAATCCGAAATGAAACTCGAACAAACAGCCGAATGAATTCTATCCAAAGTTCATGGGGGATTTCCGAAAATATCCAGTACTGAAATCCGGATAGGATCCGAATAGAACCGGATTAAGGATCACCGCAAAATCCGTATACGCACCCGGATACACCCGGATGAAGACCCGAGAATCCTATCCGGGTCCAGTACGGGTTCCTATCCGGCTTTGTTACCAGGGTTGCACTTCAACGCTCCATTCTCACCAGGGCATACATGGGAGAAACTACTGGGGGTCCGCTTTTGGTCACTTTCAGTGCGACTGTTGTTTCAGTATTGCTACATCAGTTTTTGTTTTGTTATTGGAAAATTGTTTGATCTCAGGTATCATAGCTTGATGTATTCAAACATCTTCACAGCATCATAACAACAACATTTAAGTTTGCCACATGTTGCTGCGCATTTGGCGACGCAACCTCCTCGCAACTCCCCAACAACAGTTGCTCAGTATTGTTGGGAAGTTGTCGCCAATTTTCCTGGCACTTTGCTGTCTAGGACTACACTGTTTGCATAATTTGGAAATTTTTATTCAAAGACATAACATGATTCTACAGTTCATCTGTTATCAATGTTCACTGGATAGCCTCTTTGTGCTCGCTAGATGCAGTGATGTCAGGAAAAACAATGCAGACCGAAAAATCAGTCTCTCCACTGTAAACAATTTGAAAGTTTTGTATGCGTGTGAATCAGAGAGACTTTCAATCAGTGCCATCTTTTCTGGCATTACTGACTAGATGGTATATTTTCGACAACAAAGTAACTTTTATAATTTTTATATTTTTATTTTTAGTATTTAGATATTGACGAAAGATTGATTGAATGACCTAGCCTCATTTTCTCCGTGGATAAGACTGAACTCTCCAATAACAAGTCGATTACTAGATGATATATCCAATGCAACGCGATATTATTCATCGCCAGAACTAAATGAATCGAGAGAAATAATTAATCATGGACGTTAATTGGTCAACGAAAGTGATCACTTGTCACGATTTGAATGTTTTGCAACCTCCTCTTCCTCCAAAATCCCCTCTGTGACTGTCAAGTAATGATCAGCCGATAATTGGGAGAAGGAGCCCGAGAAAAAAACATTAAATCTACTGAGATCTAGGTAGATCTTTTGAGATTTATGTAGATCTCTTCAGATCTAAATTTTTTCAAAAAAAAGATCTACGGAGATCCACAGAGATTTTCAGAAATCTTTTTAATTTTTTCTACATTTTTTGGATTCCTTTGCGAAATTTGAATCTTTGGGAGTGAGTGGATATCAGAAAGCTCCAAAGACTATTGCCTTCGTTCAGATGTTCAGATTTAAAGTAGATATGAACAGATTCTTTGAAATTTTTGCCAAAATTTAAATCTGATGAGATCCACTTAGATCTCATTGGATCTAATCTTTTTTCCTCGGGAGCATAACCGCACATTTCTAATAATCATAATCGTCTGGCTCGTGATGATCAAATAATTCGATATATATTTTCATTATTTGACAATGTCATCTATTCTTGCTGGAAATGCAAGGCAGATCCGGACAAAAAATATTTGTCAGGCTTTGAAACAGGCGTGTTCCAGAAAATCTGATCCAACACTGCCAGAATTCCACCTTTTCGGTTTTTTCCGAAATCGCCAGTTTGGAATATCTTACACGGAGAGAATTAAATCCTAATGTTTCCGATTTTACATAGGACTGAATTCAAAAATTAATTGCTATTTTCATACTGCAGTATTTTGTATCATGTGAACAGAGGTGTAGAAACCGATGGGTGTCCTAGTGTCATGAACAATGAAACATATTGATTAGTATGATGAAAAAATCTACTCGTGAATGGAATTAAATCGTAATGTTTACGATGTTACATAATAAACTTCACATGAGAATCTGGAAAAATTTGGCGTATGTTTCAAAGAATATTGAAATAAATTTATAAATATACGTCAATAAATTACATCTCCAATGAGTTTGTCTTAAATATAAATCAGAATATTTCACTAATTTCTAATGATTGTAAAATGAAACGCAACAAAGATTTTGTTATTTCAAAGTTAGGATTTTTATCATTTCTGTTCTTAGTTCATGTGCATGATGCGAAAAAGTCAATTTGTATTCAGAGTGTGATTAATCTAACAATAAATGTGGAACAGTTATTTAATGTGCTCAATCGTAATTCTTTCTCAAACCACCTTTTTTTAGGAATATACCGGTGTATCGTCGTTTCGTGAATATTTTGCGAGTTCATTTGTCTCAAACATTTTTCGATCATACACACTGATGTGTTAATTGTGCCGCATGAAGTTGATATTGCAACATCGTACTTATTACGATGTACATCCCATCCACTACATTTTTACAGGGCTTTCCACAACTACGCATCTTTAGATCAATTGTCATATGTAAATTGTGGTCGTTATGAATACGATATAGCCTGAAATTTGTTACAGAATATAGTTATCATGATGTTGGATTCGATACTATGTAACATTCTGATCATTATGATTTACGTGGAGGTTATTAAGATTTAATCGATCAAAGATTGATACAAAAAACGGTCTCCAATGCTATGCTGAAAAAATGCAGCTTATTTCGATGTTTACATAGCAGTGAGTGTTATTTAATTCTCTCTGTGTATCAAAACCTGACAAAATTTGGTCTGTCAGTTTTTGACAGGATATTCCGGGTTTAGTGATTCCGAACAGATCCAGCTAGAAATTTTGTCAGGTTTCAACCGGATTTCCTGGGACAAAGACCGTTCAAAGTCTGAGTATTTTGTATCCGAATTCGCCTGGCATTTTCAGCAGGGAAAACCAGAATAATGCAGACAGTCATGAGCCTCATTTTATTATGGACGTATGGTAGCATCTCGCCCATGACGAGATGATTACTAGGCAATGTTTTTCTCGTGATACAGTGACATCTATAACTACGCTGGGCATTCCAGTGGTTGAAGAGTGCTTGTATGACGAATAATGTGCAGGAATAGTAGCTAGTGTTGAATCATTGATTATAAAGAATAATTGAGCTAGCTATGACAAGATGAAACATGTCGTGAAAAGGAGAAGTGATCTGATAGGACACGCATTAAGGCATGATAGTTTATTGAAAACAATATTGGAGGGAAAAATGAATGGTAAAACTCGCAAAGGTAGACCTAGATCAAGTTATATGAAGCAAATTATACAAGATAAGGGTTGTCGCAGATATGTAGAAATCAAGCGTTTAGCGAATAATAGACAGGGTTGGAGGATTCCATCAAACCAGTCATGAGACTGATTACTTCATGATGATGATGATGACAAGATAGTCACTAGTACATAACTCAAATAGGCTAGTTCAACTTCTACTCAGGAATGTCCATAGCTACATAATTATTGAACCTGAGTCAAAATAACCCTGCCTCAAGAATCTGATTGGAGCGATTGATTCTCATTGATTACGATGCAGAATCAATTTTTGATGGGTTTGAATCGGTTTCCTGCATCGGAATCACGGTCGTATATACAGGTCTGGAAACTCCGGTGGTGGTGGTGACTCGCTTATGGAAGATATTTTTAATTACATTTTCGGCCATAAGATGTCGCGTTTAGTACAGGGGTAATGCGCGATCATAATCTGTATCATAAAATTCAGTCCTATTCGACGAAAAATGTCAAGAGTGCTTCAATAATAGGTCTAATTGACACACTCCTTCAACTTGCTTGAATTTAATAGCTACCCTGGCGAAAAAATTTCTCATAATTTCTTATATTTTTTCATCATTTTTTTTCATAATTTTCTCATAAAATTCCATAATTTCTCAAGGATTTGGAACATCATTATGAGATATAATGTTTTCATAATTTTCCATAATTTTCTCATAAAATTTTCATATTTTCTCATAATTTTTGCATAAAATTCTATAATTTCTGAAGGAGTTTGAACACTCTCTTAAGAAATGCTTTTCTCATAATTTTTCATATTTTTTCATAAATTCTCATAAATTTTGAATAAAACCTCACCATTTTTCGAAAGAAGAGGTGCTGTTATAAGTAAAACAATCCTCTTTTAAAATTTCCAAATCTTTTATAATCTCTCCAAAACATATGTTCCCTAGTAACACACAATCTTCGTCAAACGTTCTGAGAATGTTTACAGGACGTTTAAATATTCTAGGAACGTTTGGAGAATATTTTACGCACATTGGTGTTACTTGGGTTCATAAAGTCACATAAGATTTATGTAAGATTTATATAAGAAATATGAAAAAATACTGAAACATGAGAAATTATGTGAAACTTTTTCGCCAGGGTAATCATTTCTTACTCGCATAGAAAATTTTATAATCTCTTCATTAAAGCCAATTCAAGGCATGAAATAAGCTCTTGTGTTTCTTTTAGAAACGCTCTGTTGAAAAGAATTATTCATATCCCCTATCAAAATAATGGTCAAGGATATTGAAATTCAAATTGTTTACACCAAATTGAGACTTATGTAAACTTCAAATCGGGAATAAACTTCTTCCAGTACAGATATACTCATATCACGGAAAACATCTAAATTATTCAATTAAATGTCATTCAAGGCATACCTACACAGCACTCGTTGTCTCAAACAACTCAAGAAATAATTCACTATAAAGAATACTAACTCAAACCATCATATGTGAAGAATAAAGTGATGATGGATAATAAATAATCTATTAATTTAACTTGAGAAATGATGATTTTAAGCAATTCCTTTGAGCGTCGTAAAATAAACGGGTGCGAACGAACTCGGAAATCGAGGACATCAGTAACCTAGTAATTGACTTTATTACTGAATTTAGCAATAAATACAATAACAAAAGCATTGACGAGGTCATCCGAGGTTATGATCACGCATTACCCCTATGCTATACGCGACATCTTGAGGTCGGGAATGTAATTAAAAATGCCTTCCGTAAGCGAGCCACCCCCACCACCGGAGTTTCCAGACCTGTATATACGACCGTGATCGGAATCAATAAGAACCAATCGGTTCAATGAGATTCTTCATCGGGGAACTTCATAGCAAATTATCCTACAACACACAGTGGTTCAAATGCTCAAAAAAAGAGGCAAAGGAGTTTCCTGAATAGCTAGATACGAATCCGCTGTTGAAGTTTTGATACCATGTTTATATACGCTTGGAAAAATATTCAGACAATATTATCAATACCACAGTTTTGTTACTATCGTTAAAATATTTGGTTATGACAACCGAAATTGTGAACCGAACAAAACGTTTGGTCTTTTTTAGTGAAGAATTCTGTTGATCCTAGATCAACAAAAGCTGTCAGTTGAAACGACGAAAATTTTGAAGTCACTGACTACAAAACGTTTTTTTCAATATTATATTAATGTATGTGCTCCAATCGATATACGCATGATTCCCTGACTTTTTGAACATCAAAATTCAATTTGAACAGATTTCATGATGTTGATAAGTTACTTCGTATGGAATTTATAAACCAAAAACCGAGCAGTGTACACTTTTGTTTTATTTATTTCGCACAGAAATGTGTTTTTCGATTAACTTTTCCATCCCTCTATGTGTGAAAATACAGTGAATGCATCAAATAAAATCGATGATTCTCAAGCCCGAATTTGAAATTTTGGAGCCTGGAGCTACGATATCATCGAGTGCTTTTCAACCGAGTTACAACTTGACTCGCAATGTCGTCAAGTTAACAGATTTCCACTTTTGAAAACCTTTATATTGCTGTTTTGCAGTTGTCTAGCATCTTTCGAGGCACTAGCAGTGAAACTAGTCACTGAAAAGGGCCTTGACATTAACTGTCATTTTGCCAGGGTAACCTCATTATTCGAGAATAACTTCCCACTCCAACGAGTAAATGGAATAATGCTACAACTTTCGTTCATCTAATCTCCCTCATCAAACTCATACTATCCCTTTGAAGTGGAAGATTTAAAAACTCAAATCTCATGCGAAATCAACAGAGTGATAGATGAATAAAATGGGAAAAGAAGAAAGGTTCTTTGAATTGAATCAATTCCCTGGATTGAATAGGAGAGTCAAGGTATTTTCGAAAAGCGGTATTTCCCCCGTATCGCGGTTGGAATGTTTCATCAAATATTTAAGTGGCATCGTGCCGCTATCAGATACCCTTCAAAATTCATGTCGATCGCTGGTTGAGGGGATGGATAACAAATTCAAACCAGTGGTGGTCAAAACGATAGTGAGGAGTTCTACGGCTTTTTTTCGATACAAATATTTCATCGAGAACCAATGAAAATTTTCTTAATGAAAAAAGAAAAGGGGAAACATCGTGGTAAAGGTAAATCTCTTGTGCGTGGATCGAAAAAAGGAGGTAGAAATTTTGTCGAAGCGCCATACGTTACAGTAATGGTGACTCTAAGTAGGAATTATATATTCGACGCACTCTCTTTGCGTAACATCACGTCACTCCCAACATAATAACATATTTCAGTGGAAAAGATTCAACTTGTGTATGGTGCTCTTCTGGTATTACGTGATTTGGAGAACAGATATCAGTTATACACATCTAAAAATATCGATGAAATATCACTGAAAAATTATTTATGAGTATTTTGCGAGGAACGAATTAATAATATGTTGGCGTGCGGGTGTGGGTGTATATCTCTTTCAAGGAGAAAAAATGAGGATACGTTTTGATTCTCCGATGTTCGTTCGATGAATAAATAAGTGTTTTCCATCGAAATTCTGTCTGAACTTTATTGGTTCTAGGAGAGGCTTCCATTCCTCGACAATTGCCTCAACAATTAGAATATGAATAAGGATATGTAGATGCTGAGAACTTAGTATGAGTTGTTGAACACGCATCCGCAGACAATCAGCATATCTATAATTTCAACAATTGACAATTCTTCTCGTCACCATGGTGGCTGTCCATTTATAAAAATTCTCTTGCACAGTTTGCGAGAAGATTAATTATACCCATGTAAAAATTTAGTGATTCCACCAATGTTGACCACGAGCTATGGCTTGGGCCAAGCCTGGCAGCCAAGCGTAGGGGATTCACATTGGGCCAACGTTGATTGACGATGGAGTGTTGAAACAGTGTTGGCGCAAGTTTGTGTTGAATCAACATTGGTTTTATGGCAAAAGTTTTGTATGGACCAATCGTTGCCCCAGGTGTCGAAATTGAAGCTCGTTAATTGCTGAAACGATGTTATCATTTCAGTCCTTAGTCAGACTTTCTCTTAAGGCTCCACCAATGCTCATGAGAGTTGGGTCAGCCTTTCACCACTGGTAAATTTTTAAATGGGTATTAATTATATTATTCATTTAATTACTCACACCTGAAACAAAGTAATCTGGAAATGAAAGGAAAAATCGCAAGGTGCACTCAGAGTTGATGTTGAAGACGATATATAAAATTCTCAAATTAACAAATTTTGGTGTTGGTTTAATACATTTTTTGTGTCAATATTCAACATAAATTGCGAGTGGACCTCCTGGGACACACACGTGTGTTGAAACAACACAAAATTTCTCACTGTGTATGCCGAGGAGAAATTTGTCTAGTAAAATAATCCAAATAATTCACTTATGAATTGCTAATTAGACTAGCAAGTCGAACTCAATCTATTTGAATCGCTAGTTTTCCGAATGGTTCGGTGTTACAGCGAGAGAATCATTGGAGGAATTTCTACTAGAAATTATACAAATATTAATGTGCTGCGACTTCGAAACTGCGGCTGAAAATGCGCCCAAGTACAACCTTCAGTTACACTAGCTGTATTTTCACTATCACAACGATTCTCATAACTACTTCAATGAACAATATGGTTACTGTAACTTTAAAAATGTACAGAGACTCGTTTTTAGCTGAAATTTTTTTCTCAGTGTATCTTGGTATCTTTCAATCTACCCTCGACACTCCATACTCTTTGGGCTCTGATTATTCTGTGCAAAATATACGTTTGGCATCTAGGAAATCAATCTCTACTCATCGATCAATTTCGAATGTGTCACTTAGTGATCCCATTTTTATACTGACTTTTAGAGGCGTTCAAGCGCTCCACTATGTCTCACTATGCCATTCTTTGGTATCTAGGTTCCAATTATCTTCTGCCAGAGGGGAGGTGTTGCATCGAGGACCTGGATTACGACCCAAGGATCAATTTCGGATGTATTTCGGTCCAGAATGGGCAGATCATAATACATTTCTATTCATGAATACTTCTTTCAATAAGTATTTTCTTTATCAAGAAGAAATTAACCAATTCTGCATGTGGATATTGGTTGAGTAAACTTTCAGTAGATTGTTTGGTGATCAACACTCACTATAGCACAATCAATTCTGAAGGAAAAGTGAAAATACTTAGGTGGAAAGTGTTGATGAGTGAAAATGCATTCAGACCTTCGCATCCCCGATTTCGGTATCTCTTGGCGATCTGACTTTTCTCACTGAGCTCTATAGGCGTCCAAACTCACCACCAAGTCCAAGGATGGGCTTTAACACCTCCGGAAAGGTAGTGGAACTCATTCGGCGGTGCCAGGCTCTTTAATATGAGTATGAAGATGACACTGCTTCGAGGATATTGAAGAGGAAAAATTCCGGCAAAAGAGAAGGAAGATCCCGGATAGGAATCAACAAATGGCCCTCGTTTGGCTCGAGCTTGGCCCAATTTTGACTCGTAACAAAAATGGTCCAAACAGAGCTTGGAATAATAACCTCATGTCAGGCTTGGTACCCAATATTGAGCCAAAAAACAATACTAAGCATGGCCCAGGGTATCATGATACATGTGTTATGAGTTTTTTGAAGCTTGGCTTATACGACCAAACCGGACCTGGCCCAAGTTGTGTATATCAACTTTTGACAGGCTTCAACTTGGTTCTTCACACTCCTTAGAGGAGAACGATACATCATTCTTCCTGTCATTCCATTTGTGCCATGGAGAATCATTATTCATCTGAAAAATAATTCATATTGATAATTCAACTCTGAGATAATTATAAGGATGAAGATGCGGTAGAGGTTCTCGAATAACAAATGGTTCCATATTGGGCCGATATTGGGTCGCCATGCTTGGCAGCTCCATATTTTGCCAAGCTCACACCAGTTGTCATATTGTGATTCCCTTTGAAACCTGGTGTCCGTTCTGAAATAACCAACGATTGCATATTGAACCAATATTAGTTCGTAATGCTCGGCAGCCCAATATTTTGCCGAGCTCGGGCCACTTGTCAGTATTGGCATTCTTTACCTGGGATCCTAAATATCACCTCATTTCGGAATACAGTTACAAGACAATGGGAAGGCTGAACTCCAATAAATCTTTTGAGCAAGCTGCAGCCAGCCTCGATTGGAATTTTAACAGCGTATAGCATCATTTTGATCATATTCAGGAATGTTTCTTAATGGGAGAGATTTCATCTAATCACAAATGAACAGTTGTCTGAATATTCTTGTAAATAATACAGAAGAAGATGCTTCAATGCTAAAACGATTATTTTTTTACAAATCAAGATCGAAAAAAATACTACTTCTCAATGAGTTCCGAATTTGATGACGAAAGACAGGAATGAATTTTCAGTAATACGTTTTGATCAGTGCAGAATGAGAGATCTAATCAACCTTTGTTAAACCTAAGTTGCCCACTCCCCTAGTAAAACATCTTTGAAACCCGAAACTATCCAAAGTCGACATTCAAGGCTTGTAATGTCTTATATAAGATATACAGATCCAACCAAAGACTACAAAGTCTGCCAATAAGGAAACGTATTCGAGTAAGAGTGTGTCCGGTAACTCGGTGATCTCCAACTATCCCATAGGATTACCAACTATTCTCGAAGACCGTGGGACCCATCGAGGATTAGAGCCAGTGGATCTCATGAGCTGAATCTCTACTTCTTCCTTCCTCCCTCCCCCCCATATCTCTCTCTCTCTTTCGATTTTCTAGTTTCATCTCAACCAGCATCCGTTGTGTAGTCTTTGCCTTCTGTTCTTGATCAACGAACCAACCACCCACCCATTGCCACCACCAACAAGCCAATATCAATTATAAGAGAAGACAAGAGCCTCGCAATCACGTCCGACCAGACCTTAACGGATGAAAGGATCTTCACAATGACTCGAGAGCTACGTTGTTGCTGCTGCCGCTGCTTCTTCTTTTTCTCCTCTTCCTTGTAGAATCTTCACAGTTTTCAGATAAGAAATATTTCAATTAAACAAACTTGGTGAAATTTTTTCCTCTCGTCCTTGAAATATCCTCAAGATTCTATTCGTTTTTTTTTCGTAAGATCGCTTTGACGGATAGCGGAATGGAAATATCTTTCATATTTGACTTTTTCGAACTTTTACGAAGCACCCCAATAAGATGTTGTCCACAACCGCTTTGTCTACAATCTTCCCTTTCACGCCATATAACTCTACTATTATGGAATATTTATTTCTCTTCATGCTTTTCTTTTTCCATGAAATAGGACTCGATTTGTGGTTCGAGATTTGAGCCCGGAATGGAACAAGAGTGGAGAAAATAGAAGAAACTCTTGATTCTCGACTGTTATCGTTTGATTAAGGATCAAGTTCGTTGGATTTGACGCACCAAGAAGGAATTATCCTTGATCCTCGACACGTGCGAGATAACGGTGTTTGGATTTTTCCAACATATTGTTGATGTGTCTACAAAGAGAGAGCGAAGAAGCGAGGAGGAACCGATTCCCTGGTCGAACGACAATAATTTCTTTGTCTTATCGATAATGGAATCGTAATAAGTAACATAATTCATCTTAGATCAATGAGAGACCCTGTAGTTCAGAATTTCTGAAATAGATCCACGAATGGATGGGTGAATTTTTCATTTGTCGATAAGATCTTCCTCTGCATTCTCTCGTAAATGTCATCGATGAATTAGATGGTGAAGGAAGACTTGGGAAAAGGGATGAAGGAAGAACAACTTGGATTGCATATAAACCGAATGTCGACACGTTATGGCACATGGTGTTTACACTGTGTATCGAGGATGTATCGAGTTGCACGAGGATTGTGGATGACAGGAAATATTTGGAACCAGACTAAACTATGAAAATTGATGGGGAGGTGAAGGGAATGAGGCATACAGTCTTCGACGTGGTATCCCGAATCGAAAAATAAATCTGTAATTCAGCTTGCTCATGCAATCTATTAACCTCATTTCGTTTTTGAATTGATACTATGATTTTCAATTATCTATTATTCAATTATCTTCAGTTATTTGAAAAATGATAAAATCAAATCAAGAATAATTTGAATAATATTGATACAACTAAATTTCAAGTCTTGAATACCGAATTCAGATTACCCATGCGTGCATGGACCAAGCCTGGCACTAGACCTGTCGTGGCTTGTCTTGAACAATCCAACAAACTGGACCCAAGCTTGGGGATGATAAGATCAGGACAAGCTCGGGGCAATGGTGTTGTCAGGCTTGATCTAGTTGATTCGACGAGCACCAACCAAGACTTTTTTCATTACAGATACTGAGGAGAAGAGTAAAAAATCCTAAAAGATCCCGTGTGCACAGTAAGGGTTGAGGGGAATTATGGAACGGAAATACAATAGTGAACATTTCGTAAAAAATTCTCGCAGTTCTAAAATTCTTGTTTTTTTATCGATTTGTTATAGGATTTGTAATTTTGAGACAGTTGAGAAGATAAAAAATTTCCAGGAAGGAAAACATTCAGGTTTTAGATGTATCATGCGAAAACAGATACTTTCAAAGGCAATCGAGAATTTCCGATCCTTTTTTGAATTCAGTTCAAAGGTAACCGGAGAATCAGTCCAATCATGGATTGCGGAAGAAGGATTGAAGTTCGAGAATGTTACAGTAGATATTTTTTAAAGCTAGGCTATAATATTTAATAGTAGCTATAAACACGAGGATTTTTTATCAGTGTATGACAAAAGCGAAGAATTCGAAGCCCATCGTCGTAGGTAAAATTCGGTCATTTCCAAAAGTTGGGAGATCAGTGCTTCGGTTTGACGAGCAAGTTGAATGTATAATATTATTCGCACCGGAAAGAGCGCAATCGACATGAATATTTTCCAACAATGAGGGAATAGCGATATAGGGAAATAGAAATATCAAAGTTATGAGTAAATATACAGTTTTATAAATTCTTATTCCTATGATTAGCCATCTCACTCAAATTTCATCAGCTAATACTATAACAATCAAATCAATTTGATAGGAAAACATACAGAATTACATGCGAGAGAGGGGACAAAATATAGGAACACGATGAGGATGAAAAAGAAGAGCATATGGTTTGATGTTTTTGCCCTTCTGTCTCAGTCGAAGATACCGATAAAAGCAATCTTAACTAATCCGCACGCCCACACTGAACGACGTATCATACATACTTGTCCGTGTACGTATGCACACCGTTACTCGTACACGGGATGCGCCCATAAATATTTTACGCGAATACGCACTTTTTACGGATTTTGTCGGGTTGTGTGATTTCTATACGCGATACGCGTGTACCTATACGTGCATACGCTTCTCATGGGATATGCGATAGAAAGCGATGGATAGTGAGAAAAGAGGGGAGAGGACGGTCTCTTTTTCTATTACGCTGTGATTTTTTATTGACGAAGTGGACAGTGTATTTTGGGGTTGCCCTCCTCTCCGCGATAGAAGGGTCCAAGGGACATCTATTACTTTGTTACTCGCTGTTTTTCCTCCCTTGGCACTTACCTACACGTGAACGGACGAATATATATACATATATGTACATATCCGAGGTAACTTAGGATATCCGTGACTGACCCTAAGCGTAGAAGGAAAAGAGAAGAAACGAGCGCGCCAGCTCCCCCGAGCGAGGGTGAAAACTTGCAAGGAGGAGAAAAAAGAACGGGTCAGTTTTGTCCCAAGTGTGCAATGCTCGGGGCTATAGATCACACAATATCAGTTGTCAGGTCGAGCCTCGAATCGGGTATCGAATTGTATGGAAGGACTGAAAAGAAAGAACTACAATATCATAGAATGAGAAAGATGGATCAGAGAACACGGACTGGACACTGACTGTCCCCGAAGTGCGAATGATGACCCCCAAGGGATATTCCTTCTCCATGCAAAAACCTTCCGAGTTTTTTTTCATTTATTTATTTCATCCCACTCTTTCCACTTCTCCCTTATTTTTACAACTTTTGTTTTTGTATAGGTATTTCCTATTTCAATCGTTGCCAGAGAGGACACATTTCGTTCGTGATTTGTATATACTTCTTTATACAAAAAAATTCATGAAAATGTTTCCGACGTCGGAATTTATCTGACCGTGGGTCGATGGTTTTTCATCAAAGCATCGTGTTTTACAGTCAATTGGAAACCCTAACGACTCCTACCGCATCCCACAACGCATTTCAGAAACATCATAATACTTGAATCGTGTTCGCTTTGCTTCCGTTTCGGAATACTTGCGTGATTGTAGAATGTTCATCTGCGTATGGATACGAGGGGGAGGGGTGGCTTCTAAAAAATAATAAAATTGATAGAAAGTTTCTTTGGATGGAAATGAAAATGAATAACCGAAGAGTCATAAACGTGAATTGAAATTTTCCAACGAGTCATTGAATGTTGAAAATCGACTCGAGAGAATTCCCAATACAAATTGACGACATTCTTCCATCCCCAAAACAAACAAAATATACATCTCTCAATTTTACTCACAATCTCTACCCGTCCATAATTCACCCTTTCTTTCACGATAGATCGCATCATTGGATCTCCGTTCCTTTCCAGTTCCTTTCATACATAATAATAAAGCATAATATACATTCGGAACGAGGGCGAAGCGGAGAAATAAGAAAATGAAACAAAATAGTGTCCCGTGGAAAATGCGAAGCAAATCAGACAATTTCACGGCGGATAATCTGGCGTCTATGTGTTGCAAATGCATGTGAAGTACGTACACATACTCTTGCACAATACCAACTCAAGAATCATTTGTCGCAGGGTCGGGAATTGAGAACTCTGTCGCGGTACCTCAAAACTCCACAACAATTCTTCTAACATTTTAGAGGGACGAAGAGAGGATGGAGAGAGACAAAGAAAAAGAGAGAAGGCAAGACGTTGGCGCCAAGAGCGCAAGAAAGATACCAACGTAGACGATTCCATGAAGCGTTATGATTTGTGCTCGCTTCAAAGACGACAAACGACAGTCCGATGTCATTTCACGCTAAATTTCATTCTGTTACCAACCTTTCTCTTTAATTCCCTTCGATTATTATTCAGGAGGAGGAATAGTAGGTTATTTATGAATAGAATTGATAAGGTGAAACTCATGAAAATAACTCGATAACTCATGGAAATATTTTTTGATGCGATTCTCTTGGTATTCATTTACGAAAACACGTGTTTCGAATTGGGGCAGATTTTTGGTAATTTATCAAACATGTTGAGACGTCCCTACTTCCGATGCATGGAATTTGTATGGTTGATTCGATTTTGTTTTGTTATAAAACATTTCATAAGTTTCACTATTTTCCATCACTTCCCGTGTGAGAATTAATTCTTGGCGGCAACTCGGGCCAAACTAGGCGTCCTCGTTTCATTTCAGGCCCTGTTTTGGTCACCCTTATAGGGCCCGGACAGTATTATCACGCACTCATCTTCAGGGCCTGCATAGTATTCCCAACTTGGGCCTATGCACTGAGAGAAGGAGTCTATTCAAATATTCGACAGCTAGGAAATTTAGTAACTGTAAAGAAAACTTTAGTTGTGCGAGCTAAATTTTTTATTCCCATTGAATCAACCATTCTATTCATGTTTCAGACAGCTAGCCTTTCATTTACCCCAACTAGGGTCTAGCTGGCGTAAATAAAAATCTAGCTACCGCAACTAACATTTAGTTGTCCCAACTAGGTACCTTTCTCTCAGTGTGTAGGACACCCATGATGAAACTAATGAAGACGATCCCTGGTAAAAATTCCCGCTAGTAAATCATGAGGCACTAATCAGTTCATCCTTTTTACTGGTGAGGCAGTAATCGAGAAAACTTACAAGTAACTGGTGAGGGATGTAACACTCGCACCAACAAGAGACTAATCAGGGAAATCAAGCACGCACTGACGAGTAACTGATCATGCACTTACCAGCACCTTCTATGGCGTTTATCAGTAACTGATGAGGCACTGATCAGTACCTCACGCGGTGGTTATTAGTAACTGATGAGGTGCTGAGCAGTGTCTTTGTTACGAGAGAAAAATTTCCAGAAACAATAAAATATTTTGTGGGGAGGTGGGAACGAATTTTTTTTCTAATCATAAGCATTTCTTATGAATTTCTTTCATCCATATTGAATCATACGTCAGATCAGCACTGATTTCTTTAGATAGAAACACGACACACGAGTGTTTCTTGGCAAAAACTTCTTGATTTGATCTGAGAAAAAGATTAAGAAAAAGTCCAGAAAAACTTGTCTCAGAAAACTTCTAGAAAAAGAAAAATAGAACAATTTTTCAAACGGGCTAATATATTCGATAATAAGCGTGAATAATATTTTATTCTTTGAAGGTTGAGGAGTTCATCTTTCTGCATTTCGTGTATACCCACAGTGAAAAAGTTGTAGTGATCGAAGACAGTTTCACCCTATCATGATTAAGTAGTTCAACTTATCAAATATTGATAAGTAACTCATCAGTTTCACCCAACCAACACCAATTGGATTAAACTTATCAGTTACTAACTAGCGCCTCATCTGGTTTTTCTGATTAGTTTTTCCTCTTCAGTGTCTCATCGGTCATAGGGAAGAACTTGTGACATTTCTAACAGGGATAAAACTAGGACCTTCGAAGAGATAATAAATTGTTGCGAATATCATCAAATTGAATAAATATTGCATGGAGGAAACTTCCTCGATTGAAAATTGCGCTATCCAAGGCCCTATCTGAACCCAGAGCACTTCGACTTGAGTCCAGACAGGACCTGGAATGAGCCGATTCCAATTTCTATTCGGGTATTCCACCCAACATCACTTTGTTCATACATTACCAGACTGTGTCAAAAAACAGAACAGCCTCATTCAGTCTTGGAATTAACCATACAGTGATGTTTTTTCCGATTTTTGGACATACACCGCAAAAAGTCGAAATTACCAATTCGATTTCAGTGAATTTGCTTTTTAAAGTAGGTTTATATTGGACAAAGGAATTAATATGAGGGCAAGGCCCTATGCAAGCTGTAGTTGGATGCATTCAGATTTTCAAAACGGTGAAAACGTTGGAAATACAGCTTGGCCCTACATGGGTTGTATACAAGTATGCTTAAATCAAGATCTTCGGGAGAATACGGGAAGCCTTGCAAGGCCCTATTGAGGCTGTAGTTCGGGTGCCTAGATTTTCAAAACCAGAGAAACAATTGGTAATGCAGCGTAGCCCCATATGGGCTCGATATGGGTGTCCCTGACTTAGAGAAATCAGGCTGAATATCAGTAACCCGACTAGGCCCCTCAGTGGCTAAGTTCGGATCCCCAATATCAGCCCATACGGGGCCTATATCCAATACAGGACGCCCGGAAAAATTGCCACACGGGTTCTATTGAGAGAATGGTACCTAAAGCGGCGGCAACTGAACTTTAGTTGTCCCAGCTAAATTCGAGCCAACGTAAATGAAAGACCAGTTGTCTGGAATATGAATAAAGTAATTCATTCTACCACCTCATTTGAGGGGAACCACAAATTTACCTGTGATGAATAAAATTTATTAACCCCTTTTTCTCAGTGTAAGCACAATTATATTTTCTTCAATTGTCATGCTTCTTAACTACATTTACTCAATTCAATTTCCCATAAATCTCAAAAGCATTCGGTTTTGAACTAGTGATATTCGATTCCGATTCGATTTTTTGGAAAAATCGATTATTTTACAAGAAAAATTTAGGTTTCCAATCGACTCTTTGCCAATCGTTTTTCTTAAGAAAAATAACTCCGATCTGGTACCGACCACTAACCGTCGCTAACCACCGGTCACCGACATCAAATCAATATTTGCAACCGATGTTTTTTCAAAATTTGGAACCTTCTTGTGTACATTCGTATGAACTCAGATATTCAGGCACATACGTAATATATAGATCCTGACGCGAAAACTATTATATCGAGTTACATAGAATACATTTCTCCATTAAAAAGAATTCTTTTGAACTTCAATGCATTTTCAAGTCCTTAGTGCGTCGGAGATTAATCGATGCTCATGAATTCATGGTGATATCTAACGAAAAACGTAAGAAAGATTGTCAGCTACTCACGTAGTTCATAATTCCGTCAATAATAATGCTATCTTCTACGAAATTATTTTATTTCATAATATTTTTCGGAATTCAACCGTGCATTGAACAATATAGGATTATGAGTTGTGCAAATCAACAGTGTTATATGATAAAGTTTCTAAAAATCATCAAATCTTTTGTCTAAGTGCACTACATATTTCTTCACCTTGGTTCGGGATCCATTCAGAGTGGGAGACCAACGCTTGCTCATTGAAATGTTGCCGTTGTTGATTAAAAATTGGTGTGAAATTGGTCAACAACGGTCAGCTTAATCATCAAACCAGTACCGGATAAAACATGAAATTACGTCGTTCCAGTACCAACTCGGAATCGGCAGACAACCGTTGCTAGCCAATACCATCTCAATATTGATGCGGTTGTCACCGTCGCCTTGAAACTGGCATTCCATCGTGGGTCATAATCCTGAAATGGCACAATCCCGAAAGATCACAGTCCCGAAAAAAAGTTATAGAATTTAATATAAATCGAGTATTTTATCACTTTTATCCTTAAAAAAGTTTTGTTGATACATATTATGTCTCTTTTCCAGAGCTGGAGATATTTTAACCGATAGAAGGAGCAGGCTTCCACCAAATCAACTTCAATGATTACTGTTTCTCAGTTCATCGTCACTAAAGGATTGGCCATTATGAATTATCAGTCATGACTATAATATCATGATTATGCACTGTAAAAACATCTTAATCTGTTTGCATCTTAATTTCAAATAATGCTCTTTCCATTGTGTCGGTGATTGTTTTTCCGGTTTAATTTGTTTGCATCATAGATTCAGCCATGAGTTGAGCTGAATCTGAGACTTTCTTTTCACAGTGTGGCCATTAAATAAATTATCATCGTTATGATAGATCATTTTATGACAAATTTTATGTTTTGTTATGCTGAAATAAACTATAGATACAATTTCTGAGAATCTCATGACCTAATTATTCATGTTAAAGGGCACTCAAGTATCAGGAGAATCAGGTGAAATGAATCAAAATTGACATTGGACTCTATACTCAGATATAAATTTGGATTCTTTCATGGTTCGTGATGAGGGCGATACGAAGTTTATGAAGAATTTTCAACATTTGGAGGTTGTTGATTTTAAAATACTCTTATCCTATGAAACAGAAAACACTTTTCAAATACATTCGAACAGAAGTATTGAAAATGTATACAAGATTCATATTTGATGTATTGAAAATACATTTGAAATGTACCAAATGCATTCAAAAAACATTTCTGTTTGTCGAAGAAGGATTCAAAATACTTTTCCGATTGAGAAATGCATTTCAGAAGCTTTTCCTGTTATATGAGATACCTATCAGAAATCAGTGAACCTAAGACACAGATTTAGAGTTCAATCCTAGTGGGAGATTTTGTTACTCCGCCACAAAGGTAGTAGCATTCTTCATATCGACAGATGTCACTTCGGAGTTTTAATTGAAGACACTCGAAATTGATGTAGAATGGGGCTCGGGTGAATTCCACCGCAGTATGGTGAACCAGGCTTAACTAAAAGTCCAAACTATGGGATTTTTACTATCATTTCTCAAGTAATTTCCGGTAAAGTACGAAAAATTCCTAACGCATGTATATCTTAATTACTCCCGAACATTTATGTGAAGTTTCCCATAGACATTTTTTTCAGTGTATATATAGTCCAAATATAATTATGTATAACTTATGCATAAACTGTATTGAATTCTATATAAATGATATACAATTTTGAACATTTTTCCACTCGGGAAATGCTCTTCCCAGTCGTTTGAAAATTGATTCATAGAAATATATAGCAGGTTCTCCCGTAGGAATGTTTTTCCTACACTGTAGAAAATATTCGGGAATTCCCCCATACCTATGTAGAGGAAATTTTCTATACTTGTACGGGAAAAGCGAATTCCCGTACACGTATAAGAATTTTCACATGAGAATATATCAAAATTGTTGTTTTTATGAGATTTTTACTGTTAATTGCTTCACATACATGTACGTAAAATTTCCCATAAAAAGTTTTTACAGTGTATCCTCTTCCATAAACTTACAAAATTTCCATATTATTTTACATGTTTTGAGGAACAAATGGGGAAAAGAATAAAGAAATTTTGTATGGACGAGGAAAACTTCCCTAAAGACTCTACCGTATCAGGGCATAAAATCCAAGAATGTATCGTGCAAAAGCACCAAAAAATTTCAAGCCTTAACCGAGTCATATCAACGAACAAATCCTATGGAGAGAGATTTTGCGAGGTCCCAAGTTGATCAGTGATTGACAAAAGAAATGCTTATGTCTGTCATTCGCAAGGAAACTCTTCATCATCTGGAGAACAGCTATTAGACAACAGCTAGGAAATTCTTCATTCCCCTTGAATAAACCATTGTATCCATATTTCAGACAGCTGGACTTCCATTCACCTGAACTAGAGTCAAAAACTCTGATTCAACTATAAAATAAAATAAAATTTCAAAATAACAGGGAACCGGACGATCCACTTGAACGAAACCAGATGATTTTTTGAATAGATACTTCGAATCTCGCAATATCTCACAACATCTTCGAGTATATGGAATTCAAATAATAGAAATAGTCCAAAGAATGTTCAAAGATGGCCAGAAAAAGGCCCTGAGGCATAAGAATACCTGGTACTCCTGTACATAAAACAGTCACACAAAGACTTTTGTTTTATGTACAGAATTTATGAGGAGACAAATGGAAGAAAAACATGAAAACCCTGCGCGTATGTTTATAGTCGACGTGCGCTTTTCCGCTCCTGTCCATTTTTGCTACGTTTCCACCTATATTTTCACTATTCTTTACTACCGCAACACGTATGAGGGTCATGTCAAAAAGCATTATTCTCCTACAGCGAGAAAAAAAAACGGGGAAAAAAATCATAGAAACAGGGAAAAGGACATAACTTTATTATGAGTATTATTTTTTCTGATATCCTTTACGAAATAAAATAGCACCGAATTCCCAATGTAACACGAAAACTCTTTCCTCTTCTTGAAACCCTGAAACATTGTTTTGTATCGACCGATAGCAAAATAGCGAGTGGTAGCAAGAACACAGGGCAATCACATAAATAAGTCAAGAACGAAATCGGTCCGTCGACAGAAAGGCGATTTCGCATTCACGCAATTCCGGGAGCTTGAAGAGATTCTTTATTCTTTTCTCTCCCTTTCTCCTCCTTTGCATGGGGGAATATCGAAAATACGAAAACGAGGCATCGTTTTTCTCTCTCTCTCTCTCTCTTCCTCTCCCCTGTGTCCGAGATGTAAATAAAAAAAAAACAACCTTCACTCGAATTCCCTTCTCTCCCATCAATGATCTCTCCAACGGGTGAGATGTATTGAATTATCGTTTCTTCTTACTTCTATTCTCTTTATGTGACTTCATAACATAACGGACATTGGAGGGCAGAAATAATCGTTTCACATCCATGCATGGATACTCTTGAGAACTATCATGGCTTTGGATTTCAGAAACAATCGCGATGCCATGTTGACTCCTCTTGATTTCTTTCTTGTCACAAATTAACCTTAGAATAGTATCTCGGTGGAGAAAAATATTCGAAAGTACGATACGATACGATACGATACGATACCTTTGTACGGTCATCGGGGTTACGTATGTACTAACGCGCACCCTGGTTTTATTCCCCCCCCCCCTCCCCCCAACTACCACCATCGCCCCTACCACTGCCGTTACAAGCGGCACCCGGATCCAACGATTACGGGTCGTACTTGCCAGCAAACGACAACAAGAACGACAACAACAACCTATAGAACAGCAGCAACAGCCAACGCGCCCAGCATCTCAAACACGATCTTGTATTCCAGAGCTCGGTTTGAAGCTGAGGTTCTTCTTGCGAGGGAAGCGAGAGAATAGTCATTAACTAAAATGGGCTGATAGTACCTACCATTGCCCCTGGCCCTACAATGGTGGTAGCCAGTACAGCGACCGTTCACGTTTCTCTCCTTCCAGTCTACCTCTTTTTTTCCTTCCTTTCCTTTTCGTCTCTTTCTCTTTCTTCTTATCTAGATTCGATATGAGGAGAATAATGAAATACGGAATACAAAAGAATTCTTTGCGTGTTCTTTTCATGGTTCAACCAATTTGAAAGTTGTGATGCTTCAAATTTCGTAATAAATTATGCGACATAACTGTGGGAAATTTGCAAAAACAAAGAAGCAAGCATACAGAATTTGAATGAAAGTAAATAGCATTATTGCGGTGATTTTTTAATTGTATGGATTATTGCTGCGTTAGTTTGTGCAATTTCAATTTCAAGAATGAGGAAGAGGGCTGATATCGGAATATCACTTCTCCGAGCAAGACTTGCTTCGAATTTATACGAAGTAGGGATTCCGAACAGGGATTCGAGTGAGTTGAATGTTTAATTAGAAGCCAACGAAGTTCCATGCATACATGCATGCATGTGGAATAGTTATGTACCCTATAACACTTTGAAGCTCACAAAACCAGAAACCATTCACAGATTCTAATAAGAGTATAGTAACATTGTTCTTTTTGTTAGGACACAATAGTACAATGAATTATCAAACTATTGATTAGGAAAAAATTATCATAACCCATGCAGGTATTGCCAAGACTGAAAAAAATCCAAGCTTGTCCCAAGGTTGGCACGTGTGTCAGAAACAAATCTCCGTGAAGAACAATTTGCCCAATATTGTTCCATGATTGTCCCGTTGTTCCCAATGGATAGTCAGTCATGGTACATTTGTTAATATTTTTGAAATGGTCAATACATTTGGTACAAGCTTGGCACAAGTGTAAAAATCGAGCATTCGTTGAGAACAATTGTGCCAATATTGCCCACATGAGTGGCACAATGTGTATAAATTTTGACTGCCCTTGTGTGCATAACTATTGGGGCAAGCTTGGGTGAAGACTGTTTACTCTGGGGTAGGCTCGGGTCAGGCCTGGGCCGATAGTTATGCTCACTAGGGATGATATACACGTGAAGACAAACCATCAGGTTTTCGGGTGACTCGGGGGATTTCAATGTTGGATTCCGTACGGGATCAGATCATCATAAGATTTATGTTATGGTATTTCAGTGAGATCTTATCAGTTAAGTTTGAGCATAATTCAACAATAGAATCAAAATTCATTGAAATATCAAAGAACGCAAATTTTCCAATTATCATACAAGCTTGTCCCAGTCTTGTCACATTTTTTCTATCGTTTGAAGATAATTCATGTACGGTATTCCGAGGGAGAAAGTCATGCACCGAAATATAAATCAATTACTTTTTTCATCCATATCTGCGATCAAAGAAGCATTGGTTGATGCTTGGTGAATGAATTGAACCAGGTCTGGCAAAACCACTGGCCCAAGTTTGTCCTGATCTTATCATTCCCAAGCCTGGGCCAAGTTTGGTGCATTGTTCAAGACAAGTCTCGGCAGGTCTTGTACCAGGCTTGGTCCATCATTGGGCCATTGGTCCATACACACATGGGAATCAATAAAATATATATAAAACATTTCCTCTTCGATCTTCATCATATTAACTACCGTGAATTGAGGTTACTTCCCAGATAGCACCAAGACTGCAAAAGCATTCGGAAAGATTTCTCAAGAATTCTTTAGGAATGATTTTACTATCCTTGCTGTAAAATCCTAATCAATGCAGATAAAACTTAATCGATCCTGTTTGGAATTCACATATCAAAGTACATAAACTTTTCGGTTTTATCTGTTTTGATGGGATTTCATGAGGAAAGTTGTTGGTGCCAGATGAAATTCCATCAAAATTCATAAAATCTCATAGATGCTGTTTAAAATACACATATCCAACCTCATGAAAAGTGATGAAATTGAATCTAAACCCATAAAATCAACTTGTGCGGTTTTATGGGAATTGTACATCAGGGATAATGGGTCAGAACTGCAGGAATTATTTTGTTACATGCATTTTCACGCTCCCAAGCGGTACACAAATTCTTCAGATGTGTTATGGAGCTTCTCAGAACCTACAAATCAGACTGTTTTGAATAATCACCCTCTAAGCATGTCCATTGAATACTGTTCGCATTGCAATAACTCCTGGTGCTGCTTAGATTCATTCACATATATTTTGTTTCATGATTCTCCGAAAATAATCTTCCCTATGAAGCAGAAATGATAGGAAACCGATTAGAAGAGTTAAAAACCGCGCAGAAAACGATTCAAAGTTCATGACGTGTGTCACAAAGTAACCCCAGTTTACGGTACGAAAAATTCGTTGCCACCCGAGCTGAAATATATATTCCGGTCTGCTAAACGAACCTGAGGGAAACGTGTTAGAAACCAAGATTAATATTCTAACTCTAGGAGTATTATAGAGAATTGCATGGAGCCCATATGTTGAAAACGGTTTCCTTGACTGTGAATTCGAAATTACTATACGGAAAAAATAAAACGATACTGATTACCCAGGACGGAAGCCATTGATTTAAAAATAAATGGCAAAACAGTTGGATAGTGAGAATTAGCGAGATCCCATACAGCAGAAGAGTCCCCACGAAGAGCTCCCGTTATGACAGTAAACATGAATTCATTATGAATATTTTGAATTCAAATTGAATTCTTGATGAAAAACTCACTGTTCCGAAAGAATTCATGTTGTGAGTTCATGGAGAATTCTCCAGACATTCAACATGTATTCGTTTTGAATTCATTGAATTCATATTGAATTCCTTTTCCCTGACATAACGGGGACTATTCAAAGAACTCATTAAGGAGTCTTCAAGAATTCAAATGGGTTATTTTTGCTGTCTGTGATCACACGGAGAAAAATAATGTCGAAAAATAGTATTATTTTGTCAAATGTCGTGACAATTGCCTGACGGCCTCAGAGGTTTTCTTATCGAGTGTAATAAAACTTATTGCAGTTTTGATATTCTATTCCACATTTGAGGAGTACTTCTCATGAGATGAGACCTAATAGTATCAATTGACTGGAAAATGTTGTAATTTTTATTGTATTATTTTTCTCCGTGCACAATAATGAGTATTAAAATCACGGTCATCCTTCCAAGTCGCAAAACTCCTGTGGTGGGGGACGAGACCCTTACAGCGACTACCCAGATAGGAATTGACAAATGACACACTCTTGGCCCGGCCTTGGCCCAATTTGGACTTATATAGGGCTAAAACCCATCACTAAAACTGGTCGAAACTTGGGATGATAACCTCGTGCCAGCCTTGGTACCCAATATTGAGCCAAAAAACAATACTAAGCATGGCACAAGGTGTCATGATACAGGTATGATGAGTTTTTTGGAACTTGGCTTGTATGACCAAACCGGACCTGGACCAGGTTGTGTACATTAACTTTTGACAAGCATTGGTACAACTCTGAGATCATTACAAGCATGAAGATGCGGTATAAGTTCTCGGATAACAAATGGTTCTCAATTGGCACAGTATTGGTTCATCATGCTTGGCAGCTGAATGTTTTGTCAAGCTTCAGGTACTCGTTGTGATGCATTCCCTATGAAACGTGATATGGATTCTCAAATAACAAATGGTTTTATATTGGGTGGATATTGGTTCGCCATACTTGGTAGCTCCACATTTTGCCAAGCTCACGCCAGTCGTCATATTGGCATTCCTTATGAAACCCCGTGTGCGTTCTGAAATAACCAACGGTTGTAGTATATTTTGCCAATATTTTGCCAAGCTTAGGCCACTGGTCAGTATTGGCATTTTTCACCTGGGTAATGGTAGTTCTTATTATAGCCGGAGTGGAACCGAGGTGGCACGATATAAGAATATCAAGCTGAATCCGTTGCATCAACCTTTACTCCCTCTCGCAACTTCGTTCCCTCCACCTTCTCTCTACGTCGTGACAACGTTCCGTGGGGCGGACACTTCTCTGCACGAAAAGAAGTAATTAGTTGGAAATTACATAACCATTCTTTTTAGTTCCAATTCCTAAATTTTAGCTGCTGCTGCAAAATTTTAACCAATGTTGCTAGGTAATCAACTGTTCTTTGGGTTCTGAAATATTTCACTGGAATAGCTAAAATTTGACTGATAGAGCTAAAAATTTCTTCCCGTGCGAAGATGTTCTTGAAATCTAAATCGTTTATAAAAACAAAACCAAAACTCAAATTCATCAAATCTGAAAGTTCAACAGTGTTTATCTGCTCAAGTTAAATCCTTGTAACAAGACACATCATTCAAGGAATGTAGACTAGGGTGGAGTGAAAAACCCTTTTTTCGAAATTCGACATTCCTGACCTTCAAAAAGTTTCTAATGCGTCTAAACAACATTCTCTCAAAACCGCAACGAGGAATATCAACATCTTGAGGTTCCACACTGCAGTTGGAGTTTTATCATTAGATTCGATCAAATTTCTGTTGGTTTCAAATTCAAATTCCACTCTTATATTTATAAAATCATCAATTCAAACCTGATCTGGTGAAGTATGTTATACATCGTATATTTCTCAGGAGAACACAAACCTTTTAGGTTGAATTTACATCCATTGTACATGAATTCACGTCCATGGAAGGTTCAATGAACCTTCAAATGTTCGGATATTGAATGGACTCTATTAAACCTTCCTTGAACCTCATGTGCTCTTGGGGTTATGTGATATAGAATCGTTCATCGCAGAAATAATGCGGAGTAAAAAAATGTTCATGTTGCATGATTTCATCAACAACCTTCCGTGATTCACCGCGAACTTTTAAGCGTAGGGATTGGCGATTCTTGAGTTCCGGTGTGTTAGCAAGTGCCCGGAATTGTATTAACCCGAAGAACAATCATTTGTGGATCCGAGAATAATTACTAGAAGTTCTGAGCCCTTCTCAAATAGCCACAGACCTTGAGTGATCATATTTTGCCTGTTTGAATTTATGAAATTCCGAACATACCTCACTAGATCAGGATTGAATTAGTGATTTTACAAATGAAAGAGTGGACTTTTATTCTGAAACAAACAGAAATTGGATCGAACCTAATGATAAAACTCCAACTGCAGTGTGGAACCTCACACACAAGATGTTGATATTTCTCGCTGCGGTTTTGAGAGAAAATTGTTTAGACGCAATAGAAACTTCATGAAGGTCAGGAAAGTCGAATTTCGAAAAAAAAAGTTTTCCGTTTCACCCTAATGTACCTACACTGTACACAATAAGAAGTAGAACTCACTTTCAACTTGAACATAGGCTTATTTCAAGATGCAGCCAAAACTAGCCTTATTGCAGCTGAAAGTAAGCATCCATAACAAATGCCGAAATGATGGAAAAGACTGAATTTGAGTCAAGTTTTCAAATAAGATGCAGCCACTTGCAGTCAGATTTCTTACAATGTAAAAAGAAAGTCTTGATCTGTTTGCATCTAAATTTCAGACAATGCTCTTTCCATTGTGTCGGCATCATAGGTTCAGCTATGAAATGAGCTGAATTTGAGACTTCCTTTTTACAGTGTACTGCAAAATTTCAAATCTTCAACAGCTGATCACTCCGTTCTTTGATCACCAATTCGTTTCAATAAACGATTCAAACTCCAACAATATTCTCCGAAATGTCTATGAATAATCTTCGTCTTGTTCGCCTAATGGCTCTAGAGTCTCCACGTTGCTTACACTCGGAGGAACCACGTTTTCCGTGGAGGCCACGGAGGTGTGCTGTACGGATATGTTCTTCTTCATAGCGGGTCGAAATTTAATTCTACTCACTCTCATGGTTGTGGTATTTTTGTTCTCCAACAGTGGATTTTGACTCCCAGAGATTTAGACCGCAGCTAAGTGCCTTACTGTCAGGAAATCGAGGTAGGTTTTCCCAGCGGCGGAGTCAGAAATTGTCTATTTCTCTCCATTTTACATGGAAGGTTCTGAGCGAACAACCCATGGCAACGACCAAGCGTCCATAGCACGGAGTTCATGCTTCAAACGCAAGTCGCGGTGAAAAAAAACGCATGAAGCTTTGGCGTTTGGGGCATGAACTTGGTGCTATAAAGGCTTGGCTGATTGCCATGGGTTATTCGCACAAAACCCTTCATGTGAAAAACCCACGATTTTTTGTTCCGTGTAGAGTGGGTCATGACCCCGTTGTTAGTTGTCCTTTGTTACACGTAGATTGTACACGGAGAAAACTAGAATAGTGACGTTCACCATTATCGTTTAGTGAAACCTTGTTTCGCTGAAAACACCAAGCAATCATTTTATTCTACTAAATATAATTCAGTCAAGATTCGTGATTTCAACAAAATGGTACAGTAGTCCATGTATGATCAATATTACGGATGGTATAGTTAGTTTGACTGACTCAACTGCCTCTACTACGCTGTTTAGTAGTAATAACTATTTTATTCGTTTCAATCAACGCGCTGAGCGGAGTGAATCGAAACGAGTCGAACGTAACCGAATATACGAATTAACTCTCCCCGCTTGCCGACACTGTTTTGTTTATGAACGATTTTTTTTTCTCATAAATGTGGTAATGGCATGAAAGGTGTTGATGTTAACTCGTATATGGAATATGCCTATCATGATTCTCGTCTTAATAATCAACACTTCAGAAATTGTTTCAACAGTATCCTCTAATCATAAGTTCTCCAAACACTTATAACAGATACGCAAAGCTAGTAAAATTATGTTTTCAGTTTAGGTCAAGTGGTATACGCGTTAGGTGTAGGTAAGTAGGTAGGATGTTGAGGTTCAATTCCCGCTTTCAGCACCCTGAATGTCATGTGCAATCGATGTTCGATGCTACAACTTGACGCTCAACTAAACAGTAATGAGTGTCAAACAATCCAAATTTTTGCTGCTTTGGGAAATTATTTCTACAGACAACATTAACAATCTTCACAATTCAACAAAAAATTTTTTATTATTGAATCGAATTCATATTGTTGTTTAGTAAAAATGATCATGACCATTCCGCGGAATAGATGATTTGTGTGGTGGAATCAATTATGCAACCATTCACTGTTTGGTACGAATAACAATGCTTGGGTAATCGAATGAAATACAAGTTTACTAAAATTAATTTGACTAATTCGGTTTCTAATATTAAACATTTGGTCTGCGCATATTTCACTAAATCGTTAAGTACGAGTTACCATTGGTTTGATTGATATCACTATTCAGTTTTCTCCGTGTAGAGGAATACCCAAATAGAAAATTTCCTCAATAACACCATCATAATAGTGACATCATGTTGTCAAGGTGTTCTCGCATAAAGCATTGTTATTGATGACGAACCGAGGTGATGGCACCATAGTGAACACATCATGTTTACATTCTATGCATTATTGCAAGCTGAGTGAACTTCATGTTTACGACACGCAGGAGCGGATTATGGCATGTGCCAAAGGTGCCATGGCACAGGGGCGGCAGGCCGTGAAGGGGCGGCAATCGGGCCAAAAAAAATTATTTTCAAATTTTAATAATTTAAAAATAATTTTTAGGAGAATAATCAATTCTAAGCGATAAAACAACATTTTTGTCTAATGAATATTTTCGTGAAAAATTAATTTTTGCTGCTATGTAAGGGGTGACAAGGCAGATGGCGCAGGGGCGACAAAAACCAAAGTCCGCCTCTGACGACACGTTATGTTATAAAATATTTAGAGCATGCTTTTCCATCTGGGTAGACAATTCCTGGTTCTGACGGTGGGTTTCCTATCATTTAAATCTCACACGGAAAAAAATGATTCTGAAATTGGTAGCGATGATCACTATCTTGCCTAGGATTGAAGCCAATTTTGGAAAAATAAGCAATCCCTGGTCAAAAAATCCAATAGGATCCGATAAAAACCGTTTTAAAAATAATCGGAATGAATCGGGTCAATCGGAAAGGCTCGGCTACCGATTCAGAATGAATGGGATTGAATCGAGGATTTACCAATAGAAAAATCTGTTCTTCATTCGAATTAATAAGACTTCGCGTGATCTGTTGGTCTGTATAAGAGTTATCTGCTTGGATGATTGAAATTTTGTCCATTTCATAAGGCGAACGGTTATGATTGGAATTTTCCATGACCTCAATCTATTGGAAGCAATGGGGAAATGTGTGGAATTGAATGAAGAAAGAGTTTTTTATGGGAAATTGCCGACTTGATTTAAAAATGTATGAATTTGATTGATTAATGGGTTTTAGTTGGATCATCCCAACATTCGAATCTATTGGAAATAATCGGAAAGTTTATAGATCCTAATATCCTACATGAGGAAAGAAGATTAGTTGAAACAACTGGTTGCCTTGTAAGCGCATACGGGCCCATTCTTTTCGTTAGGACAACAATTGTATCCATTGATTTGACTAATTTAAAAAACTGGTTGAATCAATAAAAACATTGGTTATTCTAACGAAAAAAATGGGTCCATATGTGCTTACAAGTTAAATAGTTATTTCAACTAATCTTTTGTTTCCGAGTACAGCTATGTTCCGACAATAATCCATTCAGTTTTAGAGTCGCTTTTATTGCATCAGACCATCGGTTTTAAATAAATAAAATACCGATCAAATCCAATTCAAAACTATTTTATTGGTGCCAATCGGAATTTTCATTGATCATAAAATACTGATTGAAACCAATTTGACAATATTTCATTGGTATTCATCGAAATTTTTATTGGTAATAAAATACCCATTGAATCCCATTGAGAAATATTTCCCTGGGATCAATGAAAATTTTCATGTCCAATAGAAAAACCAATTAAATGCAATTAAACAATATTTCATTGGTATCAATCGGACTTTTCATTGATCCTAAAATACCCATTGAATTACATTGACAAATATTTTATTGGTACCAGTCGGAATTTTCATTATTAAGAAAATACACATTGAATCCATTTGACAAATATTTTATTGGTATCAATCGAAGTTTTTATTATTCATAAGATACCGATTGAATCCAATAGAAAAACATTTTTGTCCTCAGATTCAATCAGATATTTTGGACCAGGATATGTTTGGCAATATGCCTCTGCAGAGCAGCGTATCAAGATATCTTAGAAGTTAAGAAGACCGGTCTTACAGGTAGGTGGATCGGTGATAGTTCGAATCCCCTCTAGGTAGGAATAAATTTCCCAAGTCATATGTGGAGATGGAGGTGTTGGGATATTCTCAATTGGATTCAGTTAAAAAATAATTCATTTACATCAATCAGAATTTTGATTAATAATAAAATACCCATTGAACTACATCGAAAAATATTTTATTGGTATCAATTGGAGTTCTGATTGATCATAAATTACCGATTCAGTCCAATAAAAGAAGTATCTCATTGGTATTAGTGGGAAATCTCCGATGCAGAAACTCAATTCATTCTGATAGAATTTTTTTCATCGTATTCAATCGGATTTTTTAACCAGGGATGAGTGCTTTTGATGATAGGAATGAATAATAGAAATTAGCAAAGGGTACTGATGTGTATAGTAATAAAAAATTGTGTCAATCATGCCTATACTGTGGAGCATTCAGCGACAAACGTAGTTCGCGATGGTTCCCTCAGTCATTACAAAACGTCATGAAATTGAATATGAAACGTTGTATTGCCCAATGTGGGAAGTGATTCATAATATTTCAAGGCAATGATTCTCAACCATTGTATGCCGTACATCACTAAGATTATCCATAATGAAGTAAGTTGCTGAGGTGTGAGCACGAATTTACGAACGATTCATAAACTTTCAGTAAGTTGAAAATCTCAATCGTGCGGTAGAGCTGAGTCGGTATAAGCGTTACTTCGGTTAAGTTAGGTTGATTAGGTAGGCAGGATCGAATCCCCAATTACTGAAAAAAAAATTTCTCTTTATCATAGCCTTGCATCCCAGATCAATGGGGCGAAAAACCGTCGTGGAAGTATGAATTCTGAAAGAATGAATTTTTTTGTGTAATATTTGAGGATGATTCACGGCATCCTTCTTTGAAATGGTGGTATTGATCACTAAATTTTGTGCGGAATAGGAAGTAGATTTGTTTAGTTTATATTGTAATAGAAACTAAATGAATTAGCAGTGATCTTCATCTGAAGATATGAACTATTACTATTCCCCGCATAAGGAACTGTTGATAGAAAAGTTCAGTTGTCACCAATTTGCCAACCCTTTTTAAAGCAATGATCCCTCATATTTCTAGTAATCATTCACTGTTCTTTTTTCTCCGTGCACGGATGAGATGTTTTGAAGAGAATTTTTAGTTCCTCATTGTCAATCGCTTTTCGTACTTCTATCTTGTCTGACTTAAGAAGCTTCATCTACTTCAAAATCTCCTTTCGAGTATTCATCAGTTACAGATAAATTGAACAAACCTCTCGAATATTGAATGAAACAAGCTCACATTCTCACAACCCGAGCATATGCATTTATAAATATTCAAGTATACAGTTAGATCGATACGCAGTTGCGTGGTTCTACATACGTACAAATACAATAGACGGTATAGATGTTATAGATAGGTGGATGGATTGGATCGAGTTGAGAGAAACGTTTGAGAGAAATTTAGATGGCACGCAAAGGAGAAGGGGAAAGAGGGAGGTTAGAAAACAAGAAGAAGAATGAGTGAGACACTTAAAATTGTTCCGTCTGAATTTCTTACCCTGGTATGCGTCATGAAGAAAAAGGAGAGGAAGATAAATAGAGAAGAGCACCACCTCTTTGGTGACAAGAACGAAGATCGACTCTAAATCCCGATCATATGAAAGAAAGAGAAAAATAGTGTTGGTAATGCCACCGCCGAGGGCTTTATAATAATATATGAGTAAGAATAGGAACAAGGAAAAATACAGAAAGATGAATAGGTATATGGATAGATGGATGAATAGATAGACTCATAAATACGCTCACAAAAGGAAAGTGCAATAGTAAAAGTCTATTTGAAATTGAGAACGAAAAGAGAAAGAAGAAGAGAAAAAGGTCGGATAACAGAGATGAGACAAGATTCTTAAAACTCTACTACTCTAATATACTGCTGCTGCTGCTGCTGCTGCTGCTGCTACTACTACTACTACTACTACTAATCCGGCCACGTGCATTGTTTCTTGCTAATTTTAGAGACGCAGTCACTTTTGTCCAACGTTGCTATAGGCGGATCGAGAGGATCAGAATGCTCTTTCACTCTTTATATCTTTTTCCGTTCACCCAACACGATCATTTTCCCTCTTTTTGGAGAAAGAAGAAATAAGTATGCTGAAATGATGAGAGTGTTGAAGTGTTTCGAGGGGTCGGGGAGAAGAACGATCTCGTTCGAATCCTCTCCAAACGTTTGTTTTTGCAACTATACTTACTCATATCGTGAACTCCCTGTTTACAATAAAACATATAAGATACAATCGGAAGATACACATCTGGGATATCCGGGCTGATTATAACTAAGAACATATTTTCTTGGTCTGAGAATATATATTTTTTCCTCATCTACAGAAGATGTGTACTTGGGGTGAGCAAATGTCCTTCATATCACTGAGTGAAATGTTTTTTTCGTTTGAAGAAAGTTTTCTCAACTCCTTATGAAAAAATACTGTTGGTTCTACTAGGGATCACGAATATTTCATAAATATATAAAATACAATATTGCTTACTGTACTTCATATATCAACGCCGAACTGAGATTTGGATTTTCATAAAAATTATATTTTCACACAATAAAATAGTTTCCTTGAAATTGCCAATGCACACAGTCAAGAAAATTACTGTGGACTCCTTTTGAATTAGATGAAAATATCCTATTAAATACCCTGTTCAAGTTCAAATAGAAGTGTAGTCTATTCAAATGAGTTTAGTTGCTCCAAATGTACAATTTTTCTCGGTGCGAAAGAATTCTCTAAAGTCAATCCCATACGTCGTTATCGCGATAACACCCAAGCATTCAACAACTCTTTTATCACGCAGTGCTGATTCTGCCCGTAACATACAATTACTCCGCAAGTAGTTCGTTATTCCTATACACATTTTTCAATTACAAATGCTAATTGTCCTTTTCCGACAAAATTGCATGATTCGCATCAAGGTACCGCCCCTTCTTTGTCCTTTCTCTCTCATTTCCCTTCTTTCATTCATTCTTCCCCTTCTTTTTTCCGATCCCCAACATTTTTCCACTCAACAATAAACATGATTATTTTCAGCTTCCAACGCGAGATATTCAATACATTCGTATCGATGAAATACATCTTCGACTGGAAGTACACGATCCTAGATACACATGTTCGTGTGTTTGTGTGGAACAGTATAAGTAATAGTGGCAGGTTAAAATTGTCGTCATGCGTCGCTTAATATCGCGATAATTCTATAAAATAGCGATGGCGCCTTTATTCGACGCACGGCCGAGCACGATAACTATCGTATAAATGTTGAAGCTTTTATGTTTACGTGCGATACGTACAAATCGAGCAACGGTCCGTTGCCTGCAGCAATGACGGAGAAACGAAATCAAAAGGAAGCAGAAAGAACGAGAAGTGTAAGGAGGAAAGAGCAATGGCTTTACAAATTTCGCGAGTCTCTTGAAGATGACCTTGATTACAAGGAGAATCGAGAATATAACGTACACATATGGGTCAAATTGAAAAAAAAAAAAAGGACAATTACAAGTTCTGGAGAAAATATTCTATACCCTTCTTCTGGAAATCTTGATAAATGAGAAATTTATTTGACGTGAGTTGGAGAAATCGTGTTGAGACAAAAATATTTACACGCTTTTTGCGAGTAATTGAATGTATCAAAGTTTTACAGATATTCCGAAGATATTGATTGTTCCATGGTATCGCTTTGATAGATTGTCATCCCATATAACAGAAAAAGCTTCTGAAATGCATTTTTCAATCAGAAAAGTACCCATGAAAAAATTTTTCGGCTTCGCCAATGCTGATTGCGCCAAGCTTGACTCCTGCTTGGCTCATCCTTGGCCCAACATTGACTAAACGATGGATTCCATTCAACACCAGGATCATTCAAAATGTGATTCAATATTGCCCCAAACTTTGGCTCAGTTTCGGTAGAAATTAGCGTTCAATGTAGCGCCGATAATTGGTAATAGTATGGCTCAATATTGGCAAACTATATAATATTTTTGCTACGTTACTAATCAAGTGTTTCTTGCGAGTGGTGAAACGCGTATACGAAGAATATATAATGCTTAAGTGAGTCTTTGGAAGAACAGTCAATCGCTCTTTACTATGAGTCACACTAGAGGGCTCCTACCGCTGAGCTAACATACATTGTCTACTTCTCATGGCAAAATTTACCGACAAAAGACGCCGAGTTGTTCACAAACAAATGAGGGGAAAACAATAAGATTTCAAACAACATATATGTCAGAAATTGCGAAATGTGCATACTTTTTATATATTTCTGAGTGAAATATTTTCTACTTTAATCATTGGCTCAGCATTGACAAACAAAATTTCCGAATGTTTGCCAACGATTGTATATTTCATTGCCATTGTTTCATCGATGATGGGAATTCATTGGAAAAACAAGTAGGTGAATCATAAAATGATGTTATCATTCCAGATTTGCGCCATGCTTGTTTGCCATGCCTCGGCCATACTTCATCTACGTTGCACTATGCTAGCGCCAATTGTAAATTTCTATATGGGATTTTGAATCCTTTTTCGACAAACAGAAATGTTTTTCGAATGCATTTGGTACATTTCGAATGTATTTGTAATACATCAAATATGAATTTTGTATACATTTCAAATACTTCTGTTCGAATGTATTTGGAGAGTGTTTTCTGTTTTATGGGATCTCCATGCTGAAAATCCAACGGTCCCAATACCCTCCGAAATTACGCCTGGATGACTCCTAATTTACGCTTGCGTCGCGCTTCGACGCTTCATTTTCACCTTGTTTCCTTCACATTACTTTTGCTCGGTTGTTTATACTGTAACATTGTAAATGATGGTCTCTCATACGTGAACTTTACATGAAAACTTCTTTAATTTACAGCAAAAATCTCGCTTGAATTCATTCAAGAAATACAAATAATTTTCAATCATCCATGCGATCAAACCACCCTGGTGAGAATCCGGAAGTGAAGAGAACGGGTATTGAAACAAATGAAACATGGAAACGTTCCAATTCCCTCCTAAATTACGCTTAGATAACTCTTAGCTTACTCTCTAAATTCTTTGGAGTCAAAAAATCACTCTCGAAGAGTGAAGATACTGCAAGTCCAGGCAGATTGAGGGTCTTCAAAGAGTGACTTTTCACTCCATAAGAGCGGATTCTCACTTCAACACAGTGAAGTTTTAACTCGGTTTGAAGAGTGAAATTTCACCTTCTTTTATGAGTGAAAATTCACCCTTTTCGAGTGAAAACCCACTCTCTAGGAGTGGAATCTCACTCTTGTTGGACGTACTTTTTGGGAGTGGATTTTCACTCCAGGGAATTCAGAAAGTACGTTTTCGTCACGCTTTTGCTGCGCTTCAACGCTTCATTTTCACCAGGGAAACAAACGAATCTTCTTCCATGTCGTATAATGAAATAAGAATTCGATACCTGATTTTGAAAAAAAATCCCTGTTCTAATGGTGTCACCTAATTCCGAAAATCTGTCTAGTATTTTTTCTTAAAAGGCAACTCAAAAGACGCTTATTTAACATCCCGTACAGCACTGGCCATTTCTACGTTGCCTCCCCCTCGAAATCTTCGTTCATCCACGTTCTATCTACGTCCACCATTCATCCACGTAGAGTCCACGGAGATGCGACGTAGAAATCGGTGGATGTGCTGTTAGGGATATTAAAGAATCATTCTGGTTTATGCGGTCAAAAAAAAGGCTATGTTCAATAATTTTTTTAGCAAGGAATTGTTATGTACACTCTTAAAGTACATAGAAAAATTTTTGTTTCCGATTTTTTCACTCTCCTAATATTCCAAAATGGCAGGTGCCATTTCAACTTCGTAAAAAAAAGGTAGGTCGCTGGCAGCGGTGATATCTTGATAACGGCTCATCTGAAATGAGAAAACCAAAATTCTTTTCATTGAGTATGCGTGTAGCTCTCGCCTAAACTACGGATATTGATTGATTTTTACAGATGAATTAGAAAATAGTGGACATTTGAAATAAAAATTTCAAAAAAGACGGTTTTTTCACGGTTTTTGAGACAAAAAAATAATTAAAAGCAAAATTTCAATTCGATCGTCGTTCCGGCGAGAGCTGTTTGTGTGTATAGTAATATGTGGTTTGAATTTCATGAAGATCGGTTCAGTGGTTTTCGGGAAAATCCCCGCCGCCAACCGTGAAAACATAGTTTTGAGAAAAACGCGTTCAAAGGTTTTTTAAGGGAAAAGTGTTATCTACAGTCAATCAGCGATGCCTGCACCATTCCATTTTCTTTCAGATTCAACGGTAAATCGATTTCCACATAATTTTCGCTTCTGAGCGGGTCTACTTGGATGTTTCGAACTTGTCTTCGTAAATTTTTTATCCATAGTGCAAATTGGATGTCAGAGGATGTCAGAGGTGTTCATAGTTTCTCGAAGAGTCTCAGTGATTTTCAGAAAAATTCAGAGCTCTTCCAAGATATTTACAAATATTCAGAAAAATACACAAGGGAAAAAAATGCCTGATAAGTGAGAGTTTTTCAAGATTTGTCAGAGTCTGAAAAAATTTCCAGAGTTTTCCAGTGAGATTCAGAGTTTTGCAGTGAAATTCTGAGAAATTTTCAGAGAAACTTTGTTCACCAGGGTATTCGAGAAAGTCAGTTCGAATCGAGTTCACATAAAAAATGAATCCAGTCGGGTAATGTTTTACCCCAAGCGATGCCCCGGAATTATTCTTACGCATAGAATTCGAAAATTTCTGAACATTCGAAAAGAATGATCACTGCAGGGAAGTTGAATTACGACATGATTCAGTTTCTCGTATACCTCCAATATTTGAAAATCTACAATTGAATTGGGATAACGATTCAATGATTTCAACACTGTAAAAAGGAATCGGAATTTTCCTGTTTACATCAACCGGAAAATTCTAATCGCTGATTGGGAAATCAATTTCCGGTATATTTACATGAAATTTCCCATAAATTCATCTGAAAATTCCAAGCTCTATGAGATTACTCCCAACATTTCATAGTAAATTTCCGAACAAGTTCGGGACATTCCTAACGCACGTATGTTTTCATTACTTCATATAAATATGCGGGATGATTCGGAATTGCCGTACACTTCTTTGAAAGCAGATTCTTGAAGAAATTCTGAAACGATTTTGGTGCGGAGTATTTGGATCTGACGCTTAGATTTGGAGATATGAGCATTTTTGAATTTTTTGAAAAATCCAAATATCTCAGAAGTACTATTGCATATCTTTGACATTCGAATCCAATACCATTTTCTGAGTCAGATCACGGAATACCCCTGGAAAAAACATAAAACCAATTCAGCGTTTACCCATGTCGAGTTGTAGCGGTTCTAAATTCTTTGCATTCCAGCCAATCAGAATCCAAAAACTTCAAATCACTATAACTCCGCAACAAAGGAAGCTAAATTAGTTCTATTCTTTTTTTCTGGAGATACCCCGTAGTCTGATTTCAAGAATGGTGTTGGATTCAACTGTCAAAGATATGGTACTTCAAAGATATTTGGATTTTCCAAAAAATTAAAAGTGCTCATATCTCCGGATCTAAGGATCAGATCAGAATATTTCGGACCACAATCGTTTCAGAATTTCAGCAAGAACCTGCTCCTCAAAAAATTTACAGCAATTTCGAATCACTTAGTATAGGAATTTCCCATAGAAATTATTTACAGTGTAATAACAGCAAACTCAATTAATCTTATTCGTCGTATCAGAAGTACATTCTACGCATAACTTTTTGAAGTCCTCTTTATAGTAAGCCTGGTGGGAATATTCCATAAAATCCTTTCCAAAGTGTTCAAAGTTTTAATTAAATACACTGTAAAAAATTCCTATCCCAAACAGCACGACGTGTCGTTGGGACGTGCATCCCTCATGAAAAAACCCGATATCGGGATTTCATCGTTCAATCATCAGTTGTATTGATACACTGTAAAAAATGTCTATGGGAAACTTCACATAAATATTCAGAAGTAATTAACACATACATGCGTTAGGAATTTCCCGTATTTCACCAGAAATTCACTGCAAAATGATAGTAAAAATCCCATAAAGTTTGGAATTTTCAGTTAAATTTATGGGAAATTTCATACACATGTATCGGAAACTGATTTCCCATCCCATGACTGAAATTTTCCGAATGCTGCTTATAGGAAAATTCCGACTATCTTCTACAGTGTACTATCCGAAATCTATCGTGTTGTTTCTTTATCAGACATGTCCAATAAAAATAGAATGTCTACAATAATTATCCGGTACAATTCCGAACTAGCAGCCCGATGATTTCCCGATATCGGATTTACATTGGGTAATTATCGTAGATATCGTATTTTATATGATAATGAAACAACACTATAGATTTCGGATAGTATTGATACAACTGATGATTCAACGATGAAATTCCGATATCAGGGTTTTCATGAGGGATGGAAGGTTCACAGAACGTACAGGAAGTTTTCTGAACCTTCAGAAGACGTTCCAGAGACACATTTTGCTGTTAAGGATGGGGAAATTCCTATAAATTTATGTGAAGTAATCAACATATACATGCCTTAGGAATTTTCCGCACTTGTTCCCATAAAATTTAGAATCTTTAGTTGAATTCATGGGAGATTTTATACTTATATATCGGAAATTGATTTCCCATCCGGTGATTGAAATTCTTCGGTCGTCGTGTACAAGAAAATTCCGATTATTTTTCACAGTGACCCATCAAATTCCATTGAATCCCATTCAATTTATGTTGTAGAAGTTTGAATCGTTTATACAAACGAGATGGCAATTCAAACTCTCAAAATCTGATCTCTGATCGTCATTGACCTTCTCAAGTTGACTCATTGAAACAAGAAACATCGTGTAAAATATGCACTACAAGATTTTGAGTTTGTAACAGCTGAATACTTTTTTTTTATTCGATTACTAATTCCTTTCGATAAACGATCCAAACTGTAGCCGCATTTCAATTTTCCATTCGTCAATAAGATTTTATGGAATATTTTCAACAGGGAAGAAGAAGAAAATTTCAATTTGAGATTCTTATGCATTTACATGAAAGACAAAAGCTTGAAAGTGAGGGAAATTATAAATTTGAATGGATTTTCGTCTCGCAGTGAAATTTCATGTTATCAATATTATTGAATATGAATGGATTTATGAAATATTCCATTCCACTCCAAAAGAGACTCGATTGCTTCTAAAATTCAGCAATGATGACAACTGTGTTATTAGTGTGAGTCGGGGTTTCCTACATAACAGAGGGGTCAAGTAATGAAATAAAAGAAAAGAAAAAGACAGAGAACCGCTTGACCCGTGCGTTCTTACTTTCGGAGCGTATGTGATCAACGCTGACGAACTTCACGTTATACGTCATTAGACCTTCAGGGAAATCGCCAGATGTTCTCTTTACTGGCCAAACATCTATACCCGTATCGACACCCACAACTTTCTCTCTCCCATGATTGGTTTCAGTATAATTATATTGATTGGATTAAGAATGTAAGAACCTTTGAAAATCTCATATCAATGACCAATAATTTTCTGTCTGTCTCAACTCGCAGTATCGCAGATTGGCTGCTGCGCTGTAACAAATCAGCATTTAAAAATCTACACAATGAAAATTATATTCCACAGCAAAGAGCGTTTGGTGGATGATAAAATCAGACGAACTTTGCTCCATCGATATGAGAAGCATATACATCCATCTCTTCTTTTCCTCCCGCGTTGGCGTATATTGGGGTTACAACGTACGACGGATCAAGGAAATATCAGAGTCTGATGATGATTGCTAGTGCACATGTTCGGATACACACGCCAAGGGTTTTTCTCTCTCGTATCATGAAAACGATCTCCAGAGACACTTCACAGAATGTCCCAATTACGTGTTTCAAATAGACTCCTATACTTCACGTACCAGTTGGAATTTTTGGAAGATTTTTGTTTTTGGGAAAAGGAGGAGGAAAACTGACTTCAATTGGAATAAGAAAAGAAAATAAAGCAAATGTTTATCGGAATATTAATTGATATTACGCGTCATCGTACGCATGAGTCATACCCTAAAGCAATCTGTCAGAGGGAAGAAACCGAGCCACGACAAATTTTTCATACGTACACTCAAGTCACAAGTTATATTTATGACTTGCCTTTTATTTGAAATGAACGCGTGCCTCCCGTCAGACGCTAATGAGAGAGCGCCTGGAGTTATGAGCTGAAGAGGCAAGGGTATCCATTGCGTCGCGTCCTATTCCTCTCCTGTGACTTGCCGTCGCGACGACGCAACACTCGATGACGAATGCTTACAGTGATCCGCGACGCCAAGCTCCTTCTTCTTTTTCGCCTACTCGTTTAACTACATTCGATTATGTGTCATTCGTTTTGTCTCTTCTCGAACAACAAGATACACATGTACGCCATTAGCTTTAACTTCGTACCGTATGAAATACTCTCTGTATCAAAATCCCTGAAGAGTGCTGGGGGAGCTAGAAAACTTATTGAAAATCCGTGGTCAACTTTTCATCAGAGTTTCAAGAGTTTAATATCATGTAATTCCCACCTTAATCTCGTATTTCAAAGTATTATCATATAAGATGTATTCTTTTTCAATTACTGTAATTTGTACATGTACTCCCGATCGAATACACTATCAATCCTGGCCGAATCTCACCCACAACTCAATGTTTTTTTGAAAATCCTTACGTGTTTCTCCGAGGAATTGTATTGGACAGATGCTGTTGAAACTTGAAGTCAATAAATTGTCGAAAATTGTTAAAGCGATTTGTAAGACCAACTCTAAGAAGGTTTTACGATCGGCCCAATAACGGTTCATGACTGGGCCGTAGCTGGTATCCATCGATGGTGGACCGATAGATGATAACTTGGGCTCAGCAATGATAGAATGGACGACTGGTCCAGTGATGGGCCATATCTCAACCAGCATCGGGGAGTCGATCATTGGCCATTCAATACGGGCCACATATTGGTCGGCTATCGACTTTGTTCCATGACTGGGCTTCTTGTATAATTTGCCTTGATTCATTCGTCAAGGAGTTTTTATCAGAATACGCCGAATGTTGTTTTTAACCAGGGTTTTTCATTTAATCATCTTTTTTTTACATCATTCCTCACAATTCTTCTCTAATTGAATTTACATGTTCCCTCATCTCGTTTATAATAGTTCTCAAATTTTGAAAAAAACATTTCTGTGTATAAACATGAAGACGTTGGAAATTTATTCGATATATTTTTAGTGGGGATGTTTTCAGGAAGGAAAATGAGATACAGTTTGGAATGAATAATAAGTCGATTTCACATAACATTCCCAGAACGATGTAAAGAATCAACATCGAAGTATTCAACGCGATAACAATACATGAATTTCAATTACATCGTTACAAATTGTACAATTTCTCAACGTGATAATACAAAAGACAATTCATTGGAACACGTTCAGGAATTTCATTCACAAGAGAATGTCAAAGTATGAGAATAGAATTGATTATACCAATATTTCATACATTCCCAAGTAAATTTTCGCGTTGGAAGGACACAATAATCGCATGCAGCATTTACAGAAACTTCAGATCTCCGTACAACAAGAGTTTATTACAAGACATATGTACCATTAACCGATTGTTACAACTCCAAAGCAAAACAGACTTGGATCTCTCAATTTCTCTTTTCTCTCCTTCTAATCCTTTATTTCAGGAAAATGTATGAATCGTGTTGGCGAAGAGGCACTTTCCTGGTGTGCGGCTAATGGTTGCGGAGGAGAGTTCTACCTCTAAATCTCCCTACCCTATCTGCCAAACCACCACCTACCACCTCGGTCCAACTCTCGCACTCCGAAGTGCTTCTACGCGTGTGTGATTCTGATACACTTATGTAAGTGCACATGTTAATACTTGGGTACACGTGAAGTCCCTTTGCACACGAATAGCGTAAAACATTGAACATTTCGCGCTCTCATACGTTTTCCAACTAACGGGAATCTCATTTCATGCAATCCGGAAGCTCTCCAAAATGAAAAGGGCTAGATAGAGAAGGAGAGAGAGTGAGAGTGAGATTAACGGCTCCATTTTCCGCGAGCCAGTTTCAACTTTCTCGATGGTCCGCCGTCTATTAAAGCGATTAAACCCGGTCCCTGCCCCACTCTTATTTCCGGTAATTTGATTTACTCAGAATACAAACTCGATGTAAAAATCCTCCTTCTCGTTGTTTGATATAATGAAACGTTTATGTGTGCCAAGTTTGAGTTCCGAGAGGCGAAAGACAGGAGGCGTACACAGCAAACGCTTCTTCAGAGGATAGATTATCAATTATTAAAGACACGTGGGATAACGTTGACTCACTTTGCTCTCTTCCTGCTCCCCTTCTTTTCTGATCTCGCCGTCCATCATATTCCTAGAATCTTGCCATTAAGATGAGAAACTCTTACAAATTGAACAATAACGTCGAGTCGAATCTTTCAGCGTTATATCACACTGAGTCCATGAAACGGTTCCATACATCTCTTTAACTCTCCCCCAGCCAGAAGGGAAATGTCGATATTATATCAAAATGTTTTTGGAGTTTGAATCGTTTATGAAGAAGCAACGAAAATACAAACTCACAAAATCTTATGAATCATCGTTATTCATCTTCCTGAATCAACACCCTTCGCGTTTGGAAACATCGTTTGAAGAATGTACTGCAAGATTTTGGATCCTCAACAGCCAAGTATTTCGTTATTCGATTATCGATTCGTTTAAATAAACGATGCGGACTTCAGCAACATGTATCATTCATGCCGAACGATCAATTTTATTGAAATTTGAAAATGCGTTGAAAAAAAACGGAAAAACCCTTTCGAAAAATAGGCAGGAAGATTGTTCATTACAAAATAGCATCATGGTTGAAAAGATCTTGGACCAGGTGAGGTAACTGACAATCGCCCTGTATCAGTAATTCCAGAATAGGGGAGCTGGCAACCCCCACCGAGCAAACCTTTGTGACTATTGAAATCTCATCACACGTCAACGATGGAGCAACAGAGATTACGTTATAGTACAGGGTAGTCAATGACTACAATGTAATTTTCTTTGTTCCAGATTAGCGTATGATAAGATTGCGGTAGTCTCAAAGAACGATAAGGTGTGTATCGTCAATTCCTATATTATGAGATTACGGTCTTGGGACCGTAATCATGAGACCAGAATTTCCCTATAAATGGGACTAGCCATCAGTTTGGGGACCCTGAGACCACACCTTTAGCACTATCATCTCCCCCTGACAGCTGATGAAGATTTTCAACACAAAACCAAGTTCTGCGCACCCGTAATTGTTTTTTAACCTTAAACATGTGGAATTTTGTGCTTACAAACTACCATCTGCGGACAGCATGGGTTTCTTGTTATCATCCGAAGAAAACTGCTGCAGAATCTCATTTTTCAGAGATGATTTCGAATAAAATATTTTCCATCATTCTCAAACAACGAAAGTGTGATTTTTACAAAAAAATTCCGGTTTCATACTTCCACACCCTGGTAATGGTTCCGGCAAGGTTGTAACAAAATGAAATTGCTATCTGCAGATAGGAACCAGGGTTCATCCTGAAATGTTCCAGGAGTATTCAAGAAATTTTTTCAAGTGTTGTGCCACATATAGGGTGAAGCGGGGTAAGATGGCGCACTCCCCCGCTCCTCTACTGTATAAGATAATACATCAGACCTCATTCACTCCAGAAAAATATGAAGATTCAATCACAATTTTCAAATCTTTTTCGAGTAAATGGGGTGTCTTGTAATATTTTATGCTGCAGTGAAGTGGAAAAGCGCGTCACTTTTCCTTAATTTACTCCATACCACAAAAAAAAGGTCTGATTTCAGTTTTATGATATTCTGTACGAGTTTCACTAATTCTGTAATGAGATTGATAATCGAAGCCCTAACTACAGGAAAGCAGCGAAGAACCACACCAGGAGCGTAACCATCAAATTCTCACCGGGGGCGTAGAAATTCAAAGCTATAGATCCAATCAAATTGTAGAGCAACGATCCGTGGATCTGAAGAGCGATCAATCAAAAATTTGAATACATTCGTTTGTTTGTTTTCAGAGCTTGGAGAAGAGGAACTTGATTCAAGTCTAAGGATCCTTCGAGCCCTGTAAGCGTATACGCTACTGACATGAGAATTCTTCGATCTTCACAGAACATTTTGTACGTAGTTGTAGGTGTTGGAACGTATAAACGTGTATGGGTTCTTAAGGATAACCCTTTCCTTCTTTTCTTCCTCCACTCTCGTTCTTCGCTTCTGCTGATTTCTCTTTTTAATCAAACGACTCTCTACCACAAATTATCGCTGATCTACTGATACATGGTCGAGTATTCCTTGGATGCAGTTATGTACCCTTGTTGCAGTTATATACAACCGATCTTCGAATTCTTCTACTTCTTACTTTTCTTGGAATGGTTTGTACGATCGTCGAAAGCAATATAACAAAGAACAAAAGAAGAAGACAAGGCAGAAAGAGAGAATGAGGAAAAAGGGAAAGAAAGGGGAATAGATGAATCGACAGATAACTACAATCATACATGCGAGGGTTTATTTTGTGTTTAATAATTAACAGGAGGAAGAATAGTGCCCCCAGTCATTGGTTTCTTTTCATTTGCCTGATTTTTGTGGAGAGAGTAGAAATGAAGATGTTACAAGAAATACGAATAACTTCAAAACTCGGGTCATTATCGGATGGATACTGGACCTAGGATCTGCAAATGGGAGAGACAATGAGTTCAAGTCTCCCACATAACAATTCATGTCTTGGAATGTCTTTTAGATAAGTTTAAGATGTCTTGCGCAACACATTTTATCTTTTAGACATCTAAAAGACCTCTAAAAGAGGTCTTCGAAGACATCTTCGAAGATATCTTTGAGGACATCTTTTGTAGGTCTTTTATATATCTTTTAGAAGAGTTTTAGACATCTAAAAGACATCTAAATGTGTTGCGCAAGACATCTTGAACTTATCGAAAAGACATCGCAAGACATGAATCGGTTTGTGGGATAAATGATGGAGGAATCATCAGATAATTTATAACTACGTGAAATGAAACAGAAGTAGAAGAAGAAGAAAGAGGAGTTATTACAAGCAATTAGTTATAACTTTTATAATAACATTTCACTGGTGTAACAAATCACTTGGCGCACCAAAACGAAATATCGATTCGGAATGAATTCACGAAGGAAGTTTTCTATGAACGAATTCCCTGTTGAAACTGTATGATTTTAGGATCGATCAATGCCTCCCTAACCAATCGCTAATCGTTCCTGTCAGTCATCTTGGTCTCTTGTTACAATAAAGCACTATTAGGCAATCACCCTTGGGTCAGCGATGAGTCGAAGGCACCCCTGATTCTCTTATTCGCTTGTTCGATTGTTCGTTCTTTCATTCCTTGATTGACGTGTTGCTCACTTTTGCCGAAAATACCTAATTGATTGACCCTCAACGATGACCGTTTCCCTAATTTTTTTCCACATTTGTGATGCATAGGAGCGATCGTTTTGAAAAAATTGTCTGTTTATCGATGAATTTTCACCAAAGGAACACATTCCATTCCAATACACTTGTTGATTAATGGAAAAGTTTTATATTATATGGAAAAAGGTGATTCATCTTTCAGTTTATTTACTGCTTTGTTAGAAAAAATATGCTCCAAGAAATTTTTGGACATTAATTCATGGAAACATACTTTTGTTTTTTATGTACAAAAGAAAGCTCTGCTCAAAATGCCTGGTAGAATCCACTAAGAAAATTTTTCTGGGTTCTACGCAGTTTCTTTCTCGACAAAAAAGGATTTTAAATTGACCAAACCTGCGTATTCAATTTAAGACGAAGGAGAATTCATTTCTTAATAGAATTGCGATCAAATTGTGAAAGTTCTGGCAAAATCCATTAAAAATTTTCCTCCATTTCGAATTTGGATGCATACATTTGGAATACCAGATAGAAATTTTTGACAAAATAAGCGTCAGAGAGTTGATTAGTATCGAACTTTATTTTACAGGAAAAAACAGCATAGATCCCTGAAAAATTTTTGTGATGAAATTTATCTATACTGAGAGAAATTTGGAGTAAAATTTTCTGTGGGGTTTAGGATTTGAAGAACATATTGATTCCAAATAGAATTTACTGTAAAGCATTGTAAATTTGATCACAGGCTTCTATTGTTATTCAGCCGTAATTATCATTGTATCCATAGGTAACAACGCAGCACTTCAAATGCGCGTTTGTTGTACATTGCCACAAGCGCCTCAAAAAATACTCTAAATATAGTGCCGTTTCATGCAATGTCACTGGAAAATGAAGCGTATAAAATTGCAAACCTCAGCGTATTTCTCAGGCGCTTATGGCAACTCCGGTTAAGAAATCCGATAAAGAAGAATCCTATCGGAATGAATTGAGTTTCTGCATCGGAAATTGCGAATTGGTATCAATACAAATTTTTTCAACTGGATTAAAAGGGTTTTTTTTATTAGCAATTAATATTCCTATTGAATCTGATGAAAAATATTCTATCGGAATGAATTGAGTTTCTGTATCGGTAACGATTCATTGGTTCCGATTAGAATTCTTCGGATCGACTCGAGTATATTCTTACAATAACATTGAAAACCAGTACCTATGAAATCTTGTTGCCAAATAACAATTATTGGATATCATCGGTGATGTGACAAGAGTAATCGTTCTCATCCGATGAATTCTTTTCCGGCAATAGGAATGGATAGGTGTGTCTGTCGAATCAAGGGAATCCTCATCAGAAGGATCTTGTGCAGGGTAACACAATGATTACGCATTCTATAACAAAAATTGAGATGATTTCACTTCCGTTGGATGCTATTACGGTAGAAATTCATTTGTAAATTCGATCCAACCTTGATCCGGAGCTCTTTATAATCCATCGATCAATTGTTTTCATTTTTATGTTTCAACCGTGCAAAAAGGCCATCTTGTGACTCATAAGAGAAGTTTCCGATTTCATCGAGCATGCCTATTTTCAGATTGACATTACAGCGAATTCTAATGAAAACAAATCGACCATTGAAATGGAACATTTCTAAAAGTGTATCAGGTATTGTCTATACAAACCATCAAATTTCAAATCTACAGACTATATTTCCATTCGTCTCTGTAAATGGAGATCATGAAACATTCCAATGAAAACCAATTCACCGAATGGAGAAATTTTCAATTCGGATTGAATATTTTATAAACAAACAGATTGGAAATTTAGATTCAAGAACTTTCATATTATTTCCAGTAGATCTAGATTCCAAAACAATTAAATCAAAATAAACTGATCCACAAAATGCATACATTCTAAAATCGAATTGCGTATTTGCCATACACATTTGTTGAATATTCGAATCTACAAACTGTACCACTCCGATTGGTTAGTAAAATGAAAAACCTCCTTTGATTATATCAAACATTTCTTATAAGAACTGATATAATATACCACATGCTATTCCTCCCAATCGAATCGATACATATTTATATGCAGGCGAATTCAGGATTCAACTCCATGGATGGTGATTTTGATTCATTCTCATTAATCTTCAATGGACAGCTCAGGCATTCCGGTTTATCCCATTAAATCCGATTGAATTTGAATCGATTTCGATTCCTCTCGCATGGATTCAATCGAATGACCAATAGAATCTACACATTCTAAAATCGAATTGGATATTCCCCATAGAAACCTAATGAATCCTCGATTTCACCAACTTTCACATCAGTTTCGATAGATCGAGATTACAGGAAATTCCGATAAAAACCGATTATCCGATGAAATAAAATCCAATTGATTATTATCCAATGAATTATTCTCTGGAAACTTCTTTATTATTCCCGAAAAATTGGAATTATTCAACCAATTGATCTATAGCATCCATACATTGTAAAAGTGACTTGGATATTTTTTATAGAAACCCACGAAATCTCCAATTCCATCAGCTTTCCCATAAATTTCAATAGATCGAGATTCCCGAAAATACCGATAAAAACCAATTTTTTCAATGGAATAGAAGAAATTTCGAAACTGAATTACAGTAGCGCTCAAATTAATTGGAACACCAGGGAAATTACTACAATTTTTACATGACACACAGTTTATCAACCAAAAAAGCTACACACAGTATCCTAATAATTAATATGTCCTCCTTTGTTCTTGAAAACCCAGGTAGCAGTGGTGCCAACTGTCGTTCCGCAGAAAGAGCACAATTCATTTGGTATTCCAATTAATTTGAGCGCTACTGTAGATATTTATCACACAAACTTTTTGAATATTCAGATTTGTAAACGTTCCTATTATTTCGAATAAATTCAAAAGTTGAAATGATCCAACAGAAACCCATTAATGAATCAAATCCATACATTCTAGTATTGAATTGGATATTCCCCATACAAATCCATTACCGATTCAGTTCAAAAAATGTCCCCTTCAGTTCCAATAGATCGAGGCGAAACAAACTTTTGATGGAACCCGTTTGCTTCATGAGATGAAAAAAATTTCAAAGATCACACCAGATATTTCTTATACAAACCGATAGATCGCGTTAAGTCTTATTAATTCCAATTGAACACTTCCTTCTCAATGCGTGAATCCTCGATTCAATCCGACAGATAACAAGTTCCAATTGACTCCTATTCGTATTTGAGTTCTCATTCATTTTCAATCGGTAATTGAGACTTTGCGATTGACCCTGTTCATTCCGATTAATTCTCAACCGGTTTCTATCGGATCCTATAGGATTTCTTAACCAGGGAATGTACAATCAACGCGCAATCAAAGCGCTGCGTTGCTACCTGAGATTATAGTAAATTTCATCAGAAAGTCACTATGTTCTTTCATTCCTATAATCCTATAGCAAAGTTAACTCCAAATTTTCCTCAGTCCAATTTATTGAGTAAGGAGGGTCAAAGTACTATAATCTTTGACTCTTCGAATCATCCGTGATATGTCAAAAATCATGCATCAACGGTACTCACCGATACTCTATCCTTCAATGGAAACCTATTTTGATTCCTCAGAGTTTGAATAAAAGAATCAACGAATTCCAGTCAGTTCAAAGTTCAAATGATTTATACATTCCTCGACATCTTTGGTATCCTCTCATGTTTTATGAACCCAATGATTTCGATTTGGCATCCCTCCCTTCATATATGACATCGCGCAAACTAATATATTGCACATATCATACATAACCATACGACAATTCATAAATTATTTTTTCCTCTCTCATTTCCAAGCGTCAGAGAGATGATTTAGATCGGGGAGTCTGAGTTTGGGATATATTTTGGAAGAATTTACATGAGAGACACGATATCTCGTAGTCAGTGCTCATTAAGAGGCCCTAGAAAAGACACATAAGCCTTGAAAGTAAGAGAAAAAAATTAGCCTCATAAATATAACCTACAGGCGGACGTCTATGAAAGGTTTTTACCGCGTTGCAGCTTGGCTACCGCCAGACAGATTGCTCGTCGCCGCGCATGACACTCGCTTACTCCTTTCTGACATCTTATAATTTTGACTTGGTTTTACCGAGGGGTGAAACCACTCACTTCTCGAAATGAAAACAAAAAAAATATAAGATGTAACATTTGCGCGTACACTCGTCTTCTTTCGCAAACTCGTCTTAGTTGGCCAATTAGATGCCAACTTTGAAACAACGTATGATGTATACTTGCGTGTATAATTGAACCTGTGACGAGAATCATTAAACTATGATGTTCTTTTAGGAATTTTCAGTTTACGTTGGGGTTGTTTTTTCATTTTTAAGCCTAGAGAAAAAGAAGAGAGGGAGCAGGAGGGAAAGAGGAAAGGTGCAAAGCGAACGAAGATCTCTCGGCACTTATCGGTCTGCAAGATACCCATTAACGAAACTAAAAGCCTTCGCATATATCTAACTCTTGCAAGCCTCTCTCATTTCTCTCATCCAAAAGCCTTTCCTCTGCCCTCTTCCAGGGTTTCCACCCTCATTTCCCTTGCCTTCCCCTTCTCTCTCTTGCCTTTGAGATAGACACATCACTGTTCGTTGTTTGTCCGAGGCTTTTGTTTTACTTGCGCTAATATATATTGCTCGCATCTAACCCCCTCAACTCACTTTTTCTTCGGAAGCATTGGGCGGTGGATTTGGATGGTGGACGTTAAACTTTGCGTGTGAAAGAGAATAAAAGCAGGAGACGAAGGGAGCTCTTGTTTTCCCTCATTCTGGTACTGGGATTAAAAATGGTTGCATTTTTTTCACTCTTTAATCTTTCATCGTATATGGAAAACTAAGTGTCTCTCAGAATCGAACAAAATTAGCACCGGACGTTTCGTGACCTCTCTTTGTGAGGGAAGTGAATTTACCTAACCCCATGGAACGCTGCGTTAGCCGAAGACTACGTATCTTGAGAAATCACTATTTGAAAACAATTCTACCACAGCAAAATTTCCTCAACAACGTGTCACTTCAAGATAATTTATACTCGTAAATCAATTATGAGTTTCAAGTACCTTTCGAAATACCTTCAAATCCATCTAAAACTATAGAGTCATCAAATGCTCCACTTCGTTCAAGCGATTGACAAAAAACATAATGGCCTATATTAGATGAATGTAAAACCAGGGGTAGAAACAGTAACGGCAGTTCTATTTATCTATAGACTACAACGTATCTGTGCATCGATAGATCGGTCCGTACATCAATACGTGTAATTTCGTTCAGAATGAGAGAGAAAGAAGGAGAGTGGGAGAGAGAGGCAAGCAGATAAATGGATAGACGAACAGAGGTTTGTGTGACTCTAGTTCTAGCTGGCAATCCGTATGTCCTACTATGTTGCTGAGTACGGCAAAGTACAGGTCTATCGGCTCACACGGTGGCAAATTGTACGCGTTGTATACACTGGGCTCACGAGCTTCCTGGGGGTTGTAACGGGAGAGATGGGTGGACGGGTGGATGGTCGGTTGATACACGAGGGTGCCCGGAAGCAGAGGAGTGAAGAGCAAAGAGATACATACGTGTATATGCGAGATATGCTTGTATGCAACTGTACAGATTTCTCTGGATGGAATACTACAGAGAGAAACTAGGATTAGCGCTGATTGGTCCAGTCTCGTCGTGATTAGAGATGTTATCAGCCGGGTTACGCCGTATGCTCTCGCCGCGTGATCCTATGTGCGTGGGTCTATGTTGTGTTCTATGCTGAATGTATTCTTGTGTATTCACCTACACGTACAACGACACGTGAATTAGTTTCCTTCGTTCATTGTTTGCCCTACTCGTACTTATCGAACAACTCAATCATTACAAATGTCAGAGAAAATGTCCATCGTTCGATGAAGACGATGACAAAGATCCTCTACGAGAGTGTAGCTGCGGTACACGGAAGAGAAAATAATTCGCTAACATTTGAATAGCTGAAAAATTAGCTTCGGGAGCTACGCTGGAAAACAGCGACGTAGTTACAGAAACCGTCCTTGCATAGTTATTAGGATTTATGGCTACTGTGACCGAAAATCTATTTATTATAACCAGGAAAATGAGAAAAAATCACGTGAATCTGGTTGTACACTGGTTGAGAGAAATTTCATCGTATAAAGTACTATTTTTCTTCGTGATCCAGGTACATTAAAAGATTCCTGAATATTTTCACCGACAGCGATGGTAAAAGTTAGTAGGTTGGGAGTTTCTTAATATTCATGATAGTAAAAATGCTCAGAAATCGAGAGTGGTTGTAGTCGGAAACTTTTAACGTTTCTGGTTTACAAAGAAAAATAGGACTTCATATGGTGGAATTTCTCCTCAGTGTAGCAATTAGATGGAATCCCTGGTTAAACAAACCCACTGATTCACGCCAAATCTCATCGAATCTTGCACAATGTTCTGACTGAATCCCATTAAATTTCATTTCATCAAGTTATATGAATTCTTTCAACCAGGGATGGTTAGAGCCAAAAATAATTATATCTCCTGGTTATGCGAACCAAATTTTTCTCTGAGTGCACTTCTTGGTTATACAGGGTGACCCAGAGAGGATGGACGGTTTTGTTTTTCGAATAACTCGAAAACTACTCAACCAGAATTTTTCAATCAAATTTTATTCAAAAATATAAGCACGAGAGATTAGTTTACAATCATTTGTGGAACACAAAACACCTTTCCGAGCATAGGTCGCTGAATTCTGAAATTTCTCAAAGTACTGTTAAAAAAACCTTTGGCAACCGCATATTGTCGCGTTGCTCGGATTTCGCTCGGCCACCGCGCTCGCCTGATTCAACTGCTCCAGATTCTTTTCTATGGGGATACCTTAAAAGCCGCGTTCCTGACGCAAGTTCTCAAAGACCTGAGAACTCGGATATATGAAAAAATTACAAAAATTCAGCAACCTATGTTCGGAAAAATCTTTCAAAATTTTATAAAAAGACTGAATGAATGTATTGTTGAAAATGGCAGTCACCTGAACGATATTCCCTAACAGCACAATGTGTCTCTGGGGTGTTTTCTGAACGTTCTGAAAACCTCTCCTACGTTCTATAAACCTTTCATAAACGTTCCAGTGGCGCGTTGTGCTGTCTGGGTTGTGTCCCACAAATGATTGTAAACTACTCTGTTGTGTTTACATTTCCAAATGAAATTTGATTCAAAAATTTTGGTTGAGTAGTTTTCGAGTTATTAAAAAAACAAAACCGTCCATCTTCTCCTGGTCACCCTATATATGTGAAGGCCCAGTTGCAATAAGGGGGCTAACGCTCGAAAACACGAAAAACTATTGTCCAAACCATAACGTCACATACCAGAATCGGAAGTTGGAATTCCAAAAATTGAAAAGTACCTAAGTAGTCTAAGTTTATTACTACAATTTTTTCTATTATCAGTAGTTTTTGAGGGGAAAAAAATAAGAACTACAAATTTTTACAGTTCAGAAATCAATATTTTTCTACATCAAACCCGTTCTAACTCGGCCATTCTTCCACTTATCAGGATGAATTTTACAGATTCTGATTGGCAAGACTTTCCCTAAGATAACTATTTCTTGAAAGATCGTGAAAATTGATAACAAATTAATGAATTTTGAATTCACGGTAAAAATCACGTTTTTCATGGTTGGCATTAAAAAAGTGATAGAGGAAGTATGACCGTCGTAAAAATATTCCATAAAATCCCATTAAAAGTGTCCGAAGTTCTGATTGAATACCATCAAATCCCATTGAAACTCATTCAATTTCCCAACAGGGCAGCTACAAAAAAACTTTCATCGGAAGAAGTTGTTCGTTATTTTGTAGACAAACTTTTTAGAAAATTTCGGATCGATTGGGCCATCAGTTTGAAAAATATAGCGATTCATTTATCTGCGTGCAACGGAAATTCGTCACAATTTTGCGGCGTTTACCGGCTGAATATCGGAGATCGTAGAAGAAATTGTATTCATTCAATTTTTCAACGTAATTTTATGTGTTTTGGGTCGGTGAATTTGAATATCGAATCAGTTTTACAAGATTTCATCATCCTCCAATAAACAAATTCAATTCTTCCCAACAATTTCATGGACAAAATATAGACTCTAGTGAAAAATCATTTCAATGAAAAAAGTCTCTTGTCTCGTTGAAAATTAGTTCTGTAAACAATATTTCATCAATTTTACAACTGTTTATTCAATTATGATCATTAAATATGTTTGAACAAATATGAAATTGCGTCTAAAAAATTGATATTATGAAAGCCGGTTATGTTTTCTTAGTCGGAAAATCATAAAATTTTTGTAAGATTTCTTATGAAATTTTTTTCAAGTGTCACCTGTCACAGCGAAAATATCACAGTTGAATTGTTACCTATCCAAATATCAACAATCGAAATTGTGCAGTCAATAGCTACAACTTTTTGCTGTGTGGCCCCTGGTAAAAAAAATCTCTCCGAATCTCTCTGAAATCTCTCTGAATTCCTCTGAATCTCTCTATATTTTGGGACAAATTCCAGAGAGATTCAGAGTAATTCCAGAGTGATTCAGAGGAAGTTAGAAACTCCTCCGATAGTGATACGTTCTGAATTCTTCAACTTTCTCTGAATCTTTCCGCATATCACTGAATTCCTCAGAATTTTATATATTTAAATTTCAACGCTCCCTCTGAATTTACCTGAATATCTCTAAATTTCTCCAAATCTCCCGGAATCTAATGTATTCAGATTTCAAAGCTCCCTCTGAATTCCTCTGAATTTCTCTGAATATCTCTATATCTCTCTGAATTCCTCTGAACATCCCGGAATTCGATGTATTCAGATTTCAAAGCTCCCTCTGAATCCCTCTGAATTTCTCTGAATTTCTCTGTATCTCTCTGAATTACTCTGAATCTTTCTGAATTCCTCTGAATATTCCTAAAAAATTCCACGCACAATTTTTCTTAATTTATCTTCCTCTGAGAAGCTCTGAAACTTCCAGAAAGCCTCTGAAATGCAGGACCAAGAATTGTACTGAATTCATTCCTCTCTGAATTTCCCAGACCCCCCCCCCCCCCGGATCACTCTAGATTCCTCTGAATCTCTCTGAATTTTTCTGAAAAATCCCACACACAATTTTTCCAAATTCACCTGTCTCTGTGAGTCTCTGACATTCCCTGAATACTTCTGAAATCCTGAATCAAGAATTTTACAGAATTTGTTCCTCTCTGAATTTCCCAGAATTTCCCTGCATCTCTCTGAGTTCCCCTGAATTTTTCTGAATCCTTCTGAAGAATTCAAAGCACAAGTTCTCTCAATCCACTAGTCTCTGGAATCCTCTGAACCACGCTGAATTGCTCTGAATTTCTTTGATTCTTTCTGAATCTCTCTGAGACGTGAAATTTTCAAAGAGATTCAAAGAGATTTTTACACCAGGGCAGCTAAGAAAAATAGCTATAGCTGTCATTATCTTAGCTGTAGCAGCAAAAAAAGTGACTAGTTGCCACAGTAAATTCGTTCCCGTCCGTTGTTAGCATCTCCCAGGGTAAATTTTTGCGTGCAAATCAAGTGAGAAGTCATGTGTGTGAAAACAGTGCTCAAATTTCCATATTGCTGAGGTTTGAATCGTTTATTGGAACTAATTAACGATCGAATAACACATTATTCAACTATTGCAGCCCAAAAATCTTGCGGTACATTATTTAAACGATATTCCCAGTGGCAAAGAGCTGATTCGAGAAGATATGTATCACAATGATCCATCAGATTTCTCGAGTTTTAATTTTCATTTTGTTTCTATAAACGATTCAAATTCCGGGAACATCAAATTCTATGCTCATCCTGCTGAAAATTCCAGGTAAATCCAGATGAATCCTAGCAGTCCCTGAGACAAACACCGAGCGGAATCAGACAGATCCGGAAATTTTCAGAGCAGGGTATTTATCTTCCTATGAGTTTAACTGAATAATGTTTTCAAGTTCCACACGGAAAAAAGTAATAAGCTATTATTTGGATAGCTAAAAATTACTCACTTAGCAGTGGCAGCAAGAAATGTGCACTATTAGAAAAATCTGTCCTAAATTTAACAATGATATTATGAAGTTTTTCACATAAACATTTTATTAAATTTCATATGAAATTTTTTATGACGTTTCATATTTTCATATTGAATGTCATGTTTCTATATTACATTCAATAATCGTTCTTAAATTTAATATGGAGGTATAAAATTTCATAAAAAATCTCGTATGAAATTTAATAAAATGTTTATGTAAAAAACTTCATAATATTATTGTTAAGTTTAAGACAAATTTTTCTAACAGTGTATAGCTACCGTAGCGAAAATTCAACAGCTAAATTATTCAGCTATCCAAATATCAAGCACAAAACCCGTGCAGTTACAGCTGTGATTTCCTGCTGCGGTAGCTAAAAAATAGCTACAGTTGCAATTTTTTTAGCTACAGTAGTGAAAAAAGGATGCTCAAAAAGTGAGTAGCTGCCACAGCTATTTCCTTTTTTTCCGTGTAAGAATTGGCGAGATAATCTTATTTGAAACTCTTCGAATAATCCTGAATCCGGAACGATGAAGAGAAAACGTTTTTCCCACTGAATCGAAGAGGTTGATCAAAGACTAAGGATTGAGAGTATATTGATTCAAAATATTGACATCTTTCTGCATCATTCTTGCCGAAACTGATTAACCTTCATGGAAAAATACCGTTAGCCCTAACAGTGATCGCGAAAATACCATTGGGAACTGTTGAGTTTTGATAATCTGGCACTATTTACGTCAAAAAACTGTCAATAGTATTTTCTCGATCCCCATTAGAACCAACAGTATTTTTTCATAATGGAAAATTCGACAATTGAAAAAAATCACAAAATTAAATCAATATATATACATAATTTCTTTTCACAAAAATCGTATGAAATGTGTTTGCACGGGGGTAAATTGATTCCTTTGCAATCCTCGAGTCTCAATAAATTTCAATTACCATACATCCACGTACAATAGACTGGGATAGTCTGAGAGCAATTATTGACCTTCCTTGATGAAAGAATTCATATTCCACGCACGAATGAACGTTTAACGGCCAGTGAAAAAAGTTCATAGGTCTAGATCTCTACGTGTAACGTACACCTTTTGTTCATGGAGATTAACGTGAAAATAGGACAACGGAGAAACAATTTTGGTCAACTTTAATGGGAGTTGATGTTACAAAAGGAAACTCATATCGAAAACCAATAAACGATACGCCGCTAATTGGTGCTCGAGATGATGACGCTGAGTAACGGAAGAAGTAATATGTGAACGAATCTGTCCATCCCCCCCCCCCCCCGATGCCTCTCCATTTATCGATTCGAAACTTGAGCCATAAAACTCGATATTATAATTAGAATCAAGAGAAGAAGGAGAGAAGAGAGAAAAAATATACCAGAAAAACAAAGATGAGGGATATTTGTTTCCTTCGTTCCTCGTGGTTCTATAATCATTATTCAACTTCCTCAGATATTTCATAGCGGGAGGTGTTTGTGTGATATTTTAGCGTCACTTCACGGAAGTATAGAAACTCTTGAGAATGTTTGTTGAGGAATATTTTTTTCGTTAAAACGAAGATTCTTAGGACGTTTGTTTTCGTTGAAACATATTTATAACGCAAGAAAAAATGAATGTAAAGGCAAAACTTAAAAGATTTGTTGTAGTAACAAGATATGTCAATTGTTCAAAAAGAATCCCGGATTTGACTCCTTTAACTCTTGAAATGGAAATATTGATGAAGAATATATCAAGAAAAATATTTAAAATTATATTAAATTGCAAAATGAAAGGTGCAAAAAGGGCCCATCGATATCATCAATCTCGAAGGAGTAGTTGACGTCTTTTAGATTCGTTGTGGAATATCATATACCCAGATAGTGATTGATAAATGGCCCACACTTGGCCCAATTTTGACTTATATTAGGCCAGAACCCAGCAAGAAAATGGTCCAAGCTTAGGAGGAGCTTGGGATTATAACCTCGTGCCAGGCTTGGTACTCAATATTGAGCCAAGGAACAATACTAAGCATGGCCCAAGGTATGACGGTACATGTATTTTTGGAGCTTGGCTTATATGATCAAACAGGGCTTGGCCCAAGTTGTGTATATCACCTTCTGACAAGCTTCAACCTGGTTCTTCATATTTCTTAGAGGAAAAAAATACATCATTCTTCATGGCATTCCATTTGTGACATGAAGAATCATTATTCATCATAACAGTAACTAATATTGGTACAACGCTGAGATAATTACAAGCATGAAGATGCGGTATAAGCTCTCGAATAACCAATGGTTCTCAATTGGCCCAGTATTGGTTCACCATGCTTGGCAGTTGAATGTTTTGTCAAGCTTCAACTACTCGTTGTGATTCATTTCCTATGAAACATGGTATGGATTCTCAAATAACAAATGATTTTATATTGGGCTGATATTGGTTCCCCATGTTTGGCAGCTTAACGTTTCTCCAAGCTTGAGTCACTTGTTGTATCAGCATTTCTGATGAAATATGGTATTCGTTCTCAAAAAACGAATGGTTTTATATTGGGTGGATATTGGTTCGCCGTGCTTGGCAGCGCCATATTTTGCCAAGCTCACACCAGTTGTTATATTGGCATTCCCTATGAAACCTGCTGTGCGTTCTGAAATGACCAACGGTTGCATATTGAAACAATATTGGTGCGCAATGCTTGGCAGCCCAGTATTTTGTCAAGCTTGCGCCACTTATCAGTATTGGCATTTCTTACCTGGGTCCTCGTGGAATGATCCAATATTCTCTGAGTGCACTTCGAAAATCATCAGAATTTCTTCTTTCTCTAGTTTTTTTTTTGTGAGCACCCTAGTTTAAGGATCTTATTCACCAGATTGAATCAATGAGAATCAATCGGTTGAATGAGATTCTTTAACCTGAGCAATAATCGAAAATTTTCCGTTCTTTCTTAAGGGATTAATTTTCCACATATACATAAATTTATAATAATTTTAATCAAAATGTCACATTAAATTCGGGAAAGCACAGAAAATTCTTCCGGAATTACTGTAGTCTTCCCTACTGTAAATTCCCAGTTAGTTCGCATGGGTCTCCGCATGGGAATTCGGTGGGTCGCATGGGAATTCGGTGGGTCGCATGGATTTTCGCATGGGAATCAAGTGGGTCGCATGGGGATCAAGTGGGTCACATAGGTCTTCGCATGGGAATCAAGTGGGTCGCATGGGTCTTCGCACAGGAATCAAGTGGGTCGCATGGGTCTTCGAATGGGTTGCATATGTCTTCGCATGGGAAGCAAGTGGGTCGCATGGGTCTTTGCATGGGAATCAGGTGGGTTGCATGTGTCTTCGCATGGGAAGCAAGTGGGTCGCATGGGTCATCACATGCGCATCAACTGGATCGCATGGGTCGTCCCACATGAATCACGGGGGTTTTTTCCTCGGTGAAAAAACGGCCTATTTTCAACAATTTTTCCCCATATAAAAAATGAAATATCTCATTCAAACTTTTTACTGTCTCAAAGATACATATTTGACAAAGAATTTCTGAAATTTTCGTAGGAGATGAACAAAACTCCGCGATTGCGACGTCATTTCCGACGACCCCTCGGAAAAAGGTGCATCCGCGTTGACAGCAGAACTCATAACAGAATCATCCAAAATGAAAAAAACCAAAATCCGTGTTTTAGTTGAGACCATAAAATAGAACTTGGACGAAGGAAAAAAAAAACAAGTGAAGATTGGATTTTTGGCAGACGTTTTCACAAAAAAATAAAAATTTCGGTGGAATTTACACTACATTTTGAAGAAAAAAAAATAATTGTAATTAAAAGGAGGAGACATCCTTCGTCCAAGTTCTTGTGAATTGAATCTCGAAGACCTGTGTGAAATTTCATGAGAATCGGTCGTGTAGTTCTTGAGAAATCTTGACAACCGATTTTTTTCGAGATGCGTCGGAGAAATGTTTATAACTGGCTCAATTACCAGAATTTCAACATCCAAATTTGACAAAATATAGTTCAAAGGTTACACTGGAAAAAAATGTAGTGGAGCCAACTGCATATGAGTTTGGATACGGCGAATCCCGCCATGCGGTTGACTGAACCGAATATCGATGGGATCAAATGCTTATTCGGTCATTTCAATCGATATTCGGTTGCGTCAACCGCATGGCGGGATTTCCCGTATCCAAACTCATATGCAATCGGCTCCACTACATTTTTTCTCAGTGTATTTTATATGTACTAAAAAATGCAAGTAATAACTTGTCTTCCTTATATGTAAAAAAAATGAGAAGATGAGCGTTGTTTTTTCGCCTCTAAGACCCTTCTAAACCTCTGAATATCAAATATCAGATATTTTTTCGACTATTATTGCACATTTATGAAGTTTTTTGGTTGATGCCACATTTTCCCATGGGTGAGCCATGCGACATCTTCCCATGGGTGACGCATGCGACACCTTCCCATGGGTGACGCATGCGACAGTTTCCCATGCGTGACCCATGGGACACTGCCGCATGTGTGACTCACGGGAAAATGTCGCATGTGATACCCAGTCTCAAATTCGCATGGGTATCCTCCCATGCGACATTTTCGCATGTGACCCACATGCGAAAAATCCCCATGGGACATCATCACATGCGAAACAAACCCAGTCTCAAATTCGCATGGGTCTCCCCATGCGACATTATCCCATGTGACACCCATGCGACATTTTCGCATGGGAAACCCATGCGACACCTTCGCATGGGAAATCCATGCAACATTTTCACATGGGCCACCCATGTGAAACTTTCCCATGGAATATGATCGCATGCGTAATAAACCCAGTCCCAAATTCGCATGGGAAATTTCGCATGCGAACTAACTGGGAATTTACAGTAGGGTTACTTTTAGGGGTGTGCAGGTAGCACTTTTGATCGGGTCGGGTCGGGTTCGGGTATTTGTATTTCTTTTCGGGTCGGGTCGGGTCGGGTACCCGATTAAATCGGGTTTTCCAAGTCGGGTACCCGAATATAATAAAATCGCTTGAATTTAATATTTTCAACTTCTATTCGAAGTTGCCATTGCCGTTGATATTTTAAGGACAAATTGTCTTGAGCGATTGTAGGAATAAGGGGATTTCATATGAATTCAATTCTAATATGAAGAATGCCATATTCACTACAAGTCTATTAGGATTGTTACTCCATGTAATTGATTATGCAGCGCATTAAGAAATCTCCAAATTGCTTCATGGAATGTTTATATTTATTTTTTAATTCAATTAAAAAATATAATCACATTTATATCTCATAAATAATATATCATCTATTTTCTTATTTAGTAACCACAATGTAGAATCTTGAACATCAATGAAAATGAATATTCTTCTTATAAATATCATTCTTTTTTCATATTTTTAAATTTGAATGGAGGAAGCACAACTCTTCCACATGTTTTGTCAGTAATCTTGATCGAGTTGCTGTCGCAATATTTCCTGCTGAGGAAAACGTTTGCTATATTTGAATTACCCGAATGTAATCGGGTACCCGAAAAACTCGGGTAATTGAAAAACCCGACCCGACCCGACCCGATAAAAACCCGATGACTCGGGTACCCGCACACCCCTAGTTACTTTATTTACATATTCATGAAATTCCCTACACAAATATTTGACAAGATATTCTTGAAATTTTTGAAAAACTTCTAAGAACTTGCGCATGTTGCGAAACCCAGTTGGTTTTTAGGAAGGAAATGGAATCGTTCTGATGTTTCTCATTCTAGAATTGTATACGGAGAGAAACATCATATTCTGAATTATTGTGTTTGCTAGCATGTTCAGACCAGACTTGATTGATGAGATTATTTCATGAGATACTCTCTCAAAATTATTACATCCAATAGTAAAATTTTCGGCGCATCATTGCTCAGATTATTTGATTGTAACTTTGAAAAACTGCAACTTAATGTTCCCAGTCTTTCCTCGACACACTAATACCCTGGTAGAAATATCACGAGTCTTTCCCGATCACACATGAGGGGTTAGCAAGGAAAAACTAGTTGAGATAAACAGGAGAGTTATTAGCGAATACTTGATGAGGTAGGCCCGACTAATTACAGATGGATAAAACTGGTCAGAATTTCACAAATTTTCCCCAATCCATACTAGTTAGAAATAGCTAACCTCAAAACCCAAAAAAAATAAAAAATATATTGTCAAAGACGAGAAAAAGATGCCTAACCTCTATGTCTAGATTTTCTAACAGCGCTCACTGGCGATTACTACGAAAAATACTTTCGATAATCTCCGCAGCCGATATTTTAATTCATATTGGTAAAAGGTATATGGAAAAAAATATTCCAATCAATTTGAAAAAACTACACCTATAAGAAAAATTCGGTTACCAAAACAAAAAATCAAGTACTCACAACTGTCGTCGTCTGTAAATGATACCAGTCACATAGTTAATATATCATCAATTATAATATATAGCAATTATTATATATATATGATCAATTATAATATATAGGGGACGGACGGGCAAGAAGGATATGTTAATTTCAAGATTAAATAACAAATATATATCTCAATCATATTTATTCAAAACTGTGCTGATTAATTCTTTGGACAATTATACTTCATAATTGAAATCAAATAATAATAAAAATAAAAACCTTCTTATAGAAAATAACAATTAAAGAAAAAGTCTACTTTATCCGTTTTGCCCGACCAGGGCGTGTTTGGAACACGCATTTCAATCAGAGCAATCGTCGCAAAAATATGCACCGTGTCCAGAATATGAAGAACAAGCTTCATGTGTCCATTCTTGACACCTCCCACATTGAATCCAATCTTCTACTGGCGGGTCAACATACTTTCCTTTGCATATAGTACACAGATAAAACGTGACATAATTTTTTGCGATTTTTTTTGTTCGTCGTTGTTTCTTCTTATCAGAAGGACCAGGAATGTCCATTGGAACTTTTCGTTTCGCAGCTGCAGCATCTTGTTTTTGTTTTTTGCTAAACAGAAAGTATCCGTTTTGCCCGCCAGGTAGTATTTTAACATAACCTGGAGTTATTAAAAATTACCAAGATGGAAAAAAAAATAACTTGATTATTTCATGTCTATTGATTACGCATTGTGCTAAAAAAAATTGAAATCCACATATTCCTTAACAATATTAAAATAATCACAGTGTACTTACGTCAGAAAATTCTAATTTTTCTCCCAAATTGTAGAGGCAAAGGTGGAATAATGGGCCCCTGCTGGTAATATGGGCTCCCTCTGTATCTGATTATGTGAGTCACGAATTCTAGCGGTGAACACTCAAACTACTGGAACTAGTGCACAAACGACACTGTAGATCACGCTGATCGCTCAGCTGTTATGGTTGATGATATATCAAGCGATGAATTTTGTGCTCGTTATCAAAAGTTTGAAAGGTAAGAGTTGGACCTAATATTACTACAGTTTTTTCAATTCAACTGGTGAAACTAAGTTTGGGTATGTATTTAGTATGCTTTAAAGATCGCGTTTCACATCGAGTAATGTCAATTTATTTACAAAGTCGAGGGTAGAAAAATTTTATTCTCCAAGATGGTCAGGGTGGATATACGGGCTCTCTGCACTGCGGGTATTATGGCCCCCGACTCTGAATCTGAACTGTGGGTAAAGTGTGTGGTTTGTGACATGTGGGCTCACAATGATTGTGCTGGTTGCGAAAAAGATGTTTACAATCGTGACTTCTGTAAATGAATTGAAACAAAAATGATTTTTCCAGTTGGTTTATGATGAGTCACTTTTCTTTATTTTGACGCAATATCCAAGCTGACTTTCAATTTATATCTAGATCCAACTCTATTCTATGTGGATTTATGAGTAAATGAGCATTTTTCTTTGATTGTTTAATTTCTTTGACAAAAATACCTTGGGGCCCATATTACCCGCACAAATGTTGGTAATGAAAAAATTGGGAAACTTTAGAAAAACGATTATATTCCTTTAATGGCTACGAAGAATGAAACGGGACTTCATGCAATCAGTGTTGGGTAGTTCATAGAAGGATTATGATTTATTTCAGATTTTTATGCTGAAAATAGAAGAAGTTATTACAAATAAAGAAAGTGGGGGCCCATATATCCACCCTTACCTCTAATATTTACAAAAGAAAACATCACGCAAGTGCACTATACCGGCGTCTCAACGATCACGGTGAGGAGAGTTATATAATGAATCGAGAAATGGCAGTTTAGTAGGTTTCTACCGACTGAGCATCTTTAGAAAACGATTATCCGTTTTACCCGCCCTCTCCATCTTGCCCGTCCGTCCCCTATGCACTGTTCAAACAACAAACAATTCTATGTTTCATTGGATACAAAACAAAAACAAATTCCAAAAGTAGGGTTATGTCTTTATGTTATGTTGATTGAAATCACTTTTTTAAGCACTGTCAATTTTATCACTTATATTTTACGGTAATGAATTCTGACAATTTTTCAGCGCGATGATTCCGATATGTAGAAGTACGAAGAATGTGTAGTTTAAATGAAGCGGGTCAACTTTTATGGTACAACCGCCAGGGGACTGGTGGAACTATTTACTAGCAAATGTTTTCATCAAATAAGCTCCATATTTTAAAGTGCGGAATAGCTACGTTGGCAAGGTGTTAGGTTTTGATAGGTTAGGTAGGTAGGTAGAGCAGGTTCGGTTCCCCGTTAGGTTAAAAACATTTCACCATTGCCAACAAAGTTGTTCCAGACAATAATGATTAATGTGTGTTATATTGCCTTTCTACCAAACACCATAGTGAAGCGAAGTTTGATGTTATTTTTTTTCATCATCTTTGAATAAATCAATGAAAGTAAATTTAGTGAAGAATCTTTTTGATTTTTTATTGATTTGTAGAAATTTTATTGACATTTATGTGTTAACAAGTGCCTTGTGAAATACTAGTGAGCAACTGGTCAGTTTTTCTAACTAGTATCTGATGAGTTAGAGCGTTCCATTCCTCACTAATTCCTCACAAGTTGAACGAGCAAACTCGTAAGTGCCTTATGATTAACTGGAGAAAATGTCTACCAGGGTGAATGCAGCAATTCACAATATATATCATATTTCCAACGTAATGAATTGCAATATCAGAAACCAATCCAATACATTACCTATCTCAAGCAATCGGGATCCTACAACTTTGGATCGCTTCAATGCAAGGGAAATCTATTTAGCAATACTACTGTGTCCAAAAAGTCAGGTAACATCTGAATTCAAACTCTGTGCACAAATTTATTTAGGAAAGTGCTCTTATTTTTAGGTTAGTAAGACTGTCTTTGACATCCATGCCAAGGGTTACATCAAAATATTCATTAGTGTCTGGAATACGCTTCGTTTTGTAAGCTGCTGAAAGCGAATTTTGATGTTGGCGTTTCAAAAGGATCAGTCAATGCCATTTCGAAGAATGGTTTGGGCCTCAGAATCGTCAAACCTCGATTGGTACCGAAAGCACTGAATTTACTGGAAAACATCGTCTCGTTGAAGTGTGTAAAACAATGCTTTCTGACTATCAGGACAAGTTGAAACGCATTATTACGGGAGATGAAACGTGGATTTATGCTGATGACCCGGAAACAACCGATCGATCAAGTGGATATCGCGCTAAAGATGAGACAAAACCAAAAAAACCGCGCCAAAGTCACTCAAAAATTAAGGCTATGTTGACTGTTTTCTTCGATTATCGTGGGGGCATTTTCATTCCCTCCCACCAGGTCAAACTTTCAACAAAGAATATTATCTGAGCGTTATGCGTCGTTTACGTGAAGCTATTCGCCCGAAGAGAACGGAATTATGGCGAGACAACTCTTGGTTGCCTCACGACGATGCACCGGCTCACACTGCATTGATTCTTCGTGACTATTTCGCAAAAAACTCGACCCATATCGTTCCGTGTGACTTCTGGCTATTCAACAAACTCAAAAAATCGCTCCGGGGACACGGTTTTGAGTCGATAGAAGAGATCCAAACTGAAACGAAGAGAGAGCTGAAGACCATTCCGGAAACCGACTTCGACAACTGTTTCGAAGATTTTAAAATGCGTTGGCATGAGTGCATTGTATCCGGAGGAGAAGGGGGGGGGGGGTACTTTGAAGGCGATGAACTTGATTTGGGAGAATAAATAAAGATTTTTGAAAATAAATGCTATGTCATCTTATTTTTCGGACAAAGTAGTATGTCCGATAAATATTTTGGTGTCGAGGTGAAAAATACCAGTGCGTTTCAAAATGCATTTCCACTCCATCCAAACTATTTTGCATCTTACAATTATTGTTGATTCAGATTATCATTCACCGAAACACAAGGGAAAAAAACATCAAATCAACCACCGACAATGTTTTCTCTTTAATGTTAAATTTACTTGAATTTGGCAAATACCAATTTGTCGATATTGCATCGAATATGCATCGACGTTTACAAACCTACTCACATATATATATATATATATACATATACGAACACACATTGAATACCGAAATGGCAGAACCACACTATCGGTGGATACTACATAACAGCGAAGTCCATCCATAGCACGGTTTATGTTTGGGCGTGTTTGCTTCCCTCAGCGTAGAGAGACATGTATCCATCTATGTATATGGAGTATGCGTTGATCCTAATCCCTTGCTGTGTACGTTTATACAACGCGGATCTCGAACTCCAGTATTTGCTTCATGGACCATACACCTATATCACCTGTTTGACATTTCGAGCTCGATCCAAACTTGAATTGCTAATTCTCTTAGACATAGAAACTCGTTCGTATATTGTCAAACAATAACGAATGAGAATCTCATTTCGTAGATGAAAGTCCATCTTTTTACACCTTTAGAATTCCAACTCGACCCTTCCCTAGCTGCAGACTCGTTTCATATAGACATAATCGACCCCGTGCGCGTTCCCATCCTTCCACGCGAGGCCCTTCCCTTTGTCTCTTCCTGTTGACAAATCGAGTACCATTTTCAATTACACTCGTTTCAAAAACGATTCTCAAGTACCTACTTCACTCCTTCCCTAATGGTAGGTTGAGAATGGTGGAACACATGTTGATACGATAATAGATAACAGTTTTATTGAAGATAGATAGTGGAGAAGAATTTAATCACAGGGAGAAGGAGGAGACAAAGATCGAGATGTTACATTTGTGGAACGCGAATGAATTTCCAATTACATTTTTTACTTTGAAAATATTGGAGAAGAAATGTTGAACACATTGTATTTGTGTATGTAATTAAAGCAGCAGTTGTATTCTGCTTCCTGCTCTGCTAGGAATTGAAAGTTTATCAAAGTAGGGTTGTGCGCAAGTTCGAGCATGTGTGTACACGTCCCACGGTGGGTTGTGGGTGGGCGAAAGAGAGAAAGGTTGGAATGAGAGCGCCCTGACAAGCACGCGGTCGCTACAAGCTTTGTAAATGATAGCTCTGTGCGGGAGAAGGAAATATAGATGGATGGAGAGAGAGAAAATGATGATCAATCGGCACCATCGAATTGCATTGCCAGTCGATTCTGATTAGATCTCCAATTGTTGACGTTATTCGATATTTATGGCTGACTTGGTCTGATCACGTCTGATTATAAGCGTTTATCATCGATGACGGTGTTATAATCAATACCGTTCAATCAAATTAACTGTGCCATATCAAACGTATAATTGAACGCCGAAAGAGGAATTCGTGGCAGATATCAGCTAGAAGCACAACGTCATAAAAATTTGAAATAGGTGAAGAGCATAAAGAGATCCAATTTTGTCCAGTCAATCTTCAAAGATGTGATTCAGAATATTGACTGGAATAAGCGTTTCGTGTGAATGAGATATACTCTCTAAATCTCTTGGAGTGACAATCCACTCCTGAAGAGTCCCGTAGAAAAGTTTTCTTTGTCCATCTCCGCAATCCTGCCAAATTTCCGTCTTACTTTCCATGTTTTGAGGGAAAAACGGGGAAAAGAATAAGGAAATTTGACATGGACGAGAAAAACTTCTCTAAAGGGTGAAAATACTGCAAGTCCAACAAGAGTGAGATTCCACTCCTAAAGAGTGAATTCTCACTCAAACAGAGTGGATTTTCGCTCTCTGGGAGTGAGGATTTCACTCCTAAAACAAGGTGAAAGTTCACATTTTAAACCAAGTCAAGACTTTATCCTTTTTGGAGTGAGAATTCACTCTGTTGGAGTGAGAATCTACCCTTATGAAGTGAAAAATCGCTCCTTAAGAGTGAAATCTCACTCTTTCTGAATGAGCAGCATTTTCACTCTTCAGAAGTGAATTTTCCACCTCAAGGAATTCAGCGAGTGCATATTTGAGAAACTCCTCGATTAAAACTGTAAAAAAATAATAAGGATCGGAAGGATATGGATGAATGTGTGGTACTGAGGGGCCGTCCATAACCCACCCAGATAACATTTCGAAGCTCCCCCTAGTTTTGCGTGGATTTCGCGTAGAGAAGCTTGTTCATGTGTGTCGCTTCGTGAGCTCTCTCTAAAATTTTCAGAGTAAGATTTCACTCTTCAGCCAGCCAAAAATGAGCTTGTCGAAATTTCGAGTGAAATTTCCACTCTTTTAGAGTGACAGTGTAAGGTTTGAGGTTAGAAACTCACAGCCACTACAATTCTAGAGTGCATTTTTCACCCTAAAAGAGTGAGAGTTCACTCGAAACGAGTGGAAATCCCAATCGAAGTGGACTGGCTCATAGGCTTCACAGCTGTAAACATGTATTATTTACCATGTATCCTCTTGCATTTTGTCATATTGTTGTACGTATTTCTTATCAAATGAGAGAAGAGAAAATAGAAATGAGTGTTTAGAGGCGGTTGGGTGAGATGCGGAGGGAGAACATAGCATATCCTCAGAAACGTTTATTGGCATTCAATGAGAGACACAGATTCGAGACTTTGATATAGCAACGTGATAATAAATTCTAACTGTACTGCTGTATGTGTGATATATCAAGTGGAAAATATTCTTGACTCGAGAAGATCCAATGCGGAACCAAAATATTTCTTCAAGTTTCAAGGAAATTATCGTTTGGACATATCGAATAATAAGGAACCCATTCCAGATACCATAAGTCGAAGAAATTAGACCCCGCTTTGGACTCCTAATTAGTATTGATGTTTACAATATATCGACATTATTTTTGCTGTCCAGTCTTGATCTGTATTCGTTCTGCTTTTGATCCTTCATGAACTAGTACCCAGACAGCACTGAGACGTTTTTCGGACGTTCAGAAAACGTACTTGGTCGCAAGAAAAACGTTCAAAAAATATTCCAGGACGTTTTAAAAATGTCGCATAGACATTCCAGGGATGTACAAATGTCCGCTATAGTCTCATTTAGGTTTCCATGGAACGCTTATGAAACATGTTAAATGAGAATTCGTTAAAGATCAAACTTGTGCCAAAACTCTGGATATTTTCCATTTCGAGGAGATGCAAATGAACTGCGGTGAAGCCTGTATCGATAGATTTGATAAATTACATTTGCATCTCTTTAATACATTGCAGATAGTGGAATTTTGTTTCGCGTCAATTTTGAGGGTATGTGAATCTCAATATATTGACTTAATGTTTGATAACTTGCATTCTGCCAATAGTTTTGAACTTCTGGAAAGGAATCTTTCCAAATATTCAATACAAAACACATTTTTATGGTTGTTTGTTACTTTTTTCCCTAATAAAACTATAAATATACATTTGTATAGGTTAGAGATAAAATACCTGGTTTCCATATAACGTCTAGGATACGTTCTGAAAACGTACCATAGCATATGTAAACAATGTCCCCAAAACGTGCTCCCCAACACATTGAATGAATGTTCCTAAGACGTTTGGAAAATGTGCTTTTGGAAACCAACATCTGTGGGACTTTGGACACGTTTTTAAAACGTTTTGAGAACTTTCGGTGCTGTTTGGGTATGCTCGAGCTATGACGACGACTTGTGAGTTACACAACTAATTGAACTTGAAATTTTTATATCGAGACAGATGTGCATTTTTGTCTTGAACCAAAATCTCATTGTATAAAGAACTGACAGCTCACTACTGTATTCAAATTACGATCATAAAACAACGAGTAGCTGTTGGAAAACGACTTTACAGTATATTCAATGGTTAATGAATATTACTTGACTATATCCGATTAAAGTATATTACATTATGTATTCAGATAGAAAAATGTCTCAATAATGCCATCATAATGGTGACGTGCACGCCAAAAAATGTTTGCATCATGGTACCAAGGTATTTCCGCATAAAACATCGTTATTGGTAGCAAAACGAGGTGATGGTACCATAATGAAGACATAATGTTTACATTTTATGCATCATTACAATCTGAGCGAAGTTTATGATAGTATGTTTACGGCACATTATGTTACAAAATATTTAGGGCATGGTTTTCTATTTGGGTGTACATTATTTTGAGCGGATTCAGTGTGATCTGGGATCCAAGTTGGCAATATTCCAGTCACCATTGTAAATTTCGAATTGTGACTGACACAGCACCACATTTCAGAGAGAGCTCTTGAAGAATTCATTTGAAACTATAAGAATTCAACATGAATACATTGAGCACTCTTTCTGAACTGTGTTACTGTGGAAAGAATCTTATATTCATCATTTTCGGCCCTCAAAACCCCCCAACCCCGCGCTTCAGGTGAATCCGCTCGATTGTCCGATATTGGGGTCGCCATTTTGGATTCGCCATTCCGAATTCCATATTTTTCATGCCAGATTCGTAATCAGCGACCTCGAAAACCCCCGGGTAGTGATTTTCAGTACATTTGAAAATTTTTCCGTCACTCTTTCAAAGTTTTCGCATTCGGGGGGGTTTTGCCCCCTCAATGTAAAATAGGAGCGATATGGGAAAACACGTGTTTCCTCATTTTGAGAGCTCTATAAAATGACGCAATGTAGGTGAATCCCGCTCAAAATCCATCGGAGAACATTGAAAACCTACCCCCTCCCAGGTATATTTTCTCCCCTCCTTGGGGGGAAAGGGCTTTTTCCACCTCGTATCTTTTGTCTCTTCGAATGCTTTGACCATGCAAATCCGTAAGTAGATCGAATGGAATTATCTATGTGAAATTTAAACTTCTCACTTCTCCTGGAATTCTTTGGAGGGGTGTTTCACCCCTTTAAAACGCGATTGGGCACGTATAAAAAATACGTGTCCCTTAAAATCACGAATACTACAACATATCTCAATTTCAACCAAATCGGCGACGGACACCTTGAAACGTTTCCTTGTGAGATTCAGTGGAGTGAAACACGTGATTTTTCAACCTTCCGAATTTAGAGGGCGTACAAGCATATTGCGCACAAATCCTTATCCATGTGCGTCTCTCCATGAGGGCATGTTATCTGGATATCTAGCCCTGTTTTCACAACTCTTTGACCCCCCCCCTCCCCCCTCCCATGTAGCTCTACCGTGGCTTTTTTCTAAACCTTCCCCCTCCACCAACGTGGGAAAGTAGTTTTCCACGTTCAATTAAATTAATTTCAATCAAATGAATTTTCATTCAAAATATGACCCTAATATAAAATTTCAATTGTCTGAAATGGAAGATTTATCCCATTGAAATAAAATTGTGCTCATTTCAAATAAAATTTCCACGAATCCAGTAGAATCTGATTTGATCCAATCAAATATCTATTTGGTTCATATCTCAATGGGTCATTTTTCTGGATGTGTATATGGAATTTCCTTCCAAGTACAAGATCAATAAAAAACCACGTAGGTTGGAACCAAACCCCCCGTCCTCTCATTTATGGGAGACTCCAGATCGAAAGACAAACAACCTTCCAGATACGAGTTATGCGAGATTCAAAATAAAGCATTCTCCAGATAACACACTGTAAGAAATGATTGTGGAATTTTCCCTCAAAAGATAATGGCATGAAAGTTCCTCCATAGATGGGGAATTCTCATCATAATTTAGGAGATTTTCCCTCTATTTGTAGAAGATTGAACACCCAAAACACAAAACAATTCCTCAAAGTGGTGGAAAAATTCCTCATTTTTGATGGAAAAACAATTCCCTCACGATTAGGGGATGATTTTGACAGTGCACGTGAGCTTGTCATAAGCTTGTCAGACTTGTTATTCGGTTGTTGTTGACTTGTTATTGACAGTTTTCCCAGTGTGAGGCTGCTACAACTCTGCTGCAAGGGTTTTGCAAGGTTGTTCCTTGTCATTTGTTAACTAACAGACTCATGTCAGCTCTGCTATAAGCTTGCCCGACAACATTGCAGCAAGGTTAAATTGCTATCTGGGTCATCACTCAAGTGAGAGAAAGATCCTTTCCAGTCCCAATATACCATAGAAATCACCGTGGTATTCCCTAGGTTTTGTTAGGAACCCATCAAGATCTAGTTAGGTCTTATCAGGTCCTGGCAAGAGCTGAAGTTCGCCATGGATCCTTCCTACCCGTATAGGAGCAGGGTTCCCAAACCACAATGGACAGCGAGATTTTCAGTTCACCCAACGTAGTTGCGGAGGGTAATACTATATCCACTGACACATACCCCTGTCGATATTCAAAAGAATCACCTACACAAGAAGGGTTTGGGGTTAGAGGCTATAGTATTGCCTTCTGCAAACACGTTGGGTGAACCCCCACTGTCCATTATGTTTGGGTCTGAACTGTGCTTTTCCTAAACCATACTCTCCAACTGTAAAACAGTGAAATCTCGTTGATTGCAGTGAAAAGTCGACCCCTGCGAATCAATGCATATACAATGCAAAATCAAGTGATAATGACTGATCTCTGCAGTGAAATGTCAGTGATTCAATTAGTCAGAAACCCTTCCAACCGCATAATCTGTGACTATTCATTGTTATTTCACTGATTTCATTCAATGGTCGACTTTTAACTGCAGAAATGGTGAGATTTCACTGATTTCATTCAATGGTCGACTTTTAACTGCAGAAATGGTGAGATTCCACTGATTTGAATTCGAAGAGTACTCCATAACAATGCAGAGTACCGTGGAAAAACGATGTTGTGCCAGTATCGAGACAACTTTGTCTCACTAAGGAATCAGTGGTGAATCGAAGTTCCAAATCATCTACACGGTGAAGAAATTATGTGGTTGATCTTTGGGTAGCTAGAAATTAACTGCGGGAGCTATTTTCTTAGCCAGGGCAATAAAAGTTATTGCTATATAGCTAAAATTCAATCATTACAGCAGCATAGCTAATATTCTCAGCTGTTCTAATATCAAATACACCAAGCAGCTACTACAGCTAATTCATGTTGTTGACATTTGAATCGTTTACAGAGATGAAACGAAAATGAAACTCCTTGAGACTAGAAACATTGTTGAAAGAATATATCGCAAGATTGTGGGTCTTCAACAGCGGAGGATTTCGTTACTCATTAACCAATTCGTTTCAATAGACGTTCAAACTTCAGCAAAATAGCTAATTCCCAGTGACCATAGCGGATGTTAGAAAACGGTTATTTTTTGGAAAAAAGACTGCACCAACAGGGTTTTCTTCCGATATCTTACGGAATCGATGCAAAAATTTCAAAAATTCAAGGAAGTAAATTTCAATGACTTGAATTTACAGAGTTCCATTCCAATTGATCCTGCAATAGAAGCCTCGGATTTGCTGATATGGGAACCCGACGAGCTGTTGATAAGAATCATTTCTCCTCATTATCACCCTATTAGAAATGTTTAACTAGCCAAAAACTCGTAGGGTGCTGGTGAGGCACATGCAAGTGTCTAGTTTCTGGTTAGTTCAGCGTTATAAAATTCGTTCATGACTAGAGCATTTCTACTTGGGCAGTTCTGGCAGAACAAATAGTCCTGCTGAAATTTCAGGAATCTTCTATGACAGGCTCTCATAAAGAACATTAGTAGCGACATGGTTTTAGGAGTTGTAATCAGGCCCTTGTGTTACACGATGACTCCTCCTCCCCTTTATTTTGACTTTTTGCCAGTATCGTCAATCCAACTGGTCCTGTGACAGTGAGTTTGGATTCGCTATTACGGACAACTCTGGCAACAGCACCAAACCAAATTCGGTTCGTGTTCTCATTTCCACGTACTATTCGATATCACACATTTCGATAACAATTCGAAACAGAATGTGTACCAACGTGACAAAATGATAATTTTCATTCCTAATCAATCATTGACCCTATAAAGAGAGTGAAGATTGTTGCTCCGTTGTTGAAAATGAAAATTATACAGCCTGGAATGATGTTATCGTTCGAAAGTTGCATCAACATTGTTGCCAAAGCTCGGCCAATCTTCTTATCGACATATTGCATGATGCTAACGTTAATGCGAGTAGGGAATTCTCATTTGAAGAGTTCTCTTCGATCCGGTCAGTATCACAGCAAACCACGTATTTTTGAGATGAGAATAAAAGGAAGTGGAAGGTTTTTACAAAGTCATCATCATTTTTCATCTGATGGAATTGATTTCTCGAGCACAGTTCAAAGTATACAAATTCAATGATATAGCAGCTGAATCCAATAATATTTATTCTGCATAGATTATACTTTAATGTAGTGAATCTTTGATGTGCTGCATTGGAAATATATCTGTTTCGAATACATATGAAGCACAGAATACATTATCATGATCGTCTTTGAGAAAAGTGGCTCATATGCGTTGTTTGGAACAATGTCCGAACAGAACTTTATCCCCTTCTTCGCTCATTGCTACTTACTTACTCGAAGTGAGATTTTCCGAACGTATTTGATCATCCTCCATTCCCCCATTAAACTTCAAATCGTTCCATTATAATTTTTTTTCCACATAGAGCATGCGATCAAACGAAATACTGCCGCTTCACGTTCCTTGTCGATCGAGTGGTTCGCGTATCTCTCCGCATTTTCATTTAATTACCAATTCAATCTGTTCTTTTCTTTTTTCTGAAGTATTCATCGTTACATTAGGTATATTTTGATTCTACGAAATTTATCTTATCCACGCTGTTTTAATAATTGATTTACAGAAGCATCAGTTTGGGAAGATATCAGAGGACGAGTATAAAATGCCAAGAAACAGTGTTGGTAGGGAACGAGAATAGTGGGTCTTGCTTGGATTTCATGTTGTCGAATCTGCTGGATTAAAATTGAGCTATGGGGAGCCCTGTACGGGAAGAAATGTTCTGCTCTATCAGCTAAATTTTGGCTAGTGCACAAAAAAAAAGGAATAGTTGCAGCAAGTACTCAGATAGTCGATTTTCGACCATCCACTTAAGTAGTTGCTGCAGCTACTTAGTAGTCAGAACAAGTAACACGTTAGCTGTCTCAGCTAATTCAAAATACCTCAGGTATTTACGTTAGTTAGTGCAACTATCGAGTTACTTTTCCTGACCACTGAGTAGCTGCAGCAACTACTCAAGTGGATGGTCGAAAATCTACTATTTGCCCTGCTTCAAAAATCCGATTCAAACTTATCAACTCGTCAATCAGTTTGAATCAGAATTTTCTCCGGAGCTTTCCTACTTCATCTCATTCAAATATAATCGATTCGAATAAGAAATTTCTACTCAATGGGATATAATCAGTAAATTCGAATGTACATGATCCGAATTTCCTAATTATCATCATATCTCATTGAGTACAAATTTCCTATTCAAAACGATGAGATTTGAATAAGTTCAAATAGGAAAATTCCTGGACAAATATCTGATTCATACTGATTGGCCAGTTGATAGTTTTGAATCGAATCTTTTAAAAGGGGTGAGCTAACAAAGTTAAACGTCTAAAAGAAAACCGTTGCCCTTCTGACAGTCAATTCATTCTTTTTGTTCGACAAAAGTAGGGAATATGTAACAAATGATATGTATGACTGGCGAAGAGGAATCGTTTCAAGATCAAATACATTAGTTTGTCGTTGGTCAGGGTCCTGATTAAAAAAACCAATACAATTTGATCAATAGAATAAAATGGGATTTCGCGAGCACATTGGTCAATCATGGGAAAAAACTCACGTTGTCTCAACGTTGTTCAACATTAGAACATGTTCCTGTTTCCAAAAAAGAAAAGGAAAAACAAAAATGAGAAGTAGATAAAATTTTTTCCACGATTCATCAGAAGTGATAGACGTTAAAGAATTAATCATGGATAATCTACACCCTAATTAACACAGAATGATCACCACGCAATTTCTATAGAAGTTCACTCCCGAATTGGTGTTATTCTAACACCATGTGGTGTTGAAAAATACTTTTGAGAGTGAATTTTTGCTCTTAACATCACCAATTTGTTACAATTCATACGATAACCACTTCAACAAGGAATAATTCGCTATTTTTTTTGTTTTCATCAGTTCATTCAATCGTCCAAAATCATGCTCGCCATCATTTTCTGGTGTTCTTGTTTTGTTTTAAATCAATATGTGAAAAAAATTTCTTTTCGATCCAAAACCATGTTTTTTTTGTAGAACGATATCTATATTCCTTCTATGAAAAAAAATAAAAATTTGGAAAAAAATGTTCTTTTGAGAATCTTGACCAGAAAGACTGAATTCCCTAGCTGCCTAATATTCAACTAAACCCTTTTCCTCACTGTGGATTATACTATTGTCGCACTCCTCTGTGGTTTCTTGTAGAATGGAATTATTCTTCATTACTTGCCTCAAATTTGCCACCATCTCATCAATATTCAAACACTATTTGCCGCAATAGAATAATTTGGAACAGAGAAGAATGTATCTGCGTCTAATTAAAAAATGATCCATCTCACGGATACAAAATACGAGGCCTACGAATTTCATTCCCAACATCAAAATCCTATCATGCTATTTTGATTGAAACATCAAGGACGAATGATGATGTCAAGTAGAACTTGCTTTTGAACATGTACTTATGTAGCTATCTAACAGCTACCAAACCTCATACCCTCCTCCAACATTACCCATTTCTTCAGTCGCAGTCGATTCTCCGATACGTCTTCGTCGAAAATCCTGTTACCGGACATCGTCTTATGCATCTTTAATAGCCACTTGCTTTCCCTCTCTATCTCTCACTTTTCTCCCAGTTATTTTGCCTCGCCCTCTGGACGGTGTGCCGAACCACTTCTTCGTGCATAAATGGCTCTGAAAAAGAAGAAAAATCAAACAGAAAATACAAGTACAAGACTGAATCAGTGTTGAATCAGACATGCCTCGTTGATTAAATCTGTCCGAAGTCTTTTACCATCTTTGATTCGATCTGCTACCTACCAAGACGACAACGACGAGGAGGAGAAACCTTTTGATGCCTTGGGTTGATTCAGATACTTCTTTCATCTCAAACTTTATGATCATTTAGGAATTGTTGTGAATTTTATATCATACGCGTCGTTGAAATCTTGAAATTATATATTCACTTGATTTGATCGTTATATCTTCATGTGAATTCTTCAAAAGATTATTCCAATGTATATACAACACATTCATATGATAATATCGGGGGACTGTTTTTTCTGGAGAAAATGAATATACTCCCACTTACTTTACGGTATGAAATATTCACTTAATCCAAGTTAATTTCAACATGTTCTGAAGAATTCTCATGCAACCCAGTATAGCAGTCAAATGTGAATAGCCCATTTTATGAACTACTTAATACTCGAGATTGTTAGGACGTCTCTGTCCCCTGCAATCGCGCTATCAATTTTTCATTCCGTTTCAATCCAAGATTTACTTTAGAATGCTCTAAATGTATTGTAATGCTGCTAAGAGAAAGGAAAACTTTGTTCGCGATTTTCTCTTCGGGGCAGCTCTAAAAAATATTGCAAAGTAATTTAAAAAAGCTAGAAATTTAGAAATTTACCTGGTCCAAATCACCCCAACTTGGCTCAAAGCGGGGCCTTTGGTGCAAAGAGTTTCATTTCTAGCGCAGATGGTAGGAGAGCTTCTTTGAAGATTTCTTGAAGTCTCTGAAGATATCTCTTAGATATCTCAAAGATGTCTTCAAAAGATCTGGAATTGTTGCATAAGACAACATGTGATTGAAGTTTGAATCGTTCATTGGAGCGAATTGTGAATCAAACATGATAATTTGTCAATCCTGTCCAGTCCTGTATTTGTAATAACACTTTGGAATGGTATCCCTTAAGAAAGTTTTCCTCGTTCATGTCAAATTTCCTTGTTCTTTTTCCTATTTTTTTCATGAAACATGGAAAAGAATATGGAAATTTGGTAAGTTTATGGAAATGAATAGGGAAAATTTTTGTACGGGATATTTCATCTAAAAATAATGAATCAAATAATCCTCATTAAAGTACACGAAGAAAAATGGATGTCAATGGGTAGAAGAAATATTTTACCAGTCATCATATGAGGACGAGTATCCAGAGCATCTTAAGCATCTAGATTATACCCCTAAGATACTAAGTCTTCAATAACTTTTTATTACTCATCATTATAATCTGTATTCTACTTCTTAGCACATTGGATATCAAGGACAAGGAAAAGTTGGTATATTTCAGATGCTTGTTCTCAGATACAGTAAGACCTCTCAATAAGAACGCCCGCAATAAGAACGCTTCCCTGCTTTCCGCTCGTGGGCCATCTCCCACTCCAATTACCGGTTCTGAGCTTAAATTACATTTGTGGGCGACCTCTCAATAAGAACGTTCAGTCTTAGAGAGTTGAACAGTCGAAATTTAAATAAAAGCTCAGTATTTTCAAGTTATACATAATTGAATACTTCTCTTTTCCCTTCATTCAAATGAAATTCAATATTAAGTATTTGAATATTTATAGAACGAAACTCTTTAATTACCCTTGAAAATAATAATAAATATATGAATATAAATTTTTGATTGATAATCATGCATATGTTTATTTCGGTCTTTTTGAAAATCATTTTAAACTGCGATGAGATGAGACAGAAATTCTTAGAGGATCCCTCATAGCAGAATGTGTCTCTAGGACGTTTTTTGAACGTTCAGAAAACCTCCCCTACTTTCTTTCAACCTTCCGTAAACGTTCCAGTGGTACGCTGTGCTGTCCGGGATGTATTCAAGTGAAAAAGAATTGTCTTTATTAGGAGTGACAAGGGTGACTCCTGGAGCTAAAACAAAAAATTTGTGACTCTTCAGATCCCTCTTTCACGAACATATTCAATATTCACACAATTGTTTGATAGTTTTAATAAAAAACTATTTTTGTAATCAATATGTATCGTCAGGTCAGCGCAACAAAGAGTCTTTTCGCGAGTGGAAGCAAGAAAATGTTTTCTAATGTTTCAGCGCAAACGTTCTTATTAGGAGGTCGCAACCTAAAATGTTAGAGAGAGACAAAAACTCAGTAATTGAGTGCGAATGTAGGGTTGGTAGGGGAACCCTGATTCTTGGAAGAACTCTTCCCCTTGGGGGCTTTTGCGTTCTTATTGAGAGGTCTCACTGTACTTGTCATTAGAATCTATTTTTCTCCATGTAGATATCAATAACAAACATCTGAAGATAAACACTTTGATTATACCAATTTCTCCCAGTCCCTAATATCCATATGCTAAAGAGTAGTACATATTGTTGTGAGTGATGAAAAATGAATAAAAACTAGTATCTGAGAGGAACAATCTGGATGCTTCTCTTTACATACTCACTAATATAATATTTTTTATATTTGTTAGCATCTATTTTTCTCCGTGTAGGTAATACATATTTTGGATTTTATTCCAATTTCAGTTCAATGAACGATTCAAATTGCAGTGATATTGAGACACCTTTTAAACCCGTTCAAGATATTCTTTAGAGTGATCCGAAAAGGTAGGTTGTGCTACCAGGATCATAGATAAAACATTCCTTGGAACTGCACTAAGAGGAATTTCCATAGTCACTGTAACTGAAACATCTCGACTAAATACTCTTAATAACAGTGACTAAAAATTCGATTGATTCAACCAAGAAAGTATATCCTGCTTAAAAAATCCCATAGAACCCGATAGAAACCGATTCAAATTGAATCGGGTTGAATGAAACCCATAAGAACTATTCCGGTGCCCATTCAAAATGAATAAGACTGAATGGGAAATATTGTAGTAATAGGATTCAATTGGTGATAGCCCATTGGAAAATGTGAGAGGTTCTATCGGTTCGAATGAGAGCACGATAGGGAATAAACGGCAATGGGAACTTTCACATATTGTCCCGATAAGGATGAATGGGGGAATTCCACAAAATGAACGTTAAATGGAATCAAATGAGAAATTCCTATCTGAATTTGTTGCAGCCTTCCACATTAATTCCGAATGGGTTTTGATGGAAGATTTCTGAAACCGAATTCTATGTGTGGGAGTGGGATGTTTCTCAACTGTAAATAATGAATAAGTTCCTCCGGAAAATACCGAACTGGGATTACTGCTCGTTTTCAGACAATGTTCAATGAATGGCCATGGGAAGTTTTCCATATCAGCTTCTATGAGAATAAATAGGAAAATTCCACACGATGAGCGTTGAATGAGTTTGCATAGGAAATTTCCATTTGAATCTAACGTATTCTCTGATACACTGATTGTGAATAGGTTTCAATGGAAAATTTCTAAAGCTGAATTTCATAAGCAGGAATAGGTTGTTCCTAGAATGTACGTAATCAACAAGTTCCTTTAAGGAATGATCAATTAGGTTGCCTATTCATCTTGAATGAATGTGCAATGGGATGTCAATGGGAAGTTTCCCACATCTATCCCTATGAGACGAAGTGGGACAATTGTAAAAGACGAACGTTGGATAAGATCAAATTAGAAATTTCCAGGACGGAAATCTGATTGGGTCCAATTGATGAATCAAATAGGTTCGAATGGGATCTTTTCTGTAAGGACCAGAGATGGGCAACTTCTAATTGGCACTGATTAAACTTTCATTGAGAACAAACAGAAAACCAAATGGATTGTTTTCGACAGAAACTAGTTTATTGCTCATATTCTAGGACGAAACCATTTCTACCTGCAAAATTCGATTTCAGAAATTTTCTATTGAAAACTATTCAAAATCCACGCAGAAGGCTGCGGTCGATTCGAATGGGAATTTCCCATACAAACCCATTCAACGTGTATCTTGTGGAATTTTCCCATTCATTCTGATAAGAGCCATTCCCTGGTTAGAAGAATCAATTGAATCTGACAAATGAAATTTCATAAGATTTGCCCAGAACATTGTTCGAGATTCGATTAGATTCGGCGAGATTCAACCAGATTCACATTCAAAGAATTCAATCTCCTGACAAACTAGTCCTGTCCATATAATTCGATGTCCACAATTTATTATTCAAACTTATTCAGAATCAATATGGAAAACTGCGACAGATTCAAATTGAAATTCTCTGTACAAACTTATTCAACACTGATCTCGTGAAATTTGCTCATTCATTGTTGTCAGACCACATGGGAAATTTCCTAATGCTGCCTATGAACTATTCGCTGGGAACGGACAGTAATTAGAATCGGTTACTTCCTAAAGGGACTCATTCAATCCCTATATTCCAGAAACAACCTATTCTCGCCCATAGTTTTTGGTTTTAGGAATTTCCCATTGAGATCCATTCAGAAGTCCATGTGGAAGGCTGCGACGGATTGAAATGAAAATTTTCCATACAAACCCATTCAACATGCACCTTGTAGAATTTTCCCATTCTTCTTATAGGAGTTAATATGGGAAACTTTATGTTAACACTCATTCTCTACCATGCTTTTATTAATACCGATAAAACCCCTCATATTTTCAATGAGCTATTACCAATTGAATCCCATTACTATAGCCCTTTCCATGAGAAAGTCATTTGAACCACATTGGTAGGAAGCGAATCACAGTATCAAGCAAGAGGGAGTCTCATATCGATATTCTAGGTTAAGCAACGATGACTACAAGGTACAACGTTGGATGGGTGATCACCACGCTGATAACACATAATGTATCGTTTGGATTTCTTTCAGCAATGAATCGTCATATGGAATAGTTGAATCGATGATATATGTGTTATATTGTATTATAAACCGTAAATTGGTTGTTAACAACCAATCACGATGTTGAAAAAAATTTTTGCTTCCTCTTTAGAGGAAAGCTTTGTGATCATTTCGAGGGACCAAAAATCTTCTTGTCCCCAAACTCAAAATCTCTTAGGCCGAAATGTTCCTCCAAACTCAGGGAAGATCCTTGGTTCCGTGTCTGTCTGTCTGTGAGTGTGTATGTGGATTAATTTGCGAACGCGCATATTTTCCGGTTCACTCATCCAATTCCGATAAAACTTATACCACAGCCGTAGAGTAGGGCGATAGTGGTCCCATAAAAGTTTCAGCTCGATTGACCCAGAGCATTCCGGTGGAGAAGGACAAATGTATTGAAAAATTGCGATTTTTACGAACGCGCATATCTCCGCTTTCTATTATCCGACTACAATAAAACTTATACCACGTTCTAGTTATGATCCGATTGTGGCCCCATATTAGTGACATCCGAATCGGTTGAAAACTGTGGAGATTTTTATTTACCAGGCGTCAGTAGTACGATATGAATTTCAGGCAAATTGGAATTGGGAGAAGGAAATGGTAAGCATTGAGCTTTGCAACAAAATTTGAACATTTCGTGAATATCGACATCATGCGGATATGTTCCGTTCCTATGATCCGACCGTAATGAAGTTTCCACCATAATTTTGTGCAGTGTCGATAATGATGCAGAAAAATGGGAAAGAGGGAGGAATCGTGTTATCGACAATTTTGATTTTGCAACTGTACGTATCTTCGCTTCCCGTCGCTGCGATTTCCCAGCTCAACAAATATCGGAACGCTGCGACTGACCCTAACAGGAATAACCCCGAAGGGGAAGTGACCCGAATGAAATTAGACCTGAAAAAAAATTGGTAACTATTACGGTGACTGGAGCCAGACTAGTAACACGTGGTGTGTTTTAGGGCATAATTTCATTCGGTAGCATCTCAATGTCCCGAACGACAATGTACCATCATGAAACCATCATTGAAGCATGGTATCCGTTTTTTTCCAACACAAACGAGGAAGCCATGTGCCAATTGGCAGGGTATTTTTAGAACATTTTTCTGTCTTTTTTCATCGGATTTCCCATTGATTCTGATGGATGCTTCGAAAGAGTCTGAATCAGATTTTTCTAAATAGCGACTCTTGGGAAAACCCCAATTCATTCCCATTGGATTTTTTTGGATGAGAATAAATGAAAATGTTCGACCAGTTCAGATTTGATTATTCTCATTATTGCCATTGCTTAATTTTGGGGAAATTCCAATAAACACCCATCAATTTTATCATCGTTCCTTTAAAGAAATCCTATCAGCTCCAGTTGGGAACCCTAATGGAAAATCCTCTGGTCAATAAGAAATTTCCGATACAGAAATTTGATTCATCTCTGTTGGATTTTTCTTCAATGGGAATGAACAAGAAGTCTTAACCAGGGTAATTGATTCATCACTCAGTTGTATCAACTATACGTTTTTGGTTGAATCAATCAAATTTACAGAAGCTTTTACTAAGAATATTTGGTTCAGGCATTTCAGTTACAGTACCCTGGTTTACAAAATCCATAGACTCTGATGACATGAAATTTAATGGGATTTGGTCAGAACATTGTACAAGATTCAATCAGGATCACATTGAAGAAATATCCCGAGTGGAAATGGAAACTCATCACTGCCTAGTTATGGGCTAGCCGATTTTGATACTATATCACCACTGACTAGTAATTTTAGATCGTGGAGAGGTATTAATGTAACGCTTATATGTCCCAGTGACTGGCTTGGATTAACTATCCAGCAGCAAGATAGAAAATATGCACAGGTTGTGAAGCAGTTTTGATTATATTGGAATTGAGAAAATGAAAGATTTATTTTCGGCCATTGCCACTGATAAAGACATCAGAGAGAATCTGGCTCCTTATAAAGTTTGATAGCCACAGATGGATTGAAATATTCCAAGTATTCCTGAAAAACGCTTACTCGGCGGTGAGTTTCGATCCTGGGTCCCACGGATGATGAGCCAGATATGTTGTCCACTGAGCCAACCCTACCTTGACATATATCAGAGCATAATTTCTTATTTTGTATGTACATTCTAAGGATGAAATGACATTTCTGCTATTAATGCGAATTAAAATCAAGTAAACTGTGAGAACACATAAAAAACTACACTGTTCGCATCATTTGAAAATTTGTATTCAAAGACATCACATTATTTCACGTTTCATCTGTTACCAATATTCACTGGATAGCCTCTTTGTGCTAACTAGATGGTATATTTGTGACAGCAAAGTCACAAAGTCTTCGATAATTTTCACCAACTATCTATTAGTAGTCAGTATGTGGTGATTGACGAACGATTACTTGAATGACCTAACCTCACATCTCTCGTGGATAAAATTCAACTCTCCAGTGACGAGTCAATTGCCAGATGATATTTTCAATGCAACACGATGTTATTTATCACCAGAACTAAATCCATCGAAAGAAGTGATTAATCATACACGCTAACTAGTCAACGAAAGTGGTTACTTCCCTGGTGAAAGGGAAGCGTGTCATAAAGAGTAACGGAAGCGTAAGCATGTTTCAGATTACTTTCCTGATACTTCTCATATGCTTCCTATCCACTCTTGGATTACGCTTCCGTGCGTAAAGCCCGGTTTCTATGAAATTGGGGTTTCTTCGGATACGCTTCACACACTTCAAATATACGTTCGAACCACTCTTAATGTTCCACTTGACGCTCGGTATACGCTTAAATCCACGTTCCAAATACTTTCCAACTACGTTCCTGACACTTTCTATTACATGCTTCCCTTTCACCAGGGAATGATGATTGATGAAGATTTATCTTCATCATTTGACAATCCCATCGGTAACTAGAATCATGTAGACAGTCATGAGCCAATGGTTAGATGACCCTAATAGCACATCCACCGATTTCCACGTCGCATCTCCGTGGAATCCACGTGGATAAATGGTGGAAGTGGATAGAACGTGGATGAACGGAGATTCCACGTGGAGGCAATGTAGAGGCAACGCAGAAATGTCCGGTGCTGTGCGGGGAAGTACCATGAAAACACATAACCTCACTTTTTCATGGATGTATAATAACAACTGGCCCATGATGAGACGATGACTATAGGCGATGTCTTTCTCGTGATACAGCGACATCCATAACTACGATGGGCATTCCAATGGTTGAAGAGTGGCTATATGACAAATACTGTGCAGGAATACTGGCTAGTGATGAATCATTAATTATAAAGAATAATTGAGCTAGCTGTGAAAAGATAGTCACTCCCGGCTAAAAATTCCCAATAAAGAACGATTCAAAACGATAAGAATTTTCTATAGTTTTGAATGAGGTTTTTGAATACGGAATTTACAATATTATACCGTTCTTCAACTATGGAACTCTATCGTTCCTTATAGTATTCTATAGAATTTAACGTAAAACCTATGTCATTTTATCGTAAAATTCTTATAGAAAAAGGACCACTGATTTTGAAACACATGACTATTTTTTTTCGAATAACTGGTACCTTTTCTATACAAATTTCACTATAAAACCAAATACATCCTGTTACATTTCATACAATACGATAAGGAACGATAGAGTTCTATCGTTTAAGAACGATATAACATTGTAAATTCCGTATTCAAAAACCTCATTCAAAACTATAGAGAAATCTTATCATTTTGAATCGTTCTTTATTGGGAATCTTTGGCAGGGCTAGTACATATCTCAGATAGGCTAGTTCAATTTCTACTCGGGTATATTCATCTGATCAAATCTCATCGAAAAATACTTGAATAGAATTTGGTCAAAACATTGTACAAGATTTAATGAGATTTGGCAAGAATCAATAGTTTCTTTAACCAGGGTAACCTCAAAAATTTTTCTCAGTGCGAAGGGCCAAACCTGAATTAGAAATTGTTAAAAACTATTTTATGATTTGGACCCTACCTTCTTCCACGTAACGCCGTTCAGACGTCAAATCTGATGCCTATTGACTTGAAAATCACCACGAAACTAATACATGACTCCGAATGCAGAGTTAGAACCACAAAAATCTCGATCGGAAAAGAAACAATTCAAGACAAATGACCCAAGTTTCTTCTTCCCGAAAAAAAAATATATTATTCCTATTGTTCAGGAAGATCCTTGGCAACGCGCGGTAGTTCTCTTCGATGGTGCGCTAAGAGCTCGATGTCGCTAAAAGTATAATCATAGCGCACCCCAAGAGAATAAATGTGCAGTAACAACAACGACTGCAGCGCACCACTACTATCATCACCGGTAATCTCATAAATCTCCAATGGCGTGAAGAAGCCGGTAGCGTTAAAGAAAGAAAAGAAGAAAGATGAAAGAAAAGACATACAAAAGAAATTCAAGGGAAAGACAGAAGACGTATAAATACGTTCCAAGGCGTGTTGTGATATTAATACAATCACGGATCACTCCCGGGTTAGAGCCTACAGAACAGAAGAGCATGGCACACAGCCGTGCGCAGGCAGACATTAGATTGTCTGAATCGGGGTGAACGACTTTATATAGCATTGGTGAAGAGCCCGCGTGTGTAGATAATATACACACTTATATATACATATATATCTTCTTCTATTAGTCTCTTCATTGCTTTCTTGTCGAGGATTCACTTGTTCTTCGTGTACATTGAATGAAAAGGTCACCATGGCTCCGTTCCATATCTCATTTTTCCACCAATTCCTACCAGTCGAGAAATTTCGTAGGAATCGTGTAAGTTTTATTCCGTTAACCGATATGCTTGGCAACTTTGCTCTCGTACGATACTCCAAATCTGCTCAGATTCATTATTCATAAAATTCCCTGGACGCAGGGAAAATCTCTACGAGTTGTGGAAGATGAAACAACGTCCGTTGCGATCTTGTGGATACATTGGTTTAGAATTCACAATTCACAAGCTGAGCGTAATAATACTTCGACACCCGAGGTGCCCGATAAAGAGATGAGAAGTAGGAAGAGGAAGGAGGGAGGATTGATTTGCATGTTAATTGTTTGCATCAAATACCAAAGCGTCATTATTTGTTGTGACTAAAGGTAGATCAAAGCGCTGCTGTTTGTACATGAATGTATAGAAGCCGTTCGTTGAAATATCATTCATGTAAAAGAGAAAGTTTGAGTTTTGAATAGAGACGAAAGTCAATTTTTCTGCTGTGGTATTTCCAATTTGTTATGCAATTAATCAAACTTTTTCAAAAATTTAGAAATTTCAGATGACGGTTATATCTTATTTATACATTTCGCGTACATTGGTTTCAAGAGCAATGAGTGTCGCCAGAGTATCTCCTCATTGGGATAAAATTTGACACATTATCAATCAGAACCGATAAATACATGTCGATTTTCCATGCGTCAATCTGTTTTTTTACAAGGTGAATAAAATTATCATGGAAATTCTTTGGAGTGCTAATATGTGAATAGATAATTATATGATTTTCATACATGGTACATACAATTTGAAACCAATCTGGAACAATTATGGGTAAGATACAGAACTTGGGATATAATTTAAATCCGGAATTTCCTACTGTATGTAAGTTTCAACCCATGATGAATTAGAAATTTATGTGGAGAAATATTTTTGTGTCTCTGAGTCACACGAACCCTTGTAAAAATGATTCGTATATGGCCCATATATAAACTGTATTTGATTCATATATGTATTTGGTACGAATCATATATGGTCATATATAAATCATATGTAATTCATTTATGTGGCATATATGACCATATAAAATTCGTATACGATTGTTCAATCCATATAATGACCAAACATGACCCATATATAGGATACATAACGCCATATACGAAATGTATATGGCCCATATATGAATTATATAGGGGTCATATATGAATTTGTGAAATCATATATGTACTATGTGTGGTCATATATGCCGCATATATGATTCATTTTTACAAGGGAATAATTCAAAATTCAGGTTCAATTTTCATATATCCTCAATTTGCAATAGAACTTCATCATGAAATCTTGCTCGATCTTAGTTCCGTTGTTGAGCCTGAAATGAATGGTTTTCTTGAGCGAATATAAAATCAATTCTGCCCTGGTAGAAAAATCGATAGAATCTGATGGAATGAAATTTAATAGGATTTGATCAGAACATTGTACAAGATTCAATCAGATTTGGCAAGATTCAATCAGATTTGGCAAGATTCAATCAGAATCACATTGAAAAAATACATTCATCTGATTGAATCCCATTGACAAATGCTTGAATAGGATTTAGTCAGAACATTGTACAAGATTCAATGAGATTTTGCGAGAATCAATAGTTGCGTTCAACCAGGGTGGACAATCAAAAATGGACAAACTTTACAAATCGATTGAAACACCTTCCGGGAAATTTTCAACTCCTGTTTATGAATGATAATCAATCTACACTGAGAAAAAAAATCTTAACCCAAGAAAGTATTGGATTCACCGAACCAATCCGATATTTTCTTGAGTCAAGCAAACTTTTTTCAAACGACAAAAACATTTACTCAGTTTGAAGCTTATTTCCTGTATAAAAAAGAATCGGAATCATTAATATTTTGACATTCATATCGATCTACCTGACTGGATTTAGCACCAGAAATTAGAAATTCAGATAGTCGACTAGCAATCCTCTATGAAAGGATTTACGGCATTCTATTTGCTTACACGGAGAAAAATAATGTTTTAAATATTACTACATTTTGTACTAAAGTAGCAGGATAAGTGGAATAGTATAATTTTTCACAACACAGTGTAGTAAAAATTCATGCGTAATGATTTGAAGAATCTTCCAATTCGGAACCACTTCACATTATTGAGCATGAATTTTTACTACACTGTGTTGTAAAAAATTATACTATTTCACTTATCCTGCTACTTTAGTACAAAATGTAGCAATATTCGAAATCTCATTTTTCTCTGTGTAGTAGTTGGTGCAACCACCGTGTTAGTTGAGGCAACTAACTGAATAATAGTGGTGACTACTTTAGCGAATAGTTAAAAATCGACTACCTAAGCTCCATATAAAAATTTTCAGGTTCCGCCAATGGTGAAAATAGAATATAGCTTGGCGCAATGTTGACAGACAAGGGTTGGTCAGCCTCCCATTGATTCACAATTGCGCCAGGCTCATCCTTGGTCCAACATCGACCGAACGATAGATGTTATTGAAAGTGAGAATCATTCAAAAAGTGGTTGAATATTGCCACAAACTTTGGTCTAGTCTGAATAAAAATTAGTTTTCAATGTAGCGCCGATCATTGGTAATAGCATGGCTCGATATTGGCATACACCTTAATTTTAACTTTTGATGTCTGAATCACCTGCTAACTCACCGATTGAGTGTTTCTCACGAGTAGTGAGAGATGTATACAAGGAATATATAAGATTAAAATAATTTTCTGTAAAAACAGTCAATCATTCTTTGTTACAGGTCACACCAGAGAACTCCTACCGCGGATCCATATTGTGTATACTTCTCATAGCAAACTTCAGCGAGAAAACTTAATTATGAATTAGCGAAAAAAATACTCGTATTATATATTTTTTACAGTTTTATCATTGGCGCAACATTGATCAACAAATTTTTCTATTGTTCCCCAATGATGGTCTATTCCATCGCCATTTCTCCACCAATGATAGGGTTCCATTGGAAAAACACATTGATGAACGATAAAATGATATTATTATTTCAGTGTTGCGCCATGATTGGTTGCCAAGCCTCGGCCATACTTCATCTACATCACGCCATGCTAGCGCCAATGGTAAATTTCTGTATGGAAGTAGTTGCTGTGACTATCCTTTTTTGCCCACAACATCGTGACAGTTCCTTCTATACAGTAAAGATGATGATTCTACAGAAATTTCCAACCCAGTTTTCTTGCATGATTCGTTTGAGAACCACGGAGGCGACAAGAAAGTGGTTGGTATCGAAGCTGCTACCGAAATCAAATTCTGTCAGAGTTTGACAAACAAAGAGAAAGAAGTTCCTTCATTGTGAGAAAATCTCTAGGGTTGAGAGATCCCGTGATAAAAGACGAAATAAAGGAAGAAGTATAAAAAGGGAAGAAGAACGGGAGTAATAAGTTGGTAAGAAAGAAGAGTTTTCGGATACTGATTCAAGGATGTGTTGTCGGGGGTGGGCTACAGCATTAAGAAATACAAGAGTATAACTGCAGGAGAGCGCTAAATGCACCGTGACTTATTGAGAGAGTGGAAAATGAGATTTGAACGTTGGCAGTGTGAACGATGATCTCATTCCGAGGGCATATAATAAAGTACTATAGTCCACTCTTCGATTTCGTATATACATGTATATATATATATATATATATATATATATATATACACTTTGAGAATCCCTTGAGACATGGACATTGTTGATTATTTCGCAATGCAACTGTTAATTCCCAGTTCGCCGGGATGAAAGGGCAATTTTGGTTCTCTTATTTATTCCAAAAGAATGGGAGAAAAATAGAACAAGAGGGAATGGAAGTTAGATGATATTCACCTGTTTGATATTGCCTCTTCTGAAAAAAAAAACAGAAAAAAACATGTATAAAAAGTACAATCATCCTATCATTTCATATGAAGAGCGGTAGGGGCGGATTGGATATGCTTTTGACACGTATATCATCTTTCTGCTCCGCGACTTCGATTCGCTTATTACATAGTGATCTTGAACGATTTTATAACCGTGACGAAACATGTAATACACATGTATATACAGACACCTGTAGTGATGGAATTTGGCCATCTACTTCGATTCTTTTCTCTTTCAAGGATGCCGCAGTATTATAAGCAAAGTCATCGTTATCAACGATTCCGTCGTTCTTCTTTGGACTGCTTCTTTCTCGTTATTTTTTTCAGCGGGAGAGAGCTTTTTCTATGTATCTTCGTACTTTGTCCTTTCCTCGACCTCGTCGGGAACCGATTCACCATACTTTGCCATTAGAGATCTCCCTGATCGCAATAATTTCATTGAATATTCTTGAACTCACCATGGAATCTTGCGAATCATTCTAAACAAATGGAACGTTCATTTACATTGATGGAGATCAATTTTGTGGTGTGAATTGTTTTTTTGAGGAGAACAGGAAAGGAAAAGAAAGTGTAAACTTCATGAATCATCATACGTGATATATTAGGAAAAAAACTGATGAAAGATATTGTTGAAAAATATTCATTAGAAGGATGTATTGTGGGAATTATTTTATGTTCGATTAAATGAGTTCTTTTAGAGAGATCGGAGTGCTTATGATATAGATCCTGAAACTTGTTATACAAGGATTTATCGGTACCAAGATTCAAGTGCGTGACGTTTATTCTCTTAGGAATGAGAGATAATTCGTAATAAGAATAATAAGGTAGAGCTCGTGTACTTCTGGAACTGCTTCTTTCATATGCATTTCATCCAGGTTTTATCTAATAATGAATAAAAGAGAAAAAACGTATGTCCCCAACATTTTCCCTCACGCAGAGTAAATTTGAATTTCTGACGAAGGAGCAGGTCTGTGGATTGGGGTGAAACTACAAATCGGACAAACGGCTACTGATTGCGGATCAGTTGGCCATCGTTACCCCGAGAGAAATAACATTGATTAATTCTATCAAAGAAACTCAACTACATTTTTTATAATTGTAGCTACTAGAAACATCATTGTACTTACTACAAACGTTATTGTGTTCCTTTTTGCTGGAAGGTTATTCTCAGGCATGCATAGTATGTGTCAATCAGTTGATATTCTAACGAAAATATATTTTCCAAATCACTTCCCGGGAAACAGAAGAATCTTTTATGCATAATCATACATGAGAATTGGCCAGATATGATCATACATGACCATGCACGATCATACTCTGCGTGATGGATGAAAAAAACACGTTATATTCCCGTGCAATCACCTATCCAAGTACTGACCCTGCTTAATTTCGATATTCGGATAAGAACTAGTGCGCTCAACAGGCTATTGCCATTGACTCGAGAGTCGATATAACAATTCATTATTTATATCACATGTTACATAATTTAGTCTGAACCTTTGAGTTCCCTTTTGAAGCTTCGAACACTCTTTCTAGAACGTTCAATTGGATTATTCTTCGGAAAAGGAGAACAGAAGTTTGACTATAGTAAATAAGTTCTCATACATGAGGATGAACCAGATTTGACCATGCGTGATCATGAATGATTTTTCCCCAGGCGAACTTGAAAATTCTATGTTTCACATGATTTTGCATGATCATGTATGATTCATAAATGATCTTATATGCTTCATGCATGCTCACACATGATCATTCAAGATCATGTTGAACATAGAATTTGAATGAAAGTGGTTGATTAGGGAGCATGCATGATCATGCATGAGGTTTGCATGCACATATATTGATGCTCATAAATGATCATGCATGATTTCTTTCCCCGGGTTGCCAGGATCATTTTCAGTTTCACTCGACTGTGAGGATCCTACACGAATGAATTAATTTCGAATATACATCTCAATTAGGGTGACAAATATTCTTATGGAAAATTTCAAGAGGAACATCAAATTTCATGAAATGAACCATGGTAGAAATTTGTTTGGGCGTCCCACTTATTATCCATGTACTATATGGGACCCATGTGGGGGCAACTAGATAACACATTTCAGCTGATTTGACTTCAGTCACTCGGGATTCTTTTATATAAATAAATTCAGAAGCAACGTACTTGACTTGGAATTACATTTCAAAATACGTTTTCAACTTATTCATGGGTGTGACTTTACCTCAAAAAACATGATTCCATATTTCTAATTAACAATTTGAACTACATTCCAGCAATTTCCTGGGACATCTAGATGGGCACAGAACAGAAAGTGTGTTACAAAACTAGCTAGGAACCAACATTACATCTGAGAAAAATAGCCAAAGCCCATTTCATTCCCAATAATAACTTCTACTGGGGAATACAATTTCTTTATTCAGAACATGAGATATCGAGAAGCACTGAATTGTCTAAAGTCGAATGAAGGTGATCTCAAAATCAGGGACGTCATTACTGTCCTGTTAGCCCTGGAAAAACCAGGTCTCGCTCTAGGACAGTCATGGAATTCCATGTCTCGGAATCTACAAATTTTTTTTCCTGGCAAAATAAGCGGTCCTTCATCAGTTCTCAGAATATTTCTATTGTTTAACAATGAAATGGTCTATTTCATGGCCATTTCTGCACCAATTATGGGGCTCCATTGGAAAAACACATTGATAAATCATAAAATGATGTTATTATTTCAGTGTTGCGCCATAATTGGTTGCCAAGTCTCGGCCATGCTTTATCTACATTGCGTCATGCTAGCGCCAATGAAAAATTCCTGTATGGACAATAGTTTACCAATGACGAATGGGAAAATATAAAAAAAGTGAAAACAAAAAATCTGAAACCATTCACAATTCCAAGTGTTTTTCTCTCTAGTCCATTGTTCGTCGTTCAAATAGTAAATATAAATTAACACTCAATTGTAAAATTATATTCTTATATTCTTATTGAAATTATTATTCCTCATTATTGTATATCTTCTTCGGATGAAAGAGTCCCTACAAACAATGATAACTGGCGTTTCAATGGCCCGCTAATGGTCCTGTGATACCACGCGGAGAAAAATGCAGATCGAAAATATAGCAATCTTTGATAAAAATTTGAGAATATTTCATAAAATCTGAGAGTATTCCTTGAATGTATAATAAAGATAAAACGGTTCACATTTCTGTTGAATTTTATTTGAAAAAAAAAAAAAATAAAAAATCATCAATAAAAAACAATATAAATTCCCCGAAAGTCGCTCATAAAATTTTATAAAGTGGATGACAAAATTTCGAAATCTTATTGTTCACTTTGTAAAATTTCCTGCACGACTTTTGGGAAATTCTTATGATTTTCTATTGTTTGTGAAGTATTGACAATGTTTTATTGTTTTTAAAATAAAATTCAACAGAAATGTGAACCGGTTTATCTTCATTATACATTTAAAAAATACTCTTAGATTGTGGGAGATATTCTCCAATTTTTTTTAAAGATTTCTATATTCTGAACATGCATTTTTCTCCGTGAAGTGAATAGCCGTCACTGGACCTGCAAAAAGCCTGCAACCGTGTTTTTCACCGGTATCACAACTCTGTATTTTCCAGTTATCTAGGGCTCTTTCACGCACAGCATTTTGGAAATCAATTCATGTCAATAATATTCAAAAAATGAAGGATGTGACACTTTTTCAAACAATTCATCTATATCGACTTCAAAAATAATTATTGTGACTATTTTCTGCATTGAAAGAAAGATAAATATTGAATACATCATTCATATCCAAAAATTTGTTTTTCCTTCCCAGAAAAGAATTCCAAAAATACCTTTTTACTGGGTCAGCTTCTACGCCAAATTTTGTAAGTAAATATTAAATAAACAGCGCCAAATGTTTCCACTGTGGGAATTTGAAGTGCTTTGAGTTTCGAGAGTGTCAGAATACAAAAACTTGATGAGAGTAATTGGTAGAAAATTTCTTACCGAAGACTGAGTCGATACAATTTACTAGCCAGAAAATGTATCGAATATTGTTAAGTTTTGTTAAAAGTCAGTGAATTTTGGCTCAACACTTCATTGCGCTCAATTGTGTTCAAACAAACACACATGAGAGGGATCCTAGAAATTAAGAATTACCTGTCGCAATTGGAATATCCTATTCATTCATATTAAAACGTACAGAATTCCGATTCAAACGTAAGACTTACAGCGTTGCCAATCTCCTGTTTCGTTGTAGTCTCCTGTTTCTTTCTCATTGATCAGCATATCACATACGTTTGTTGAATGCAACAAACGTCCAATGATGGAAGAAGGCTGGCATCCCTTAATAAGTATTAATCGTTCTGTATTGAGTTTGTGTCTGTTCAATGGAAATGAATTGGATTCTTCAAGGCTTAATATACCTTCACGTAACAATGTTCCTACGATTTCTTTATTTTATTTCCCAATATCAATTTGAGAAAAAATTCAGTCCCTAAAGATTTCTACCATTACTCTTTCACGGTATTTTATATTTCTATAAAAAGTATACATAATTGTATCGTGTATAGATCTACTGTATGTGTGTGTGTGTGTGTGTATATATATATAGATTCTGAATCTTGAACTTGGATCTCCTGTTGCACAAGGGGAAAGGGGGAGGAGAAGATGGGACGAAATTTTGGAGAAAAAAAGGATAGAAAGAAACCAATCCGAGCCATCAGCTAAGCGATTTTCTCTTCCCTTTTTCTTCGCTACTCCCTTCTTATCCACGACTGCGCATATTGTTCTATTTATGTAACTATTGTTCATCCATCGTTTAAGATAAATTTAACTGTAGGCAGTAAGGGAGAAACGAAAGAAGAAGAAGAGAGATCAGGGATGGAAAAGAAGAGAAAATTATCTCTTTTCTTTCTGGCTGTTGGAATGTTGGGTCGACAGCTCAAATGTTTCTTCTCCTTCTTCTTCTTGTTCTTCTTCTCCACTTCAATACGTTACCCTGCACCATCCCTCTTCTCTCCCATACTCTATCATCGTTGTCGTCGTACCGCGGGCTATTAATGATGCCGATTAATTTAGAACTATTAGGTTTCCCAATCAGCCAATCGGAAAGAACCGAGATGGTATGTGTGTTTCTGCACTCTTTTTCTTTAAACCTCTGAACTTCTCAGATCGATGAATCTATATATATACGTATGAATATATGCGTACCTTCAAGCTACATTGCATAGAATGAAAGATTTGAAAAAAAAAACCTCGTGACAGAAATAAAATGTAAAACATTGTCTCCTCGTTTTTCCCGTATTTCCCCTTTTATGATATATCTATCTCCGTTGTTTTCCATCGTTTTCATTCCGAAGATGATCAGCGATTTATTTTTTCTTGACGTCGATCTTAGATGAAGAGAATATAATAGGTAAAGTATTCCAAGTCGAATAAACTGTCTTGGGCCGTTTGCCAATGCTGGCATTTTAAACATCTGAAAGAGACATAAAGAGTGAGCGAGTGAGGAAGAGAGAGAGAAGAAGAAGAATGATTCAAACCGATGCACTCGATTGCATAAAATGAATTCGAAAAGCTTCCGCGAAAGAAAAAAAGAAAGAGAGAGAGAGAGAGAGGGAGAGAATAAGAAATTAAGACAAAAAATGCTTTTGATTAATGTCGGTTATCAAGGAAATGAAAAATAAGATTTGACAAACGCAACGTTGAATTTTCACGGAGATGATTAATATCGCTTGGAGTTGATCATTTATTTTCTTGACAATGCGCTTACTGTAAACGGGGATAACGTGTTCGAGATGACGTTATTAGATTCACCCTGCGCATAATAAATTACCGACAAGATTCTCTTCTATTCTAATTATTAGCTCTGGGTGAAATGTCATTGAAATTTGCTCAGAATTTGAAATCAAAAGTTATAAATATTTATCGCCAAGAAGTACTTGAAAAGCTCTTGATATTGTCTTCTTTTTAGGTGCTTATTTGTGTGTACGCCCTGGTTGAAGAAACCCATTCATTTCTATGAAACGTGCAGATTTACGATTCAAATCGAATAGGTTTTACTCGAAAATCTCAGTGTTCATTGGGAGTCGATAGGCTTCTTTATCCAGGGCGAAATGCGTAAGTATCGGCCATGGAAGTGCACAAATCAACCCTGTTGAACTATCCTTGCATATAAATATTCCCGAACAGACATGTACCATTGGCAACCAAGCATTGCGCAACACTGAAATGATAACATCATTTTATGATATATCAATGTGTTTTTTCAATGGAGCACCATCATTGGTACAAAAATGGCAATGAAATAGACCATCATTGGCGGATAATAGAAAAATTTGTTTATTAATGTTGCGCCAATGATAAAACTGTAAAAAATAATTAACCCAACAATATATATATCCAATCAGAAACATCCGTAATATGCTAATGTTGACAACAGGTGCAGTACAGTGCCAGTATTGGATCTCCAACACTTGGTAAACACGTACGGGATCAGTACTGGATACATAAAAATACAGTAATATGCCTGTACTGATAAACCAGTACTGAGAACTTAATACCGGCCAGGTACTAACCCAGTACTGGCCCTGCACTGATTGCGAATAATGGCATCAGTACTCTATCCCCAGTACTGAAAAGCGTTCTCATTCCAGACAATTGCCAGTACCCTGCCAGTCTTGGCTAGTACTGGTGCAGTACTGCGCCTGTTTGTAAATTTCTGGTTGGGTAAAAGTATGCGTATTTCATAATTTCCAATATATGTTATTTGGGATCTTATTGTGTTTTCCTGATTCATCTGTCAACAACTCGGTGTTTTTTGTCGCTAAAGTTTGCTATGAGAAGTATACCAGAGAATTATTTGAGTCTTTTTATATATTCCTTGTATACATCTCTCCCTACTCGTGAGAAAACACTCGATCGGTAACTTAGCAATTCAGCCATCAAAAGTTAAAATTGAGGAGCATGCCAATCTCGAGCCATGCTATTACCAATGATCGGCGCTACATTGAAAACTAATTCTTATCCAGACTAGACCAAAGTTTGTGGCAATATTCAACCACGTTTCAAATGATCCTCACTTTTGGTCAAATCTATCGTTCGGTCAATGTTGAACCAAGGATGAGCCTAGCAAGCGCCAAGTCTGGTGGAATTGTGAATCAATGGTAGGCTGACAACCGAAATTCGTTGAACACCGATATCGGTGCAACATTAATACGTGTTGTTAATCAACATTGAAGATTCATAGATTGCCAAGCCTTGTCTGTCAACATTGCGTCAAGCTATATTCTAATGTCAGCATTGACGGAATCTACAAATTTTTATATCGGTAGATCATTGGCGGAATGTTGTGTTTCTATCGGTGATTGATACCTCAGGTGCAATGATACAACTAACAAATATATGTTCATTGTCGGACTTGGCCACCATTGGCCCAGTATAGGTTGCATCAAGATGCTATTCGAAATCCTCAGCCCGAGTTGAATCGGACTTTGCAATGGTTTGCCTCAGTCTTGGCCCAGACTTGGGAAATGAATTAATCGGAAATTGGTATTTATATATAAATTCTGCTATTTGAGTTCGATTTTGAGTAGTCAATGCAAATTCGTAATGAAAATTACCATCGTGAGATGGGACCATGTGTAAAAAAAAAAGAATTCAAAAAGTGCACTTGGAATGAAACCCAATGAAAATTGTACAACAGGCGCTGTATTGTACCAGAACGGGGGAAGACTGGCAGGGTACCACCCTAGTAGGAATGCTCTAGGCATTCACGAGTTTCGTAACGCTCGCGCTAGCGAAATACCAGATACTTACGAGGGTCTCACTAAATATTTGTAAAGCACTCGTAATACTTGGTCCCAAGTGTCTAGTATTTCGCTAGCGCGAGCGTTACGAAACTCGTGAATGCCTAGGCGTTCCCACTAGGGCTGCAATCCGTATTGAGGCAGTATTGGAATTTGTCTGGAATAATAATTCTTTTCTGGGGTACTTGATACTGGCACGGCACTGATAATCGGGAGAGATATGCTGTGAAATATTATAGGAACTCCTTTAGAACTGTTGACCAGAATTCGGAATTATGGAAATTGGTTTCCATACCAATTCCCGGCAAGTGATTGCTCTTTAGTCAGCGTGATCGATTCCATCAGGGCCAACCACGGTTGAGAAAATTCGAAGGAAAATCACTGAAATTCTCAGAGATTTCCAGTGCAGAGTTTTTCAGAGAGTTTCATAGTTTCTCAGAAAGTCTCAGTAACTTTCAGAAGAATTCAGAGTTTTTCAGAGATATTTATAGATATTCAGAACAACTTTCAGTGGAAAGACATGCCCAATAAATGAGGGTTTTCAGAATTTTCCAGAAATTTTCAGTGCTTTTCAAGATTTTCCAGACTTTGAGAGAATTTTTATAGGTTTTTGGAGTTTTCCAAATTTAGGTTTTTCCAGTGAGATTCAGTGTTTTGCAGTGAAATTTAGAGAAATTCTCAGAGATTTTCAAAGAAACTTTGTTCACCAGGGAATAATACCAAAGTCGGTGGCTTGTCTTGAATTTGAATCAAACGATGGAGTTTAAATGTTGGAATCTTGAGACAAATTCTCCAACGATCTCTCAATTTATGTTACATTTCTAATCACTGCATGTCCACGCATTTTGACTAAGTTACAGGTGTGACCATCATTATGAAATTATTGTATGGTTGAGGTGAATAAAAATTCAGTATGCATCCACTATATTTACATGTTAGGTGACATAAAGTTGAATTATGAATCATTAATTCTTCTCATATGATGGGTTAACCATACAATTTGACACGCACTACACGGGAAAAAGAAAACAGCAATGGTTACTGTGAATCGCAGTAATTTAATGGAAAAAACGAAAAGTCAAATTCATCACTGCGTCTCCCAGTAATCGTTACTGTCCAAGCAGCATTAACGAATTTCACTGCAGTACACATCACTGTGATCGCGCTAACCTCTATCATCCAAGCGTGTTTTCATTTGTTTTTCAACTGATTGCTGTTGTGGACAGTAACCAGTGATGTTTTCTTCTTTCCGTGTAAAAGAGGTCTACTATGTTTTGCGAGTTTTACTTGCATGATCCTAGGTAGCAACCCCAGCGCTTCAAATGCACGTTTGCTGTACATTGGCACAGGTGCCTCAAAAATACACTGAACCCAGTGCCGTTTTATTTTCAGTGGAGATTGAAGCGTATGAAACTCCAAATCAACGCGCTGTCAAACCCTAGTAGAAATTTTGGACGGGAAAATGTCAGGGCCTGACAAGGCATGCTTGATTTCCTATCAGGTCCTCATCAGCTTCCGTTACAGGGTTTCCTATTTCGCTCGATTTGATGGGAATCTCATCCGAAGCCTATTGTACCCATGCGTTACAACCGTATTTGAATCCTATCAGGGGAATCAAATGAGTCCTTTGTAAGAGCCTCATAAGATTTTCCTCACTCATGGTCTCCGGATTCTAACCTGATCAGGACCTCATCAAAAATAGGGAATGCCTGATCAAATTTCTACTAGGGTAGCGTTGCCCTAAATGCATGAATTTTCATGCCCAGAAATCGTAAAATTTCTCTGCATGTAAAGTTCATACAAATTTTAAATTACAGCTAGATTCGTACAGAAGCGCACGTGATAGGCGAGGAAGTTGGATCTTGGATCACAAAGATTCAAGTTCAATTCCCAAAGCAACCAGTTTTTTTTTCATTCAGGGATGTAATTTTTTTATTTGGTTGTCAAAGTATCATCAAAATTCTTGCTTATTTTGAGAAATCACGTGAAATTTACATGAAATTTGAGTCATTAATTGAACATACCCTAAGAGCAAAATGTGTCTCTACACTGTGAAAAATGTGGGTAGTTTTTCTTCACACTCTTCGTGGATCTCGTCCCTTCATCGCGGGTGAATTGAATGAGGGATTTTTCCACCACTTTGATGAATTATTTTGTTTTTTGTGTGTTGAGTCTTCCATAAATGAAGAAAAAGTCCACCAAATTATGGTGAAAAATTCCCCATCTGTGGAGGAACTTTGCTGCCATCATTTTTTGGGGGAAAATTCCACGATCATTTTTTACAGTTTAGGACGTTTTCTGAATATTCAAAAAACCTCTTCTACGTTCTAAGTATAAACCTCCCGTAAACTTTCCACACTGAGAGAAAAAAAATCTTTAACCAAGAAAATATTGGATTGACCGAGTCCAATCCGATATTTTTTTGATTCAAGAAAACTTTCTTTGAAGGAAGGGAACATTTTCTTGGTTCAAAATTATACAGCTTAGTATGAAGAAAATTTTCTTGCCACAAGTACACATCCTCTTCAGATAAAAAAAATAAATGTATTCTTAGCACAAGAAAATATAGTCTTACAGTTAAGCCAATTTTTTTCTCAGAACAGTGGCACGTTGTGCTGTCTGGATACCCCTTCTGATGAAAATAAATGAATTGTTTTAGTCATTCGTGAGCATCCGCGGGCCCAACTGCGATGAATTTATGCACTAGTATTATTTATCAAACAAACTGTAATTCATAAACTATGTGGAAAAATACATTGATTAATCGTAAGAAGGATGAAGAGTCCTCAATACGAGAATATCAATATTACGTCGCTATCGTGATATTTTTGGTATTCCACGGTGACTGGATCCAATTTACTGGAATTATCTTGGAAACGAAGGAAAGAAACATAATATACAAATACACATGTATATATAATGTCGAACACAGCTCTAAGGTTGCCATTCGATCTAAACTCGTATGCGTGTCTGATTCTAAGGTATTCATTTCATAGCTTCCAAGTTTATGACGATCGAACCATTAAGCAGATCACGTTACGGTCTGTTATAACGTGAAATTTCCCTCCCTCGAGTTGGACGAATTCCGGAAATGACATCAACAGATTTTCAATTGTTCCTTAGCCAAGCAAATCCATTAATTTTATGCTCTTTTTTATCATCCATCCTCCATTACTTGATCTTCCAAATTGAAATTCATAATCCGTCATAACATATTTCATTATGGTATATGACTGAAGGATCACAGATTGAAAAGAAGGGGAAGAAATGGTGGAGAACAAATCTCGGGTTTGCAAAAACTTTTCGAGTTTCCCACGAGAGGAATATGTTAGTTTTGTTAGAGGGAAGAGAAAAGATGGAAAGAACAAGGTTGAAAAAGAAGAAGAAGGAAGGCAAGAAGAAGTCAGTTGTGAGATAACCACCCTCTTCTCTCCTTTCGATTCAAGTGTGAAAAAAGTGAAAGCCGAGTGGAGTTTTATTTGCTTTTATACAAGCAAAAGAAACGCTCGAAAGAGATTTCGAACCTATTGTTTCGAATAAATATTTGATGCCGATATAAATGGGTTGTGTGTGTTGAAAATGAGGAGGAAAAAACAGAAGAGAATTGAAAATGAAACGGATTGAAAATTATATACATGCATATGTATATGTACAAACACGAGGAGGAATCTCGAATCGAATCAAGTATAGGAGACTGGTCAGCGAGTAACAGAAAGGTAAAAGAAATGAAAGATTAAGGAAAAAAAGAAGAGAAGATGAAAGGCTGATTGAAGTAGATGGACAATCGAGTCAAGTGAAAACCCTAAACAAACATAGCCACCTTTATTGCTGCACCTCTTTCGTAGCTTTCATTTCTACGCTTTCGTTAGACAACGAAATTTCATCTCCGTCCCAGACTTTTGTTGACTCGATCGACAAATCTATTGAATTTCTTTCAGAAATTTCAAAGATATCATAAGCAAATTGGAATATTTTTTCATAAAACCTGGAAGTATATTGAAATGAATTCGGATAGTTCGAATAGTCAAGCGTTTTGAATGAAACGTGACTGGGAAAAGTGTACAATTGGAATTTATTATTTCTGGATCACACCATACCATCGAAACCCCTCGCCACAACCATAACTCTCAAGTCATTTCATTGAGCATATAACGACTCTCCATCGATTATCCTTTGAACGTTCAATTTGCGTTTGATTTAACCATTCGAATCCCCACCCGCGTTTCAAATGTCAACTTCCGAATATGACTTCTTCCACCAAAGCACACGATGAAAGAAAGAAGAAAAGACAAAAAAAAGAACGAGAGTCCTCTCGATTAGGGTAGTTCTCTAATGCTTGGGAATATAAATGTACGATTAGTAGTTGGAAAGCAGCAAACGATGTTCCCGGGCAAAGTACTTGTGGTTTGGGTCGGTGAATTGAGAAGAGGTTCCGGTTGATCAGATTGCCGATTATTGGCAATGAGGAAAGAGTAAGATCGAAAGATAAGAAGGAGAGATATACTAATGGAGGAAGGAGCAACAGAAACGGTAACAGCAGGAGCAACAGCAACAGCAGTGGAATCATCACTTGATGCCAGTTGTGTAGACAGAAAAGAGAGGGAGACTGATCACTTCCGCTTCGCGAAGCGTACTAGAACAGTTCGCTTGCTTGCTCGCTTGCTTGCTTGCTGTACAACATAGGGATTCTTCTTCCTCCTTCTTCAACTTCTCCTTCATCTTTTTCTCTCCTAATAGTCGAACAAACTCATTGTTTGTTATTTTTTTTACCCATTGTATATCTCATTGCCTATTCCACAAGTATCGAGATCAGGAAAAAATAAATAAAAATCCGACTATTAGACGATGAAACAAAAATTTATGCTACGAGAGAATGATATTCGAACATCCGGCTGTGCATACAAAAGTTGTATTAACATGATTGATCTATATTAACATGATAATGAACAAACTCCTGTTACCGGTCGTTGTTGGTCGCTACTGAATTGAATTTTCTCTCATTATTAAAATTATGGACACTCGAATCCTTTATTAGATTCAAATTATCGCAGAGGAAATAAATGCAGGTGGAGTCGAAGGGAGAGGCGAGAGGGAGAGAGGAGAGAAGAACGGATGTGTGCAGCTATACAAGAATATCGTTTTTAACCTGCGAGGCGACAGGCTTCGTCGCACTGGTTCAATCCTTTGTGATTCAATAAAGCCATTTACGATTGTGTAGGTTATGCATTCATTTGTTACGGGAGTTCATTTCAGAGTATTCTCTTATTTTTCTTTCTATTCTTATTTCCCAATTTCTCTAGGAATTCGTCAAAATAGCCCCTGAAGAAGTTTTATTGAAAATTATAATCAAAAATAGATGTGGACGTAAAAAAAATTATTGCTTTGAGATATTATGACTGACTTCGAACTGAATTCTATTTTAAAACCGCAGTTTCATCTTACCCAGCAAAAAGTATTCGAAAAGAATTTCCCATGAATTTCGGAAGAATTCTTGAAGGAACCCAAAAGAGTTCAAAAAGAATTCTTAAAGAGATCTCGAAATATCAGTTCAGAATGAACTCTAGAAGGGATCAGTTTTTTCGTCCAGAAGAACTCTTAAAGAACCTCAAACGAGTTCTTTGGAAGTTCAGAAAGAATTCGTGGAGAATTCTATAAGAGATCTGGAAGAATCCTGCCAAAAACCTGGGAGCAGCACTTTTGTCAGTTCTTAACAGGATGTTCCAATCCGATAATTGAGAATAAAATCGAATAGAACTATTTTTCGTTCAGTTCCGACAAACCTCACATAGCAATAGAGAAGCACTTCCAGGAGTATTCTGGAAGATTTCTTTAAGGTGTCTCTTATGCAATATAGGAAAAAGAATCCTTTCTCGAAAGTGCCCAATTCTTAGATCGTCCTTTTTATATTTACGGTTAGAAATTTCTGCATTAATTTTAATGCATTTGCTGGGAGTTTTTTTCAAATACACGGAGAGAAGTATACGGTAACGGTTACTATGAAGAATAGTAATTTGATGACAGATATTTGAAAATTGTAATAAGTGCCATGTGAAATCGAATTGAGTACGATAAACTGTTCACGTTGCCATGGAAACAATAGATCAACATCATAATGATCACCAAATCGCGAACCATCACTCACTTCCTATTCTAAAGTCGCATAATGAGAACTGAGGCAAATGGTAATCAATCTCATATACTCTTCTCCGTGTACGTGCATGAATTGAATTTCATACACATTTTACATGAAATTAAATGTAAACTATAGCATAATCTATATTTTTTTCATGTTTTTGTACATTAAATTTAATGTAAAATGTGTATTAACCAGAATTCATGTACATTATTGAAAAAAACTTCCAGATATTTCTGACAGTGTTGCATTAGTGGGATAACGAAGATTCTGGGAGCCCTCTCACAAGTGCGAGATGGGACCCTTGTGATCGAAGAACATACTGCTTGGAGGTCCTTATTGACCCAAACTCCCCCCTGCGGAGTGGGGGCTGCGAGGGCTTCCCCTACGCCACTTTATCTTTCAGAATACTTTTGAAACTGGGAACTTCTATTGCTCTGTAGAAACATTCTCCACAGGGATTGGCAAACAAAATTATCAAATTTTTCAGGCGTTTTGAGATTATTGTTTTTAAAATTCTCCTATAAACACTGAAGCATTGAATAACAAAAACGCAGTGAATGACTGAAATTCATGTTGAGATTTTAATCCGGATTGTGAATCACATTATGCATTAAAGTTTTTTAGTTAATGCACGATGTACAAACTTTGTTAAGAATTAAAATTTTCGTCGAATTAAATTGTTATATGGTAACATATTCCAAGTGTTCTCCAAAAATTCTTCAAGGACTCTTCGCAAATTATTCGAAAACTCTTTATGAATTCTTCACTAAATTCTCCAAGAGTTTTTTTAGGCGAGGAAAAGAATTCTTTCAAGAAATTCATTCTGAACTGACATAAAAGTGGTCCTTTGAGAGTACTTCTGGAATCAATCAAGCATACTGTGAGGATTCTTTTGTGAATTTTTCAAGAAATCTTCATGATCTGATTGTATTCATAATGAACGCTTTGAAAGGAGTGATTTGACAATTCTTCACGGACTTTGGTGCTGTGTGGGATAGGCATTTATATTTCTTGAGCACCCTCACAACACCTCAATTCTAGAAGAATTCTTGAAGAATTCATGAAGAGCGCAATCAGTTCAATAACAATTCTTTATGAATTCTTGTGGAACTGTGGTGCTGTGTGGTGAACATCAGAACCAACATACTGTTCCAATGTATCAATATGATTCTCTCCCAAGGAGGATAAACGTGAAGCATTTTCTTATGGTGCCTAATACAAAAGTGAAACAACCCTGATAACACAAAAAACATTCTTTTTAAAAAACAAGAACAGAATTCTTCAAGAACTATTCTCGAACTAATGAATTTATAAAGTGCTCTGAAGGAGTTGAATGTTTGGAACATTACCCAGTCCTTTGAGAATGCCGAAAGTATTGTTTTGGTACTCTCAAAGAACTCTTGAATGCCCCAAACATTGAACTCCTTCAGACCTTTTTATGAATTCATTAGTTTGAACAGAATTCTTGAAGAATTCTGTTCTCGTGTTTGGAAAAGAATTCTTCGCGTGTTATCTGGGAAAGCCCATAACTCCCCTTTTCCCTGTTAATACAAATTTCGTGACAAACGGATTATCAGAAGATTCACAAGGAGGAAAGTGGATTGGATTCCGTTACTTTTTGGTAACTCCCCATATAAAAACAATGATTGTCTAGAATCGTTTCATATTTACATGCCAGTATTTACAAGGAAAACAATAAGGTAACTGACCCCATTAGTGAACATTTAAGAACACAAGCACTCTAAATATAAATTATTTCATGAATAATTTCTTTAAAATGAATTTCCACGAGTAAATAAGGTAGATTGAGCATTTCAATTTTCTCTTACCGTGATTTTTTATTCATTTTCTAAGTGATAACAATAAAAATGATGAAATTAATGAAATGTTAACAATACCCCCATCAGTGAACGTGTCGCATGAATTAGTGAACGCTGATTGACCCCATTACTGAACGCGTAGAATCTGAGGCTGCTCAGATGAGTTATTATCACTTTCCTGATGATATTCGAAATATATTCTGTGCACATTCTAATGAGACCTTTTCATAGGTGCTATGCATATTCATCGAACGTATGTAATCGAATATATGACGGGACGTCAGTCGAACGTCGATTGAATGAATATCGTACATTTCAAATGTACTATGTACGTTCTGAGTATATTTAAAACAGTCCCATTTGTATATTCTATGAACTTTCATGATATGTTCTTCGTATCTCATTCTCAAATTCTACCAACGTTTTTATTTCATATATACTTTGAACTTCTGTTGCTGCTTGAGTTACTTTGGCAAAAAAAAATTGTGAATTTGAAGTAGAGTTTATAATTTTACATGTTTATTCCAATCCTTGGAGAAATTTATAGATTGATTGAAAAATTATGCGCATTATGAGAATTCATGAAAAAATTTCCTAGAGTAGATACCTATGATATGAATTGTTACGTTTATTCGTTCAGTAATAGATTCACCGATCATTTTCGTGTGTGTATTTCTGAACGCGCAATTTTCTGGGTTAGCGACTGACAGTTATTGAAAATAACCCTATATTATCTTAATTTGAATGATATCAATAGATTGGATACATAAAATAGTTCAATGGTCGCATTAATACTATGAAAATGCACAATTGAAAAAATGTCCATTCTTAACTCACCTTGTAAGATTCACGAAGGCAAAGCTCGTTGTGACACTCAGCATGAATCTTTACTCATTTCGTGAATTACATTTTTCTTTCTTCCATTTGTTTCCGCATTCATCACGAACAATAATGTTTCAAGATTGGAATAATCTTCACAGCACGTAATAGGTAAACACTTCTTGTTCGTCAAAGAGGTTTTATTATCTCGAGGTTCACTAAAGGGGTCGCGTTCGCTAATGGGGTCAGTTACCTTAGTTATGAAAAAATATGAATGTTATAAAAAGTTATGAACTTGGGGGTCACCCAGACTCTCTGAATCCCCCTATATACGCCCTTGGTTATGAATCAACAATGGATAGTGATGTTGAATATTCAACAACAATCGACGAATAACACAGTGCTACAAAAAAGAAAAAATTAGAGACACTTTTCAAATGAACTAGTGTTGGTTGTTGGTCTGGTCGAATACAACGCACAACCATGTTTGGAAAATTTTTTACACCCTCAAATTTTCAAGTTATGGTAAAAAAACTGATTTTTGGTGATTTTGTACATTTAAAAATTTCTAACTGGGCCATTTTTTGACCAATTTCAAAATTCCGAACGGTTTCTGAGAGGGGAATGTTGGCAATTTCGAGACATACAGGGTCGAATAGATTATATTTGAGCGGCATATTCTGTAGCCAGAATGCAACAACTTTTGTATTTGGCAAACTTTTTTTTGAGGTCTAGTTTTCGAGATATAAGCATTTTTAGATTTTTTTAAAAATCCAAATTATTCAAAAACACGATACGCTACGTACTTGGGCTTAGGACTTAGGCTAAGTTGGAAAACGACGGATCCCTGGAAAAAAATTTCAACTATCCCATCATTGTTTGTTCCGGAGCTATAGCGATTTGAAATTTTTGAGCTTCTAGCCAATCACCGTTCAGCAACTTCCAATCGTTATAGCTCCGGAACAAAGAATGATAGGATAGTTAGATTCTTCTCCAAAGGTCCGCCGTTTTCCAACTTAACCAATGGTTCTAACCTCAAGTACGTAGCACATCGTGCTTTGGAGTGATTTGGATTTGAAAATAAATCCAAAAATGCTTATATCTCGAAAACTAAGCCTCAAAAAAAATTTTGCCAAGCACAAAAGTTGTTGCATTTTGGCTGCAGAATATGCTCCCCAAATATAATCTATCCGACTTGGGTCACCCTGTATACATGGTTTCGATTATTAAATAGAACTTAGTGGAAATTTTTCCTCGAGAATTTGAAATTTTCACCTGTTTTTGTCATTTTTTTTATTTCAAAAGCATTTTTTTGCGACTATACTCCAAGAACCAATGGTTTATCATATCTAGTATTGAAGTGTGTTCAATTCTGTGTGAAATGAGTCGTTGTTCATTGAAATCGATCAAGAATTAATTATTATTATAATATAATTATATTAGCTTGAGTTCTACCCATTTGGCCTATATTCTTTTCTCAGCGTCAAGATAGAACAAGTCGACATCATATTCGATACCATAATACGTCATATGATGCATAGAATATTACTAATTGAACTCCACATCAATTTCCGTATAAGACCGGAATTTCTTTTGTTGCACTGAGAGAAGAGCGATTTGGAGGTTCAGTGAACAGTATTATATTTGATCGATAAATCTGAATATTACTGAACTTTCAGGGATGTTTCACGAAATTTCAAGAAACATTATTGAAATTTTGCTTTACATTACTCAGTATTCTACAATCGTTATTATATAATACAATAATTACGACCAAATTCGCTGTGTGTCACTCAATTCCTAAACGTTTAGTAATTGAGTGTTACACAGCAAATTTGATTATGAATATGGTATTATATAATAACGATTGTAGAACACTGAGTAATATAAAGCAAAATTTCAGTGATGTATCTTGAAATTCCGTGAAACATCGCTGAAAGTTCAGTAATATTCAGATTTATCGATCAAGTATAATACTATTTACTGAACCTCCAAATCGCTCTTCTTTCAGTGTGGAAAAAACTGTATGACTCCGACAATTTTCGATCGATTTCAATAAACAACGCCTCATTTTACACAGAAATGAACACATTTCAATGTTATATATGATAAACCATTGGTTCTTGAATTATAGTCGGAAAAAAATGCTTTTGAAACAGAAAAAATGAAAAAATCAGGTGAAAATTCAAAATTCTTGAGGAAAAATTTTCACTCTGTTCTATTTAATAATCGAAAACATATATATGTTTCGAAAATGTCAACATTCTCCTTCCAGAACCCGTTTGGAATTTCGGAATTGGTCGAAAAATCGCCGAGTTAGAAATTTTCAAATGTACAAAATCACGAAAAATCAGTTTTTTTACCATAACTTGAAAATTTGAGGGTGTGAAAAATTTTCCAAACATGGTTTTGTGTTGTATTCGACCAGACCAACAACCTACACTAGGTCATTCGGAAAGTGCCTGACCAGTGTAGCTCCGTGTAATCGATTCTCTGTTATTAATATACTATGCACATTTATAAGGCTTAGAAACTTTATTCATGCATGAAAAACAATTGATTCTGTTGAACAATTGGGATCACTAACAAACATATAGTTTGTGAGATTGAAGATACCAAGTCTATCAAATACACATACATGTGCATGAAGGTACAATCCATTATGGATGCAAAAATGTACGTGTATTGAGTGGACAATTCACCAGGCGTAGAAGTATGAAACCAGAATTTCCCTATAAATAGCACTAGCCATCAGTTTAGGGACTCTAAGACTACTTCTTCGGCATCATCATCTCCCCCTAACAGCTGATAAAGATTCTCAACACAAAATAATAGGACTTCTGTACACCCTCAATTGCTTGATAACCTTGAACATGTCGAGTTTTGTGCCGACATACTACGAATTGTGGACACAGAGTAACAAGAGAACGAAGAAATTTCCCGTACAGGATGACAACGCGTCGCTTCGAGTTTTCAAATGGCAATTTTTGAGAATTATCTTGTCAAATAATTCACATTATAAGAGAAAAATTTATTTTTGTCTCGAAATGTGAATTATTCGTGAATATATTTTGTCAAAATTCCCATTCAGAGGTTCGAAGCGACGCGTTGTCATCCTATACGTTGAATTTCTCCATTTTCTTTTTTCCGTGCAGCATTGGTTTTTTGTTATCATTTGAAAAAAATTTGAATCACATCGAATGCTTGTCGAAGCTTACGGTGAACATGCCCTTGGTGAAACACAGTGTTTCGAGTGGTTCAAAAACTTTGAAAGTGGTGATTTTGACATGAGAAACGGGGATCGTGGGTAACCACCGAAAAAGTTCGCAGACGACGAATTACAAGCCGTATTGAATGAAGATGATACTGAAACTCAACAAGAACTCGTGGTTCAACTGAATGTGACGCAGAAAGCCGTCTCCATTCGTTTGAAAGCCATGAGAAAGATTCGGAAAGTGGGAAAATGGGTTCCGCATGAACTGAATGAAAGACAGCAAGAAAATCGAAAAACCACTTGTGAAATGCTGTTCAACAGATACAAAAGAAAGTCAATTCTCCATCGAATTGTGACAGGTGCTGAAAAATGGATATATTTTGAGAATCCTAACCGTCGGAAATCATGGGTGAATCCAGGCGAATCATCATCCACTGCAAGACCAAATCGTTTTGGAAAGAAGACAATGCTTTGTGCTTGGTGGGATCAGAAGGGTGTAATCTACTATGCGCCGCTAAAACCTGGGCGAACCGTCAACACTGATCGTTACCAGGAGCGAATGATCGACTTGAATCGCGCATTGCGCGAAAAACGACTGGAATAAGAAGAATGGCAACACAAAGTCATCTCGCTCTACGATAATGCTCCATCACACACAGCAAAACAGGTCAGGGAAACAATCGAGGCCTTCAGTAGGGAGATGCTACCGATGCGGCTTATTCTCCAGACTTAGCTCCATCCGATTATCACTTGTTCGCGTCAATGGGACACGCTGTCGCTGAACAACGCTTCAATTCGTATGAAAATGTAGGAGAATGACTCGATAACTGGTTCGCTTCAAGAAAAGAACTGTTTTTTTGGCGTGGCATCCATGAACCGACAAGTTATTTTGTTCACATCAGTATTTATCAGGTTTTGTCGATAATGCCAATAAAAACCAATAGAACATTGAATTTCACATAGAATCTCATGAAGGCTCTCAAGTACTGTGGCGAAAACCGTATAAAAACCAATAAGATATCATTAATTCCGATAGGATTTGGCCTATCGGTTTGTATTGGTTCTTTTGGACAGCGTACTCCCAGAGAAACAACATCCATACCCTGCTGAAAATACCAGGCAGATCGGGACAAAAAATAGTAGTCAAGTTTTAAACGGTCTTCCTTTCAGGAAATTCAGTCAAAAACTGAGAAAATTCCTACAGGTTTTGTTCGGAATTGCTAAATATGGGATATCCTGTAAAAAACTGATAAATTATTTTTCCTGTTGGTTTTGACAGGATATTCCCTGTTCGGTACTCCCAGACGAAACCAGGTAGGAATTTTGTCGGTTCTTGACCTGATTTCCTGGGACAAAAACCGTTCACAAAACCGGACAACTATTTTTCATCCGGATCTGCCTGGCGTTTTCAGCAGGGCAATGAAATGAACTCTTGTTCAATGTACAATGTTCTGACCAAATCCTACAATATTAAACCGTTTTCCATGAGATTTAATCAGATGAGTGAATTTTTTCAATGTGATTCTGATCGAATCTTGCCAAATCTGATTGAATCTTGCACAAACCGTGTGGAGAAAAATTCGTGTGGCAACGATCTCGCCCAAAATCTGGCATCAAGCTCACTAAAATATCGGATTCATTTGGCAAAGATCTGGTGAAAGTCTTTTCACAAAGTATGGCGTTTGGGACTCTCCCATACTCCCAACATACTTTTTCCAGTCTCTCAAGAGTATAGGACAGTCCCGAACCCCATACTTTGTGAAAAGATCTCTCCGCGATCGTTGCCATACTAATTGTTTCCACGCGGGAATGTTCTGACCAAATCTCATCGAATTTCAATCCGTCAGACTCTATGAATTTTTTTAACCAAGGAATAGAAAAGAAAACTCCTGATGGAAGCATAAGAAATTTTCTATTAGTTATTCAAACTCATGATTATAATGTCTAATGGGTTCCTCCTATGAAGGAAAGAATCTCTCCGTTCCAGTTCAAAGTAGAAGAGAGATACGGTCGTGAGATTAAGACTATACTATTCGCCTGCTATTATTATGAAACCTTGTGCTTCTCATTTTCCCGTCCGACATGAATGCAATTAACGTACATCATACCTATATATTTGAACGTGATGTCACAAAGCTATAATTATTAGTGCGCGTCGTCTCTGTGCATCTATTCTCTTCCCTTTCCCTATATAAATGTGCTCGTTTATAAGGCGGTGCAAGTTTTGATTCTCTCGCTCTTCACCCCTCGATTCATTTGTTCTTTTTTTGTTTTTTTTTCCTCTGTATCTATCCATCTTTGAGAAAGAGTGTTTGTGTATAACGCGCTTGTTTCCTTACCAACACCCATTAAATGGAACGCATTATTCGCTCCCTTACACGTTATTCGTACACGTTATGAACTACCACTAATATCGCAAAGATGAAATTCCTTTGTTCTAAACCTCACTTCTACGCGAGTCATCTCAAGTCTGCAATGCTAATTTGTCTGGCGTCTGGTTATATATATGCATCCTGGATTAGACCTTGGTTAATTATCTTCATATTTTTGAGATGAAGTTTTCATCTAATTTTATAACTTCTGTGCGAGGGTCAGAAAATTTCGTCAAGTCGTAAATTCAGACGGAAAATATGTGATATTCTATCTACAGAATAGTTAGGCACCTGCCATCTGTTGGTCATCGTATGAACTTATACGACGTTTTTACGTATTTCCAATAAAAAGGCGGGATCGTGGTATTATCTGACCCGCCTGTGGAGGCGCGGCTATATAAAAGAGATTCATTCGATACCCAGGCGTGGAAGTATAACCTTCAATCTCGAACAATTCCGAACGTTATGAAGACCATACTTCCATTGCGCACATTGATATTCCTCCAGCGATGGGAATTGAATCGGAACAGTGGGTACTTATTAATCACATTGGATCTTCAACGTTCCTTACTATCTCATTCCATTATAAGTATATTAATTACGAGTATATAAGAAATATTTAATGGAATCCTTTAGTTACAAGTTTGAGTATGAATTATTATATGACAGTTTAATGGGTTTTTGTGAAGGAAAACAATTTGTACAGAATAATTGCGACTTGTTTTAGGGACACTTGCACCACAAGGTCGAATCTAACGTTCTATCAATGATACGAGTGTTCTCCAGAAACATTACGATTGGTGCAATTCTCCCCACATTACGGAAGACATGCATCATCCTGCGAATTAGCTCTTTATCTCTCTCTGTGAGGAACTGATGCCTTAATTTAAATAGCAACCACTATTTTTAATCAATTTATGAATATTATTATTTGAAATAAATAATTAGACACAAATGATACAAAAATAAAGCGATTTCGAGAGTCCAAAAGCTTTTGATATAAATAAAAGAGAAGAGGATCATTTAACATTCCTGTGGACTCGTGTGGAGTTGTGGCATCCATACAGCTAGCGGCACGTGCAACAACGACTTGGCAATCTCTGTAAGATCAAGGGATATCTGCTGTTGTGGTGCATGTCACCCCGTGGTGCGAGTGTCCCCATTCTCCCCTACGCATTACAAAATTCGTGATAATTTGTACAGAATTGTTATTTGCAATATGTACAATTTATAGAAATCTTGGATACAAATTTCTCCCGTTATTGTCAATTCTCATAAGGTTGTTTTGACCAATAGTGCTGATTTTGGTATTATTCCTTACGATTTAGTCAACATTTCAACCAATTTTAAGAGAATCCATTCCCCAATAGGAAAACGACGGTGGAATGAAATTCATCAATAAAGTAGATCAAGACCTCTATAATTTTGACCCCATTAAATCATCCGCAGACGGAATTCCCCAGCTGCATATTCCTTTTCCCAACAATTGGACCATGGGAGACTGTATGTTCGCTCAAACCACCCACACTTCACGTGTAAAAAATTTTCATACAAATATAAACTATATGGAATTCTATATAAATTATATATAATTTCGAAGAAATTTCTACATGGGACTTGATCCCAAACAGAACCTCAAATCCAAAAAGTTTGACTTCTAGTAGGATCTTGGTAAAATTTGGAAAATAAAGAATGAATCACAATCCCACTTAAAAAAAAAACAGTGTTAGAGTCAACACCGCGCGGATTCTATAGAAACCCACCCCGAAATCTCGTGTTATAATGATTCCGATGGGGGTTGGAATAACATCGTGAGGTGTCAAAAGAACACCATCAGATGGTTTGTCACAACATCATGTTTATTAATTATCCTAAATTGTAAGCGTGGGGATCAGCCATCGATTCATCATCTGTAATTAGATTTTGGGAATAGATTCTTCTCTGAAACTCATACGAAACCATCATTGAAGCATGGTACGTTTTATCCTCACCAGTTAATCAGTGCCGGATTCAGCACTAGGCCTACTAGGCACAGGCCTATGGGCCCCCACCGACAGAAGGCCCCCACCGACAGAAGGCCCCCAACAATGAAAAAACAAATTTTTAAGAGTAGTTAACTACTGTATTCATTCAGCTGATAAGTTTGAATTATAGCACGTTATTCTTCTTGACCAAATAGCTATGCTAAGAACATTCAATAAATTAATTGTATTTAGGAATACTACGCTTTTGTTTAATTTATTTCGTGCTAGGAGTTTTATATTTTCAACTTATCGTTTTTAAGCTGCTTTTACATGGGCCCTCACCAAAGTTTGCCTGGGGCTCCACTCTCTGTGAATCCAGCGCTGCAGTTAATTAGAAACAAGGGGTGATCCATAAACTACGTGGCCAATTGAGGGGGAGGGAGGGGTAAGATGAAGTGCCACGTTGGGCTACATGGGGGGGGGGAAGGGGGTCGGTCCCGAACTACGTGGTTTTTTATTCATGTTGTACTTGGAAGAAAATTCTGTATAAATATCCAGAAAAATAATCCATTTGAATATAACAAATGGATATATATTTGATGGGATCAAATAAGATTCTTCTTCATTTAAGTAAATTCCATTTGAAATGAGAGAAATTTTATTTCAATGGAATAATTCTTTCATTTCAGTTGATTTCAATTTTATCAAGGTCATATTTGAATAAAAATTCATTTGATTGAAATTAATTCAGTTGAACGTGAAAGACTACGTTCCCACGTGGGGGAAGGGGGGGGGGGTGTTCAAACCAAAGCCACGGTAGAGCTAAATGGGGGGAGGGGGAGGAGTGAGGGGATCACAAAGTTGCAAAAATAGGGCCACGTAGTTTATGGACGGTTCCCAAGGACCCAGGATGTTCATCATCCAGCTAAGATTCAGATATCTTTACAATTTTTTGGTGAGGCGTCTTTAAAACTTTTGAATGTTAGCTGGGCAGTAACAAAGTACTTTTTAACTTATTTCAATAGTAGATAATTCGAATACACAGTATTGCGAGAGGAAGGAAGCATAATGTAGAATGAATTGACAGAACTGAAGTATGAAAATTGAACAAATCTTTAACGTTATCTGATCGATCCGAGCCCCCGACACTCGAATTTTACGGATCTTTGATGAGTTTGAACTGTTTACAGGGGGGGATAAAGGGTGTTTCGATACCGTTGTTGAGAATTATTTTCAAAAATTGGAAGGTCCTATGATCCGCACGAAAATATATAACCATGAATAATCTCTGAAATACATCGCATTTCCTCTGAATCTAAGGATTCCTGAATCTAATATTTTTGGAACATTCTGTACGAATTTTTTCAGAGCTTTTCAGGGTTTTTCAGTTTTTTTTCCAGACAAATAGGAACGAAATTGGACTTTGCAAAAATCCTGACAAAACTCGGGAAAATTTTTAACATTCTTTTGATTATTGAAAAAAATATCTTCAATTTTCAAACACTAATCTACATTCGATATTTGAATATAGAATAAGAATTTATATAAACACTTTCTCAGAGTTTCGTGAGAATTCTTTCAAAGTGCAATTTCGTTTCTATTTGTCTGAAAAAAATACTGACAAACCCTAAAAAGCTCTGAAAAAAGTCCGTACAGAATGTTCCGAAAATATTAGATTTTTCATCAAAATTTCAGAAATTCTTCGAGTTTGTCAGAGATTTTCAGAGATTATTCATAGTTATTTCAGCAAAATATTACATTGGGAGCACAAATCAGTTCGGTCCGTTTTTTTACAGTTGAAGATGCGGTCTATTTCAGAAGAACTCGCTGGCTGTCACTTTTTCCCATCTTTCGGGTAATTTTCGAATCCCGTTACGGAAAAACGTCTCGTCATTCGAGGTGATCCAAGTCAGGAGTCAATTTCCGATTTCTTCGAACAAAGTGAACCGGTGGCCTGCCAAATCGTGCTGCATCTGTCGGAATAACCAGCAATCAGAAGGAGCAATGTCCGGCGAGTACGGCGGGTGCGGTAGAATATCCAACTTCAACGTTTCCAGATAATTTTTCACTACTTTTGCGACACGAGGCCGAGCGTTATCGTGTAAAAGAATAACTTTGTCATCTCTTTCCTTGTATTCCGGACGTTTTTCTCGTAACCCACGACTCAAACGAATCAATTGTAGCCTATACCGATCACCCGTAATAGGGTCACCAGGTTTCAGCAACTCATAGTATATAACACCCTTTTGGTCCCACTTTGAACCATGAATATTCCTCTTTGGTGTCGATGTTGAAGTCGATGGCAACGATTGACCGGGCATAGCATAGTATTTTCTCTTCTTGGGGTTATCGTAGAATATCCATTTCTCATCTCCTGTCACAATCCGATGTAAGAACCCCTTTCTTCGTTGTCTTTGAATCAGCTGCTCGCAAGTGAAAAATCGCCGTTCAATGTCTCTAGGCTTTAAGTCATACGGCACCCAATTGCCTTGCTTTTGAATCATGCCCATTGATTGTAATCGTACGGAAACTGCTTGTTGCGTAACTCCTAATGATTCCGCAAGCTCCTGTTGCGTTTGACTCGGATCTTCGTCGAGTAAAGCCTCCAATTCCTCGTTTTCGAATTTTTGTGGTTGTCCTGAGCGAAACTTGTCTTCGACCCTGAAATCGCCATTCTTAAAACGTCGAAACCATTCCCTACATGATTTATCAGTTGGAGCATTGTCACCATAAACTTCCACAAGCATTCGATGGGCTTCAGCTGCACTTTTTTTTCCAATTAAAACAGAAAACTAGCACCTTCCGCAAATGCTGCTTAGTTGAAACGAAATTTGACATACTCCACTGAGTAAAAATCGGGATTCTAGAAGGAACTCGGAGTGATATCAACTGAATATTATTCACAGGTGTCTAACCTCTCTGAAACAATTGAAAACGGTTGTGACTATGAAACATTCATGAGAGCGAGAGTCATCTTTTCAAACCGGACCGAACTAATTTGTACTCCCAATACTTTTTAAGAACTCTTTTTGACCTATTTTCGAACATAAGTGCTGTATGGGGTTACGATAGTAGGAGTTGCACAGTCTTTGCACCGTGCTAGAAACACTTCGCAGCATTTTGTTCAGTACACTGAAAAAAATGTTACTATAAATTGTCCCATCATTGACAGCATATTCAAGATACTCTTGAAATCTAACTGAATGTGGGTTCAATTTGATGACAGTTTACTGTCATGATTTTACATCATTAGGTTATGACTACACTCAAAAAATACCGTCTAATGATGGAATGAAGCTGCATAATGATAAGAAGATCCCGTTTCAAAATACTTCCAGACAGAAATCCATCTTGTAACGAGACAGGAACCGTCTCGAACGATTCAATTTCACCAACAGACAATTTCTTCTGTTAGTAAAACGGAACTCGTCTAATGACAAGACGGGCTTCTTTCTTATGATAAGACGGGAAGAAAATACTCAAACTCACTTACTTGAGAGCGGATCAGAGATATTTTTTTGTCGTGAGACGGATATCGTCTTATGAGAAGACGTTATTCATTTCAAGGTCAGATGATTTTCGTCTGTGCATAAAACTGCACGGTTATTATATTGAAACGGCCGATTCTAATGGCGAAACGGGTTTGTTCCACCAGTAAAACGGACTATGTGTGACACGAGTGGCCGTCTTATAATAAGAAAATCATTTTTATGGGTGTAGGTTATTATGTTCGCCCGTGATGGCTTTTTGGCATTCATAAAATTGAACCTACATTCAATTAGATTTGAAAAGTATCCTGAACTTGCTGACGATGATGTGACTTTTCACAGTACAATGTTTCTCGGTGTGAGTAATCTCCACTTCTCCATCTTTCTCTCAATTTTTCTTTTCTTTTTGTATAAAAAGTAAGGAAAGAGCCTCCGAACTCAGCTCTCCCTGATAAAACAATTTTGGAATAAAAAATAAAATGTTCCTCCATTAAATTTCACGACCCCTAAAAATGTTCCCACATGTTTCTCCTAATCGTCATCTCCCCGGAGAACCGTAAGTTCATATTCTTGAGCGTACCCATACGTATTAGTATTTCTACGAGAAAAACATTCCACGCCCGCAATTAAAATCCACGGTTTGTTAATACGATGCGAACGCCAACACTTTAGCTTTCTTTTTTCAATCGAATTTCTTCGTATTGTTGTTGTGCATTAGAACATGATTCTTGCATGTGACTCGTCGCTTTGGTGTCACGATGTGTTTCGCATCACGTGCGTGGGAACCGTCCAGGTCATGCGTCCAGGAATCTTGCGTCGAGAATCGTTAATAAGTGGCTCCCCTTTACTAGAAAAAACATTAGTTTGCTTCCAACGATGTAAAATCAACTTCTGTACATATTACTTTACTTTTATTGCAGGAAGTTACTCGAGATATACGTACATGTACTCGTACACGTACACGTACCGAAGAAGCAAACCAAAATGTCATTACATTTTCTTTCCTTTCTTTCCTCTCTTTCAAATTTTTCTTTTCTTACCATGAATAGTCATGAATTATGTACATTTCTATTGTGTATGTATCGCTATAAAGTACCCTAGAATCACACACCGCTAACTTATTCCTCGGAGACCTTTTGAATGATTGAAGAAGGCCCTAAGAAAGAAATCGTGTTCATCGATGAACTCTGCCTTCGCCTTATCAAATTATATTCATGCCTCATTTATATGTATAAGTCTCTCGAATCGTTGTCACCGCAGAATCATCCGCGCCCTGAAATCCTCGATCGTACATTTTTAAACACCTTTTATGGAAAGGAAACAAATGTTTCTCTTGCCAAGTGATATATAAATATATGAAAAAATTATTTCCAAAATTCGCAGAAAATTCATCAAATTTTGCCGAGAGCTGTTTTTTCTATGAGACGAACAAATTTTTTTTTTCTCGACAGGGGGTGAATCGTTTCAGACTTTTGCCTGATCGATCAAGCACAGTAATTACCCTGTATTCTTTCCACGTAAATTGAGGTCCAGGAGGAATCAAGGATAACAAAATACGGTGTAATTGTAATATTTTCACTTCGATATCGTCTGGTGTCCTCTCAGTGAAAGATTAAAGTGGATTTCGAGGGAATCCAATGTAACTGAGCTCCAACTAAGAATATATATAGAGTGATGACAGTGTGGAAAATTTCAAAACATCCTTGAAAGAAATTCTAGTAGTTCACCAGCATCAGACAAAGATCCAACGTTGCTTCCCTGATGGTTTCCATCATTGGAATCGTACTGAATATTCAATATTTCAAATATTGCACCAGTACTGTTTTCCAGTCTACGTTTTTTGCAGTTCTTACGCCAGAAATACACGGAGAAAAAGGTATCTTGAAAAATACCGTAATTTATGGATTTTTGGCGTTGGTCTAACCCGAGTCAAAATATTTACGTGAAGATACCTCTAAAAGTACCATAATGACTGGGACTTTTATGAGGAAGGTACCATACTTCTTTATAAAAGTCCAAGAAATTATGGGACTTTTACAGGTTCGTTCATGTAAATATTATAAGTCGGGTCAGATCAACGCCAAAAATCCATAAATTATGGTATTTTTCAAGATATCTGTTTTCTCAGTGTATAAATATAACCTCCATCAATGAATTTATCATAACCCGACGTTGGACGTTGGCAACTAACGTTGCTCCAACGTTGAATTTTGACAAAATTCCTTATTGAGATGTTTTAAAATTGCATGCACCCTGCATTTGAATCCATTGGAATGAGATGAGAGGAGAGCACGTTTTGTGAACTCTTCTACCGTATCAACATTTTGTTCAATTTTACTGTTGCATAACTTTTGTGTAGTATATATTTATAATACATATACACATAAATTTATATATATATATACATATGTACATAGTTTTTTTCATACGTTACAATAACAATAATAAAACTCTGATTGGAATATCAATGATGAAGAGAGGCGAACGTCAAGTCCGGAGTTTAGTATATTATTATGCGACGTGGCATGACGTACCGGTAACATTCCATCATGCTCGTGTTTCCCAGATCGAAATAATGCTATGCGGACGGATTATAATCGTAAATATAGGCCCCTGTTGTTTCTGCTGTTATAGCTTATATACGAGCACGTAAGTATGAGACATGATAATAATGTACACGGTGGTGAAGGGTGGGGGGTCCCCGTTAGGAATCTACAGCAGTTACTGGCACCCACCTATACTATTTCAAAAGAGAATCATCATTTATTATAATTCAAACACGATTGCATGTAACAGCTTCTTCTTTGGAATAATAATACAAAATTCTTTTCTCTTATTTAAAAATTTCTCTCTTTCTTCTTTGAAAATAAACCTAAACGTAAAAAAGTAGTATGTACGTGTACATAAATGAAAGCATAAAACGAAGAAAATCGCTATTTGACATCCGGGTCAAGAAATCCATGTAAAATAGTTTATTATACCGTTAATCGAAACCAATGTTGCACGCGCATCTTTTTCTTTCTCTCAATGCGCATCAATTCGATACTCTATTCGATACGTGAGAAGATACTTATGGGTGTTGTTCTCAGATACTCAACCAACGAATCGAAGACTATGCATCGGCTCTCCGGAATAACAATGATCAATCAAGGTCTTTACTGGTCACGACATTGAAAAGAATGTCAATTCTTCCCATCGTTGACCCAGTTCTTTTGTTCGGCAGCTTTCCTAAATTTTTTCAAATAATTTTATTGTATGGGATATATATCCTTAAACGCTATATACAGAATATAGCTTTCAATCGAAGATACATGGAATTCACGTAACGAGTTGTGAAACATCAAGAGAACACAAGGTATCGATGACAGATTCGTCTCTTTTTGTATTCTGTCGTTATTCGATCACATTCTCTCTTCCTCCTGATTTTCGTCCATATATCTGGATTCTCCATATCTCATTTGTACGAAAAGAAATGGAATTTGTTATCATACGTAACGGATGTTTCAAATTAAATATGTTGGACGATTTCGACTATACAACGCATAAACCTTGATGCATATCGGACACGAATAATTTTCCGAATAAATAAAACGAACGGGCTCGGTATTTGTAATGGAAATTTGTAATATATATGAAATTGAAACTTGGAGAAAAAATGGAAAAATATTCAAATATTGATACCGATGGAGGAGAACGAATCAAGGTGTATTCATAATCGAACGAGAATAGTAAGTTTTTATGAGAAACCATTGTGGTACGATAACGTTGAATTTCGCATAATTCCACATAAACGCCCATATAGAGATTTACTGTTGATTCTACTATGGCGCAATGTAGATAAAGTATGGCCGAGGCTTCGCAAGAAAGCATGGAGCAACACTAAAATGATAACATCATTTTATACTGTATTTTTCACTGTATTTTTCCAAAGGAACCCCAAATTTGGGGCAGAAATGGCAATGAAATAGACCATCATTGGCAAACAATAGCCAAATTTGATATGACAAATATTATACGGATTAGTATATGAGGACAAGCGTCTAGATTATAATCCTGGGATACTAGTCTTTAATAACTTTTTATCACTCCTTATAATCTGCATTATACTCCTTGAAATATGGACATTAGGGACTAGGAAGAATTGGTATAATCCAGATGCTTGTCCTCGAATGTTTGTCATTAGTATCTATTTTTCTCCGTGCAATGTTGCACCAATGATAAATAACTGATTTCAGGATTATAACGCATGCATTGTAAAAAAAGTGACATCTTATGATCGATTGGAGGAGGTGTCAGTTATTTTCACCCGCTTGTATGGTACCGTTAATCTTGAAAATAATAAAAATCCTTCATAATGCTCGTATCCTTAATAAAGTAAGTCCCATGGAAACGGATGAAGACAAACAAAGTTTATTCCGCGGTCCAAGAGATGGCACTTTTGATGATTCATGAGTCAAAATGAAAATAATTGATCAAAGAATGATAAAAGGGCTTGAATGACTATCGGTTACTCAATTTTAAATTATGGGTTCTTATCACAGTTCTCAATTTTGGAATCGGACCTTTGTTTTTTGATAAAATTGTTTGATAACATTGGATACATATTCTATTTCCATAGAAACTGTCAAGCATTAACATTAGCGTTTTTTGGGATGAATTATTCATTACCTAATGCTCAAAATTCATATTTCATAGAAATAGGTTAAGTGATGGAATAACCAATGGCCCGTACAGCACAACCACCGATTCTCCACCCAGGACTTCGGTGGACTGGAGGTGGAGAATCAGTGGAGAAATGAGAGCCGTGGAAATGAAGGAGAAATTAGGGAGAGTCTCCGTTGAGGCAACGGAGAGGCGACGTGCATTTGTCCGCCCCCTTTATTTTCAATAAAATTCATATCTGTCGATTTACACAACCAAATTTCAATGAGTGAATGAATCCACTAACATAAATTTTATTAAAAATAAAGGGGGTGGACAAATCCACGTCGCTTCTCCGTTGCCTCAACGGAGACTCTCCCTTATTTCTCCCTTATTTCCACGGCTCTCATTTCTTCACTGATTTTCCACCTCCAGTCCACCGATCCCCGGACATTTCTCCGTCGCCTCTACGTCGCTTTTCCGTCCATTCGCCTTGTATCCACGTCTCCCTTTTCTCCACCTCGCTTCCACGGAGATGCGACGTGGACATCGGTGGGTGTGCTGTTAGGGAAGAGGCTTCCACATATTTTCCCATTCAATTTCGAACTTTTGATGTTGATAAATGTAATAAGGAATAATGCACAGTTGAAAATTTTGTGTAAATGTGTTAAAAAATCCGTGTGTCATGAATTTTCTGTTAAATATTCAATTTGAACACATGTAACTTCTACAGACAGTCCTTGTGTAATCAGGTCTCAACTGATTTATAATGTCAAATCATTCAAACAAGTGAAAAAAAGTGTCAAAATGACACAAATTTTATTCAACTCAAGATTAAACATAAAAATTGTGTTATTTTCAACTACCAAAGGGAGATTGCCAGTAGTGGGAGCTATTTTTCTTATGAAACTTCTATGTACGTGTAACTTTAGTAGTCGTCGGAAGAACTATTCATTCATTTTGGTTTTAGCTTTCATTCTAATGGGAATTCGTTTTCTAGATATGTAAATTTGAAGATAGAGTGCGAGTTGATATACGCAAAGAAAGTACACTCAACCAAAGAACCGGCAGTGGCTTGAGTGATACAGCTTCAACATTCGGTCCCGACGATCCATGTTCAATGCTCAATAAGGTACTGTTTTTTTCAATTTATTCTTATGCATTGTTTCAACACGAAAAAAGTGTGATTTTCACATTTGATTGATGTAAAAAAATCCATAAATTACACTTGTGAGCTGTTGAATCACTTCTTATTTTGGATTTCATTTGACAGTACTTATGTGTTGAATTTACATGATCGGAAATCCTTTTGTGTTATATTATTTACATTAAGCTTGAGTTACTAGCTAACACAAACACATTATGTGATATCGACACAAAAATATGTGTGGACCGTTTGGGACATGTGAAATGTGTTGAATTCAACACAAAATTTCCAACTGTGTGGCGTGACTGACAAAAGCGCTCCAATATCATGAACATCTTGAAGATATCTTGATAATATCTTCTGAAAGACATCAACAAGACATCTTGAAGATATTTTTTGGAAGACATCTTGAAGAGATATCGAATCGATATCTAAAAGACATCTTTTCGATATGTCTTGAAGACGTCTTTCAAAAGATATATGTTTAAGATGTATTGCCAAATGTATCTCTGAGATCCGCAGTTTTGAGGTTATAAGTGCATATGGATAACACTTCAAATGTCTTTGTTCACAATCAGATTGCAGAGAAGGTGAATTCGTTCATGAATTAAAAGCTCGAAAAATTCTGTAAAAAGTACGATTTTGTAACCTCGCAGTGCTAGCACTAAAAGTAACGAATCTCCAAGTCACAACATTTTGCGAATTATCGAACTTCTTACGCTGAATTTCATGGACGGCCTTCGTGTACGGTCATTTTATCATAGTTGTTTTTCAATAACAGTGAAAAAAAAATAATTTAAAGGTATCTATGATATCCATCAGACACTGACGATCACTGGATCATGTACTTCAATATATTTCACCAAATTCATTCAACTGTTCAAGTTTGAAGCACAATCAACCTCTCTTATATTTGTATATGTAATAAACAGCTTGTTCAAAAGATCACTTTTACTCTGAAAATATACACCGCTGACATTATATCTCACTATGTCATATTCACAATTATGAGCACCGTCATCAAATTCTCTGTATGGCTCAGGTCATTGAAGCGTAGGTACGTCGTGAAATGACCGGGTTCGAATCTCGCAACCTCAAGAATCCGGAATGGAGTGAAATTTGTAGGACTGAGAGAGGGATCAAAAGAAAAGAAAGGAGGAAGAAGAAGAAAAGAGAGGAGAATTTTTTTTATGCACGATTCAAGATTTTTCCAAGATATTGTTATGAATTCTTCAAGAAATTTTTAAGACTTAATCGAATACGTCTAGAACATATCTTCCGCAAAACATTTTTGAGATATCTTAAACTTGTCGAAATCAGTCGCGTGAGACATCTTCGAGACCTTTTTGCAAGACATCTTTCAAAATTGCGAGATATCTTTTAGATATCTAGAAGATGTCTTTTTGTTTGATTGGGACACCTTATTTCCTGTTACCTATTTTTCTCTAATAGGATATGAGGGGTGTTTTTAATATACTCTGAACATGTTTCTATTATCGCTTGTGGGTAGGTCTTAGAAAATGACAACAAATTTTTCCACCACAAGGTGATATTACCCCTTAAGGTAGTTCTCCGGGAAAATTCAGGATCAAATTAGAAAAATTATTGTCAAGCAGGGCACCAAGGTCGAAGGAATTCGATAATCATATTCGTTGGGACTTATATTCTCATTTATGACAAAAAAAGAACCAACTCGAAGCATAAATAAACAACCTTGTAACAACAACGCGAAATTTGACATGGTTTTTTTCTTAACAAATTTTTATCTTTGATCCCTTTATGACTTATGAGGGCTCATTTTGTTCCTTGTGAGATTCAAAAAACCTTTACCATGGGGATTTTTTTATATGAGTCATCATGACACTGTCACACGCTTTTGTTTATTAATAGTAAAACACATTCCCATAAGCAAAAGCGTTTTGTGTAAAGATTTTTTGAATCTCACAAGGAACAAAATGAGCCCTCATAAGTCATAAAGGGATCAAAGATAAAAATTTGTCAAGAAAAAAACCATGTCAAATTTCGCGTTGTTGTTACAAGGTTGTTTATTCATGCTTCGAGTTGGTTCTTTTTTTGTCATAAATAAGAATATAAGTCCCAAAGAATATGATTATTGAATTCCTTCGACCTTGGTGCTCTGCTTGACAATCATTTTTCTAATTTGATCCTGAATTCTCCCGGAGAACTACCTTAATTCAACTGAGCTTGGGGATGGAATGAAGGGTTGTATCGCCTAATAAAACTGATTATAGCGGTTGTCCAGTACCTTTCAAGGCGCTTGAACTGAAGACAATCCCTAGAACGAGCCTCCCCAAACAGCACAAGAGTTCTAAAAGAATTCTTCATGAATGCATTGTATCTGGCTTGGCAGTCATTATAAGATGGCTAGAATCGTTCCTGCTAGGGTCTTCAAGTGTCAGGATGAGAAGATTGAAATATTCAAAATCATGCCATACTGTGTAGCTTGGAAGATTAGTCACATTCTCTCTCCCACGATTCTCCTCTATGACTGATAAGTTCCGGAAGAAAAATAAAACCACGAATTCTTTCTGTCAAAAAATTGACGTTTTCTAAATTTAAATTCGTTCTAAATCTTTCTGTGATGGGACCATTCATACACTGAGAGAACTCTTGAGGTGTAGTAACTAAGAACGACATTAGGTAAAAATTTCAAATTGTCTGAACTAAAATATTGTTTGTTACAACAAAAAGTTCCAGTTGGAAGAACTACTCTAGTAAAAATGAATCTAGCCACCTCAGAGGTAATGACATGGGATGGATCATGCACATAAGAATTGTGCACTTATTTATTATGCACATAAAAAAATTGGATTAAATTTGTTCACATATTAATTTTAGTTGTTCCTAATACGTTTGATAAATGTGCGCTGATAGTCGTGCACAGGGAATTGTACACATGAAAAAAAATGAGAAATATAAAATGTAAGATTGTGCACCTTACATTTTGCACCTTTGGGAATATTCAATATTGTTTTTTATGCGCAAGTTTTTGTGAATAAAAATTTTGTGCACGATCCATCCCATGTCGAGGTAATGTCAAGGCCTTTTCACTCCTAGTGCTATACAACCGCTATAATTACTTTTACTCAGGTATAACTATACTAATATTTAGTCAAGGCGACTAAATTTTTACTTGAGGTCGTATTTCACTAAAATTTTTAGTCACAACACCTAAATAGTTTTTACAGTGTGTTTTCTCGAATCGAATATAGAAATATATCTTCAAAATTCGTGACATATTTTTCATCATACACCATTCAAATGATAACAAAGTCTTCATGAAAAAATTATTCGTTCCAGAAAAAACAATTGTTTGTCCGAGATAAAAATAATTTAGATCTTTGTGAAATCAATAAGAATCATTGAAATCCAATTACATCTGCTCAAATAGAAAAATGGAAAATGCAGATCTATGGGTGAAAATCCCACGCGAATCAGTTTATATCCACATTTTCCTCCCCCCGAAGATGATTTTTGCCCTCAGGAAAGTTCTCCTCACGCTTCCAACCTTCCTTTCTTTCCTTCACAGTTCGCCCAGCTTCTGCGCATTTTCGAGAGAACAAAACTACAATTGATTTAACAAGAATAAATGACGATACTAATATTGATGATGATCATAATACTCATAATGATGATAATGATAATAATTATAATCGCGAATTGTACAAAAATGTGTTTAAAACGTGTTTAAGCTCGAAATTTTGAACTATTGCACATTAGGATTGTTTGTTCGTCGAGAACGAGGACGAAGAGCGAGCGTCTGGACATCTCGAGGTCCATCAACCCTCTCTCTTTTAGATTTTGGATTCCTCAGACCGAAATATTATACAAATTCCCGATCCGTAAAAAATTCAAGTTTTTACAAATTTAAGATGCGAGAAATCACTTTCGTGGCGGAAAAATCATTTCTCGTTCTCAAAGTCGATCCTTTCCACCTCGAACTTGTCCTTTTCGGAATTAGAGAGAGTAGTCCGATTTGCCAAGTAAGTTGTCGAGCCTTTTTATTGAATTTTCGAGCCGACGTTTCGGGTTGTTTCAACCCATTTATACGATAATTTTTCACCACTTCGAATTGTTATTACCTTGAAAATGGGTTGAAACGACCCGAAACGTCGGCTCGAAAATTCAATAAAAAGGCTCGACAACTTACTTGGCAAATCGGACCACTCTCTCTAATTCTGATTCCTGATGCAAGTACGACACAAACTGAATTGTCCTTTTCGCTACAAGAACGATCATATCGCTTGAGGCTCGTCATTTTCGCTCGTCATGGGTTCTGTGCACTGTTAGCAATTTTTGCATTAATTTTAATGTTTTTGCTGGAAGTTTTTTCCAAGTACGTACATGAATTCAGTTTCATGCACATTTCACATGAAATTCAATGTAAACTATAGCATAATCTACAGTCTTTCATGTTTTTGTACATTAAATTTAATGTAGAATGTGCATGAATCTGATTTCATGTACGTAATTGAAAAAAACTTTCAAATATTTCTGACAGTGTGGGTGGACCGTTCGACTCATCTCGCTCGTCGAATCGTCTGCTCGCTCCGAGTTGATTTTTTCATCAAAAAATCAATATCCGCTCCCTCTCGATCTTCTCCTCGGTGCCTTTCGATACCTCCTTTTCGCTCAAAGATCCAAGTTCTCACCGAAAAGTGTCGATTTTCTTCACTCGAAGTGATTTGTACACCCCGAGAAGGGTTTCTTCTACCTTGAATTCGAAAAAATCGATTTTGAGAATTTGTATCCTTCGCCCTTTTGAGCACCAAAAAACTCATTCGAGTCTCGATTGGCCCATGAGCGGTCCAAACGCTCGTTCTTCGTTCTCGCTCTCGACGAACAAACAATTCTAATGTGCAATAGTTCAAAATTTCTAGCTCAAACACGTTGATGTATCGTTTATGTAGGTACTCTTCATTCGTTCCTCATCATTTTTGTCCAATTCGCGATTATAATTATTATCATTAACATAATTATTATAGGAATCATCCATAAAATACGTTTACTTTTCTCCATTCATATCTTTGTCACATTAACGTGAAGTCAGCAAGGTCTGACAAAGAAAGACATATTGGAAAGATCCAACAAGATATTTTATGGATCGTGGTTTAGTATTATGATCATTATCATTATTCTTATCATCATCGTTATTAATTTTTGTTCAATCAATTGTAGTTTTATTCCCTCGAAAATGTCCAGAGGCTGGGGACAATTTTGGGTGGTGTGAGGAATGTATTGCCACTTCGCTTATGAAAGACTGATTGGATTTTACATTTGTTTATATCTATATACACTCGGGGAAAAAATGTTGCTGAAATAGCAAATCTCAAAAATTTGTTTGACCGATATCGACAAATCTTGCCGCTGAATAAGCGAACAGTTTGCTATATGGGAGCAAAAATGTTGCTCCTTGAGCAAGCACTTGCTGATACAGCAATCAAAACCGAAAGGTTCTTGCTGCAACGGCGAACACTTTGCTAACATGGAAAAGCAAATTTCAAAAAAATTGTTATTTCAGCAAGAACTTTTCTCTGCATGTAGATCTAATGAGACCTGAATCATTTCTTCTCAGGCGGACAAAAGAAGACATGCGTTGATATTCACTCCATGAAATGCATTCCAATCTCCCGAAAAATCTCGATTAAAATATGACGTTTGTTACGATAATTCAAAACCCCGAATACCAAACATCCGCTCTCATATCAGAATTTATCTGTTTTTCGTCCATCAGTAGCGAGATATTCACCGATCGTCGAGAACAAGTTTATTCTTACGTCCTGAGGGATCGTTTCTTGTATCTTGCCATCAACTTGGACAATGGGGGAATTGGACATATACCACCTATACTCCCTGCAAAGCAAAGACGGCAGTGTTAGAAGTAGTAGTTTTGCACATAAATTTGGTCTTCCTGTGGGAACGTAGTCTCGTGAGAATAGCTCCAGGACAGCATGGAAAAGGACTTTCTCAGCCTTCTTTTATTTTCTCTCTTCCTCTCTCTTTGTCTGTTCTCTAGAAGGTGATATCAGTGTTGACAATGGTCTCTCAGCTTTGGAGATATCTTATTTGCATATTTGTGACTCCACTTGAATCTTTGGAAATCTTTTTCGAATACTCGGATGTGGGGTACGCACAGGGACGTTTATTTCTCAAGCGGGTAACGGAAGTGGATTCATAATCCAAAGAGAAAAATCGAAACAATTCGGTATCTTCATTGTAAGCGTACTTTGATCTCGATCTGACGATCTGAGCGCAAGTACATAAGTATGCAGGTCATTCCGTTATCTCAACGATCTGCCGATTCGTCTTTCAATCGATTCACATCGGAGAAACAAGCGAACAAAGAGTGATAAATAATCGATGTGTATAAATATCATATAACGTTCATTACAAGTGAAGGCCAGGTCAGATCTCATCGGGTACATAGACTTATTTAATCATTTATGTTATGCGCATGTGCATATAAATCAACAAAGATGAAGAAGCAGAGGAATAAAGAATAAAAAGAAAAAGTAGAAAACCATGATATATGGGCTAATTTGACGTATCGCGAGACGACCGATCGTACGGGGCCATGTATGGCTGAATGATCGACTGTAAATTACTGGCACGTCCTATAAAAACATTGAGGGTCCCTTTTCATCTGCTCACTTCACCTCTCTACCTCTCAGCTTTCTTGACTGACATGAAAGCCCATCGCGTCTCATATGGAATCTCATCGACACTCCCCGGAATACTCGAATTCACGTCGCAGTTTTTATAATTGCCATGATATTAAAGTTCCCAGAAATATATTATTGTGGACGAGGGATGAGTTTCTTTCCTGTTTATCCATAATTATTGTAATAGCTTTTTTTCATCGCAATCGAAACACAAATTTGGCATGCCAATAAAAGAGAGAAAATTTTCCAATAGTTGTACACGAACCATACTCAAAAATTATTCAAGGAACTTTTTTGCTCGCGAGAATGAACGCCCGTTCTTGTGTTAATAATTTTTTCTATGAATGTACAAATAAACATTGAATATCTATAGATTTCCAACTCTTGCTTTTCAACAAGACTGAAAACGTTGGCACCTAAAGACCCTTATATGGTTATTGGTTTCAATAGAATTTAATGACATTTAATCAGAAATTTCGCCATTCCTGATAGGATTCAATAGAATAATTCTACCTGGATACGTGGGAAGAAGAAAACCGTACTGGTTGATGAGAATTACAGCAATCGACTCAAATAGCCAATGAGAATAGAGTCGGATAGTGAAGATTAATAAGATCATAACCTAAAAAATACTCTGCCAATAAACAGGCACATGGCTTCCTGAAATGGCTTCACTAAATTACAGAATAATGCCAGTTCCGAAGGACAGATTTTTTCCACTAATATTTCATCTTTCCGTCGATTCGACTGAAGCTGCGCCTACCATGGACTAGAATTTGTTCCAGCGGAATGGCTGTAATCCAATCGCAATTACAATTCTTTTTGTAGTGATCTGTAAGAAATCTGTGAAAGATTGTGCATCGATTCAATTTTTATGGGGTGAATTATCCACTCGAAATTCTCAAGTGCCTCACATGAATTATACGAATGCATTGTAAAGAATCATTTGTAATAACCCCCACCGCTCCCCCCAAAATTACTACCCACTCGACAAAAAACATGAAAAGTTCTGAAGTTTTCAAGTAATCATCTTCAATACTTCATATATTGCGGAACAGAGTCTAAATTTCGAATTAAAAAAAAAAAAACATCTTTTCATCCATATCTTTTTTACTGCCCGGGAAAAAATGATCAGATCTGTTAAGATCCGAAAAACTGCAATTTTGGCTAGTGTTTGTCACAATATATGTGCAAGATCAAATTCATATACAAACAGATATCATAAAATTGTAATATTCAATTCAGATCTAACGATATCTACTCAGATCCAACCAGATGTGCCAAGATCTGATTAGATCTACTCAGATCTCAGCAGGTCTAATCTGATCTTTTAAACTAGATCTGCTCAAAAATCAGATCTACCCCGATCTATTTAGGTCTGAAAAGACCCAATGATTTTTTCCTCGGTGATTTTTCTTCTGTTCAATAATATTTATCCAGAATAGAATAAAGTTGATTAAGGGGTTATATACAGTTCAAATTTTCAAAAAATTGATTTTTTTTCATTTGATTTCCGTAATTTACATACATTCAAGTATACACACAGAAAATTTCAAGTCAATTCGGCGATTATTGTCCAATTCACACGCATATTTGTAAAATTTTGTCACTCGGTGTCAAGTGCTTTTGAAACTTTGAATGCGTTTTTCTCCAAACTGTGTTTTCAAAGTCGGTGACAAATAATTTCTCGCAAACGGCTGGACCGATCAGTCTCAAATTTCAACACGAGCTTGTTGACTACATTTTTCAGTAATTAATCAAAGGTTTCTTCTCACCGATGAATATTTTCATTTTTATGAACAATTCAACCCATTTCGTCCCAGATGTCCAATTTTTTTTCTTGACTTTCAAGGCTCTAACTTTTGATGAAAACAACTCCAAAAAAAATTATACTATAACGATTCCGATAGCTTAGAGTCTCTTCTTCCGAATGCCGTAACTCAAATTGACGTGCCAATCAATGACAAAAAGTGATAACGAGTTTTTTGAAAAAAATGACAAAAATTTCGTTGGTTTTTTTTTTAAATTCGATATTTTCAGCATGCAAAAATATTGCTGGACCATTGTATCTAGCATAGATCGTGTACTTAATGTCTGCTCTTTCAAACCCCGTTGGAATTTCTCGGGAATTCAAAATGGCGGCGTCAATATGGCCGTTAGAAAATTGAAAAAATTTTGAGAATTCATATTATTCATATTTCCGACCCGATTTGGCCCTTTTGTATCCATTTCACGGTTGAAAATGTAGGATATACTCATTTTCAGGTTCGTAAGTACCATCATATTCTAGAATAAAGATGGAAAATAGCTCTTGATTACCATGAAATGCGAGGGAAGCTTATATATAGCGTTTTTAGCCGCCAACTTTATCTGACGTTGCCCAACTTCCACCACATGCAGGTAAACGCTGATTGGGGAGTCTCTTGTTCTTCTTTTGTACTTTTTTTATTTTTTATATTTTTTTATTTCAATTTTTTTCTAATTTTTTTTGAATTTTTTTCTCATTTTGCTTCATTTTGTTCTTCCCCTTGGGTTCAAGTTACATGAAGTTATCAGACAGTGGTTATGCAATATTTAGATTATATATCTGAATATTGCCGTATCTGATCTTGAACGTATTGAGAGTATCATGTATTTTGAGGCGCCAAATCAATATTCCCATATTCCTAGTCAATAGGTGGAATTGTTTTTGTTTGATTATTGTTGCGCTTGTGTCACATGCATTTTACGTAAATGCAGGGCCGGATTTCCCAATAGGCCCGGATGCCCCAATAGGCCCGGATGCCCGGCATTTACTGGCAATCAAGAGCTATTTTTCATGTTTATTCTAAAATATGATGGTACTTACGGGTCTAAAAATGAGTATATTCTACATTTTCGACCGTGAAATGGAAACAAAACGGCCAAATCGGGTTGAAAACATGAATAATATGATTTCTCACAATTTTTCAATTTCCCGACGGCTACATTGACGCCGCCATTTTGAATTTCCAGAAAATTCCAACGGGGTTTGAAAGAGCAGACATTCAGTACACGATCTATGCTAGATACAATGGTCCAGCAATATTTTTGCATGCTGAAAATATTGAGTTTGATAAAAAAATCCGACAAAACTTTTTGGCATTTTTTTCAAAAACCTCGTTATAACTTTTTGTCATCGATCCATACGTTAATTTAGGTAAAGGCATTCGAAAGAAGAGACTCCAAGCTTCCGGAATCGCTATGGGGAAATGTGTTCTTTTGAGTTGTTAACACCAAAAGATAGAGCCTTGTGCAACGTAAAATCAAATTGGTGGCTAAAAACGCGATATATAGGCTCCCCTCGCATTTTACGACCATAAAAACCCGTTGTTTATGTTTATTATAGGATATGATGATGCTTACGAGTCTAAGAATGAGTATTTCCTACATTTCCAACCATGAAATGGAAATAAAACAGCGAAGTCAGGTCAAAATCATGAATAATATGATTTCTCAAAATTTTTTCCAATTTCTAACGGTCATATTGACGCCGCCAAAAAATTCCAACGGGGTTTGAAAGCGCAGACATTAAGTACACGATCTATGCTAGATACAATGGTCCAGCAATATTTTTGCATGCTGAAAATATCAAATAAAGAAAAAACCGACAAAATTTTTGTCATTTTTTTCAAAACACTTGTTATAACTTTTTGTCATCGATTCGTACGTCAATTTGAGTTACGGCATTCGAAAGAAGAGACTTCAAGCTATCGGAATCGTTATGGTATAATTTTTTTTGGAGTTGTTTCCATCAACAATTAAAGCCTTGAAAGTCAAGAAAAAAAATTGGACATCTGGGACGAAATGAGTCAAGGTCAAAATTTTGGCGCAAAATTGATTTTTTTTTTTACAAGTCGCCATTTTGTCAAAAAATTTTATTTTGCTTATTCCTTCGATCGATTACTAGATTATGCATCGCTTTCACGAAATCCATTCGGTTTTTTCATTTTAAAAGAGTTAGTCCCGAGATATCGTGGTCACCGCAAAGCGCTTTTTTTCAGAAGACCTCCTGAAGATCAGCTATAACAGCTCTCAAAATCATTATTTGTACAAATAAAAAGTATTAAAATACAGGTCAAAGTTATCTCATTATGTGTAAAAATTTTTACAATAATCAATTCAACTGTCTTTTCAGGAAAAATTTTTGAAAAATCGCTTTTTTTGCGTCCCTTAACTGTATATAACCCCTTAAGGTAATTGTGGGTTATATCGACCTCGCTGGTTTTACCGGCCATCCGAAATCGGTTTCATATCGGCCATTATTTTCATATATTTTCCTCAATTACTAGAAACCTCACAAATTGCACCACTCAATGCAGGATAATTCTTTGATGTCTCCAGGACATAAAAATAAAAATCACAAATGGTTTGTGTTCTGGTTTAAATAGAAAATTGTGTCTGTAAAAAAGATGACTTACGTCCCTCAATACAAACATTTGTCAATACAAGCGGAATACTTCTGATTAAGATATTGTGATCGTCTTTAACAACTTTTTAAATCGACATAAGATGAAATAAGTTAGGTCGTTTAACAAATTTTTCTGTTCACAAAACTGACAGACCCGTTGAGTGTATCGGCCATGGGTTTATTTATATCTCCAACTTTGATGTGCATGTTTTTCTTGTTGGATTGATGAAAATATTGTGACTATTTATTACTTTAGTTTCATAGTATGAATTTTCCACATTATGCACAATAATTTATGATTTTTTATATTTCTTTCCACATCAAAAATTTCACTGAAATTGATTGATTTCAATATGATTGAAAGAATGGAAATGCTAATGAAAAAAAGAAATGTGTAGCCAAAGGATTCATTTTGCAGTAAAGACTCCATGATATTCCGATAAGAAATGTGTTTATCAATTGCCGGCTGGAACTCGGAAGCAACCGGCCGATATTCGCATCATCAGAGAACTTTTTATTTCAGCCATAACCAAGAATAAATGTTTGTATTGAGTGTTTATTTGAATGGATATCCTTTCATAATAATGTATGAGAAAGCATACTATGATCTTGAATGATTAGAATATTCAACAGAGTAGTCGAAATTTTGGGTGGACGAAGAAGTGTTCTTGAGTGGCCGATCCCGTATGGAAATATTTCGCTGAAAAATGTCTGTCAAACTATGAAAAATCTCTGAAAAAAATGAAAAAACTCTGAGCAACTCTGAAAAACTCTGAGAATCTCTGAAATTTTGATGAGAAATCTAATATTTTTGGGACATTCTTTACAGACTTTTTTCAGACTTTTTTCAAAGTTTCTCCGAGTTTTTTCATTCTTTCTCAGAAGAATAGTAACGAAATTGCACTCTGAAAAAACTCTGACAAAACTCTGATGAATTGCTAACATTTTTCTGACTTTTAGAAAAAAATTAAAAAATTTTCAAACACTTTTTCACACATGATATTTGAATACGGCATATGAATGTATTTATTGAATTTCAGGATTTTTCAATAATCAGAAAAATGTCAACAATTTATTAGAGTTTTGTCAGAGTTTTTTCAGAGTGCAATTTCGTTACTATTTCTCTGAAAAAGAATGAAAAAACTCTGAGAAACTCTGAAAAAAGTCTGAAAAAAGTCTGTAAAGAATGTCCCAAAAATATTAGATTTCTCATCAAAATTTCAGAGATTCTCAGAGTTTGTCAGAGTTTCTCAGAGTTTTTTCATTTTTTTTTTCAGAGATTTTTCATAGTTTTGCAGACATTTTTCAGCGAAATATTTCCATACGGGATACGACTCACAGTTACCTTAATTCTGATGAAACATTTTCCAACAAGCAGTGATATAAACATATCCATTATATTTACAAAATAATTATGAAAATTCCTGATATTATTATTCCTTTATATATTCCAATGTCCTTTCATAACCGGAAAGTGGATTGCAAAATGTTTAAACACTAGTTGAATCAATTACATATTCCACGTCAACAATACAAATGGAGTTGGAAGAATGAAAAAAATCTCGTCCTCTGTCGTAACAAATTGAAAGTAGACGGTATCTCGCAAAAAAACAATCAATATCAATAAAATAAAGGTATCTGTCCTACTTTGATGCAACTCCTCCTGTGATATGTGGTAAAAAAGTATTCCTCTCAATTTGAGAGGATTGTTCTTCAGCGTTCCAAAAATTGGAAGCGTCAGTTTCCAAAAAATACAGTGTACAGCGCTGGTTGGTTGAACAGACTCCTCAAGATGAGATGTTTGGCGTTGGATGATGAGTCGTTGCACCTGCTGTTCTCCGATTTTGGGGAGTCTATCCACTCAAAGATTCGAGTTCAATTCTTTTTTCCTGTGCCAAAACACTTTCAATCGTAGAAAGATATTCTCAATCGAAAGAGGAAACAGTCTCCAGATTATTATATTTGTATTCTTTTTTTGGTGCTACCTACCTAGCACGTCACAATCATTTCTACGAGAATGTTGAATGTAATGAAATTGTACCTTGTAATTCCACGCTCAAGGATGCAACAGGTTACATTACATCTGTTACGTGAATGTTATGTTGCGTCTACAGAAAAAAAATTCTTCAATGTTGATGAAATATTATATTTATGTAACAGCTCTAATGTAATCTGTTACACCTTTAAGCGTGGAATTACAATGATTCACAATTCCATTACATTGAACATTCTTGTAACAAAAAATGTCATGTGTTAGGTAAGTAATTTTTATCCTATTCAAAATAATTGGATATTTCATTTCACTCGGTATATTTTCAAAGCATTTGAAAATTCTTCCAACGCTGTTATATGAGAAATTATCTCCCCGATATTCATCTTGAAGAATCCTCATTTACTTCTTCCTCCCTAATCCATATCATTCTTATCCAAACAAAAAGGTACACGGAGATCAATTCGATTCATGAATATTCAATGACGAATAAATAATAAAGATCATTAAAATGACTGATATCACAGTAGAGAAATTATGTTGATTCGTTTTCTGGGCTATCGATTGAATGAAAGAACCAAAGGAAGAGAGGGAACGGAGACACATGTCGATTGAACGAATTGAGAGGGAAAATAAAAAATAGAAACCACCCACCTAGTGCTGGAGGTTGGAAATTTCTCTTGATCATTTCGATCGCGCCGGCTCACTTTATGTACATATTATGTATTTATTATGGTTGTCCTACCGGGAATCGGAAGCGACAAAACCAGGAGAGTGTTTTCTTTTGAGCAGAACTCGAAGCCCATCCTTTTGTCAATCACGTCAAAGAACGCAGGGTCTCTCATAGGGTCCGGCTTTCCACGTATTATAAACGTCTAGGTCGAAGACTTTCTTTGCGGGACTCATTAATTGACACCGTGATACCCGAATGCCGATCTTGGTGGTCCCGCGGCTTGCAGCTTGTCTTTTCAACGACCGAATCCCGTTCACGTATACCCACACCAGCACATTCTCATATGTGAGTTCATATGTGTTTGACTTGAGTCACGTTCCTCACGAGCATCGATCGAAAGATCTCGTGTATATTCAGAAATGTTTTTTTTTCCTCGATACTAAATTCGCGTCGTCTATTTTTTGTTTAAATCAATTCATATAATTATGACTCATATTTAATGATTATTTCTGATGAATTAACTCAGTTTTGTTTTTGTCGGATTGTTGTTTTTTAATTTCGTGTATCTTTTGATACGATGTTTGGAATTCTGTACTAACTTCCAGACGTGTCTGATCCATCAATTTCCATTTTTTTCCACAATAGTTCCGGTAATGAAATCCATTGTGTTGAATATCCAATCAGAGGGATTACATATACGATACATGTATGCATTATAATATATATATATATATATATATATATATATATATATATACACATGATACTGATTATAATAATAATAGAAGTTCGCTACGGTCGATGAGCGCGAGTAGACAGACAGCGGACACAAACTCGGGCTTATGAATATTGATTCCCATCCGGTGAGATTATAAAATGAGCAATGAACGACATATCGGTCTGATGCATCGTATATTCCTTAAATTAACATAAACATCGTAAATTCGAAGAGATATTATTACGTTAATTTTGTTCAACAATGTCTCCTTTGTTTCTCTTCTCGTTCATTTCCCTCCTGCTCTCGATAATATCTACTCTGAAAAGTGAAATAAACACCACGCGGTAGTGATATGAAGTAGCGAGGGTATCGATAAGAGAATACAATGAAAACATCGATTTTGTATTGAGTAATTTTATACCTGTCGCTCGGACACACATGTAAAATATTATATCATGATTTTCAAGCGGAATAAGAACCTCCAAGTTAAGTTCGTTTCAGTTGGAAAATTTCATCTCATTTTCCAGGCTATTGATTTCTCCACGTTCTAATGTCAAACTTGTCGTTTTTCGATCGATGAATGGTTTTGTTTGAGAGTACTTCATTATTGAGTTTATTTAGATTAATATAATGTTGAATCATGTATGGCTTTGATGAACTTTTCGTTGGTTTGTTTGAATGAAAGATGAAGATTTACACAATATTTTCATCATTGACGAAATAAAAAATTTGTCCGTTTCTCACATCTTTGGGGTCTTGCGAATTCTTCCATGTGGAAATGGAAACATGGGCCGCTACTGGCTCACTACTGTTGCCAGAGGTGCCAATCCTTGCAAATCTAGAGCGACCATTATGGAGCCAGTCGGATTGCCAGTATTGGTCTGGCAAAAGAGTTGAAATGATAACATCATTTTACGTAAGGACCAGTATAACATTTACCACTACGGTGGTAGCGATATTTGATGTGAGCTCACTACGGTGGAACTCTGGCATTGCAACACGATCAGTTGTTTTGTCAAAGCTGAGTGAGAAATTGCAAGCTGTCGAAACGATGACATCCTATGTAGAAATTCAAACCCAACCCAGTACTGGCACAGTGCTGGTAACCGGAGTTACCAGGAGTGATCATATTTCAAGTAAAAAAAAAACACATTAGATTCGAACTTTGATTCATTGTTCTCATTATCGTCATCACTGAGTGAGGATTGAACCCGGGTCCTGCGAGTGAGAAACTGAGTCTCTTTCACATCAGCCAATCTCCGAGTTGACTAGGAATCACTCAAATTGCCATTTATTGTAATGGAACCGTTGGAGTCATACAATCCACCATATATTCCGTAGTGGAATAGAGCCCTACCAGTACTGGCACATTGTTGTCTTTCTGGCTCAATGCTGACGTGATTTCGGCTCACTGCAACAGCTAAATTGCCAAGATGGTGATTTTTACGTCAGTTGACTACCGATTCCATAGTCAGCCAGAGTCCTATCAATACTGGCACATTGTCATCTATCCAACATGTTGAATGCTGTTACTAGCTCTCGCTCAATACTGTCGCAGTATTGTCTCATCAAAGTAACCGTGTTATTGGAAAGATCAGTGGAATCCCTATCCACTGTCTATTCCGTATTACAACAACGTTGCATCGATATTGGTGTCGTATCGTCTTTTTTTCGCATTCCACCATCCAACCAACTCTGATTCGGTACTGACGCGGTTCCGTTTCTGTACGGTCTGGGTATTTTCCGAATAGTATTAATTCGATACTGCCCGACTAGAAATTTACCCCATGGACCAGATCAGGTAAACCTTGATCCAGATCAGGTCCTGATAAGGCAACCTCATCAGGACCTAACAAGTCATGTCACGCTGCACTATTATGAGGACCCCATCAGGGAAGACTAATTAGGATTTTGTGAGGAATTCCTTACTAAAACCTCAAAAATAAATCAAAACTAATCTATGAGCCTGTGTGAAAATTGCAGTTCGGTTGACAGATGTGAGGTTAAATTTATGTGATCAACAAATGGATGAATTATTTTTGTGAAATGTGTGGTAGTTATTTCTTGAATAATGTGTATCAAAAAGTCTGTTAGTAAGTGCAAAATGATTAAGTAAATCAGTCATAGCTGTTGTAACGTGTCAAAAAATCGTAATTTGTTGATGCAGTGAAAATGAATTTTCTTCAAATACTTACATCAGCACTTCTAGGCAAAAACTCAGAGATCATATTGATTTTGTAAGAAATATGAGTCATGAAGAACTCATTTGATCAAAAATATGTCAAAAGAATGTTCAAAATGAATAACAAAAAACTTGAATTATTCACTTGCAGCTCGTTGGATGGTTTTATTTTTCAAATTGAAGAGCACTCTTGGAGTTGAAATTTTCAAATTTGAGAAAAAAGCCTTATCTTCTGAGTTGAATTTGTTGTTAGGGTGATAATAAACTTGCAGGAAGAGTTTGAAAGTTGAGTGGAATCTATATTGATCAGGAAAGTCCAAATCGTGTGGCAAAAGTTAGAAAATCTGTCAACTTAGCTGACAGCGCATGGGTATTCTATCAGCTTTTCTTTACTAAACCAAATGCTGGCAGGAGGAATTCATCAAAATATAGTGAATTCAAAGTGATGTGAAGTAAGAGAGGACAGATACATGCATTGAATTTTATTAGTTATTATAAAAATGTTGATAAATATGGTAAGGCTATGTATGACTCAATGTATCGTCTCTCAATATTTTTGTTTCAATGATTTGCATTTTTGAGTGTGCATTTTCGTATCTTTTCACCAGTAACTAGGGTTAGGTTGAGAAAACATGTGTATTGAACCTGTTTCATAAATATAATAACATTTATTTGTAGGAACATGACACAACATTATTGGAACAAAAATATGGGAAGACGACACTTTGGATCTTCTATAGTCTTTTCTTATTTTTTAGAACGTTTATAAGAACGAATAAAATCTAATGAATATTTCGGTCCTCTCTTACTTCACATCACTTTGAATCCACTATATTTTGATAAATTTCTCCTGCCAGCATTTGGTTTAGTGAAGAAAAGCCCATGCGCCGTGAGCTAAGTTGACAGATTTTCTAACTTTTGCCACACGATTTGGACTTTCCTGATCAATATAGATTCCACTCAACTTTCAAACTCTTCTTACAAGTTTATCATCACCCTAACAACAAATTCAACTCAGAAAATGAGGCTTTTTTCTGAAATTAACAAATTTCAACTTCAAGAGTACTCTTTAATTTGAAAAGTAAAACCATCCATCGAGCTGAAAGTGAATAATTCAAGTTTTTTGCATTTCATTTTGAACATTCGCTTGAAATATTTTTGATCGAATGAGTTCTTCATGACCTTTATTATTACAAAATGATTGGGATTTCTGAGTTTTTTCCGAGAAATACTGATGTAAATTAATATTGATATAGATATTGTCGTTGTTGATATTATCGTATATTTGAATAGAATTAATTGTCACCACATCAGCAACTTATGATTTTTTACATATTACAGCAGTGATAACTGATTCAATAATTCATTTTGCACTCAATAACAGATTTTTTTATGCGTATTAATCAAGAAATAACGAAAGAAGAGTACTTGTTCGAAACTTATATTTGATTATGACGAAACACATATTCATTCAGTTCATATATACTCTTTGAATAATACTCAGATGATGTGATGTGTAGGAAAGAAAAATGATGCTGAATAGTCAATAAATCAACCTTATGAGAATTGTGATAAGTTAAATGAAATACTTATTTCGCTGGTGATGGTTGAACGTTTGCTAAGTTTTTCTCGCTGTATGCATAACGTGGAAAATCTTGTGAAATTTTCATAAGTTCCGCCTAATTAAAACCCAAATAGTTAGTTTTCAATTCACATTGAGAATAGATTGAACAAATTGTTCAACAGTTTTCAGAAGTAGGTAATGTGTTCGGAATGAAGGGATTGAATTTAAAAACAGGCACAGTTGAAAATCGTTCAAACATGTTCTTCTTATTGAAGGAAAATTTGTTTAATCAAAGAGTGTACAATCTGAAATCAAGTCTGTACATTCTTGTATTCAGTTTATCAAACTATGTCCATGATCTTAGGATGACCGAACGAGGTCCTGATGCGGATACAGCGAGGAAAACCTACTTCGACCTTTTCAGGATAATTTGAGGAAATCCTGACTAGGACCAAATGAGGTCATCCATACGTGAGTCATCCACACCTAATCCCGATCAGGACCGTAACGGGTATTCCTTATTTCGGATGACCTTGTCAGGTCCTCATCATATGTTGGGTTAACCTGATGACAATTTCCAGTCGGGTGGCTCAAGACCATCTGACCACGTAAGCCAGTACCGTCTGAAATCCGGTGAACATTTGGCACCAGTTGGAAAACTGTAATGATTCTGAATGGGCATAGTTGTTTCTGCCAAGGTCTGGCAAATACAACTTCGTCAGTACCATGCCATTTGTCAACTCCGGCTATTTCCACATGGGTTGTTACTTTTACCTTTAAATATGGAAACAAATATGGGAATTTCGCTAACCTGAAGTTATGAATAGGGCAAACTTTGCAATCAGATAAGATTTCTGAATGTAAAATGAGAGTACATTCAGTTGAGGGTAGCTGATGAATAAGAAATTTGTTTGTAAGTATATGGAAGTGTCATGTGGAGTGAGTGTAACAATTTTTGATCAACTGAGGGGAATTGGATGTGATCGTCCACCACTTATTGTACGAGAGTTCAATTCAATCCGATTCAAATTGTAACTGAAAGTTCAGCGATTCCGCCGATGTTGAGAGCAGATAATGGCTTGGGCCAAGAAGCGCCGAAGTCCGACGTGTAAGAAATTGATACTGAGCTGACGTTGATGGACAACAAAGGTAAAATCGCGCCAGGCTCATTGAATCAAGCTTATGCTAGCGTTGGCTATCTTCCGCCATCACTGTTCCAGGTGTCAGAAGTGAGACTCGATGATTGTGAGTACGATCTTGTCATCCCGCCCTAGCGTGCATGCATTGTGGCACAGTCTTGGTCCCATGTAGGCGAGATGGGGCCCATGCTAGCCCAAGGTAGGACCCATAATACATAAATGCTCTAGGATCGTTTCAGCCAACCTTTTGTCCCTGGTAAATTTCGACATCGGAATCCATATTCAATGAAACGGCATAGAAATGACAGAAAGAAACTCCAATAGGATTTTTTATTCAAAACCGAATTGTGTAGAATTGAATTTACGGAACATTCTAGAACTCTTAAACTCTTTGGATCTGGTCAAGATCATTTCGCTCCTGCTTGAATCGAGTGCTTTCCTATAGAAACGACATAGATCACTCCTCTGAAGTTTTAATCACAATATTCATAGAATTATACGGAAAAAAATGTTTAGCTTCATTACGAAGATTTTTATCCCAGCTGAATGATATCGCTGGTGATTGAAGTTTAGCTGTAGTAGATTACCTTTATTGCTGATGAAAATATATTTTTAACCAACAAAATAGTTAGCGATGACATCTATACTTTCACTCCAAAAGGGCGACACTTGAACACAATTAGCTGCACAGTCTAACTGGCTAATTTAACTGTAACAGATGGGATTTTTCACTGCTGTTTCCAAGTGAGCTCACATGGCGGTAAAAGTATTCTGAAAGCGACGTTTGAGATATTTTATGCAGTATGAAGAAAACAATTTGAGAAAGATCCTTTCTGAAGCAAGAATCATTCTTGAATCTGGTTCTTCTCACTTTTAGGATACTTTTGGAACTGCCCGACCTCTACCGCTATGTGAGAGGTGGTCATGAATTTTCACTGAAATATGACATTTTGTTTGCAGCATTACCTGACTCTTGATATCTTAGAATGATATTCTTCAATATCAAAACGTCGATATCATATTATAATTGAGAATTCAGCATAATCATGAATTGAATATCAGAATAATTCGAGCCAAAAGCTTCTCTACTCCTGATTGGAAGCTTATTTCCATATTACTCGAAGGATTCCACATATTTCGAATATATTCAATGAATTCCAAGATGTTGGTGAATGAAGTTTATTTCTAGATTATATTTTTCTATGTTGCTGATGTTGGGATCGTTTGATTGGAACGAATTAATATACTCGAATAACACAATATTCAGCTGTTAGAGATGAAGAAATCTTGCAGTGCATCTTTCAACGATATTTCCAGTTCCGAGGAATCATATCGAGAAGATAAATGACAATGATTTATCAAATTTTGTGGGTTTGAATTTTTGTTTCGTTTCTATAAACGATTGAGACTTCCACAACATATTTTTCCATGATTTGTAATGACTTAGTTTTTACGTGACGACCAACGATATACTTAACCTTGAAGGAACTTCAATTCACGAATATCTCGAAATTTATCGAATATATTCGAAATTTAAGAATAAGTTTGATCAATTAATATGAAAATCAACTTTCGATTGTAATGTCTGTGAAGACTTCGCGATACAATCTTCGTGTATCCATAGTGGCCACTCAACCTTGGAACCTTGAAAACCTGGAAATAGCCTGGAATTAACTTCTAGAATCTGGAAACCTTGAAAAAACCTGGAATTCCAAAAATTCCCAGAAAAAACCTGGATATTTCACTCTTCGATCTTCACATTGCAATTACATAGTGAAATAGAAAAACGAGATTCAAAATAACTTTCAGAGCGTAATTCTGGACCGATTTTGATGATTTTTTTTTTCAAAAGATTCAAAATTAAATCCTTAAAAGATCTGTGAAAGTCGATTTTTGAATTTTTTTTCATTCAAACTTTTATGTTAATGCAAATGGCCGAAAAAATGTGAAATTTTCCAAATCTCCAATTTATTTCGTCCTAAAGTTTTGTCTGCACTCAATGTCACTTGAATCCGATGCCCGCAAGTGTACTGTGAGTTAATAACAGGTATATCCAGGATCATTATTGTTATTGAAAAATCATTCTTCAAATGGTGAATATTAATGATTTTTCACATGCCAAGCTATTTTCCGATCAAAATCGCTTGCTTTTCTCGTAAAAGAATTAGCGAGTGATGAACATTTGTAAATCTATATCATTTGTTGATAAATATTATACAAAAATTATATAAACAAATAACTGATACGAGCAATTGGTGACGGAGAGGAATAATTCTTTCTTCTGATGGGCTCCAAATTATATTGTTGATGAAATCTCTGAATCAAAACTTGACACCGAAATTGTGTATGAATGATATAAACAAATGAATGATCCAGGTGATTCTTTTCCCTGTTGGACTCCAAATTAGGTTGCTGAAAAGGTATTCAAACAACAATCCGACATCAGACATTGTGGATGAATGTTAGAAACAAATTATACAAACAAATAAGTGATTCGTGCGATTATTGGAAGGAACGTATGATTTTTCCTTCTTATGGAGACCAAATTATGTTGCTTATGAAGGATTCGAATGAAAAGTTTGACATCCGACATGATTGAAAATCATTTTATTTGTTTATATGAACTTATTTGTTTATATAATCGGTTTATAAAATTCACCAATAATGTCTGATGTCAAACTGTTATTTGAATACCTCTTCAACAACCTAATTGGGAATCCATCAGAAGAAAAAACCGTTCCCCTATGCCAGAAATGACCCGGATCACTTATTTGTTCGTATAATTCGTTTATAACATTCATCAACAATGTCGGATGTCAAGTTTTGATTCAGAAGTTTCATCACTCATATAATTTAGAGCCTATCAGAGGAAAAATCCATTCCTTCCCACCAATAATTGCGTGGATCACTTATTTGTTGATATAATTTGTTTATAACATTTATCAGCAATTTCGGATGTCAAATTTTCAATCAAAAATTACATCAACAATATAATTTAGAGCCCGTTAGAAGAAAAAATTATTCCTCCTCGCCATTAATTGCTCGTATCAGTTATTCGTTTATATACATAATTTGTTCAGAACATTTATCAACAAATAATATAGATCTACGAGTCTCCATCATTCGATTTTGCAATACCGATATATCGAAACGATATTTCTCGTATACCCGGGTTTATTTTGTGTACAAGACCAAGATGGTCCATTATTCCGTTCATTATATGCGAAGTCGAAGATCAATGCGTTGAATAGTCCATTGGACCATGTAAAAATCAAGATAATCGATTATTTCTGAAATTTCAACTTTGTTCAAGTCAGTGTATATAAAATATACATTATACTTTTCAGTTGATCGTACCTCATACATTTCAAAACTAGTCTCAGTAAGTTATAGGTGAGTTATTTCCATATATTACCGCAATGGAAACCGCAATGGATTGTGAAACCTGGAAAGATTGAAAATCAACCTTGAAAAACCTGGAAATGACCTGGAATTTCAAGTCGGTTGAAGAGTGGCCACCATGGATCACTGGCGTAATGTGCTGGAAACCAAAGAAACATTTAAACATTAGCGATCCTCGTTCAGGTGTAGTTCCTAAACAAGGAAGCCGTGCGAGTCATATCATAATAGGAACCTTAGAGTTATGCTGTATGATCGTGATTAATAAACTGCATTGCAAACAGTGATAAATACGTTCTTCAAATTTGTCGTGATTGACAGTTAAGCGGTTCATTTGTTATAATTACATCTTCTCGCAGTTGTAAATGAATGTATTGCGAGTCTGGCCATATTCCATCAGGCATATATTTCTTTCTATTATTATACAGTGAAGTCATTCTTTTCAGTGTAGGGCGTCAATTTCTTCCGTATCCCAAATATGCATTTCATTTTGAAACTATGAGCTCTGAGACAGACCCTATATCCTTCCATCCTCAATTCAGAGTTTCGATACATGGCTCAAATTTTACCGATATTCCCTCCCTGCAGTACTTTTCTCCTGAAGAGTCAATGAGTTGGTGAAAATGCAGAGTTATTAAAATAATAAAATATTATAATTCAGAGTTTTGAGCGACGAGGAAAAAAATATCCCAGCAAAGACTGCTTAAACCGAGCGTACGTCTCGTTGCATTGACGTGAATTATCAAAAATAGAAGATTGTGAGAGAGGGAAATGACTCCGACTACGAGGACAACGACGCCGGCGACATCTCCCTTTACTTCTTCCAGTTCTATCTCGCAACTCACACCCTTTCTCTCTCCTCATCACCCCAATACCAGAGGGTCGCTTTTGTGCTGTACCTCTCTCTCTCCCTTCCAGTTGAGGAAAGAAGAGCAACGGAACGTCCTGGCTTGTCTCATTTTACTTTACAAGAGGGATTTAAAAACGAGGAACCGTTTGACAGCTATTGCACCCCATCACCCTCTGACCCCTTGTACGTTGTACCGATCTTTCCTACACTTCCGAGGTTTCGAATTAAATCTAAAATATACAATAAACACGAGAACAATCAATAACAAGGAAGGTACAGATCACAGGGGTCTTTTGCCGCTTTCGTCCGTTGATTCCGTTTCTTGTGTTTGTTATTTCCTCCGTCCTCCTTCATCCCCTTTCCATACACGTTTCTCTTTCGGACGTTTAAGATTTCTTGGACGTGTCTCTGGTGTGATATGTCGATAATTAAAAGCATTCCCCGGAAGGTATATGGGTGAGAGAAAAAGAAGGAGATATGGCAAGAAGAGAATGGATTTTACAGAGTTAAATTGTGAAAAATGATCGAGGCTTTAACACGGTTTATTGGAAATCATTGTTTCTGCTGAGTTAGTGGTAATTCAATTATATGGACGTTAAATGAATTGAATTCCATACGGGAGGAGAATTTTTCCGTCGCCAGATTCGATGAGACGTTCGATAATTAAGAATACATTTAAAGTGAATGAAAATTAAGTATCCAATCGAAACGTCGTGTGTAGAAGAAAAGAATATTTGAGAAAACGTAATGGATAACATTTGATTCAACTTCTCGTTCTCTCACTCCCTTTATGTTTCTCTTTTTGCATTCCAAGAATAAATTCTGCAGCGCAGTTGAAATCCTAGCATGATTTTATGGTCCGCAGAATCTTGCGGAGTCTTTTGAATTTGAGCAATATGAAGAGTACTTTCTACATTCGAACCAGAGGAATTTTAATATTGTTGAAGATAGTGGTTCATCACTGAATGTAATCAGTTCCTTCGCGCTATTGATGAATAGTCCCTGACTGCGGGGTGAAGAGTGCTGCTTATCGATGACACATATTACATTCCCCTGCAAAGATTGGTTCATATTCACCAATATGCGATGATGCACTTTTTACTTTAATTAGGAAGATTCCCCTGGGCAAGTTACACTTCCTTCGGAGACTGCGTGTATTTCTCAAGAGCGAATCTAACCCACATACAAATTTTGAGGTTCCGCCTCAAATATATACAATAGAATATAGCTTCCCGCAATGTTGACAGGCAAGGCTTGGCAATCTATAAGTGTTCTATGTTCATTAAAAACAAATATAATGTTGCACCAATATCGGTGTTCAATGAATTTCGGTTGTCAGCCTACCATTGATTCACAATTCCGCCAGGCTTGGCGCTTGCTAGGCTCATCCTTGGTTCAACATTGACCGAACGATAGATTCTATCGAAAGTGAGGATCATTTGGAATGTGGTTGAATATTGCCACAAACTTTGATCTAGTCTATCAATGAAAATTTATTATAACTCACTACAAAATACTACATGAATGAGCTAAACACATTGCTGAAAAAGAATGGAATCTATTTGCGTTACGAGTGAAAAAATCATGTCTGCGAAAAACAATCTTTCAAGTAGAATTCTTATCACATTCTAATTAGGACTTGACCAGTTATCACACATCAAGGTGAAAATGGTTCATAACAATCCCTAATTCTTGTTAGGACCTGACGAGGCCTGCCTAGGTCTTGACCGAATCCTAACGTGACCTAGGGAATACTATGAATTCCCAGCTAACATTCAGATATGTTTGAGATGGCTCAGGAAGACATCTTGAAGATTTGTGAATGTTAGCTGGGTTATTCCTACCCGGGCAGTAGTTACCTTGACAATCCTGATCAGGTTTTCATAGGAATACCATATCAGACTCATTGTGAGGGAAAAGCAGAGTGGAAGTTTACAACCACCTTGCGTTACGTTGTGGTGAGATTCTGAAAAGGATGCCATGTCAAGAAAGTTTCCCGTACTCATGCCTTCTCTAGTGCAGCCTTCTCAAGACCATGCTCTGATGGGAAATAAATTCCGTGTCAAATTCCTACCACGGATCACTGACTTGATTCTTTGATGCTGTAAATTAATACGAGATGTGATCAAGACTTGTGAACGTCTAATCCCTCACCGTAGACTCTTTTGTTCTACTCGTTAATTCATTATTTCTTGAGGGCTGATTTGAAGAATCCCCCAAATTCAGATCAGTGCGATCTCCTTGTTTTTTCAGTTAATATTTTATAACTAAATAGAATCAGGTACACTGTTAGAAATTTCTTGAATTTTCTTTCATTTTTCAAGTACACTTGTAAATTGGATTACACATGTAATTGAATTTTCAATTTTTGCTACATTATATCATCCATAATATTATAGTAACTGAAATTTTTCAATTACGTGAGTGGAAATTGCTTCCATTACATGTGATTGTATTTTGCTGCCAAATTTCTAACAGTGTAGAGTTCCTTGCGTAATCAAACGATAGTCCCTGATCGTGCAGTTAAAAATACTTCTCGCTAATTGAATGAGTAAACACTATTCAACAATGGTCGACTTTTCACTGTAATAATAGATCTTTCACCATTGCAAATTCAAAAACACGTGATAAATGTCGAGATACACACATTGTTAGAAATTTCCGCATGAAGCAATTTCCACTCACGTGATTGAGAAAGTTCTTGAATTTTCAATAACATTGAATGAAAATTCAGTTAATAAACTGTACTATTATGAGTAATATAATATAGCAAGAGTTGAAAATTCAATTATATACATGGGATTAAAATCACCGTGAATTGCAAATTTCATTTACAAGTGTATTCGAAAAATGAATGAAAATTCAAGAAATTTCTAACAGTGCATCTCAATTTCAAGATACACTAAGAGAGAACTTAGACAGCATTGAGAGTTCTGAAAGAATTCGTGAAAAAAACTTCCCATGTTGTAGAGGAATCGCCCAATAGCATCAGAAGCACTGAAGAATGTTGGTGGAATTCTCAATGAATTCGGAAATGTTCAACTAATTGACTTCTCTTCGTATTATTCGACGCTCAATTTAAGAGGTCTCATCCAATCCCCGAAATTGAAAATAAAAATTATTTGAGGAGTCTCAAAAGTGAGTTTTTTCTGTGATTTTGTATGTCTGAAAATAAATCGACAGCACTCGAGAAATTCAGTTTCGGAGAAGTACAAAGTAGTTCTGGTCATTCCCGAATATCAAACATTATTACATTCCCACTCAATCAGTAGGATAAGTGAAAATATTAATATTATCGTCAGACAGAATGATTGAAATATTTTAACATTTACCATGCATTGTTTAGCGATTGTATAAAATCCTTTGGATGATCAAGCAAACGTTCTTACTACCCTGTCTGATAATAACAGTGATATTTTCACTTATCCCGCTAATTCAATATAAATGTAATCATTTTTTCAACCTTATTTGCTCTGTATACTCAGTTCTTTTCATCTATCCTTACATGCAAACTTACCACGTGGAAACTAACTAATATCTTAGTATCGGCTGGTCATAGGCTGCAAGCCATAATGCCAAATAACTTCGATTCAGTACCGGTCATCAACCGTCGTCGGCCATCGTCGATAAATATTAGTTTAGCATTCGCAACTAGTGTTCCTAGACAGCAAAGTGCTAGAAAAATTCGCAACAACTTCCCAACAACACACCGTCAAAAATGATTGTGGAATTTTCCCCCGAAAAATGGTGGCACCGAAGTTTCTCCACAAGTGGGGAATTTTTCACCATAATTTGTAGAAATTTCCCCTCATTTGTGGAGGCTTCAACACCGAAAAATAAAATAATTCCTCAAAGTGATGGACAAAACCCCTCATTCTTGATGGAAAAACAATCCCCCGACATAAGTGGACGAAATCCACCAACAGGGTGAAGAAAAACTCCCCACATTTTTGAAAGTGCACGCCGCAACTGTTTTTGGGAAGTTGCTGGGGGATTGCATCGCCAAATGCGCAGCAACATGCAGCAAACTTGAAAGTTGCTATCATAATGCTGCAAAGATGTTAGGATACATGGAGCTATGAAACGTGAGATCAAAGTACTCCACAACAACAAAACCCAAAGTAGTGCAGCGACACCGAAGCAACAGTTTCACTGCAACTTTTGCTGTTAGGGTTGTTTCAATATTCAGGATCGTTTCACGTAATTTAACATGAACTTGAATATTCCAGCACTTACGTAACATAAAAAGCAGGGTCCAAAAACGAACACACACAGGTTTTAAGATCTAAACTGGAGATTAGAAGTAATCCAAATCCTAACCCGAAAAGTTTTCAGAGCTATGTTTCATGTATGAGTCTATCCAGCTGCTGTTTGGGAATTTCAAAACACAAAACGGACTTATGAATCAAAATTCCAAGCAAACCCACCTTGAGGAAATGAAAAAACTGCATACGTACTTGGATATGGCGAATGACAGTATATAGTTGAATCAACTAAATATTCGGTAGACTCAACTAGATTTCATTGAGTCTATCGAATATTCTGTTGATTCAACCACACTGTAAGAAATCTGAGGAGTTTGTCTTCACACTGTTGATGGATTTCGTCTCCTCATCGTGGGAGAACTGTTTTTCCATCACTTTCAGAAGTTATTTTGTTTTTTTGAATGCCCCTTATAAAAATTTTCAGATTCCGCCAATGCTTACAATAGAATATAGCTTAGTGTGAAGCTGACAGACAAGGCTTGGCAATCTATAAATATTCGATGTTGATTCACAAGAAATATAATTTTGCACCGATATCGATGTCCAACGAATTTCGGTTGTCAGCCTACCATTGATTCACAATTCCGCCAGGCTTGGCGCTTGCTAGGCTCATCCTTGGTTCAACATTGACCGAACGATAGATTCCACTGAAAGTGAGGATAATTTGAAACGTGTTTGAATATTGTCACAAACTTTGGTCTAGTCTGGATAAAAATTAGTTCTCAATGAAGCGGATCAATTATTTTTGACAGTTTTATCATTGGCGCAACATTGATAAACAAATTTTCCTATTGTTTGCCAACGATGATCTATTTCATTGCCGTTTTTGCACCACTGATAGGGCTCCACTGGAAAAACACATTGATAAATCATAAAATGATGTTACAATTTCAGTGTCGCGCCATGTTGAGTTGCCAAGCCTTGACCATACTTTATCCACATCGCGCCATGCCAGCGGCAATGATAAATCTCTGGGAAAAATCCCTCAACTATGGAGGCACTTCGTTGCCACCATTTTTGGTGAAGCCATTGCATCATCAACTTGATAGAATGTTTATAAAATTCCTACCTCATCGTGACCCAATAGGATGTCTTCTGCACATTATCCTGAGCAAGATCTCTGGATCAGACGTCGCTCCTCCCTTGGACAAATCAAGGGAACCTAAAAAAAGTTTCAGGACAAAGAGAAATTTGACAATCCCTGTTTTATTGGTTTCCAAATTCGCATCTTGCCCTAAGAATTCAAAAGAACGGATCAAGAACGTTCATAATGGCGTACAAGATCTCAGGCAGTTGTTTCAAATGTCAGATCATCGAAAACATGATTGAAAATTTGAAAGAAATATCATTTATGAAAGACAAAAATGACTGACATTATTCGCCTTTGCGGAGAGAAAGGGAGTGAATCAAACTTCCAAGTCGAAATAAGATATAAGTCGAACGTGATAGGTACAAGCTACCAGGGAGCTTTGGAGTATGAGAAAGGCCTTAAAGGGTAAACGGATGTACGATTCACCCTTCTGTAAGAAGAGTGGGTTCGTCCAGGCGAGATATAATAATCCTATAGACACGACATAGTACGTAACGCTACAATTTCTCGGTGCATTAGAGAGGGAGGTGGAAAAGGGGATCGAAACGCGTACACCATATTTTATCAGGGATTTTTGCATATAATTTCACGCCACGTTAGCGAAATGTATTTAACTGAGCCATCTGGGATAAACAGTTGACGATGAATTCCCTAAACGGAAAGAAATAAAGAATCTCCGTTATTAAAATTCTTCTGCCTTCAAAGAGTTTGGTCAAAGAGTAGAACGCCCTCGTTCGAGGAAACGAGAAAACAAACTTGGTATGGGACTTTTTTTCATGGACGGGCTAGACGTGATTCGTCATAGAATGCTGCTTACCAGGAATGATGGAGGTAGAAAAAATGAGGTATCACGCGTGCCAGTGTGTGTGGTCGGCCAACTAACTGAACGATTAACGATCTCCAAGATTTCGGTTCGTGTTTTATGCTCTCGTCTCATCTTTTTTCACTTGGAGTTCAATTTTTATTTTATATATAAATTCATCAATTGTAAATATTGAGAAAATTCATTCCAACTTCGAACTGCAACTATCGACCTTGTTTGGGATGAAAAGATAAGATCAATGGGCATGTAATGCCAAAGAGAAGATGACAAAAGGAAAATATATATATCGGAGGGTGTGAAATGTGGAACATGGATTGTTTGCACAGCATGCGATACATGTGTTCTTTATGCATAGGGTTCTTTATGCACTCGTAGGGTTGAAACGATTTGACGATTCACTTAAAGGCTAATCCCCTGCCTTATCTATGATAACTGTAACGATAAGCATCATTTTTCATCCTTTCAACACTGTTTTCATCTCTTTCGCTCTTCGCTATCGTTCAATGTGATCATGGATTGTGAAATCAGAGGCAGGTGTGCCGATAAAGTGATGAGCACGTATGAGATTGATGAGACACATTTTGATGCAACGATATCCAAGATATTTGATAGATATAAAATTCATCACTCTTCAAATTTATCAATCGTGTTTATATAATATTTCCCGCGGCGAAAAAAGGTTGCTAAAAGAGCAAGAGGAATGAATAATACGACTGGAGGGGATATTTTTGCAAGGACAACAAATTTTTCCGCAACTGCTGTAGTAACAAACCATTTTTCATGATCTTTTGGATCTACATTCCACTCCATTTGCTTTCAATCGATCACTCATTGCATATGAAATTTTCAAAAGTGGTAATAAAACGCAATAACAAACAAAAAAGTAAAATAAATAATCGAAATCCTCATTGAAGTTCGAATTCAGAATTGAATGATATCGTACGTAAGAGCGAACTCATCGAGCATCGGTACATCAGCCGACCTCGGTGGAATCCCGGGGGAACATCATTGCCATGTATCCGGTACCATCATTTTCCTTCTTTCTCGTATTCCGCTTTGATTTATGTTCTTGCAAGTGACGTCAGTGTCCTGTAGGTATATGTACATGTTTTACATATACACATAAACTGTAAGTGAACTCGCGTGGACTGCCGCTTGTTTGTGTTTCAAGTTCCATGCGCAGGCGAACTTGGCAAGGCGAGAGACAGCGAAATGGAAGGACCACGACAACTCTCCCTCCTTTCCTAACATTGAGCAAGTGTGCACAAAGGATCTACCATCAAATTATCCCGGGCGTAGCGTATATAAATGACCGAAATTGGGACTTATTGTGTTTGTCATCGGGGACGAAATTTCAACTTTGATTTATCGTCCGCACGAAATTCTCCTTCTTTCTTTTCCTCTTCATCTCTCTGTCTCTCTCTCTCTCACTCTCTCTTTCAATATCCCCTCAGTGGTCTATTCTTTTTTTCCTTACTTGAAATTCCCTACAGTTTCAGAATCGAACGAGTTACAGGAAACAGATAGATGACCATCAAAGTAAGAACACACGTCGGATGTTTGTTCGTTCGGATCAGTTAACACGGGGGTCGTAATGACCAGATCACGTGATGAACGTTAAAGAAACTCTACTTCACTCGCCAAATAACTTTCGAGTCAACCGAATATAATTTAGTTCCGGATATGGTTATCAGACTTCGAATTGCCGGATAATATCATTTTCATCAAATCAATCGAGTGGATCTTTCTCCGTGCGGAATTCCATAGGAAAAGCTTTTATATAAATATTCATTTGCATACAATTGGATGAATATTCACGTGGAGATACACAGAGAAAAGTGTATGGGATTGATTGCCATGGGCTCTAATTTTCATCGCGACTGCAGGATAAGAATCGATCTAAGTAGATCTAATCAGATCTAAATTTTGGCAAAAATCTCTACGAATCTGTTCATATCTACTGACATTTGAACATCTCAATGTAGGTAACAATCTTTGGAGTTGAGATCTACCTAGATCTCAGTAGATCTAATCTTCCTTGCTCAGGGCTGAATTACACGCACGGAGAAAAAATGGTTTGCTACTATAGCGCCTACAAAGAAATGTCTTGTCCTTGCAAAAATATTCACTACAACAGCTGAGACGTTAGTTGTATTCACAAATGTGTTCATGTCAGCAAACAAATTCAGTTGGGTCAATCATTTTTCTTGCTCTTACAGCTAATTTTTTTTGTAGGCGCTATAGTAACAGACCTGCTTGTTATGCCAGCAATATTTTTCTCTCCGTGGCGCCGAGAACTCGCGAGATATGGAATCAACCAACCTTTTCGTCATTTTTTATCTCGCAACTGACGTGGAACAAAATTAACCGATTGGTGACTTTTTTATCGCCAAACTGCTCACCCTGGTTGACTCTAGAACACAACACTGGGGTATTTTTGCACCTCAAGGTGTTTTGAGAGTTGTAGGTGAAGTAGGTATTGCTACATACCCACCCAGAATCCTGACCATAATTCAGTTGAGAGTTCTAAAAGAGGGATGAGTTGATTGAGAGCGTCAATTTGCTCTTCGATTGCGACTCATAACAACGCGGAGTGAGCGTGGGGTACGAAATTACCCCAGTGTTGTGGTAACGTCGGTACTTTGTGCGATTGTGTGAGAATTCATACTCCAAAATTTGAAGGAAAATCTTGGGTTTTGCAGCAGTTTTCGCAGAATTTGAGCTCACTGTAATTATTCGCAGTGTTTTCATGTTGAAAAAAATATCATTCTACTAATGGCAATTGTTAACAATTATATTTTCACATCAATGAATGTTTCCATAACATTTACATTTACTATGAAGAATTTTCTGAAAATTCAGACCCCTTCTGTAATTCTCCACAACAACAGGTCTGAATTATCAGAGAGTTCTTCTGAATATTCAGATTCATTCTGAAAATTGAGAATAATATGGATGAGTTTTGAGAATACATCTGCAAATTCAGAAAAACTTCCTGATAATTCAAATCTGTTGCTGTAAAAAATTACCGAAACGGTCTGAATTTTCAGAAAATTTTTTACAGTGTTTATTTTCGTCCTTTTTCGAGACTCATCAATTTTTCAGCTTTCACGTTCTCAAATAAATGTACAAATGAAAAAAAATATAAATTCTGTTTTATCCCTGATAATTTTTACAAGTTTCCGAATGTTCTCGGATATTTGAAATCGGGTGAAAATTTGAAAAGTTAGGGTAATTCTTTGGAAAAAAGGCAAACCGCCATTCTTTGCGATTTATTTTTGCTTTAAACTAACATTTTGCAATTTTTTTGTCACATTTTTCCATTGAAATTCATACCATTGTCTTGTTCTTGGAAAAACGAAAAAAATGATGTGATGCAAAATTCATTCCACATGATGAATATTTGAGTGATTCGCGTTCAAAGGCGTGGGGTACCAAAATACCCCAGTGTTGTGTTCAATAGCAAAAAAAATGAGTTTTGTGTTCTGAGGGTAACAAATCCGATCAAATTCCGATTCAATCCATTGATTCCCATTGATTCCGATGCAGAAGCTCAATTCAAACCGATGAAAAAGATGAAATGGATGGGTTTGAATTGTGTTTCTGCATCAAAATCAATGAGATTCGGTGAGGTTCGGTGAGACTTTTTAATCAGGTTAGTTTTAGATGTCCAACAGGATTCGGGATATATATTATCCAATGTCACGATGTTTTATCACGCAATTCGAGATAAAAAATACAACTGATCATGGGATGAGAAATAACGGAAATCACGGTATTTCCTGCGTGTATCGTTTCCATATTTGCACCTGTAACGACGTGGATGCAGCGCACGGAGAAAACAATCTAGCTGCAGCAGTGTTGCCGGAAGGTTACATTTGATACATTTTACGTAACTTTCGACCCTCTTATGTAACATGGATGTAACATTTTTTTCAACGTTAACGTTTAAAACGTCAAACATTAACGCAAGAATGTAAGGCTGAATATTGCCGCAAGATATCATGTAACTCTTGAACTGGAAATGTAACTTCGAGCTGCAGTAGCGACGTGGCAAGTACGGACGCGGACAGCCATCAAATCACCCATGGGGGAAGGGAAACACGGGCCGAAACTGGCTCAGTACTGCTGCCAGAGTTGCCAGTACTGGCAAATCCAAAACTATCAAAACTGGCAAGAAGTCGGCATGGTACCATCATTTTACATGAGAGCCTGTATAACATCCACAACCGGGCCAGTACTGTTCGTTGGTATGCGCCGACTATGGTAGAATTCTGGCATTCCAGCCTTGTCCAAACGCTATCGATTTGATACAGGGCCAAGACTATCTGTCCACCGAAATCAATACCGTTTGAAATTCGTCGAATAGTACGTGCCAATTGAAAAATAATAATGACTCTGGATAGAAAGAATTGTTCCCGCCAAAGTTTGGCAAATATAACCTTGCCAGTACCAGGCCATTTGTCGAATCTGGCAATTCCCACATGGGTAGTTCCTGCAGCTAAATTTTAGCTATCATAGCCAGAAAATTTACTTTTGTAACTAATTTATTTGCTGCAACGGCTAAAATTTACCTGCAGGGGCTAATTCAATGGCTATCAGCGTCCGTGCTGGTCACTTCACTGCTGTACCCGTGTGGAAATCAATCTAGGGCATCCTGAAGTATGTCCAGGCCCCGTGCGGGTATAATTTGGGCATCCAGTATAAGAGTTTCCCACCCACAGCCCATGTGGGCTCCAGTTGGGGTTGCTAGGGTACTCCCCGGATATTTTAATCTAGGGATGCCCATATAAGCTCTGGGCGAGCCACCATTGTCTCGCCCAGGTATTGTGATTTGAGCATGTCCAGCCACACCTTATAGAGACCCTGGATTGGCTATCATTGTTTCCCCTGTTAAAAATATGTGACAGAACCGGACTACATTTTGACCCAGATCTGACAGGTTTGTCTGACATTGTTTGGTTTGTACATCAGTTTGAACACTCATGGAACTGCCAGACAGAGCCAAACAGAACCTGTCGGATCCGGGTCAAAATCCTGTCTGGTTTCAATTTTATTTCATTATTTTGTGTATCGAAAATTTTTTTTTCCTTTCAGTTTTCTTTAAACATTGGGAGGAGGTAATAAACAAAAAATACTTTTTTTTTTGTTATTAACCTATATACATGCAACAACGGAATACTTCATATCAACGTTGGTGGAATTGTCTATAGAGTATTTCAAAATAGTCAACAGGATTTTCATTGAATACTTCGGATTGTAATTCTCGTATCCTCTTAAGTAAAAATGAAAGCTGACGTACATTCAAAGCATGCTCAATGTTGTTAGGTCAAAATTGCATTGCCTTTTACTTCTACTAGGGAAATCTCTGACACTGATTGGATTAAACGTATCTTGATTTCTATGTTTCTGAAAGTTATCCTTCCAGTGCTTTTAGTTTCCAGGTTATCACAATTGAAACAAATTTAAAACAACTTATGAGCTCGAAATTGAAATTCCAAAAGTTTGATACGCCTCTGGCTGACTGGAGAAAATATTTTGATTACCTTCCTGAAAATTCACATACAAGAGCGGATGGGAATTTCAATTTGTTTTCGATTTGATGGTAATTTCACATAACCCACATAGAAATTCCGGTATTGAGCCGATGGTGACGAACGGTTCGGTACTGAAAAGGTATGGGCCACCAACGGTTGTCTGCCGATTGCGGATCGGTACGTAACAGACTTCATTCTAAGTTCGTGTCAGTACTGGTTCGATATTTGAACCAACTGTTATTGACCATCTTTCCACCAATGTTGGATTAACAACGGCACAATTCTAGTACGCAAGCGTTGGCCTCCAACGTTGATTCGATACCGAACCAATGTGGATAAATATCTCGTGTACTTTGAGAGAAGACTTGATTGGCCACGTAGAAATTGATGAATGGTCCAGCACCGGCTTGATACAGGCTGCCAGTTTGCAAACGTTGCCGGTCATCCTATGAATAGTAAATTTCACTCTAAATTCCCCCTAGTGCAGAAATTTTGATAATGCATTCAAAACCTTCCAAAGTTACAACAGCGCAAATAACGGTTGAGTAACAGTCGTCGGTACTTGGATAGCAATCAATACTAGTAGGATTAGTTCTCAATGTCGGAACCACACTGATTTCCAGTACTGAATTGATGTTGGTAACCGGTACCGGATCAGAGTTATTTGGCTTTATCATTCCGTAGTCCGACGGACACCGGCCGCCAACGGTTGCATACTGACAGCCTGTATCGAGCCGGTACTGGACCATCCGTCAATTTCTACGTGGGAAAGCATAGATTTATCAAAAGCTATATAAACCTCGAAGAACATTTTGCTGCAGCGAATTCATTGGTCTTTCATCTGAGGAATGTCGCCCAAATATCCTGAGACCCAGCGCAGGATGAGATTTGAAAATTCGTATGGGCTAAAATGAACTCCCTAAGTTGGCCCAAGCTCAATTCTTTATGTGGGCCGAGTTTGGGAACCATTACGCGGTCTAGATTAAGAAGCGGTTAACACCAAAGTTGGGGCCAATCTAAGTGTCCTAACCAGAGCTACATTTTGATTAGGGATTATAAACCTGGCCCAGGTCTGAGCCCGGAAAAATTTCTACACGAGTAGCTGAATTATTTTTTCCGTGCGCACCCTGTGTATATTTATCTCCGATTTCAATGGTTCATTTTCGCTCTCAACATTTCTTTCTCTCGTTTGTGTTCATTTTTCTGTTTCAAAATGCGCTCCAGGTCAGAGTTGCCAGCAAAAACCACCAACTATTCGTTGATCGGTCATTTCTTTTGAAATCAGAAATATGATTGGTCGGTTATATGAGAAATAGCCAATTACGAGAGGTGACGGTTTTTTGCTGGCAACTCTGCCCCTGATCGAAAAAAATGAAAACGAACGAAAAACATTCGGAAATCAATGGAGGAACAAAAATTTACGTTCATAAAATAATGGAAACTATTCACTCTCGAACGTTCCCTGTTTATTTCCGTTTTTCAACTAAGGACTTCATGTCTTCAAAAATGAGAGCAAATTCTATCATACCGGAATCATGAAATGATCATTCTCATTCACCAAATGACACACTGTGAACAAATTCATAAGAAACTTGAACTAAAGTTTGAAGCGTATTCTAAAAATTCATGCAAACTTCTTAAAATTCAGCAAAATATTTATAAAAATTCAGAAGAAAGTGGCTGTAAAAAATCATAGTTGAATTTCCTGAATTTTCAGAAGGAATCTTTTCTGAAAATCACGAAATCTGATGAATCATCTCTCATACAGGACTCGTCCGATAATGAAACAACACGATAGATTTCCGATACTGTGACGATAGTGACGATAATTATCCGATATAAAATCAAGCAGCTACCCGATGGTTTTCCCATAGATATCTATATTGAGTTGACATTCGATATTTCTCGTATACAGGGTGACCCGAGTGATATTATCCGCAACTTTGAATTGTAATAGCTTTGAAACGAAGCATGACAAGAAGGCTTAATTTTTCTCCTATCACTGAGAAAAATGTGTTTCGTAGAACTAGCAATCACAGAATTGTTGGCATTTCATTGTTGGAAATACAATAATTTTTGTTCTTATAGCAATACATGTTGGCTTGTTAACAATAGAATTGTCAATTCAGCAATGTTAACGGTCATATTTTTACGATTTTTATCATAGGTTGACATACTATAGTATGACAATGCTGAATTGTCACATATCAACCAGCAGGAAAATTGCTGAATTAACAATTTTATTGTTAATAAGACAACTATATATTGCTACAAGAACAAGAATTATTGTATATTCAACAATAAAATGTCAGCAATGCTCTTATTGCTCGTTCTACGAAACACATTTTTCTCAGTGAGAGATCCATCGTGTTCCAACTTAGCGAATGGTGTCAAGTTCAAGTATGCAGCACACAACACTTTTGAGCAATTTGGATTTGGAACAAAATCTAAAAATGCTCATATCTCACGAACGAAGCGTCAAAAGAATTGCTTCATACGGAAAATTCTTGCATTCCGGCTGCAGAATATGTCCTTGAAATATAATCTATCCAACTCGGGTCACCCTGTAAAACTAAAACTTGGCTCCAACGGAGCTTCACGCTGATCTATGTTGATTTATTCTGAACGTTTGTCGTAGCTTCATGTTCTCTTCTGGTGTTTATCTTCTCGAATTAACTCCTTGGAATTGGAAACATAATTTAACCCTTTCTGACCTGACGTCCATTCCAATGGACATAAAATTCAGCAAATTATCAAAATCGTTCCGAAAATCAGAGTAGTTTGGAACCCATGATATCATCAAGATAAAAGTGTCAATTGACGATAGGAAAATTATTCAAAATTATATTCTCAGTACGGTATGCTTTTAAACGGAACTAATGTGACGAGAATTTCGAAATTTTTGATACTGCAATTTCCATTACCTCAACGAATTTTACTGATGCATTTTTACAGGATGTAGTTTGAATCTTCAAAAAAATATATTTGACTTCAAAGAGGTTTTGAGTACCAAAAAGTGTTTTTCATATTTTAAAGTATTTTAATACACAGCTATATCATGCAACAACATCATGTGTTCATTACAATGGACACCTGGTGCCTGTTGGCAAAATTCATCTACAACGACGTAACAAGTGTACATTCAAAAAGATAGAATACTACACTGGAAAAAGGGCTGGTAGCAGTTGTCAAATATATTTTTAAAATACGACTAACCGAATATTCAATAACACTCATAAAATAATTGATGACAATTATCACATTTCATGTACGTGTTCATAATGATTAAGGATTTTATGGATTTATGAATATCACTGATATTTGTTCAATGTTATCGAATATTTAAGAATGGAAGTTTGATAACTGTTACATTCAGTGGATTCAATCCGTTCCCTGCAAATTTCATCAACTTAAGGGTATCTCGTAGAAGCCGAAGTTACTAGATCTCTCTACCCAAAATACTCGAAGATGACTGAATAAAATTAATTAAAACAACCAGCCAGACCTTCTGTTGATATGGGAGGAGGTCTGACTGGTTGTTATATTTCATTCTGTTGAGTCATCTTTAAGTATTTTGGGGAAACCAACTAGTAACTTCGGCTTCTACGGGATACCTTTAAGAAAAACCATAATTGAATCCCGATTGTAACCATAATATTTGAATCCAAAACTTTTGAACCTTTTCATCGATCTACATGAATCATTACTCAAGCGTTTAGGAGTTTAGGAATTATGGCATAGTTTCCCACAACTCATCAAAAGTGACAGGGAACGGATTGAATCCACCCACTGTACAAATCCTTTCTTTCAGTGAAGATGAACGAAAATTAACATGAACAAAATTCTTACGGTTAGCCGACGTATAAAAATGATTAGAAATTAATAATCATGTTTCAATGGATTTCAAGTTAGAAATCCATGACAAGAAAGTTGTAACTCTCTTATAACATTGGGGTTTTTAGTGGTATCACTACAGGATATCCAGCCTCGGAGAATTCTAATGGAATCAATCACCCAGATAGCAATTTAACCTTGCTGCAATGTTGTCAGGCAAGCTTGTGACAAGGTTGATATCAGCCTCCTAGTTGACACACGATAAGGGTATAAGCTTACAAAACCCTTGCAGCAGGGCTGTAGCAACCTTACACTGACAAGGTTGTCAATAACAAGCCAATAACAATCGAATGACAAGTGTGACAGGGTTATGACAAGTCTACATGTTATCTGGGCAGTCATAAAATCAGGTTGAACGAGATGACCGATGAAACAAATAGAAAATTCCCGAACTGGACACCCTGCACTGATACTACTTTGCATGTGGCGCCGATATGCTACGTAGGTTGGAGTTGAAAATAAAAAACAATATAAGCTGATACTCTGTCTTGTTTCTAAACACTTATCAACAGCCTGTATTTATAATTAATGCATGTTTCTTTTGGAAAATTATCTTTGTAATTTTCGTTTGATATATTGAATCATTGAAATTTAATGAAGATTCATTACGAATAATGATATACAAATATTTTTAATTTTTCCTCCTTTTCTTCGTCTAGTCATAGACACCTTGTACCCATTTGAATGGACATATCAGTAATTTGTAATCTACGTTACTAAAGATGCTGTAAAAATTCAGAGTTCATACTAGGAGCTTCAGAAACTATCGCCTGCTGAAAAAAAATTTTTATCATTATCAAAATCAAGCCAAGTCAGAAAAGATTGAAAAAGTTGCTGCCAGATTTTCTGTCTTTACCTAGAGTTGGGTCTCTGTATTCCATTATTAAATTATTAATTCATTTCAATGAACGATTCAAACTTCAGCAACATAAAAAATAATTATATATATATTTCCATTGAGATGCTAGGGAATGGAAAAATAGTGCGCATTTAATTCCCTCTTTTTTTCCTCATTACTACGATGATAGAAAAGTTTGAATGTGACAAAGATGAAGGGAAAACGTGTACGTCGATAGGAAGATTGTAGTTGTACATAGAAATAGGTAGATGGAACTATGTACCAAGCTTGCCAGATCGGTATAATGAAATATGCGTGACGAGAGGTCCCAAGAGTCCTCCACTCACACCACCATTATTCAGTTCAGTTGAGTTGAGTTTCAACCTAACCTATTCCGTTCAATGTGCTTCCAGTTCTGCTCTTCAGGAAGGGTCGCGGCACGTTATATTATTCAATTATGTCATTCCAGTTATACGCGCCGCAGAGAAGAGAGTGACATTTCTCTGTGACTCTTCTCTCCCTCCTCCCTTATATCCATGTTGTCTGTCAACCAATCATCGACAACTTTGCGATGAAATTTCTGTCAAAAAAACTGTTCCTCTCTCTCTCTCTATAGTGAGTTATCAGAAAAATTGTAGTCATTCAATTGATCCTCGCATCTTCCATCCCTCGGCTGTGAAAATGTGAATTATCATAAAACGATAGGCTCCCTTTAATCCTACAACCACTCGGAGAACAATTGCCGTGCGGAATTCAATGGAATGTTTTATTGCCAATTACGAAGCCGCTTTGACTCCTCTGTGGAAAGCACTTCACCTAATTATTTCCTATCACCCCTTATTTCAGTATTCAAAAGACATCCAACTTATTCATATTTGTTTTCTTATATGAATTTTCTTCACCCTTGTTTCCTTATTAAATAAAACAGTATTTTGTACACCGATTTGTATCCCTCAGTTTAATCTACACGTTACTCGATAAAATAGTCGAAGACAGCAGAACGAAGAGAAAACGATGAACGTTGGATGAGCTTGTAGCAGCTGTCGTCGGGTGCTATTCAAGGCGCGACAAAATAATCGTAATAGAATTGTCAAAATGTATTCGGCCGGTTATTTTACGAGGGTGAAATCCATGCGAATCGACCAAGACTAAGAACGATTGGAGAAAAGGAGATGAAATGAGAGGGCGGAAAGGATAGCTTCCTCATACCGGATAGCTACGAAGCCCGTGGAGAATTGCCATCCGTGGGGAATTACTGAGTATTATATCGAACTGTGTGTACAAGTCTACGTGGAGAAGAGTGGAACAAACGACGAATGTAACTGGGAAGAGACGACAAAAAGACAGAAATAGTCATTTTATGATTAGTTTTGCTTTTCCGATGGTCGCTTTGGTCTTCAAAGTCCAAACTCTTTTGATTAAAATATCTTTCAGGAACAATTGTCCATATTTCGCTTATCCATACGTCAACATTGCTACAAACGTTCATATCTCCCGTTTTATGAAAACAATCGTTATCTCATTTTTGTTACAGTTGTGTATGGTCTCCTTGGTAATAAAGTCAATCCTTTAAATCACATATTTCCTGGCGATGACGTTGGACGATCCTAGGAATATTACCATGTCTCTACGCTCGAAGAAAAATCTGGTTCTCATCCCTTAGGAAACTTTTCCTCGTCCATGCCAAATTTTTTTATTCTTCTCCCCGTCTTTTGGCAGCATTATGGAAATGGGCAGGGGAGACTTTTCTACAGGATAACCAGATAACCTAGTGGATTCAGGCTTTGACCATTTCATCTAGTCTCCACGACCAAATTTGTTCCCATACTTATCATAGCCAGATATTGAGTGACTTCAATCATAAGTTCTCATCCCAATGCAAAGATGGCTTATGTGAACCATGTCGTTTTCTCATCAGTGTAGGATATCTTGAAAATTCCACCAGCAAATATGTCCCATATCGGAATTTTTATATTCCGCCAATGCTGACAATGGTATATAGCTTGGTGCAATGCTAGCAGGCAAGGCTTGGCAACAAGGAATATAATGTTGCACCGATATCGATGTTCAACGAATGTCGGTTGTCAGCCTACCATTGATTCACAGTTCCGCCAGGCTTGGCGTTTGCTAAGCTCATCCTTAGTCGAACATCGACCGAACGATAGATTCTATCGAAAGTGACGATCATTTGAAACTTGATTGAATATCGCCACAAATTTTGGTCTAGTCTGGATCAAAATTAGTTTTCAACAGGTTACACCAGAGGACTCCTACCGCTGATCTATATCGTGTATACTTCTCATGGCAAACTTCAGTGACAAAAAACACCAAGTTATTTACAGATAAAGTTCTATTGTTTGCCAATGATGGTCTATTTAATTGCCATTCCTGCACCAATGATGGGGCTCCATTGGAAAAACATATCGATAAATCGTAAAATGATCTCATCATTTCAGTGTCACGCCATGCTAACGCAAATGGTAAATTTCTGTGCGGGTTGCTATGGGAAATTATACTCAGAGTTGATGGTGATCCCATATAAATGTAAGAGAAGGAACAAATATTTCGAATTCCATTTAATCAGAATTTGAAACTCCAAATTGCTGTAACTCCAGGACCGAGAATACTCCGACGATTGAATTTTTCTTCTAAAAATCCCCCTTCTTCCAATTCGAATGATGGAGTTAATTCATCATCAACGTTGATCGAAGTTTACAGTACTATTCATATTGTGATCAATAGGCATTTGATAAGCTTATAATAACGAGAGATGCCAAACAAGTGACAACCTCCAATCATCTTTACTCTGAAATACACAATATTTTAACACGAGTTACATCTGTATACGAGGTTGAGAAAGGAGAAGCCGACGTTCCATAGAGAACTGTTGGGGAATCGAGTGCAATGCAAACCATTTGCCAAAATTGTTCCTGAACGATGGGTGAGATCACAATTATTGGTTGGTGTCGGGAGAGGATGCGTCTCAGATACATATGTGGGTGTGTTGTGGAAGTGCAAATACATATATACATGTATATTATATACATCTAGGCGACAATAGCTTCGAATGGATACAACGTGTATGAGCTTTATCGTCCCCTTGGAACCGCTGTCGGTCAGTTTGGTCCATCTGCTGACCCTGCACGGAAGAGCAGTTGTAGGCAACTGTATCCATCTACACGCACCGTTTGTTGAGTTAGTATAGAAATGGGGAAGCAGCGAAGTTAGCGATGTCCAGTCCATACAATAATAGTCATCAATTGTACGAAAAGCTGTTTCCCTGCCACAACGATTTTTTTTCCACGTCCACTCGTGTCCGCTCCTCATGATATTTGAATCCGTTATCGTACAAGTATTCGATAGAAATAAGTCGAATAATGAAAATTTGGATACTCCGGTTCTCTTCTGTTTTTATTTTGATTCTGGCCCGCATAGAGATCTGTAAAAGCGAATGACAATCTGCAAAGGGGAGAGAGAGAAAAAGACGGGGGAGGAGAGAAAATGTTCGAGGGTCGAAGGGACCCCTGTTCGCTCGTTGTTAATATTTAGGGTAGTTCAGCGCCACGAACAATGCTCCCTTCCTTATACGAGCGATAGGGGAGGATCTGACGTTAACCTGTTTCAGTTCAAGCTCACACACAACGCAACGACGTCAGATCCCTGGGGTTATGATTAATGGATCTGCTGCATATTAGCGTCCACTTGGCACCCTCCCTCTCCCCCCCCCCCCCTAGGCGCAATTTACATTGAGAATTTAATGACCCCCACCTCTGACTGGAAAGATAAATTGACTTCCCTTTATATTTACCGTTGATAACTATCTCTAAGGTTCAGATAGATTCTGTTTTCTTGTTTCTTCCGAGATGTACAAACATACATTTCAAATTGCGAGTGAACTTATGGCAGAACGCGGTACATATGAAAGACAGTGTCCCTAAATGGAGCAGTAAGTGGAGAATCGCGGTTTCCAATCGAAGCGAGTAAGCAATATATGTACAAGCGAATCGCGCTCACGTTGTCCACGTGGCACGTGCTACCGCTACTACCGCTTTTGTGGTTGTTGCTGCTGCTGTAAGTTCACAATACGTTCCCATATACGGCATCTTAGGTTACATATGTTCTTGGACAGTGATACTTCTCTCTTTGGGTCCAGACACCAAAGTCCATATACTACCTTTTCCGATGGTTGTCGTTCACCTCACAACGTCGATAGCATTCCTTATCGGTCTATATATATATATATATATATAAATATTTATACATAAATACACACATATACACGTAGGTATATCTACATATGTACCTACTCACCTGTGCGGTGTAAAGAAACGCATATGCTGTTAAGATGACCATAAAATATGTATACATATATCGATATACATATATCGATGGCGATATCCGTTATAACTGGTTTATAAGAAGATTATTTCAAATATAGAAGCTTGATTCTCGAAGTGGAAATTATGACCGATTCGGAGAATGGATGAAAGAAAGAGGAGATGGGCAAAAAATGACAAATCGAATACGTATACGGGGAGCAAAGGAATCTTCGTATAAGGGAATTATTCTTTTCGCCAATATTTCATAGTATTCACACGGTTGGGAAGATCAGGGGATAGGTTAAAAGAACAACACGAGAAAAGGAAAAGGAAGTGAACGAATTCTGTTCGCAGAGCTAATAGTCGAGCATCGATACGTTGGCGTGCCTCGTGTTGTTGCACGCAAACTTTTCGAGATCGAAAAAGAGTATTCCAAAGAGGGTATATAATAGAAAGAGAAGAAAGGCCGGCAGGCAGGCAATCAGGCAACCGGACAAGCAGGCAAGCGTAGTCAGAGAACATCCATACCCCGTGCGATGTCAGTCGTCTGATTGACAAGCCAGAAAGATTTAGCCGCGATTATTATGATCGTCTTCTTGGGTATATATCTAAAATTGACCGATGGGTCGTCGGAAGAGGTCAGCCGAGTTAATTATAGTGGCCACGATGTGTAGTTAGATGTAAAGGAACAAAGAGTGAAAACTGCAACAACGATAATAACAACGACAGCAAAACGAGGAGTAAAAAAATAAATACACGAGGGTGGTAGGTGGATATCTATCTATCCGTCAGAGTTTATCTGATCAGACGCAGCAAGATGGACGACGGTTGAAATCGCTCCGATATCTATCGAAGACCATAGCGTTGTGTGGTGTGGACTCCAACGCTCGGGCATTCGGTAAAAATAAGTGGAATGTTCTCCATGCTGCACGCCCTAAGAATGAACTTGAATGACTTTTGATTGATCGAGAGATTTGAACCGTGGAAGGGGATCAAGGGAGAGAAATGGAGCATTTTATTGCTGCAAATTCGTCATCCTTAATATCAATATTAATTAGATTTAAGATTCAAGACCAGTAGAGATTGTAATGCAATAAGTACCGATGAGGCTTCTGATGAAAAATCTATTGTGATGACAGATAAACAACTCTATTCTTCATTTCTCTTAATCAAGTCTGTCTCTAAATATTTATATTCTCAAATGTCCGCCCATATGAGAATTTTCAGGCTTCGTTAATGCTGACGATAGAATATAGCTGGGCGCAAGGCTGGCAGCCGAGTCTGGGCAATCCATGTAGAGGCAAGGGTGGCTGACGATGAGGTCAATATTGTATCAATATGGGCAGTGAACGAATCAACTCCGTTGATCCATCATTGATCATACACAGAAAGAAATTTAAAGTTAAATTTACTATGGTACTTTGTAATAGGTGTGTGCGAGTACTCGAAATTTTTGAGTATTCTGGAGTCGAGTATTTTGTGCTACTCGAAATTTTGGGGTTACTCGATAATCTTCGAGTGATTTGTTGATTTTATTAGGATTGTCATGAATCATCACTTGCAAAGGGTGGAATATTCTCAGAGAACACAAGGGCTCGTTATCCACTATCAGATATAGATCATATTCATATTCATACAATATATTATATACTTTTCGAGTACTCGAAAAATTTTCGAGCACTCGATGAATTTCGAGTACTTGGCTTGACTCGACTCGAAAAAATCACTACTCGCACACCCCTACTTTGTAACCAAAGAACAGACTGAGACAATACAGTGAAAAAAGAAAACAGCAATGGTTACTGTGAATCACAAAAATACATTGAAACTTAAATTCCCTCTATGCAGTACTGCGTTTCCCAGTCCTCATTACTGTCCAGTCAGCATTGACGAATTGTATTACAATACCCATCACTGTGATCGTGATCGCGCTAATCCTCATCATCCAAGCGTGTTTTCATTTATTTTTCAACCGATCGCTGTCATTTACAGTAACCAGTAGTGTTTTCTTTTTTCCGTGTAGAAGCCTGATCAAATTCACAATGTTTTACAGTAAATTCCAGCAGAAATTCAGTCTGTCCCTCAGCCACAATAACCCCATAGTCAATTTAATTACAAATTTTTCGCGGTAAGGTTCAGCGATATCGGATACTTTTAATTCCGAAGGTCAGCAATCCCGAATAGAATTAGACCGGAATGAATTTTAGGATTATTCCATTCGGGATTACTAACCTTAGGGATTAGGAGTAACACGGCGGGACAAACATTAGGCAACCCTGGATGGGAGTAGATTCTCATGCTACACCAAGCATAAAATAGTAGCTGGGCCCAGCATAGTTGACCCATTCGTGAAATCTACCCGATTGCAAAATTGGAGGGAACGATACCTCTTAAATTGATCATGAATTGAAGAAAAATCTCTGAAAGCCAAAACTGTGACGCAATTGGATGAAAATGTCAAAACTCTGGATAAATTGTACAGAAGTTCTGTTCTACTGGAATTTCCAAACTGCATCTATCGCTATCTGAGGCCGTACCAAACATGGTCAGCCCCAGGTTCATACTAGGATTGGGTAGAACCATGCAGGGTAGTACCGACCTCTAGGTAAACTCATATTAGGTAGTACCAGCCTAGGTAGAACCAACCTGATCCCACGTAGGTTGATCCCTTAGAGCATATACTACTGGAGCGAGCATCTAACCGAAAAAGTGGTCCGAGATATGTCGAGTGAAACATATATAGAAGTGAGGACGATCCCTCTTTCTAGTTGATCTTCATTGGCTGCCTCAGCAGAAAATGTTATCAATTCTGTTGTTACAATCAATCCAGAATGAGTGAAAAGAGAGCTCCTCCTGACTTTTATTGCCTTCTCTGTCCGCACAGACGAGACCGTCTTGCAACGCTGTTTTTATATGGGATGCTCGCTCCAGTAGTATATGCTCTAAGGTTGATCCTACGCAGTATGCTCCTACCTGACATGATCCTACTGGTCCAACCCAGCATGGTTGAACCTAGCTGGAACGCAGCTGGCTTTTTTCAACAGGGTTACTTCATAAGGCCCCAACTTCGACTTACCAAATTCCTACTGGAGTCCTCACTTAGCGGTTACAACAAGAAACGTAGCTGTCATGGCAAAAATTTCCCAGTTAAATTATGTGGATATCCAAATATCAACCTGTACAGTCACGGCTTGAATTGTTGACTTTGGTAGCTGATAAATAATTATAGCTGCAATTATTTGACCTATAGCAATGACAAAGGAGAGCTAAAGAAGTGAGTACACGGAGAAAAATTTATAGTTAAATTTACTATGAGACTTGGTAACCGAGGAACAGACTGAACATGATCAAATTCACTATATTTGACAGTAAATGCCAAAGTCAGTCTGTTCCTCGGCCACAATAATCACATAGTAAATTTAACTACAAAATTTCTCATCGTGTAGTCGTCTCATGGTGCACTAAGCATGGCTGATAGCTTGGGTTCAGCTTGGGCAACAGTTTTGCCCAGTTTGACAGTACCCAGTGAACATTTTTCCCCTCAACATTTCAAACATTCATTATGTTCTCTAAATGATATCAGAAAGTTCTCTAATGCGTCGATTTCGGAAAGCTTTTAAATGACTTTCATATGAGCTCTAGAAGTTGTCAGAAAGTCATCTGAGTTAACTTTCTGACAACTTCTAGAGCTCATATGAAAGTCATCTAAAAGTTTTCCGAAATCGACGCATTAGAGAACTTTCTGATATAATTTAGAGAACATAATGAATGTTCCAAATGTTGAGGGGAAAAATGTTCACTGGGTAGCTTGACTCAACTCGGACTTACCCAACAGTGAAATTTCCCTTTGAAGGGACAATTTGCAATCATTCTCACCACAGTGTTGCTTGTTCCGTGCGATAAATGAACCAAGCGTTCAATGAATATATGAGACTGCTTTGAAGATTCCAAGACAGAAGGAATCCTGTTCTAGAACACACCTGATTCAACGGATTCCCGTCATTTATCAGTTCAAATTGATCAGAAGAATTATGTGTCAAACTGTCGGAATTCTCCGACAGTTCATTTCCTCCATATTGGAATTATGGAATTATTTTATTCTATTCTCAACTGCAATGAAAAATGAATAACCAATCCGCATGAGATGTGTGCAACCCTGCCACAAGATGGCATATGCTATTACACCTCTTTGTCTAGTGTTGGGTTTTTATTGTATAAATTTTTGAGCTGAGGCTCGAAAGATATTATCATTTCAGAGTTGCAGCCCATACAGCACCGGGAGGTTTCCTGAACGTTCAGAAGACGTGCTTGATTTCACTGAGAACGTGCAAATAACGTCTCAGGATGTTCTAGAAACGTCGCATGTATGTCCCAGGGACATGCAAATGTCTCCCCAGTGAACACTTATCAGAGGAAGAGATCTTTAAGAGGTCTTTTGAAAGAGCTCTGTTAATGTTATCATATTGTTATCTGAATGGTATCATTTTTCGGAGATCTCAGAAAAAAATCCTCTTAAAGAGTTCGTTTGGATAACATTCTGGCAATCTCTTATTTTCTTCAGAAATCGACGCATCTGATAACATTCTGATATCTTTATGTCAACCTTCTGAAAGGCCTTCTGAAAATCACAGAATTAACAAAAAAAATTCTCGTAACAAAATCCATGTATTGTCAAAACAGCTATATATTCTGAACGTATAAAGCGGTATAATTTTATTTCCGTGAGGAATTATTTTGATCCACTTCAGGAGACAGTTAAAAATTAGATCCAAGTGATTTACATTCTTCTACAAACCCTTCTTCGATGAAGTTTTTCTTGAATTCACAAACATGAAAATCAATCCCAATTTCTGATTGATTAACAAACCTTACATGAGTTTAACAAACAAATTTGACGAGTTTAATTCGTGTCTGAAAAAATTCCTGTGGTTCAAATCCTAATTCGTTCCCGGGTCGACAAATTTGGACGGTTTTTGTCCTCTTATTTCATTTTTAGACTGATTTTGTCCTGATGGTTGATGAATGCGGACAAAAACAGTACTTTTTCAAGATTTTAGTCTGAATTTGTCCTCAATAACTTGCACTCGCTGGAGGAAAATTTCAGACCAAAATCTTGGAAAAGTACTGGTTTTGTCCGCAATAATCAACCATCAGGACAAGATCAGTCTAAAAATGAAATAAATGGAAAAAAACCGTCCAAATTTTCCGACTCGGGAATTTATTCAATGTGCACAATTGTATGTTTGTCTTGAATATATTTTCATCGTTAACTCTGAAGGAAATCGAGGATTACCATAAATGGCAATTCAAGTACTCACTTGTCATCTTGGAGATCTGCTGATGTGATAAATACTTTGTTTCCCACTCGGAGGACCCGGGTTCGAATCTCGCTAAGTCAACTTTTCAACATTGGAACTTACTGTCGCCTTTTCTTCACATATAAATCAAACCACAACATAATAGAATGTTTGTAGGGATAAATTCGCATGACAAGTTTTTTTCCTCAGTCAAAAGTAATATTTTTTAAATAGGTCAATATAAATTATTGATATAATTACATGATATTGCAAAACTGAATATTTGAATTGTTAATACTGTTGACAATATAATATTGTTGCCAGTTTAGCAATAGTGACGGTCATATTTTTACGATACTTGAAGTGGGTTGATATATAACAATATTTTATTGTCAATTCAGCAATATTATTGTTAGTTTTTCTCTCCGTGGATGTCAGGATCTGAACGGGATTGAAATCAACCTGATCCGCTTGAGGTCACTTCTAATGAGATAGATGAAAAATATCGACATATCCCACCCAGCACTCGTTGTCTGAAAGATATCTTCAGAAATAATTAAGAACAATGTAAGAGATCTTATGCAACATGAATAGACATCTTTCAGAAGTCTTCAACTGTTTCCACTCCTGAAAGATATCTTCAAGAACGTTTTCAGAAACCTTTGAGAAATTTCTGGAAAATATCTTTGAGAAAATTCTAAAAGGTTTCTAAAGATGTTCTTGAAGATATCTTTTAGAAGTAAGAACTGTTTAGGACTTCTAAAAGATGTCTATTCATATTGCATAACACTTCTTGCATTGTTCCCAATTATTCCTGAATATATCTTTCAGACAACGAGTGCTGTGTGGGACGATACTCACACATTTTTTGCCAGAAATTCAATGAAAATCGAATACCAAAACGGATTCATCATATTAACAAGAATGACAGTTCAATTCTGAGCATATTCAACAATATATGTATACAACCGGAAGAAGAAAGGATATGATAGTAGAAGTTGATTTCCCATACTGTAATGATCTACCAGCCAAAAGCATGTATTCATCTATGTATTCCCACTGTGTTCTTTATCTCTTTCTATCTCTGATTCTCTCTTTGTCTTTCCCGCTCTGTGTCTCTTTTTCTCTCTATTCAGGATTCAGTATGGCGTGCGTAGTTTACAATGTGTACCAACATCCACGTTTATACCATGTAACACACAGGGTGATGGCGCTTTCGCAGGACTATCTCGAGTACGAGATCATAGCCAATGGGAGGAGGTTTGAGGGTACATAAGCCGGTTATCTAAATACCGTAAATAACAACATCCTGCTATCCTTCTCCTTCCATCAACTCTCCTGCTCTTCAGTCTTGCATATCGCACCTCGTCCCTTTCTTCAACAACATTAGTATGCAACTTTCGGGCTCTACTCTTTCTTCTTGATCTTGCAAAAATTTATTTTTGATGCCCCTTTGTCTTCCAACATGCATAATCGATTTTAAATAGAAATATATTGAAGGTAAACTAACTTCGAATGTGAAGTACGATCCCAAATAGACAATCCGATTTCTATTAGATATCTGAAAGATGTCTGAAAATTTTGTAAGATATCTCAAAATTTTTCCTGAAAGAGATCTCTTAGATATCTTAAAGATATCGGACGCAACACTATTATATATCTTCAAGATATCTGAAATGAGATCTTTCAGAAGCTTTTTCAAGATATCTCAAGGAGGTCTTATGGGAAAGGAAAATTAGAAATCCGAAGAATGATATATTTCAGAACTCATACAAAAACCCTGTTGGTAATGTATATCATAATTTTCCATAATTCTCATGAAAGGCATAATTCTTCATACTTCCTCATTTGGTACAAATTACAGGAGAAAATATTAGATTTTTCTCACCGAATTTGTAATTTATGAGGAAATATGAAAAATTGTCACTTTTATGAGAAATTACGAGAAAATTATGAGATCTACCTTCGCCAGGGAATCGATACATGAATTCGATGAAGATGTATTGATGTATTCAAGTTCATAAATTCATTATTGTATGATGTCATCGAGTAAGTGCATGATATTTTTTTTGTATATATATGTAAACGACGGTAAAGAGCAAGGTTAGGAATGCCGGTAATGTTTACTAATGCTGATTTTGAAAAAGTATACAATGACATCCAACGAATATACGGATAAAATATCATACACTTACTTGGTGAGTTTTTATCCCATGAACAGGTCAATTGCACCTTTGAATCCCTTGAATTCTAATATATAATATTTATTTTTATGTAAAAGATTCAACATTTGACACGTACCGCACGCGAGAGGATGAGGCAGAAAAGTGATGTAAAAGGTAAAGTGGGTAGACGCGATTTTTTCAGAAATGAAGTTCTGAAAGATGTCTTATAGATGATATTTAAGGAACTCCGATGCCATCGATTTTTCAGATATATTTCAGATATCTCATACAAGCATCTATAAAGATATCTTTCTGAAGATTTCTGATATATATTTATAAGACATCTTTTAGACACATCTTAAAGGTTTCTCTCATCGGATACCCTGGTGAAAATGGGAGGGAGAAGAAAGAGTGAACGAAGCGTATGCTGAAGGGTAACAGAAACGTTAATGGAAAGTATACGAAGCTTGAATGGAAAGGATACAAAGAGTATGTGCAACGGGAATTGAAACAAAGAAAGCGGGAAAAATTCAAGAACTCTAGACAAAAAAATTGAACCCTGTGGTGAGAATCGAACCGGTGACTTTTACTATGGTAGGGTCTTATCCACTGAGCCATGGATCGTCGTTGACGTCAGTTGCTGAAAGATGTCATTTGAAGTCAGAATAGGTATGACTCGCATACTCTTCATATAACTTACTATCACGTTGAGTGGAGCGTATGCGAAACGGAATCGGAAGTTTATGAAACGTACACAGAACGTATGATTTGATGACTTTTCAGCGAGCGGGTATCATACGCTCCAGAAAGAGGGAGTTGAAACGTTTTTCGCTTCGTTTACGTTTCCTTCTCGCTTTGTTTATACGCTTCATTTTCACCAGGGATATCTCATATTCATCTTTAAGAACTCAGGGTTTACTGGGTCGAGTTTTAATTTCCAACAGTGTTTTGAACAATTTTTTATTCCACTCATTGTACACAGAAGGAAAGATTTCTTTGAATGTAAGAAATTGTTATTTGAATAGGTCCAAATGAATATTTCTTTAAGAAAAATGAATATTTTTTTTAATACACAGAAATTTGTTCTTCAAATGACGAAACAAAGAATAATAAATTCTCTTGAATTAAGAGAATATTTATTTCTGTCAAAGAAATCCCGTAGAGAAATTTACCATTGGCGCTAGCATGACGCAATGTGGATAAAGTATGGCCAAGGCTTGGCAACCGAGCATGGCGCAACAATGGAATGATAACATCATTTTATGATTTATCAATGTGTTTTTCCAATGGAGCCTCATCGTTGATGCAGAAATGGCAATGGAATAGACCATCATTGGCAATCAATGGAAAAATTCGTTTATCAATGTTGCGTCAACCCAAAAATATATAACAAGTATGTGCATTTCATAATTTTCAATATATGTTATTTGGGATCTTATTGTGTTTTTCTCATTTATCTTGAAACAACTCGATGTTTTGGTGCAACCTGTAACAAAGAACGATTCACTGTTCTTCCAGAGAATTATTTGAGTCTTATATATCCCTTGTATACATCTCTCCCTACTCGCGAGCAACACTCAATCGGTAACTTAGTTAGCAATTCCGCCATCAACAGTTAAAATTAAGGAGTAGGCCAATCTCGAGCCATGCTATTACCAATGATCGGCGCTACATTGAAAACTAATTTTTATCCAGACTAGACCAAAGTTTGTGGCAATATTCAACATTCAATGTTGGACCAAGGATGCGCCTAGCAAGCGCCAAGCCTGGCGGAATCGCGAATCAATGGTAGGCTGACAACCAAAATTCGTTGAACACCGATATCGGTGCAACATTATATGCGTTATTAATCAACATTGAATATTTATAGATTGCCAATCCTCGCCTGTCAACATTGCGCCAAGCTATATTCTATTGTCAGCATTGGCGGAACATGAAAATTTTCATATGGGTGCTATTTGAATCTATTCAAAGGAATAATTTTTTCTATGTAAAGAACTAGAATTGATACTTGTGTCCTGTTCGAGAATTTCTCTAGAAAAAAGTTACAGATGGAAAATTGACGATAATAACGTCTATTTTTAGGCAAAATTTGTGAATTAAATTTCCAATCAATTATTCTTTTGTAACATCAAAATTACATTTGACATTCTTTTTTACAAAATAAAAGCGATATCGGTATGAATATATTTTATAGTCGTATTTTCTTTTATAAAGCTTCGAGATGCTCAAATTGAATTAGCGTTGTAAGTATTAGAAGACAGGAAGGGGAACTCGAGGGAAAGTTAATGAGTGTCCGTGGTTCAACGAGCTGTGAAATTTCGATACACCTGCGACGATCGATACTGACAACAGGCAGTTCTCTTCTCTTTCTTCTTCTTCTCCTTCTTCTTCTTCTTTTTCATCTTCTCCTTCTCCTTCTTCTTCTTCTTCTTCTTTTCTACACTTCTATAGTCGAAACTCGATACTATATTACTTGGATGTCCGGTTCAGTCTGGCCTTTGCAACCAATTTCCTCCTGTATGTACATGCATAGATATGAGTGTGATCTTGTACGTATATAATCGCCTATGTGTACGTGCTGGATGAAGTTCCATCGATTTTAGGAGAATGAAATGCGTTTTCTATGTTTAATGAGAAATTCAATTTAAATTCAAATTCTCTTCCCCTCTGTTGCAATTTTCACGAAGTGTTGAAAATTCATATTAGCAAAAATCCAAAAGAGGACGGAATGAAAAATGAAGAATTTCACAATAAATAAATTCTTGCATACAAGTAGGAAATCTCAGTGCAAATCAAATTTATTGTGATTTCTTAGTCAACTATGGAACGTCATGAATCACTATTTGAATCTCGAGAATTTGAGTAATATGTATTTCCGATCGGAATTCAAGAAGGGAGGGTATACGCGTGTTGTATATACATATGTACATGGAGGGATAGGAACAAAGATAGAGTACAAAGATGCATTCATTTATCCAGAAAATAATCCTACGATAGGTGACGATAGCCATCGGCATTGTAAACGAGAAGACCGTGAAGGGTGACTGGTGCAGAGATTAAAGATTATTTACGAGATGACGGTAACGTTTTCATCGCAAAACCTTTCAAAAAGGGATCTTTCTCTATTCACACTGGTGTACTATTTCAGCTATTTCAACAACAGACTGTGCGAAAAATGCTCCTCGTCACGATACTTTCATACGTCTTCGACCGTCAGACGGTACTGCCTTCGATAGGCGCAGCACGGAATTGATATAATCTCTTTGCTACTGTTGCTCTCGTTATAATTCAAGTTTTTCACCTTAGTTGCTGTTCATTGTTGATCAGAACACTTGCATGTTTGCGAAATTCTCTCAGTTCCTCTGTAAGGTATGAAATATTATAAAAATGCCTGATAGATTCTCATGGATTCTCTTAAGTGCTGTGACAATAACCGCATAGAAATCGATAAGATATTTCATTCCTATCGGTATTTATCAGGTTTTCTCGTTCATGCCGATAGAAACCCACAGAACATCGGATTTCTCATAGAATTTTATGGAAAACCTCAAGTTCTGTGACAATAACCGTATAGAAACCGATAGAATATCATTGATTCTGATAGAATTTGGCCTATCGATTGCTATTGGTTCTTTCCGCACAGACCCCTGAATGAATTCTGAACATTTGTCATATGGATTTCATTAACGTATGCTCAGAGAAGAATCTTTTTCTCGTAACTAAGCAAAGTGGTTAATTTTGGCTTTGACCATCTCATTTGATTGCCACAAACAATGGCAGTGTTACGTGACTTTATTTTCGTGTTCCTGGTTGACATGACCAGATCTCAGGTCACCGCAACCATAAATCCTTGACCATGTAAAATAGAATGCTTTCTATGACCGTGTCGCTTTTCCTCAGTGTAGCATTGAGTTATTTCAAACATATTGGGATACACAAATTGTTATAGGAATTGAGTCCATATGCAATTTCTAATAATTCCATCCAAGTAAACTTATGAATAGGAAATTTGTGAACATCATCAGAATTGTTGAGTTCTACGTATATTTCGTGAATGTTTATGAAGCATTCAAGTGCATGTAACGTGGGAACGTTACTAAGATCGTTAATCGTTTAATTGTTCTTGAAAAAAAACTACTCAACCTGGTAAATTTACGACTTGTACACTCGGTGCAGTATTAAGGTTGTAGTCTGGTAACTTGCACATTTTTTAAGACTTTCTTCGGAGATTTTTTTTGGGGGAAAATAAAATTCAATCGATTTGATGTTTTGATATATTGTTAATTAAACTTAATAGTGTACTAGAAATTTTCTTTGTTCTCTCTTATAATTTATTTTCAAAGACTTCTAGTGTCAAACTGAGCTCTCAAAAAAGAGGGGGTGGGGGACTGGCCGACATGATTCCAACCACCCAGGACATCTGAAATGAGAAAATCAAAAATATTATTGTTCGAAAACAATTTAAAGAACAATTTCTCTTTTGGTGGACTTTGAAAAGAGTGACTCAATTCCAATGGAAATGGGGTTGTAAAATGGAAAGTTAGGGATGAGGAAAACGATCCTAGTTCCTGCGACGGGTGGTAATAATTAGAATAACATATCCAAATTTCAGCCCATTAGGTTGGATAGAAAATTGTTTATGAAGTCGTAAAATCGAATGGAAGTGAACTATTGTTTCGAAAAAATCACGTTTGAAGTTTTTATGGATTATTTATACAAAAAAAAATCATACTTACACCGATCGTCTATCCCTGGTGCGTACAATAAGTCTTCCACCTCTTCATAGGCCTCATTTGTGACCACTGTGTGATCATAAGGGAAAATTCAATTTTTTTAATTCAAGTTGGCAGACTCCTACCTTAAACGATTGGGTTTACGTTCTATTTTTTTACTTCAGAATATCGAAAAAGTGGAGAAAATTGATATTCTAGAGTAGGATCAGTGCACCAGTGAATGAACGATTAGGCATTCGTGACTGTGAACTGCTAATTTTTTCAAACAACATTCATAAAATCACTCACTTCCATGTTACATATGAACTGAGGGAGCATTCAGCATCATAAATTTCCATAGATACTCATGGACGCGTTCTCATTTCCAAAGATATCCATGAAAATATGTGGATTTTTCCGAATCACCAGTGAATCAACGGCTTGAACAATGTCTTGTACTTATATTTTATTGAGTTGAATGAGCTTTAAATTATTTTTCAATACGTTTTACGGACAGCGTTTATTCACTAGTGCACTCACCCTATAAAGATGAAGTTTGATGCATACATAGAATCTGACGAAATGAAATTGATTGAGATTGGCCAGGGTAATGTGCAAGATTCAGTCGGATTTGGCAAGATTCAATTAGAATCACATTGAAAAAATACACTCATCTGATTGAATCTCATTGAGAATGGTTGAATAGGATTTGGTCAGAACATTTTGCGAGATTCGATGAGATTTGGCAAGAATCAATGGGTTTTTTGAACCAGGATTTTTAGGCACAATTCAAACAAATCTCGTATTTATGCTGCACTGTAGAGAAAAAACAATCTGAAATCTCATGTATCAGATGAATATGAAAATTCTGAAACTTGTAATTGAAGTCAAGTTCAATCACGAATTCATGAAATTTACTGCAAAATGTATTGAAGTTCATATAAAAGTGCATGAAAAATCATAATTCTGTATGAGATATCACAAAATTTAATATGAAAAATCAGAAAAATTTTGAAAATTAATACAAAATTTATATGTTTACTGCTTCACATAAATTTATATGAAATTCAGGGAGCAATTTTTCACAGTGTGTGCGTGTATAAATTGTTCACAGTTTTCACATCGTGCAGCGAACACAGTTCAAGAGCCCGAAAGTGTATCTTGAAAAGCCAATATCCCAAAATGTTAGACAATGTAACACTGTGAAAAAATTCCTTCTGAAAATTCAAAAAATGTGACTCATTTTTTACAGCCATGTTTTTTCTGAATTTTCTGAAAAATTTGACTGAATTTTGAGAAACTTCAACTCAATTTCGGAACGTATTCTAAAAATTCAGTCAGGTGTCTTAGAATTCAGCAAAACTTTTCTGAAACCTCAGAAGAAAGTGGCTGTAAGAAGGGACAGTCACATTTTCTGGATTTTCAGGAGGAATTCTTTTACAGTGAAGTATGAAGGACTGATAGTGACTAACTTCACACTCAACGCCAACATGTACTCGTGCTACAGCGTCACCATGTTCTATAAACTAACGTAACTAGGTTAATGTATAATTTGAATTAGATCGTAATGCATAATTTCAGAAGAATCTTTTATTCTAAGCTTCACAATTTCGCTTATGAATTTTTTACATTTTTAATAACCAGTTATTACCATTTCTTTCTTGAACATCATCTCAATTTTATATTCGAATATTTAAATTATCCTCCCTTAATGGAATCAAATACGCCACTTCAACACCGTGCTTTGCTGGTGTATTTGTACACTAGTTGGACCATAATTGATACAAAAATCACACCGAAGACCAATTTGACCACCCCAGCGTGTATGAACTCCGGCCCCACTCTGGTCCAGTCTTGGGCCAATGTTGGCAGGATGGGACCCATGTTGAGCCCCATGGTACATACATACTAGGGCAGTTTTACACTCTGAATATCTTCAGTCAGAGTACATTTAGACCAATTTTTCTACCGAATTCACACTCATATCCTACTGAGAAGAAACCAAAAAATATCGGTGTAAAAAATTCACAAGTACACCGTTTCTGCATAGTGAAAATACCAAAACACCACTGACGCCAAAAAACACGGTGCGACATTTTCATTAGGGTCGCTTTTGCAGCATGAGATCCGAGGTATCTCACAACATATTGACGAGAAATTTCTTGCCTCTCAGGCTTCTGAGACGTTCCCTATCCAAAGAGCCTGGTAGATTTCGATAAATTCTAACAGGCGCTGTGACAAAAACCGCATAGAAACCGATAAATTATTTTGTTCCTATCAGAACCCAAAAAATCATATTTTAAAAATTAGAATCTACTTCACAATATAAGTCTAATACATCTTCGTCTCAATATCAGTGGTAATTCTTCTAACGTTCAGAGGAACTTCCACATCAATTTCACGATTTTTTCAGTGAGTATTTATCAGGTTTGTCGATCATACCGATGAAACCTGATATAACATTGAATTCCACGTAGAATCTCATGAAGAACCTCAAGTGCTGTGACAAAGACTGTCTAGAAACCGATAAGACATATTTGATTCAGATAGGATTTGACCTATCGGTTTGTATCGGTTGTTTTGGCCAGGGTTACCAGATTCTGCCATTCGTGTTGCTGTAAAGGACTCTAGTAACACAAAACGTTCATCAAATCTTCTTAGAATGTAGACAGAGAGGTGGAATATTCTAGGAACGTTCGGAGAATATTCCACACATATTGTTGTTACTTGGGGAATGGCTGAGTCCGGTGATGGTTCGGAATCCGATGTTCTAAGAGTTCAATAGCCCGAAATTCAACCCTTGATCAATTTCCGAAGACTGATGAAAAAAATTTATCTCAAAATCTCTGAAAATTTCTCTGAATATCACTGAAAAAACTCTGAGAAACTCTGAGGACTTTTGCTTATGAGACACGTTTTTTCATGGAGAATTTCTCTGAATGTCTGTGAATATCTCTGAGAAACTCTGATTTTGTCTGAAAACACTGAAACTCTCTGAAAACTCATGAACACCCCTGGAATCCTCTGAGGAATTCTGCACTGAGAACCTCCAAAATTTTCCGAACATTTTTTTTACCAGCGTGACCAGAAATTGATGATTCAGAAACGTTCTAACAATAAAGGAACAGTACAGTACAAATTGGGGAATGAATTCATTGCTAGATACTGACCTATCATTGAATTTCGAGCTATCGAACTCTCAGGACATCGGCCTTCCGAGCTCCCGAGCCGTTACCAGACTCTTCCACTCGTGATGTTGTAGTAGTATGCTATCCGAGTGCGCTCTTTCTTCGACAAAGATTATCCGACGAGCATACCGTTCGCAGTGAAAATCTCTCAAATTTTCAGAGTTTTATCAAAAAATTTCACAAAGGATTGCAGTGGTGTTCAAATTTTTTAGTGAGTGCCAGTAAATTTCAGAGAGTTTTTCAGGGATATTCACAGTTGGTCCGGAAAATTTCCAATGAGAGAACGTGTTCGATAAACTAGAGTTCCTCAGAATTTTTCCAACATTTCCAGGAGTTTGCTAATTAGCAAGTAACTTAGCTGATTCAAGTTTCTCAATTCTTTCAAGTTTTTTTTGTAATGATTTATTCTATAATCCATCGCTTAGAGGATCAACGGTATAAGCGAATGAATGAAACATTACATATTCTTCAATTCGAATTTCAGAACTTCCGAGTCAAATGTATTCAAATTCAAAACTTTAAAGTGAAGGGTGAAAGAAAAACATTTGATCATGCTGCTCATCTTCCTTCCTCCTGTATCTTTCCCTTGTCTCTTCGATCAAGATTCGTACCTTGAATTCAGACAGAAATGAAATTGATGTTCCCGAACCGAACAGCCTCATTCTAACCCTTGGTCCACCAAATCTATCCACGGTAACTAAGTGAGAGAATGACCTCCTGTAGTTTGTTCCCTCTCTTCCTTCTTCTCTCTTCGACATAAAGAGACAGCAAGAGAATATATTGATAGTCAGCTCAAAACTCCATTAGGGCTGGCAGTATCCTCTCTCGCTCTGTCTGACTATGCCGGTCTCTCTTTCACCCACTCCTCCTCCTCTTCTATCTTTCTTGTAAATACGAAAATGCTATCCCATTATTTACTGGTTAATTGGATTAATGAGACTCGTTATTCCGAGAAGGCCACGAGTGAGAATCGCGACCCGCTACTAATACTACTACCATCCCTATCCCTACGATCCCACCGTTGTGACTACTACCACTATTACTACTACTAGTACTACCACTGCTACCACTATGAACCTTCTCCTGCCGTTTCTGCTGCCCCTGCTACTGCACACCCTAATGTAGCGGACGGAGAAGGAGTTGGTCACACAAGTTGAGAGGGTAAGACCACCGTGCGGATAAATACGCGTCTATTCTTGATTCTCTTCCACATATTCCTTCCCTCTCTCAGAAACTTTTTTTTCCTAACGTTCTCCAAGAGAGGACGCCCTCTTTTCTCCCTTTCTTTGTGTTTTGTAATCCAACCTCATCGCTTCATCCTCGAATTTATACTTGATCGAATGAACGATTGTACTTAAAACTCCTCTCTGTTCAAGGATAAAAATTTACATTTTATTCAACAGAAAAGATATGTTTGCCACGAAATTAGAATTCTGTATCAGCGTTCAGCACTTTCGACTTTCACCCATACTTTCACTAAATTTCAATAAACGTTGACATCGATGGGTGAGAAGGGAGAAAGAGATAAAACCGGGGGGGAAAAACAACATTAATGTCGCGAAGTTTAAGTAGGAAAAGGTTAGGTCGTTCTCGTATTCCTATCGCGTGATGGAGACTGGGCAATATACCCTAACCCTGGAAAAGGACAGAGAGCGAGAGAGAGAGAGAGAACAAAATAATTTTATCTCGATTTTTCCTTTCAAGTAACAGAGAGCGAACTGAGAATTCTCAATACCATTATTCCTTCTCCCTTCTCCTCATTTTTGCTTCTCTTCGGTAGAGAAAAGAAATATAAGGAAATAATAACGATAAAAGTCGATAAAAAGACATATTTTGACGCACACCATTCTTTTGCTGTATCCGTTAGATCTATCAAGATGTACACATATGTATACATATATATGTATGTATATAAGATCCTTTCAAATGGGAAATCGAAACGTTTCGAAGATAACTCTCCACTCTTGGGTAAGTGAGAATGTATTCAAAATGGCTGCCGAACTGCGGAGCGTTATGGATAGATATATAGATGGAGAGAGGAGAGACTGAGGGTTACCCTCTTCCCCTATGATGATACGAAACATATTCCACCCTTAAGAAACCCTTAAGAAGAGAGAGGGGGCTCTTCTCCCTCACAGACAGAGGCCATAAAATAAAATTCATCGTCGTTTCTCCGTCCATCTTCCTCGCACCCTCTCCCCTCGCTTCCTCTCTCTTTCCCAAGAAACGAAACGTACCCCAAGATGGCGGATGATCGTTATACCAAGTTACGTCGAAATCGGGAGAAATTTTTTTTCTCCTTCCTTTCCCTTCCCCTTTTCTTCTCCAGCATTCTGTTGTTGTTCCTTTCGTCAATGGAAATTTATTACTCCGTAAAGAAACGTGGGAGAAAATGAAACATATATCTCTTGTGCGATCGTTTCAAATATCGGTAGCACAATTTATATTATTAGGAAATTATAGTCTTCCATTCGGGATGGAATTCAATTATTATCATTCTGAATTCCAAATCCGTACAAGTGAAGCATTTTCATATAATCCTACGAGCAGGAGGTCAGGAGATGGCTACAACATTCCTGAACGTGATCTAAAAACGTATATTCTTGGTTTGTAATCACAACTCATCCGTTGCATTAATATTTTTCCTTTTAAATCATGTGACTCAGCGTTGAGAGATGTGGGTTATGATTTGGGAATATTCTATGAAAGAAGTACCGATTGTGAGATAATTGGATTTGGAGGTCATTCTAGGTCTTTGAAAATGAGTTTGTAATGGAAGAGACGGTATGGTACACAGAAAAAAATAATTAGCTATGATTTGGATAGCTGGAAATTAGCTACGGAAGCTATTTTTTAGCTGTCACAGCTACTCACTTAGCGGTAGCGGCAAGAAATGTAGCTAATCATTTCTTGCCTTGAGCTGGGTATCCAAATATCAACCATAAAACTTGTGCAGTTCCACCCTGTCAAAAATATTTCATAAAATCTCATTGACGAATGGGAAATTGAATGAGTTTCAATGGAATTGAATGGTATTCAATCAGAACTTTGAACGCTTTTAATCGTATTTTATGGAATATTTCTACCAGGGCAGCTACACTTTCCTACTAAGTTTACTAAAAAATAGCTACACCTCTAATCATTTTAGCTATGGCACTAAAAGAAGGGCGCTAAGAGAGTGAGTAGCTGACGCAGCTACTTCATTTTGTTGCATGTAGACGGAGAAAAATAGATACTGATGAGTATAAGAAATATTATACTGGTTAGTATACCATATGAGGACAAGCATCTAGATTACACTCCTCGAACACTGGTTTTTAATAATTTTTTATTACTCACTATAATCTGTAATGTGCTACTCAGCATACGGATATGAGGGACTAGGAAAGATAGGTGTCATCTAGATGCTGGTCATTAGTATCTATATTTCTCCATATAAACGTAATAAGAATCTTGTAGCAATTTTACACAGTTGTGGGCAAATACCTATAATAATAAATTCTAAGTTACACAGTTACCCATATAAAAATTTCTAAGTACCGCCAATGCTGACAATAGGATATAGCTTGGTGGAATGTTGACAGCCAAGTCTTGGCAACATATAAATATTCGATGTTGATCAACAACAAATATAACATTGCACCAATATCGGTGTTCAACGAATTCCGGTTTTCAGCCTACCATTGATTTATAATTCTGCCAGGCCTGGCGTTTGAGAGGCTCACCTTTGGTTCAACATTGACCGAATGATAGATTCTATTGAAAGTGAGGATCATGCGAAACGTGGTTGAATATTTCCAGAAACTTTGGTCTAATCTGGATAAAAATTAGTTTTCAATGCAGCGCCGATCATTGGTAATAGCATGGCTCGAAATTAGCATGTTCCTTAATTTTAAATTTTGATGGCTGGATTGCTAACCAAGTTACCGATCGAGTGTTTCTCGCGAGTAGGGAGAGATGTATACAAGGGATATATAAGGCTCGAATAATTCTCTGGAAGAACAGTCAATTGTTCTTTGTTACATGTTACACCAGAGGGCTGTTACCGCTGATCCATGTTGTGTATATTTCTCACGGCAAAATTTAGCGACAAAAAACACCGAGTTGTTTCAAGATAAATGAGAAAAACATAATAAGATCCCAAATAACATATATTGGAAATTATGAAATGCACATACTTGTTATATATTTTTGGGTTGACGCAACATTGATAAACAAATTTTTCCATTGTTTGCCAATAATGGTCTATTTCATTGCCATTTCTGCACCAATGATGGAGCTCCATTGGAAAAACACATTGATAAATCATGAAATGATGTGATCATTTCAGTGTTGCGCCATACTCGGTTGCCAAGCCTCGATCATACTTTATCTACGTTGCGTCATGCCAGCGCCAATGGTAAATTCTTGTAGGGTCAACGATTGAAGGCAAAACTCAGAATGTAAAACTTCAATTGGGACAGTTGGATGATGAGAAAGGTATTGATCCAACAGTAAAGTTTGTAGATAAGAGTCCAGTTCTTCAAAAACGGATGTTTTCAAGTTTGAAGGTTCAGCCCAAAGTGTAACTATGTTTTTTTGACTTGGTGCGTAATCTCATTGAGCTGATGACCATTCAAATCCATTGTAATATCATGGACAAAAATCATGTGGGTGATATTTGGATAGCTAAAAACTAAGTATAGTAACTATTTTTTAGCTGTGGTAACAAAAGTTAGTGCTATAGGAGTTAAAATCTAGCTTTCGCAGGCATTTTTTCCGCTATCCAAGTATCGGATACCCGGAATAGCTACCACAGTGAATTATTTTTTTCCGTGCTCGATCTTAACCCTGGAACTTGATCAACGCGAGTAGGAATGCGAAAAAGACAAAAAGGATATCTCAAAATTAGTAAGAGGTGCTATTTCGTAGCTATCACAGCCACCGACTAGAAATTTGATAGGACAAGCGTCAAGGTCTTATGTGGAAAAAGGCTCACTTAGCGGCAATAGCAAGAAATGTAGCTGCCACAGCAAAAACTTCCCAGCTAAATTATTTGGCTATGCGAATATCAAACTGTGCAGTCACGGCTCCAATTTTCTACTGTAGTAGCTAATGAATAACTATAGTTGCAATTATCTGAACTATAGCAGTGAAAAAAGAGAGCTTAAAAAGTGAATAGCTGTCACAGCTTTTCCATTTACTTCGCGTACGGAATAATGAGAGCAAGCTTTAACCTTCGATTCGATGTTCCAAATTTTATTCGATACCCAGCAATCGATTTTAAGGATATCCGATCCCGTTATGCTCCGTGAAACTGGAAATCAAGCTCCAAATTTCATACTTGAGATTTTGTTGGATCCAGGGCACGTTTGAAGTTCATTCTATTATTTCCAGTTGAACTCCAACTGGAAGTGGAAGGTTAGAATTCTATGTGTGCTCAAATTCAAAATTTGGACAGAAAGACAGCCAGACCTCTTATACCACCAGTTGACTTCATTGAATGAGGCATACTCACTCACTACCACTCGAGAGGTATACAACTCATGTGAGGATATTCAGGCTCCGCCAATTCTCGCCCAAGGATTCCCGTCATTCATCAGTTCAAACTGATCAGAAAAACTATATATCGAACTTGTCGGAATTCTCCGACAGTTTATTTCCTCCATATCGAAATTGTGGAATTATTTTATTTTATTTTCAACCACCCGCATAAGATGGCATATGCTATTAAAACTCCTTCCCCAGTGTTGGGTCTTGGTAAAGTCTCTATAAACTTTTGAGCTGAGGCTCAAAAGATATTATCATTCCAGAGTTGCATCATCCAATCTCATAACGTAGGTTCAGCCCATCTTGGTGAACCTGGCAGCGTCCCAACGCCCATGTTCAATTTTCATCTTGGGCATCGATGTTGGGCCTCACAAGTTTCAAGTTCGGTTCTACTCGAAGGCTTAGTTTGTCACCCTCCAGATTTCCTTCATATAGGATTCCTCAATCGAACGCTGCCGAGTAAATCAATATCCTATAGTCAAATTGAAGACCTTGCAAATGGCAATCAAGAGGAATTAATTTCCAAGCCGAATAAAAAAATATGTCGAATGTTGTTGGTGCAGCCGAAATTGTACTCTAACCCCCGCACGGAAATTTCTTGAAATCCTGAAGACTTTTTGCAAACAGCTGGCGTGCTTGATATATGCGAAAAATTCATGCGATGATTCTAAAACGTGAGAGCTAGCAAGCCAACCACTTGGACCTTTTTCACAGCATCGGGACTACAGCCAGTTCATTTGCGTCAAACTATTCCAAAATAACTAATCAAAATACCACACTGCACAGCAATTTCAAACGGACCGAGGAATTCCGAACGATTTGTGATAAACAAAATGCCTACCCTGGTGAAAAAAAAAAATATTTCTCGAGAGACCTGGGGAAGCTTCCCAAATTTCACTGCAAACCTTTAAACCTCACTGAATGACTCTAAAAAGAAAAGTGTCAGAATTTTTTTTCAATTTTGAAAAAATCGAGAAATTTCTGGAAGGCACGTTTTTTCACTGAAAATTGTCTTAAATGTTTGTGAATACCTCTGAGAGACTGTCCTTTTTTCTGAACATCGCTGAAACTTTGGGAAATCATAAACTTCTCTAAAAAAAACTGTGCACCGAAAATTTCAGTGATTTTGAGAGAAATTTTCTCACCGAAATAGAATTTCGGCGCAGGTATTTCCATGGTTTCGACAATGCAAACCGTGGACTTCAGCGTCTGAACTTTACGTGTATAAAGTTTTCAAAGCATTCTGACTCGATTCCTATGTTTTCAAAAACTTTTAACACACTATGGAGCCGTCCAAATGTATCGTAAATTGTCATGACAAAGAACAAATGTTATAAATAAGTTTGTGCATATATATATTGACCTCTGTCACAATAAAACGGCACTTCAGAAACTTCAGAAAATATGACTGTAATTTTTGACAGCCACTTTGTTCTGAATTTTCAGATAAATCTTCTCTAAAAACTTCAACTGATTTTTGAAGCGGATTTTGAAAATTCAGTCGTAATTCTTGGATTTCAGCCAAACTTTTCGGAAAATTCAGAAGAAAAAAATTACAGTCACATTTTTTGAATTCTCAGGAGGAATTTATTACGATGTAATATATAATTCTCAATAAAAAAAGTCTTACAATTAGTTCTTTCTTAGTACAGGAAGGTATTTTCTCGTATTTTTCTTACACGGATATTTATTATAGATCACGTCATGATTAAATTATTTCCAACAAAGCAAATGAACTCATCAATATTTGATCGAAGCATTCGATACCGTGCAATAATTTATTCAAGAGATTGATTCGATCACGAGGGAAGAGGAACATTTATTTAATCAAAACTGACTTTAAAATGATGATGAAAAGAAAAAAAGGAAAACAATGATGAACTTGAATTCTTGAAAGGAGGGCAAAAAGAGGAGGAAAAAAAGAAAAACATTCGTCTTTTATTCCCGTATTCTCTTCTCGTCTGTTCACGAACCCCCAGCACGTGATCGTGCTGTCCGTTGGCCACAAGCAAGCGGCAGATTCTCTGGTATATATGCGTGTGCAAAAGTCGAGGGAGAAGGACAGGGGGATGGAAGAAGAGAGAAAATAGGGAGGGTGGCCCAGAAGGGGTGTAAAGATGGCGTCGAGGGACAGTAACGAGGAATAGAAAGAGAAAGAGGACTCTCCAGTGCGCTCTGGTCGGTTATGATAAGGCGATGCTTTAATGACAACGGGTTTCTATGGAAACGGGCGTGTAGGGGCTGGCCGCCGCGACGCCCGGCGTCGGTCAGCACAGACACCAAGGTATCTCGGGGGTGGAGAGAGAGTGCATTGAGCGGCCAGCCGCCATACTAGTGGACACACACAGACTATCCCTCTTCTCTCACTCTCACTCTACCTCCCTTCTCCCCCTCTCACACCGAAGGATGAATCCCTCCATGTGTATATGCGTTAACTCACCTCAACCCTCTTTCGCTCATCTCCCTCTATCTTCACTTCTATCTTTGTCCTACGCTATGATGCCTTGTCCACTCTGTATATACCCTCTTTCGATTTCCATCCTTCTTCCGCTTGCCATGTGCTTTTGTCCTTCTATATCCCGCGTCGTTGTACATCGTACCAAGCAGGCAGGGAGAGAACACTTGAAGCTCCACAACAATGCTTTCGCCTTCGTATATACGTTGGGAACGATGTTCCTTTTTTTCTAATCCTATTGCATGTCCGATCAAAAATATCTCTTACTACTTAATATTCCTTCAACGTCACTCGAATTGACGGACAAGTACTTTTCACTTCAGACCTAGTTGTCACTTTTTTTATGTGGATTCGGTAACGTAGCAACGGTAATATAGAGTGGGAGGGGTAATTGTAGTTGTAGCTGTAGTATCAAAATCTCTCTTCAAAGGGAGAATTTGCGAGAGTTCCATCGATGCCGGAAGTCAAGTGTATTTCTGTGTATCTCATTAATTTTATTTCATATAATAGTCGACGGAAAGAGCGGAACCGTCATGACCCTTGACATCGTGTTACTCTGATTAATGGATTGCGGTAACACTTCAAAAGTCGCGCGCATATACAAACGCACTTTTCACCACTGATATTTCAGTTAATGTTCGTCCTGTTTGAATCGGTCTTATGCGATCTTCTTTCTATGCATGTTCATCGATATATCAATTTGTTCATCCATGAATCAACTCCAGTGATTCTATGTATATTCTCACTTCATGGAAATAAAGACCTGTGAAGGGACTTTTTGTACCACAAAATTGACTTTACCCTAAATGTGATCATATTTCACATATATATCGCGCTCCGAGGATCGAATTTCAGCTACATCAGCAATAACTTTCGTTGTAACAGCTGAAAACCCGAGTAGAAGAAATAATTTGTGAGTAAAGTTTGTATAATTATCAATCTTGAAGGAATCGATTCTTCACTATACGAATTTTATAAACAAAAGAAAAATCAATTCTGTCAAGATAGCTCATTGCTAAGGATCGTAAATGAAGCTTTGAAAGATAGACATTTTTACCAACCTGTTTGTTCAAAAGTACAAGGCTTTGTTCCTCTTTTTTTTTCCTGATCCCATTTCAATTACACTCGCGCAGAATGGTGACACAGTGCCTGAGGAAAGGCAACCCGATTATTGCGTTCATTCACCGACAGATGACGTAGGAGGGTGCAGGTTGATGTTTATGTGTGTTCGTGAGATACCGATTAAAGATTCTTTGATGTTCTTTGAAAATGATGACGATGAAAGGCTAACGTGTCCCAAGCAATTTCTGCAGGTGAGGAGGATCGAATTGACTCAAAACCCCTCACTCCGTGTCAGTCCATGCACGCAAGCAAGCGAACGAGTGAACAGGCAGGCGGTAGGGGGTCGTACGCTTCATTTAATTGTGGGAATCTTCTCTGCGCCTTCTTGGGGAAACTTTCAAAACCGCTTAATAACGTGGGGAATCTCTGCCTACGTCTTAGCACGTTTTGCGAGATCGGCAAGAGTGAAGAGAGAATTAATTGAGAATGAGGAATGAATTGAATTGAAATGAAATAACTTGAGTACATTCGAATGTGAAGAAAATGATATGTTAATGTTACTGCGCGTTGTTACATATCTTATACGCTGCATCGAATTTCAATTGTAAGAATTGGGTTAAGGCTTTACCATTCCTGGTTCAAAAAATCTATTGAATATCATTCGTTAATAAGATTTGATACAAACTTTGCAAAGGTGAATTATCGTTCACATTTGTTCAGACCTGCCGAAACCCATTAAACCCGGTTGAATTAATGAGACTCAATGGAAATTTAATACGTTTGAATGGTCATTTACCATTGCAAAGAGTTTAATTAATTAATGGGTTTCAATAGATTTCTTTTACCCGGGATGCTTCCTATTTATACTAATAATGATCAACGATTCTAATAGGGTGCGATGGAAACTCTAGTAGAAATGAGACATATATGTCCCATATATAATCCATACATCATCTGTGCATAATCCATATATGAAAACATATGAAACCATATATAAACCATACCGTACAGGAGATTAGAAAACATAACTTGAAGAAAAAGGAGAAGAAATTGGAGCAGGAGCAAGAACGGGCCACATTTATTAGCCGTATTCCAATCGGGAGTACCAAAATTTTTGTCCGCGTATACAGAAAGTTGGAATCTCGAGAGAACAACGCTAGCGGCAGCAGCAGACAATCGTCGCTTTGCAAAGCTGTGTCACCGAATAGGTGAGAATTCATATAATTTCGTTCCCAGTTCATATGCACGGAGAGAAAAAATTTGCTGACGCAGTAAATCGAGGTATTATATATAGAATAGCAAAATTTTTTGCTGACCTAGCTAAAAATTTGCTATAACAGCAATCCTGTTAGCTACGACAGCAATTTTTTAGCTGTGGCAGCAAAAAATGTTTGCTCCGCCAGCAAATTTTTAGTATTATATATAGAATAGCGAACAAATTTTGCTGGGATAGCAAACATTTTTTGCTGTCACAGCTAAAAATTCGCTGTCGCAACTAACAAGATTGCTGGAACAGCAAATAGTTTGCTGTCACAGCAAAAAATTTGCTAGTCTGGCAAAAGGAACCCAGCAAAAGTAGATTTCGCTGCCACAGCGAATTCCTTTTTCTCCGTGTGACTCTAGCATGCATGCATTTGAGCCTCACTTCGACTCAGTATTTGCCCCATGTAGGTGGGCTAAGGCCCATGCTGGCCCAGGGTAGGGCCCGTAGTACATAAATACTGGGGTGATATGAAAATTTACGCTAGTAGATATCATTGTAGGCGTATCTTTGGCGCGAAAGCAGACCCAAGTGCTGCCTAGAATGCCTTGCTTGAACCGTGTTTGCGCCAGAGTAGAAGCTAGAATGTTTTCCACCAGGAAAGTTCTCGAATAATTAATATTTCTCGTGTATGAGATGGAATGCAAGTCTCTATGAATCGCAAGAGGGAACAAAATTATTAATATTTGATAGAATTATCAGTCCACACCCTGAGAGAAGAGATTATTTGTATTTGATAAGTCTTGCTGGATACAATATGTTCTTGATTGAGATATCTTTGAATCAGACAAATTATTCCAATATTTTTTCCTATGGATTGTGCAAGTTTTCTTGAGTGGACGGAGAAAAATTGTACTGAAAGAATAATTCAAATTCTTGAGGAGTGTAGAAAGGGTGATTCTAACGCCTGAAGAGAATATGCTATATAAGTACTCATCAGTTCGTATCGAATCCAAGGTGAAAATTGACCATGGGCGTTGACTGCCGTGAGACTCACCATAGCACCATAGGAATAGTTTCTACAATCGAGACCCAACATTGAGGAAAGGCTTGGAATAGCATGCGCCACCAATGGCAGGGCATAAGAAAATTTGTTTGCCAAGAATAGATCAACGCTGTCGCAATCTTGCGCCATTGTTGCGCCCATCTAATGCCAATGGTCATTTTTGTGTCCCGTTATAGTTAAAAATAGAATCAAATGAAACGCTCATGCTATATATCAGGGAATTTCCAGAACTTCGACATAGAATTTTTCTGATCAGTTTAAACTGACGAATGCGACAAATCCGATGATCCTGGTGTTGAAGTGGGCACGTCCGGAAACAAACGGAGAATTTATTTATCATGGAATCTTCCGAGGGAACATGTATATTTAACTATACAGGAATTTTCCATTGGCGCTAGCATGGCGCAACGTAGATGAAATATGGCCGAGGCTTGGCATCCAAGCATGGCGCAACATTGAAATGATAACATCATTGTATGATTCATCGATGTGTTTTTCCAATGGAGCCCCATCATCGATGAAACAATAACAATGAAATATACCATCATTGGCCTGTAACAAAGAACGATTGACTGTCTTTCCGCGAGAAAGACTCAATTGGTAATTTACTTAGCAATTCAGCCATCAAAAGTTAAAATTAAGGAGCATGCAAATCTCGAGCCATGCTATTACCAATGATCGGCGCTACATTGAAAACTAATTTTTATCCAGACTAGACTAAAGTTCGTGACAATATTCAACTATGTTTCAAATGATCCTCACTTTCAATGGAATCTATCGTTCGGTCAATTTTGGACCAAGGATGAGCCTAGCAAGCATCAAGCCTGGCGGAATTTTGAATCAATGGTAAGTTGACCACCGAAATTCACTGAACACCGATATCGGTGCAACATGATATTCGTTGTTAATCAACATTGAATATTTATAGATTGCCAAGTCTCGCCTGTTAACATCCCGTGTGGAAATCAATCCTGGGCATCCTAAATTAGGAGCTGGTCCCGTAAGGTAATATCTCAGGCATCCAATACTAGGTTGCCCAACCACAGCCCATATAGATCCCGAGTTGGCTACCATTCTTTTGCCTGGGTATTTGATACCATTACGGGGCCTAGATTGAGAAGCGTAACATTCCAAGTTGGGGCCACTTTTCGAGTAGGGATTATAAACCTGAGCCAGGTCTAAGCCCAGGAGAAATTTCCACACGGGATTGCGCCAAGCTATATTCTATTGTCATCATTGGTGGAACCTAAAAATTTTTATATGAGTATTAAATTCCTTGTTCACCATCCGCGAGAAACAAGCAGCACCCTGGTGAGAGTTATTTCAATCTGCCACTCGAAAAGGGAGTTTCACTCTAGGTCCAGCTATCGCTTCAGTTGAGTCAAGCTCCCGCTGAAGTTTCGCAAAACTATCGCCCATACTGAGCCCAACTATTTTCTAAGCTGGGCCAAGCTACCACCTATTTTTCGTGTAGCATAAGAATTTACTGCCATCCAGGGCCGCCTAATGCTGGCGGCAATGCCCCGCCATGCACTACGAACCCTCGTATGACATCATTTTTTTTTCCTTCAAACAATGTTGATTGAAGGATGGGCCGGACCAGGGTACCAAAGGTATAATGTAAATGAGATATACGAGTTTCGGCACCGTCTACAACTGGTGGGGCAACTGCAGCTCACACACACAACTATACCACAAATGAGTTCACATCCACACTATGATGGTGCCATTGGTGTGAGTGTGAACGTATTTGTGGTATAGTTGTGTGTGTGAGCTGTAGTTGCCCCGCTAGTTGTAGACGGCGCCGGAACTCGTATTTTTCATTTACATTATACCTTGGTTACCCTGGGCCGGACGTGGCGCAGCCTATGATCAATGAATAATGAACGGAGTTGATCCATTCATCGCCCATATTGATACAATATTCAGGCCATTGTCAGCCCTCCGTGCCTCTAGATAGATTCTCCATGCTTGGCTGCCAGCCTTGCGCCCAGCTATATTCTATCGTCAGCATTGGCGAAGTCACAAATTTTTATATGGTTAATTGAGTCAACAGAATATTCGGTAGACTCAATAAAATATACTTAAAGCGAACGAGACATAGTTGAATTCACCGAATATGAGGTTGACTCAACTACCCGTGTGAAAATTTACCATTACCGCAAAGCTGACCCAGCCCAAACGATCATTGGCTAAGCCTTGGAAGAAAGCCTGACTTATTGTTAGGACTGAAATTATAACATTCTTTCAGCAATTAACGATCCTCAATGTTGACGCCTGGGGCAACGGTGGTGAAAGGTCGTCAATGTTGGCGCAGGCCAATGGTTCAATGATTCTAACATAATTGGCAGACACAAAACTTTTGCTATAAAACCAATCCTGGTACAAACTTGCGCCAACACTGTTTTATTACTTTTTATCTTTATATTGCCGACGCAGGCACGATATTACCTCTATTGTCAATCAACGTTGACCCAATATAAATCCCCTACGCTTGGCTGTCATGTCTGGCCCAAGCCATTGCACGTGGTCAACATTGGCTGAATCGCTGAATGTTTAGTTGGCTCCACAATATTTTTTCTCAGTGTATATATACTATTCGCTAAAAAAAGAGGAATAAATTCTGTGATGATATAAAAATTTCTGGAATGGATGTAAAATCTGATGTGAACTATTTGTGCCGGATAGTGTACTCTATCTACCTAAAAAAAGACATTTTTTAAATTTATAATTCAAGCTTGGCATTGAAATGAGTTGCACAATTTTTCTAATCACTTTGAGAATTCTTTCAACGACGACCATGAATCTCTGGAATTGTACGTTGAAATGTTTCATTTAAAATTCGAAGTCTACACTATATCAATTCTGCTTGTGTTTGAAAATAAGTACACCATACATGAACAAAATAACATTTTTGTATCCATTTTCTTCATGAAAACTGTTGGATTTTTCAATCTCCACGTTCTTCCTATACATTACTTCCTTCATATATATGTATAAGGATACAAAAAAATTCAGATAATTTCCGTACGAGAACCCATCATCTCGTGAGAGATACAGAAGCAAGGGCGGCGGGGAGGACGTTTCTGCTGTTGCCGCTGCGCGCAAACAGATCAATGCTTCGCGTTCCAATATAAACAGTATTATTGAAACAAAGCAGGCGGGGGACCGGAGGTGTGTAAAACAGAGACAGAGGGGAAGAGAGAAAAGTACGAGGGTTTGGATGCCGTTTTGGTGAGAGAAGGAAGAGGAACGAACGAAGGGTGGTTGGGGATAGACGGTAAACGACGAGGATGAGGAGGGTTGATGTTTCTACCGTTCTGCGTCGGTTGTACGTTGGATGAAGCGGGCAGGAGTGGAGGAGAAATGGGAGAGAAGAGTTATGTTGCTGCGATATTGTGCTGCGCGAGCCAGCGAGTGAACGAGCCAACGAGCCTCTATCCCCAAGTAAAGAAAGGGATGAGGTTGACTTCCGCTTCCATCTCCCTCTCTTTCTCTCTCTTCCTCCTCAACCGCCCGGTCTCTACCCTCTCCCTCTAGGATTCGATTCTGTATCACGCTTTGTGACTTACAACACTATCTTTTTATTATTGAAAAATTTCTTTCCGTCCATCCATCCACCCATCCATCCTTCCTTCCTCCTACTTCTTTAGAAATCCGTACACGGAATAAAAGAGGATAACTGCATTATTCAAGATGCGTTGAAACAACAGAGAATTGGATAGAGGATGTACGGGGAAGGGAGCAGCATTTCTTTTCTTTTATCCAACTAACAATCTGTCGAGTCGATAAATAAGGGATTGGCTGGTCCTCGGTCAATATTGATTTTTAAATTGACCGCTGAGTAGAATCCGCGACTGCGAGGAAAAAGAAAACTTGGGCAGAATCCAGCCTTCCCTGTTTTCCCCCGACTCGGGGCGTATGTGTAACACGTATATCGAAGACCGGTACCACCATGGGACATACACGGGAACAGGATAGATATTCAGTAGGTGCTGTGCCAACTGTATTGTAGGTTTTCGGTTGTACACACAGAATTTGATTATAAATAAATGCAAGAAAGAAGGGTTGGCGATAGTAAACGTGTATACGTGCATGTACGTGTGTGAGGGTGTGTATTTGTGTGCGCCGGCAGAGAGATAGCTCAAGCAAAGAGAACCAGGGTACGGTATGATACTATAACAGAAACTACTATCGTTGCCGTTGTTGTTCCTGGTGCCTGCAGTCATCTCGTACACAAGAGAACGAGAGGATGAGGGTTAGAAGAGCACGCTGTACGGAGTCCAGTCTGTTGCATCCATAATGCAGGGACATGGTGTATTTGTGTTTCCCCGGAACAGTCCCGTCCCTTTGCATACATGTGCATATACCTTAGTACGTGTGCACATGCGTGTGTGTATTGGTTGTATATGTGGAAAGAGGCATACACATCTTCCATGTTTAGAGAAGAATAGAGTTTTGGTCGAGACTCCCTTCGCGAATCACATTGTCGTTCATGTTTTTCTCTGTATATGCACGGATCTCACGCACGCGCGACCACCATTCCAAGAGATTTGGTGTTGGATTTTCGACGATGTAGTCGATGCACGATTGTAAACACGTGACGAAGATACGTGTTTGAAGTTTAGACCCTAGGTTACTCATTGTTTTCTTCCCTTCTTCCCGTTCATCCTCGCCTCTAAATTATAAATGTCTAAGATTTGTTCATCTTTTTCTAGCTCTTACATTGACATTTGATTTCGAAATCTCGTGTTTCGTGTGCCTAAAATTTCACTGACATGTCCTGAAATTTTTCCAATCCCCTGCTTGAAATATGAACATATTCGATTCTGGTTTGAATAGACAATTATTCAAAGATAATGCCGATACATGAAAAATTGTAACCAAAATACCGAGAATTTATCGACGCTTACAGATAAAAACATGTTTTCCCATTTTGGACCTCGATCGAAGAATTTCAGATTTTCATACTGAGAATCAAATAGCGAGAATTATTCTCAACTCCAAAGTAACGAATTTCAACAAAATGAAAAAACAAAACACGCAATCAACGAGAACAACTCTCTGGTACACGGAAAAAAATTTATAGTTAAATTTATTATGACGAGACCATAGAAACATTATCAAATTCATATAGTAAATTTGACTACAAATTTCTCTCCGTGTAGTAAATTTCCAATAAAACTCCAGGAGACTTCATTTCTCATAGATTTGATGGAATACAAAAGGTTTGTGTTTGGATCTACTTGAATTCTCATAAAATTCTTGTCTTCGGATAAGTGATGACCAATCTTGAAAGAATCGATTCTTTTTTATGGAATTTTTACAGGATTTGGATCAAAATTATACAAAATTCAATAAAAACTTGATAAATCTTTTATAGAAAATAATCGATTCTTTCAAGATATGTAATTTTTATGTGATTCAATATAGCGTACAATTTCCGGGATGCATAATTCATGTTTCAAATCTAAAAAGATTGACCCACATTGTAGGAGATCTATTTTCAAATATATTTTTCTCAGAATATACCTCCCAGCGATGGGAATAAAAATCTATTTTCGCATACTTATACGCGTATTTACAGACAAATATGAGGCAAGAAGAACGTGTTGATACGAGTGTGAACTTTATTGGATAGAATGATCGAGGAATAAAGGGTTGTGAAAACAAAGACGGAACGAGCAGAACAAATATTAATAAATTCTCGATGCGTGAGATGAGATACAAGCTAGGTCAACACTCATCAACCGTAGTACGTAGTATCTTTCACTCCTGTTATCGAAAGAGGATCTCATAAAACATGGGGAATATAAACTATCATCGTTTTCCTTACGAACGTTATGTAGCGATGAAAGTATTTGTGTTATAGAAAATCGGCAAGATAGGGCATGGAAGTAGGTAGAAGTCGTTCCCATGCGCCATCGTAGGAGAATCATTCTCCTTTGAGACAGCGATATCATTTTTCTTGATCGTGCCTCGTTGTGGATTGTGTGTACGGTATCATATAAGCGAGGACCTTATAGTTGTGGATAGAGGAAGGAAGGGAGGAAGGATTCCTTCCTCCCGCCTCGTTGTAGGGTTCGACGATTCAAGGGTCGAACCCTCGCTTTTCAACTCGATGCTCCCGACGATGATGCTGAGTCTCGCATCTTCCCGGCTCCGCCTTGGCTCTGACTTTCCCGCTTTGATCAGCCCGCGACCCCAAAACACCCACTATTATGGACAATCAATCCAAAAAATGGACCCGAGACGCCCCTAAAGAGAATTCCTTCTCCTCTTCGGTCTTCCTCTCTTTCCGTTACTGCCACTGCTGTAACTGTAATATCACTTTCGGTCGCAATGAAACAGCAAAAGAGAAGATGATGGAAAAATGTAGATTCTCGTCTTTGCGCTCTCTCTCTCTCTCTCTCAAATTCCCATTGAAGATCGGATGAATATTACTTCAATTCTTATACAATTTAGAATAGAATATTTGAGAAATGATTGTGATGCCTGTTGAAATCTGTTGGAAAATTTCTGCCTGACTTTGATCGATTTTCTTCATGAAGAATGCAATCTCGTTGGAAACTGACAAACATTGTATAACCGGATGTGCTTGATATTAGTGGCGTGAACAATCCAATTAAATGACGACAGAAAATTTTTCCCGACAAATTTTAACCGTATCTGGGAACACAGTTGGAAACACTAAGAGATATGAATACAAAATCTCTTGGGTAGAAATTTTATGATAAATTATAACAGGCATTTTACACAGAGATATCTTCATGTACAGACATCTTCCAGATGTTTTGATATCATAAGGTATCGAAACTAAGATGTGTTTCAAGTGTCTATAAACCATGTCAAGTCAAAACTACCCGACTAGAAATTCAATCGCGTTTTATTTGGACCCAACCAAGTTCTGAACGGGTTCTGATTAAACGCCGGGTTAAACCGATCAAATGTGGCTGAATTTCCAGTCACCCGTACATGAATTTACCATGGGCGCGAGCATGGCTTAACGAAGAGAAAGGATGGCCGAGGCTTGGCAACCAAGCATGGCGCAACACTGAAATGATGACATTATTTTATGATTAATCAATGTGTTTTCTCAATGGAGCCCCATCGTCGGTGCAGAAATGGCAATGAAATAGACCATAATTGGCAAACAATAGTAGAATTCGAACATCAAGGTTGCGCCAATGATGAAACTGTAGAAAATAATTAAGCGAAAGATGTATAAAAAGTATGTGCATTTCGCAATTTCCAATATACGTTATTTGGGATCTTATTTGGGATTTTGTTGAGCAAAGAACTTGTATCAAGCTTTGTTTGCGGAACAAAGATTCTTGTGCGGATACGTTGAAAATTATGCGGGAGGCCTCTGGTAATCCAACTATAGCAAGAAAAAACACGTTTATAAGTGGTACAACGAGTTCAAAGCGGGCCGAGAACGCGTTGAAGACGAACCGCGCTCTGGACGACCATCAACGTCTACCAACTATGACCATGTCTACAAAATCAAAGATGTGGTGCTCGAAAATCGTCGATTAACAATTAGAGATCTCGCTGATAGTGTTGCAATATCATTTGACTCAGCCCAAACCATTTTAAAGGATGTTTTGTATCTCAAACGCGCCGAGTCTCGATTGGTGCCAAAATCGCTCAATTTTTTGAAAAAAAAGCGTCGCGTTGATGTGTGTGAAACTTCGCTGTCAGACTATCAGGACCACTTGAAATGCATCATTATTGGAAACGAGACTTGGATTGACGCATACAACCCTGAAACCACCGATCAATCCAGCGAATATCGTGCAAAAGGTGAAGCAAGACCGAAAAGACCACGGCAAAGTCGATCGAAAATCAAGGTTATGTTGACAGTTTTCTTTGATAATCGTGGTGCGGTGCACTATGAATTCCTTCCGCCGGGCCAAACTGTCCACAAAGAATATTATTTGAGTGTTATGCGTCGTTTGCGTGAAGCTATTCGTCTGAAACGGCCGGAATTATGGGCCAACAACTCTTGGGTCCTTCATCACGATAATGCACCGTCTCACACTGCATTGGTTCTTCGCGACATTTTTGCCAAAAACTCGATTCATATCGTTCGGCAACCACCGTATTCGCCTGATTTGGCTCCGGGCGACTTCTGGCTATTCATAAAACTCAAAAGGTCAATGCGGGGACACCGGTTTGATACGATTGGGGAGATAAAAACCGAATCGAAGAAGGTCTTGAAGGCTATATCGAAAAAACACTATTCCGAGTGTTCGAAGACTGGAAAAAGCGTTGGCAAAAGTGTGTTTTATTAAACAGGGATTACTTTGAAGGGGATGAAACTGATTCGGAAGAATAGATGAAGCATTGGCATTTTACAAACAAATTCACTTTACTTTTTGATCACAGAATTATTTGATAGAATTATCAGTTCACACCCTGGGAGAAAAGATTATTTGTATTCAATAAGTCTTGCTGGAAACAATATGCTCTTGATTGAGATATCTTTGGGTCAGAGAAATTGTTTCAATATTTTTTTCTATGGATTGTGGAAGTTTTCTTGAATGGACCAAGAAAAATTGTACTGGAAGAATAATTCGAATTCTTGAGGAGTGTAAAAAGGGCGATTCTAACGCCTGAAGAGAATATGCTAATCCAAGGTGAAAATTGACCATGGGCGTTGACTGCCGTGAGGCTTACCATAGCACCATAGGAATAGTTTCCACAATCGACACCCAACATTGGGGAAAGGCTTGAAACAGCAGATGCCACCAATGGCGAAGCATAAAAAAATTTGTTTGCCAAGAATAGATCAGCGCTGTCGCAATCTTGCGCCCATCTAATGCCAATGGTCATTTTTGTGTTCCGTTATAGTTAAAAATAGAATCGAATGAAACACTTATGCTATACGTCAGGGAATTTCCAGAACTCCGACATAGAATTTTTCTGATCAGTTTAAACTGAGGAATGCGGCAATCCGATAATCCTGGTGTTGAAGTGGGAAATGGAGGATTCTTTTATCGTGGAATCTTCCGAGGGAACTCATATATTTGACCATACAGGAAGTTCCCATTGGCGCTAGCATGGCGCAACATTGAAATGATAACATGATTTCATGATTTATCAATGTGTTTTTCCCATGGAGCTCCATCATTGGTGCAGAAATGGCAATGAAATAGACCATAATTGGCAGACAATAGAAGAAATTGTTTATCAATGTTACGCCAATTATAAAACTGTAAGAAATAATTGATCCAAAAATACATAAAAAGTATGCACATTTCACTTAGCAATCCAGCCATCAAATGTTAAAATTAAGGAGCATGCCAATGTCTAGCCATACTATTACTAATGATCGGCGCCACATTGGAAACTAATTGTTATCCAGACTGGACCAAAGTTTGTGGCAATATTCAACCACGTTTCGCATGATCCTCAATTCCAATACAATCTATCGTTCGGTCAATGTTGGACCAAGAATGAGCCTAGCAAGCGCCAAGCCTGGCGGAATTGTGAATCAATGGTAGGCTGACAACCGAAATTCGGTGAACACCGATATCGATGCAACATTATATTTGTTGTCAATCAACATTGAATATTGATAGATTGCCAAACCTTGCCTGTCAACATTGAGCCAAGCTATATCCTATATCAGCATTGGCGAAACCTAAAAATTTTCTATGGGCGGGTAAAAGGAGAAGAAAAAATGTGTTTTCAGAAAATCTCCATCTTCGTTTCAAAAATACTATGTCTCCAATATGTTTAAGCAAATTCTTTGTTAGAAATCTTGTATGAGAGAGAAGCAGAAAAAATGAAGGAATCAGCCCCTTTCCAATCCACTCTCCTGGAAAATGAACCGAGAGAAGCTGTACCACGAGTCGTTACCAGGACATCTGCGCTAATTTCACCCTAAGCTGACTGCATGTCCAGTTAACTAACCGTCTATCCATTCTGATATACTTTTCAAAATATTACCCCCGTGTGAAGTAAAGTACATAGTAATGATTGTTGGAAGACAGCACCAAACATCTGTGTAGGATGATCAAATGACACCCTGATTTACAGTTTTGAATGATTCATCTGAATTTTTTGACATTCATATAAACAGCAATAACATAAACATACCAAAAACAATTGTAAGAACTCTCTCTCATATCAAATTCCTCCTTATACCCGAAAGAAAAGTAATCTGGAAATGAGAGGAAAAATCCCTCTCAATCAGAAAAGATACTTCACTTTTGTTTTCTTCTTCAATTGAGAATATTCCTCTACGATTGGGAGTATTTTAAACAAATGAAAATTCTTTCGCCACAAAGATTAATCCTCTGAAATGGAGAGGAATACTTTTGATACCATATATATCAGACGAGAAGTTGCATGAAAATGAGAAGAATACTCCTAATGTTCTTTAAGTGTATTTGAGGAGGGAGAAAATGCATTGTGGTTAGAATTTTCAATTCCTACAATGTGAATGATTGCCATTGATGCTCTAGAGCATTTCTATTCCAGAAGAGGATTTCATACTTTCATTTTCGAATTGAATTAGGGATAGTGGTTCATGATTCTAAATTCGCCGATGATATTTCATAATGATTCGTGGAGAATTATACAATGTAAATCCCATCAAAAATCATCCTGTATCCCATCTGGGATTGCCTATGAACCCTTATAGATATGAGAGGGTATCCAGGAATTTCCATGTAGCTTCCTATGAAACTCACGCGCATTTTTTCAATAAGAAATGACATATGACATTCCATAAGGTATCGAAATACTCTTTTATAATTTCCCATAGGGATTCATATGCCTCATGAACTGCATTGAATCCCCACACAGCACCGGATCTTCGAGCAATATTGTCAGAATATTACATTTGGAATGTGTAATATTCTGGGAAACATCTCAAGAAGATTGTCAGAATGTTTGCAGGATGTTTCATGTCATCTTTGTAACATTCTGGAAATATTCTCAAACATCGCTGAGATCATTGAGGTAAGATTCTGGAGACATTCTGAAATATCGCTGTGATCATTTCAGCGATATTCTCTACGGAAAAGAATGTAACAATCGCATATATTAAAAAGCTTACAAAATATTACTTTGGGTTGGAAAAAAATTTCTTCAGAGTTTACTCCTACCAATGTTGAATGAGCTCGGCCAGAATCACTTTGAGTGGAAGAAAACCTGCTTTGAAGTCGATTATGAGAAAGTTCCCCCAGTGGGAATTGAACCCGGGTTCTGCGAGTGAGAGTCGAAGCTTCTATCACATTAGCGAATCTTCGAGATGAGGACACCACTCTCAAAGTACCGTTTATTGTAATCATCGTGACAAGAGGTTGAAGAATTGGTTCCCATGAAATATGAACCAATCGGTTCAAAATCTTCTGACACAAAAAATGAGTAGGTCGTGGGAAAGAGGTTTTTTTCGGCCTCGACTTTGAAATTTGACAAAATGCTGAGTAAGATCAATGGAAAAAGTTCGAAAATTTGTTGCCGTGGGATGTAGACCAATCGATTCAGAATCTTCCGAAACGAAAAGTGAATAGGTCCTAGGAGAGGAGTTTTCTTCGATCTTGAATTGTAAATTTTATCAAGTCCTGAGTCAGGGGTATGAAAATTCATTTTTCTCCATAAAATATTATCACTGTCCTATTCTCAGAATATTTTATCCGCGACAAATTTAGCATATTTCCCATCGTAGATCTCCAGAACATTACAGATCATTTTATGTGCAATGTTTCAATTGGAAGATTCTCAAAACATTTTTAACGGAATATTGTATCTGCAATATCAGGATCTTGTATGAATATTTCACACAAAACGTTCTGAGCGAGACATTGTAATATTCTAGAAATATCACTGAGACATTGGATGCTGTGTGGGTCCATAAAATATCAGACTTTTTTCATAAAAAGGGTATTCGTCAGAAATTTATCATAGTAATTTCTCTAGCAAAAAAGATCCTTGCTCTCTTACAGTTGATGTCAAGGCTCTTTCTAGTGGCTAGCTTCACTGCAAGTGCCTTGAAATGTGCTAGACAACCGCTATAATTATTTTTACTAGGGTCGTAGTTCCTACACGGGAAAAAAAATGAATTCGCAGTGACAGCAAAAACTTGTATGCTGAGTGCATTGCGCTACTGCAGCTATCATTGTAGCTATATGTACTAACATAGCTTTTGTGCACCGACAAAGAATGATCGCAGAAGAAATGTTGCTAGGGGAGCGATATTTGTAGCTGTAGTACATACACGGAAAAAAATGAACTGTTAATTTTACCAGAATTCCGGTTACTATATGGACAGCAAGGAATATCTGTGACTTTTACTGGAATTCTTGTTAAATTTACCGGAGCCCTTGTTAAATTTGCCGGAGACTTGATTCATTTAACTAGAATTCCGGTTAAAATAGCAGTAATTCTTGCTGTCCATATATTAACCGGAGTATTTTTTTCAGTGTACCCAAAGAGAATAAGATGGCCGCTAAACATTCAATGCGAATTCAATGAATATTTGACAAATGCATAGACATTTTGATGTTCAAAAAATGTTCAACAACCCAAATATTACCCTCTAGAATAATTATTTGTTTACATGCAGTTTTGCAAAATTAAATTTGAAATATTCCGCTGAAGCTATATGTATTATTAGAACAAGAAAAATTCAATCGTTAGGGTGACTCAAACGCTAGCAGCTTGAGTTGGTAACCGAAAGATTGCGGAATCGACTCTCCCCTATTCAATGAATTTTTTTTCACTCGTTTGGTTGTTCTTTCAGCGATTCTTTCAAGCTAGTACAGCGAAACACTGATTGCAAAGAAGAACCGCTATCATAGCTATTCTTTTCGCTATCCAAATATCAACCACGAAAATTAGCTATGGCGGCTAATTGTTAGCAGCCACAGTGAATTATTTTTTTGCGTGTAACTAAATGTTTATTTCACCTTATCCAACTTCCAGATTCGGTAACTATTCCACAAGTGCTGATCACTATAACTGAATTCTTCTCTCAGTGTACTACATGGATCATATCCTGTAAGTATCCATGATCAATAACATAACGATTGGATGTGATCAGAATCAATCATCTTTTCACGGGTGATCAGTAGGATGGGTCGAAAGGACTAATTTTTCGAGCATTGAATTTCAATAGTGCGTCCAAAGCGTCCAAAGTTTGAAAAAAATGACATCAACACCGACAATTACTGAAGCTCAAACTTGATAGATTTAGTTCTGGATTTCTAATGATGTGAAACTACTTTATTTCGATTACTCGATAACAGAAAAATTACAGAAAAAATCGCGTGCTTGATTTTGAATCCGGGAAAAGTCTTGTCGGTTTGACGACCTTGAAGATATACTTAGGGCTAAATTTTACGAATTGAAGAGAAATCTATCTGAAACGGAAGAAACGATTCGATCTTTGAACGAATTTGAAACACGCTTTTCGTCGAGGAAGATTCAGCTGAAGTGAAATATACAATCTCAAACCTCGTCGCTTCTCACTCTCTTCTTTTTCCCTCTATCTCATTTTCATCAATCAATTTTCCTAATCGTTGTAATACAAGTCGGAAATAATAACCGTTTCCGCGGTTTCGTGTTTAATCAATCGGTATTCTCGAGTACGTGAAAGACTTCACTCGCACGTACGTCACGCGAATTAGCATACGTCAATCTGAGTCTCGAGCTTTAAGCAGCAGTAACGGTGCTACTACGGTGATGGTAGGTAGAAATCGGTGGGAGAGGAGGAGGAGGTAGAGAAAGAGGAAAGCCAAGTAAAACCAAACGAATAGAAGCAGTGTTAGCGATGAGTGTTGGAGTAGTGCTGGTAGTAGGGCCAACAGACCACAAGCCGGAAATTGGCTAGGGTGGGTTATCAAAGTTGTTCGCGGCTTGCGTGTCTGTTTTGTTCAAGTTGATGAGTCGTGGTAATGGTGGTTACTTTAATAACATCTATTAATAAGCGGACATACAAATGATTATTAGATCTTCCCTAAAGAAGATATTGTTCGTCAAAATTGAATTCGAATATCGAATATCATTATCATTTCCATTAATTGCCATGCTATTCATTCCAGACGAATGGATGATGAATTATGCTGTTGGTTGACACAATTGATCAATAATTCATGGTAGAGGAGAGACAGAAGAATTGTAGAGAACTTGTCTCTTGAATATAATTTACTTGAACAAACTAAAATCCTAACAGTCCCTGAAATGTACTTTCCACAAGCTTCATTGCCTTTTTCCCCTCCTGGCACCCACTCCACTCAATTTAACCCCGTGGCTTTCGCTACTCAAACCTATCGTTCTATCATCTTGTTGCTTTACGAATACTTTATGAGCTTGGAGATAGGACTCCTTATAATCCTTTGGAAGTTTATACTCTGTTTATATTCGCTATGCAAATAACTTGTAACGCATCTTATGAGGTTTGCTTCTCTTTCTCTCCAGCTTTCAAGATAAATGAAAATCTGTGTCGTTGGAATTCTTTTTTCTAGTATTTTAGTTCAAATCAATTATAAGACGTATAAGAATCCTGATTGTATATACAACAGTGCATGTTGTGTAACGTTGGATATCATTCAAACAGATGGTATAGTACGTTTATACCCCAGTACATAGTTCTAGGATTAAACATGCAAAAACTGTCAACCCCTCGACAGATTTGATTCTAGCTATAAACTCACTCCTTGACCCTTAACCCCAGCGTTCAATAGTAAGCAGAAACGCACATCTCACGCTTCAGCCAATATTCGCATGATATTGCCGTTTTATGATAATGTTATCAGCGCTCGGCTCTAGATGAGCTAGGACGATATCGATGGTGAAGATATATGCTAACCGTATGTATTAGTTTGTACACCTATACACACGAGGCAACCGAGTTTCATCAAACCCGGGATTTAGTAATCTGCCGAGATTTATGAACGCTTGCGCCACATCCCTTCTATGGATATTTGAGTCTTTCATCGGAAAGAGACAGCAGACATTTCTTACTGATTGTACCATTTCTCGCTTACCCTCGCCTCTTTTCTGTTTCTCCTCTACCACCACCGATGCTGCTATTACAATCAGCCCTACGTCTTCTCTTCTTTCGTATTTTGATCAAAGAATCCATGAAATGAAATTCAACTCGAACCATACGAAACGAAACTGACATTTTATTTTTGAATTTTATTGGAGGGTGAAAGTGGGAATTATATTAAGTAATATATATCTGGGAGCGTAAATTGTCAAAAAGAAAGTGAAAGTAGCAATATCTCTATACATGATTATTATTGTTTATACGAGTGAATGTTGAAATTAATATCAGAAAGGTATACAATTATTCATGGGACAACATGTGAAAAGTTGATATATTCCCTTTCATAGAAAACATTTATATGCGACCTGGCCTACAAAAAGGGGGCTTGGGTGTGAAAAAATCATTTTTCACTTTTTCGACGATATGGATGGAGTAAAATATGCTCTTTCGAATGACGCAAACCAGAAGTTTCTAAGTGGTAGGGAAGTTTGCTAAAAATGTACAAAAAGAAGAGCAGAAATGATTGAAAATGAACAAAATTTGGAGATTAAATTATAAAATACTAGACATCATTTCATATCTTGAAAAATTTTATTTCAAGTCCAAACCACGTCATTTTACATAAAAATTCACAAATTTACAATTAGAACATTAGAAGCGAACAACTAAAGCGAAACTGATCAAATGACTTGTTTATCTTTAACAGCTGTTTTCTCGAAAACTTGTTTTCACACCTAAGCCCCCTTTTCGTAGACCAGGTCACATATACGTTATATACATATACACTCTCTGAAATTTTGAGAGTGAGATTTCACTCTTTTAAATTCAGAAAGCGGTACTAAATATGGAATTTGAGGGGATTATATATACGATAAAAGTCATATGTGTTTTTATTATACCTGTAGATAATCAGATTCACTTCTCTCTCTTAATAGGCTATTAAGGGGAGGTTCTCATCTAGCAACCCCAAAATAAGGTGATTTTCTCGATTTTTTTTTTATGGAAGGAAGTCAATAAAGAACTCGAGGGTTTTCACACTCGTTGATTGAGTCTTCGAGTACATAAAGAAATTTTTTCAATAAAAAATAATGCCATGGGAATCCATGCCACTATAGCACTTACAAAAATCATCAGAAATCAAAAATCCGGAAATTTTCATGAAGTATATTACACCGAGAAAACGTTTGTTTTGACGAAACAAAATTTTGATCGAAATGAACGCAAAAAACTTTTTGGCTGGCTGAAATAAAATTTATTTAGGATAAACAAAATTTATTTGTCTGTATGAAAGCCTTAATTATTGTGAACCAAATAAATCTTATTTCAGCCAACCAAAAAGTTTCTTTGCGTTCATTTCGACCAAAATCTTGTTTGGCTGGAACAAACTGTGTTTTCAGTGTATATTTGTTGGAGGTTGTACTAATAAAACCAATGAAAAGTCCGAAATTAAGAACATGACAGAAACGCAAACTTTTGGTAGCGTTTTTTCACCTTTTTTCGCTCTTTAAAGTGCTATAAAAAGATAAAAAAAAAGGCAAATGCTATCTCCATTGAGGTTCATCCTCCAATAAATTCAAAAAAAATGAACGAGTTTTTGAGATATCGTGGAGCCAAACTTGAAAAACATGGTTTCGAGAAAAACGCCTTTAAAGTTTTGGGATATGAATCCTTCAACCCATTTAATGCATTTCTATTACCTCGAGTTCTCAATTTACTTCTTTCTCAAGAAAAAAAATTCGAGAAAATTACCTTATTTCGGAATTCGCTTGATAAGAACCTCCCCTTAGATCCAATGAGACAACATCGATATTGTTCTGATTGATTAGCTCAAGTCTCAGACGAATATACACCACCCTGGTGGAGATATTCCATAAAATCTCGTTAAAAATGTTCAAAGTTCTGATTGAATGCCATTAAATTCTATTGAAACCCATTCAATTTCCCATTTCCCAATGAGATCTTATGGAAAATTTCCAACAGGGCGCAAAATGCAATAAGCTATTCGATACAAGAAAAGAATAACTCGAAAAATCATGTGGTTTTCCGCCTTCGATGTTGAAACAGAGTTGTAATGTCAAATGATAATTCATGATCATTAATTTCAAAGCTAACTTCAACCAATCCAGAGGATACTGCATAATTATTCTGTCAATCAATTTACGTGCATTGTACGTGAATTCACGTTCATGGAATGTCCGATGGAACTTTGAATGTCCGGACGTTGAATAGACCTCCATTGAAAGTTCCTTGAACCTTCATGTGCTCTTGGGCAATGGTCAATCAATTTTGTTTTTAATTTAAAAACTAAGGTCCAGATTAGGGAATAGTGAAAGAAATATCTTTGATTTTTGCCTCAGGAATCTGCCCTTGAAAAAGATGGAATTTTTGGGAGGAAAAACGGGCGAAAATCTGCTGATTCTAGGGTCATCCTTTCAGGCAGTTTTCAATGCTGAGAAATGATCTGATTAAATTGAACTGTACGGAAAAAAACTGCTGGAACGACAAATTGGTCTGTTGTTACAACACCTACAAACTAAAATGCCTAAACAAGCAAAGACAATTTTTCGCAAAATTAAAATTGGTTGCGAACATAAAACAATTGGCCATCAACCCTTAGACTTTACACCTCTATCCAGCTAATTTGGCCTTCACTCGGCATCTGGAAATTTAAAGTTCTTATTTTCAACACGCAATCACGTCCAGTGCACAGAGAGAGGCTTTACATTATAAATTATAGATATTATTTATTTAGTAGCTGATCAAGTGATATCATATAGCAGTTTCGTCCCGTATGTGCTGGCGATATCATAACCCAATCCTAGCGTGTATGAACTCTGGCCCACTCTGGCCCCATTCTGGTCCACTTTTGGGCCCACATTGGCAAGATGGGGCCCATGCTGGGCCGGAATGGGCCCCATGGTAAATACATGCTAGGGAAGGGTGTATTGACGGCAGGCCCCATCTACGCCCAGGGTGGGTGCCCATGCTACCCAACGTGGGGTCAACTCTGGGATGATAACATCGTTCCCAGCTTGGCCGTATTGCTTTGCCCGAGAATTGGTAACACCACGGGCCCAGCATGAACCCAGACTAGGCAATCAATACTGCCCCTTCCTTTTTGTTTTGGAATCGGAAAATCCCTAGCATGTATATACCATGGGGCCCACCCCGGGCCAGCATGGGGCCCATCCTGCCAATATGGGCCCAAGACTGGGCCAGAGTGGGACCAAAATTCTCACACGCTGAGGATTGTACACACATGCTCGGGATATAAAGTCACCCCAATCTTGGCCTAACGCTGGTCCAAATTGGGGCCGAGTTCAAATGTGCCCGCACTAAGATTCATTACCCTAGTGTGTATGAACTTTGGCCCACTCTGGCCCCATTCTGACCCAGTCTCGGACCCATATGGGTGGGATAGGGCCCATGCTGGGCCGGGGTGGGCCCCATGCTACATATATGCCAGGGTATCTGCATTTTTTTTCAACTATAATTGTATGGGAAAGCATAACAGGGCCAAGATTGAGCCAACATGGACCCCATCGTCATTCCCCAATACTGGGTTGAAGAGGATGGAACTAGCCTGGGGCCCATTGTCATTATAGGCAATACACGCTTGGGAAGCGTTAATGTCACGTTTCCCTCCGTGTGAGATTATTTGAACTCAATTTTGAATCCTCTCTTCATAGAGTGAGACTCCATGAAGATCTGATAGGAGAATTATTCAATAATGATTTTTAAAGAAAAGGGATCCCAATAAACAAGCCCAAGCGTGTGTTGCCTTTAATGACAATGGGCCCCAGGCTGGGTCCATCCTCTTCAACCCAGTCTTGGGCGATGACGATGGGGCCCATGTTGGCTCAATCTTGGCCCTGTTGTGTTTTCCCATACAATCATGGTTGGTAGAAAATGGAAAAAATGAATCTTAGTGTGGGCACATTTTAACTGGGCCCCAATTTGGCCCAGCGTTCGGCGAAGATTGGGGTGAATTTATATCATGAGCATGTGTGTACAATCCTCAGCGTGTATGAATTTTGCCCCCACTTTGGTCCAGTCTTGCGCCCATATGGGCAGGATGGGGCTGAACAGTGGGCCCAAGACTTGGCCAAAATGAGGCTGAAATTCATGCTCGCTTGGGTAGAATTCAAAGCAATTTTCCAATTTCAAAACGAAAAGGGAGGGGCAGTATTGATTGCCTAGTCCGGGTTTATGCTGGGCCCGTGCTGTTACCAATTCTCGGGCAAAGCAATACGGCCAAGCTGGGAACGATGTTATCATCCCAGAGTTGGCCCCATTTGTCTGCCCAGCTTGGCCCCACGTTGGGTATCATGGGCACCCATCCTGGGCGTAGATGGGGCCCGCCGTTAATACACACTTGGGAGAAGACATCTTCGAGATATCTAAAAGATGTCCCGCATATATTCGAGCCCTACAAACAATGATTACTGGCGTTTCAATGGGACACTAATGGTCCTGCAAAGCCGTTGAAGAGCCATTAGCGGCCCTTTGAAACGCCCGCAGTTGCGTTCGCAGGGAGATATCTTGTGAGATCTTCGAAAATACATCTTTTAGATATCCGAAAGATGTCTTCAACAACAAATTTCGACAAGTTTGAGATATCTCAGGGGAGATTTTGCGCACGATACGTTTTAAACGTATTCGAACAAGTCTTTAAAATGTCTTAAAGAATTCATAAAAATCCTAAATACGTCCATAAGAACAAATCCCTTTTCCTTCCTGTCCTCTTTTCTCTTCGGGATTCGAACCCAGGTATTTCACGACGTACGTACGCTTTATTGACCTAAGCCGTGCGGACAATTTGATGAAAGTGCTCATAATTGTCAATATGTCATAGTGAAATATAATTTCAGTGGTGTGAATTTTCAGAGTAAAACTGATCTTTTGAATAAGGTGTTATTACATATACAAATATGAGCATGGATTTCATGATCCAGTGGTCGTTAGTGTCTGATGAATATAATATATTCTTCTGAAATTATTTTTATGTCATTGTTATTGAAGAACAATTTATTTAGTTGGAATGAGAAGTTTACAAATTCATTTGAAGGCTTTACTCAAAATTCAGCATAAAAAGTTCAATAATTCGCAAAATATTGTGACTCGGGAATTCGTTACTTTTAGTGCTGGCATTGCGAGGTTACAAAATCGTACTTTCTGCAGAATTTCAAATCTGTTGGCACCTACATGGATTATTCGAGCTGTTGAATTACGAACGAATTCATCTCTTTTGCAATTCGATTGTGACATTTGAAGTGTGATTCATATAATGATGTACTCATAACTTAAAAACTGCTGATCTTGAAGATAGATTTAGCAAGACATCTTAAAGTATCTTGTTGATGTGTCTTCAAGATGTCTGTCAAAAGATATCTTCGAGATATCTTCAAGACGTTCATGTTTATTGGGGAATTGAATGAAATTTGTTCAAAATCGAACCCCTGCGGAGTTTTAAACATTTTCGCAAGTATGGAAACATTTTTTTCCACACAGAGAAGAAGTACCGGCGGCATAACAAGCAGGTCTGTTACTATAGCGCCTACAAAAAAAATTAGCTGAAAGAGCAAGAATGATGATTCACATGGCTGAATTTTCTGCTGGCATAAACAAATTTGTCCACAGAACTACACTGTAAAAAAATGATTATGGAATTACCACCCAAAAAATGATGGCAGCAAAGTTCCACCTCAGATGGGGAATTTTTCACCATGATTTGATGGACTTTCTCTCTATTACAGAGGATTCAACGCCTAAAAACCAAAATAATTCCTCAAAGTGGTAGAAAAAGCACTCATTTTTGATGGAAAAACAATTCCTCCACGATGAGAGGACGAAACCCACCAACAATGTGAAGAAAAACTCTCCACATCTTTTACAGTGTAACGTCTTAGCGGCTGGAGTAAATATTTTTTCAAGAACAAAAAATTTCTCTATATAGGCATTATAGTAGTAAACTATTTTTCCACGATTCCCATTGTTTTTACTGTCAACCGCACCCCGGTCTTCTAAAAAAAAAACAACAAATTCAGAAGTCACACTTGGATTGAACCAAGTGCCGTTGAATATGATTTCTCATAAGAACCAGATTACCCTGGACATCAATTATAAAATTTGATGAATGAATTGTGAGAAGTTTCATCATATACCATAAAGGTTGACCCTATATACAACTTGAAAACTGAAAATGAAAGTACAAGGTGACTTCTTCGAGATAGCGGAAAATCCATGAAAACTGCGTTACTTGGACTCCAAATTAACATTTGACTTAAAGTGTACAAAAGAATGACACGATTGAATCTTGTAATACAGCTAAAGATTAATTCTCGTTCTCGCGTGACGGACGGGGATTGCACGAGGAGTTAAGCAGCAGGATGATGAGCGACCGAACACCGTGTGCGCCAATAATCCCTCTTCATCCGTGACGTTGTTACCTCACGGCTTGACGTGACGCCAGCCATTACGTTCGAACCACTTAATTATAATATCGCCCCGGAATTAAACTGTACTCGCTTGTGAATGCGAGCAAGTCGTACGAGAGAAGGCACGTACCTACTTGTACCGCAATTATTGCCCCGACGAATGTTCGTTATTACACGCAAAACCTGCAGACATAGGTATTGGATATCTCTCTCTTTTTCCTCTGTTCTCCTCTTTTCATGGCACATAGTCGTTCATTCGTTGAGCCGCTGGCTGACTAGCTGGCTGGCTGACTGGTTGACTGACTGGTTAGCCGTGTGGGTGGCGGATTTGTAGAGAGTCTCGCGAACATGTGATTCATTCGATAGAAGTTCTTCCTTTCCCCAATAATTATTGGAAATCGATGTGACGTGATGTACATATGTCATGTAAACTTCATGTACGCAGTTACAATTGTAGGAAAGGAGTACTCGATACCTCGATGATTGAGGATCCACGTTCGATTGAATACGATACATGTAATATCATCACCTATACGGCATCCCAGGCCAAAAAAAAGAGTTCTCGAACACTTCAATTGGGACCCTGAGAACTCATCTTGAACTTTTTTCCTCCATGAATGGATCGATGAATATGAGAATTCATTAGAACATTTTTGTAGAAGAATTGTGAACTTGTGAGGAAAAACTGGTGTTCACTGGGAGTGAAATTTATTTGTGTTTCATGAATCTGCATTGGATACAGCGAAATGAATATTTATTATTTATTACATATAAAAATGATTTGTTCTCCTCAAATATGGTTCACTGTAAAAAAATTCTTTCTGAAAATTCAGAAGATGTGACTGTCATTTTTTTCTGAATTTTCAGGAAAATTTTGTAAGAATACGTTCCAAAATTGAGTTGAAGTTTCTTAAAATTCAGTAAAATTTTCTAAAAAGTTCCAAAAAAAATGACTGTGGAAAATACAGTCACATATTCTGAATTTTCAGGAGGAATCTTTTTACAGCAAATTTATTAACAGTAAGGAATACCTTTTGCGGTTTTCGAACAATTGATGAGCCAAATTTGTATGGAAATAGTATATTGTCCACCAAGGCAGGAAAATAAAGAATTTCCAATGGGTTTGTTTCCCCGAAACGAAGGCGAAGGAAGACGATTAAACGAGTGGAAATTTTCCAATTCCCTTCGAGGTGAACCTTTCTTCCTTGCTAGGTAAAAGGAAATTTCTGGTATAATCCCATACAGGATGTATACAACGAATGTGCGTATTTCAGAGCGGAAAGACAGTTGGGAATTTTTTTCGGTAACGGTATACGGAAAGTGGGGATTTTCTTCCCGGCGGACAGAAAATGGTATATTACGTATCAAGGGAGGAAAGGACACCATTACCAACAAGTATAAGTTTGTCACACAAGCGGAGCGAGGGAGATACGGGTACTAATTTTCATCACACTCGCGCGGAAAGTTCGCGCAATTCACGTGAGACAACACAAGATATATAAAAGTGCGCAGAGACCGTTTATGAAATCAACGGAATGATCACTCACAGCAGAATATTGAATCCATCTATATCCTCTCTCTAAATTTGTATCATATGGTGCTGGGCCTCGTATCACAAATAAATTTTTGGAATCGAAGAATAACAGTTGCTTACTCTCCCTCCCTGGAGGAGAAAAACGTACTTTCCTCCCGCTCTACAGGCATGGGAAGTGACACTTTCTGCGCGAGTGTTATGAAATAGTGTACATTGTGCAACAAGTGCGCGAAGTGGGTGATTTCCATACCCCTGCCAGTGTGGTCAGTTTTTTATCACCACACGGAAAAAAATGTATGGTTATGCTACACTGGAATTTGGTTTCTGCAACCAAATACGTTGGGCTATATTTGGCTCAGCCAAATGCTTGGTTGTGAGAACCAAATAGAATAGTATAGGCTCACTTAGTTCAAGATACAACTTTTGGTTGGTTGTGGAAACCAAACGCTTTTAGAAGCATTCATTCACCCTCGAGCATTTGGTTGTGGTGACTAAACGAGTGGTGATGAGATTCCGCAGCAAAACCTCAATGTTTCGCTTTTTTTCATATATAAATGTTGGTGAATAATGAATCAGAAAAAAAATAAAGTGAAAATATTTATTCACGTTGAAATAGAAAAAATTTTTCACCGTGATTTCGGCTGATTATAGAAACTTCACAGTGATCGAAGACACAATCGTGAAGTGTTAGTCAAATTGATCGTGTCGATACCGGGATTCGAACCTGCCTACACCTACCTAATTCTACCTATCTAGAGCCTAACACCCTAACCACGCGCCTATACTACCGTATATGATTGCTGTGCATAATATAATACATATTGCGCAACAAAATCAGAATCTCAAGTGATGATTTCGTTTCATTGAATATTACATTTCGTAATGCATAGTTTCTGGTGAAAAATAATTCTTTAAACTCCAACATTGAGACTTGGATTGTTTTTGTATAATTATTACGTTCAACAAAATGTGTCAAGTGAAGTTTAAATTAGGTTGAAACCGAAACCACAAACGGCACAAACAGTTGAGCCAATGAAACGTTTGTGTCAAGGAATATTGCTTTGGAATAATCATGAACACGTTGATTTTCTATTTGCAATTACAAATCAAATTCATTCAGGTTCCTTAAAAGAACTCAGGGTATAAAAATACAAAGACAGGTTTTCTTTCACATTTTCCATAAATGATATTCATGAATACAAATTTTCAATTCACAAAGAAGTATATTCCAGCTTTACTTTTCTCATGTGAGGTGATAATGTTGGTTTAGAAATATTCCAATGATTGCAATCAGAACTACACTATAATTTAATTAGGTATGTAACTCACATACAAACTCAAGAAATACTCTCAGATCTTAACAAATATTCACAGATTTTAAGAGATACTCCCCAATTTTCTATTAAAGATTACTATATTCCTGAACTGCAGTTTTCTCCATGTAGATTTTATCCCAGAAAAAGTCTAAGAACACGTCTAAGAAGTTTTTCCTACGGGATGTCTTCTTTATTTCTAATCAAATTTATAAAAACAGCTGAAAATCTCATAAATGAATCCACATTGAAATGGCGAAATTAATTTGGTTACTATAACCAACCATTTGGTTATCATAACCGAACAAGTCTTACCATATTATATCAATACCATAACCAAATCTATCGAGGTTCAGTGACCATACAAAAGTTGTCTCGCCTGAACGAATAGTTCTCACAACCAACCCGTCAATAGCCAATTATTTTCAGTTATCCTAACTATATCATTTTTTTCCGTGCAGCCGTGGGACAAAGAGAGCGTTCGAGTAGCCCAGAGTAGCTCGTAAATTATTGTAGGAGCCCAAATGTAGCCCACAATAGAATTTAAACAAGAAATGATTGAATGATGAGTTTTATTAAGGAAAAAAAAATTGGATTTCAAATTAGATACAGTCGAATCTGGTCATCAGCCTCACTTAGGAGCTGTGAGGGAAGACAGTGGGGAGAAATCGACGTCCCTTCCACTAGAAGTAACAATTTTGTCTCGCACTACTTCTTATGAGCCTCGCCCAATTCATATCAAAACATACCACATATATCAAATTGTGTATGTTGAAAATTCAACAGAATTTCATTTCCAACTTCCAGTGAACGGTATATTAACGTCTTTGTGCTTATTGCATATCAAAATAAATTCAACATCTTCCATGGTCTCCAGTAAACCAATTTCTCAGGCCAAAGATCATACTCACCAGAGAGGCTTATAGCGAGATGTATGAACCAAAACTACAAGCGGTCTTAGAGCGGGGGAATATTTGTGCTCAGTAGAGGGAAACATAGGATTATAACCAGAGTGGACTGTACTTTCAACCTGCCTTCACGATGACCAGAATTCATTCTGATGCCTTGAAAATCGATCAATCGTATGCAATATTTTCCTTGGAAGGAGCTCTATACATAGTCAGAATTCGTGAAACGGATCATTCAAAATCGCTTGATGTTTTTTTACCATGTCAAGATGTGGAATCAACCCAAGATAGCCCAATTAGCCATCAATCGTAATGGCATGGAAATTACTCGTCGATTGACTCTTTGAATAGCCCCATCGGTGAAAAATAGCCCAACCTGGCCACACAGGCCCCTGCGAAGCCTGTTGCCCGAGCAGCGCGAGGCCAACTCTCCGCCAGGGGGCAAAAAGTTAGTATTTTTTGTCTCCCCAGTAGAAATTTTGGATGGGAAAATATGGGGTCTGATGAGGCATGCCTGATTTCCTATCAGTTTCAGGTTCCGTCGCGGTTTTCCCATTTTTTGCTTGATTTTATGGAAATCTTATCGGAGCCCTATTGTACCCTTGCGTTACAACCCTATTTGAATCCTATTAGGGAAATCCCTTGTAAGGACTATTAACTATTAAGTAAGGACTATTACAAATAATTGTAAATCCTATTAGGCCCTTGTAAGGACCTCATAAGATGTTCCTTATTTATGTTTTTATTCCGCGAGTGAAAAGCGAGTACACGCAGAAAAATATATTTTAAAAATTCCCATAATTTATTGAGGATCAGCGCCAGTCTGTGATGAATGAAATTATTTACCTGAATATAGCTTCAAAAGTACCATAATTTCTTGTAGAAATACGTCTAATTATGGGACTTTTTGGAAGTAAATTCAAGTGAAAACTCTATTTGTCAAAGACTGGCGCTGATCCTCAATAGATTATGGGACTTTTCAACAAATCTGTTTTCTGCGTGTAGTGTTCTTCTGTTTCAATATGTTCCTCCCCTCAAAATCTTAGTAAAGTGTGTCCCAGACACAAACACCTTCGTTATCATTTTTCCAAAGACCATTTCTTTGGAACATACACACGGAAAAAAATAATGCGCTATTATTTAGATACTTAAAAATTAGCTACGGGAGTTATTTTGTAGCTGTCACGGCTACTCACTTAACGGTAGCAGCAAGAAATTGAGCTGCTGCAGCGAAAATTCAACAGCTAAATTATTTGGCTATCTACATATCAACCACAAAATCTGTGCAGTTGCAGCTACGATATCCTTTTGCGGTAGGTGAAAAATGGCTAAAACTGCGATTATTGTAGCTAGAGCGGTGGAAGAATGGTGCTAAAGAAGTGGATAGCTGCCAAAGCTGTTTCCCTTTTTTCCGTGTGAGATGTAACGGAAATCGTCCTGTCAGAGCTTCAAAGTTCCCCAGACAGCACAACATACCACTGGAACATTCAAAAAACATCCCAGAAACACTCTTTGCGGTTAGGATCATACCCAGATAGCATGTAATCTTGTCGAAAGCTTATCAAGACTTGTTTTCAACTGGCTTCCCATGTGGAAATTCCCGAGATTCATTCGTCAGACTCTGGCAAAAACAATTGAGTCGTTATTGTACCATCATCACTGTTTTTCGATTGGTGCCATGTATCTGACAGACATCACACAATACTGCACTGAGAAAAAGAATTCGTTGACTAAAATGAGATTTGTTTACAGTAAATAAATCGTATATTTGGATACGAGCAAAGAAATATTTACTAATATTCATTTTATCACATAGTTGTTGAATACACCACATATTTTTTTAAGTCAACTGCATACCGATTATGATTTGATAGATCTAAAGTTGACAAGAATTCATATTCATTCACATCAACTTCAATCACTTTGAATCAAATGTATGATTTGGTTATAGTTAATAATTATGAATTTCTTGACTCAACGCAATGTTTGGTTATAATCAATATGTCTTATTTGTATGAAATGATACTTCTTGAAAATGCTCAACCAAATGCGTTGATTTGTCAGAAGAAAACCTTTTTCTCAGTATGGGTCTTAAAAATGGCCAGATTCGTTGCGATACTGAATCAACTCTGGCAAACCCATCACGCCAATCTGATTAGCTTAGGTCATGAGACTAGACTGGTTGATGGTTCAACCAACGATTCATATACATTTCAATCAACAAATCTCTCGAATGGTTTTGGTCCGGAGTAATTGAATTTATCCAAATTTCCTACTTGCAATGAGATTTTGAACCCTTGGGCACTGCAAAAAAACAAATAGAAACAGTCAAACTTTGAATTCGGATGAATATGGACGAGAAAATCACTTTTCTTCCCGACTACGCTGGAATAGTTGTATTTCATACGTGTAGTGCGGGAGCGAAACTACGTATTCCGTACCTTTCCTAGCTAATGATGAGTGCGCGTGCACTGAGAGAAGAGTTTGTTTTTCAGAAATGAATCCTTGAAGGTTAATCTATAGTGGCTCGAAGTCAAACTCGGACACTTGCAAATTTTTATTTCACAACGCGAAAATTGGGGTAATGAATCAACCCATATTAACAATGAAATTACTTTTATTAAGCATCAGTCAGAGGTATATAAATCCATATGAAACAAAAACAGGATTCGTTTAAATCAACCTATAAGAAACTTGAATTGTAAACTTGACAGAAATTGATCTCAAACTCAAACTCAGACAATAAAACGAAATCTCAAATATTTATACATATACGTATTTGCATCACGACCATTTTTTTCCTCAGTATTGCGTAGGTAATCCTTTATCCATTTTGACAGCGTTCAATCGATTTGGCATCGATCGAACTAACTTTTCACAATATGAAGCGTCGATTTTTGCCCATTCTTCTTTCAGTGCACTTCCCAAGTCTCTTTTATTACCCAAGTGTGTATTGACGGCGGCCCCATCTATGCCCAGGGTGGGTGCCCATGCTACCCAACGTGGGACCAACCCTGGGATGATAACATCGTTCCCAGCTTGGCCGTATTGCTTTGCCCGAGAATTGGTAACACCACGGGCCCAGCATGAACCCAGACTAGGCAATCAATACTGCCCCTTCCTTTTTGTTTTGAAATTGGAAAATCCCTAAACTGAAAAAAAAATTTATTCCAGTCAAATAAATATTTATTTGTCCTGTACCAAAGAAATATTTATTAGAATTAACAAAATATTCTTTGGAACCAAAATAATTTATTGGAATCAAATAAACGATTAGAACCATCTATTTAATTCAAATAAATTATTTTGGTTCCAAAGAATATTTCGTTAATTCTAATAAATATTTCTTTGGTACAGGACAAATGAATATTTATTTGACTGGAATCAATTTTTTTTTCAGTGTAGCATGTATATACCACAGGGCCCACCCCGGGCCAGCATGGGCCCCATCCTGCCGATATGGGCCCAAGACTGGGCCAGAGTGGGACCAAAATTCTTGCACGCTGAGGATTGTACACACATGCTCGGGATATAAATTCACCCCAATCTTGGCCTACCGCTGGTCCAAATTGGGGCCAATTTCAAATGTGCCCGCACTAAGATTCATTATCTCCATTTTTTTCAACTATAATTGTATGGGAAAGCACAACAGGGCCAAGATTGAGCCAACATGGGCCCCATCGTCATTCCCCAATACTGGGTTAAAGAGGATGGACCCAGCCTGGGGCCCATTGTCATTATAGGCAATACACGCTTGGGTAGAAATAGTATGGTTTTTCAATTTCTCCTCCAGATATCCCCATAAATGTTCGATAACATTCAAATCTGGCGACTGAGCAGGAGTTTCCAAAACGTGTGGACAAAGATGAAGCGACCACATACGAACTTTGTGAGCCTTATGTTTTGGATCATTATCTTGATAAAAGTTAAAGCAATCCGAAATATCCAATTTTTCTACACTGGGCTGCAAATTGTCTCTTAAAATTTGTAAATACTTTGTATGATCCATTATTCCGTCGATAATATGCAGGTTTCCGGGGCCAGCAGCTGACATACATCCCCAAACCATGATTGAACCACCCCCATGTTTGACAGTCGGTTGTAAGTTTTTTTCTTTAAATTCTCTGTCTGGCTTTCTCCAAACATATGTTTGCCCATTGGAGCGAAAAATATTAAATTGACTTTCGTCAGTAAATAAAACAGTCTTCCAGAATGAAGAATCTTTATTTTTGAGAAGTTTCACGAATTCCAATCTTTTTAAACGATTTTTCTTACTCACAAACGGTTTTCTTCTGGCGACTCTTTCATGAAAATGATTTTTTCTCAATATAATCCTGATTGTTTCTGGATTCGCTTCTTTTCCAAGTTGATTTTTCGCTAATGTTGCCAATTTTGGAGCACTTAATTTTGGATTTTTCTTCACTTGTCTCACGATCCAACGTTCTTCGGCTTCCGTGAGTATCTTTCGAGTACTTGGTTTTGGTTGGTTTTCCATCGTGTTTTTTGTTTTAAATCTTTTTATTATATCATGAACTGTTGAATGACTTTTTTTCACTATATTTGCAATATTCCGCACAGACAAACCATCTTTATAATTACACTGTTAGAAATTTCTGATTGAATTTTCAATTACATGTAATGGAAGCAACTTCCACTCACGTAATTGAAAAATAATTCGCACTGTACTTGAAAATTCAATAACAAGTTCTTTAAATTTCATGCACATGTTCATGATCGTTGAAAAAAAAAATCACCTCCACAAGATGTGAACGCGAGACGTCGAAGTCGGACGCCAAAGCTTTGTCACTCAAGCCACTGCCATTCATGTGGAAGGGAGCATTTTTCTGCTTATATGACCTTGCGTTCATTCTTCAAACTTGTGAATCAAGATGTACTTGTAATGTAGAAACACTGACCAAACCGTGTGATCTAACTAGTACATAGTTGAAGTGGATACGCGGATGACTTCGTCAAAGCGTCAGTATACAGGGTGACCCATAGTGAGAAGAATTGTATTTCAAGGGCGTATTCTGCAGCCGTAATGCAAGAATTTCCCGTTTTCTTGAAGGTTAGTTTTTGAGATATGAGCATTTTCAGATTTTTCTTCAAATCCAAACACACTTGGATCATTTTTGTGATTTTCAGTTGGATGCCATTAGAGCCATGATTTGATTATAATTATAATGATATTATTATGTTATTATACTGGATTAAATTTTTCCAAGTTTTTTCAATCACCTGTACATTAATTTCAATTTTCATGCACGATAACTTGAAAATTCAATAACATGTATTTGGACCCCTATTTCAGTTCACAAAAATTGAATTTTCATTCACATATGTACATGAAAAGGACATGAAATTTCAAGCAATTTTTAACAGTGTATTCATGATAAGCTGTCGAAGTTCCAAAGATGTTTTAATCCCATTTTCAAAATTCGAAACAATATTTCAATGAAGTGAACAACTTTTGCGGTGATAAAGACTGTTATTATCAACGATTCGTGAGAAAGTGACTGAAATTCCATTTGATGTCATTCATTTGTTGATTATTTCTATGTATCCGAGTTTTGGTTTGAGACTAGTTTCTGTTATGTTCACCTTCTAAGTTTCTGATTGGTGAATTTGAACCGATTCTGTTTTTGTTTCTTATGAATTCATATGTCTTTGACTACCCAAGTAGCACAAGAACTTCTCAAATAGCACATAATTATTCGAAATAGTCTAATTTGGAGGTTCTACGCATGTTCGTAGGATTCTCCAAACACGCTCTCAGCGTTTCAAACCTCTTCTGCTACTCAGGTAATACTTGATAAAAATAATTTCATGGTTGACTTCGGATTATTTATTAAGCCAATTTTTGCGTCATAAAATGAAAATTTGCAAGTATCCGAGTTTTACTTTGAGCCACTGTCGGTCTGTACAGAGCCGGAATTTTGGATTTCGAAGAAAAAACAAAAAAATTGTTCTTCCTTTTTTTCGAAATTCAAAATTCCGGCTCTGTACAGACCTAGATTAACCTTCAAGAATTCATCCCTTAAAATTTCAGACCTTTTTATAAGTCCAGTTTCGAGTATTTTCGTGCAAACAAAACTGCCATCAGATGGAGCCACATATTTGCTGGTACCCTCTTAATAAAGCTTACTTTGGATACGGTGAAATAAATATTTTTTCCACGTAAACTTGGCTTAATAACTATAAATGAAGTTTATTACCTGTTACAAAACTTCATATGAGATTTTTTTAACTGTTATCAAACCTTATCTGAGAGTAGTGAGTCATGTTTGTATGTAATGAATATTTATTCCGCCGTATCCAAAACTAGATTTATTGAATACGAATAAACTCTTCTCTCAGTGTGCGCAGTTGAATGCGCTTGCGCAGTACGTTTTCATTGTTCCATTGGGAGAGAATACAGGGAGTAATGAACACTTGAGAAATAGCAACAAGTTTATTATACATAACCAGTGAGGACAGTTACGTAAATGTTACATCAAAGTTACATAACGTTAAGTAACCAGTTACGTAACTTGAGAGTCATATGTGAGTCACATGTAACTCACAATTTCCTACTCAATTACATAACTATGTGAGGAACAATGTTACATCACAGTTACGTAAATACAATGATTTTTTACGCGACCAGTGCATAAGTGTAATGTGATGGCGATGTCATGTTAATACTAGAGAATCATATAATCATCACATAAAAATCCCAATTCTTCCGTTATCACATCCCAGCAAATACTGAACATAACATTGATGTAACTACCACATACCCAGGTAACAACACAGCATGTTGAAGCGCTTTGGAAGCGCGTTGCTACTTGGATTAGCTATGAAACATATGGTAATAGGTTACTTTTGATATTCACTAGATATGTACCTGAAAAAAAACACTCTTCTGAACACCCAACTATACAGAAATAGTTTGACATTTCCTAACTTATCCGACACTCCCCTAACTAATGCACAACATAAAAATTGCAAGTTATGTTTTCTTAAAGTCACTTGCTTATGTAACTGATACATAACATAGAAGTAACAAATTGCTACGAAATATAAGCATAAAATATTATATAATTGTTACATCACATATACGTAACAGAGTTACGTCACTTGTGATTTCTGTGTTATGTTACATTTACATATGGTATGAAGATGGTCACCATTTCAGCGGAATCGGAAAAAAAGTATCGTATGTCCCTCGGCAGGCGAATGATTTTCACCTCGTGTGATTTTTGCCCTTGCTTTACTCGGGCAACAAACATCACTCTCGGTGAAAATCACTCATTTCCCTCCCTCGTAGCATAATTTACTATTATTATATTCTCACCCATATCTATTTTATATTCAATTTCAAATACGATCATCCGAAATGATATCCAAGCTCCCTTTCGATTTATTCTTCTATTGTGTCGTCTGTTTCTTTGATTAACCCAATACATATCTAGTGATGGAATCATTACTGAACCAGGTATATCAGAACAACCGGATCATAAAAAATACCGCAGTTGTGGCAATACAGGCTCATGAATATTGTCTGGACCGACAATATCGTATCTCCAGTACTGGGCCTTATGTAGAACGTTGTTATCATTTGGACTTCGGGTCAGTACTGTAAAATCAACTGGCCCTAAACTGGTTGTTTATATTTGCCAGCGCTGATCACTCCGGCAACGGCACTGCGCGAGCATGGGGCCAGTTTTCAATTTCCACCTTGGTTGTTAACAAATATACTCGTCGCAATCTAAATGCTATAGTTTCTGTAAAGTTTTGAAAACCTGCTCGATCAATTTCTGAACAATTTTAAACACTTAATAATCACGTATCCTTATGAATTTCAATCAAGATCACTTGGAATCCACCATTCCGCGAATCAACGAACAATTTTTCAATCCACCAACTATGTATTGACAAGTCTAATATTGTTTAGTCGAGTATGACTACCGAACACAAAGTACGACATGAATAACTGAACAAGCCACTCCTCTTCCTCTTTGAAAACCTGATTCGTTTCTCTACTCGAACGGCGCTTTCGAGTCCCCCGACTACTATAATATCATCAGAGCATTGTCCCCGACTAATTAGCCAGCGCTAACGCAATTCCAGCTGATTAAACATTCTATTCGACTCCCACTTTCTTTCTACCTCTCCTTGTTGCTTCTATTGTTTTCCCTATCTCGCGCCAAACGAAGATAAACCTCGATCGGAATAATATCTTCATTCGAAATCAATAATTCTCCTCATTTCGTTGTTCTCTATTTTTCTCATATACTTCTTACAACATCGTTGGCGAGACACCATGAAAACTCTTCTCGCAAATAATAGTTGAAGAGATATATACAACACACCTGACTGGCGGAACTTGCTTGAAGCTTTGATATTCTTTCTCTCCAGCTTTTTCTCCATCAATATATATATAGATATATATACACATATATATATGTATATACTTTATTCGAGAGAGGGTGAGGAAAAATAAGAAAAGAGAAGAATGTACATATACGTGAACGAGTCAAGGGGTTTGGTCAGCACCAGAGATGGACCAGGGGATTTCTATTGGTCAGATGCGATGCGCATGAGCCCCGGAGGGGGGCGAGAGTTTGTAAGGGGGGAGGTATATGGATGAGGTTCACAGAGAGAGGATGGCTGGGAGAGGGTGAATGAGAAACGTCGACAACCTGCAATATAACCTGAAGAAAGACTCGATCGGAGTCAGGTCACGTAATGTGCCTCCGCCTTCTTGGGTTCTACTTTATAACTTCTATTAATCCTTTCGCATTGGAAGGGAACGAGGCAGGGTTGTATGCCGGTGGATGGGTGGAATCGGGATGCTACGTATTGGTATTGGGTGAAATCGTGGTAGAGCTTAGGTTGTTTTAATGAAAAATTCTCCTTTTACGACAGAATTTCATCATTTCGCTTTCTCTCTCTCTCTCTCTCTCTTTCTCCCTCTTTCGCTATTCCCCTCTTCCCTTCCATTGTTTGTGTATCTGTTATTTATTCTCTCTTTTTCTGATCGATCTTATTGGATCTTCCACGCATTTATATACATTATGTATTGGAGTTTCTCATTCCTCACATACCGATTCAACTTTCAGGAATAAATAAACCAAAAAAAATGAGAATTTTCGAATTTATTGTATCGCTCTTAAGGCATTTTCATTCAGAACTGATTTTGCGTAGATAAACAATATTGCGTTGCTTTGAAAAAAAAGTTGTTATTCCATTATTTATTTGTCCTATTATTGAACTAAACTATTATACACTATTTACTTTATCCTACCTGAAAACAAAGAAACGACATTTGAAGTTTTTCCTTCAATGTATTCACCCCGTTTTTATCAATTTTTATAACGTTACTTTTCATCAAATATATTCTCAAATATTCATAAAACATTGTATATATTTTGTCAGTGTGTTTATTTGAAAGCGCTGCAAAATAAAGTTAAAAAAATAAATTTCCTTTACATGTACATACGTGTGTGCGAAGGTAGAAAGACAAATGATCCACACAGTAGAGCGCTCCGTATTCATACGAACCCCTGCGTACGGTAACAAATAATAGCCGAAAATGATGGGTCATAAGAAAGGAAGAGAAACCACGTCGAAAAATCACACTTTCTCTCTTTCACCTTCCCTTTCTCCCTTCCAACTTTCACCCGTAAACATTTTTCCTTTCCCTTTATCTATGCGGCAATTTATTCGTTAAGGGCAAGTTATACCCTCAGTTGGCTCCGCTGTGTGTTTTGACAGGAACAGTATTATTAAATGCCCCGGATATCAGATCCTCGACACCCTTAATCTACATAATATGATGCTTAACTCACGCGTGGCCAGCTACCACCCTGTCATTTTTTTCCTCACGTACATACATGCTCACACACCCATGTATAAGCCCCGCATATATATCTTTTGGGAACACCTTATGGACCACAACTGGGTAAGATCTTTTACGATTGTTAGATGAAATCTAAATACCTACCCTTTCGTAGCAAGAAAATCTTCATTTTCATTCAAAAAGTCGGTTGTTGTCTTATCGTTAGGTGAATTGTTGAAATGCAAATTCGATGTCAGTGGAAAGTGAGAATCTTTTCTCTGTTTCACTTTTTCTCCATCATTCTGCTTCCCTTCTCATTCTCATACTGAAACTCAACCCCAAATATATACACAAAGAGTGTCTTGTCATAATACACTCGTAATACTACAACTTAATGATCTATTGGCGATATCCAGTCGGGGATGAAACATAATTCTCGACACACTTCCCGTCACGTGGATCGACCATTCGATACCTCTTGTGTACGTATCCAACTGTCTCTGGGCTTCGTTCGACGACAAAATGGGATTACCGTGCGCTTACATCACTAATTTTTCTCATGCTTTCGATACATATGCGTGTACGCGTCGTATTTCCTTGCTATCTCTTGGATCATTTAACTTGAACCGTTCAAATTCAAGTTCATTGTTATGCCGCGATAAATTTTTTCTACATGAGTTTTCGTATAATCATTCGAAGATATATGAGGGTTTGAAAAACGATCCTAGGATCCCGGTAGGCGAATATCGATATCGATAACTGATTCAAGTTTGATAAAATATTGGGCAGCCAAATATAGTGAACTAATATTGAGTCAATATAAAATTATTTGTTATTTGATAAATCACATCACGTTTCGTAGGATATTCCAGATAACACAACCCCAGCTTGTATAAACCCATATTGGCAGGATGGGGCCCACGTTGAGCCGGGGTGGACCCCACAGTCCATATATTCTAGGGAACAGATCATGAGCCGTTTCGGAAGAGTTCTTAAACTTAATTCTAAGAGAATTATTTTTTTGAACTCTTGACGAATTTTCAAAGTTCTTTAAATTCTAAAGGCATCAATTCACAGTTCTGTGATAAATGCATTGGTTGTTCTATCCCTGGTTGAAACCACTCATTCGTTCTCTTTAAACGTGCAGATTTCCGATTCAAGTTCAGTAGGTTCGAATGAGGAATCTACACGTTTGAATGGGGATGAATGGGTTTTTTTAACCAAATATGAGAGTATTGAAAAATTTCTAAGATTGTAAAGAATCCTGGTAAAAAAAATTTCTCTGAACAAAGTGTTTGAACTTCGATGTGTTCCATTAATTCAATTATCGTTGGATGAATAGAAAACTCGATGAACGTAGAAGATGAGTTGAACCAATCATTCAATAATTATGCACATACCCTGATATTTTAAAATGGTTTTATAGTTAATAAACACATGAGTTCCGTGAGAGTTCTTTAGTCATCCATTCCAAGAGTTCACAACGACTTCTGTCAACTAATGGACCGAGCTCCTCGAGAGTTCTATTAATGAGACATCAACGATTTCTTGGCGTAACCTGAAAGAACATTTGTCGATTACGTCAGATTTCTTGAAGAATGCTTTTTACAAATACCGAGTTCTTCAGAAACTCTTGAAGAATTTCTCATGTTATCTGAGATATGTCGATACAATTAGCTCGAGTTTGGCGAAATATTGAGGGGATACTAGCGGCTGGGCTTTTAAAAATTTCTTCGGGACGAACTACATAAAAATACGTACATTAATCCAAAATATATCCCTGTACAGCATTTCTTGAACTGCTGAAGAAGTGCTGTACAGAGGGATATTTTGAATTATTGCGTGCATTTTTTTTTAGTTTGTCCCGTAAAAATTAAAGCGCTGGTATCACGTTGAGATTGATGAACCGATATTGGATGAATGAACAACCATCGGTAACACGCTCGTAATTATTTCAGAGTTTCATCAATTCTTACGAACGTGACTTTTCCTGCTATATGGAACCGATGAAAACTGATTGAAAGGATCAAAATCCGCATAAAAACAGATAGGAAGGGATGAACTCTGAATCATTTTTATGCGGTTTTCGACCCTTCCAATCGGTTTCTACCATTTTCTTCTGTCAGGGTTCTATACTCTTGCGAAGCCTTGTATCCCATGCTTTGTTCGTTGGAACCAGTTTATCATCTTCAACCACCCCAGACAACAATTAGCTGTTAAAGAAAACATATATTTTATGTGCTATCTGGGACGTAATTTTTTGTGGTAGTCACGACATGATTTCTTATGTCATGATCATATGAGAACCAAGCTCGAGATCAACCGACCTCACCCTGCTGAAAATATCAAGCAAAATCGGACAAGAACATGTTTCTGCCTGGTCTAGATAACCCAAGCGAATCATATCGAATTATGTTTTTTCCCCTCCAAACTACTTGGTACTTACGTTAAAAAATACTATGACAATCGATGAACAATATTCATCGGCATCCTCTTAGATTATTCCATTACTCAATCATACGGCCGTATCTCAAAACTCACTCAGCAGATGGGGATATTTCTGAATCATGAAGATATAATATTTCCAGCCAAGCGAAGAAAATTTTATCTTAACTGAACCTGCATTCACGATAGTACGTGGGTACTTCAATAACATGGACGTATTTTGAAACTGGTGAGCCAATTGGGAGACCTCATATTTTCAACCCAAGCGTGTATTGCCTATAATGACAATGGGACCGATGTTGGCCCTGTTGTGCTTTCCCATACAATCATGCTTGGTAAAAAATGGAAACAATGAATCTTAGTGCGGGCACATTTGAACTTGGCCCCAATTTGGAGCAGCGTTCGGCCAAGATTGGGGTGAATTTATATCCCGAGCATGTGTGTACCATGGTGTTACCAATCCTCGAGCGAAGCAGTACAGCCAAGCTGGGAACGATGTTATCATCTCAGGGTTGGCCCCATTTGTCTGCCCAGCTTGGTCCCACGTTGAGCAGCATGGGTTATACACACTCGGGGTCAATTTTACTCCCGAACATTTATGTAAAATTTTCCATATAAATATTTTACTTCTTTTATAACATGAGTTTATTCAAATTGGAGTTCCACTGACCAAAATACATAAGAAAACATGTCAAAAAGTTTTCTAAAAAATAATCATGCTCGTGATAGCCCTGTGATATCATGTTGTTGAAGTTTGAATCGTTTATTGAAACGAATTGGTAATTGAATAACGAGATACTCTATTGTTAAAAACCCAAAACTTTGCAGTACTTTTGTGAAGCGAAGTGTTCAATACCGAAGAATTAATTCGAAACATTAAAGAACCTTGATCATTCATCAAATTTCGTGGATTTTAATTTTCGTTTCGTTTCTGTAAACGATTTAAACTTTTACAACAGGTGGTATCTCAGTTCTTGCATGCCTATTCTTGGTACCCCCACAAACAAAAAGATATCTATTAGTATCTAAAAGATGTCTGAAAATCATGGAACTTGTCTTGGAAGACTTTCGTGAAAATATCTTTTCGACATCTCAAAGATATCTCGAAATCATGGAACATGTCTTGGAAGACTTTCGTGAAAATATCTTTTCGACATCTAAAAGATGTCTTATGCAACAAATTCCAACAAATTTTAGGTATCTCAACAAGGTCTTGCAAAAGATATGTCTTAGATATGTAGAAGACATATCTCAGGTGCCTGAAGATATCGCTTTGATTCTTTTAAGATAATTCTTTTTAGATTTTTCTTAGATGAGTTTTAGGGGGGGGGGGGGGGGGGCCTTAATTCGGTGGGGAAAAAGGCCAGATTTTAAGAATTTTTTCAAACGCTAAACATCATACAAATTTATTTAATTAATAGTGACATCATAATACAATATATGAAGAATATTTCCTGAATTTTTCAAACAAAAATATTGATAATTAACTCGATGCTAGAAAATCTTCAGAGGCACTTCTGTGAAAAGCCGGTGGAGAGTTCAAATCAAAGTCTACTCGACCGATTCTTTGAAATTTAGTATACTACTTCCTCACATAAATGACCAGGTAACCCTGGAATCTTTTTTTTTGATAATTATTGATTTTACTGTAACAAATATACCCACTTTTTGAAGCGAAAATCGGTGTGTTCAGTTTCTCTCAGGGGTACCTGGTCATTTATGTAAGGGAGTGGGATACTAAATTTCAAGAGAATCGGTCGAGTAGATTTTGATTTAAACCGTACACCAGCCTTTCACCGAGGTGCCTCTGAAGATTTGCTACCATTGAGTCAATTATCAATATTTTTTTTTTAAAGATTCAGGAAATATCCTCTATATATTGTATTATAATGTTACTATTAATTAAATAAATTTGTATCACCTGTAGCGTTTAAGAAGATTCTTAAAATTGGGTCTTTTCCTCGTCGTATTAACCTACACCTGCTCCTTCCCCCACTCCTTAAATATGTTCGAGATATGTTTTAGATGTCTTTAGGAAGTGTTTTTGGAATCATTGGCCATGCAAGACAGCACAAAAGGATCACTAATGAGTTCTGGAAAAGGAACATGGCGTGACTATTGCCCTTCTTACTTAGACAATTTTTAAGATGCTAACAGATATCACCCATACAGCAATGAATTCTGCTCTGTCTAAAAGATTTCTACTGGATATCTAAAAGATTCCTCTTTTACATGTCTTTTAGATTTCTCAAACGAAGACATCTTAAAGACATTGGAAACTGTTGCATAAGAAATCTTTCAGACATCCAATAGAAACCTCTTACTCAAAGAAAATTTTTGCTGTACGGGCATCCAGAAACTTCTTCAAGGGGTCTTTCAGACTATGCTGATTCGATATCTAGAATATGTCTTTCGGAAATACCTCAAAGACATGTGTCTGACATTTCTTGAAGATGTCTAAAAGATGTAATTTCGATGTATATTGAAGATATCTAAACCCAGGGCATATTCTAAGGAAATTTAGGAACCAACCGAAACGGTAGACAATCAGTTAAGAAAAAAAAACAGGAAAACGTTTGTGTGACAAGGATTTGTTGAATTATTCATCACTTCCTTAAGGGGTTATATCTGTTTGAAATTTTTTCTTTTTCCATTTTTTTTTATTGTCTTGAATGATGCTAAAAACATCCCAAGAATAAAACTCCTAGAACTCCTGAAGTATGGATTTTTGAAGCAACTCTGGGTGGTTTGAAATGACAAATTCTGACTTTCTCAATCATGTAGCGATTTCAAATGTTACCAAAAATCGCTAAATCGTCGAAGAAAGAGCCGGAGGAGAGTTATTTGAACTTAGAACGGCAGTTATACAGTGCTGGGATTGCAGACTAAAGGTAAAACAATCAGCAAACCTCTATTTTGGGGATTTCCTATCGTAAACTCATTCTCAAACTTCAAACGCGTTTTTCTCGAAACCACTTTCTCAAAATCAGCCGACATCAGAACTCGAGTAATTTTCATCCGATTTACTTGAAAATTTAACTGCAGCTTTTCGGATAGGTTACCCATCGAAGTACATAGGATTTTTACGATTGATGAACAATTACGATTTTTATAAACAAATTATGGTCGTTTTTTTCGTCGAAAATGCAATTTTTTTCTTCAAATGGATGCCAAAATTGCAAAAATCAATATTTCTCAACAATCCTACGTATTTCTGTAGCGACATTCATGTAGATTAAGGAAAAATTTTGTTTATTGTTCTAACTGCAGACGTACGAGATTTCTGATGTCGGCTATGGAGCGCCTTCAAAAAATACGCTTCTATTCCCACTGAGCATTTCTGATAGAACCTTGCACTAACATTGCATCGATGTTGATGTGATCTTGAAAGTACCTGATATGAGAATTACAACAGTATTATTACAACATCCAATTATAAGTAAATTGCAGCAATGTTACGTTGTCAGGTGATATTTCAACGTCATTTTTGCAAGTTAGTTTTGTAATATTGCATTTGTAAATTGAAAGACAAGTACTTTCAAGATCGCATCAATATCGCTGCAATGTTAATGCAAGGTTCTAACGAAAATGCTCAGTAGGTCATATATACAACTGAGCCGCCCGTTTGTCCTCAATAATGAGATCAAAAATTTTTTTCCCACCTCAAGATATGTATAATAAATCCTCGAAACCTTATATTGATCGTTCCATTTGCAGAGTCACAAAAAATTCACAAAGAACCCTCTTATTTTTAGGCTTCAAACAAATATAACCCCTTAATTTCACTTTTGGCATGAAGTCTTATTTTTACACAATAAATATCGCTTCTGAACTCACTATACCCCTTGATATGAGGTGGAAGGCTCATTCTGTAACAACCCTGCGGTCAACAAAATCCATAGAATCTGACGAAATTGAATTTAATGGGATTCAATCAGAACATTGTGCAAGATTCGATAAGATCTGGCGAGAATTAATCGGTTCGTTTAATCAGGGAGGACAATATTGGATATTCGATCTAAGAAAAGAAAAAGAGAGTACACAGTAAAAAATTTTTCGTCAAATTCAACACACAAGCGAATGTTAACCATTTTTCTTCACACTCAACGTGTGTTGATTCCAGAGTGACACTTATAAAGTGTTAATTTGAACTCGAATAACATTTTAATGTGTTGAAAATGAATCGATCGAACAGCATTTGATCAGTGTGTTAAATGAACACACAAAAATGTTAAATATTCAACACTTGAATTTTAACACGTAGTTAAATATCCAACACTTGAATTTTAACACGTAGTTGAATATTCAACACTTGAATTTTAACACGTAGTTAAATATTCAACACTTGAATTTTAACACGTAGTTAAATATTCAACACTCGAACTTTGACACGTACTTCTTTTTTACACAATGACGGAATTTTTTTTACTCTGTAGGAAAAATTTCACTAAAAGTTAGGCAATTAAAACCTTTGGTGTTCGTTGGGACTTTGTTAAACTTCATCGCCATGGCATTTTTCTTCAAAGCAAAGATAGAACCTATCATTTTTGAAATGTGCATTTGATGAAATTTTTTGCACAACCGCACACGGAGAAGTGCTTTTTAGAAAATAGCAGAGTTCACTATTCAATATAGTAATACATGTTTTCAATATTTTCAGTAGAATGAGCTATGTAATTTACTGATTATGTGATCTAAAGTATTACAAAGTGTAATACCACTACGTGTAATCACCATGAGGAGTGGCAATTTCTGTAATTTCCATAACTCAGTTCGAATTTGATGTGCCTATAAATCAAAATTCGACATAATATAATTCACTATTTCACATATCGAAGCAGGCTGTGCTATGCATGACAGCGAATTTGACTAATCTTTGAAGATCTCTTGTCTTCGTGGGTGCACCTTCAGCACCGAAATCGATGAAACACTAGGGAACTTTCCTCGTGAGTGGAATTGTTCAATCACTTTGGTTTTTGAAGTAAATTTGTCATTGAGAGCGAGTGAAAGAATATCTCCAACACATGATCTCCCATTTGGATGAGACAAATTTGAGAGAAATGCGAGTGGTTACACAATCGATCTCTTCCATTATTTCATAAAAATCCGCGTATATCTCAATGGAATCAAATTCCGATGACTCATTCTATAAATTCCAAGCGCAACAAATAATTTTCATCTGCAGTTGATCCCATTGTACTACCACATTATCTACGCTGACTTGGTTAATAAAAGATGAAACGTTCATGAGGTAAGATGGAATCAGCAGTGAGAAATTATAGTAGGAACCAAATCTAGACGCGTCTTCTCCTGCTACTTCTTCTCCTCCGTCTGCGCGCTTTCCTCGTCAACTCGCTTCCCTCTTTCTACCACAATGGTGTCTAATATAGCAGAAAGCCTAGATGATGAGACTACGCTCCGCCTTGGTTCAAGTATTAGATTATGAATATTCATGACGGTGTGTCTGTGCGGTGCTTCATTACACCATCCTCTACCCTCCTCCTCCTTTTCTTCTTCTTCATCTTCTTCTTCTTGTTCTTCCTCCTCTTCTCCCTCTCATTTCCAACGACACTCATTCACCCATCCCGTTTCACATCAATCAATATTCAGCACCACACCGCTCAGCTTTGCTTATCTTATACACCAACAGACTCCTCTTTATACTCTGTTGATTCTTTTCTCAACTAAAACGCTTTTTCCGCAATATCGCGTCGTGACGATATTACGGCATCTCACGAAGCAAATTTCAGAACAAAGACAATTCAATGGGATTGTATTTCCTCTTCAAATTTCTCAAAATATCTTCGATACAACTGAGTTTACAAAATCTTTGTGTGATTCTTTTTCATTTTTTTTTCTCTTCATGAAACAGCGTAGAAAATGAAGAAAAACGAAAAGGAGAAAAGTTTCTTCAGAAATAGGAGAATCATCGGTTGAACATAATCACAACTCGTGATGTAATCAGAAATGGTTAGATCGGCCTCTGGTCATCTCACGTCCATTTAACTCCTTTAATTTGGCCGAAGGAAACCGTTACGAGCGACGCTAATACCAAGCGAGCGACCGAAGTAAGTGGGTAAGGTAACATAATGAAGGTTCATGGAGATGGAGAAAGAGGAAGGAAGGAAGGAAGGAATGTAAGTCTATCCTTTGACCACTTCTTTGCCAGTATTTCGCGAGAAAGGTTGACCATCTAATCGAATTATACCGAAGGATAAAAGCTGGAGTGAGGAAGATGAAGAAGAAGAAAAGGAAGAAGAGGAAGAAACCCCCGGTGTTAGTCACCCTTCGCTGACTCCGTGCCATGTGACGGTTGTCATTTCAATGTAACCGATCTTGCGCTGGTAACGAGGCTCATTTTCAGCCTTTTCTCCTGTTCCTTCGATATTCACAGTTATTCTTGTAAATATATACCCTTCTGAATAGCAGGTGACAGTAGCTACACTTAGAAAACGTTTGTTCCAGCCGAACGAAATTTTGGTTGAAATAAATGCAAAGAAAATGTTTGCTTGACTGAAATCAAATTTGTTTGGGCTGAACAAAAGAGACAAATAAACTTCATTTCAGCCGACCATGAAGTTTCTTTGCGTTCATTTCAACCAAAATTTTGTTTGACTGGAATAAACTATATTTTCAGTGTAAAAAGGGACAAATATTTTCAACGAATGAGATACGCTTTATTATTATTATTACATTGAGAAAAAAAGTCATTCAGGCAAAGAAACCATTTCTTCCAACAGTGATAAAGGAACTTCATGGACATTTTGATGTTCTATGAACCTTCGTGGAACATTGAAGGTTTCAAACGTCTGTTTCTACATTTCTGTTCTTTTGGAGAAAGAAGCACAGGAGGACTGAACCACCAACACACCGAGAAATTCCTCAGTGTGCCCTTCTTTTCGATGTTCTCGGCACCCTGCACTGAGAGAAGTGAAATGTAATAATTACCATGTACAAATAGTAATTGGGAGACAGCTTCGCGAAATTGATTTCGGATACTATGGAGAATCGTAGCAATATTCATGCACATGGGAATGGTTACCATTTACATGAGGATGGATACCAAATAACATAGTCGACATCATCAACTTAGAAATTCTGTCATTCAACTACCATTTTCGCATGGTCATTGTTACAGTTCACTCTTCTCAGTGTGTTATCCTTATATTCGTGCAATGAAGTCTGGCGTCCTGTCAGTCGGCGCCCAGACTTGGCAGGGAGTTTGGAAGTCTCCAGAGAACAGCAGAAAAATCAAACCATCAAGAAATATACCCTAAATGAAAAGATCGATTTGCTAGATGCAACACATCCCATCTAGCACAGATTAACCGACGCCCGGGACCATGGGGCGTAAAGGGTGGACTAAACCACCGGAACACCGAGTAATTTTCCGGTGCACTGTCCTCTGCATACTACTTGCATGTAAGAGCCTGGCGCTCTCCATTGTGCTTGATGAGTTGTTCTCTGATTTGATAACTGTGGACAGTTACATCAAAAAAGCCTGTGCCTTCTATACTTCCTCAAAATGTTGAACGTTTCTCTGAGATGATCACGAAACATACCCGTATAAAAATTCTTAAGTTCCGCCAATGCTGACAATAGGATATAGCTTGGCGCTAAATAACTCCAGTAATTCTAACTCTAGGCTTTCCGTGTAAATTCAAATCAGCAGAATTCACTGATTCCTAATACTTTTTACTGATCCTGATCCAGAGAGTTGGAAGGTCTAATGAGGTAGAATGATTCCTGTTAGAGTGGATGTGATCCAGGCGCGGATCCAGAGGGGAGGGGGGTCACGGGGGTCACGACCCCCCCCCCCCCAACCTCGAAAAAAGAAGCCATTTTTAGAACTACTGTTCCACACAAATTTGGTGGGATCCTAAAAAAGGTCATCAGATTGCAAAAATATACTCGTGACCCCCCCCCCCCCCCCAGAATCAATTCCTGGATCCACCCCTGATGTATCCGCGCGAGTACAAAATTTTCTCCAGTGACTGTATAAACGGTGGAAGGCATCACTTTTTCAACTTCAAATGGAATGTATTCACCATTTCAATTCGAAAATATGGGTATCTAAACGGAAATAATTGGTGATCAAATTTTCGTTGACTAGTATGTCACTTTTGAACGAGGCACAAATCCGAGAAGAATTGATACACTGGATCAGTGCCGGATCCAAGGGGGCGGGGGAGCGACAATCGACATATTATCCGGAATACCCTGAACGCCCAGTACCCCAGTACTCAAATAAATGAATAAATAAATAAAAATTAACAAAGAATCAACCGTATGAGCATAAGAAAACTTTGACATAAGTTGCTGATTCTCGTATACTCACATAATTCAGAGCGCGAAAATCAAAGTGAGTAAATAAATTAAAAATATATATGAAGAGCATCCCATTGTTTTTCTATCGGATTCATTACTATGTACTTTACCACTCAGTCAATTTTTTCCGAAAGTTGAGATAGATCTTGAAACTGCACAAACTATGATACAAAATACATTGGAACTTTTAGCTGAAAAACGAGAAAAATCAAACGAAAAGTTTGTTCTGTTATTCGAAGAGTCGAGAAAAATTACGGATGAATTAGGATCCGACATTTATGTACCTCGGAGGACTGGAAAACAAAGACATCGCGAGAATTATCCTTCTCAAAATTCAATTGATTACTATAGGCAATCTGTATATATACCGGTAATAGAGAACGTTATTGAAGATTTGAAGCGACGTTTCTCTCAAAACACTCCGAATTTATATCATTTATCGGTTTTATTTCCCGATTCAAATCTTTTGAAGGATGATAACTTACTGGAAGAAGCAGTGTCCGTACTAGTTGAGGAATATTTTGAACAGTTTTTTGTGAAAAGAAAAATATTTTCAAAAAAACATTAATATCTGAACTCAAAATGTGAAAGAAAAAATGGAATCACGAAAAAAATGTTACATTTGATGCTTTGAAGCTATTGATCACTTGCGATCGTGAGGTTTTTCCAACTGTGTATATGTTCTTTTAAAAATTTTTGTAACCTCAGGTATAAGTGCAGCAAGCGGGGATAGAACGTTTTCTTCGCTGAGAAGAATCAAAACTTGGCTTAGATCAACCATGACACAAGAACGACTTGTCGGTCTAGCGTTATGGAATACACATCCCGATGTAGATTTGAATATAGACAATATTATTGACGAATTCGCTCAAAGCAATCGTAGGATAGATTTCGTTTTGTAAAATAAATATTAAATTATTTTGAAACACTATTATTTTACACGTTATTTTATTCATAACTTCCCAGGTGAAAATTGACGATTGGCACTAGAATGGCGCAACACTGACAAAGATTGGCCGAGCCTTGGTGGTTAGCAAGGTGCAAGCTTGAAATGATAACATCGTTACAGGCTCCATTGATGTATTCTGCCAATCACGGACCAACATTGGTACGATTATGGCAGTCAAATCAGCCATCATTGGCGACCCTTGAAAAAATTTGTCGCTCGATCTAAATCCAAGATTGGATCATGCTTGTACTTATTACGAACCAAGACTGATAGACGAATTTTTTTATGGTCTGCCAATGGTCAGATGTTTTATGCATTTAAAGGAGGTACATTATTACATTTATTACACATAAATGATGTTGACTGTTAAATTTGAGTCAATACTATAATAGTACTGAGTCAATATTCGGCCAAAATTGATTCAACGTTGCGACAATCCCGCGCCAACGTTGAGCCAATGTTGTGCCGATGTTCAACTCTATGTTGAACGATTGCAAAAATATAATAAAAATTCAGAGTCATATATTTCCGACATCGATTGCTTCCCCTCCCCACATGTTAAGAAGTACAGCCCGAACCTGAAATATTTTATACAACCAGGGCCAGAGAATCTCTGTATACATCGAAACGAAGAAACTTATTTGATTAATCCAATACAAGATGTGTTTATAAGTTTGATATAACTCAATGATTACTGGTTACCTTACAAATCAATTACATCAAGTATAATTCAAATTCTGATGTCCACGAGTCCGTGGGTCTGCACAGCTAAAATCTCTTCTTCGATGAAGGATCTATGATTATATATGATGCTTATATATCAACCGCATAGTTCATTGAGCGCTTGCGAGAAACGAACCGAGCGTTGGAAACAATACCGAAGGGTGGCGCTTTGACATTGGACGCGGGAATTTTAGTATGGAGACGTATAATTGAGGATCGTGGCTAGCCTGAGCCAAGCTTTGACGAGGCTTGGCACTGCATTGGGTACTCATTTCTTCCAAACGTTGTCAACGTTTGGATTAATATTCAGCCGTGCTATGAAATTGTTCGTATGAAGTTAATCTCTTTTGTCCAAACGATATTGGGACAACGATGAACCATGATTGGCACAATCTTGAGCCAATGATGGATTGATCAATGGAAATTATGATTCCCAACATTGGTGCAAGATTGTGCCACTTGTCAGTCAACGCTGGCTCGATATAGATTTCCAAGCCTTGGATGTCAGCATTGCACCTATCCATTTTCCATCGTCAGGATTCGCGCAAGCAAGAAATTTTCACGTGGGTTTATTTAGACTGAGAATGGTTATGTAGATTTCTCTGACCTTGTTTTCTTTTTAAGGTTCCATATACTTTTTTCCATCACCCCCCCCCCCTCCCCCCTGAGAAAGTCCCCTGGATCCGCCACTGCACTGGATTTCAATAATTCGTTGACTTTGTCCATGATTTCACCGATGGAATTCACTTTTTCATTTTGATTGTCGAAATAATGGAAAGAGTCAACGAATTATTCGAATCCAATGTACGAATTCTCCTGGAATTTGTGCTCCGTCCCAAAGTGACATACTAGTCAACGAAAATTTTGATCACCAATTTTTTCCGTGTATTACCCAAATAACATGCGCTCCTAAGCGGAGCCGCAAAATGTTATCTAGGATATAAAGCATAACTCAGGAAAAATCGCTGTATCGCTCATTTTTTATCTCAGTTCGAAAACTGGGACCTCCCTCTCTCTCTCTCTCTCTCTCTCTAAGATGTTGATTAAATTTTCTTTCACATCCTATCTTTTGTAAATTGTATTCACTGATATCCACTTCAAGAGACATGGATCCGAACGATACTACTCCTACACAATCCCCTCTCCGAATGTTCCTTGAAAAAGAGTTTTATCAACTCGAAACGTTGGCGCAAAAATTTAATAAAAAGCTCGATTAATTACTTGAAATTGGACTACAAAATTTCATTATACAGAATGAGTAGGAAAGAAATGTGAATATCAGTTGAGCAACATAGAAGAAACTGATTAATTCGTCACATTCAGATTTTCTTGCTATTGGACTGTTTTAGTAGACACGAGCAGGATCCAAGCGGAGTTGATAATTTGGGTTACTCCACCAGCCACTTAAGGATAAAGCGTCATATTTCAACCTCATGTATAGTAGAAGGAGGAGTAGATATAAACTAGAGGTTAGCACTCTGGCCTTTGTATTGAATCTTTCTTCCTCTATCTCATGTCTCATATCATAAAGAAGAGATACAAACAACAGCATCCCTCGAGAGATAAGGTAAAAACTCAACGTTTATGCACTCATCAATCAAATTGTCTACACATAATAATCTCACGATCCGAAACGGGAAATCGATGAAGGAACAAATCATCAAACGGTACGGAATTTGAATGCTGACTATGATAATTCTTACAACGATTCTACTCGTCGCCACAAATAATTGAACGTTCCTTAATGCAATATTCATATCACTTCGCATAATGCGAGATTATAAACACGATGTAACATCGAAGGAAAGTGGTGTAGTAGAAAATCAAGGCTCGACTCGTCGTTGTTTACGTTGGGGAAATCTTACCGAGGAATGGAACAACTGTGAAGAGACTTTAAAGAAAGGAAAAAATCGAACGAAAGGAAGGATGGAAGAGAGTGGCCAGACGATGGTGGAAGCGTTGGCAGTGTCCTGGCCCTCACATCTTATAACGAGGGATCGTTTCCTACTTCGTTTCTTCCGTCGTAGTAACAAGCCGAAGGAAAAAGATGGAAGAGAGGGTGTGAGATACTTTTTCGCAAGAGGAAGAAAGAAAAAGCTCAGGGGTTGTAGAAAGAGAAGGCAGTGGTAATTATGCTACCGCTGTCCCCGGATAATATAAAGTGTCCCCTCGACCTCGCCGCGCTTCTTTGTAATCTTGCATAATTTATTTCTCGCTATTGTTCCCCACGTTGAATTTTTCAGTTCTTTTTCTGGGTGGAGAGAAGCGTGAAAAGGTGGAGGAAAGGGAAAAATCTTCGCGGTCCCTGGGCCGCCTTTAATTCATCAAAGGAAATTTCAAGGATGAGATTTGAAAATTGTCATTCTCGAGTTTATTTTTGTGTCAATGCTAATACCCTTTTGTCCGATTCAACTTTACGAGATGGGTGGACGGGTCGATGAAAATATCGTTCATCGGTGTGCAGAAACTTGAACATGAAAGATTGAGAAAAAAATGTAGAGAATAAAAGTACTGAGAGGATATCAAAATATCTTCGAGGGGAAGATATTGTTTAAAACCCGCTCACATTTTGTTCACATTTTACTGAAAAATTGAACTCAGAATCCATAGAGAAATTCTTATCACTGATTTCAGAGATTCTCCTAAAATTTTATCAGCGAAGCAGGATATTCTGGAATTTTATCGGGATTTTAATTTTCAGTTACCAGCGTTATTTGATGTTCTCAAAGAGAAAAAAGATGTAATAAATTGTATAAACTGAATTAAAATTATACATTAACATCATACACTTGCCATCCCTGGTTAAACAAACCCATTGATGCTCGCAAAATCTCATTGAATCTTGCACAATGTTCTGACCAAATCCTATGAAATTTCATTTCGTCAGATTCAATGGATTTTTTCAATCATCTCACGCATCTTTGTTAACAACTATCTCTGTATTCGATCATGAGTCATAAAACCGCTCATCAAATGAATTTTCACAAACTGCTGTTAGCTTTTTTCATTTCTCAATTCACAACGCATGTGAAATAGATTCCTTTGATTTGAAAATACGATAACAACTTTCAGCTGAGAATCATAAATGTTTCGCTGGAAGTTTTCTTCTCAAGTACGCGCATGAATTCGGTTTTATACACATTTTACATTGAATTCAATGTAACCTACAGCAAAATCTACAGTCGTTTCATGTTTTTGTGCATCAAATATAATGTAGAATGTGTACAAAAGTTGCACGATAGAAAAAAATAGAAAAATATGTTGTGAATAAATGAATTCTTAACCAAACTAATTAACCCTCCTCCTCTATCCACGAAAGAATGACTTCCTTCGACATTTCCATAAACTATTACCTCCATAACTTCCCTTATCGTCTTTCTTTCTCCTTCTTATGCATATATTCTTCGCTCCTTTCTTCTACTTTATTCATCACCGTGACGTTACATCTTTCCCCGAACCTTCTGATGAGGATTTATTTCTTGCCTTTTCTCCTGTTCCCTCCCCCTCCCTCTCTTTCACTCTCTCTCTCTCTCTCTCTCACTCTCTCTCACTCTCTCTCTCTCTCTCTCTCTCCGACGCAGAGAATCATTCCCGACCATTTGAAATATTCCGGGTTTCCTTTTGGTCCCACACTCGTCTGCACACCTTACTCTTCCACCGAATCGAATCGATCAATGTTGCCTCCTCACAGAAGAGGAGACTGGTTCGTGAAACACGGCAAACGATGATTTGCGAAATTGTCCAGTCAGCGAAATACTGATACATATATACATGAGCGTGTATGCGCACGTACGTGTATGTTGTTTCGTTGAAGTATGTGGAGGTTGCGCAGACGCAACAGTCCTTTTTCCAAGCGGTGTCTCTCTGGTATATTGACGCGGATGGCAGTGTTGGTAGTACCGGTCGCGATAGAACTCTCACTGACCAGCCTTTCTCCTCTTCCTTCTCCTTCTTGTAACCACCACCACCGCCCACTATCGCCAACGCTATTCCTTGCCCCATGTTCCGTCCAGCTTCACGGTCCACGGGAAAGGCTGTATGCCTTATGGAATGCCTATGATGTCCTCCTACCTCCTCCACCACAAGACTTCCATCTAGTCCTCATACTAGTGCACCCACGTGTAGATACGGTCCTTCTAGAGATCCAGACTTTGAGCTTCTATCCCTGTACAGGCTAAGAAAGAAGAGAAATCTTTCTTCTCTTGATTCTTTTGAGTTCAAGTACTTCCCTCTCCTTTGTGATTTTATTTCAGCAAATTTCAGAAACGGTAAGACTGTGGAGAGATAAGGGAAATCTTCAATGAAATTGTGCAAGATTGGTTCGAGAAGATCCAGTTGAATTATTTCGTATCTTCGATCTAGGATTTTTATCTAATTACGCGCTGAATATCCATTCTCCTTATTTTCGTTATTTCGAACAACAATTTTTGTTGAAGAGATATGAATGAATTAATTGATTGTGGCAAAAAAGAGCATTTTGAGTTTTTCCTCCCAGCTCACATGGAAAAAAATGATGAGCTATTATTTGGATAGCTAGAAATTAGCTGGGGAGGCTATGTTTTAGCTGCCACAGCTACTCGTTTCGCGTTGGCAGCGCTAAATTCAACTGCCGCCGTTCGAAAGCTGAATTATCGGGCTATTGATTATATTATTTTAGCTATAGCAGTGAAAAAAAGGTGCTAATGAAGTGAGTAGTTGCTGCAGCTATTTCAGTTTTTTGCGTTCAGCAGTTTTCCTTGCGGACAAAAAAGTTGAACCCGAATAAGTTTGTTTCGTAATGAAGATTATTATACTGCCAGTAATTTTGATGTATCCGAATGATGAAGAAAAAACCCCATCTTGCGAAAATTGAAAAATCAATATTAGTATTTCACAGAAAGATCGCTTTTTTCCTTTCAATATTTTGAGTCACATGGGTCGCAAGATTTTCCGTTATGCCACTGACGAAAGACTTCCATGAAAATTATATAAAACTTATGAGAAGTGCTGTATCAAAGAATAATAGCATCCAATTTATATGTGATTTTTATGCGTGGAATATCCGGGAAGCGTACAAGGGTCTTGTATAAATAAATTTTGAGAACCATTTCTACATCCCAGATAGGAATTGACAAATGGATCATGCTTGACCCGATTTTGGCCCAATTTTGACTTGTATAGGGCCAGAAACCATCACAAAGAATGGTCCAAGCTTGGGATGATAGCCTCGTGCCAGGCTTGGTACCCAATATTGGGCCAAAAAACAATACTAAGCATGGCCCAAGGTATCATGATACATTTATTATGATTTTTTTAAAGCTCGGCTTATATGACCAAACCGGACCTGGCCCAAGTTTTGTATATCAACATTTGACAAGCTTCAAACCGGTTCTTCATACTTCTTGGAGGAAAAAAATACATCATTCTTCATGACATTCCATTTGTAACATGGAGAATCATTATTCATCATAGCAATGATCAATATTGGTACAACCCTGATATAATCACAAGCATGAAGATGCGGTATAGGTTCTCGAATAACCAATGGTTCTCAATTGGCCCAATATTGGTTCGCCATGTTTGGCAGCTTAACGTTTCTCCAAGCTAAAGTCACTTGTTGTATTGGCATCCCTTATGAAACATGATATTCGTTCTCAAAAACCGAATGTTTTTATATTGGGTAGATATTGGTTCGCAATGCTTGGCAGCGCAATATTTCGCCAAGCTTGGGTCACTTGTCAGTATTGGCATTTCTTATCTGGAATAAAGCCTGTTTCTCTATAAGAACGTGATACTTTTTGAAGTCATCGCAAAATTCATGAATAGTCTTCCAATACATAAAAAAATCTTCAAACATACGATAAAAATTCTTATCCTCAACAGCAAAACACACTGAGAGAAGAGTTTGTTTGTGACGAAAAAAGCTTATTAATTACAAACAAACCGTTTTTGGGTCGAATAAAATTTGTTAATAGCTAACAAACCTTATATTATTTTATTGAAATGAACTCGGGCTACTTTTTTCAAGCTACGGAAACGAATCAGTAATAGTTTGGAACACTGTTCGTAATTACCCCATGGTATTCAGGTAGGTCTGAACATCAAGGGTTTTCATTTGTCCTTGAATCTATATCCAATCAGAGGATTTTTTATAAAAACTTTGATTGAACTTGAAGTTGATTAAGGGGTTATCCCCACTTGTAGGGCAAAAAGAAGGCCTTTTTCATGAATTTTTTCAAAGAAAACTACAAAAATTTTTCAATCGATCAATATATCATTTCAAAGAACACATGTTGAAGAACTTTCAGTGATTTTTTGTTGAAAAATATTACATGGTTTAGTGGCAAATGGCCGTCGAAGGAATGATGTTTTTATGTATACGGTTCGCGGTGACGAACATTGCGGTAAAGCGGATCATCTGAAACAAAAAATGTAGATGGATTCAGTCAAATATAAGTATAAACTAGTTTTAAATCGAAGGATTTCAAAAAATATTATCTTCTCACAAAATGACAGACAATCAAAATTAATGGTTCGATTTTGACGAAAAAAACGACTGTTTTTAGGCTATAAAACGGCCATTTCTTTCCGAAAAAAAAAAATCGGACGATCAAAGAGTACATTTTTATGTATTGAATAAGCCTGCAAAATTTCAAGAAGATCGGTTCATTAGTGTTTGAGTAATATTGGTCACCGACTTCAGAAATGCCATTTCGGGAAAAACGCGTTCAAAGTTTCGATTTCAGTTTACACGAGGAAAATATTGTTTTCTGTAAAGTTCACCCGCCGACGATGCCACTCGCAAAACGGAAATTTGGTGTTGCCTTCGTAACATTCTTCCTTCACGAGTGCTCTCGGCCGCCAGGCGGCAGACTAGCCGGTCGTTTACACAACGGATTCTTCTCTTTCAACGCTCATATCTCAGTCAATTTTTTTCAGATCAACTTGAAATCTCCAGGACATATTCTCAGATACTTATACTTGAAAAAGATGCAATAAAATTGCAAGTGAGGATAACCCCTTAAATCAAACTTCAATTTTGAATGCGGAAATGTTTGACATGTGAGTGATTTCTTTATGTTGTTGAAGTTTGAAACGTTCATAGAAACGAAACAAGAATTCAAATTCTCAAAATTCAATGAATCATTGTTGTTCACCTTTTCCGAATAACTCCTTAAACCTGGAAATACCGTTCAAACGATGTGCTGTGAGATTTTGAGGCTCCAACAGCTGAGTATTTCAATATTCGATTACTACCCAATCAGAAAAATCCGAATTATGCCAATGTTGACAACAGGTGCAGTACAGTGCCAGTATTGGGTCTTCAACACTTGGCCAACACGTATGGGATCAGTACTAGATACATAGGATTACAGTACTATACCTGTACTGAGAACTCAATGCCGGCAGGTACTGATCCAGTACAGGCCCCACACTGATTGCGAATAATAGTATCAGTACTAAATCCCCAATACAGAAAAGCGTTATCATTCCAGACAAATGCCAGTACCCTGCCAGTTTTGGCCAGCACTGATGCAGTACTGCGTCTGGTGTCAATTTCTGGTTGGGTAAGTCGTTTCAATAAACAGTTCAAACTTCAGCAATATATTTCTCTGTGCTTTTCGTGATCTTCCATAGGTGTTCGTAATTACCCTACTCTCCCCTATTCACTGTTCTATTTGATACACTAATGCTTTGTCAGTTTCCGGCCTTACTAGAAATGCCTGTCAAGCACCCAGCAAAAAATAGTTGCCAGGCTTTGAGCAGCTTTTATTCCCGAAAATCCGCTTCAAAACTGACAAACTTTCAGCCCGGTTTTATCTAGAATTACCAAATTGGTACATCCTGTCAAACCTTGGGAACAAATTTTTTTTCAGTTTTCGACTGTATATCACGGTGTATGGATTCCAAACGGAACATCCGGAAATTTGATTTGGAAATTTTGACAGGAAGTTCCAAATTGGTAATTCCGAATGAAGCTAGACATGAATTTGTTTAGTTTTTCAACAGGAATTCCAAGAACAAAAACCGTTCAGAGTCTGACGATCATTTTTTGTCTGGTTCTGACAGATATTTTCAGTAGGGTGAATGATAAAAAAAAAGTATCTGTCCAAGTAAGATCTTTCGCATCAAAATTGAATAAGATGAATTAAACGAACTGCCTTACTTGTTCATATGCCCCCTGAATTTTCTTAAGTTGAAAAAAATCAAATATTTGTATACCTTGATCAGGTGGATTTTATCGATTGATTGGTGATAGAATTGATTTCCGGTCCTAACCAAGATTAGGTTATCTATATTATCCGAGAAGAACAAAATTTTCATTGATTTCATTGGAACGATTTCCCAGGGAAATGCAATTGCAAGCTCAATTGCTCGTAGCGTAACCCAAGGGTAAGAACGCACAGTTGAAATAGTTGGAACTTTTTCAGACAGATACAGAGAAAGCACCTTGCCGCAACAACAATTCTGAAGAACTTGTCACAGGAGTAGCAAATAGTTTGTTATCAAGGCAAAAATTTTGCTTCTTTAGCAAGAGTCTGCCGATCCAGCAATTCGACGTTGCAGATGCGTGCATGCAGCCCATAGATTGCTAGAAAATTCGCTGATTTGGCGAACCTATTGTAGCCACAGCAAATGTTTCCTCATTCAGCGAAGCAAATAAACTCCCTAGGATATATGTACCATGGAGCCCAACCTAGGCCCCATCCTGCCAACATGGGCCAAAGTAGGCTGGAGTTTATACACGCTGGGGCTTTTATAATCCACTTCACAATCCACGCATTGTTATTGTTTCATAATCCATAACAGAAAGAAGAAGAGAGATATAAGATCTCACCTCCAAATCTTCAGCGACTAAAGATGTAGTATGTGATTATTAGAAGAAGCTGAGGAAATGTTTGAGGTGAACGCTGTCAAATTCTTGAAATCGAATTCAGGTGCTGAAAAATATTGTTGTGGCTTATATCGATTTCTTCCACGAATATTCATGAAAAAAATTGATCTTCGTAAAACTTGTGGAATATTCCCATCCTTTTGGAATGAATAAAAGAATCAAACCTAGAAATTAGATGAATCAACTGAAAATTTGGCTTATTTTGCACAAAGAATTCTTAATATCTTTATAATACATGTTTAGATGTAGACAATGAAACACTGAGAGTAAATTCGCAGCGAATAATGGGTAGAATATTCCAAAATCATCTATTGTGTCTTTATTCGGATGAAGAAGGAACGACAAAAGATACGCATTAGTAGAGTTCAGCAACCTGGAGCATGACACTCAGTCTTATTGATCTTCTTTGTTTTGTTTCATTGGAAGGGCATTTTTTGATCACGAAAGACTATGAATTTCCCTCAATCGTCAGAGAAATCAACTTCCATAATGATATAACGAATCAATCGAATAAAAGTTCATCGTAACTATGTTAGAGTAAATTAGGGTAAGATGACGCACTTTCCCGCTCCACTGCAGCACGGAATAATACATTAAACCTCATTTACTCAAGGAAAAGTTCAAGATTGTAATTGAATCTTCATATTTTTCTTGCGTGGACAAGGTTTGATGTATTATTTTATGCTGTAGAGGAGCGGCAAAGTGTGTCATCTCACCCCCATTTACCCTATATGTTTTAACAATGATCTCTCTTTTTCGGTTATACGAATCTCAAAGAAACCTGCTTCAGGTTTCCATATTTTCTCTCCAATCTTAAAATTAAAAATTTTATGAGTGGACAAAATTGCTCTCTTTGAATGGAAGAATCTGAATGGCGGAAACTTCGAAAACTCATTTAATCGTCTGTTGCTTCCGAGAATATATCGGAGGGATCGAAAACCTTTCTGGAATTGGATTGCACCGATGAAATTTGAATTATGAAAGGAGAATGAAAATTCATGTATAGCGGCATTCGAATCTAGCCTCTATATTTTAGTTGAAAAAGTATTATATCAACTGAGTTAACCGAAGGTTTGGACTTTTCTATCATGAAGGTATTCAATCACCTTTCCGAATCACACGCGGATAAGCTTTTTTCATTCTGACAATTGGAATAAAAATTCAGAATCCATGCATTTCTTCTTCTCATAGGAATGCGAGTGTTGATATTTTGCGAAAAAACAAAAAACAACCTATAATTCCAAATTTGATGACTTCGAAAATTCTTCTGAGAACTGTGGAAAAAATGAATATTTAATAGAGGAGCGGACAAATAATTCTTATAGATGATTGAAATAGAAGCATTCCGAAACATAATTGCCAAATGCGTAAAATCAAAATAAAAAGCTGAACGGTAAGGAGAAAAATTCCAGTTAACGCAAATATCAAGGAAATAATGCGTACGTGACAAATCAGTCGATTGAGGCCTTCGGCTGGACCGTACCGGGCAGTTGTATTATAGCTGGTAAAGCACCCAAAGGGAGAGAAAGACAAAGGCATTGAACGAAGAGAGTCGCAAGGGGAATGGGATACAGCATCGGATTCTATCTTCACGTATTGATCAACGCCTCGCCACTCTCTCTCTGCAGAACGTACGTAGTGGACGGACCGACGGGAGGGAAGGAGAGAGGGGACAGAGGAAGAGGTTCCGATCGCCACCCTCGCAGCTGCTGGCCGCAGCCACGGCCACTGGACCGACCGCTGGACTTGCTTCGCTTTCTACGTGTGCGAGAACGCACGCACACAGCTATTCGCTCATACGCCCACACTCGCAAACCCCACAGAGAGTGAGAGAATACACGCATACTGATATAAATGTCTCATCTCCCTCGTTCCTAAGTGCAACTGTTCCACATACACCAATAAAGAGAATACTATGTTTCTAAGGGGTTGGCAGAGAAACGCGTATTCTCCAACAGATGCCGTTCGTTCACAGTTACGACGAAGGAAAAGCAGCAGGAAAGAAAAGAAGAAAAACGATAGTTGTCTATAACCCTTTCCATTTTCATTTATACTACATATATAGTAAAGTTAAATGAAAACCACTGTTATATATATATATACACTCGTGGGAAGAAAAACTCAGCCTGAAACCGATACGTAACACAACGTTCTGAATGATTCGGGAGAGAAAATAAGAAGAGAGATTTCGAATGAAAGGGTAGGTGCTGTCCAGAAGAACATTTCTTCACAAACAGCACGGGGCAGTGCTGTGACGAGTAAAAGTTAGATCTTTTCATTGAATTATTGGATGCGGGAGGGATGATGGTCATGCCGATACTCGCATCTACAACATTTGTTTAGACTCGAAATGAAAAAGAGCTTAAGCGAATTGGATTCGACTGAAAATCTTGTTAACGTATAAGGATACAGATTTTCCTCCACTGTTTGATGAAAGAGCAATACATTCAGTGATATATTCATGACATCGATATTTTTTATACACGGAAAGACCGGGTCTATTAATATTTAGAAAAATGACTGTCAACTGTTAGGGAAAAAGAGAATCGCTGAAAAATATTCGTAGGAAGTCTACTAAAAATTCGTATTCGATGTACTAACAATTGATAGTTTCACATCGACAAGTACCAATGCAACTATCAACTGTTAATATTTTGACTACGAATTTTGAGTAGACTCACTAGGAATATTTTTCAACGATCCCCTTTTTTCCCTAAATTGACAGTCATTTTTCTAAACGTTGATAAATTCTTTCTAAATATCAATAGACCCGGTCTTTCCGTGTAGAAGGTTTGTTGAGTTGGTATTCAGTTTTATCGTAAAATATCGTGTTCAATCAATTCAATTAAAACTCAGTTGTACCTTGTGAAGAGATCGATGAGAAAATATCGATATCGTGAAACATCGTGCATCAGTAAGACTCAGTCATATTTTATCGAGAGATAAGGTGTTCATTTCAACTTGGAAATAAGTAATCGAAAAAAAGAGGGGTGGAAAAGGAGGAGGAGGAGGAGAAAAAAGAGGGGAGGATGTAGAGAAAACGACTTTCTTCGAAATGGTCGTCAATATTCAGAGACGCGACTTCAATATTCAAATTGATGGGAAAATCACTGGCGTGCAGAGTAATAGGGAGGAGAGATCGGAGTGAAAAGAGATACGCGAGAAGGAAATGGTAACGAGATGGCGATGAGATGTTAGGTGACGCAAAAGAATTTGATGGTTCTTTTTTTTCGCTTTATGTATGTGTCTCTATCTTCCTTTTCTATTTTCCAAGTATGCAGAAAATTCAACCAACAATGTACAATCATATCAATTCTATATCATGAAAGAAAATTTCAATGCACATTTGTAAATCAAATTAGGATCAAATCTACTATCTAAGGATGTGTTCGGAAAGGCTGAATGCCTGGGCTCGATATTCAAATTTTGTCCTGGTTCGAAATTCGATCGAAATTCATCTCGATCTTTACCATCACAGCTGGAGATGATGAGGAATCATGTTATAAATTATTGTATGATTAAATCTTTCCAATTAAATTTTTGTGCGTATGTGATACGACAACAGATAATTCATGAAGTTTTCAGTAAAATATACTTGGCAAAAAACTTTTGTTGTTTCAACAAAAGAATTCTGTTGAAATGTGATCAACCAAACGTTTTGTTGAAAACCATATTATTTTTTTGTTGCACACCTTTGGTTTCTAGGTAAATACATTTTGCTTGAGAAACCAAATCATATCGTCTGCAGACTGAAAATATTTTGTCCCGATGAGAAAATTATGGGTCAGATTGAAAAAAAAAATCACCACCAGCAGACTTGAACGCAAGTCTTCGGGACTAGAGGCGGAGGCTCTATCACTCAAGCCACTGTCAACCACTTGGATGGTGAGACCTTCTTTGCATATATCAAGTCGTGTTCATGTTTCAAACTCGAATATCATGTACTAAGCCGTGCTCGGGTTGAAGTGAGGGTGATTTCCATCACGAATATCTATGGTACACGTACACATGACTTTCATTGAAAAGTAGCTCCGGGCTCTTGCGACATCTCCTTGTAAGATTCAATTAACAATGCATCTCAGTGCACGAGTTTATATGATTGTGATAAATCAAAGTATTCTTCCATGCAGGAATGTATTATTTTATCGACGACACAAAACTCTTCATGTGAATTTACTTTTCAGAAATCCAAAAGAATATTTTCACTACAAAGATCAAGTCATTATGAAGTGACAAAATTATTTTGTTTGTGGAACAAAACCGCGTAAGTTTTGTGAAAACAACCGAATAATATGTTTTTTTCAAAGGACGTGGGTGACCAAGAGATGTACTTGATCTTAACCAAACAATCGAAATCAGTACAGTTCGAGGTACAAAACGATTTATGCTTTTGGTTCCCTTGACCAAATTATATAGTATGGTGATGAGAAATCAAACCACACAACACTTTTGTTACCATTACCAAAACTTTTTTTTCAGTGTATACGGTGGTATAGCAATTGAATTTTTCATGATTAACCGACTACCCAGATGAAAGTTTTTAACCTCCAGCAATGCGGACAATAGAATATAGCTTGACGTAATGTTGACAGGCAGGGCTTGGCAATCTGTATATATTCAATGTCCATTAACAAAAAGTATAATGTTGCACCGATATCGGTGTTCAACGAATTTTGGTTGTCAGCCTACCATTGATTCACAATTCTGCTAGGCTTGGCGCTTACTAGGTTCATCCTTGGTCCAACATTGACCGAACGATAGATTCTGTTGGAAGTGAGGATGATTTGAAACGTGGTTGAGTATTGCCACAAACTTTGGTCTAGTCTGGATAAGAATTGGTTTTCAATGTAGCGCCAATCATTGGTAATAGCATGGCTCGATATTGGCGTACACCTTAATTTTAACTTTCGATGATCGAATTGTTAGCTAAGTTACCAATCGAATGTTTCTCGCGAGTAGTGAGATATGTTTACAAGGAATATATAAGACTCAAATAATTCTCTGGGAAGACAGTCAATCGTTCTTTGTTACAGGTTGCACCAGAGGGCTCCTACCGCTGATCCATATTGTGTATACTTCTCATGGCAAACTTCAGCGACAAAAAACACCGAGTTGTTTACAGGTAAATCAGAAAAACATAATGAGATACCAAATAACATACATTGGAAATTATGAAATGCACATACTTGTTGTATATTTTTGGGTTGACGCAACATTGATAAACAAATTTTTCCATTGTTCCCCAATGATTCACTGTAAAAAATTTTGGTGATGATATTACCAAATGTCAATGGCAACAGGATTCACCTATACAGTATTGGTAAAATTACATGATATATGTTAATGTAAAAATTACCAACTACACAAACCAGTGAATTCATACATCCACCCAAGGTAAATTTACACATACATGTTCACTGTAATTTTACCAAAATGCGAGTAATTTTACATTGACATGTACATGTAATTAGATTTTACCAATCCTAAGTATTTGTAGAAGTACCAATGAAGTAGGTAATTTTACATTGACATGTGGATATAATTTCATTTTACCAGTACTCAGTACTTGTAAAATTACCATCATAGTGTTCATGTTAATTCACAGGTGACATGTTGAGTAAAAAGACTGCTAAATGTTTATGGAGAATGCATTTTACAGGAACAGTCTTGATAAACTTGTTGCATGTAATTTTACATCTATTTCTTACAGTGTGGTCTACTTCACTGCCATTCCTGCACCAATGATGGGCTCCATTGGAAAAACACATTGATAAATCATAAAATAATGTTGTCATTTCAGTGTTGCGCCATGCTTGGTTGCTAAGCCTCGGCCATACTTGATCTACATTGCGCCATACTACCGCCAATGGTAAATTTCTGTATATTTGCGTCTTGACGAGACAAATTATCAATATGATGTTGTTTTATCTGCACTTAAAATTCACTCGATGAAATCCACGATTCAATTCAGTCATCAAACGTTAGAATCAAGGAGCATGCCAATGTTGAGCCATGCTATTACCAATGATCGCCGCTACATCGAAAACTAATTTTTATCGAGACTAAGCCAAAATTTGTGGCACTATTCAACCAGATTTCAATTGATCTTCACTGTGAATAGAATCCATCCTTTGGTGAATGTTGGATCAAGGATGAGCCAAGCACGAGCCAAACCTGGCGGAATTGTGAATTAATGCACTGAAAGAATATTGTCATAAAAATTACCATGAATTGCAGTAACCGAAGGACAAGTAAAAATTCCTCAAAAATTTCACGTGCTGCTTATAAAAATGAGGGAATTTCTAAACAATTCAGAGTGACATTTCCAACAAGTTTTACGGGAATATTTTAAGAAATTTCTGCTTGTCCCTCGATCATTGAAATTTCACGGTAATTTTTCAAATAAAATTCTTTCAGTATGGTCGGATGACAACCGAAAATCGTTCAATTTTGACATTTTATTTGTTGTTAACCAACATTAAATATTTATAGACCACCAAGCCTTGCATGTCAACCTTGCGTCAAGCTATACAGTGAAAAATATTGCGTCATTTTTACGCAGCACACATGATTGTGTGAAATATTCTACAGTTTTGTATGTGAATTTGACATAATTGTGTGTTAACTCAACACAGCTGTGACAAATCATACACAAAAGGATTGAATGTTTTACACTTGAATGTGTATTATGGAAAAATGACGCAAAATTTGTTACTGTGTTTTTTTCTATTGCCGGAACCAATTACAACGAATGGTCCAAGCTTGGTAAAAGCTTGAGCCAACAAACAACACTAAGCATGGCCCAAGGTACCATGATACATGTATTATGAGTTTTTTGGAACTTGGCTTATATGACCAAACCGGACCTGACCCAAGTTATGTATATCAACTTTTGACAAGCTTCAATCTGTGTCTTCATACTACTGAGAGGAGAAGAATACATCATTCTTCATGACCCCGTGTGGAAATGATTTCTTGACTGCAGTTTAGGCCAAACTAGGCGACCTGATTTTATTTCAGGCCCTGTTTTGGTTACCCTTATAGGGCCTAGACAGGATTGTCATGCACTCATCTTCAGGGCCTGCACAGTATTTTCAACTTGGGCCTATGTAGGATACGCATGATGGAGCCAATTCAGGCGCTAAAACTAGGACCTTTGAAAGAATAATAAGTTTTTGCGAATAACCCGTGTGGACATTTTTCCGGGTTCAAACCTGGGCCAGGTTCATAATCCCTACTTAAAATGTGGTTCAGGTTAGGACACCTGGATTCGCCCCAACTTGGGGTGTTGCGCTTTTCAATCTAGACTCCGTAATGGTTCCCAAACTTGGCCCACGTCAAGAATTCAACTTGGCCAACTCAGGGAGTTCATCTGAGCCCACATGAATTTTCAAATCTCATGTAGTGCTGGGCCCCAGGATATTTGGGTAATATTCCTCGGATAAAAGACGAATGAATTTGCTCCAGCAAAATGTTCTTTGAGGGTTAGCTTCTGATACATCTATGCTTTATGTAAAATTACCATCAAATCAAAAACAAATTGAAATTCCCATCCGTTCTTGCATGTAAATTTTCAGAAAGGTAATCAAAATATTTTTTCCAGTCAGCCAAAGGCGTATCACATTTTTGGAATTTTAATTTCAAGCTCATAGGTTGTTTGAAATTTCTTTCAATTGTTATAACCTGGAAACTAAAAGAACTGGAAGAATAACTCCCGAAAACATAGAAATAAAGATACGTTTTCATTCATTCAGTGTCAGAGATTCCCCTAGTAGAAATAAAAGACGATACAATTTTGACCTAACACCATTGAGCATGTCCCGAATGTACGTGAGCTGTGATTTTCACTTAAGAGGATAAGAGAATTACAATCCGAAGTATTTGGTGAAAATCCTGTTGACTATTTTGAAATACTCTATAGACAATTCTACCAACGTTGATATGAAGTATTCCGTTGTGGCATGTATACAAGTGAATAATACCAAACAAAAAATGGTACAAAATAATGAAATAAAATTTCCACCAGATAGGAGTTTGACCAAAATCTGACAGGTTTTGTATGGCTCTGTCTCGCAGTTCCATGAGTGTTCAAACTGATGTAAAGACCAAACAATGTCAGACAAACCTGTCAGATCTGGGTCAAAATGTTGACCCGCCCAGAGCCTCTACGGAGTGTGGCCAGACATGCCCAAATTACAATACTTGGGCTAGACAATGGTGGCCCGCCCAGGGCCTCTGTGGGGTGTGATTGGACATGCTCAAATCACAATACCTGGGCGAGACAATGGTGGCTTGCCTAGGGCCCATATGGGCTGTGGGTAGGCGTCCCTAGATTGAAATATCCGGAGAGTACACTAGCAACTCCAACTGGGGCTCACATGGACCATGGGTGGGAAATCCTTATATTGGATGCTCAAGTCCATACCCTTACGGGGCCGGACATACTTTGAATGCCCAGGATTGATTTCGACACAGGACATTCCATTTGTGACATGAAGAATCATTATTTATCACAACAATAATTAATATTAGTACATCTCTGAGATAACTACAAGCGTGAAGATGCGCGGTATGTTCTCGAATGACCAATGGTTCTTAATTGGCCCATTAGTGGTTCACCACGCTTGGCAGTTGAATGTTTTGTCAAGCTTCAACTACTTGTTGTGATGCATCTCCTACAAAACGTGGTATGGATCCGCAAATAACAAATGGTTTCGTATTGGGCCGATATTGGTTCGCCATGCTTGGCAGCTCCACATTTTGCCAAGCTTGAGCCACTTATTGTATTGGCATTTCTTATAAAACATGATATTCGTTCTCAAAACATGAATGGTTGTTTTATATTGGGTGGATATTGGTGCGCCATGCTTGGCAGCTCCAAATTTTGCCAAGCTCGCACCAGTCGTCATATTGGCATTCCCTATGAAACCCGTTGTGCGTTCTGAAATAACCAGCGATTGTATATTGAACCACTATTGGTTCGCAATGCTTGGCAGCCCAATATTTTGCCAAGCTTGGGCTACTTGTCAGTATTGGTATTTCTTACCTGGGCAGCATAGGTAGAACCAAAAATTTTTTATACGCGATATTTTATTCTGGCTACTGTCGAATATTGCAAGCAAAAGCTACTATGTAAAACAAATTCTTCCTGAAGATGTGGCTGTCATTGTTCACAGCCTCTTTTTTTCCAAATTTTGAAATAAATTTTGTTGAATTCTATAAAATTCTAAGAAAATCCAGACAAAAGTGACTGTCAAAAATGCCAGTCACATGTTCTAGATTTTCAGGAGAAATTGTTTTGCAGTGTAGTGTAATGAAAAGAAATCTGTCACATGCCGCGGAGAAATCCACCAGGATTTCCCGATCCTCGATATCCACGGACTCATCACACACTTCTAAATGCGAACTTCCCGGGTCGAAACATTTTGACGGTTTATGTTCTCATATTTTGTTTTTGGATGGATTCTGTCCTGATTGTTGAATAATGCGGATTAAAACAGTGCCCCTTCATAATCTCATCCGCATTATTCAACAATCAAGACAAAATCAGTCTAAAAACGCAATTTGAGAACAAAAACCGTCCAAATTCTTCGACTCGGCTGCCAACAACCCTTTTGATAACAGGATATCAACTCCGAAAACAATTCCTCCTGAAGATTCAGAAAATGTGGCTGTAATTTTTCAAAACTCTACTGAATTTTAAAAAATTTCAAATGAACTTCGGAAAGTGTTCTAAAAATTCAGTCAAGTTTCTCAAAATTCCGCAAAATTTTCAGAAGGAATTGTTTTACAGTGAATCCAAATAGTTCATTATTAAAATTCAGTGGAAGGTGATCGATCATTTTCATCGTAATTTGCTCACCACTGCTTGCTTCTTCAATTCCACGCAATAATCAATTCTCACATTTTGTAAATATCTTATCAAATTATGGGCTTAAAATTCAACGCTCTTCAGTGAAAATTTCTTCCGATCAAAGGCGTTTTTGGCCATGCGCACTGTTAGAAATTTCTGCCTTAATCTTAATGCTTGCCCTGAAAGTTGTTTCCAAATACGTCCATGAATTAAATTTAATACACATTTTACATTAAATTCAATGTGCTCAATACAGCTGTTTCATGTACATTAAATTCGATGTCAAATATGTATGAACCTGAATTCATGTACGTTATTGAAAAAACCTTGCCGATATTCCTGACAGTGTGTCTACACCGGTAAAGTTTTCCCACATCCCGTTGCTCTTTCTTCTCTTTTTTCCCTGTATCCCATCCCAACGGAGTTTTCATGACCAATATACATACGATATTGCTATCACTTTTCTTCTCCACATTTCGTATGTACTGTCAACTACCGGTACATGCGAGATAGTTAAATTACACTTGGCGGTACCGAAAAGAGCCTTTCATAGGTTTAATGAGATTCTTCTGTTCTCGAAAGAATGAAAAAAGGAGGAGAAAAAGAGAGAGAATAATTAATAATTGAGGATGAAATCCACAAGAGAAATTAATCTGATATGAGTTGATGAAATTTTCAGGTACAATAACCAGCATTTCTATTCTGTGCAATGCTACGTTATGCTAATCCATATGTACTTATTATGAATATTTTGAACTCAAAATGAACAACCTAATGTTCAGAAAGAATTCATATCGAGTTTTTATAATGAATTTTGTGGGTATTCAATACGCTTTCATTTTGAATCCAAAATATTCATGATTAATCCATATCTATTAGCATAGCAGGAACTATTCAAGAGGTTTTTAGGAAGTTTTTATGAATTCAAATTGATTATGTGTGCTGGCTGGGTTGAAATCACAATATCTCAGTGTTCGATAACCCGATGAAATTCCCATCAAGCGAATTCTGAAATAGGATGATTTTCTCGAATTTTTTTTCTTAAGAAGGAAGTGCATTGAGAACTCAAGTTATTTGAAACTAATTAAATCGGTCTTGGAGGACATGAAAAAAATTTCCTCAAGTGAAAGGATTCGTATCCCAAAACTTCAAAGACGTTTTTTTCGAAACCATGTTTTTCAAGTTTGGCTTCCCGATAATCTCAAAAACTACTGAATGGATCGCTGTTATTTTTTTTTTATTCTGAAGCTGATTGAATTTATTGGAGGATGAACCTGAACAGGAATGCCATTTGCCTTTTCTTTTCTTTTTATAGCACTGTAAAGAGCGAAGAAAGGTGGAAAAAGTTTCTATCAAAAGTTTGCATGTCTGTCATTTTTTTAATTTTGGACTTGTCATTGGTTTTATTGGTACAACCTCCAACAAATATAATATATTTCATAAAAATTTTTGCATTTTTGATTTCTGATAATTTTTGTAAGTGCTATGATTGATCCGATTGATTACTGTTCTTTAAGGTGGTTATGTTTCAAAACGTATCAACAATTCCCATGGCATTATTTTTTACTGAAAAAAATTGTTTCTGTATTCAAGGACTCAATTACACAATTGACTCCCTTCCATGAAAAAAATATTCGAGAAAATCACCTTAATTTTGAGTTCGCTAGATGAGAACCTCCCCTCAATTGCTTGACAGTTGAAACTACATTGTGAAAAATTGGAGGTGTTGAAAACAGTTGATATCAAATGTTGTTCTTTCAACACCGCGCGGTGTCACTTTTCACATCGTGTCTCTTACAGCACAAAGACCAGAATTCGAATATGAAGGGTTACATTTCTTTGTTATTTATTTGACATTGAACCGCAAGCCTCGAATATATAATTTATTTGCAAATATTCATATTTCAATGAGTCGAAGGGATGCGTCGCACTGTTTTCAGTATAATTATGAGGATATTATTGATTCTCGTTTGTATCTCGATCTTTTCACTGTGAGGAAGAACGAATAACCAGTTCAATTTTAATCAAGCGAAATAATGTGAGCCCTCATCAATGTTATATAATTATATTAAATGAAAGAACGGTGGATGACTTGACGTAAATGAAAAGATCATCCTCATTCTTTTTCGTCTTCTTTCGCATCGTCCAGAGAATCATCGATTCCAAGCCTTCCTCGACGGCGACAGTGCGCCGTAAGATTTGTTGCCATGAAGAAGATTGGCTTGGGCTCATAATGAAGAAACATCACCTTCAAATACTGCTCTCCTTCTTTACATATTATCGGATATTTATGCATGATGTCTCCTTCTCCCCCTTGCTTTTCCTTTTTTAGAAGTATAAGAGAAATGACCAGATTCTCTCAAGCGATATATATCACACAGCAAATCAATTTCAGGAAAGTAAATTCATGTATGATGCTAAAAACTGTTGTTCTTCGTTAAAAATAAGATACCGATATTAAAATACAATGGATTTCTACATGGGAATGATTATTTGTCGGAATAATTGGTATCCTCAAATCCTCCCTGACGTTACAACGATCCTGCAATGCCGATGGGGTGGTTTTTCTATAAGAATTTTACGATGATAAGATCTCATAAATTTTATAGAAATTTTATAAAATGTGATAAACATCGATTCAGAAACCTCACTGAGAACACTGTTTAAAAAATTGCAATTTTCTGGTACTTGGGAACAGGAAAATTTCTGTTCATCACGAATTTTTCAACTTACGTACAAGAAAATTCCTATCATACTGGAATTTTTCCATATTTCACATGAAAATTCCTGTTTTTTACTTCAATTTTTCAGTACGAATGTACAGGTCAGTTGCTTCCAGTACGGTACTGGAATTTTCTCGAAGTTATTTTTTACATGGAATGATGAGAAGAATCATTTCCGATTCTCCTTTATTGGGAACTTTCAGCGGGGTTATATCATCTGAAATATATCATTGCTCAGCAGATATAAGTGTACCATTGATATCGTTCAACTAATCAAATAATAAACACACGAATAACGTGAGTCTGCAACGGAGAGACGTTTTTTCACGCATAACCATGAAACAAGAAGGTTCCTTGATAAGCGTGCAGTGGAACAGATGTGGAATATGAGAATCACTACTAGAGTATGACTGGTGACAACGTTACAAAAGAGGGTGGATCTCCCTTTTACATTCGTTGAATCGTATCCCTTCGTCTCCAGTATTAACTACATTTATACGCGTTGTCTCAAATTAACCCCTGACTCTGAACTATGAGTATTCCCTTATACGCCAACGTCCCCCTAGCTACGTTTTGAAATCGTGCTGCTCGTAGAATGACTAGTGTGGTATGCGTTATACCCATTATCATTATAATAAAGAAATAAAAAATATCCCTGTAGGGTGAATGCTTTTGATTGACTTTGTCGAAACAAGTGACTCGCCAAATTAATTTTGATCAAAATTGAATTCTTCCGATAGAACGAGCGGGGAGAATGGTACCAATATTTTGTCACGCTTCGCTTTATGAGAGAATTCCTGCACATATTGATCGTATTTCTAAATATTTCTAACAATAGAGGAGCGTCAAGAATATACTGGATGGGGGAGTTTAATTTTAATTATTTTTGATTGAAATCTGAAAGAAGGCAGCCAACGTAGGGTTGTCAAATAGTTCAGTTCTAAGCCGAGTAAACGTAATATCCCAGGTAAGAAATGCCAATACTGACAAAGGAGCCCAAGTTTGGTAAAACATTGGGCTGCCAAGCATTGCGAACCAATATTGGTTCAATATACAATTGTTAGTTATTTCAGAACGCACACTGGGTTTCATAGGGAATGCCAATACGACAACTGGTGTGAGCTTGGCAAAATGTGGAGCTGCCAAGAAGGGCGAACCAATATCCGCCCAATATGAGACCATTCGTGTTTTTTGAGAACAAATATGATGTTTCATGAGAAATGCCAGTACAACAAGTGGCTCAAGCTTGGAGAAACGTTGAGCTGCCAAGTATTTTGTGAACCAATATCGGCCCGATATGAAACCATTTTTCATTTGAGAATCCATACCACGTTTCATAGGGAATGCATCACAATGAGGAGTTGAAGCTTGATAAAACATTAAACTGCCAAACATGGTGAACCAATATTGGACCAATTGTGAACCTATACCGCATTTTCATGCGTATGATTGTATCAGGGTTGTACCAATATTGATCATTGTTATGATGAATAATGATTCTCCATCTCACAAATGGAATGTCCTGAAGAACGATGTATTTTTTCCCTCTAAGAAGTATGAAGAACCAGGTGGAAGCTTGTCAAATGTTGATATACACAACTTGGGCCAGGTCCGGTTTGGTCATATGAACCAAGCTCCAAAAAAAATCATAATAAATGTATCACAGGCCCGGCGAATAATGTGGGTTCAGTGGGGAGCAACCCCCACACGGAAAGTGGTTGAGTGGGTAATTACCCACACGGAATTTCGAATGTTTTATTTTCCAACGATCGGACTATGCTACAGTCTGAAGGCCAGTCTGATCGAAAAATTTGTTTGTTGGGGCAAGTATTACCCATGCCGCCCCCCCCCACCCCCCTGTTTTATACCCACTCGGGCTGAGAACGTTTCGCCGGGCCTGATGTATCGTGATACCTTGGGCCATGCTTAGTATTGTTTTTTGGCTCAATATTGGATACCAAGCCTGGCACGAGGTTATCATCCCAAACTTTTACCAAGCTTGGACCATTTTTTGTGATTGGTTCTGGCCCTATACAAATCAAATTTGTCAATCTCTCCCTGGGATGGAATTCCGATGGTACTTTACCAGCACTTTCGTGCCACTTGAATATGATCTTACGTGTGCTTTCACCTAAAGCTTCCAGCACTTTCCCGAAACATTCTGAGAATATTACATCATCGTAATTGAAGTGATATCTCATAATTGAGAAAACATGGAAGCCGAAGCTTCATCCAAAATAATATACACTGTAAAAAAATCCTTCTGAAAATTCAGAAAATTCTTCACAGCTACTTTTTTCTGAATTTTCAGAAAAATTTTTGCTGAATTTTACAAAACCTCAACTAAATTCTGGGGCGTATTCTAAAAATTCAGTAAAAATGCTTAAAATTCAGCAAAAGGTATCACATTTTACAGGATGTAGGGAAGATTAGCAGAAGCTGTAAATTCTGACGAAGAGTAGCTCGATTCGCAGTTCTTTTACACTGACTCTAGCCGGCTCATATTTATTGTCAAGCCCCTTTCTAGTAACTAGCTCTACTGCTAGTGCCTTGAGAGGTGCTAGACAACCGCTATAATTATTTTTACTAGGGAAGACAAGTCGCGAGGTTCTTACGAAGATTGGCGCGGCTTCACCTTGCTCACCACCCGTGTGTCAATAACGAGAGTGGAGATTGAAAAATTTGTTTCTGTTGCACACTGATGATCAATTTAAATCCACCATTGAAAACGTACCTGACAATCGCTCCGTGCCTTTTCCATCGTATATTTTTTTCAATCGAATCCGAATCCTCGAATGAAAAGATTCCGCCGATATCAACGTGAATACCAAAACACAATATTGTTTCCTCCTTTTCTTTCATTAAATGCACCAAATGAGTTAATACGAGAGTGCAAGGATAGAAGGGCGGCTATTCTGAATCATTTCGTTTATATATACGTATATATGATCTCAGAATTCAAACAGATTGCTCGTCCGCGCTTTATTAATTCTATAGTTGGGGTGTGCGTTCAGCTAAATCTGCCTATCACCATTCATGTGACTAATACGGGACGTCTGGCATCGTGTTGCAATCACGGCGATGCTTCGATCACCCCTTCTGTTTCCCGCACCTCTTTCATCGTCGCCCTCCTTCACCACTAATAAGGCTATCGTGATTTTTCGCCCACCCGTTGAGATTCTAGATGTTCATGGATGCATAAAATAATACACGAAAGTACATCTGTTGATTCTTTACACGGCTGCTTTATGGTCGATCAATTGGCCGAGTACAAAAGATTAATATCCGCACCTAGTATGAGACAGAGGTCTATAAACTCGATGGATACAATCGTTTGCTGCTCACCCTTGCATGTAACGTATACGTATATACATATTTATAAAATATGTCGTCTGTTGTGATTTATAAATCAACACAATCGTGTAACAAATCAGAAGGAATTCCTTGGAAGGGCTTATGTGAAGTCAAGTTGTTTTCTATAAAATTCAATGTTGATTCAATGAACTCAACAACGTATAATCTGTCTGATATTGATATTGATAAAGGATGATAATCATCTATCCTCGTCTCTGGGTGGCGGTGGATTATAGGTGGAAAGTAGGTAGACAAATGAGAACCGTAGATATCAGGTGAGTTGGGGGAAGACTCTACGATGGAGCAATGAGAATAGGACGAGCGGGGAATTTTCAGATCGTCGAAAACTCACGTTACAAAAAGGGTATTTTTCCGCCTTTTCTCTGGGACCGCGGATTTCAGGTTAGAATGCATTCTAAAAAATACTCTATGTTGATCATTTGTGAGGGTATATAATTTCCTGGTGAGTATAACGCTGGTTTTACAAGTAAAGTAGTATCAAATTTTGATCAAGATTGTATAAGAATCAATAAATCTCCATAGATTTTTCATAGAAAAGGATCCATTTTGTCAAGAATCTATCGATTCCCTCGATTTCTTCATCTCCAAAATCAATGTTACGCTCACCGGGAAATGGTATTCCCTTGCAAATGATCGACATGAGATATTTTTCAAAATGCAACTCACGGTCTCAAAAAAACAGGCGAATTTTGCGGTCACTCTTTGAGGCTGTAATTTTCGCACAAACAGCCCTGCAAAAAATTTGCCTTCGAATGGAATTCCTAACTGGATATTCATATACGTTTTTCTTGCTGAAAAAGAAACCGAATCGATAGGCTTCAGTACAAATCCACATCAATAGAGGTTTGCTTTGAAAATTATACCTCTAAATTCGAGTAACAGAGAATCGAATCTTAAGGAGATCCTAGCGATAATATTTAACCCCTTTTTCTATCGTATAAGCGTGTTCTTTTCTAACCAACGTGCTCGGATGGTAACGCTAGTATCACTTTTAAGTGGACATTCTCCAACAAAATGACTGTGGCATCGATAAGTTTTACGGGGAAGATCAACAAAATGCCTTGAATTACTAAAAATTAAAAACTTTTTGAAAATTCAATTACAATTTGCAAAAACAGATGAATAAAAAAACTCCGAAATATTGTTAAACTGAAAACACAATTTGTTCCAGCAGAAACAAATTGTTCCCACTGAGACAATTGAAAAGAACACAAAGAAACTGTTTGGTTGGCTGAAATAAAATTTGTTTAATTTCAGCGAACCAAAAAGTTCCTTTGCATTCAATTCAACGAAAATTTTGTTCCACTGGAACAAACGTTTTCTCAGTGATACAGGAAAGAAGATGTAGAAAGAGCATAAGAGGGAGAGACAGAAGAAAAGAAGAAGGAAGAAAAGGAGAAAAGGCAACCCGGCCTCGTCTCGTGTCTCAGGATATAATGTATTCAAATCGTATTCCCCCTTCTACTTAAGCCCCCGACCAAACGGTCCGGCGTCGATATATTAAATGGAAAGATTGCAAATTTCCCGACATGAAGTACCCTGCGTAAGACTAATGGTGCGGAGGGAAGAGGGAGAGAGAGACGGGGATGTGGAAAAAAGAGGGCGATGAATAATAAGGGTGACGCACAAGATTATGCGTCGAGGTGTTGGAAGACTCCTCTGTAGAGGGGTTATAGATGAAAACGAAGTAAAAAGGAGCTTCGTAAGTGATTAGACTCCGCATGGCGCAACAACAGGGTAGCTGCCGTTGTAACTGCTCGACCAGGGTCAATCTGAGGCTAATCAAATCATGCGCGTTCAACGGGCGGTATGGGGGGCTTCTATGTTGCTAACGATGATGAGACTGCCTATCCGCTTCCCTCTTTCCTTATATGATACCTCCGCATATATATATTTATCAATTTATTCTTTTTTATTTATATATTTATTCATTCATTATTGTAAAAGAGTGTGGTGAAAAATCAATTTTTCATTCATCTGAAAAAAAAACATACACCGGTGGATACTTTTTCTTGTCAACCAGGTGAAAGTGGTTGAAACCCCCCTCAAATCTTATGAGAACACAAACAAATAATAGAAAATAAGGTGTGCTTTTGTCAGTTCCAAATTATTTCCTAATAACATTTTTAAAGTCTAAAATAATTGAATCTCAATAGAAAAATATGTGGGAGATCATTAAATTCCATTATTTTTCTCAATAATTCAATTCTTAGAATAACAATCAATCATACACAGATTCAAAGGGAAATGCACCTAAATCTCATTACATTTGAACTCAAATAATTTTTTCAATAATATGTTCTCCAGAGTGTTGTACTTTGAATCAATTCAATGGCCACTTGGAATCGATTTTCAAATACCTCGTGTCGCCCCATGAAATGAAGATTTACTTCTGCAGTTCAACACTGCGATAAGAACCCATCGTTCGGAATTAATAAATCGGTAGCTATACCCATGCATTATAAAACAAAGTGACATCTTGTGATCGATGGGAGAAGATGTTGGTTATTTTCATACGTTTCTATGGTACCGTTACTCTTGGAAATAATTAAAATCCTTCATAATGCTCGTATCCTTAATTAATTTAGTCCTATGGAAACGGATGAAGACAAACAAAAACTTATTCCGCGGTTCACAAGATGGCACTTTTGACGATTTACGAGTCAAAATGAAAATAATGAATCCAAGAATTATAAAAGGGCTACACTGACTATCGGTTACTCAATTTCAAATGGTGGGTTCTCATCACAGTTCTGAACTCTGGAATCGGATCTTTGTTTTTTGATAAAATTGTTTGAGATCATTGGATACACATTCTATTTCCATAGAAATCGTTAAGCGTTAATATTAGCGTTCCTTGGGATGAATTATTCATTAACAAATGCTTGAAATTCATATGTCATAAAGAGGGATGTTGAGTGATGGAATAACTAATAGGATTCAGTGAGCTTTCACATATTTTCATATTGAATTTCAAACTTCCGACAACTAGCCCATGCTTGGCAAAATCCTAGGCTGCCAAGCATCGCGAACCAATATTGGTCCAATATACAACCGTTGTTCATTCTAGAAACTATACCGGGTTTCATAGGAAATGCCAATATGACAACTGGTGCAAGTTTGGCAAAATATTGGGCTGCCAAACATGGCGAACCAATATCAACCCAATATAGAACCATTTGTTATTCGAGAATCCACACCATGTTTCATAAGGAATTCCTATACAACAAGTGGTTCAAAATTGGCAAAGCATTAAGCTGTCAAGCATGGCGAACCAATATCGGCCCAATATTAAACCATTTGTTATTTGAAAATCTATACCACGTCATGTAGGGAATGTCATTACAACAAGTGGTTGAAGCTTGGCAAAACATTAAACTGTCAAGCATGGTGAACCAATATTGGGCCAATGTACAATCAATGTTTATTTGAGAACCTATGCCACATCTCCATATTTGTGATTTTTACAGAGTTGTACTGATATCCCTGCTAAAAATCTTATCGTTTTCTATGGGAAATTTTTAGCAGGGATGGCATGAAAAATGACGTCATTTTTTTCTCCAAGAAGTATGTTTGAAGAATCAGTTTGAAGTATGGCAAAAGTTAATATACACAACTTGGGGCAGGTCCGGGTTAATCGTATGAGCCAAGCTCCAAAATACTCATCATACATATATCATGAGACATTCGGCCATGCTTGGCATTGCAATCTGGCCCAATATTGAGTACCAAGCCTAGCACGAGGTTATCATCCCAAGCTTTCACCAAGCTTGGGCCATTTTTTCTCACGGATTCTGATCCAATATAAGTCCTAATTGGGCCAAGATCGGGCCAAGCTTGGGCCATTTGTTAATTCCCACCTAGGCTTATTTCGTATTGCCTAATTTCTTCCGAGTAGGATTTAAGGGGTCCTTTTTAGCCAACCTGGTGGAGAAAGTTTCTCTGAAAATCCCCCTGAATTTCACTGCAAAACTCTACATCTCACTGAAAAACTCTGAAAAGACCTGAAAGAATCTGGAAAACTCTGAGAACCTATGAAAATTCTTTCAAACACTGAAAAATCTTGAGGAACTCTGAAAAATTCTGAAAAGCTCTCACTTATCGGGCACGTTTGGCAAATGAAATTTTCCTTGAATATTTATAAATATCTTTGAAAAACTCCTAATTTTTTTGAAAATCACTGAGACTCTTTGAGAAACTATGAACACCTCTGCAATTCTGTGGAAAAGTCTTCCACCAGGGCAGGACTGCTCTTTAAATTTCTTGGAATGAAAACCTACCCCGAGAAGAAGGTTTATTTATAGTTAACAATCGTATATTTGCTGATGGGAAAATAAATATTTATTCCACGCAAATCTATTATCATTCTGTCAAAAATGATTTATTAACTATTAACAAACGTTTATTTCTACCTAATATCACTTGGTTATTATGAACAGAATATATTTGATTCAAACGAATATTTATTCCCCCATAAGCAAATATACCTTTATCAACTATAAATAAACCTTTTTCTCAGTGCACTGCCGAAGAATGAAAATACTGTGAGTCCAATAAGAGTGAGAATCCACTCCATGAGGGTGAATTTTCATTCTGTCAGAGTTGATTTTCACTCTTTTGGAATGAGCATTCCACTCTTCAAAGGAAGTGAAAATTGGATGATTGTTAAACTTGCAATATTTTCACTTTTTAAGAGTGAATTTTCTACTTGAGAAAATTTAGAGAACATTAAGCGCTTCTAATTCCATTGATTCAATTGATAAAATATTAACAAGATCTGTTGTTTTCGTATATTTCCAAAACATGAACTGTCGTCAACACATGGGCTGAAATTTATCCGCCAGCTACTCCAACTTTTGATCGGGAGTTTCCATTGAAAAATTCAAACGGATAAAATTCACAATCCAAAGCTACAAAATCGATTTCTGTAACGAATAACAGTTCAACGGCTTTCAATGAAAAATTACGGTAGTTGGCCAATAGATTACGGCCAGACGCTTCAGAGTCATTCCCAAAATAGCTCATGTGATCGGAAACAAAAATTCCTTTTTCAAAATTTAAAATTCGGGCTCTATACAGACTTAGAGTATCAAAGCATCATCCCTGAAAAATTTCAAATCGTTGAAGAACCCCATTCATTCCCATCCAAACGTACAGATTTCCCATTCAAACCCATTGGATTTGAATCGAAAATTTGCATGTTTAATGGGAATGAATGGGTTTTTTTTCTAACCTATCCCAGATGTATCCTATCGAGGAGATCCTAGTCACAGTATCGGAATTCTTTCTCTATCGTATAGGCTTGTCCTTTCTTAACCAACGTGCTCGAATGGTAACGCTAATGGTATCCTCTTGAGATTAATTGGTGCCATGCTTGGATCTGTCTCCAATTCTTGACAATTGTCCATTCAATTATGATGGGCACCCCCTTAATTTTGATACCCGGGTGCAAAAATTTTCAAAATTATATATAGTTTATATAGAATTTTACATATAAATCATATAAATCGCATATGAAGTATATTGAAGTATACATAAATTGTACTGCATGTTTCAGAGTTCACTGAAAAAACGTCACAGGCGTTATTCTGCGGTTGAAATTCAATCAATAATTTCCCGTATCGACAAATATTTTCTGAGCCTTAGTTTTTGAGATATAAGCATTTCTAGATTTTTTTTGAAAATCCAAATTACTCGAAAGTACTGTGTGCTACACTTGTGCTATTTGAGCCTGACCCCATTCGCTGAGTTGGAACGCGGTGGATCTCTGAGAAAAAACTTGAAGTATACTATAATTTTTCGAAGTTTCAAAGCAATTTGAAATTTTTGGACTCCCAGCCAATCAAAATCCAGCACTTTTGAATCAATATAGCTCCCAAACGAAGAATTCCAAGTCAGGATACAATCCTTTTAAACAATTTTGATTCGAAAAAATAATCTTTAAATACGGAAAATTTTATCTTTCTGCCTGCAGAATAACGGTATCCGGTATATAATCTTGAAAATTCTCACACTGGGGATGGTTACCACCAACAAAGGTTAACATTTTGATTCATTTAACAGAAAAAAAAACATTCGAACAAGCTGAACTATAGTAGCCAAATGCGTTAAAGTTCCTTTTTTCTTTCAATCACACCCGGAAAAATGGTTTACTCGAATATGAACTTACTGGATATTTCACTGCATCCAGTAAATTTTTACTTGATTTAAGTAGAATTTTATTTGAAATGACTAAAAATTTATTTCGATGAAATAAATTTCTCATTTCATCGAACTAAAACTCTGGTAGGTTCATATTTAAATAGAAATTTAGTTGATTCAAACAAATTTTAGTCAATCCAAATAAATCCAAATATAGAATTTTCTCGGTGCAGGGACAGTTGGATGCTTTGAGCACTCATGCATAGCGTTGGGTTATTGCACCCCTGTCAGCAATAATGTAAATATTCACATCGATCAACGCAGGCGGCACTTTTTATGTGGGAGACGTTTCTGAAATATCAACATTTCCTTCTGAACCACCCAATACAAATTATTCTGATGGAGAACAATTTCAATCAATTTATTCATAGAATATCCATAGAACTTTCCCTCAACATTTACAATGTTCTATAGATGATTTAACTCTTAGAATATTCTATTGCAGTATATTATATAAACGCTTACGGAACGATTTTTGAACAACAAGCATGTTTTTTTCTCAGTCCATATCGTGAATGTAAAATTATTTGAGAATATTTTTCCTTTTGCTGCAATCCACGTTTATGAATTTATGAGTTCAAAATTCTTCCCTTACATTCCTTTCGATCCGGGAGGATAAGAAGTTGCATTCCTAAGAAAAGAATCTGTGTCAGCTCATTTGCATACCTAGATTCTACATAATTCTTACATCGCCGAGCGATTCTTATAAATTCGCATCCAATTCACAATCTCTTTTCATTTCAAAGGAATAGGGTGAAATCAGATTTATTCATATTTATTTGGATTAAAATTATTCAATCATGTCAATCCGTTTAATTGATTTGAGTCTAATTTCAAGCACATCTGAGTCACTCAAGTTCGAAATTCAACTACAACACATAGGAATTAATTGAATCTCCCATCGGCTTATTCATACCAAAGTTTTGAAAGTACATGAAAACCGAGGACAAGTCACAATCACTTCAATCCTTGATAACGCGAAATGGATGTATCCACCAAAATGACATCTCCCAATGAAATTGATGAGGACATTTTCATCGATCGATTGTCTCTTAGTTCGTAGCAACCGGAACGCACAATGGCAAACAATATTTTTCTTTATCCTAAAATATCAGAATCAAGAAGCGCAATCGCAAAAATATAAATATGAGCCCAGGTGTGCGACAAAAGGAAAATACACATTTATTCGAATATTCCGATAAATCAGCGCTGTGGAAGGCAACAGCGGCAGCCCCGCTAGCGCCAGTAAGGTACACAACACACACTTTAATGTCGCATAAATCTTTCACTGGAAAATTACACCAATGTGAGATAGGGAAAAGAGAGAATGAGAGATGGGGGAGAGACGAAATCGCCAGAGGAATGGGACGACGAAGAGAGGAGAAATGAGGTTTGGTGGCAGAGGGTTGAAGTTTCGAGGGATCCCCGTACCAAGAAGAGAGGGTGAGCGAGCGTATATTTCTCCCCTCCATTTCCCACTATAGTGTTCTTCCTCCACCGCACACGACCGCTATCGTAGTTGCTGCTACTGCTGCTGCTGTTGCTGGTGCTACTACTACTACTACTACTACTACTACCACTACTACTGCTGCCACCGCCACTACGACTACCACCACCAACGGTGCCACCTCCATCCAGTGGCTGTAGAAAAGCAACAGCAGGGGCGGCAGCAGCAGGGGCAATAGGGATCGCTAGAGCGCTAGACGATGGTAGTAGCAGCTTTCCCCACTTCAGAAGAAAAGCACTTTCATAAATCTGCCAGCAGATATATGTGCGCACAATTTCCGAGATCCGGCCATTAAAGAGCCGCTCCTCTCCTCTTCCATCTTGGTCGTGAACCAACCACCCCTTTCTTCTCCCAACCTTCTCGTGGATATAATGCGGCCTGGAGTCTGCAAGTAATTCTCTCCGTGGTTATATCTTGATCTCACCGCCTCTCACCCCACGTTCTTCTCTCCCCCCCCCTTCTTCCTCCCAACTTCCATCCCTCTATTTCGTTACCCCGCAGAGATTCTCCAAAAGCATCGCTATGTATTATAAAATACATCCCAAAAGTCAACCACCTTCCGAGTACTTGTTACTCGATAAGTCATGAAACGCGACAGGTAACTCAAAATTCATTCCTATTCTTTATTCATCTCTCCTTGGAAGCCGGGCGAAAGAAATGAAGGATAAAGGATTAATCAACGCGAGAATTTCCAGCCCTAGTCGTGTGATATAATCCTTCTCCTCCTTTCATTCCTCTTGCTACCCTTTTGCTGCTCTTACTATTCCTACTACTACTACTACTGCTATAACCACCACTACCCTTCCGACTTGCGAAATCAACGCGTTAAGATAACGTATCCGGGCCTTCTCTTTATTGCCTCTATCTCCATAAATCAAGAGGTCATTTATTTGTTTGTATTGCTATACCATACCCTAGTTCCATTCTGAATTCAGTTCCTTTCAGTTGGTTATGAATTGCGATACAATGTTTATTTGTGGTTTAGAAGTTACGCAATGCTTTATGTAAGAAAACTTCGAATTTGAAGGATGCAAGGTGACAAGATACTTTTTGAAAACAGAGGAGAGGCCCAAAAGGTGTAGAAGAGTAAAGAGAAGCAACGGATACGGATCTCCGTAAGATGGGGATATAACCACTTCTGGAGGGTTGCGAAAGAGAAAAGCGGTTGAAAGTGTAGAAACCAAAAGCGATTGTGTGGTTTTCCATGTACACTTCCTCTTTTGAACGTTCTCTAGGGGAGGATCCACTTTCATTAAGGAAGAACTTTCGTTCTTATTCCTTCCACTATGGATTAACATGAAAGATGATGACGTTGTTCATTCTCATGTAATAACATGTTACACACAATTCATGCGATTATTTGACACGAGTCCAGTCTGTTTTTCAATGACCATAACTCCATTGGCAACACACATTGGAAATCGTGGATTCATCTTTTGATTATCCAATTCAAAAATTATAGAGTCGACTCGAAGTTTCGACTCGATATATTAGAATCATTTAATTTATCGGCAGTAAAAGATGGTATAAAAGCGAGATAATAATTCACAAGGAATGAATGGATGGGAGAATATAATCTTATATGTAAGATACGTATACACGCAGGTAGATAGGTTTATTCCACAAAATTTATACCGCAGCAAAACTTGGTTCCATCCGTTGAAAATTCCGCGCTAAATTCATCCATGAGAACGAGAAAGAGGAAAGCGTGAAGAGGAGAATGGTGGGTTTTCAGGTTGGGTATCTCGCATGAGAGAGGTAAATCGTGCAGGAAAAGTTTCCTTCTTCACGCTTCTGTTCGCGCGCACTTTTATCGCAGTGATAACTCACTGTACTGGTCGGACGATGTCGCCTTCAGACTGGTGACTTTCGAGACTCCCTAGATTTAACGACTTCCATAGCCTACTAAATCTTACATCACATCCAATATACGCGCCTTGAGATATATATTGTGTTTTTTTTTTGTCCTCTGTTTCCTCTTCTTGATGGAAAAACAAGATAAGATCATCCTTGCATCCAAATGACATAATTCGATGTATAAAAATCAATATTAATACCCTAACGCACGCACATAAAGAGCAACAACCAAATTTATCGGAGCAGAAGTAACGATTCCAGCGTGGTCGTGACAGGGATTCCCCACCTCCGACTGTACCCTCCGGCTTGACTCTCGCATTCTCCCTATCCAAAAGCAAGCTTCACCCTATGCGCTTGGATCGTTTTTACCGCAACTCATTCTCTTCTCAACGGCTATCTCTTTCTCCCCTTACTCTCTCGTACTTTCCGAAACGTCTCAAGCCCGTCTCTGTATCTGACATTCGCAATCTTCCTCAACTCGTGGAAAATTATAATTTAGCTGTGCGTTTGCCATTTCGTTCCTTCTCGTCATGGATAAGACGTATGTATGATCATTATTTATAAAGAAAGAAAGACAACCAGATTAAATGACAAAAAAAGAAATGAGGTACTGGAAGAGGAAAGAATTCTCATTGGCTCTTCGGCGATCCATGGAAACGCCACCCCCATGGACTTGGGATATATAATATTTGTCCCATGATACGCCCTCGTCATGCTCCACCCCAAAAAACAATAATTCAAGAGCACCGGCCGAGAGGCTGGTTGGTGGTTGACCGGCCAGTTACGCCATTATACTTATGATCACTTCGAGAAGTTTCTTTTTTCTCGTTTCACGTGGTCCGGAACAAGGGGAGCGGATAAAACAATGATGCCCGATGACTGGGTTTTTCTTTTTTTTTTTTTTTTTCATACACGAATTCAATGGATTAATCACATATTTGAACTGTGGGAATTCGCCGTTGAGGTTGAATTGGACGAAGACGAAGGGAAGAAGACTAATTTCTAAACATACACGTCGAGATTGAGAATGAAGCAGGGTAGAAAGCAAGACCCTGACGTTACCTAAGAGAAATCTTTGGGAGTCTTGGAGGCCACCAGGAATGCCAACCCTCCGGCCTCATTAACATCTCGCGTTTCCATCACCCGTACTATTTCGCTCCTCTTCGAGAAAGCCATCTTCATTCGTGGCAACTTGTACTATTACTACTATTACTATTACCACTAGTGATAGAAGAGTTAGCCTACTTCGGTATACACTGCTTTGCGTCATGGAACGTATAGCTTAAACAATTGAGAGCCACATCGTTATTACCCTACCCAAATCAAGGCGATGCAATCGATATTTATGACAATGAAATATACAAATTTCACGAAATTGTTCACACCCTAGATAGAAAACTTGGAGAAAAATCAAATTTTGAAAATTACAATTGTACTAAATTGATAACATACAAGAAAATACCACTGTCTTTTTGTCACACAGTGCGGTGAAAATTGTACTCGAACGTGTATAAGGTTGCACACTCATGCTGAAGAATGTTAGGCAAATCATTCATCTTCACTACGTTGTCTAACGATAACAATGGTATTTTCTCGTTTCCTGCCACTTTAGTAGATATGTAGTAATTTTTGAAACTTTATTCCTCTCCGTGTATGATTGATCGTTGCATAACATTCCCAAAAATTGAGTATTCATGTTCATTGACTGATAATTGAATGATTGGTTATGGATTGAATCAAGGTGCTCAGCAGTCGTGAGAACCAACAAAAGCGTTCAATCGGAAATTCAGTTTCAATGGAATGTCCAATAAAAAGAACTATCCTAACAGCAATATGCTGAGCAAATATGTAGCGAATTGTTGAAAACGTACAACAACAGTTAGAAGCAATTTGCAGGAACGTTGCGTCACCGAATGCGCAGCAATATGCTGTAAATCTAGGATTTTAGCTTGAGTTGTTATCGTATTGCTAGGGGGTTGCTCGTTTTCGTGAAACTCTCAATCACATGCGTAGCAAATTCCCCGCAACTTGACGGAAATTTGATAAACAAAGTAAGAGCAATGATTGCACAGCAACTTTTGTTGTATGGGTAAATTCCTCTAGTAGGCACCTTATAGATCTCGTATGTAGTTTCTTAACCGTTAATGAACTTTATTCGAGGGTATCAAGCCAAAAAGAACCGAATAGATGATGGATCTTTATCCGATTTTATATAGGAACTAACCCAGATAGAAATTGACAAATGGCCATAAAGAATCATTATTCATCATAACAATAATTAATATTGGTACAACTCTGAGATAATCACAATCATGAAAATGCGGTATAGGTTCTTGAATAACCAATGGTTCCCAATTGGCCCAATATTGGTTCACCACGCTTGGCAGTTGAATATTTTGTCAAGCTTCAATTATTTGCTGTGATGAATTTCCTATAAAACGTGGCATGGATTCTCAAATAACAAATGGTTTTATATTGGGCCGATATTGGTTCGCCATGCTTGGCAGCTCCACATTTTGCCAAGCTCGCACCAGTTGTCATATTGGCGTTCCCTATGAAACCCAGCCTGCGTTCTAAGATAACCAACAATTTTATATTGAAACAATATTGGTTCGCAATGCTTGGCAGCCCAATGATTTGCCAAGCTTGGGCCATTTATCAATATTGGCATTTCTTACCCGGGAATCCGATTTTTGTGTTTTATTCGAGTCCATCTGGGTTTCGCTCGGGAACCATTTCACGAATTAGAATTGAAACCCGGATACGACACGGGTTGAACAGGAACTCAGAGTTGTAGAAGAATTTTGGTAACTAATTCTTGTATCACTCCCATCAGATACGAACCATTTCTATTCACCATTTCGCTGTCTCTGTACTGCACCCGAATGGACCCGTACATACGGGCCCCGATGCCATTCCGTCCCGTTTCACCAGAGATATTTATATAAAATAAATTTCCCCCATCCTCATCAAAATTCATGTTCCCGAAGTTTGAATCGTTTATAAAAACGAAACGAAAACTCAAACTCACAAAATCTGATAAATATCGGTGTTTATCTTCTTGAATCAACTCCTTGCAACTGAGAAAAAACGTTCAAAGAATGTACTGTAAGAATTGGCGTCTTCAACAGCTAAGTAGTTCATTATTCGATTCACCAATTTCTTTCAATAAGCGATTCAAAATTCAGCAAATACAGTCGAATTTTTCTCTCAATGTAGAAATCGTTAACTTCATGAAGATCTGAACCGTACTGCAAGGTTTTCAGACGAGTGCATAATTCTTATTCCATTACTTCTCTCAAACTGCGGGTGATGAATTCTCATGTCAAAGTTTACCAGTAACGCCAGACTTGGGAATCATGATATCATTCCAGCAGTGAACATGTAAATTCTGATGTCAGGAGAAAAGGGTGGTGAAAAGTCTTCAACGCCGAAGTAAGCTTCCCACGCAGTGGAAAAATGTTTGAAAAGTCTTACGCGACGCCAAAAGATATCTTTTAGATTTCTCGAAATATTCTCCCATTGAAATCTCACAAACGCGACTGCAACTTAGGGAGCTTTTTCTGCCAGAATCCTGTCGGTAGAATCCAGATCTGAATCGAGGTTTTTTGAAAAATCCCTAATAAGAATCTGCTCATTTTCTTCTTGAAGATTTTTTCTAAAAAAGTTACAATAAACTCTTCCTGTGACTTGAATACAGCTGAATGATATAGTGCTGGAGTCACTTTTTTCTCTATACTGGAGGAATCGTATAATGGAACTAAGAATATCCCTCTAAAATATGAAGCTCATACAGAATCCTCTGAGTTTTGGAGGATTGTAGGAGTTCCTCTGAATGTTGGAGGAACTTCCGTTTATATTCAGAAAAAGATTCTCATTCTTAGGATATAAATTTTGGGTATAAAGAATTAGTTTATTTTCTCACTTTTTATTGTTTTCCATGAATATTATTCAATTTATCACATCAAAATTTGAATCGATAGATTCAAAGTTGAACAGCATCTGCCAGGGACAGGGTGGAATTCAGGGTGGTTATAGTGCTTTGCGCCCCGAGGTCCCCATAATCTGGAACTCCGTGATTTTCACAGTCCCAAGAGCTTTTAAGCTTCTAACTCAAGTCAATCTGATCCTTTATTCGTCGATTGATGTGTACATAGATTCGATTACAGAATTTTTGAAGGGTTGAAACAAATTGGAAATTGCCAAAGTATGAACGGCAATATGAAGAAACTTAGAGTTATGCATGAAACGAAATATACACAGTAAAAAAAATTCCGTCATTGTGTAAAAAAGAAGTAAGTGTCAAAATTCAAGTGTTGAATATTTAACACTTTTGTGTGTTCATTTAACACACTGATCAAATGCTGTCCGATCGATTCATTTTCAACACATTAAAATGTTATTCGAGCTCAAATTAACACTTTATAAGTGTCACTCTGGAATCAACACACATTGAGTGTGAAGAAAAATGGTTAACATTCGCTTATGTGTTGAATTTGACGAAAAATTTTTTACTGTGTAGGAAATTCGAGGAATTTGGGATAATTGAATCTCATACGATGATTCGAGTACAATTCGGGATTTGTGATAACCAGGATTCACAAACTTCATTGTCAATTTGTTTGTATAATTTCTCTGTTACTCAGATCTCTTCCCACTCAATCCCCAGCAACGTCATCCATGGAACTGTCTAGGGCCTCGCGAGAATCCAGCCAAGGGCTAGAAAGAGTCTAGTAGCTAGCGGGGAACTTGTAAGGGCCTAGCTAGTGCTGATATAACGCTTGCTCGGGATATCCTGCCAATTCTCACCGTTGAGAAGGGGAACGTAAACTCAGTTTTGATAATATTCCCAAATATTATAAGGAAATATCACGATTCTATTGAAGAAACCTCAACATACATTCGATGTCGGGTTAATTGTTTTCGAGTGATGGAAGAATATTGATCCATTAAATTTTGATTCAGACATTTGAAAATTCAACAGAAATTTTCTACTCCGTGAAAAAACGCTCCTCTTAGCCTGTCTTAAAACATTCATCTACACCGAAAAAAATTTGGGTATTGTAACGATCTCACCAAACACAGAGCATTGTCTTCTTTCCAAAACGATTTGGTTTTGCAATGGATGTCGATGATGCGCCTGGATTCACCCATGAATTCCAACGCTGAGGACTCTCAAAATATATCCATTTTTCATGACCTGTCACAATTCAATGGAGAAATCTCTAACAGCACATCCACCGATTTCCACGTCGCATCTTCGTGGACTCCACGTGGATAAATGATGGACGTGGATAGAACGTGGATGAACGAAGATTCCGAGTGGAGGCAACGTAGAGGCAACGTAGAAATGTCCGGTGCTGTGCGGGATAACTTTTTGTATCTGTCGAACAGCATTTCACCAGTGGTTTTTCGATTTTCTTGCTGTCTTTCATTCAGCTCATGCGGAACCTATTTTCCCACTTTCCGAATCTTTCCCATGGCTTTCAAACGAATGGAGACGGCTTTCTGCGTCACATTCAGTTGATCCGCGAGTTCTTGTTGAATTCGAGTGCCATCTTCATCCAATAAGGCTTGTAATTCGTCTTCTGCGAACTTTTTCGGTGGGTTCCCACGCTCTTCGTTCCTCACGTCAAAATCACCACTTTAAAATTTTTTGAACTACTCGAAACACCATGTTTCACCAAGAGCATATTCACCGTAAGCTTCGACAAGCATTCAATGTGATTCTGCAGCAGTTCTCTTCAAATGATAACAAAAAACCAATGCTGTCTGCAGATCGTAGTTTGTAGGCACGAGACTTTTTTTTATTCAGTTTTTGTTAACCTGGTCTCTTTACGCTGCCAAGGCCAATTGGACCAGGGGAAGCGTACTTCCAACCTAACCCACGCGGCAGGGGTAAGATTCCCTGACTTATCAACCGTCGTCCCGCTATTACGGTGGTAGCCGCTTTCGGGATAAACTTTGGTTGACGCACCAACCACCATTTCCCCTTTCGCGGCATGACCGTTAGGGAGAAAGGCGAATTGATTAAGTCAGGGATTCGAACCTCCAAGCCTGCCGGACATCCATTTCTGAAAGTTAGTGCGTTAACCGTTCAGCCATAGAGCCGGTTAGGCACGAAACTCTACATATTGAAGGGTATAAAACAATTACGGGTGTACAGAACTTCTATTGTTTTGTGTTGAAAACCTTCATCGGCTGTTAACAGCACACTGAAAAAAAAAATTCATTCCAGTCAAATAAATATTTATTTGTCCTGTACCAAAGAAATATTTATCAGAATTAACAAAATATTCTTTGGAACCAAAATAATTTATTTGAATTAAATAGATGGTTTTAATCGATTATTTGATTCCAATAAATTATTTTGGTTCCAAAGAATATTTTATTAATTCTAATAAATATTTATTTGACTGGAATAAATTTTTTTTTCAGTGCAGATGATGGTGCTGGAGAAGTGGTCTTAGGGCCCCTAAACTGATGGCTAGAGCCATTTATAGGGAAATTCCGGTTTCATACTTCTACACCTGGTATGTTCGGAAAGAAAGAAACGGAGAAGGTGCTCTGATTACATCCTGCATTTTTTCCTGTGAACATCTTATAACATACTATTTACTGCTTTACTCAAAATACTCGCTGGTATTTATTCGAGAATTCCCACCTGATTTTGACTAGTTGTTGCCACAGAAAATGTATTCAGAAACTAATAGATTTTTCTTTTCTCTGGCATTCCAAATTTGAAAGAGTCATTTAAAATTTGAGGAAAATTTCATAACCGATTTTGCTTGATATTTATGTTATGAACAATCCAGTTGAATATTCACAGAAAAAATTCCGACCGGGTGGAAGAAGACAGTCAGAATCCAGCTGAAAATTCTCATGCGAAACCTGGCCATCGACGTGAGAAACAGGACAAAATCTAACCGGATGGCATAGGAACTCAAGCAGGACCAGGCTAAATCGCATAAAAACCCCAAGTGGTAAGGGAAACTTCCCAGATAGCATGTGAACCACGATAGGATGCCTCCGGGAGACGTACATGGAGAGAAATTTGTAGTTGAATGTCCTATAGGATCATCGCAGCCGAGGGACAGACTGAATTTCTAATGAAATTTACCGTGAAACATTGTAAATTTGATCAGGCTTCTATTGTCTCCTCATAGTAAATTTCATTGTGAGTACCGTCTGTTCCTAGATTACAAAGTAGCATAGTAAGTTCAACTCCAAATTTTTCTTCGTGTAGGATTCCGGAATGGATACTCGGTCATCCAAATACCTGAGCAAACATTTGTAACTGGGAACCGTTTAGATAAGGAACAAGATCTGTCAAATGTTCACCAGATTCCTCACGGAAAAGACCAGGCAGAAATTTTTTCAAAAGATTCTAACAGTGTCGTTCATCTATTATTGTGTTTTTATGTACATTTATTGACATCTCTGATGGAGAAATTCCGCTGAAAATCACTGAAGATTTCTGAGATTTTCAGTGAAGAGGTTTTCAGAGGATGTCAAAGAGTTTCAATGATTTTCACAAAAATTCATGATTCTTCAGAGATGTTCAGAGTTTTTTATGGTTTTACAGAGTTTAAAAAAATTTTCATAGGTTTTCAATGTTCTTGGAGTTTGAGTCGTTTATAGGAGCGAAACAAAAATTCAAACTCACAAAATTTGATAAATTATTGGGGTTTATCTTCTCGAATGAAATTCTTAGAATTGGAAACATCATATAAAGAATTTACTACAAGATTTTTGGTTTTCAACAGCTGAGTATCTTGTTTTTTGATTGACATTCCGTTTCAATAAACGATTCAAATGTCCGCAACATGGTTTTCAGACTTTTTCAGTGAGGTTCAGAGGAATTTTCAGATATTTCCAAAGAAACTTTTGTCCTCAGGGATTTCATTTCAATTCCATTCATCATCGCTGTTAGTGTTTCATTAATCTTATCGATGCACACGACCAAAATCTTGATAATCAACCACAAGGAGGTTTGAATTTGTGGGAACACACATACCCTTATAGTACAAAATTCTATCGTAGAATGACGAAAAATATATCCAACTCTACAACTCAATCTAATAATATGATTGAAAATATCAAAAATGACTGAACTCTTCCCACTCCACTTTTCCGAATCTCTTTCGAAGATTCGTAGAATAATGGAGGAACGTAGGAGTAATAGGATAGTCGCAGAGGTAGTGGGAGCGATAGTAGTAATTGCTGGTATACCTCGCCATAAACCTACCTGTAACCTCTCCACCTATATTGAAGACCAAACTGTACACAAGCCAAACTGAACGTTAACATCATACTCTGTTCTCTACATACACGTACAGTCTTCTCCCTCTCTCTCTATCTATCCTCCTACGTATCATCAGAATCTCTAACAACGAAACACACGGCATTACTCTCGCTCGCTCCATCGCAATACAAATTCATTTCAGAGAAAAAGGATGGAATGTATTTCGTGCTCGCACCACTAGATTTCCAGGATGATATACATATGTACGTTGATGTATATTCAGCAGAGTATAGTGTGACTGTATGATCAAGGGTGGAAGAAGGGTTTGAGAGAAGAGGTAGGCAGGGGGAGGGTGTTGGCGGGAGGAGAGGGGGAGTGGCGACAGGGGTGGCAATCAATATGGGCCTCAACGCAAACACGGCGCCGCTGTTGTACTAACATCAAATAGGCGGATAGCTACCGGTAACGCTTGCTCGTGTGCATTGTGTGCTCCAGTGCTCTGTATATAAACTCTCAAGCGAATTCAGAGTTTGTATTTCAAAATCGATATCTTCCTATCCTCTTTATCTCTGTATTCACTTTTTTCTTCGAAACTCTTCTTTTTGAATCTATAACCGCTTTGACTGCTCATGAATTGATTTCTGTGTGCCTTGAAATCATTTGTGGAGTTCAGATATTATACTTACAGGAGAGGAATTCTGGAAAGAAATTCTAACGACCCTGTTGATGAAAGTTCGAAACAAAAGAGTCACCGGAGCGATTTTATAAATAAAAAGATTGACAAATGACATCAAGTTTGGATCGTGTATAGCCGTACGGAAGCGATATTTCGTCTATTATAAAGCGATGGCAGCTACCTTCTCTGCTTCACTCGGGTACTCATTCGTTCGTTTCTTCCCTCTCGCTCGGATGAATGATATGCCTTTTCCTACCACGAGGTTCTCTCACCGGGAAGGTAATTAATTCGTATAATATGCCACCGTTAAGTCGGTCATCGGTAACTCCCCATCCCTCTCAAAATTAACTCTTTTATTCTTTCCCTTCTTCTTTGTTTCTCGAACAATATCGTCATTTTTCACCGTTGAGAAAAATTAATTGATGGACTTATATGGTCGAATTCCCGGAAAGCGTTCATTGTTACCTGAAAAAGAAAACCTCGCAAAAAATATTATAAATTCCGCTTTCAAAGAGAATCGAAGTCCAAGGAAACGTATACTTTTTTCTTCTTTATGTATACATATAAACTTATTCCAGCGTATGTACACGAAACGGTGTTGAGGATAAATCTTTAAAAACGACTAGCGTTCGCCCTGGGCGTCGGCGGTCATAATTCAGCCCCTATCTGAAAATACATAGGTAACTCGTCGGTTTAGAAGCAAAGCGTGTTTACAGGAACCGTGTGTTGCTCCGCTTTGCTCAGCAAGTGAGATAGCTGATGGTATTCGACTCGCATCCCTACCACCTTCTCCCCTCCCGTGCCTCATTTCTCCAACAGTTGGCCACGCTAAAAAGTAGAAAAGGGTGAACTCCACGTGGCGCAAGGACCAAGAGAAAAAGAGAGGAAAGAGGGAGGTAGATGGGTGGGGAAGAAGAAACGATGCTGGAGAAAAATCTACGGAAGATCAACCCCTTGAGGTGAAGAGGTATTGTGAAGAAAGTATGGATTTCCCCTTCCTCTCTCTCTCTCTCTCTCTCTCTCTCTCTCTCTCTCTCTCTCAAATTAATGAGTAAATAATGTATCTTGAGTACTTTTTGGACGAATGTTACGTAGCCCGAGGTATGCACAAAAGATTACTTGGAACCCTACCCCTCGACTCTGACTCAAAAGTATTCCAGGAACAATGGTTGATCTTTGTCGATTTGTTTTCAAAATGAAGTAGATCAAAAATCTAGTCTACAGACCGATAAAACGAGCCCTCTCCCCCAGAATTCAAAATTCTGTGATAGAAGGCAGGATAATTAACACGTCAGTATCTTCTCGATTGGATTGAAAGAGAAATAAAACAAGAAACCTCGAAACTCCGAATAATTTCAATAAATATAAAATTTTGTTTCTCCTCTCCCTCCGCAGTTCTTGAACTTGATTCAACATTCCGTTGGAAGAAACAGTTAAGCGTAAGTCGAAGCAGAAAAGAGAACCAGGAGGATGAAATCTATCACGAAATCGTATGTCTTCTTCTACCTTGGTACAAGGGGAAGAATTTCTTTTCCCCTCCCTTTACAACGCGGTCGCGTGAAAAGCAGTGCAGTAGCAGTGGCAGGAGCAGCAAAAGTAGAGGTAGAAGAGCAAAGAAGAAAAGAGAGAGAGAGAGTAGAGAACGGTGGTTGTGGCTGAGTTTAGCGGGGTGTACCAACAACGGAGAGCAGCCCCGCCCGTCATATTCCGCGAGGGCCAATCCCGCTTGGGCTTTTTATTAGATCCATAAATCCATCATATCTTACGCTTACCCCTTGACTAACCATGGCGCGCTTTCCTTGCACCCATTGGTCGAGCTTATACATCTCTCTCCCACTTTTTGCTTCAAAACTCCGCGAAGGATGAACTCTGCTTACCGATTCTCTTCGCGAAATTTATCCTTTCTCGTCTATTCCACTCGTATAATTATTTCAAAACATACATAGATTATACCAGTCATCGGGTACCAAAATGCACTGCACGCATCGGAAGGCGAATGCAGAATGACACGTGCGCTCAGGTCATCTGCGTTATAAGCAATAAATCTAAACGTATCTGTTCTTTCTCTCTTCGTTCCCCCGAGTCGATAATATATGACTCATGGTCCAGTAATCAGCCCCCGAAAGAAGTACATAGTAATAAAGCGGTATATTGGGAAAGAAAAACAGAAAGAATGTCTGGCCCAATTCGAATCTATTCTCCTTTCATAAGGAATTCGTGATGCTTCTGTCTGAACAGAAACAACAGTAATTAGACAAAGGAATCAAAGTTGGAGAAAGAGAAAAAAATATGTTCCTTTTGTTCTGTTTTTGCGAGAGATCAAACTTCAATACAATGAACAGGAGGATGAAGGAAAAGACACGAGGGAAGAGAAAGAGATAGAAAGGAGAGGGCGAAAAGAGAAACTCGAAGACGATCACCTCCTTGACGGACGCGAGGATCAATATCCTTCAATACCATACTCCGAGAGCTATATACGAACCCATTTCCACTGCCAATAAAACGCCATACCTACGTGTATTGTGCACGCTGTAAGGCGATTTTCTCCTCCCAGTTTCCTATTGGTCGTAAAACATTGGCCGGCTGAAAGGTTGAATTTTATCGGCAGGGACAGAAATATCGATGTAAAGGTGAAAACGTTTCGAACCAATACATAAATACATTTAGTTGCGTGTGCATCTTGCGTATGTGGACACTACGTATGAGGATCTATCATGGCGGATCGAGAGTGGAGAATGTTTCTCAAGGTGTACAGTACAGCCGAACAGTAGTTTGCTCAGTTTTTGTTCAAAGACTCGAACCATAACGAAAATTATCAGATTATGTATCCCCGTATCGGGCAAATTCACCTGAAACTTATGCATGATTACATCAAACAACTGTTAATTCTGAACAAAACAACGTGGTAAGATTATCCTATGAGGACAACTCGAATTCCTACGTAACTTACTCGACTTCTCCTCTTCAATCGTAGCATATTTTTTTGATTTCACTTAAAGTAATGGTGAGCGATGCTCGAAAGCATCAATATTTTTTATATAACATTTGTCGAATTTATATTGAAACTGTGTACAAATTTTATATAAAATTATCGTTCATCGGAAACTTGGAGGCACTGCACGGTAAATGGTCTTTTGGAGAAATCTACACTGAGAGAAAAAATTTCCGCGAACAATAAAATATTTAGTTGAATAGTCGCCATAAAATACTTAATTGATTTGAATAAACTTTCATTGACTCAATTAAATAACTGTTTCCATTGATGAAATATTTCATACCATATTGAATATTTGTTTGATTGAATAAATATTTTATCGAGTCAATGAAAGTTTATTCAAATCAATTAAGTATTTTATGGCGACTATTCAATTAAATATTTTATTGTTCCCGAAAATTTGTTCTCTCAGTGTATGATGTGATACGTAGCTGAAAAGAAATATTAGGTGTGCAAGTTGAAACTCGGCTGTAAGTTGGTTGCATGAAACGAAATATTTGAACGCATGCAATTCGTCCGCCATTTTGGATATATGCAGCGTGGACATTGCAGTTGTCATATCAGTCATTTTCAAGTAGTAATTTCCTGTGTATCAATTTTATGAGACGGATTTCGATAAGCAACATTTACGCCATTGTATTCTATTCTGTTTTCGCATGAATAAAAATGCTGCTCAAGCTATGGAATTGATTATTACGACATTGGGTCAACATTCTGTGAGCCATTCAACAGTGAAAAAGTGGTTTATAAGATTTCGTAATGGAAATTTCAGTCTTGAGGACGATCCACGTCCAGATGCGATCAAAAAATTTGAGGATGAAGAACTTGAAGTTTTACCGAATGAAAATCCATGTCAAACTCAAGAAGAGCTTGCAGAACAGTTAGGAGTTACTTGTCAAGCAATTTCACTTTGATTGCATGCATTGGAAAAAATACAGAAAGGAGGAAAATGGGTTCCTCATAAACTGACGGAAGAAAATAAAAGACAAAGAGTTGCCATTCGCATGAATTTGCTTTCTCGGTTCAAGAAGAAGAAATTTCTGCATAAAATCATTACAAGTGATGAAAAATGGATTTTGTACGACAATCCTAAACGTAGAAAAGCATGGGTTGATCCGGGCCAGCCAACTACATCAGTTGAAAAACCGAATATTCATGCAAAGAAAGTTTTACTCTGTGTCTGGTGGGATTGGAGAGGAATCATTTACTACGAGCTTCTCGAACCTGGCCAAACTATTACAGCTGAGCGTTACCGGGCCCAGCTGATCAAAGTAAGTGATGCTCTGGAGGAAAAAAGACCATTTACGAGGCAAGGAAGGCGAAAAGTGATGCTGCTGCATGATAATGCATGTCCACATACAGCAAAACCAACCCAGGAACTCATCTTCAATTCAGGCTGGGAAGTTGTACCTCATGCGGCATATTCACCGGACTTACATAGCTCCTTCTGATTATCACTTATTTAGATCAATGTCGTCATATTTGAAGTAGCAGCACTTCATGAATATCGAAGATGTCCGGAAATGGCTGGATAACTATTTTGTTTCAAAACCACCAAGTTTCTATCGTGAAGGCATTTATCTACTACCCGATAAATGGCAAAAGACTGTAGATAACAACGGCGAATATTTTAATTGATAATTCTTGAAAGAAGTATTTCTTCAATAAAATTGAATTTGACAAAAAACAGCCGAATTTTAACTTGCACACCTAATAGAATGATATTTTCATTACCGACTGATCCAACGGATTCTATAGGATGCTGCTGAGCAAGACTCATGCTGAAAGCTACAATGGACAGTTCCACAATTTTTTCACATCATTCACCACATTTTCTTCTTAATTTGTGATACAAACAAAATTCAGAGAATCTATTCGAATTGTCCCACTCGAAACTATGTTTCGATCTGGAAAAAAACTGGTTTCAAGGTTACCCAAGTAACACATGGCAAAGAGATTATTATGGGAGTTACATTTTAGAGTGCTCTTGCATTAAATTGTCCGCAACAGGAATCTCGCACAGTCCGTATTATAATTTGGTGTTACATTAACCCATTAGAACTCAAGTCAAATCATGGCTATACAACATCCAACTAACTGTTGGATTGAGGGCATGGTGAGAAACAAAATTGTTCAAACAAATTGTTGGAAAATGATGTTATCTCGGAAAAAACGGAGACGATCAATCGATTCTATGGGAAAACCCATGAAAGAAACTCAGTGGACACTTTTATCTCAGAGTTCAATCTGTTGGGAAAGATCGATTTAAACAATTGCACAACCACGAAAAACCACCCTTGCTGTGAACAAATTGCCTTTACACCGTCAATTTTCGACGGATTTATATCGATTTTTTCCTACCAGATTGAACTCTGTGACAAAAGTGTCCCATAGGTTCCTTTCATGGTGTTTCCCGTAGAATCGATTGATCGTCTTCGTTTTTCGAAATCACATCATTCTCCAACAATTCATTCAAACAATTACAATTGTCAAAGAAAAGAATACGGGCTCTTTTTTCTCGCCATGCCCTAAATCCAATAGTCATTTGGATGTTATACATATATAGCCATGATTTGGCTCGGGTTCCAATGGGTTTAATATCTCTGATAAAATCATTGTTCCACTCAGCCATATGGAATTCATAAATTCACATAAGTCCCGTTCGAGATCCCTCCCAGGATCCACGGAACCTCACGAATTCCTCTATCCCAATCAACTAGATCACCATGGTCCCAAGATGTACGTGAATCCTAGCGATCTCTTGTGGAATCCCGTCCGAAAATCTTGAGATACATAAATTGAATTTTCTGATCCATATCCCACCCAAGTTGAACAAACCAATAAACACTGTATAGATCCAATCAAATGAGATTTGGTAAGAACATTACAATTTTCGATCAATCTTAGTAAAATGTAATGTCTGATTTATTGTTAAAGCCCATCGAGTTATACCAAATGTGCTAAAGAGTTGATAAATCAGCTTCAACACTCTAAAAAATTTTGCGAAATTTGATGAGATTTCTTCTCAGGGCAGGCTGTTATTTTTTTTTATCCATCAAAATTTGTTTTTCTGAACAAACTTTGACAACTCAATCAATTTATGATTTTGAATGTTTTCAAATCACCTCACCAATTTCTAAAATACCACATTTGCCTCGTGGAATTCTTAGCATTTCATTCGAGAATTCTGTTGAAGAATCTGAGAAATTCTCGGGTATCGGAAGTTGAAAAGAAACCTCGAACATGTGAGATTCGTTCATTACCTGGATTTGGCAGCGGGAGTGGGCCAACTCGGACGGTTTTCTAAACGGAATATTTTTTCAAAACTCAACTTGCCCCATGTATCAGTACAGATATCCATCAACCGGTTAACAAATAACCATTATAATTGGTGCCTTCGATGATGCATTGGATTGAGTTAGAAGTCTTCGATAAACATAAGGGGGTTCGACTTGCAAAAAGTTTCTATGGGAAACTTAATATAAATATTCCGTATGGAATTTCCCGTATTTTACATGAACTTTACTGAAAAATGATAGTGGAAATCTCATAAAGTTTGAAATGTCGAGTAAAATGTATGGAAAATTTCATGCATGTGTGCCGGAGATTGATTTCCTTTTCCCTGATCAGATTTTTCGCATCGATTGCCGCGTATAGGAAAATTCTTATCATTTTTTTTAGTGTGACTAAAATTTGGCAAGCACAACCAAAGGTCTTAGTTGTGAATCCATAAGTCGTTAATCATGACTAAATATTCATTCTACCATATCCAACCTAGAGATTTGGCGCACTGCAAAAATTGATGTCTCATTTTGAGATATTTTTGCAGTGACTGTTCAAACATTTTAAAATGTTACCATAATCATATTCAGAACACAAAAATACGTTTTGATTCAAGGCATGACATGTGTGATAGGCGGACAACAATGTTTAACAGTGGTGACTTGTGCAACAAGTTCGATAGATTTCAATAAATTCCAATAGGTGCTGTGACAAAAACCGCATAGAAACCGATAAGACATCATTAATTCCGAAAGCATTTGGTCTGTCGGTTTGTATTGGTTCTTTTGGACAGGGTATGTACAAACATGACCTCCCGGGAAAAAAATCATGCATGATCATTTATGAATCATACATGATCATGCAAAATCATGTTGAACATAGGATTTGTAAGTTTGCCTGGAGAAAAATCATTCATGACCATGTATGATCATGCATGATTATGTAAGATCATGTGGAACATATAATTTTCAAGTTCGTCTGGGAAAAAAATATTCATCCTCATGTACGAGAACTTATTTACTATAGTCAAACTTCTGTTCTTTTCCAAAAAAAATAGTCTAATTGAACGTTATGGAAAGAGTGTTTGAAGTTTCAGAAAGAAACTCAAAGGTTCAGACTAAATTATGTAACATGTGACATAGGTAATGAATTGTTTCATCGACTATCAAGTCAATGGCAATAGCCTGTTGAACGCACTGGTTCTCATCCGAATGTCGAAGTTAAGCAGGGTCAGTACTTGGATAGGTACCGCACGGGAATACAGCGTGCTTGTTGTTATCCAAAACGCCGAGTATGATCTTGCATGATCATGCATAGTCATATCTGGCCAACTCTCGTGTATGATCATGCATGATTTATTTTTCCCGGGCTCGAATTACTATTTCGTCAACGTCAGAGTAGAAAACTGCAACAATGTATCTGAAATGTATATTGTGCCATTTGAAACAAAACTTAGACGAGATTTTAATCAACTTTATGTTTGGAAATCACCAAAACATTTTGAGAATATTTGCAGAACGTTGGGATATTCTAGGGGCATTCGGAAAATATTTGACGCATTTTGGTATTACTTGGGCTTGAACGTGATAAATCACACCCCTGACATCTTATTTGAAAACAAACATACCCATGTATCACAAGGTCATTCTATGGACATTCTATGAATATTCTGTCTGAATGCACATAATATTACGATGAGACTGTTTCAAACATCCTATGAAGGTTCATAGAATATACTAGAGGGCTTATTCTGAAGATTTCCGATAAATATTCTGGAAGAAATTGTGAACGTTGTGAGAATATTCTTTGGATATTTGAAACAGTCTCACTAGAAAATTCTATGGACATTGTTTACATCCCGGGAAAAATATCATCAGATCCATTCCGATTTCAATAGATCTGCTCAGATCTCAGTAGATCTAATCAGATCTTGGAAAATCCGGTTAGATCCGAATTGATTCAATCTTAATGAGCATCTGTATATGAATTCGATTTTGCACATATATTGTGACAAACGCAAGCCAAAATCGCAATTTCTCAGATCTCAAAACATCTATTTAGATCCGATCAGATCTAATCATTTTTTCCAGGGTATACTTCAAATCTTATAAAAATATTCTGATGACGTTTGTTTTTCGCATGTCAACAGGATATTCCGAGAATATTCTGCGCTACATGAGTATATTTCATAAGGCTATGATGTACGAAGAATGTCTGCAATGTTTAAAAATTCATCTGTCACGGTACTTGAAATGTTCTGTGCTGTACAAATGACCATTTGCAGCCCTCCAGCATGCTGTAATAGTTGGAAATGTTGCTGCACTCCGCATCTTTCGCGAAACAAAAAATGTTCCTTGCATCGGTCGCTAACGATGAGAGATATTATCATTATTGTTATGAAAATTCACTCCATCTCTCATGAAATATCTCAATCGATAATGGATTGATCATTGAAAGAATGCGTCTACATTTTGAAACTCTCGAATAAAAAAACGTCATGACAAACAAACTTGTCAGCGTTCTTGGAGGAAAAGTATAAAAACGATTTTTACGTAAAAGGGTGTTCCGTACTCACAGAAAGTCGACAAGAGAGTGATAGTGGTGATACTCGTAGTCGTGGTAGAGTGCCTTTAGCGCTGCCCTTGCGAACTGCTCGTGTATTGATCCTCATAATTTTGAGGGGGAGGGGGCGGGGAGGCAGAAGGAGGAGAGGAAAGGAGTAGAAGAGTAGAGCAAAGCAGAAAAGAGCAGAGCAGAGCAGAGCAGAGGAAAGAGGCATAGAGAGAAAGGAAGGATCGAGGAGTGGCTGTTGTTGGAGGGTTGGTGGAGTTGCACGGTACCTCGCCTCACTTCGTTTCACCCCCGTCGTCTCGTACAGTTGAGAAACGTATACGTATATGCGTTGAAGTACACGTTTCTGCGTTGGGTGCTGCTGCTGCTGCTGCTGCCGCTGCTCGTTGTTCCATCTTCCTCGCTTCCGTCCCTTCGGAAGAACCAACGAGAGAGAGACGAAGACTAGGATGGCAACGAGGCACGAAGGGAAGTACACTCAGTTATGGAGGGGCAAACTCGACCAATAATAAAGCAGAATATCCGCCCGTTATGATAATATCATATCATATGTAGAGACCATATCGCTGAGCTTTATGATTGGATGAGACGTTTCTTCCAATAGGGTTTCATATTTCTCTGAGACTGCCCCTTTCCCGTGGTTCTATACCCCGCTTCATGTGCTCTATTGTATCTCATGTAAATTGGTTGAATTTGTTATATCATTCCTAAGAATCAATTGAATGAAATTTCCTGTTTCATTGTTGCCGTGGCTCAGATTGTTGAGGGTTTAGAATACATGTAGGCTCCGACAGCACTTGTTTCTGGTTTTCGATTCTTCCTTTTTCCGTGTAAGAATTTTGTATGTTAACTTTTAAAATTCTGTTGCGCCTTGAGGAATCTTGTTTGGAAATTATAAGAAAAGGCCTGATGTATATCCGAAAATTCGAATATTCGGTTGATTATTCGATTATGTTCCAAATATCTGGATACTCGAATACATCATCTGGATATTCGTGAATTCAGATATCAGGATATCCGGGTATCCACATATATCCGGATATCTGAAATATAAAAATAATGTTTCCACTTGATAAAGAAGCGATAGCCATCCATTCATTTCCGCAATTGATGATGGATTGATGAAAATGTTGCAATTAAATTGGATTATCAGCTTATCCGGATACCCATCAGGGTCACCAGGCCTGGAATTTCGTAATTTCCTCATTAGTTATTCTTTTCAATCCAAATACGCGATTTGTTTATTCCGATAGACTTCCTTGACCGCTGGCCACCCTGTCCATGTAATCCAGAAAACCGGATTATTTATTCGATTTTTCGGATATTGAAATAAGCGGATATTCGAAAATTCTGGATAAAAATCCCACCCCCATCCAGATTCAATGTTCGGGGGATTCTTATGAATGTTTTCATTTTTATCAGTAGGAGAGAAAGAGAGAGAGAGAGAGATCTTCTCAATTCAATTTGAACAGGAAATTTCAAGGAATCCAGAATCACACGTTGAAAGATGGGAATTGATTGAAACATAAATATCACTCTTATGGGAGATCATTAATGTTCACTAGAAATTTTGAATGAGAGAGACACGTTGGATACTAGGAGCACTCGATAGACCCTGAGGAAATCCATTACACCTTGGGACATTTGACAAAGCTACATGAACCCTACCAAATCTCCACAAAATTCAGTTTTTGACTCTCTAGTTGCAAAGGTTGCAAATTTGTTCATAAAATTCATTTTTTTCCACATAAATCCTAAGAGCTTTTGAATTTCAACATAAGGAAAAGGGATTTTTGTTCATATCATTCGATGCGAGAAAGATTTTCTCATGCTCAATTAGGGGTCGGAATGAATGGGTTCGATTTGGAGAGAACCCTTTTCAAAAAATTCAAATGAGAATCCATACAGGAATCTTGATGGGTACCTATGTTTTTCCAACAGAAAATTCTAACAGTTTCCTATAGATTCGCTTGAATCCATCCATGGTTTCTGACGTGAATTGCTACTTGATTTCGTAGATATGGGGCTATACATAAAAAGTTAAATCATTGTACAAGATGAAGAAACCTATACAATCCTTATCATATATAATTATCACAAATTTCATATACATATTGAAGGGACATTGTGCAGCGAAAATGCAACAATTGTTCATTCAATTTGAGACTCAATTTTTGAGAGACTCAGGTAAGGAATGCCAATACTGACAAGTGGCCCAAGCTTGGCAAAATATTAGGCTGCCAATCATTGCGAACCATTATCGATTCAATCTGCAACTGTTGGTTATTTCAAAACGCACACCGGGTTTCATAGGGAATGCCAATATGACAACTGGTGTGAGCTTGGCAAAATGTGGAGCTGCCAAGCATAGCGAACCAATATCCACCCAATGTGAAACCATTCATGTTGTGAGAACGAATATGATGTTTCATAAGAAAAGCCAATACAACAAGTGGCTCAAACTTGGAGAAACGTTAAGCTGCCAATCATGGGGAACAATATCAGCCCAATACAAAACCATTTGTTATTTAAGAATTCATACCACGTTTCATAAGGAACGCATCACAACGAGTAGTTGAAGCTTGACAAAACATTCAACTGCCAAGCATAGTGAACCAATATTGGGCCAATTGAGAACCTAAACCACATCTTCATGCTTGTAATTGTATCAGAGTTGTACCAATATTAATTATTGTTATGATGAATAATGATGAATAACCATGGAATGTCATGAAGAATGATATATTTTTTCCCTCTAAGAAGTATGAAGAACCAGGTTGAAGCTTGTCCAAAGTTGATATACCCAACTTAAGCCAGGTCTGGGTTGGTCATGTAAACCAAGCTCCAAAAAACTCATAATACATTTATCATGATACCTTGGGCCATGCTTAGTATTGTTTTTTGGCCCAATATTGGATACCAAGCCTGGCACGAGGTTATCATCTCAAACTTTCACCAAGCTTGAACCATTTTTTTGTGATAAGTTCTGGTCCACTACATAAAAGTCAAAATTGAGCCAAGGTCGGGCCAAGCGTGGGCCATTTGTCAATCCCTTCCTGGGTATGAGCATTCTTAGATTTTTATGGTAGGGTAAATGGGGATGAGATGTCGCACTTTTCTGCTCCTCCACAGCATAAAATGATACATCAAACCTCGTTCACGCAAGAAAAATATGAAGATTCGATTACAATCTTCATCTTCCCCTTCAGTGAATGAGGTTTGATGTATTATTAGGTGCAGCAGTGAAACGGGAAAGTGCGTCATCTTAGCCTGATTTACTCTACATACTTCAACTTGACACCATTCGTCAAGTGGAAGAACGGTGAATCTGTCGGAAACAAAACAAACGAATTATCCTGTTATTTCCCTATTCAAAGTTACAGCCACTTGAAATTTTTCAGACTTCTAGCTAATCAGAATTCAAGAGCTTTGGATTATTGCCACTCCGAGACAAAGAATGACAAGATATTTCAATGTTTTCCCAGAAATCTACCATTTTTTAACATTACGAATAGCGTTAAGTTAATCAATCATGATTTCATCAATTCATGATGAAAGAAAACTACGATGATAGTTAATTCTCTTAGGTTAATCCTCAGCCTACAAACAGGGTTAGCATCACCCAGGGAGTATTTGGCACATGCGAAATTCGAAAGAAGTATGAGTTCCAACGTTGCCATCTCTAAATAGAAATTATTTCATATAGAAATTATTTATATAGAAGTTCAAAGAAATCCCGAATCTCCTCCCTCGATCTTCTCGAAAACGACTGAATAGATTGAAAAATAATCACTTCATGCATTTTTTCCATGATTCACAGGAGATGCATCAACTCATTATTTTTCGATGTCATCAATCGTTTTTGTGAAACATGGGTGGAGAGACTTAGGATTTCTTGGGACTTCGGAATGCCCTTAAAAACTATGGCAACAAAATTTTCGTCTAATTTTAAGCGATTTTCCTCATCGGCAGTGTGGTAAAAAATTGATAAATTTTTCATCTGCTTCTGTCTAGCCTTCCGAACTTGGCGGATCGCGGTAGGAACTGACAAAATTTTCAAGTCCCAAGTAAACGGATCTGTTGATGACGGATTGACAAATGGGAAAATGAATAGGTTTCCATGAAATTCAATGATATTCGATCAGAAATTTCACCATTTGTAACAGGATTCCATAGAATATTTTCATGTACCCTGCTTCAAAAATCCGATTCAAACCTATTGACTGGTCAATGAGTATGAATCGGATTTTTGTCTAGGGATTTTCTTATTTGATCTTATTCAAATCTAATCGGTTTGAATGAGACCAAATAGCAAAATTCCCGGACAAAAATCTGATTCAAACTGATTCCCAAGCAGCACCAGAATATACTATGAACGTTCTTCGAATATTCAAAATATGTTCTATGGACATTCGAGTGAGACCGTTCTATAGGTGCTATGCATATTCATTGAACGTATGTAATCGAATATACGACAATACGTTGATTGAACGTCGATTGAATGTATATCGTACGTTTCAAATGTCCTATGTACGTTCTAAGTACATTTGAAACAGTCTCATTCGAACATTCTATGAACATTCATTATATGTTTTTCGTATCTCATCCGTAAATTCTACGAACGATTCTATTTCGTATATACTTTGAGATTCTGTTGTTGCTTGGGTTGACGAGTTAATAAGTTCAAATCGGATTTTTCAAGCAGGGTAGATGAAAATATTCTATTGAATCCTGTTACGAATGGTGAAATTTCTGATCGAATATCATTGAATTTCATTGAAACCTATTCATTTTCCTATTTGCAAATGAGATTTCATGGATTATTTGTAGGAGCCCATGTGGAAATAGCCAGAGTTAACAAATGGCGCGGTACTGGCAAAGTTGTATTTGCCAGACCTTGGCAGAAACAACTGTGCCCATTCAGAATCATTACCAGTTTTCCAACTGGCACCAGATGTCCTCCGAATTTCAGACGGTACTGGCTCGCGTGGTCAGACGGTCTTGAGCCAGTATCGAATTAATACTGTTCGGAGAATACCCAGACCGTACAGAAACGGAACCGCGTCAGTACCGAATCAGAATTGGTTGAATGGTGAAATGCGAAAAAAAGACGATACAACACCAATATCGATGCAACGTTGTTCTAATATATAGTGGATAGGGATTCCACCGAGCTTTCCAATGACACGGTTATTCTGATGAGACAACACTGCGCCAGAATTGAGCCAGAGTTAGTATTAGTATTCAATATGTTCGATAAATAACAATGCGCTAGTATTGATAGGACTTACGGTGTTATCATTTCAACTCCTTTGCCAGTACTGGCAATCCAAATAGCCCCATAATGGTAGCTCTAGATTTGCCAGTACTGGCACATCCGGCAACAGTAGTGAGCCAGTAGCGGCCCGTGTTTCTATTTCCACGTGAGAGAGTACACACTGTAAAAAACGGTCAGAATTAGCTCCGCGCGGATTCTATAGGAGTCCGCCTCGAAATTCGGTGTTATAATAACTCCAACCCGATCAGAAAAATCCGAATTATGCCAATGTTGACGACAGGTGCGGTGCAGTGCCAGTATTGAGTCTTCAACATTTGGTCAACACGTACGGGATCAGTACTGGATACATGGAAATACAGTACTATGCCTGTACTGATGAACCAGTACTGAGAGCCTCATACCGGCCAGGTACTGATCCAGTACAAGCACTGCACTGATTGCGAACAATAGTATCAGTACTGAATCCGCAGTACAGAAAAGCATTATCATCCCAGACAAATGCCAGTACCGTGCCAGTCTTGGCCAGTACTGGTGCAGTACTGCGCCTGTTGTGAATTTCTGGTTGGTAAAAGGTGTTGGAATGACACCAAGCGGTATCAAAATAACACCGTGAGGTGTTGAAACAACACCATTCGAGGTGGATTTTTTCTAACAACGCCGTTTTTCTTGAAGTACATGGTAAAAAATGATCGTGGAATTGTCCTTCAAAAAATCGTGGCAACAAAGTTCCTCCACAGGTGAGAAATTCTCCAACATGGTAAACATTTCCTTGAATTGTGGGGGATTCAATACCCGAACAGCAAAATATCTCTTCAAAATGGTGGACAAATCCCTCATTTTTGACGGGAAAATAAGTCCCCCGCGGTGAGGGGACGAAATCTACCAACAATTTGAAGAAAAACTCTCCATATTTTTGACAGTGTAAACCTTTTGGCTTAGGACGGCGAAATATCCCGCATATCTCGTTGATTTTCTGATATTCTCAACCATCCAATTTATAATTTGAAGTTGTTAAAACAAAATTGAAACCCCAGGATCAGAGATGAGTTGGAGAGATTGCTAATGATATATGAAAACCATGGTCCAATTTTTGGTTGCTGCACTGTTAGAAATTTCTGATTGAACTTCCAATTACATGTAATGGAAGCAAAAGTTATCCACGTAACTGAAAAATTTATTGAAATGGCAATTGCATGTGAACGAAATTTCAGTGACGAAAATATATAGAGGAGAGTCGCCGGGTGTGGGACACGTTTCGTTTCACAGCCATAACTTTTTTGTGAGTCGATGTAATTTACCCAACAATATATATGAACTTCCCCCAAAAGACTTGTTTTGATCTCGTTGATAAGGAAAATTCTACAAGCGTTCTTGTAAAATGTTGAATTTTTGCGGAAAAACAACGTCGCCGGTTATGGGACACCCACGAAAATCAGCGTATGTCGCTACAAAACCAGCTGCTAATGGGCAAATATGAAGCAAAACCATCGAGAATTCAATAACCTCAGCGTGTAAGAATTTTGGTCCCACTCTGGCCCAGTCTTGGGCCCATATTGGCAGGATGGGGCCCATGCTGGCCCGGGGTGTATATACATGCATGGTGCATGGTATATACATGCTAGGGAATTATCAATATTTACTTGGTCCGTGATCATTTCACAATGGGCCAAATTTCACAAACCGTGGCCACAATTCTCAAGCGTTGTGAGGCGTTTGCTGATTTATATGAAACCCTGCATCTGAGGGTTTTTCGGGTCGGTGATTACGAATCCAGGGTTAAATTTTGCAAATTCAAGATGATGGATCCAGTATGGCGGATTCGAATCTCAAAATTCATCAAATTAAGGGGTAACACCACAGTGAACTCTCCAAAAATAACGTTTTTTCAGATTTTTTTTTCGAGAATTAGAAAGTTCCTATTCAAATTGAACTACATGAAGGTGTTTCGCTACTATTGAAGTACAAAATCATTTTTTTGTGGAATTTTATTGTGAAAAATGGTGGCTCGACAGCTGAATGACTGGAGCACTGTGAAAATTCATGGTCGTGCGGTGGGATAAATAACTCAGTCCAGAATTGACGTAGAACACAGAACCAAAAATAATCATTTTCTGTAATCCAAAAGCTAGTGAAATACGTATCCGTTTTGAAAAATGTGCATTTTCCACGAAATGGCATCGGTTTGAAGAAAATCCTAAATTTCGTTACTCAATGTTGAATGAAAAACGCAAATCCCAATATTTCGAAAAACCCGTACGTATTTCACTAGATAATCATATCACGAACACAATAAAAAAACCCCCGAGGTGATTGATTGAAAATTGGCGGAGCTAGAGCTCCCACCGACTTTCGACATACTGTTTTGAAATAAACGCGTTTAAACTTTTTGTAACAGTTGAGTCGTGCGTGTTTAATCGGACCTATGTTTGGTGTTTACGGTATATCATTTTTGCGTGCTCAAAGAGTACTTTGAGCCAAAAACCAATTTTTTGATCTTCTTAAAATTCCACTGTGGTGTTACCCCTTAACGCATGCACCAGATGCATGCGTGTAATTTCACCTTAAACAATGATTCGTGTATCACACAAGAGAAAGCCACGAGACCGGCCAGCGCTTATATGCTTGGCGAAATTTTGGATTGGAACTTATTGAAATCTGTAGAACACGTTAGCAACGAACAAAATAGTGCTCACAATCGATTGAGTTCAAAAACACAAAAAATTTCATAAAAGATGTTATCAATGACCTGAAAAATTTACACACGCCTGTATCAAGACTTTTTCTTTCAGGGAAAAGTCGATTTTCGATCATAATTTTGCCATAAATACGCTTCAAACATGAAAAATTGGCTGTCCCATAACCGGAAACTTTTTTGTCCCACAACCGGAAATGACACTCAATCGCCAATGACGCATAAAAAACGTACGAACAAAAAATTGTCGTGCCATTGCCTATGGTACCTACTTGAAATAAAATTGTGATAAAAACACTACATATATGTATATTGAACTTTCCGTCACCGCTCCATCCACTTGAAATAAAAGCCCTCTTTTGAATATTTGAACTTGTTTTCTTCTCCTTGATTTTGACGCACTATTTATACAAAGGTACAGTACGCGTGCGTTGATGGACTTCAGTTCCATGTCAAAAACTTGTTTATGATGTAAGAAAAATTTCAGGCTTCAAACATCCTGAGTTTTGTGAAAAGAGGTCGAAGAAAATTTACTGTCCTTATAGCAAAAATTTTACACCAAGAATTGGAAATTTCTTCTACAAATGTACATGAAAAATATATTAAATTTGAAGACATTTCTAACAGTGTGGGATCACATTTTCCGTTTATCCTTTCACGCTGATTGGTTCAGTAGATGAATTCAATCAATCAAATAATCTTCTTCAAAAGAAAAAACGTGATACGGATCAAATTTTTAACATCACGTTAGCAATCTCTGCAATTCATATCTCTACCACGCTATAAGAAAATTGGCGGTGTTAGAAAAAGTTTACCCCGAATGGTGTTGCTGTTCCAACACCTCCCGGTGTTATTTTGACACCGAATTTCAGGGTGGACTTTTATAGAATTCGCCCGGTATTAATTCCAACACCGTTTTCTTTACAGTACAGGATCTTCTGTTGATACTTCTCAAACCCCCTGTCCGCATCACGATTGAATTATTGCATTAACTTCATCTCGATTCGACGTAAATTCAGAAATCTTCAGTTTCCGATCCTCTCCGCGTTTTTTTCTGAAACTGCAACGATTTTTCTGAACAACTTTGCTCCGCTCATCCCTCCTGTGTGGGAGAGAATAACCCCAAGTCAAAGGAAGGGAAAAATGAGCCAAGCTATAGAGAATGATACAAAGACAAACTAGCAAACCCCTGCAATTCACAATCTTTATCCACAGAGCAATTTCAAGTATCTACGTGAAAATTCCTATCTTTTATTTTTAAAGGAGATAGGAAAGAGACAAATGAGTAAAATTGAATGGAGCGAAAGACGGAGAAAAGACGAGCGTAAGACGGATATAAAGGTTCAGAGGTAAAGAGGTGTGAGAGTGTACCCGTATCTATGTATGGGATGGTGAAGAGAGAACGCGAGGGGGAGGGGGGGAGAGAAAAGACGATGGACGGCGGACGACGAACGACGAACGACGACCGACGACCGACGACCGACGACCGACGGTCCGGTGAAAAGGGAAAATGGAAAGAGGGAGTGAATTTTTTATCGGTTAAAACTCCATTAGAGAGAGCGAGAGAAAGAGGGAAAGAGAGGAAACATAGACGGGAGGAAAGGGGAGCGGCGTTGGAGGGTGGTGTTTTTTTATTGGTCATCCTTGAAAGAAGAAGAAGAAGAGAAAGAAGAAGGATGAGAAGGAGAAGATAGGTTTGTCCAGCGCAGAGACCCATTGATCCCTCTCGGAGAGGAACACGCTGGATTCTCCATCCTTCAGAATCAGGAAGAGAAGCAGGAAAAGCCATTGGCGGAAGTACTGCTTGCTGAAAAAAAAGAAACGAGCAAACCGAGACGAAAGTCCAAGCTTATGTAAGTTAAAATTGAGCTTATAGTTGCACTTTCATTGAATCTTTCGATTTCTGAAAAGAGGAAGTATATATGCATATACTAGTGTGCATAGATATTAAAATCAATGATGTTTATCTTGGGATCATAGAGAATACGTATGAGAACATGTTCTGCGTCGAATAAAGAAGAAACAGTTACTTGACAGTTACTCATTCGATCATCCGAATAAAAAAATTAATTGCTCTGGGTATATATGAATCCAGATACACGTTAGTATCGAACAAACAACCAAGTTCTACTAACAGTACTTTTGTATGTGTTGTATGCGTGTATATACCAACAGCAGAAACGAACCCTCTTTCATCTCTACTCTCTCCCTCTTGCACGAACGGACAACAAATCCCACCCTCTTTCGCATCTCTCACATATTTATTTTATACTGCCCGCACCTTATACGGTCAGAAAATAGTACCAGGACGCGGGATAGAATCCTTTATCAAGCTGTGCCGCTACTGCCGTTGCTGTTACCACTACTGATGTTGTTGTTACCGTTGCCTCTACTACTTTCGAGCTTGAAAACTTCCCCTTTTTCTTTCCTTTCTTCTTTCCTTTCTTTGTAGTTGCTGGATGGACCAGGCAGCCAACCCCACGTTCAGTCCGCTACGGTCGATATTGGTCGTCACACTTCGCGATACCACTACTACTACTACTACTACTACTACTACCACTACTATCACCACCACCATCGCCATTATTATATTATTATTATTATTTCAACTATCAATGTCGTCGAGACTGATACACGAAGGAATATGGTTGAAATTTCATATCTTCTTCTCACTGTAATATTGGCATATAATAATGTTTGAAAACATGAAGGTCTTGACTATACAGTGGGTTGCTAAATTATTAGGCCCCAGTGAAAAATTATCGTGAAGAAACAATTGAATACGCAATTTCGAGGGCAAAGTCTACACTGTAAAAAATCCTGCGTAAAATTGTTAGTTCCAGGAGCAATAATTTTTGGAAGGACCCAGTTTTGGAATGTAAAAATGCTAGAAACCCTCTATATGAATTCATTGCGAGCACACTTCAAAAATTATATTTTAGAATGGTGATCGTCATATGGTATTCGCGGCACTGAAATTCCACGCGGCGGATCATAAATTTGTTGTCAGAAACGCGATTTGATGGATATTATGAATTTTAACAGTGCTGATAAATTTACTGTTCTCAGAATGGGTCCGATTATCATCGCGTCTGAGAATGTCAATATTACAAACTGATGACAAATTTTGAGAAGGATTACAAAATCGCTTATGGCAAATTTATGATAAAATTGTAAAATTACTATACTCAGTACAGTAAAATAGCCCCGACAAATTTGACAACCGCTAGCACATTTATTAGAGGATTTTTCACAGTTTACTCTTTTTGACCTCTCTTGTCTGTCCAACAACCTACATCAATCCGATGAGGTTTCCGTATCAGCATTTTTGCTGATATTTTCTTAGTCTTTCGAACAGATATTTTCTACGTATGACAGGGAAACGGCGGGTGGTATGGCCCACCACGTGTCCCAGGATCTAACGCTAGGTGGCAATACTACACACTTTTGTTCACGGAGAGATTGTTTCTGTCTATCATATGCGGAAACTTCATTCTCGTCAATACAGTGCGTTGAGAGAAATCCAACTCCTTCTATTTACTTGTTCTTGATGTACTCTGCTGGCGAAACTCTGAGACGTTCTGTACTGAAGTAGGTCAGATCATGAAATAATGTGTCATACTAGTAATAACCCCCCCCCCCTCCCCCATCCTATATATATAGAACACGTCTCATGAGTTTTAAGCGGTAATGTTTGTTTGTTTGGTTATGAAGTAATTTTTTCGTCAAAAATCTCGATCAGGCGGTATGGCCCACATTGAATTCGGGTGGTGTGGTCCACATTAACCCGTTAGAACTCATGCTGAAATAATGGGGCATATGGTCTCGGTCGCCGATGGAATCTTGACGAACCTATGCTATGTCAAGTGAAGTGAGAAGCTTGTGAAAAAAAATTGTTTATGAATAATCCACATTGCGATCGTTCATTGTTATGGAAGAAAATAACAAACCAATAAGTGTTTCATTTTTTGATAACAAACAATCGCAATGTCGATTCAGGGTACATGTTTTCTATGTATTTTTTTTCTTAGAATCGATTGGTGGGATCAGTTTCACCAAACACTTATGTAGAAAAAATTGTTCAAACAATTTATTCATAAACAATGTTTTTATGCATGCGTTTCGCATGAAAATTCGTTTCTCGATGCTATGCCAAGATTTCATCGGCGACTATATCTCCCATGGTTTTACCATGGGTTAAATTTAGATGGTATAGCCCATATTACGGACGAATTATATCATTATTGCGATAGATGTGAATTATCCAGTCCACAGTCTAAGTAAGAGTTGAAAAAACCATATTCAATGTTTAAAACAAATAATTTTGTGTTGTCAATAATATGTTCCCGTTTTAATTTACCGGTTTTTGGATGGTGGGCCATACCACCCGACACCGAAAAATTGTTCATAAATTCATCTATAAACTGAAATTGTTCCTGATCTTCTATTTCACTAATGAAAATTTTTTTTTCAAGATGAATGTGAGAAAAATACCCCAAAAAGTTGTGTCCCACACCGTAGGGACATTCCCATGTAACACAGAATATTCTGAGAATATTCCCGCAACATCCGTAAAACGTACTGTATCGAATATTCTTACAAAGAGTGTAGAAGCTTCGTAAATATTCATAGATGATTCTGAGAACATTTGAATGGGACTGTTTCGAATATTCTGGGAACGTTCGTACAATATGCGTACAAAGTTTGTAGGGAGATTGATAAGCAGCGCATGCGCAAGCATCTTAATGACATGAATTCAGTAATGGCGGATAATGTTGTTGACAGGCTACAGACCCTTGGATAATGTATTATTTTAATTTGTATTTGGGGAATGAGAAATTCATAAATGTGCATTTTAATATCCCGAATGTTTTGAGAGCGTCATGCGTGAAAAATAATCTTCAAAAGTGTAATAATATTTGAAGAAATATCGTATATATTATGATGGCTTGTTGTGATCATAAGTATCTCACCCATCCATGTGAATCCATGATATTGCTAAGAATCCATGATGAAAGATGTTTATTGATTGAAAGAATTGATTGTGAATTAGTTTTCGGTTACATGCAGAAGTTATATTGGCAGAAATTTCTATTTTAACAGCATTTTTTTATAATATTCCCACAATATTCGTGGCATAATATTCTGAGAATATTTGAAACAGTCTCATTCAAACATTCTGAGAATGCGCGTAGAATATATTCGCACGTAATAAGAATCTCCTTAGAATATTCGAATATCCTCAGCATATATTCTTAGAACATTCTTAGAACGTGCTTGTGCTACCTGGGTTCTTTCACTCTGCAGTGATTTTATCTCAATTTTCCCTTAAGAGGGCCTTTACCACCTGCCGTTCCCCTACATCTTACAACAAAACTTGTCCCTTCATGGAAATATTGTATCCCCTCAATCGTTTCAACAATTAAAATATTCACAAGTCATAAAACATGACATCACGCGAGCTTTATATGTTTGAGAAACTAAGAAAATATCGGCAAATCAATCAATTTTCTTCGGATTGATGTAGGTTGTTGGATAGACAAGAGAAGTCAAATTATACTCAAAGAGTAGACTTTGCCCTTGGGATTGCGTTTTCAATTGTTTCCTTACGATAATTTTTCACTGAAATATTCAACTCTGAAGTAATCTCAGTAATCTCAACTGTGGCCTGATAATTTGGCAACCCACTATACACTGTGGAAAATAATTGTGGAATTTTCCCCCAAGAAATGATGGCAGCAAAGTTCCTCCATAGATGGGGGGTTTTTCACCATAATTTGGTGAACTTTCCCTCCAATTGTGGAGGATTCAACACCCAAAAAGCAAAATATTTCCTTAAAGTGGTGGGAAAATCCCTTATTCTTGATAGAAAAACAGTTCCCCTACGATGAGGGGATGAAATCCACCAACAGTGTGGAGAGAAACTACCCATATAGCACAGAATATCCTGGGAATACGCTGATAACCTGCAAAACACAAACGTTACCCAGTCTATCCAGTCAGTTATCTGTCGAAAGTCCTTAGAATATTCTCCTCTAGCATATTCTATGAACGTTCATAGGATGTTTGAAACGATTTCATCGTAATATTCTTTACATGTTAACAGAATATTCATAGAATATCCATGGAATGTTCTTGTGCTACATAGGTACCCACATTTTTTACAGTGTATTTGTTCACTTGTCTCAAATGAGATTTTTTCTTTTATCAAAAACACTATTCATGTTCGATCAGTCAAAAATGATTTGATGAATCCTTCAAATGTTAGTGGAACATTCTTGAACTATGATTCTTCGCCTTTAAACCGCAAACATCTTTTTCCCAAATACCATATCCCTCAAGTACATACATGTTTCATTTTGGTTTATGCAGAATAAGTTATCCTGGTAAAGAAAAATCTCTCTGATTCTCTCTATATTTAAGGACATTTTTTAGAGAGATTCAGAGGAAGTGAGAGACATGTCATGTAGTGACACATCCTGAATCTCTCCAATCTGCTTTGAACCTCTCTGAATTTTTCTGCTGGAGATTTAGAAATTTTTCAGAATATTTCTGAATGTCTATGAATCCTTTGGAATTTCAATCATTCAGATTCCGCAGCTTCCTCTGAATTCGTCCAAATGGCTCTAAAATCCTCTAAATTTGTATGAATCTCTCTGAATTCCTATGAAAACCTCAACGCACAGTTCCCTCTGAATTACCTATTTCCAAATCTCCATGGAACTCCCTAAATGTCTCTGCAATTTTTAACCGAAGATTTCACACAATTTATTTCTCTCTCAATTTCCCTGAATGCCTCTGAATCTCTGTGGATCCCCCTGAATCCTTCTGAAAAGTTCAACGCCCCATTTTTCTCAACCCGCCAGTCTGAATTCTTCTGGATCTTCCTGAATCACTCTGAATTCCTATGGATCTCCCTGAATCTCTCTGAATTTCTCTGAAACGTGAAATTTTCAGCAGTGATGCCGCGAGATGAGACGAGAATAGGCTTTTTTTCGTCTCGTCTCTTCTAAACCTGAACGACTAGAAAATTCCTTTCTTCATCTCTCTTTTATTCTTTTGAATATTTTTATATATTATTAGTATTATTTTTCTTTTCATGAAAACTTTGAAATTTCATTGAAATCTTGTTGTAATGACCCTATTATGTCGCATCAACAAAGTTTTTTGGCAATATTATTCTTCACTCTTTCACTCTGGAGTCTCGTTTCTCGTCAAAGCATTCTCGTCTTGTCTTGTAAATTTCTCGAGTGGAGTCAGTCTCGTGTCGTCTCGTTTCTCGCCATTCCCGTCTCGTCTCGGTTTTCTCGAGTCTCGCGGCATCGCGAGTTCCCGAAGGGTTTCAGAGAGATTTTTTTTAACAGGGTAATTTTCATGGTAGATATAGATTATGCACTCAAACAAACCAATTTCATTATAAATTCGTCATGCTTTCAAATGAATAATAACTTTGAGTCATCAACATTCCATACTTGATTGGCTTCCCTATTGAAAAAATCTGATAAGTACTGATATATTCTAATAACTTCTCGGACAAAAAACCATCGAAATCTCACAGAAAATTTTTGCTTTGTATATCTGTATAAGATTTTCCACAATAGCTTTCAAAGTCCGATATTTCCAATCCAATTTATAAAATCTCATAGGTCCCATGTATCAGTTGTCATCAGATCTCTTCCATACACTGTAAAAAATAATCGGAATTTTCCTGTGTACATTAACCGGAAAATTCGAATCACTGATTAAGAAAGCAATTTCCGGTACATTTATATGAAATTTTCCAAAAAATTCATTTGAAAATTCTAAGCTTTATGGGATTTTTTCCCAACATTTCACAGTAAATTTCCGGACAAGTTCGGAAAATTCCTAACACAGGTTTGTGTTAATTATTCCACATAAACACATAGGAATTCTCACATAAGAATATAAAAATAAAAAAAGTGAATCAAATACCAAAATTAATGACGTCACGCTTTTTTCCACATTTAATTTTTCGGAATTTAGCGAATTCCACTCGATTTTTCAAAATCTCACAACTCTTTAAAACTTGTTGAATTATGTGAAAATTATTCCACTTCGGTGGATATTATGGGAATTTCAGATTCATACGGAGAGAAGGGGATTGAATGTAATTTATATACTTCAGAGCTGTAAATATTCCGTGAGAAATCTTTCAGGAATTTCGTTACACGCGTTCTCAAATAAAAATATACTGAAAAAAATTCGCATCAGTTGAATTAACAAAATCAAGACGAGGGTATCATTTTGCTTGGAATAACCGAAAAATTTGTTATTACAATTGCAAGAAAAAATGGTTAAATTCACTATAAACGGCGGTTGTCGCGCTCTTCGATCAACCTGATCAGTTCAAATGACTGAAAATCTTCCTGACTGTGATCAACATGGAGAAATTTTAACCCTTGCAGATGAATTTAATTCAGAGCGCAATGCTCTTATCTACGAACACGTGAGAATTGATCGTTCCTTCGCTTGTCTGTCCACTTACAGTCTTGACTTGACATCTTTAAATTGAAAATCAACCCATTCCTTCATAATGACATCAATATTAGAGGAATTCTCATCGATTTCTTGCTCGATTACCCAACGATGCCTCACTCACTCTTCATCATAGCTCAGGAAAAACATGTAGAGTTCTCTCATCCTCCGAACTATCGATTACATTCGAAGTCAGCGGGGATCGCAGCAGGAATTGCGTGAACTCTACTTCGTAACATTGCTTCACCCTCTGTAACAATTCTTCTCTGTTTTTTTTTCATCTCATATATTAGTATACGCTAAAAATTACTGTATTTGATAGCACCTGATGAGAGGATTTTTCCATATTGTACTATCAAATGTATAATATGACTTTTCTTTTCATGTAGATATATGTGTTCATTGAAATTCAATTTACCATAGTAGGAATAAAGAACCTACTGTTGTCACTGACAATTTTTAAACTATCCTGAAATGTTTTTTGAGCATCCGGAATTTGAAATTGGATGATTTGGAATATCATTTTCAATTATATTCAAACTTATACTGGATAGTACTTATACGTAGCAACAGAAGGTTATATATGTCCTGTGAAATGTCGCGGTGAAATCTAGGTATACTAAAGAACATTGGGGCGTTAGGCTGCCGCAAGGCTCACCGAGATGGGCCGAGCCTAAGCTCCCAGGCGCAACTCTGAAATGATAACATTATTTGAGCCTCAACTTCGATTGGATTCCAAATCAGCGGAGATGAAGCGTCGGTGGTGGATGGTTCGTTTTTTTCACTCAATCGATCTGTAAGATACGAAGGAAAGATACTAATGAAAATCGATAAGAAAAACTGAAGGGAAAGAGGAAACCACTACTCTGTGGTTAAAAAATTGACCACTACTCATCCTTTCGCGAAGATACTATTATAATTTGATATAATGAATGTATATCCGAATGAATAACAAAACACGAATGCGTTGTTGAAAATTAGACACAATAAGCATGGAATTATGTGAATACTAACGGGAATGTGTGGATAATAGTTTAATTGTAGATCGCATAGGTCTTTTCCGGCCCTGAAACTTGATGGAGGAACAGAGAAAGGAGAGAGAACGGAATCACCACTGAAATAGCTTCAACTGGACAGCACGTGGACGACTGGACTACCTACTTTTATATCGCTCGGGAAATAATGGGATTCCCATCATGAAGTGGATTTCCCTTGGGAAACACTGGACATCGATGCACGCGTCAAGAGATCCTACGCCATACAACGCCAGTATTCTATCGTTAGTCTCTTCTATATATACATATACATGGACATACACCCCGACATCGTTTTACTCACTCGTTTTTCTCTCTCTCTGCACATTCGCTTGCTGTTTTTTCTCCTCGGTGACTTGTAAATTTGTGTCGTATGTCACAATCATTTGAATAATTCAAATATTTCTGAATCAAATGACCACAACGTGTGAAACTTAGGGGAAACATTTGAAGAATCTAAATACATCTGATAAACTTTTCTAACTAGAAATTTCTGTTCTTCTCCCTTGAATTATCAAAAACCATGGAAAATTAGGTGCAAAACTGTTTCTAGAGTTTCAAGAATCCAAAACAACTTGGCCAGATTCTATGACTTTACTATTCCAGGTCTTGGCATTATTTTGTTTATGTTTTGATTTGTTTTGAGAAACTCTTCAGCCCTAACAAGAGAGCTGTAGTAACTTGATATGTTTACTATCGAGCCCAATAGCAAAATTTGTCTTTAAGAATTCCTCAGAACTCTACGTTTCTCAAGCATTCCGTGAACGTCCCGGTAGCACGTTGTGCTGTCTGAGTAGGATTCCTTAAGGAGTTTTTCCTCTCCCTTGCAAAATTTCCGTACTTTGTTCTTACCTTCATTCCATTTTTCACTTACTTTTTCCTCAAGACATGGGAAGAGAAAGGGAAGATATGTACGTTTTTGAATCCCGTATAGAGATGAACAAAGAAAACCTTGAAAGGGGATATTACTGCCTCGTAGTTTCGAAAGTTAATCGATCCGCTTATTTTATTCGAAAATAATATGGCGAATTAGGTAAAATTGATTGAATAGACTTCTCCAATTCGAGTGGACACTGTACAGAATAATTATAGAATTTTCCCCCAAAAAATGGTGGCAGCAAAGTTCCTCAATAGATAGGGAATTTTTCACCATGATTTGATGGACTTTCCCTCCATTACAGAGGATTCAACGCCTAAAAACTGAAATAATTCCTCAAAGTGGTAGAAAAACCACTTATTTTTTATGGGAAAATAATTTCTCTACAATGGGAGGACGAAATCCACCAATAGTGTGAAGAAAAACTCCCCACATTTTTTACAGTGTACATTCAATGCAGAAAAATAGGAAACAACCATAGATAATGCTATAGTGCACCTTAAATTTAATATAAAATGTGTATGAAACTGAATTCATGCACGCCCTGATGAAAAAAGTGTCTCTGAAAATCTGAAAATTTCCCTGAATTTCACTGCAAAACACTGAATCTCACTGAGAAACTCTAGAAACACTAAAAAGACCTAAAAAATCTGAAAAACTTGGGAAACCTATGAAAATTTGTCCAAACTCTGAAAAATCTTGAAAAACTCTGAAAATCCTTGAAAAATTCTGAAGAACTCTCATTTATCGGGCACGTTTTGCCACTGAAAATTTTTCTGAATATTTATAAATATCTCTAAGGAACTCTGAATTTTTCTAATAGTCACTGAGACTCTCTGAAAAACTATGAACACTACTGAAATTCTCTGAAAAACTCTTCACTGAAAATCACTGAAAACAACTTCTAGCAAAAACATTAAAATTATTGCAGAAATTTTCCTAACAGTGTAGAAAATCGTTTGGAAGAACGATCCATTCAGAAGAAACGGTTGAGAAACGGTCTATCGATTCTTTTGCAATCTTCTGGAATGTGAACCTTTTGTTTAGATGAAAATGATTGGATTATTACAATAAATGGATTATTCAAAAATTGTGAAACAGAGAATGGCTTGCATCTACTCAAATCAATATTTGATGGTGTTTGGTATTTTTGAGATAAGTTTAAGATTACTGACGCAACACCTTCAGGTATTCTTCAGATGTCTTGAAGTCTTCTCAAGTCTCGAAGGTATCTGAAAGATCTCTAAAAAGTTTCTCCAAAGATATCTTCAAAGATTTCTCAGAAGACAACTTTTAGGGATGTTTCAGACGTAAGAACTGAGATATCCAGGATATTTGAGATATATCATGGAGATCTGATGGAAGTTCAGTGGATATTGGACGGGAATTTGGCTGCTCATCCGAGATCTGATGGATGCGATATCCAAATGTATTTATACAGCCCACCAGACCAGGAAGAGTTTATAAGAAAATTCAACTGAAGCTTACAAGAATTCACTATGAATTCTCAAAAATTTTCTCCAAATTCTGCGATGGGTGGCTACTCTACCCAGTGAATAATATGTTATCATTAACAGCTCTTAAAGATCCCCTGAATATATGTAAGAGGACCTTTTAGATTGACCTTTCAGAAAGTTAACATAACGATATCAGGATGTTATTAAATGCGTCAATTTCTGAGGACAACAATTGCCGGGATGTTATCCAAACGAACTCTTCAAGAGGAGTTTTTCTAAAATCCGAAAAAAATGATATCATTCAGATATGAAAACATCGACAAAGCTTTTTCAAAAGAGCTCTTCCTCTTACAAGTCCATTCTGTATGGAAAGAATTTATAACATCTAAAAGATATCTACAAATGTCGCGTAAGATATCTTGAACTAAGTATCTTTCAGATGTCTCAGACTCTTCTCGTGTGTCAAAAATTTTCCAAAAATGTCTACAAAATTTTTTCAAAGATATATGTATATATATCCCCAAAAAGATCCCCAAGATATCTTTGGATATCCCCAAAGATAACTTGAAATGTATCTCCTAGAGCTCTTGCGGACATCTTTGACACGTGAGGAGAGTTCCATACACCTGAAACATGCCTGAAAGTATTGCATAACAAATAACTCAGACTGCTCTAAGAAATATAACAAGAGACAAAAAAGTTATTGGGATGGAATGATTACTGAAACCCTCCTTAACCCCTTTTTTGCGAGAATGAAGAATTATGCCACCTGTAAAATCCCATACAGCAAAGTTTTGCTTTGTCTAAAAGATTTCTACTGGATGTCTAAAAGATTTCTTATGCAGTAGTTTTCACCGTCTTCAAGATGTTTTCGTTCAAGGAATCTAAAGGCTTATCATCTTTCAGATTTCTCAAACGAAGACATCTTGAAGACAGTGAAAACTGTTGCATAAGAAATCTTTTAGACATCCAGTAGAAATCTTTCAGACAAAGTGGAATTTTTGCTATATGGGATTGGTTCAAGTATGAAGTATTTCCCGTGAATCATCGAAAACTTGCCCTAATAACAAGCTCTGGATATTTGCGTGGAGCAAGGCAATGCGATGAAACGGATGATCACTTCCCAAACAGCAACAAAAGTTCAAAGTATATCCGAAATGGAAACGTTCGTATAATATACGAAAGAGATACAGAGGATATATAATGAACGTTCATAGAATATGCATTCAAGTGAGATTGTTTTAATTATACTCGGAACGTACATAGTACATTAGAAATGTACGATATTCATTCAATCAACGTTCGATTAACGTACCGTCGTATATTCGATTACATACGTTCGATGAATATGCATAGGACCTATGAAACGGTTTCATTGGAATAAGCGTAGAGCATATTTCGAATAGTCGAAGAACGTTCATAGTATATTCCGACGCTGCTTGGGAATTGAGACTGCAGGGATGAATTCATAGAAAGGAATCTCCTTAAGACTATATACGATTGGCTCGCATCGATCCAAAAACTCCTGACTCAGACAGAGAATTCAAGTTCACGCAAAATAACCCACACAGCACTTTTCATCTTGAAGATATCTTGAGAAACTATTTGGAAAAGTTTCAGAAGTTTTATGCAATACGAAAAGATATCTTCGAGATGTCTCAAACAGTTCTTACTTTTGAAAGACATCTAAAAGATATCTTTTAGAAGATGTAAAACTTGTATTGCGGGATATCTTTTAGACATCTTATAGAAACCTTCTACAAGTGAGAACTGTTTTAGATATCTTAGAGATATCTTTTGATGTTGCATAAGACTTCTCGAGTTTGTCTCGAGATACCTTTTAGACACAAACCGCTGTGTGGGAAGTATGAGGATATTTCCGATTTGCGATCATCCCACACAGCATTTCATGTCTGAAAGATATCTCAGAACAAACTTAAGAAGTCTTATGCAACGCAAAACTGTATATCTTTAAGATATCTAAAATGGTTCGTACTGAAAAATTTCTATAAGATGTCTAAATAATATCATCCAAAACAAAACAAGTTTTGGATCTTCCAAAAGATACCTTTTGGATGTGTTTTGAAAGTGAGAACTGTTTTAGACATCTTAAAGATATCTTTTCTAAATGGTTTCTCGAGATATCTTGAAGATCAAAAGTGCTGTGTAGGGTGTTTTCGTTGATGATCTAAAGAACGGCGAAATACTTATTCAATATTCGCCGATTTCCACATCGCGGAGAATTCAGAGAATGATGCCTTTAGAATCATTGATCAGATACCGAATGTATTCTAAGAACATCCCGTAGAAACGAGAGTCACTGGATTTTTCTACCCAAGACCTTGTTCCATACGAACAAATGGTCTAGCGGTTGTTTTGTTCCATTTTATGGAGTCATCTTCAAGTATTTTGGGTAGATAAACCTGATAACTTTGGGGTCTCCGGGATGCCCTTAAAAGGATACGAGTTTACCGACCGGGCATGGTTTTTTCCAATCAAGTTACTCGAAACTGAATCCATAAAAAATTCGGAAATTTTCAGGGATGATTCTTTGAGTCTGTACACAGCCCGAATTTTGAATTTCGACAGAATTTTCCTTTCAAAAATGTTTTCATCATTAGACATCATATCAGAGTCGCTATCAAAAGAAAACATATTCTAGAGAACAGAATGAAAGAAATTCATTCGCTTTCCATCGATTTTCTTAAGAACAAAGACATTGACGGAGTGGAGGTTAAGAAAGCTTGTAGCAAATCGCTTATAATTAAACCAAAACAGAACAGAACGACAGAGCACGATAGGGAAAAAATTCACAGCAACAAACTTCGTTGGAAGCGGAAGAAAAGCGAATAATCTTCGTCTAAAGCGTCATCACTTGGGTATGCATTTATCGTAACACAGAAGGAAAGAATGACTTCCTTACCCCCGGAATGATAAAAACCGAAGCCCCCGAGCCTTGGATACGAACGTATTCCAATTTACCAACAACAGTATTCTGCAACATATCGTTCACTGGTAACATTGATTCACAAATCTCCAAGCAAGGCGAGGGTAAATTATGATGCGTATTGTCCTTATGGAACTGCTCGGAAGATGATTATCCCAACAGTATAATATTTGGGAATTCCAAGAATATTCATATCACATCCAAAACATCTGTGTGCGGTTTGAATTTTCGTCCATCGAATGGCAATGCAGGATTACCACGATACAATAGTATAGGTACGAAGGGAAATAAGTTATCATGAAATGATCCATACACGGTAAGTTAGGAATCTGAATTGTTCAGATCAGTTGGAGTAGTACAGCAAGATAAACCGAACAAAATAGTCCGGCACTCCTGCTCCAAATCAATTCCAAAAACTGAATACAGTTGTTGATATGTGGATAACTAAAATTGGGATGTTAGGTCAACTATATTTTGATAAACTTTCACTGACATTCGCACCACTGTTCCTGATTTGGAAAGTGTCTTTAGTACAATTTTTATCATCGGCTTCTAGTTTTGTATTACTCGAAACTCATTCTTACAATCAACTTTAGTTCATTCATTTGAATGAATTATTCATCTTGGTATACATGTTGTGAATGGAAAAATCGGGGATATATTGAATGAAATCATTGATACCAAAGGCTTGTGGACATATACATGGAAAACAAAAATACAATGTAAACAGACGTTGTAACATAAAAACAGTGTATATTTGTCAATAAATATACTCCTCGTTCATATTTATTTTGGTCTAGAAATCTTATTTTAGACGGTATTGTAAAACGGATAACGTCAAAGGAATATTTCGATTTCAAATCATAACAGGACGATCTTTCTTGTAGACTTCCCAATAAACGAAAAGATATCCTGAAGATATCTTGAGATTTGTTCTTGGAGTTATCTTTGAGATACATGAAAGATGTCTCATCCCATACAACAAAAATTTCGCTTTGTCTAAAAGATTTCTAAAAGAAATCTTAAAGACAGTGAAAACTGTTGCATAAGAAATCTTTTAGACGAAGCGAAATTTTTGCTTGTATGGGAGGAAACATAATCGGATCATTTAAAGATGTCTGTGAAATATCTTTTGAGATTCTTTTGAAAGATGGAATTCAGATCATCGTACAGACTCCTATTTTAGACATCTCTGGGATATCTGGAGAGATATCTTCAAGATATCTGTAAGACATCTCAAAGGTGTCTCCAAGATACGTTTGAGATCCCTTCACGATATATTCAAGATGCTGTGAACAATAACAAGGCAAAAATAATAATTTTCAATTACCATAAAAAAAGATCCTTCCTGCAATTTTACTGCACTTCTTTTCGGCTAGTACTTGAGATATGCTTTTCCTGTCTGAGAAATTTTGATTCCTTGGAAGGTCTTAACAGCTTGAGCTAACGCGTCATATGATTACCCACACAGCACCCTGGTCCCGATGTATGCATAAAGAATTCTTTATGAATCCATCGTGGGATTCTTAAATAGTCCCCCGTTATGACAGTTCAGAATGAATTCTTCATGAATCCCCGGGATTAAAAAAGAACTCTTAAAGAATTTTCAAGACTTCTTTATGAATTCTTTCTGAACTGAAATAACGGGAGTTCATTTTGGACATGCCACTGTTGTTTGGGTATATATTGACTCCCCAACTAACGTTACAGTTTTTGAAAATATCTAAAAGAATACTTAATACAGAGATCTTTAAGAACGTTCTTGAAAACTTCCTCAAGATATCTTGTGGAAGCGTTGGAAAGACATCTTGATAAAAGTTGGTAACAGAATACTTAATCCAGAGATCTTCAAGAACGTTATTGAAGAGTTCTTGAAGATATCTTTTAGAACGTTCTTGAAAAGTTCCTCAAGATATCTTGTGGAAGCGTTGGAAAGACATCTTGATAAGAGTTGGTAACAGAATACTTAATCCAGAGATCTTCAAGAACGTTATTGAAGAGTTCTTGAAGATATCTTTCAGAAGTCTTGGAAAGATTTCTGAAAGATGTCTTGATGAGCACATGATCATGAATAACACAGAATAAAACTTTGAATGCACCTATTATTACAATCGTATCGCAAATTAAGTAAATTCATCATGAATTGAAAGCTTGAATCAACCATAGAGATAACAAGAAATTTGCAAGTTTGTAAAAGGTAGGATTTTGTCACCTTAGGGGCCGTCCATAAATTACGTAAGACAATTTTGGCATTTTTTCACCCCCCTCCCTCCCCCTTGTAAGACATTGTAAGATTTCATTAAACCCCTCCCCCTCCCCCATGTGGTAAGGTAATATAATACAGAAGTGTACAGAAATTATAAATGTCTCAATTATGGTGTAACCAGGGATGGGTTCTGTGCGCGTGAGATAAGTAATGTGCGTTCACTATGCACAGATTATGCATAAAACATGTAGAATACGCAGAAAATGCAGAAAATGCATAAAACATTGTAAAATTAATCCCGACTTGAAATTCAAAATTCCAAATATAAGAAATGGATATTTATGGGGGTTGAAATGGTAAACAATTCATAGTTTTCAAATTATAACCCAACTTGACCATAAAAAAAGAGGATGCAGAAAACCCCCTTTAGTTATCTGCATTATCTGCATGAGTTTTATGCGCACATTATTCCTTGCATAAAACCTACCGTATTATGCGTACCCAACCCTGGGTATAACATTGATGATTATTAACTTACTAAAATTGACTATCCAAGGATACTTGATTACAGAACATCATCTTTGTAAAATCTTTGAAAAAGTTGAAGGAAATATGTGTTTTTCGAAATCAGTTGAAATTGAATTTCTTAATATTTAGTTACATCCATCTCACGTAAGATTTTGGTGCAACCCCTCCCCCTCCCCCCTTGTAAGATCTGGTAAGAATTCCATGAACCCCTCCCCCCCTTAAACGTCTTACGTAATTTATGGACGACCCCTTATGGTGTGCACACTAAAATTACCGAATATCCACTTCACAATAATTTTTCAGAAATACTTTAGAAAGAATCTGTGGTATTCACGAAATGTTAACAACCACTGGAACACAGAATTCATTTCTAAATATGTTCCACTAAATTTATTCATTTTTTCTATTAGTCAGTATATTCAACTCTTTTGATATTTATTCATGTAATAACAGTTTGTTCGAAAGATAATTTTCACTTTGAGATCAGCGTTGCCAGTATTCCCTAGAAAAATCTTCAGCATCTGATGATTGGTTATTTCTTGTACAACCGGCCAATCATATTTACAATTTGAAAAGAAATGACCAATGCCAAAAAATCTGAAGATTTTTCTAGGGAATACTGGCATCACTGTTTGAGATCTTACACCGCTGACATATTTCACTATGTCATATTGACAATTATGGGCGTCTCTACTGTTTTTACGTATAGCTCAGGTGACTGAGGCGTAAATACGTCGTGAAATAAACGGGGTTAGATTCCCGTAACAACAAGACTCGAAATCAAGTAAACTTCATCGAAATGCCGAAAGCAGTTGAAGAAACAGGAGGAGAAGGAAAAAGAGAAGTTTGAGAATTTTTTTTGTGAACAAATTCAAGATCCTTCCAAGACCCTTTTATGAATTCTTCAAGAAACTCTTGAGGAACTCTTCAAGATATCTTTTCGAATTCTATACATGTTTCATAAGGCATCTTTTAGAATTCGTTTCGATATCTTTTAGAAAGTTTTTTAAGGCTTCTTACAAACGCATTGAGACTTTTTAAAGATATCCCAATAAACATTTGATTTCTCAAGATATGTTTTAGATATGTTTAAGATGTCTTATGCGACACTTTTAGATATCTAAAAGATAACTTTTCGTATCTTGAGATATCTTAAACATATCTTACGTCTCTTAAAACGTCCAAAACATGTTTAAGATATCTCCAGATACGAAAAGTCATCTTTTCGATATCTAAAAGTGTCGCATAAGACATCTCAAACATATCTAAAACATATCTTGAGAAATCAAATGTTTATTGGGATCTTTGAGATATCTGAATGTTAGTTGAGAATTATTGTCACTTAAGGTCATAACGTCGTACAACTGTTGAGATATTCGTTTGCTTAAAATTCCTCAAAACGTATTTCATGAAAAGGTTTAGAATTTTCGAGGAATGAATCCAATATTCCATCTAATGCCGTATAAATCCCGGATTTCAGAACAGAATTTTCTCCCAAATTTTCTTATGGAAAATATCTTGACTTCATAACTGTGAGACATTAACTAAAAGAGATGTTTGAGATGTATCCCGAAAATATCACAATTGAGATGTTCTTGAAACATGTTATGTCCATCTTGAATCCGGCATCCTAATTTTAATTCTCAAAGTTATCTTGAAGATCTCTTTATGATGCATCTTGAAGATACCTTTCTGAAGATACGGTACCGCTGCATCTTTCCGGTATCTTGCGGAAGATATCCCAATTTCATAATTCCAAGATATCGAAAAGGGTTCTTCCAGATGTATTCCGAAGGCATCCCAATCGACAGCTTATCAAAACATCTTGTGGTAATCTCAAATTCGACACCTCAATTTCATTCCTGAAAGTTATCTTAAAGATATCTTCATGATACATCTTGAATATGAATTTTTGAAGATATGGAACCGCTGCATCTGTCAGATATCTTCCGGTAGACATCATCATTTCATAACTTCAAGATTTCTCAAAGATATCTTCGAGATGCATCCCGAAGATATCTCCATTAAGATGTTTTCAAGACATCTTGTGACCATCTCAAATTCGACATTTCAATATCATTCCTTGAAGTTATCTTTAAGATATCTTCAATGTATCTTCAAGACATTGATGCTTATTGGGATAAATATATGTTCAAGCATACAATATACACCGAGAAAAATTTATACTTGGATTTATTTAGATTGACTAAATTTTGTTTAAATCAACTCAATTTCTATTTGAATATGAACCTACTGAAATTTTAGTTGAGTCAAATGAAAAGTTCATCTCATCTAATTTCAGATAAAACTTACTCAAATCAAGGAAAAATTCACTGGATGTAATTAAATGTCTAGTAGGTTCATATTCGAGTAAATCATTTTTCTGGGAGTACAAGCATATGCTTGCGCAGCACGGTTCACGAATTCTGGAGCACCCTATATATAATATGAAATGAATATTGCGTTCAAATGACATGAGCAAGAGAATTGTGAGAAAAAGAACGATCTTGATTAGGTGAAATTTGAGACATTTGATAACGGATGAATACATTCTCTAATATCCAGAGATTTCTCAGACGCTTATTTGAATAACATTGAGCGGAAAATAAGATGACTAATCCATTACAATTAAAAACATCATGATTTCCCCATCCACTAACACATATCTTCAATTTTAATAACACCTTGAAAATTATTACGTAAGTACGATTATTGAAATGTACTTCCCCGACAAACGAGATTTCACGCGTACAGATGTCTATCGGAAAGCAAGAAAAATGGCTATCTTATATAATATTATGATATATTTAATATAAATCGTACGTGAGCATATCAACCTCGACTTTTAAAATATAATATATATTTGAAAATCAGCAAGAATATCATCATTTAGCTCAATCGCTCAATAGCTACAATTCAGCTCAGATGTATCTCTGCATGGAAAAAAAAATATAAGACTTTTTTTTATTTTTCTCACTCAACTAGGAACAAGGGGGTTAGTAAAATCAATTTCAACATAAAAACACGGGAGATTACGAATTGATAGCCAAATTTTAGTACACATAAGTTTGAAGGAATTGAACATTCAGCGTCGACAATTTCAATTCTTTCGTCCCAATAAACATGAACATCTTCGAGATATCTTGAAGATATCTCTTGAAAGAGATCTATAAGGCATATCCAAAAGACATCTGAAAAACATATCGGAAAAATATCTCAAAGACATCCTCTCGATATGTCCTGAAGATATTTTCTGAAAGATTTCTTTAAGACGTCTTGCCAAATATATCCTCCAGAGCAGCAGTTTTGAGGTTATGAGTACATGATTATATGAATCACACTTTAAATTTCACAATCGAATGAATTCGTTCATAATTTCAAAGCTTAAGTACCCCATATGGATACCAATAAATCTGAAATTGTGCAGAAAGTACGATTTGGTCACCTTGCAATGCCAGCACTAAAAATAACGAATCACCGGGTCACAGTATTTTGCGAATTATTAAACTTCTCACGCTGAATTTTATGTACAGCTTTCGAATGAATTTGTAAAATTCTCATTCCCACTAAATAAATTGTTATTCAATAACAATAAGACGAAGATAATTTCAAAAAAATATATATGATATTCATCAGACACTAACGGTCACTGGATCATGAAATCCATTCTTCAATATATTCCACCAAATTCATTAAACTTTTCAATTTATAAGCACAGTAAACTCATTTGTATATGTGATAACACTCTATTCAAAAAATCACTTTCACTTAGTGATGGCGCGAGACGAGAATAAGCGCTGTTTCTCGTCTCGTCTCAATTTTGTAGTACGTTATCTTCTCTCGTCCCGTCTCGAAATTTCGAAATTTTGTTTTGCGATATCGCCAAAATATCATTCAACATCATTTAAGGGGATACCAGCGATTCCCGCTGATGCAACCCGCCACACAAATGTACCGACTGAGTAAACATTTTCTCTGCAAGAATACTCTGAACTGAATTTATAAAAAAGCATGAAACTTTCAGGAATCAATCTTTAATCCTTTATCTATCGCGGTACATCGCCCAAATTTTGAATTTATGTTACTGACTGAGAAAAAAATTTTTCCTCCAAATTCAAAATTCGGGTGATGTACCGCGATAAAGGATTGAAGATTGATTCCTGAAAGTTTCATGCTTTTTTATAAATTCAGTTCAGAGTATTCTTGCAGAGAAAATGTTTACTCAGTCGGTACATTTGTGTGGTGGGTTGCATCAGCGGGGATCGCTGGTATCCCCTTAATATTTTTATTCATCCTTTCAAACTCAATTTCTGTTTCTCGTGAAATCATTCTCGTTTCTTCAGGTGAATTTCTCGCGTAGGGTCCTGCTTCTCGTCTCGTTTTTCGCCATGGCCTTCTCGTCTTGTCTCGGCTTTCTCATCCCTCGCGGCATCGCTACTTTTACTCTGAAAATATACGCACCACTGATATATTTCACAATGTCATATTGATAATTATTAGCACCCACATCAAACTATTCGTACGGCTAAGGTCAATCTCCTTAAGAGATCCGAACTCGAATGAAATACATAGGAGTGAAAGAGGTATAAAAAAAAAGAGGAGAGGAAGGAGAAGGAAAAGAGGGGAGAATTTTTTTAATGAACGGATTCAAGATTTTCCTGAGATCCCAGACAGCGCAAATTTTTGATTGTATCAAAGATTTCCACTGGATGTCTTGAAGATGTCCTAGGTGACCATTTTCACTATCTTTAAGATATCTTCGGAGAAGAAATCTGAAAAATGTCTTCAGATCTCTTTTAGACATCTTTTGGATTACAGTAGCCTCTCATTATTAAGAGTCGCCTAGGGAGTGTAGGGGAAGAAAGTAGGGGAAAGTACACGTCCCCACTCCTCTACGTAACGAGGTTGACTCCGCACCACTCGTTATAAGCGTCAGTTAATTTCATTTGGTATGTATGTACGTGACAGAAGATAACGACTTGTGAAAAAGTGAAATCTTTGTTCAAACCACTGCCAAAAATTCAATTTTCATTTTTTGTCTCAAATCCTTCGCTCACGAGCTAGTTTTACTCTAATACTAGAAGAAAATATTTTTTTTTATTTCTCAGATGAAGCAATCGCAAGTAATTTTGACTACCGCAAACCACTTTTTTTCGAGGCACCTCCGACAATCGGCTGCCATCAATCCAATTTATTAGATTTTTCAATCAACATTTTTGAATATGTTGTTCGACAGTGACCTAATAACATGCAATAAAAACCTGAATAGAAATTTCTTTTGTAGTACGCTAAAAAAAATCGAGAAAATTACCTTTTTGTGGCCTCTGAAACGCATGTAACCCCTTAATGAGTGAAAGGAATCCAAAGATATCGTCGGTATTCTGAAAGAACCTCGTATCTCGATTTTCAACAGTTATAGGTGGTTCCGTTGGAAAAATGATCAGTACATGCCAATGCACATATAAACAAGACTTTTATAAACAAAGTGTCCTTCGATTATTGTTGATTGAACATACTTGATCATATATAACTTGATTATATGTGTATTTAGCGTGTACTGATAATATTTCCGATGGAAACTCGATGCGGTCAAAAATCGAGATACGAGGTTTTATCAGAGTACCGACGATACATTCCTCGTGGCAAAAATATAAATTTATGGGAAAAATTGTTCTAAAGCACGGAGTCAATTTTGAGATCACAAGTAGAATGTGACTATTCACATACTTTCTGTACAACTGAGTAGCAATGTTTAGAAAAAAAAACAAACTGTTAGGAAGTAATTTAGAGAGAATCGATATCGTTCTTTGTGGATTCGATTGATTTGATTATCAAGATTATCAAAAATTCATCAATTCATTGAATTTTTTTCAGAGATTGTAAGACATCCATTATATGAAATTCATACAACTAGAAATGAGTCAAAAGCAGTTCGTACGGACATAATATGTGAAAATGGTGTTGAATTATGTTCGAACTGATTTCTAAAGCCGTAAACCTTATGCTAATCCAGTCTGCTTCACTGCATCCTTCATAGATTTTCATTTGTCCAACTTCGAAATGATGAATCTTCTCCCGACGCTTATAATGAGAGGTGAGTTCTTAATCTCGAAACAGCATAAGAGTGGGGGTGCGCCGAACTCAGTCATGCGGAACTAATCTTTTCGACGCTTATAACGGGTACTCTTATAACGAGAGGCTACACTGTCAGAAATATCTGGAAAGGTTTTTCTCAATTACGTACATGAAAACAGGTTCATATACATTCTGCATTAAATTTAATGTACAAAAACATGAAAAGACTATAGATTATGCTATAGTTCACATTAAATTTCATGTAAAATGTGCATGAAACTGAATTCATGTACGTACTTGAAAAAAACTTCCAGTAAAAACATTAAAATTAATGCAGAAATTTTTAACAGTGTACTGTACTTACTGAAGTTATCTTAAAGACAGTGAAAACTGTTGCATCAGACATCTTTAAGATATCCAGTGGAAATCTTTTAGATTGATGAATGACAAATTTTTGCTTGACTGGGTTGTCTGGGTTGTATGGGATATTTTTATGAATTCTTCAAGACATCTTTGAGATGTCTAAAAAACGTCTAAAAGATATCTACAGGACATTTTTAAGACTTGATCGAATAGGTCTAATACATATCTTCTGCAAGACCTTCTTGAGATATCTGCAACTTGTCAAAATCTGTCGCGTAAGACATCTTCGAGACCTTTTTGCAAAACATCTTCCGAATTCGCGAGATATCTTTTAGATATCTAAAAAATGTGTTTTTGCTCGATTGGGGTATTTGTTTGTGGAACTTAATCTTACGAACTTTATTGTTTCCGGTTCACTAAAAGAATGTATGTAATTTTGTATGGACGATCAGAATTTTTTGCTGGCCTCAGCACAATCTGGGAATAATTCGCGATAGGTCTAAATATGAATTTTATGACATCTCAGATACGTGTGCTCTTCCTAGTAAGAAAATTTGAACAAATACACTTAGTGAATGTGAGTCTTCAGTTCAATTTGGAACCTAAACAATTTATGTTATTACAGTAGTTTCCGTTGACTTAATTTTATCTCAGTTTTGTCAGCCTGGGTCAGTGCCAGATGAGATTCATTCCCCAGTACAAATTTCTATTTCGGGTTCGCCAAATGCAACACATCTGCGCCAGGTCCTTCTGGCGAACCGAAATTAACATTTTTACTCTGGTTGCATCTACACAGTCAAAAATTTTGCATCATTTCTCCATGATACACATTTTTGTGTAAAATATGTAACACTTCTGTGTAATAATTCGTCACAATTGTGTTGAATTGACATACACACAATTATGTAAAATTAACACACAAAATTGATGAATATTCCACACAATCATGTGCACTGCGTAAAAATGACGCAAATGAGTGCTCTCCATCACTTGAACTTGGCATCGATATCAGATCAACTTGATGATAAGTCGATTCAACATCGTCTTTTTTTCCAGCGTAGTCGAATTTTCTCGGGTTTTGAGTCTGAAGTTCGAAGCAAGCTGTGACAAATCGGAACTCGAGCCGAACGTTCTCAATGAATAAAGTTCGAAATTTGAACCGAACCGAACTGTTTCTGCTAATCGAGTTCGAAGTTCGAACCGAACCGAACAATAGGAGTTCGGTTCGGTTCGAGATTCGAACGGTTCGCACACCCCTAATTTCGAATGAAATATTTTGTATCATCTTCAAACAACAAACGTGTGATTTTTACATGAAAATTTCGGTTTCATGCTTCTACACCTGATAAAAAATTGATGAAATAAGAATTGCATGCCCACAAAATTCCTCTTGACTTATGCAATCTTATCTCCATGATGAGATTGGGAGAAAATAGAAAGTGCACTTGATATCAAATAAATGAATGATGGACAACATTTCCCTAAATTGCACTTTGTGTGCTTAACCCTCCTCCGTACAGTTCGAAATCATCACAGATCCGTACCATTCGGGCTTCAGAGGCCCGGATAGTAAAATATGGAGAATATAACAAGGTAAAATTGGGAACTTTTCATACTTCCTTTTTATACATTGATTTTTAAACATTGTCTTTTGTCTTTATTTTTGCCTCCCGGTCATTTTTTCCCTAGAGGAGAAAATGAAGTAAGAAATGATCGGTCTGCAATCGGTCCCTTTCCTCCCTCTAAACAGGCATAGAAATTTGAGCTTTGCGAGTGTTGCAGTGTGTTTTTAAATTTGTTCAGAGCTGTAAACAACAAAATTGCAGCTCCTTGGTGTTTTTCTCTAGACGTCTTTTTTTCTATGGCCGGACAAATAACTCCTGCAAATTCGAAGACACAATCATAAACCAAGAAAATTTTGATTGAATATGATATCAGATACAGCTGTACGTAATTTTTTTTTTTTTCTAATTAATTCTTGGCAAAATCGCATGCTTTTCAAGAAAATTCGAAAACACGAAACTCGCTCAAAAATCGTAATAAAAAATGAACTATGCGTTATAAAAAACAATCCTACGTACTGCGGTAGCTAATATCATATTAAATATAAATTTTCTCGGCTTATGTTTGTATCTTCGAATTTGCAGGAATTACTTGTCCGGCCACGGAAAAAAAATGTCCAGGGAAAAACACTGAGGAGTCGCCATTTCGTTGTTTATAGCTTCGAAAAAATTTAAAAACACCCTTCAATGTTTATATAATATAGAACTTTTCACCAAATTTCGATATGTTCAGTTTTTTCTGGAAAAAATTCCCGAAATTTTCTATTTTTTTCGGCCTCTAGAGCGGTTTACCCCCTCAACTTACAGTTATGTTAAAAACATGAAAAATTCTTGAATGGAATCAACTATTTTCATCTAATCCAATGAAAATATTCAAAACTTGGAAGACGCCAAGCGTGGTATAATATTTCTCTGGTTTCAATCATTCATCTAACTTTTCAACTACTTGGGCCTCGGAGAACCGAACCATACGTTTACGTCGCTTTGTTTGTTATTCCCACTTTTGCTACACCTGCTTGTTGGAACAACAGCTGTAATAATTTTTTCCCAGCGCCTTGTGGGCAAGGATGAATGTGACAAACAATCGGGCGATAATAATGAGTATAAATTGATATTGCGACTCCATACCCAGCCAACAAAATCAAGGCAGCGCTTCTGGCAGTGGTGCTACCATTCACTTATACAGTTACAAATCTTCTGTACATATATGGCTTCATTTATGTATGGAAATAGGAGCGACTTGAGTATTTTTATTATTATTATTCCTGATAATACTGGTAGCACTGAGGTAGTGCTACGTTATAAATTGAATCATATATATTTTATGGTAACATGTAGTCTCACGGTAATGGAAAAGCTACTACGTTGCTACCACTAGCACTGCTAGTAGCGGAAACGTGAATTTGGAAGCACTTTGCTGGCTGGGTATGTAATTTTCAGGGCCTGAAAGACCCGATCTGTACGGATAAGGGTTAAATTGCACCATGTACACTTAATACGCCTATGTACGCCTTCAGATTATTTTGAGTGCAGGGGAATGTATCCAATCAAACGATAGGACATTTTATTACTCAGATTTATCACTTTAAGACAGTTTCACTTGCCGTATAAAGGAATATAAACTCGACGTTCTGTCAACACAGAAAGTCAATCAAGAATGAGATGAATTCACAGAATTTGCTGTAACTAATGTAAGACACACACCAGAAAATCAGAACTCCATGACGTGATTGCATTGGAGTTCAAGTTCATGTGTCACTTGCGTAAAGAATTGTGTGCGTTTCCATTTTATCGATACGCTAGCGGTGCAGTTTGAGCAATGGTACAAATTAGGCGCACTTTCCCTACAGAGTTCCCAACAGGTTAAGATATTTTCATACAGAGAACCACCAATACGGTTTATCTCTTAAAAGAGGGTCAACTCGGTTGACCCTCAAAAACCCAAAACACCCACATCAAAATAAAACTGATAATACTTGGTGTTACAGGGTTGACTCATTCTCAAGAGATAAATCGTATTGGTGTTCTTTCATGAAAATATCTTAGCCTTTTGGGAACTCTTTACTACACTGTACAAAATGTGGGGAGTTTTTTTTCACACTGTTGGTGAATTTCGTCCCCTCATCGTGTGGAAATTGTTTTTCCAATCAAAATGAGAGATTTTTCCACCACTTTCAGGAATTATTTTATTTTTTGGTTGTTGAATTCTCTACAAATGGAGACAAAGTCCACCAAAATATGGTGAAAAATTCCCTATCTATGGAACAACTTTGCTGCCATCATTTTTGGGGGAGAAGATTCCACAATTATTTTTTAGAGTGTATATTTAACACATTCCGTTGTATAGTAAGATTATTTTCATATTCCTATTCAAGCTACGCATACTTTTTTGTACACACGGTTTTTTATTTACACTTTTATGTTTTTTTTTTGTACAATATTGCCTTGAAGATGAAATCAGACTGATCCCGAAACGTCGGCTATTAAATTCATTCTTCTTTACTCCACATGCGACTTGTTGACTGTTATAACCATGCTATTGCACTTTAGTAGGAATAACCGATTTTCCATCCAGGATTTCGATAGAATAAAGATGGAGAAGTGGTGGATAGATGGTGAAGATGGTGGATAGAATAAAGATGGAGACCTTCCATTGAGACAGAAGAGAGGCTATGAAGGAATACCCTCCCTCTGCATCTCCAATAATCATCAAACTCAACGTAATTCGTCCCAACTTTTGTCGAATCGCGTGTATATTCAAGGGTATACATATTCAAACGGCGTGGTAGCAGCCAAATCGTTTATAACAAACTACGGACAAATACTCCATATTGATCAAAATATCGCTCTGTACAACACTTCTACTTGAATCAGAGGATTGCTTGCTGTACAGAGCGATATTTCGAATAAAGTGAAGCATTTGGCCGTAGTTTATCACCTTAGTGACCGCTAGTATCACCTTGATTTTTATGAATTGTGCACTGAGAAAAAAAAAAGAGAGAAATTACAGTTTGTTCTGTAATTTTTGGCTCTATACCAAATTTCTTGCAAATACAGCACAGAAATCTGTAATGTTTTATATCATGAGATGTAATAATAGAAGTAAAGTATTTATTTTGAAAAATTACATTTACTTTCAGGAAATGTCACCGAACAAATTCTCTACTTCCAATAGTCAGTTTCATATTAAAAGATTCAGGGTTACCACGATAATAATAGCAATCAAAAAAATGTAAATATTACGTTATGAACACGATAATATGAATAGCGTATGTTCTTACTGTAAAGTTTAAATTTTTTCTGTCGATGCTAAAGACTCTTTAAACATTACATTTTTCTTTTGTAATGTATTCAGCTTTGTGAGTAAATCTTACGGTGTTTGGTTGTTACCGACCGATTCCATTGCGACGTTGTCAAAATTACATTTTCTGGTCGTTAACGGCTGTTTGAAAATATAAACGCTTACACATAGAATAGAGTGACCAGTGAACAACGAACGGGTCGTAGTTTATGTATTTAGAATCTATGATTGATTTTTTTATTTGTTCAGGAGGTTACATGGGTTTCAGAGGCAAAAAACCAACGCTCATTTTCTCAATTTTTTTTTTGCATGTAAGGAATGCAAGTTGCTCCTTGAATTTTTGAGTACATACACAGTAACCTTTGAACTATATTTTGCCAAATTTGAACGATAAAATAGGGTTGTATTCCACGGGTAAACTTTTCAGGAAGAAAGTAACAAGATTTATCTCTTCACATAATGCTGTGATGAGCTGAATTCTTAAGTTATCAGTGAAATGAGTTAGTCATTTAAATAAGAGACGAGTAGCTTCTCTGAAGATCAAACAGTATACGTATGTAGTTGTCACTACCCACGCAGCGAAAATTTTGCTTCGTCTGAAAGATTTCTACCGAATGTGTAGAAAATCTCTTATCCGACAGTCTTCACTGCATACGTCTTCGTTTCAGGAATCTAGAGGAGAGATCTAAAAGAAATCTGAAGACAGCTTTCAGACTTTTGAAATTGAGACATCTTATTAAAGACAGCCAAAACTGCTGCATAATATATTGTATATTGCAGTACGAATCTTTTAGACAAAGCGAAATTTTTGCTGTAAGGGTAACTGAAGTCAGCACCAAATTAAGCATTTCACAAGCTAATCAAAGGGAGAAGCTTTTCATTTTTTTCAGTATATACCCGTGCAGAACCTTTCGCGGAATTTCAATCACCCTAACCTGCTAAAAATTCCCAATAAAGAACCATTCAAAACGATAAATTTTCTCTATAGTTTTCAATAAGGTTTTTGAATACGGAATTTACTATGTTGTAATCTTCTTAAACGATAGAACTCTAATCGTTCCTCATCGTGTCGTATAAAATCTAACAGGATGTGGTTTTATCAGCAAATACGTACGAAAAAAGTACCACTTGTTTGAAAAATAATACTCATTTATTCTGAAATAGGTAATACTTTTTCTGTAAAAATTTTACGATAACACCACTTACGTTTCATGATAAATTCTATAGAATACGATGAGGAGAGATAGAGTTCTATCGTTCAAGAACGATAAGAAATTGTAAATTCCGTATTCAAAAACCTAATTGAAAACTAAAAAGAAAGTTTATCGTTTTGAATCTTTCTGTATTGGGAATTTTTATCAGAATGTATTCAGAAAATAGTTTTAATTTATATCATTCATGGAAGCATTGATTGCCAAATTCTCGATGCATTGTCCCTTCCAGAAAAATGTAAAGTTTACATTCTGACGAAGCAAAGAGTACATTTTCCCTGCTACTCGCGTTGAACAAAGTAATGTCTGCGAAAAATGTAAACTTTCTTGGATCTACGTTGAATTTTCTATGTTGCATACTGAGAATGTAATATTTATTGTGGCTGCATTCAATTTCCTGCGTTGTCTCTCGAAGATGTAATGTTTACGGTGTGGTCTTTGAATTTTCTTCGGAATATAAAATTTACAATTTTTTTCGCACCACGCCGAAAATTCCCTTAGAAAATGTAAAACTTGTGCACTTTCATATGAATTCCTCTCTTTTTTTTTCCCAGTGCGGTGATTTTGAAATTCAACACAAATGAATATTATTTTCAATAAAATTCGGTAAAAAACACAATTAAATGAATGAAAATTTAATAAAATTCTTTTGCCTGGGGTTTGAAAACCTAAAAATATTAATCTCAAGCTTCCGATAAATCAAATTTCACATAGTATAGCTGCATGCATTATTTACACATCAATACCCAAGTATGTTTTAACGGCGGTCCTAATCTAAGTCCAGGGTGGGTGCCCATGCTGCCCAACGTGGGGCCAAGCTAGGCAGACAAATGGAGCCAACCCTGAGATGATACACGGAAAAAAGAAAACAGCAATGGTTACTGTGAATCACAAAAATCCATTGAAACTCAAATTCATCCTATGCAGTACTGCGTTTCCCAGTCCTCATTACTGTCCAGTCAACGTTAACGCATTTCATTACAGTACCCATCACTGTGATCGCGTTAATCCTCATTATCCAAGCGTGTTTTCATTTGTTTTTCAATCGATCGCTGTCATTCACAGTAACCATTAGTGTTTTCTTTTTTCCGTGTAACATCGTTCCCAGCGTGGCTGTATTGCTTTGCGCGAGGATTTGTAACATCATAGGCCCAGACTAGGCAATCAATACTGCCCCTTCCTTTTGTTTTTGAAATTGGAAAATTGCTTTGAATTCCACCTCAGCGGGCATGAATTTCAGCCCCATTTTGGCCCAGTCCCAACGTACCTATATGGGCCCAAGATTGAACCAAAGTGGGACCAAAATTCATATACGCTAAGGATTGTACACACATGCTCGAGATATAAATTCATCCCAATCTTGGCCTAACGCTGGTCCAAATCGGGGCCGAGTTCCAATGTGCTCGCACTAAGATTCATTATTTCCATTTTTCACTAACCATAATTCCATGGGAAAGCACAACAGGGCCAAGAGTGAGCCCCATCGTCATTCCCCATACTGGGTTGAAGAGGATGGACCCAGCTCGGGGCCCATTGTCATTATAGGCAATACACGCTTGGGTAGAAATAAAATTCACCTGATCTACGCAAACCTGCATTCCTTCGTAACTCTGATACTCCAGAATCATGGAATGAATTCAACGGCAAATAACAATGACTCAATACGAGAAATGATATTTGAAAGCAATCACGTAATCCCTTGAGAATACAAAACATTATCGTTACCAATTAATGATCTCAACAATTCTAGAAAACATCTTACACGTCATCATTATCAGAATCCGATTGCAAACAACTTAAATTCATCACTGAGAGTCACATCGCGGTGATAACGAAACTTGATAAACAAAAAGAACGCTTATCCCCTCCTTCCCTCCATATAACTCTAGAAAGCTTCGTGTGTTCTTCAATTGTCAGTTATCTCTTGACATCAGTCAAATTCGACCCTCGATCGTGTGCTGTCATACTATAACTTCCTTAGTGTTCTCAACACATACATTGAAATTGATACAGTGAGTCAGAATTATTTGTTCTATTCGTACTAAACGATTACTGCGATAATTATCCAACGTAATTATAGTGCGCGTTTACTTGTGTTCAACCAACCGAACCAAATTTAGCTTATCGAGTAACATTATTTGTACGAAACAATAAATAATACAACACGTTTTTAACATCATTCATATGTTTTTTTATTAGTAGGTGTGTAAATTCGGCGGTACATAAACAATGGGCTGTGGAATAGATATCGTGAAATGTCTGCTCGTCGTATACAACTTCTTATTAGCGGTGAGTTGTTTTCTTCATATTCTCATGCAAATAATATAAAGATAAAAAATTCCCAACACTTGAGTCTTATCGATTGGATAAGACCGGCGATGTGTTCATGTTTCAATATCGAGAGCTGAAAATTCCCATTGACCCGCGTTTGACAAATTTTATATCACTTGTTCTCATTGTTCTCGTGATCATTATTTCTATAGTCGTGTGATAAGATCACATCCCCCGCTTGGAGAACCATGCACCTGCAAATATTCAACAAAAATTCAATTGAACTGAAATCACTTCCTACGGCTTGGGACACATTTTTCATGGAATTTCATGAAAGAGTAGTATTTCAGCTTCTTGTAGTCTCAAGTTCTTGAAATATGATATGAAATACCTTTTGATGGATGATAGTGAATACGGTATTTACGGAATACGGTAACCGAATAGTTGAATAAAATTTATATATAATTTTTCATACCCGATATATATAAGATTGACTAGAATTCCATATGGATGGTATACAATTAGTTTTCAACGCAAAGCTTCATGAAATTGATATACAACACAAATCTTCCTATTATATACAATTCTTATATCATTTCATGAACATTCACGTGGTAAATACTTCCACGATTCACCGTGAAAGCATACAGCGATCGAAAATATGTTGAGAATGATATCAATATTCTTCGATAATGAGATCACTTAATCTTCAATCTACAAACTTGAAATTGACCTATTTTTTCGCGCACAAAACTTAACATAAACTTGCATTTTTTTATTCAATAATAAAGTGGTACTAATCCATCAGTTCACACTGACGTTGCCTCCTTCAAAGATGCGGACGTTGAAACTCTTACTCTTTATAAACTCCGCATGTTGCGAATACTCACCGGGTTACGCTAACCCTACTTGTAGGCTGAGGGTTAATAATTCTAGAGAACTCTTCCAAGGAATGATAATATTACTCATAAATAAACAATTCAATTCGAATCATATAAAATTCGTATTATAGATCAGTTTATTCACATACAGTTTCATACCCAAGTGGGAAAATTTTCAAATTTATATATAATTCATACATGAATATATAGAATTTAAATATGATTGAATATGATCTATATGTAATTATATATAATTTATATATAAGCTAGGTTTACGCGAGTACTAGAAATGGTCGAGTATTTTGGAGTAGAGTCGAGTACTTTCCGCTACTCGAAGTTCTTCGAGATACTCAGAATTTTTCGAGTAATTCGTTAATTTTCTCGAATTTCCGGAAATCCTATAGATCTTTCTTTATTCATCTTTTATTAATTATTTTCCTCACTTTTTCTGAAGGCGTAATTATTTTGTACTTAAACATTATTTATTTCGCGATAAAAAAAAATTGACTCATTCATTGTTCAATGCCTAGTCTATAACAATTGTCAAATAAGCAACAAGTGAATTAGTTTCTTATCATTCATATCCGTATTTGACTTTATATTTGAGTATTAAATATACGATTCATTTGAATTTTCGATTAAAATATTCTTCTTCTTCTTCTTCTTCTTCTTCTTCTAAAAATTACATTAACCAATTCATTATTGATCCTTATAAAATACATACACTAAAAATAATGTGAGTAAATATTTCTATAAATCCGTTGTTCCTTTTTCAATATTATGATTAGAATTCGTCTTCATTTCATCATGCATTACAATATGTACAAATTGATGGTTTGAAAATATATCAGTTATATTTTTCATATCTGACATTATTTGACATTGAATTATTGCTCTTATTTCTTTGAAATAATGTAGCAGCCCTTTTAGTTACATTTTTTACAAACTTTAATGGAGAATATTTGGATGATATTGGAATCATTAGATGAGCCTATTGCACTTTATCTGAAATTTGTTTCGTTCAGAAGAACTTCCATCAAAATTATTGAAATTTCTTGCAACTATAGATAAATAAAATTCTCAAGAACTTGATGCATCGGAGCAAGAAGTAAAGAAATATTTTTCAGAAAGCTTGGTAGAGGCAGATACAAATATCACATTGTGGTGGAAACACAAGTCAAATGAATATCCTACACTGAGAAAAAGATTTTCCTGATAGTTAACAAGATTAGCTTATAGTAAACGAACCTTATATTTGCTTATGGCGAAATAAATATAAAATTATTATCATCAAGCCGCATAATTGTGCGATGCTCTTTAGATAACTTTAACATTCGTTAACTATTAACAAATCATGTTTTTGTATGAAATTGATTTTCAGTTGATTGAAAAATTGAACAATTGAATTCAAAACTACTATGAAATTCTCTGAGTACAATATAAATTTTAGAATATTCCCGCATTATTTGTGCCAATATTGAAGCATTAATCAATTGGAGAATAATGTAATTTGAAGGAAGATTATAATGAAGTTGAACTAACATCACGATTCATTGATATAACCATTTCACTCAGTTGATACAAATCATTGCTTGCTTAAAATTTTCTGTAAAAAACCATTGTGAATGGGAATAGTTTCGAATTAGTGTTTTGAACCTATAATTGATTATTGACTCTACCGTTTTTAATATTATTAGTTTATGTAGTTTTGAATGAGGAGCTGTATCAAAATGATAGTTTATAATAGTGTTAATTAAAAATACAGTTAAATATCAGAAACTGGTGTTCTATAATGGCTCCTAATAGTTCCATATGGTGGATTTTAATCTACGTTATTACAACCTGTTATCCCAACACAGTGCTTTTCTCATTCAAAACTATATAAATTATTGAAAATTATAGATTCAACGGTAACCCTGGTAAAACAAATCCATTGATTCTCGCCAAATCTCATTGAATCTCACACAATGTTCCGACCAAATCTTATCCAACCATTTTCAATGAGATTTAATTAGATGAATATGTTTTCTCAATGTAATTCTAATTGAATCTTGCCAGATCTGAGTCCCACGCAATGTTCTGACCAAATCCCATTAAATTTCATTTCGTCATATTCTATGGATTTTTTTAATCAGCGAAATTATAAGTGTTATAAGTGTTATCATGTTGCGGTGACTAATATAACGGTTATCTCGGATGCGCCAACACTCAGACCGCTACATCCAAATATGGTCGTAACCATGATTCAGTCGAAATTTGAATTTTCTTCAGACTGAATATAAACTTTCCCCCCTGGATTTATGTCATTCGATATTGATTGAACTGAAGATTCCCAAGTAGCACCAGAATATACTATATGAACGTTCTTCGAATATTCGGAATATGTTCTATGTCGATTAAACGTCAATTGAATGAATATCGTACATTTCGGATGTACTATGTACGTTTCAAGTATATTTAAAACAGTGTCATTCGTACATTCTATGAACGTTCCTGTTTCGTATATACTTCAAACTTTTGTTGCTGCTTGGGTTGAGTCATTTTGTATAACCAGAATTATTCAAACGAACCGTACCTTAGAATTGTATACTTACAATGAGTAAATATTGTCACTTTTGGCCTTGAAGCACGAGAATGTATATAACGAACACGCATATCGGTCTTTGGTTTCAAAAAAAGAATATTGTGTCATACAAGGAAAGAATGCTCTCGTATGAAATGAGAACTCAAATGCGTACTCATACAGCACAAGGATTGGATTCAATGTAAACTCTTGAAGGACAAATTGATGTTCAGAAAGAACTCATATCGAGATTTTATAATGAATTCTTCGGGGAATCAATACGTTTTCATTTTGAATTCATCATTGGTCGCATAACGGGGACTATTCCAGAATTCTTTGGAAAATCTTTATGAATTTGAATTGATCATTTGTGCTGGCTAGGTAATACTAATTATTACACTCAAAGAAATGATTTCTTGTTGTAACCCAAATTTTATTATAATGAGAAAATTTTATTCTCAATATAAGGACAATCCTAATTCTTCTTCTGATGAGAGAAAAATTGTCTTACCTCAAGTAAAATTTGATAATCTCACTGTTACAATTTTGAATTTTAAAAAAGAAAAATATTCTTGACCTCACCAATCTCACCATAACCATCCTTCGAATGAGACTTATAAATCTTCTTCGTGCAATGAAGTTTGCGTTAAGAGTAAAGAAAACTTTCTTGTTACTATGATCAATATTTTTCAGATGAGAAACTGGGCTATTGCTTAGGATTGGAGCATTAATGAATAATTTGACTCTCAATTATTGAGATACAATCATAATTATTGAATAAATTTTTCGAAACTATCATATTGGTCAACGATTGAATGTAAATTCAATTATTGGGAAATATGATTAATTAAAAGAATCCATCAAATAATTGATGATTGAAGAATTCATCTTCGAAGAATAGATCAGTTGTATTTCCACTACATTTTTCTCGGGAAAAAGATGTGACGAGCTTAACGTCTGAAATCAAAATATACAGTGAATGTGAGAATAAACATGTTTATTACATATATTATTATGGTTATAAATATCATCTAGAATTCTCAATATATCATATAATGTAATTTACAATGTATTTATAATATTTTTTATTAAGAATATAAACGACTCTTATGAATAATGAATTGGAATCTGATATATCTAAGATCTCTAATGATCTTATGAGCAATTGTAATTTTCAAGTTACAGTTTCATCAGAAACAAGTCACCGCTCTATTTGAAATTATTTTGACCTTTCTCCAGGGATGCGTCAAATCTGACTAGTTTTCAACAAAATCCGAAGATTGCCTAGAATTACGTCCAGTGACCAAATATTTACGGAAACATGAAACAGAAAAACGAAACGTAACATAACTTTTACCGTTTTTACAAAAGCGTACGTCACTTGAGATGTAGCTTAGTAAGTTTTTAATGTTTACAAGTAAACAATTCTTTCAAATTCTCAACGAATCATGAGGTTAATTCTCGGAATGTTAGCAAAAAAAATTTCCTAAGGAATCTTATGAGAGCTTTGATTCTTCCATCAATTTTTTATTTGAAAAATGTTTCCAAAGATAATTATAGCATATTTGAAAACCTGATGACATTGTGTTTCGATGACATTCCGAGAATTCATGCACTGAGTTGTCGTTAAAGATTGAAATAATAATAACCATTCAAGCGGAAAGTTATGAGCTATTTAATTCAGACAATGCTAAAAGTTTGTTAGAAGTGAAAATACCATTCGCCGAACCACGGATTTACACGCTTCTAACACGATAACAACATAAACACAAACCTCGAATTGCTTAGATATACATGTGATCGGTATCAACTGAGATTCATACTTATACTTACTTTCAAAATGATCGGTAAGATGTGGCATCTCCATACTTTGTAATAAAAAGGCGACAGTACATTCCACCGCAGTAGTGACAGCATCGTCACCCACCTTATTGATTTATTTATTATCGCTATTTCAAAGTTACAATACTCACTTTACTTTTTGATTTTTACCAACACAAGACACTTTACTGCACTTCACTGATCCTCGAAAACTCGATCATTGAGCCGGTATGCGGCCAATCAAGGGGAGAGGGGCGTATCGTTAAGCGTCGCCTCTAAGAATATTCATGTAGTTTCAGCGTAAGAAAATTTTTCTTGTCACAAGAAATCACAAGAATCATATTTTTTTCTCTTGATAATCCATGACATAATTACTCTCAAACAAAATCGCTTTTTGATCGAATACGATTCGTTTTCGGAGAAGAAAATCAATGTCAAGAATAAAATGATGGTAATAACAAGAAATCATTTCTGTGAGTGTAGCAAGACAAAAAAGAATTTCAGTTGGACTGTAAGAATTCGTAAAAATGTGTCCGAGAATATCCCGAAATTCTTGATATTTGATCGATTTCTTTGTGTGGAAAAATTAATTCCCAAAGTTATTCAAGTTGATTAACAAGATATTATAGCATTGTTTCTTCTCAATCGTCAACTGGATCGAGGAATTCATATTTTTTGAATTTGTTATAATTCGCAGAATACATAAAATGTGTGTAAGCAATATTCATAAGACAATTGATGAGACGAGCCTGGTACTGGATTTGATAGTACCGATCCGAATTCGAAATCATGACCACTTTTTACAAATGCACTATAAAATAAACTTCGGGAAATTTTCAGTACCGCACTGGAAGCGATTAACTTGTACATTTGTACTGAAAAATTACATTCAAATTATGAAAATTCCAGTAAACGTATCAGCAAAATTTTTATACGTAAACCAAAATATTCGTCATAAACAGAAATTTTCCAGTTCCTGGGTACCGTAGAATGGGGTTACTTTGATCCGCGGGTTTACTTTGATAACTGCTTTGTTTGTATATAAAACAATATTTCAAGCGCAGATGAGATTCAATTTTCAATTTTTTCCTCCCTGGTCAGCAGCACAGAAGACCCCTAAATAATTCTGTTAGCAATGTAACAATCTGTATCGCAAATGAATGTGAGAAAAATAGTAATAGCGTGAGTGTAATTTTTTTATTGAATTCATAATATCGGAAAACTTTATCACTAATTTCATTCCCTAAATTCCAATAAATCTAGGATTGCAATATGCGATTGATCGGTTTTTTGAAGATACTATGAATCAAAACTCAAATTTGTACTCCCCAATGTGTACGCGGGGTTAAAAGATTTTGTTTACGAGGTTACCTTGATCAGGTATATGGGGTAACTTTGATCAACGGTGTGGTGTGATTTTGATCAGCCACATAGGGTGGTAATGAGGGGACGGACTGGGTCAAATGTTGCTCTGGGAGCGAGTGTATCAATGTTTGAGTCAGGAAACCAAAATCATGAAAATGTTCCAACTTCTGCAGAAAAGAAGAAGCAAAGGGCGAAGAAAACTTGATCAACGCAGAAAGAGAAATTCAGATGCTCTATGAAAAGAGTTTTTTGACATTCAATTGCGTTACACGATACAGATCATACAGGATTCCAGTTTCGTATTGATATTTGATACCCATCTGTGAAATTTTGTTCCAGTTTTCATATCAACTCAACCAGAAATTTACAACAGGCGCAGTACTGCACCAGTACTAGCCAAAATTGGCAGGGTACTGGCATTTGTCTGGAATGATAACGTTTTTCAGTACTGGGGGTTGAGTACTGATGCCATTATTCGCAATCAGTGCAGGGCCAGTACTGGGTGAGTACCTGGCCGGTATTAAGTTCTCAGTACTGGTTCATCAGTACAGGCCCAATACTGGCATTGTACTGCACCTGTTGTCAACATTGGCATATTACGGATTCTTCTGATTGGGAAACGATCCGAGTTTATGTGATTCCAGTAAGATTTTGTTTTATTTGCAATAATGTACATAAACCCAACAAACACAGCGTCTGAAACTTGATGGGAAATGTTGCATAAGATGTCTTTTAATTACCTGATAAATATCTTTCAGATCATTGTCTAAAAAATATCTAATTGATATCTGAAAGACGTCTTATGCAGCATTTCTTGACAATTTTTAAACATTGTGTTTGTTGGAAAGATTCAACGGAGATACTCACGCTATCTCATTATTCTCGTGAACGTTTATCATTCTTGAATGTTTCTCGACCAGTATTATTCATTTCATAAAGAAAAATAAACATGCACTGAGCAAACGCCTACTCAGAATATAAGCGATCAAAATAACCCCACTTGACGGGTAACTTTGATCATAGGGTTTTCAATTATTCAAACCCAAACTAACTGACCGAATTTTTCCCTGATGAAGCAAATTGACAGTACTATGAAAACCGATTATGATACTAATTCCATGAAACTCCATCTCAAGTATTGTAGTTTGACTTTTAAAGTGTTATAAATTTTGAAATTGATCAAAGTAACCCCATTTTACGGTACCAAAAAATTACAGTTTTTTCAACAGTGTGGCTTCCTCCTGGAAATATAATACTTAGCGTATTGACAATTTATATTAGCCTGTATTGCTTAGCGTTACACATTTCCCAGGCATTATCCGAATTCTGGGTACTTCTAACGATACGCGGGATCTTTTCCGAGTATCCTGGAATTTTTTGCATTTTTTTTTGGAAAGTTATGGAAATTTATTCATACATTTCAAACAGTTCACAGAATTCTTGATGGGGATGAGATATGCATTCTCCTGCAGATTTTGAATTATCATAGCTAAATTCTAACTCGTGAGTTCAAACGACAGATGTGACAGATGTTATACAAACTACCCCTTGACATTATATATTGTTATTAACACGTATCTAATAAATCATAAATCAAGTGACATGTCGAAATGATAAGCTAGATATGCGTGTCGTACAAATAATTTAGTCTGAAACATCATGGCTTTGTGTTTTAACGATGCACCCTCTGATTTTAAAAATTTCGGAACCTCTTCCGAACGATTTAATAATGATGTTCATTCAAATTATATCATGAATTTTGACTACACGAGTCCGCAGTTTCAGTTTTCCGAATATAAACCCAAAACTGCGTTCTTATCACGGATTCTAAATAAATAAATTGTGCATTCGTCGTATATAAAGCGTATGATTCAATCGTCTGTTGTGTAAGCAACAACGTACAAATTCGGGATTCCCGTTGATTCTCCTCAACTCACTCGTGCATACAAATTGAAATATCTTTCATAAAGAAACTGATATCTGGTTGTTTACATTACACACCTATACCAATATCCGTTCGAGCTCTATAACCGTTAATATCTGGCTAAAGTGTCACTTTTATCACGCCGCACAATAAATATTTACAAGTAAAATCAAATCAAATCATACAAAAATATTCACAGACATTCAAATGACTCTTGGATCAAACGAATTCCAATTATGCTATAGTCATTCGCTTCGAGGAAAATAAAATTAACCGAGATTACGCGTTTCTTCTTGATCTTTATATATCATATCATTTTTTATCGAATGTTTGACTCACTGACTGATCATGCGGAGAGATAAAAAAAATCAACAAGGAGAATTCAAAACTATGTTGAGGAAATCTATCGAACACTTGATTCAATTTCAGTCTATCCATTGGTCGTTTCAATTCAATCGATATTTGTAATCTGTGCGTGATCAAATATACTTTGCAAACTCTGCGGTTGATTGTATCGATAAAGAAAAGAAATATATATGTATTTCTACAGATGACATCCATTCTCTGAGGCAACAATAAACCAGGGCCGTCTATGAGGCAGGGCACACCGGGCCCGAGCCCAGGACCTCCTGCAGAAACGGGAACCTCTTTGTAAAGAATCGATAAGATTTTCATATATATTTTTGAAGAGGTTACTTAAACAAAATGAAATCAAGTTATTTTAAAAATAAAACTAATAAATATATATATATATTCGTGTTAAAATTTATTTTTCACTTTGATTGAACAGTTTTTTCACGACATTTTTTTGCCGAAAAGTAATTAATCGTATCATTAAAATCTACTTCTTTTAATAAATCTGTTTCATTGCACATACCAGATATATTGTTTAGCTTTGACTCGGTCATTGAATTTGTTGTATCGCTTTTTAAAAATTTCAAGATTTTACGTCTCTTTACGTGGGCCTCCACTCACTAAGTAGGCCCAGGGCCTTCAAGCAATGAAAGACGGCCCTGCAATAAACGTATGTTCAATGTCAAAACAATAAATGTATGAATGCATCTAAATGAGAGGATGATTCATTGCATCGCTCTTGTGAAAAACATGGTCGGTGATGAAAGGTTCTAGTACACTCCCCAGACAGTATACAAGAATCTCAAATGGATTCTGAAAAAGGAACTCTTTTAGAATACAAAGTGTTCCAGAAGAGTTTCAAAAGAATTAGATTTATCAGACATTTGCGAGTCCCATTAAAATTCTATGAGACTTCTATAAGAATTTTCTGTAAGAACTCGCAAATCGAATTCTTTCCAAACTCTTTAAGAACACTTTGTATTCTGAAAGAGTTCTTTCTTCGAAATTCATTTGGGATTCTTGTGTGCTGTTTGGGTCTGGCCTGTAGACTTTTATTTTAAGAGTATTCCACAAACATTGCATGATGAAACCAAAATCAGATGTACGACGTGATCATTCTCTGGGAATATTACGCGGATTCAAAGCTGAATTAAGAAAAAAACAACTAAATATTGACAAAGCAGCAAAATGGAAGTGCAAAGTACGAGAACGAAAGTTCAAAGTAAATCGAAGAGTACAAAATTATACAACAAACAAATAAAAATTCCTCACGATGTGAATGTTTCAGTTGAGGGAACATCAACTGGAGAAAGTGATTCTAATATCAATGGTTTTTGTATACTAGGGTGCTTCAAAAAAAAATTTTCATTAATTTTTTTGGCTCTCACCCTCTCAAATGTTTCTGTTTGATATAAAAAAGTTCTCACCAAAGATGGGCGCTGTTGCTCAACTCTGAGAGGTCGCTATTTTAATTTCGGTTTCCCATTCAATTCACATTGGAAATATTTTTGGTTTTTTGATTAAAATTGAATGTACACATGATTATTAACTCAATTTTGTACAAATAATTATTGTATATTCTTCAAGCTGAGTCTTCGAGCTTTCCAAAACTCAGTAACAACTTATGATTATCATAACTAAAAGATTACTTACAGCCATTTGAGAATTGCTAAATTTAGCAATTTAGCTAAATCATTATGTGATCATGAAAGTTAATCATGTGTCAATTCAATTTTAATGAAATGAGAATATTTCCCATTGTCATTGAATGGGGAACTAAAATTGAAATAGCGACCTCTTAGAGTTGAGCTATAGCGCCCATCTTTGGGGAGAATTTTTTTTATATCAAAGAGAAACATTTGAGAGAGTAAGAGCCAAAAAAACAAATAAATTTTTTTTAGAAGCACCCTAATGTATACTATATATTATTCATCCTATATTCAATATTTATATTTTCTATATATTTCATATATAGATCTGTTCTTCCATCCTATGGTGGAAAATTTTGCTGAATCTAATTGAATTCCATGTTGACTTTCACTCTCTTTTTATGGAAAATCAACAAGAAAACATGAATTTCAACAAATTTCGATGTAATTAAATCCAAGTAAACTTTGCCAATTTTGTTTGATTTTTATGAAGATTCATGGATTTTGGTCAATTTTTGATAAAATAAAAAGTGTTCAAATTAAGAATGAAATTCAACAAAAGTTCTTCCACCAAGGTTTGACCTTCAGCGTCTTAAGGACATTCACCAGAGGCAAAGCTACTAGATCTCTCCCCCCAGTTTTCTCAACAATTAATGAATACAATCGATTTTAATTGGCATGCGCATCTTCTTGGGGTATCAGGAAACATGTGACTGCTCAAAAGGGGGGGGGGGGGGAATTTTGAATCTAGTAACTTTTTGGGGAGGTGGTGAATGTCCTCAATCTCCAAAACCAATCGTGTGCTTAATGTAGAATTGTATTCGAATTTGTTTGTTATCACGAAATATCATTCTATCAGAATACAATCTAAAATTTAGAGTCTAAAAAAGGGATAATTTTCAAGATTTTTTTCTCTAACCACACAGCTATGCTCTGATTTAGAAAAAAAAACTCATTAAATCTCGCCAAATCCCATTGAAATTGGACAAAGATCTGGTTGAATCTCATTTAACCATCCGTCAATGGGATTCAGTTAGTTTTTTTTAAATTTCTCCAACATCTTTCCAGACAGCACAAGGAGTTCCATAAAAATTCGAAAAGAATTGCGGATCCTCGAAAAGGAGCCCTTCAAGGATATCGAGAGTAATCAAATGAATACTCGCGAAGTCTTGAAGGGCTCGCCAATTTCTGAAGAATATGACTGTTTTAGAATTATTTTTTCGATCGAATGTAATACTTTTGGAAGTCATTGCATAATTCTCGAAGAGTTTTCTGATGCTATCAGAAGAGCTTCAAAAATACGATCGGAATCCTGAGCAGCCGAAAAGTGCAAAAAAAGTTTGAAAAATAACTGAATAATAATGAATTTTGAAAAATCGATTAAATTAATAAAACAGAATTCCAGTTCTATTCAAATTATGAAGGAAAAACTACATTGAAACATGAGACTGTGTTATGGAGAGATAGTTTAATAAATTGTTTGCTTAGAAAAGATCCTGCAGTACATTTCTTCAGTTTGTCACAAAGAGGCTACACCTTGGAAATATTTCAAACTTCTTATTTAACTTCCAACATTCAATTTTTTTCAATAAGATAATAGTCATAGTATCAACCCAACCCACACAACACCACTGTCCCGGAAGAATTCATAAAGAATTCTTATTGAACTGATTGTGTTCTTTATGAATCCTTTGAGAATTCTTCTGGGACTGTGGTGCTGTGAGGGAAGTAGCACCAATGTGCATAAAATATTCTCCGAACGTTCCTAGAATATTCAAACATCCTGCAAACATTCTCAGAACGTTTGACGAAGATTGTGTGTTACGAGGGAAGGGTACTCAAGCATTGGAAGAAGCAATCCAAACTTTTTTCATGAATTATGCGTTTACCGAAAATTTTAAACGCATAATAATGAAATACCCAATTAGAATTAAACAGTCTTTCATTGGTTACCAGGAATCATTGATTCCTGGTAAGTATAAAGGAATTTCAGAAAATCATAACCTCCGAATGTGAAAAATTCTTCATCGATCGTTTTCCAATAATTACGAACCATGAGGAAAGCGAATTTTATATTTAGAGTCTAATCTCAAGTATACACTGAATTATTATCTATTTTCAATTCCAATTCATTCAGTAATTTATGAAAAAAGTCAATAGAAAATTTTACCTGCTTCTCCCGATGCTCGCGCGTTCCATCGATATTCTGTTCTGCAAATAAGAAAAACTGTATTCGCAATCCATTTCTACCCCAGACAAAAATTCCCGGGTGGGTGGGATTCCCAAATTCGCATGTGGACTCAGGTTCCTGGCCGGGACCCACCAGGTCCTGACCAGGTTCTGCCCAGGACGAGTCGGGTCCTGCCTGGAACCCCTCTGGTTCCCACTCGAGGCCGGTCAGGTTCCCGCTCGGGGCCGGTCAGGTTCCCGCTCGAGTCACCACCTGGCTGGTCCCAAGCAGGAACCAGAGGGTTTGCAGGCAGGACTTGGCCAGGACCTGGCGGGTCCCAGCCAGGGACCTGAGTCCATATGCGAATTTGGGAATCCCGCCCACCCGGGAATTTTTGTCTGGGACATGAGTTCATAAAAAGCTCCAGATAATGCAAAAACAAATATCGCAAGAATTCAAAATGTCAGACATTGGAGGATACTATAAATACATTTATGAGTTTCATTCGTATTCCTTTCTCAACGTTTCATGAATTCTGTGCAGAACTTTCGAAAAAATTCTCTACGCATTCTATGTGTTCATAGAGAAGTTGAAAAGAATTTTTAAAAAATCGTTCATTCAGAATACCCTTTAAGAACTCTTTTCGAGCTATTTTCGAACATATCCCCAAGAGAACAAGATGGCCACCAAATGTTCAAAGAACATTGAACAAACATTTGATAAACATACGGACAGTTTGACATTCAAGGAACATTCAACGAATGTACGTGAACGTTTCACGAAAGTTTGGAGATCTTGGTTCTCTCGCCAAATCTCAATGAATCTCAGACAATGTTTTGGTCAAATTTCATAAAATTCCATTAGACTTTGTTTTTCTTCCTTTAACCAGGGTAAATATGAATAGCGACGAACTTGAAGAGTTCAAGTATCTCGAATGGTACATGGTTAACATTTCTTATCATAGGAAAATTCAATTGACCAAGATTACTGTAGCTCCGGTGAAGGCACCTGCATTACCGAGCACCGAAACATATGACATTTGCACCATCTGTTTGTTGTCTCTGAACATAATAGTGAGAAATTAATGGGTAACATCATCACGTGGATAACCTGAGGACAGACAGGGGGTTCATAAAAGAATGTAATGACATGACCAATTTGAATATAATTTGTTCCCAAACATCCCAAGTATTCTCAAGAATGCACGGAGAAAAAATGGTTTGCTACTATACCCTAGTAACACACAATCTTCGTCAAACGTTCTGAGAATGTTTGCAGGACGTTTAAATATTCTAGGAACGTTCGGAGAATATTTTACGCACATTGGTGTTACTTGGGTAGCGCCTACAAAGAAATTTGTTGTCTTTGCAAAAATATTCACTACAGCAGCTGAGACGTTGATTTTATTAACAAATGTGTTTATCAGTTTTGTTTTATGTGTTATATCAGCAAAAAAGTTCAGTTGTGCCAATCATTTTTTTTGTTCTTACAGCTAAGTTTTTTTGTAGTAACAGACCTGCTTGTCATGCCAGCAATATTTTTCTCTCCGTGTGCTTAGAATTCGATTTCATTGTAGTAAAGAGGTATAAAAACCGCCTTTAATTGCCCCAAGAATGAGATTGGATGGGTCATTTCAATTCGTACCCAAGCAACAACAGAAGTTCAATGTAAACGGAATAGAAACGTTCGTAGAATGTACAAATGAGATGCGAGGACATATAATGAACATTCATAGAATATTCGAATTAGACTGTTTCATATGTACTGAGAACGTACATAGTATATTCGAAATGTACGATGTTCATTCAATCGACGTTCGATTGACGTACCCTCGTATACCAGGTGTAGAAGTATGAAACCGGAATTTTTTTGTAAAAATCACACGTTTGTTGTTTTAAAATGATGAAAAATATTTTATTCGCAATCATCTCCATTGCTGTTTATACATTTTTCTCACCTTTTCAGCAGGTTATGAATACCATACAACACATTTGTGTTGCCTTTTTTCATGTGCCGATCGTTGTTCACGCAATGCGCGATTCAAGTCGATCATTTGCTATTGGTAGCGATCAGTGTTGACGGTTTGCCCAGGTCTCAGCAGCTCATATTAGATTACACCCTTTTGATCCCACCGAACACAGAGTATTGTCTTCTTTCCAAAACGATTTGGTCTTGCAGTGCACGGGAAAAAGAAAACACTACTGGTTACTGTGAATGACAGCGATCGGTTGAAAAACAAATGAGAACACGCTTGGATAATGAGGATTAGCACGATCACAGTGATGAGTATTGTGATAAAATGCCTCAACGCTGACCGGACAGTAATGAGGACTGGGAAACGCAGTACTGCATAGAATGAATTTGAGTTCATCAATGTATTTTTGTGATTCACAGTAACCATTGCTGTTTTCTTGTTTCCGTGTGGATGTCGATGATTCGCCTGGATTCACCCATGATTTTCAACGCTTAGGACTCTCAAAATATATCCATTTTTCATGAACTGTCACAATTCGATGGAGAAATAACTCTCTTTTGTATCTGTCGAACAGCATTTTACAAGTGGTTTTTCGATTTTCTTGCTGTCTTTCATTCAGTTCGTGCGGAACCCATTTTCCCACTCTCCGAATCTTCCCCATGGCTTCCAAACGAATGGTTCTGGCTTTCTGCATCACATTCAGTTGATCCGCGAGTTCTTGTTGAGTATCATCTTCATCCAATAAGACTTGTAATTTGTCTTCTGCGAACTTTTTCGGTGGTTTCCCACAGTCTCCGTTTCTCACATCAAAATCACCACTTCAACATTTTTGGAACCACTCGAAACACCGTGTTTCACCAAGGGCATGTTCACCGTAAGCTTCGACAAGCATTCGATGTGATCCCGCAGCAGTTTCCTTCAAATGATAACAAAAAACCAATGCTGTCCGCAAATCGTAGTTTGTAGGCACAAAACTCGACATGTTTAAGGTTATAAAACAATTACGGGTGAACAGAACTTCTATTGTTTTGTGTTGAAAATTTTCATCAGCTGTTACGGGGGAGATGGTGGTGTTGAAGAAGTGGTCTTAGGGTCCCTAAACTGATGGCTAGTGCCATTTACAAGGAATTCCGGTTTTATACCTCTACACCTGGTATTCAATTACACATGTTCGATGAATATGCATAGCACCTATGAAACGGTCTCTTGGAATGTGCATAGAACATATTTCGAATATTTTAAAAACGTTCATAGTATATTCTGGTGCTACTTGGGTAGAGGTCTTGTTTTTTACGTTTTGTTTTCTGTTGTTCAAACATTCATAGCTAGGTGTGTGCGAGTACTCGAAATTTTCGAGCTACTCGATGATCTTCGAGTAATTTGTCGATTTTCTTAGAATTATCATGAATTATCATTCACCAAGGGTAGAATATTCTTAGAAAACAAGAGGGATCGTTAACTGAATCAATTTCTTCCGGAGTATTTAATAAATTTTCAATTTCAAAAGGAAGGTCTCAAAAGCATCTCTAATATTTTACTATTTTGAAAGAATGTGAGTATCAACGCATAATTATCGAAAACAGTGTCAAAACTAATCTACTAGGGGGCACATGATTTGAATAAATATTACGTAATAATAATGCATCCTTAATAAAATTCTATCCTTCGTTTTGTCTTCCAGTTGTGCGGAATAGGGCTCATCGCACAAGGTATAATGACTCGTTCATCTTTATCTCCCTCTGAAGGAACATTAGATAAAGCTTCCTCTACTTCAATGTCATTGATGCTTCTCGGAGGACTGCTGTTGGCAATTTCATTATTCGGATGTCTCGGTACCATGCGGGAAAATAAATGTTTGACAACGACGGTAAGTACAGGTATCAAATGGAAGTACCAAAGAGGAGACGGAGGGATTTTTATGAGAAATAAAAATTCCTTTTTCCTTGATTTTATAAAATATTCTCATCTGGAATATATCTTGATAAAGCCCAAGTGCCCGCTCGGGGACCCTCAGGTTCCTACCTGGGACCCACAAAAATAATCAGGTTTGTTCTCAAGATCACTTGATTTACCCCAGTCACGCGGGAAGTCGTGAAAGCTCGTGGACTTTAAGTGAAGCGCCCCGGACGTGCACTTGTGTTCCTATGCGAATTTTCAACTGTGAGAACAAGAAAGGAATGTATTCGCATCAAATAAATATTTTGTTGAATGTGAGGAATCAACTCACACAGCACCACAGTCCCAGAAGAATTCATAAAGAATTCTTATTGAACTGTTTGTGTTCCTAATCAATTCTCCAAGAATTCGTCTGGAACTGTGATGCTGTGTGGGAAATATTTATTTCACTAATTTTTTGATAGTTAATAAGTCTGCATTTTAACAAAATATATATTAGTTAAAATGGAATTTCGTCGGTCACATGCTAAAACGTAACAAGTCATGTTTTTCAATAATTGTTATTACCGTAGTACAGATTTTGATATGGGAAACATCAGGTCCAGATCAGGCATGCCTGATTTCTGTTCAGGGCCTGACTTGAGTATCTGATAAGGCCCTGACAAAAATGTAACGCAGGGAAAAGACAAGGTCTTGATCAGGAAAACCAAACGTTTCCCAATCGGGATCTGATCAGGGTAGTAATTTAATTCTCAATCAGGACCTGATCCGGCTGGTAGCGGAATTCTCAATCACGACCTCATCTAAGCTATATTCTAGCATTCAATTTAATTTTCATAAAATTTTTTGAAACTCCCCCAACAGAAGAAATTCTACTGATGATCCAAATAGACCTCAGTTGAACATTCAAAAAAGACAGGTGGATTTCTAATGAGTCCTGTGAAAATTCTGAATACAGTAGACTCTTTGAATGTGTCCTCCGACCTCTCTTTTTAACTCTCCGTCATGTGGAATGTTGGAAAGAGAGGTCGGTGGACACATTCGGAGAGTCTACTGTAGTTCGATACATTCATCGTTCTGAATTGATCAGGTCCTGATTCGGCTGTCTTGTCGGTTATCACGTGATCGAAATACGGATGAGCCAAGGCAATCCTGATCAGGTCCTGATCAAGATATCTTGACAGTTGCCTCACAATTCAAATACGGATGAGTCAAGGCAATCCTGATTAGGTTCTGATAGAAATACCATGTCTGAGTTACTGAAAGGGAAAATCTGACTGGGACCTGTCAAGAACCTTGCGTTACATTGTTGTAAGGCCCTAAACAGGATGCTATGTCAGGACTTGATAAGGTAATTAAAAGTTTTCCTTGATTAGGAGTTCCCTATTGCAGCCTTACGAGTGCCATGCTTCTAACAGGGAATTCTCTGTCAAATTTCTACTAGGGTATATTTTCATGATAACAAAAGCTTCTGATCGCGATCTCTCGCGAATCTGGTATCAAGATGTTTGTCTGGACCTTAGCTATCCAGATCAATCCATTCCGAGTGATTATTCAACGTCCAAAATAATTAAAATTCAGAAAAAAGAAATTATAAAGTGACTTCTTACTTTATGTCATGTGACCGAGGATTTATCTGTTTATCAATTATGAAAAAAAATGATACAACATATCGATTTAGAATCAAATGATGGTATCGAGTTGGGTTCACAAAAATATTCTTTATCTTTTAGTTTGCCTGCATGCTGTTGGTCATGCTACTTATCCATGTTGCTGCTAGCATATACGCTGTCAAAAATCTGAAGGACGTTTCTGAACAAGATATAAGAGTAGAGTTCAAGAAAACTTTTGAGAATTATTGGACCAAACCAGAGGCTAAAACACTCATTGACACTATCCAAAGAAGTGTGAGTAAATAATTCTTCAAAATAGTTACTCCTTCCCCGAGAGAACACAAACATTCAGGAACGTGTATTGAACGTTTAGTGAACGTCCAGGAACATTCAATGCACGTTCCTGAAGATTTGTGTTCTCTTGGGGTTGATAAATATACAAATAAAAACTTCTACGATTGCAGAGAAGTGAATACGTGTAAATATATCTTTCGAATACAACATTTCGACCCGCGTAATGAATCATCTTCGGTTTAACTATAAACGATTATTACTATATGGTTAGAGTATTGGACATCAAGTGATACGATGAATTGACTAAATTGTATATCAATCAAGAGCCGATCTGTTGCCTGAGGTTTTGAAACTGATTCGGAGTAATTTGGGAACACTGAATACCAAAACAGTATCAGATTTGTTGGATTACCTCAATTTTTATAATTTTTTATACCTACAACATATCAATTATATAGATTATATATAAAAAACCCAAAGAAGATAGGGAAGAAAGAGAACATTCTTCGAGTCGGAGCGTGGAATGTTAGATCACTGAGACAAACAGGAAAATTAGAAAATTTGAAACTGGAAATGAAGAGGTTGGGTATCGATTTAATGGGAATTAGTGAAATGAGATGGCCGCAAGAAGGGGATTTCTGGAGTGGGGATTATAGAATCATTCACACAGGATCAAAGAATGGTCAAGCGGGTGTGGGAATTATAATGCATAAGAGGGTAGGGAATAGGATAGAAAATTATTTGCAACATAGCGAACGCGTAATGATGGTCGGAGTTAGAACAAAACCGGTAGACACTGTTATAGTCCAAGTATACATGCCCACATCTGCATACTCAGAGGAGGATATCGAAAAAACGTACGATGAAATAGAAGAAGTAATAGAATATGTGAAGGGAGAAGAAAATTTAATGATCATAGGCAACTGGAATGCGGTAGTAGGGCAAGGAGAAGAAGCCAACATAATAGGAGATTTTGCGTTAGGAAAAAGAAATGAAAGAGGACAACGTTTAATCGAATTCTGTGAGAGTCATAAAATGGTTATTGCCAACACATTATTCAAAAATCATCCAAGAAGAATCTATACTTGGAAAATGCCAGGAGATACAGCAAGATATCAAATTGATTACATATTAGTAAAACAAAGATTTAGAAACCAAGTGAAAAGCTGTAAAACTTATCCAGGCGCGGATATAGATAGTGATCACAATATGTTGCTGATGAAATGTTCTCTGAAATTCAAAGCTCTGAAGAAGAAAAGGAAAATGCAAAAAAGATGGAATTTGAAGAATCTCAAACAAGGAAAAACACAGGACGCATTCAAAGCGATGTTGGACGAAAAATTGGAGGATCGACAAGAGAGAGACTTGGGAATAGAGAGTAGATGGACAAATATGAAGAGGAACATAGAGCAATGTGCAGATGAAATTTTGAAGAACGATGGGATAGAGCCTAAGAAACCATGGATAACAGAAGAAATTCTCGATTTAATTAATGAAAGGAGGAAATACAAGAATAAGAATAGTGAACAAGATCAGCAGACATACAAGGCACTGAGGAATAAAATAATCAGAGAATCAAGGAAAGCAAAAGAACAATGGTTGGAGGGGAGATGTCAAGATATAGAAGTGAGATTACATTTAGGAAAAATTGATAAGGCATATAGGATTGTTAAGAGATTTTTTGGACAAATGAAATCTAGAAGCAGTAAGATTAAAAATTCTCTAGGAAGACAATTGATAAGAACGGAGGAAAAAATAGAACAATGGATTAATCATTTAGAAGATCTGTATAAAGGAGGCGATAATATGGGATTCTTAAAGAGGGAGGAAGATGTCGATGAAGAAGAATTGGGAGATTCAATTTTGAGATCAGAATTCGACAGGGCTTTGAAAGAATTGAAAAATAATAAAGCGCCAGGAACAGATGGCATAAGTGCGGACCTTATCGAAGCCTCCAGTCAGGGAACTCGTGACGCACTGTTTGAATTGGTCAGAGATATGTACGAAATAGGCGAAGTACCGAAAGATTTCCAGAAGAATAAAATTGTCACCATTCCAAAAAAACAAGGAGCAGACAAATGCGAGAACTGCAGAACGATTAATTTAACTTCACATGCTTCGAAAATACTGACAAAAATCATATACAGGAGAATAGAGGATAAAATAGAGAGTAGATTGGCAGAAGATCAGTTCGGTTTTAGGAAAAATAGGGGAACGCGAGAAGCAATATTAGCACTGAGAACAGTAGTAGAGAAAAGTCTAGAGTTGAAAAAGTCTGTGTATATAGGTTTTGTAGATATACAAAAAGCATTCGATAATGTTGATTGGGAGAAGATGTTCACGATTTTGAAGAAGGTAGGAATTAATTTCAGGGATAGGAGAATAATATATGAATTATATAAGAATCAAACCGCAATAATAGAAATAGAGGGTCAAAAAGGAGAAGCACAAATTAGAAGAGGGGTGAGACAAGGATGCTCACTATCGCCATTGATTTTCAATTTGTATATAGAAGAAGCGATGAACGAAGTGAAGGAACAAGATTCACAAGCAATTGAAATCACAGATTCAAGGTGAAAATGTAAGCATGTTGAGATTTGCGGATGACATAGCTATATTAGCTACGAGTGGTGCTGAGTTAGAAAATACTCTCAACACTATGAAAAAAATATTACTAGACAAATATTGTATGAATATAAATAAGGACAAAACAAAATTCATGATTTGTACAACAGCGAACACATCAAGAAGAACGAAAATCAAAATAGATGCAGAAACAATTCAGCAAGTCAAAGAATTTAAATATTTAGGGAGCATAATTACAGAAAACGATAAAAGCGAAAGAGATATAAGAGCAAGAATAGCACAAGGGAAACAGGCTTTCCACCAAAAGAAACAGTTACTATGTTCGAAGAATATTAGCTTAGCAGTAAGGAAGAAATTCTTGAAGAGTTACGTTTGGAGCAAGGCATTGTATGGCTGCGAAACTTGGACAATTGGAAAAACGGACCAACGAAGACTTGAAGCTTTTGAAATGTGGTGTTATAGAAAGATGCTTAGAATAAAGTGGATAGAGAAAGTAAGAAATGAAGAAGTAATCTGATAGGACACACATTAACGCATGATAGCTTATTGAAAACAATATTGGAAGGAAAAATGAATGGTAAAACTCGAAGAGGTAGACCTAAATTGAGTTATATGAAGCAAATTATACAAGATAAGGGTTGCCGTAGATATGCAGAAATTAAGCGGTTAGCGGATAATAGACAGGGTTGGAGGATTTCATCAAACCAGTCATAAGACTGATTACTTCATGATGATATAAAAATTGAGCTAATTCAAGAAATCTGATATTGATTACGCATTCAACACACCAAAATCCCTCCGAATCAGTCCCAACCCGATAAACATACACTGCCAACTGAAGCGTGTTAAAATTGACCACAAAAACACGGATAATGTGTGTTTAACACGGATGAACCGTGTATAATAACACTATTTATCCGTGTTTACACACATTATCCGTGTTCTTGTAGTCAATTTTAACACACTTCAGTTTGCAGTGTAAATGCCTCGAAGATACAGTTGAGATTTCTTCGCAAAGATATCTTCAAGATGTGTCATAAAGACATCTGAAAGATAACTTCAAGAAATGAAATGAAGATAACAAATTTGAGATGGATACAAGATATCTTGAAGACATCTTAATTGAGATATCTTCAGGATACATTTCGAGAAACTCTTTTAAAAACCTTGGAATTATTGAATGGAGAAATCTTCCGGAAGATACCTGAAAGCTGCAACGGTTCCATAACTTCACAAAGATGTCTTCAAGATATATCGTAAAGATATCTTTAAGACAATTTCCAGAAATGAAATTAAGATGCCGAATTTGAGATAGATACAGGAAGTCTTGAAAATATTCGAATTGAGGTATGTATATTTGAGACACATTCCAAAGATTTCTTCCAGAAATCTTCAAGTTATGAAATAAAGATATCTTCCGTAAGATACCTGAAAGATACAGCGGTTCCATATCTTTACAAAGATATCTTCAAGATGTATCGTGAAGATATCTTCAATTCAACTCTGAGAACTGAAATTAGGATGCTGAATTTGTGATGGACACGGGATGTCTTCGGAACAACTTAATTGAGATATCTGTGAGATACATCTCAAAAGTCTCTTTCAGATATCTCATTATGAAGTCGAGATATTTTCCATAAGAAAATTTTGGAGATAATTCTTTTCTGAAATTCGGATTCTGGATGACATTAGATGAGATATTAGATTCATTCCTTGAAAATTCCAGACCTTTTCATGAAACATATTTTGATGAGTTTTACACAAACGGAAATTTGACCAATTGTATAACCTTATAACCTTAAATGATAATAAGCCACTGTATAATCATACGGCGCATGAGCTCAAGCTGTTGAGAGCGGTTCTTTAGGTCGGTGATAGGTTAAGTCGGCAGGTTTGAATCCTTTTCAAGGAATGAAAATTTCTCAGACAGGAAAAGCATACCTCAAATACTAACCGACAGGGAGTACAGTGAAATTCCGGGGAAAATCTCTTTTTCTTTATGGTAATTGAAAATTATTATTCTCGCATTGTTATTGTTTACGGCACCTTTAATATATCGTAAAGGGATCTCAAACGTATCTGGGAGATAATTTTGAGATGTCTCGAAGATATCTTGGAGATAACTTTGAGATGTATTGAAGATATCTTAAAGATATCTCAAAGATGTCTGAAATGAGAGTCCGTACGATGATCTTGATTCCATCTTGCGAAAGATTCTTAAAATACATCTCAAAAGACATCTTGAGGTTATCAAATTATATTGCATAAGACATCTTCCATGTATCTTAAGGATAACTTTTTGTTGATTAGACAGATGTCGTGTATTAGAGGGAAAAATTTTTCTTGTTTTTCTGTGTTAACAATGATCTTCTAAAAATTCAGAAACCATGTAACCTATTAAACCCAAACCGCACAGCAGTCCCTGATGTATTCAAAGAGAATTCTTCATGAATTCTCATGATTACTAAAATATTCATAATGCACTCATCCCCAACTGTTGTGCTGTCTGGGAAACCAATAGTTCCGAATCTCAATAGCCCTTTGAAGAATCAAGAACTATTTTTCCTCCAGATTTTGCAAGAGAATTTTTCTACTTTCGGATATACAATGAATAATAGATTTTGGATTGGAAGTGAAATCAAATAATTTCATATAGGAATTAGATGATATTCTAATCTCTTCAGGTGTTGAGTCTTCATTCACAAATATTGCAAACATATCAAAAACATATTTGCTGGAGAATTGTTGATAAACCTTTTCCGATGTGGCGTTAGTTCCATTGAAGTGTAATAAAAATAACTCTCACTTCAATATTCTATTAAAAAGGTTGAATGATTGTCAATGTCCTTCATAACTTCTCTACAGTTTTCGTGTTGCGGTGTGACATCTCCTCAGGATTTTACTGACATGTATAACGGAACTGTTCCTGCCAGTTGTTGTAGTGAGAGTCCGGAGGGAACTTGCAGTGCCGATAGTGCCTACAAGGGAGGATGTGCGACCGCAATATATCAATTCCTATCTTCTATGGGTACTATAACTGGTGTAATAGCCTTCATCGTTGTGCTAATTGAGGTCAGTATTTGGAGGTTGTGAGATGAGATAAGAAAGGACAGAATGATTTCATATCTCTTACCACACATCCGTGAAATAAGCTATACGTTGAAGCAAAGTAATATTGTATCAAACGTGGAGGAATAGATTATCTTTGTAATTTTAGCTTGCATTTTAACAGTAGTATCTAATGTGTTCGAGAACGCTTGAATGAAACCGTACACAGCGAGGCCTTTGAAAATCTCTGGAATCCTCGAGACAATTAAAATCTATGGTAGATCATCCGTTCATGAACCCGTAAATTCCACTTTATTTCTCAGACAGCATGTTTGGGAGTTCACAACTTGGTTTCGGAAAAATAATTTTCAAACTTTCTTTGTGGATTGACAAACAAAAGTTTTGGATATTTAGAATTTGGAAAAAATTTTGGGATATTTACAAACTTTCTTATGATAATTTCCAAAGAAGGTTTGTGTAAAAGACTGCCAAACTTGCTTTGGCAGTTTTGGAAGCATGTCTTCTTACAGTGTAACGTCCTATTGAAACATCATTGAAATTTTTATAGAAGGCGGGACAGGTTTTTTGAATATTCAAAAGAAAAGAGCGAATTTTGAAATTTAGGTTTTTCTGGGACTCTATTCTATAATTCAGCAGAAAACGTAGTAGAATAATATCAAATGATAGAGAATTGAATGAAATCATTTGCTTAGCAACATGAACATTCGAACAAAGAAATCGTTCCTTCCAATAGGAACAAAGAAATATTTGTTTTTATTTAAGGGATCTTTCTGGTTAAGATTTTCAAGAAAAATTTTTTTCTTCAAACATTTTTCTTCCATAGAAAAAATTGAGATATCGTTTTGAAAATTTGTAGGTGTGTTTATTAGACCTTAGATATTACAACAAATTTTTTTTCAGATTGAAACAAGTTCATTTTTCGTTATACTAATTTGAACAACCAAAACCACTAAAAAGTGACGGTGCCCCAAGAGAACACGAACCTCAAAGAACGTCCAATAGACGTACTGGACGTCCAAAGGAGGTTCAAGTACGTCCGTTGGACGTATTTGGAGGTTTGTGTTCTCTTGGGGTGGGAGTGATTTGGGACGACCGGATGATCTGGAAAAAAACAAAAAAATTCCAAATTATTCCTTGTTGAAGTACCTATCGCATAAACTAGGATCTTTTTAATTGGTCGAAAATTGTCAGATTTTCCACCCTGAAAAATTGATTTTTTCGAAAAATGGCCGTTTGTTATTTTTTGATGACAAAAAATGTCCTAGTTCATGCAATAGGCACTTCAACAAGGAATGATTTGCCATCTTATTCTTCACGAACATCAGAAGTATTTGAAACGGATTCATAGGAAGTTCAAGAAAAATACCAGTTATGTCCGCCTAAAACTGTTCGTAGTGGTATTCAATCGACATATCACATGCGTTCGCAAAGAATTCATCTTCACAACCAATTTTATTCGCCATACAATTCTAAAAGAAGTCATTTTGAGTTCCAATCAAAATATATTTATATATTAGGTGTACAAATAAGTTTCCGCGGTTTGTCAAAAGATGGCCCCACCAGAAGGTTATGGAGAAATTGTCAGATGTAAAACGTAATATCCCAAGTTTAGTCATCTGGCAACACCATAACCTTAAAGTACTAGTGATTCCGTATCAGCATCACGTAATTTTTTTCGTGCAAAAATGTCAAGTTTTATTCCGAATAAGCATCATTTGCGGGAACTTTTGATTTACTTCTTTAATGTGAAAAAATCTGCAGCTGAGGTGCATCGATTGCTTCTAGAGAAGCATATGGTGAAGCTGCTTTAAGTGAGAGAAGTTGTCAGGAATGGTTTCAAAAGTTTAAGAACGGTGAGTTTGACGTTAAAGACAAAGAACGCAGTGGAAGGCCGAAAGTGTACGAAGACATGGAATTAGAAGTACTATTGGAGGAAGATTCGTCCCAAACGCAAAAAGAACTTGCACTTACTCTACAAGTGACTCAACAAGCAATTTCACATCGTTTAAAATCGTTAGGAATGATTCAAAAACAAGGAAATTGGGTTCCATATGAACTAAAGCCGAGAGACGTTGAACGCCGATTATGCATGAGTGAAATGCTGCTTGCCAGGAATAAAAAAAAGAGTTTTTTGCATCGTATAGTCACTGGTGACGAAAAATGGATTCACTACGATAATCCAAAGAAGAGAAAGTCATGGATTAAGCCCGGCGAACCATCAACATCGACAGCTAAGCCGAATATTCATGGAAAAAAACTCATGCTGTGTATTTGGTGGGATCAGCTTGGTGTCGTGTATTATGAATTGCTGAAACCAAGCGAAACCATTACTGGAGCTCTCTACCGAACACAATTGATGAGATTGAGTCGGGCACTTAAGGAAAAACGCGCCCATTACTACTCCAGACACGACAAAATTATTCTTTTACACGATAATGCTCGTCCACATGTTGCGGCGCCGGTAAAAACATACTTGGAAACACTCAACTGGGAAGTTTTACCCCACCCGCCGTATTCACCAGACTTAGCCCCTTCTGATTATCACCTGTTCCGGTCGATGGCACATGGTCTGTCTGAGCAGCGCTTCACATCATATGAAGACACCAAAAATTGGCTAGATTTGTGGATAGCGTCAAAAGATGAAGAGTTTTTTCGACGGGGTATCCAAATGTTGCCAGAAAGATGGGGAAAAGTAGTGGCAAATGATGGAAAATACTTTGAATAAAACGTAATGTACTTTTCCTTTACAATAAATTCCTAATTTTTTATAAAAAACCGCGGAAACTCATTTGTACACCTAATATATTTAGCTTAATTTACCGTATATAATTGAATATGTATTGGATAAATGTTCAAGATATTCAAAACTCCTTATATTTTTTCACGCGGAGAGAAATTTTGTATCTTAAACCCCTAGACTTCATACCGAATTCAGGATATATCAAGATTTTGAGGTTATGTACCAAACAAGCTTCATGCAAATACCACCCTGGTGAAAATGAAGCGTATACACAAAGCAAGAAGGAAACGTAAACGAAGCGAAAAACGTTTCAACTCCCTCTTTCTGGAGCGTATGATACCCGCTCACTGGAAAGTCATCAAATCATACGTTCTGTATACGTTTCATACCCACCCGAAGAGAACATGAAGCTTCAGCGAACGTTCATATTGGATCTGTATAGATCGGATCGAAGGTTCATGAAAGCTAACTTTTAGATTCACAAACGTTTTTCAAAGGTACTACGAACCAGTGATCCCAGATGAGCTTCGAACTGAGGGGAAGAGTATCCCCCACTACTATGCCATATATTTACGAACATATGTAGTGGTGCACCAACACATACGTTACATGTATATATGACATAGTGGTGGGGGATACTCTTCCTCTCAGTTCGAAGCTCACCTGGGATCACTGCTACGAACGTTGAAATGTCCGCCTCAAAATACTTTCAGGAAACATAAATGGAACGTTCATTGAAGGTTCATCGAAGGTTTGAGAAAGCTTCACAAAAATATCTATACTTCGATTAATTTATAATAATTTTTGTTTATTAATTTATTTTTCGTATAAATTGATCAAAATTAATAGAAGTATAGATATTGTTGCGAAGCTTCGTCAAACCTTCGATGAACCTTCAGCGAACGTTCCATCTATGTTTCTTGAACGTATTTCGAAGCGGACATTTCAAAGTCCGTAGAACCTTTGTCAAACGTTTGTGAATCTAAAAGTTAGCTCTAATGAACCTCCGACCCGATCTATACACATCTGATCTGAACGTTCGCTGAAGCTTCATGTTCTCTTCGGGAGGTTATATAAAGCGTATGCGAGTCATACCTATTCTGACTTCAAATTACATCTTTCAGCAACTGAAATCAACGACGATCCATGGCTCAGTGGATAAGACCCTACCATAGTGAAAGTTACCGGTTCGATTCTCACCACAGGGTTCAATTTTTTTGTCTAGATTTTTTGAATTTTTCCCGCTCTCTTTGTTTCAATTCCCGTTTCACATACACGTTTCACATTGTATCCTTCCCATTCAAGCTTCGTATACTTTCCATTAACGTTTCTGTTACCCTTCAGCATACGCTTCGTTTACTCTTTCTTCTCGCTCCCATTTTCACCAGAGCAGGCTTCCTTTCATTTAAAATCATTGAAATATTATACATTATATCGGAAGAAAATCATTCCAGAAGGCACAAATAACATAACGAAGATTACATCGAGGCCATTCTTCAAAATGTATATAAAACCTAACCTCAAAATCCAAAGGAAATCATCAATCATGCGCTTGTAGTGAATACCATTATCAATCAAAGAAAAGACAATTCATAGTTATTTCTACCCTGTAATCTATTCCTTCGCTGTAACCATTCCATGCGTATATGCAGGTTTTATAAATGTCAACAAATATCTATGGTATTATGATTAGCATCTGGGTGAGTAGAATAAATACATCTCAACTTTCAAAGACATAACCCATAAAATTTCAAGAGATGAATTCTGAACGTATACTTTGCGAACTATTTATAAGAATTCATTTCAATCATTTTCTGAATTGAATTCTGATTCTATTTGAATACCGCTATGGATATTTTCAGGCGGACATAACGGATATTCTCTGAGTACTGCCTTTGAATTCTGTTTGAATACTCTAAAAATCCTTATATGAATTCCAAAACAATTCCAGCAGAACTCATTTCAAATCAAATGAATTCTATGAGGCTTCTTCACGAATCCACTCAATGTGATTATATTAGAATTAAACAAATCGAATACATTCCGAATTCATATGGGACTGGTGTGTTGTCTGGGAAATCACTCCCACCGTCATTTTTTGTGGTTTTTTTTCTTTAATTTGGTGTAACGGTCAGTTTTTTCATCTGGAACCTACAAATTTTCAAACCGATATCTCAATTTTTTCTATGAGAGAACAATGTGTGAAAAACAAATTTTTGTTTCAAATCTTAACCAGAAAGACCCCTTAATGCATATGTCACTGTCCACTGAATCGGATTGATGAATCATATTTTGGAAATGAAGAAATATGCATTCGAATAAAAGGAATATTCCTCTCTCACTGTTGGAAGAAATGATTTCGTTGTCTGGAATAATTCTTCTCTCAGGGTAGGATTCATAGGAATTTAATAAGAAATGTATGGGTTCTTGTCAAAGTTCATGTGAGGTCTAATACAATATTAGAGAAGAAATGAGCGAATTTTTGTGTTTTTTTTTATGACACAGCTTCGTCATAACACAGAAAAAAGTTTATATTAAAGATTATTATATCTCTTATTACTTCGCATATTGAATTAAAAAAAAAGTTGCACCACGATGAAGTGTGTCCCACAACTGCGATCTAAATATATTAATTTCTTACTGCAAAATTTGCTCCGTGTAAAAAGATGAAAACAAAATTGATTCAGATGTTCGAAATGCATGCAACTTTCAATACAAATCAAGTACTAGGGTATTATAAGTATTATTTACTCATTCATTTATTTGATTATTTATCCATGTTTTTCTTTTGGCAGGTGCTTGGGGTGGCTTTTGCTCTCTGCTTCATAAGTGCGATACGAGATGTTGATCGAAGAGGATACAGAGTGTGAAAGTTTTTAAGAAGGAGACACTTTTAATGTACACCTAGTTAGTTGAACTTCAGTTACTATAAAATTTGCATATTTTTTACCTATTCCAATTTTTTACTCCTCATATCATTCCATTACAGTTTACAGTATTACTATTCCCTTCATTTTTACTAAAAAGTTACATCTCCTACATTATAAGTTCTTCCATCAACAATAAAAGATATCTGATGAATTCCAAAAATACCATATAACCTCCAAACCGATTGATCAATGGGATAAAATGCACGGTCCTAGACGATTCTTCAATTATGGGAATACAGTAATTATGAGAATGAAATCTCGTATTCCATATCAAAGTATCCATGCGATACTTGCGTATGAAGTTTAAAAGAGTAAATGTTTGGTTTAGGCACTTCGTGATCACGCTTGTCTTATTCATAAAATACTGCAATGAACATTCACAAACATTCATATTTCATTATTCGGAAAAAATGATTGAATCTGCTCAAATCTGATAGGGAATCAACTTAGTTTCACGAATATTCATTTCCTAGTATGAATGGATCCCATTGGATCCGGTCAGATCCAACAGGATCCGATTAGATCCGTTTCGACCCGATAGGATCCGACATCAGATTCGATCAAATCTGGTCGGATCTGACAGGACATGAACTTGGTTCCACAAATACACTCATCTCTTCGTATGAATTGTCCCCATCAGATCTAATGGGATATGATGGGACTCTGTTCCAAAAATATTTATCTTTTGGTATATTCCCGGAAAAGAAAGTTGAGATCTGATCATACGTCATCAAATCTGATCTGATATATGATATTTTATGTATTTTTCATACATGAGCGAGGATGATTATATATATTTATACATGATAATGTACAATTAGAACTGAAAATGTTCATAGTTCCAATTTCGGATCTGATTCAATGAGATATGATCAGATTCCAATTTTTCTTCCAAGTTTGGTATCTTTTGACAATGATTTTCCCCCGGAATGCTCAGATCCGATTGAATCCGATTGCATCTAATCAGATTCAGGCAAAATACGGATCTCTTCGGATCCAAAAATTTAGATCCGATTGAATTCGATCAGATCCAATCATTTTTTCCCGGGTAGAATGTTGTTGCCGACTGAAACTGATCATACTCGCCCCAAAAAGAGAAAACCATATGTTACTGAATTGTTTCATTGTATCAATATCCGTGTCAATGGGGACTCGATCACTTTTATATGTACATGAACCTCAAATCCCCAAGTGAAAATCAGTCAAATCTGGTCAAACACCTCATGCACTGTCTAGATCACACGAAGGGAGTAATTTTTCCCATTGATCATGCGGATTTTAGGTGAGTTTACGTGAACATGAGTAGTCTCTAATTTATATTAATAATTCAGACAACGTACGTCAAAATCTCTGGCATCCTGTTTCAAATACTTGTAATGAATCTATCAAGACTTGAAGAAAAAAAAAATGTTAATGAAAAAAAAAATTATATCAGTTTGATACGATGTGTATGTTTCAACAATTGTTACATTTGGAATTTTTTTAATGATACTTAGATTACGTGGACATGTAAAATCGACAATGTGAATAAAAAAACTGAGGTATAAACTCATTTCATATTTAATATTTGAATGTATAATTGTTTATTAACATTGGTTCTGAGATTAACCACAAAATAGCTCCCGACTTGAGATTTTTGAGTATAAGTGAAGTAGATATGAATATTTTTGAATGGCATAACGCATTTGAAGGGAGAGTTGTTGAAAAAAGTGTAGCTGAATTAAGGGAACGAGGAACCCAGAGTACAACAAACAAAAAGATATCTATCAATATCCGGGTAGGAATTGACAAATGACTCACGCTTGACCCAACCTTGGCCCAATTTTGACTCGTATAGGGCCAGAACCAAGCACAAAGAATGGTTCAAGCTTGGTAAAAGTTTGAGATGATGATAGCCTCATGATCAACATATATCATGATACATGTATTATAAGTTTTTTGGAGTTTGGCGTTTACGACCAGACCGGACCTGGCCCAAGTTGTGTATATCAACTTTTGACAAGCTCCAACCTGGTTGTTTGGCAGTTGAATGTTTCGTCAAACTTCAACTACTCGTTGTGATGCATTTCCTATGAAACGTGGTATGAATTCTCAAATAACAAATGGTTTTATATTGGGCCGATATTGTGTCGCCATGCTTGGCAGCTTAACGTTTCCCCAAGCTTGAACCACTTGTTGTATTGGCATTTCTTACGAAACATGGTATTCGTTTTCAAAAAACGAACGGTTTTATATCCGGTGGATATTGATTCGCCATGCTCAACAACTCCACATTTTGCCAAGCTCACACCAGTTGTCATATTGGCATCACCTATGAAACCCGATGTGCGTTTTGAAATAACCAACGGTTGTATATTGAACCAATATTGGTTCGCAATGCTCGGCAGCCCAATATTTTGCCAAGCTTGGGCCACTTGTCAGTATTGACATTTCTTACCTGGGTATCTAAGAGATGTCTTGAATCATGGAAGATGTCTTTCCTGGTGAAAAAAAAACGGGTAGGACTTTCTGGGATTTCATCCGAGTGTATCCGGGCTTCGATACGGATTTCGCGGTGATTCTCCAACCAGTTCTATCCAGATTTCAATACTGGATATTTTCGGAATACCACATAAAATTTAGATAAACCATATTCAGTTTTTGGGTTGGGTTACATTTAGGATTTCAAAAAATATCTAGTCCAAAAATCCTGATGGAACCGGATGAAGGATCACTGCAAAATCTGAATTGGAACCCGAATACACATGGATGGAATTCCGGAAAGTTCCATCCGGATTTGATTCGAATCATCATCACGTTTTCTTCCAGCTCTATATACGGTTTTTTTAACAAGGTTGGAAAACTTTCGTGAAGATATCTTATGCAACCAGTTTCAACAAGTTTTAGATATCTCAACAAGGTCTTGCAAAACATATGTTTCAGTTATGTGGAAGACATCTTTTAGATGCCTCGAGATATGTTTGTGATTCTTTTAAAATACGTTTTGGATTTTTCCAAGATACGGTTTAGATGTCTTTTATATGTATCTTTGAAATCATTAAGACATTCAAGACAGCACAAAAGAATCGATCATGGGTTCTTAAAAATGAACATGGCGTGAATTTTGCCCTTCTTATTTAGACAATTTTTGAAATGTGTAACAGATATCATCTAGAAACTTTTTCAAGATGTCTTTTAGACCATGCCGATTCGACATCTAACAGATGTCCTCCAGAATACCTTAAAGACATGTTTCTGACATTTCTTGAAGATATCTAAAAGATATCATTCCGATATATCTTGGAGATGTCTCTTTTGCGACATGGTTTAGATATCTAAAAGACATCCTTTCGATGTATCTAAAGGATGTCTTCCTGAAGATATATCGTAGACGTTTCCAAGACCTTCGGTATTTGTTGGGTTGCCGCTAATCACCCAATACAAACAAAAGAGTATCTATTGGTATCCAAAAGATGTCCTCAGATTATGCAAGATGTCTTGGGAGACTTTCGTGAAGATGTCTTTTCGGAATCTAAAAGACTTCTTATGCAACAAATTTCAACAAGTTTCAGATATCTCAGAAAAGTCTTGCAAGAAATATGTTTCAGAAATGTGGAAGACATCTTTTAAATGCCTCATATTATGTTTTTCACTCTTTTAAGATACGTTTTAAATATCTTCGAAATATGTTGTAGATGTTTTTGAGATGTATTTCCAGAATCATTAAGACATCCTAAACAGCACAAAGGATCACTTTCTGAAGTTCTGAAAGTTCTGAAGAAGGAACATGGCGTGAATTCTGCCCTTCTTACTTAGATAAAATTGAAGATATATAACAAATCCCGTAGAGCAAAACTTTTGCTTTGTCTAAAAGCTTTCTTATTTAACATTTTTTACTATTTTGAGGATGTCTTCGTTTGAGAAATTTAAAAGACATCTTGTAGATTTCTTAAACGAAGACATCTTAAAGACAATGAAAACTGTTGCATAAGAAATCTTTTAGACAAAGCAAAATTTTTGCTGTATGGGATATCATTCAGAAACGTTCTAAGATATCTTTTACACTATCCTGATTCGATATCTAGAAGATGTCTTTTAGAAATACCTTTAAAACATGTTTCTGACGTTTGTTCAAGATGTCTAAAAGATATATTTTCGATATATCTTGAAGATGTCTCCTTTGTGACGTCATTTAAATGTCTCAAAGTCATCTTTTCGATATGTCTTAAAGATGTCTCCCTGAAGATACGAGGTGTGTTCAAAAAGTAAGGTGACTTTGTATTTTTAAGAAAAAATATTTATTTATTTATCAATATTTATGTTGTCTCCTTCAAAGTAATCCCCCTCAGACACAATACACTTATGCCAACGGTTTTTCCAATCCTCAAAGCACTTCTCATAAGCACTTTTCGGTATAGCCTTGAGCTCTTCCAGCGATGCAGTCTTTATCTCTTCAATCGTTGCAAATCTCCGTCCTTTCATAGGTCTCTTTAGTTTTCGGAACAAGAAAAAGTCACATGGGGCCAAATCCGGTGAATATGGTGGCTGAGGAATGATTGTGGTGTTGTTTTTGGCCAAAAAATCTCTCACAAGCAAAGATGAGTGAGCAGGGGCATTATCGTGATGCAAAAGCCATGAATTATTTTTCCAGAATTCTGGACGTTTTCTTCGTATTGCTTCTCGCAAACGGCGCATAACTTCAAGATAATACTGTTTATTGACCGTACGACCATATGGTGAGAACTCCTGATGCACCACGCCATGGTAATCGAAGAAAACAGTAAGCAAAACTTTGACATTTGATCGAACTTGGCGTGCTTTTTTCGGTCTTGGCTCATCTGGGGTCTTCCATTGGGACGATTGGACTTTGGTTTCGACATCATAACCATATACCCATGATCCGTCACCAGTTATGACCCTTTTGAGTAAATCTGGGTCGTCATTGACGTCATTCAACAGTTCTTGAGCGATGCTCATGCGACGGTTCTTTTGGTCAAAATTTAGCAATTTCGGAACAAACTTCGCTGACACGCGTCTCATGCCCAAAACGTTAGAAAAAATTTCATGGCACGAGCCAAGCGATAAACCAACATCCTCAGCAACTTCTCTGATAGTGATTCGACGATTTTCCAAAACAATTTTCTTCACTGCTTGAACGTTTTCATCAGTTGTTGACGTGCTTGGGCGTCCAGAGCGAGGCTCGTCATTGGCATCTTCCCGGCCATCTTGGAAGAGTTTGTACCACTTGTAAACATTTTTTTTACTCAGAACAGTTTCACCGTATGCTACTGTCAACATTTTAAGTGTTTCGGAGCACTTTATTTTATTTTTTACACAAAATTTGATGCAAATCCTTTGATCCATATTTTTCGATAGCAAGAAATCGCCAAGCACGCAAAACACTTATAAGCTTTACGCCTCTCACAACCAAACAAAAAATGCTATACACTTGAAACTTGGTACAGATGTTCGGGAAGAGTGTGCCAACATAACAAAACAAAAAAATCGATAATCGAAAGTACGTTGCCAGCGAAATTTGAAAAGTCACCTTACTTTTTGAACACACCTCGTATCTTGTAGATATCTTCTAGACCTTTGGTACTTGTTGGACAGGCTCGAACTGGCACCCAGGCAACCCAGAGAGGCAAAGTTGTTTTCCATTAAAAAAACCAGAAGAAATTTAGTTTACCGTCAGGACAATTCAATATTGTGTTTTACATCTCCATCTGCGAGATAATATTTTTTGCATTTCTCTTCTCAAACTTTAAAATATTTTCAATATTCTTATTCAATCTCGAATCAAGGACAACAAAACGATTCAATATCGTCTTGAATTTCCTCGACAATTAATTCATGAATATACGTATAATTTAACTCCACTAATCAACATACAGCAGCTTCCTATACATCTCAATGTCGTGAAATAATCAGAAAACGCCTTCCTGTTTCCTTCCTTCGATGATATTGAAGGATATATAAATTGCCTCAAGGATACAACTTAACATAATTCCCTTGCATTGTGAAAATAAAATTTGAAATTCAAAAATTTTCAGCAATCGGTAATTCAGGGTTGACGAAGTTAGATCGTTGAACGTAAAACGTATCAGGCACATAGTTATACATAGTTAGGTTAGTTTGGATCGATAAAAACCTGCTCTCTCTCATTCTCGTCCCCTCCTCTTTCATTCATCCCCTCTTCCGTCGCGTGCACGCATCCCTTGTAGCCTTCCACGACGAGGGTGTAATGGAAGAAGGGATACGAGGGAAACCTGCAGATTTCTGTCAGTGCTCCTTCGGACACGATCAAACTAAGACTGAATAAACGGTCAAATAAGATCACGGTGAATTATCACGTAACAGAAAAACGTATGTCAGGAGCGACGTTAACCTCGTGGATAAAAAACCTCTTGATCCGTTCGTAGACGTACGTTGTTAATGTTTCTCAATGTATGCCACTTCTCGAAATCATTGTTTTCACAATCGATCCTGCGCAAGTGATAACAATGAAGGTGATGGTTTTCAGCTCAAACAGTTTCATGGATATCAATGTATCAACAATTTCGTCAGGCGATGCAAAGTATGGATATGTCTTTCGTACGGTAACATCATTCCATAAATTTTCTTTAACTCTATATTTCTAGTCGGCAAACGCTTCATTGAATACTTTGACGTGCGGTTCGCGACGGAATGAACTCTCTATTGAATAAATTTCATAATTGTGAAATCATTCCAGCGGTAAAAATATGCTTGAAATGTCAACAGCTGTGGGAATAAAGTTTCAAGATAACGATCCTATTCAAATTTCTTGAGGGATCGAGCGAACACATTCAAAACAATGTGCAAAAAATGTAGTTAATGTGAATCTGTGTCTTTGGATTTGTACATTTTTACATGGTACGGTTGAACTATGTGATGAAGATTCCTCCCATTCAAGCAACTGTCCCTCGTAGATTTTGTAACGGAAGTAGGTTAAGATCTCAGATGCACGATCGAATTAACACCATATGATGCAAATGTCGGCATTCGTGATTGCCCGAACAGTACAATTTGCCACTGGGAGATTTATGGAATGTTTGAAAGAGCGTAAAAGAAATTTTCGGAAAATTTCGAAAACGTCCCAGAGATGCATTGTGGTGTTAGGGTATTTGGAAAAAAATTTATCATTAATTTCGTTATTTGGATCCAAATTTCTTGCTATCAATGCTAATAAATTATAAAATGGTGTTGAAATCATAGTAAACGGTCTAAAGAGAAGCGAAGTCCTATGTTCACCTTGTAACTGTAAATATATGCATCTCAGCATTAAGTTGTAGGCGAAACTTGTTCAACCCCACAACGACGTCACATGAACGTTACTTACGGTGCTGTTCATATCTTTCATAATTCATGACTCAAGATTTATGACGTCCCATTCAAATGGATGTCGAATCATTATTGTCGATTAGATTGATATGTATATCGAATTTTTGCTATATAAAAACACAATTTGTTCCTCTAAGAAACACGAGAACTCAAAATAAAAACACTTTTGTAATTATCTATATTTAATTTATATATAAATTACCGAATTGTATAAGTATAACATTGAAAATTCTCCCACTCGGAATATATCGCTTTCAAATAATGATGTACCCCAACCAGAAATTTACAACAGGCGCAGTACTGCACCAGTACTAGCCAAGATTGGCAGGGTACTGGCATTTGTCTGGAATGATAGCGCTTCTCAGTACTGGGGATTGAGTACTGATACCATTACTCGCAATCAGTGCAGGGCCAGTACTGGATTAGTACCTGGCCGGTATTAAGTTCTCAGTACTGGTTTATCAGTGCAGGCATAGTATTGTATTTTTATGTATCCAGTACTGATCCCGTACATGTTGACCAAGTGTTGGAGACCCAATACTGGCACTGTACTGCACCTGTTGTCAGCATTGGCATATTTCGGATTTTTCTGATTGGGCAGAAGCATCAGAATAACTTGAAGGAAATTGGAATTTAGGTACGAAAATCCATAAATCGTTTAGATACCCGGCACCTCATTTTCTTTCATATCTCCAGCGAAACAGAACCTTGGACTGTCCACAAGTCTTCTCCTCCTCAACAACATTAAAGCGAGTATCGTTCACACTCCCAATGGTCATGATAACAACTTACATCGACTCCTCCATGATCTAGAGTGTGATTTTCAATCAAATATACGTCTTTCACAAAAATAATAATAATACATTTAACATTTTTATACAATCGCTCCAGAAACTGAAGATGATAATTATTGAGAAGTGGGCACAACAATACTCTACCGATGGATGAGCGTTTCACCCCCTCGATTCGTTTGATTGAATTGAAAAAATAATGTCGATTTCGGAGGAGAAACATTGTTTCACCAGTATCTCATTTCCAAGTGGAAAAATTTTGAAAATTTTTTCTCTCGAGTCTCCGCCGACTCAGTTGGAACTCATATAATACTCAAGTTGTCATGAGAACGTTCAATAATAATTGCAATATTCGGAAGAAAGGGATTTTTGTGTAGAACAATTTGGACACCAAACACTCGATTCGGACTTTTGCATGATCCCTCTTTGAGAAGATAGAACGAGGTGAATACAAAAGAAAATTGCCTCCTTAGAAAATAGTACAGTATACTATTTAATGTGCACGGAGAAAAATGCAGTTCGAAAATATAGTAATCTTTAATAGAAAATTGAAGAATAATTCTTAAAATCTGTGAATATTTGTTCAAATCTGAGAGTATTTTTTGAGTTCGTAATACCTCACAAAAAATAGAAAGAAATATGAACTTTCCAAAAGTCGCGCATGAAGTTTACAAAGTGATTAATGATATTTCCAAATTTTATTATTTACTTTGTAGAATTTCATGCGCGACTTCTGGAAAATTCATATTTTTGTCTATATTTTGTCAAGTGTTGATAAATTTTCATTCTCTTCCAAATAAAATGCAACAAAAATGTGAACCGTTTTATCTTTATTACGAACTTAAATATTCTCAGATTTGAAGGGTATGCTCCAATTTCCAATTAAAGATTACTATATTTTCTAACTGCATCTTCCTCCGCGTGGCAATAAATGTTTCCGGTAGAATGAGCTATGTATGATTCATTGATCACGTATCGTAAACATCACTAATTGTAAAATCACGAAACATCCTTGTGAATTATCATTTTGCAATTTCCATCCCTGAATTTAGATATTATTTACTGGAAATAAGAATGCGGTGTCAGTTCAGTTGTCATTATAATAGCATCATAACAAACACCGAAGGTCTTGAAGACATCTACAAGATATCTTCAGGGAGACATCTTTCACATACATCGAAAGTATGTCTTTGAGATATCTAAATGACGTCACCAAAGAAATATCTTCAAGATATATCGAAATGATATCTTCAAGAAATGTCAGAAACATGTCTTCAAGGTATTTTTGAAAGACATGCTCGAAACCTCGAATCAGCATAATTTAAAAGACCCCTTGAAATAGTTTCTGAATGATATCTCTTCCACATCTTGAAGATTTTCAAAGTAAGAAGAACAAAAGTCACGCCATGTTCCTCTTTGAGAACTTATTAGTGATCTTTTTGTGCTGTCAGGAATAACTTCAACGTATCTTGGAAAAATCTAAAACGTTTCTTAAAAAAATCAAAAACATATCCTCAGGCTTCTAAAAGATGTCTTCCACATATCTAAAACATACGTTTGTCAGCATGTCTAAAGCATATCGTTTGCAAGACCTTTTTAAGATATCTAAAACTTGTTGAAAATTTGTTGCATAAGGCATTTGACATCTAGATGTCGAAAAGATATCTTCACGAAAGTCTTCCAAGACATCTTCCATGATTTCAAGATTTCTACTGGATACTAATATTTATCTTTTTGTTTGTTGGGAGGATCACGGAAAAAAATCGTTAGGTTCATCGCAGAGATTTCTTGGTATCCCAGCTAAATGATATCGCTGGATTTCGTTGAAATAGAAGTTTAGCTGTAATATATAAACTTTATTGCTGATAGAATATAGTTTTAATCACTAAAACATTCAGCAATGACGTCTATGCTTTCACTCCAAACAAGCGACTGGATTGTATGGGTGCGACACCTAAACACAATTCAGTCTAAACAGCCTAGCTAACTGATTGAGCTGTAACAGATAGAATTTTATCACTGCTGGTTCCAAGTGAGCTCACATGGCGGTAGAGGTTGTGCATTTTCAAAAGTATTCTGAAAGAGAGGTTTAAGATATTTTATGCAATATGAAGAAAACAATTTGAGAAAGATCCTGTCTAAAGAACGAATCATTCTCAAATCTTGTTCTTTTCATGTTGTTTGAGACATCTCGAAGATATCTTTTAGAATACTTTTGGAACTGCCCAACCTCTACCGCTATGTGGGAGGTGGTCACGAATTTTCACTAAAATACGAACATTTTGTTTTCAGCATTCTTCCATCATGCCGAAACGCTATCAGTTGGCCCGACTTTGGATATCTTGAAATGATATTTTCCAATATCAAAACGTTAATATCGATTGTTGAAAACGAATGTATGCGAGTCTGGGTATATTCTATCAGCCATATATTTCTTTCTATTACAGTGAAGTCATTCTTCTCCGTGAAGTATTTGAACAAAAATAACCTTTCCTGATCCGAAATACATGATAAAAATCTGCGGTTATCCCTAAAGTTGGAATTTTTTTTTTCAATCATTTCCCCAAAGTGAAATACAAAAGTTCCAAGAAATTGGATGCCAACCTTGAATAAAAAATTCTTTAAATAAATCTAGAAGTGCCACAGCCGACCCGTTGGGGATTTCTTAGAATGAAGCAGTCAATCTCATCAAATTAAGAAATTGATTTGATTCCTGTTTTCTCCAATACGTCGACTATTCCTGCACCATCAATCATTAAAAATGTCTTCGAAAAGTTGCTACGTGAATTCCATCTTTCCTTACATGTTTACAGAAATATATAATTTTCGTTAATTTCATCGAATGAATTCAACTTCTTCCTTTCTAAAATCAATTGCATTCTGACAACGATATCTCTCTACAAATGATAAGACAAGAGCACAGAGGTAGCCTCATCCGAGGGCACTTGTTTTAGACAAGAATACTCGAAACTCAATTCATAATCAAATCTTACCTTTTCAGACATGCATGAAAAATTTTTTTTGGCTCTGTACAGACTCAGATAAATCTTTGAAGAAAATTACGTACTTTTTGAAGAGTTCAGGTTCGAGGAATTTGTGTGTGAAAAAAACTACTGAATGGAGTCACCTCTGCGCTTGTATTCGCAAGTTGGCTGGAAAAAGACAAGTCTATGCAACACTGTTAGAAAAGGTCTTAAATTTAATACGAAATTCTTCATGAAATATTATATTTTCATGTCAAATTTAATATGAGTAATGAAATTTCACAATTTCTTACTGAAATCTAATGATTATTCATTCAATTTCACAAATACCTTATGGAAATTAAGAAGGAAATTCTTAGCATTGAGAATAAAATTCTTAGCATTGAGAATTATATTATTGAATTCAATATTTTATTATGAATTTCGTTTAATGAATTGTTTATGAAGCAAACTTCATAACTTTTCCAACAGTGAATAGAAAGAGACGTTCGAAACATTAATTAACTTTCAACGTTGTAAGAAGTTTCAACATTTCGTATTATTTTTCATGCTTTGCAAATAAAGGACTCATCACGTCAATTTCAAGTTCCCAACATCTGAAATCAATCGATTCTTTGTTGATTGTTTGTTTATTATAATTTCTTAATTATGTTATCGTTCGACTTATTTTTGATCCTTCAAATGGAAATTCCACTCAAATAACGATTGTGTCATCAAGAAATGCTAGGAGAATTCAGCTCCTCAATTTATCCCCCATAAATCAATTATAGAATTGCCTTGTGGTTGATTCGGAATGGTATTTTTCCTTCAGAAGCTGCTGAGATTTTTTTCGGTGAATTCAAAAATTCGAATCATTCTTATTTAAAATTCACCCAGTGAATATTTTTCCCCTCAACATTTCAAACGTTCATTATGTTCTCTGAATGATATCAGGAAGTTCTCCAATGCGTCAATTTCGAAAATCTTTTTTATGCCTCTCCCCAATAAACACACACACGTTATTTCAACGTTGAAAGAACGTTAGACTGTCAAACGGACGTTAGTCGTTGATTTCATAACGTTGATTTTTAGTTGGAATTTGATAGGGAAATAGACGACCAGGAATAACGTTTCGATGACGTGTAATTGAAACTAATATTAAAAAATAACCATCAAACGACGTCCTCAGAAAACGTTTTTTGAACGGGTTTGAAACACGCGTTCAAAATGTGTTCATAACACCTTGTGTTTGAACTTGATTTGGAAATATTCTGCTAAACATGTCGAACGAACCCGAACAATGGTTAAAATTTCAACAAAGAGCAAGATAGTAAATAGTGTGGCATACTTTCCAAATTCTGTCATACTCAGAAATACTATTGTTCTCGATATTGAATGAAAAATTTTCAAAAAAAAATTTGTTGGATTCAATTCACGTTTTAGAACCATCATTAGGACACGTCAATATTTTACGTCTTTTAAACGATGTTCAAACCGTTGATATGACGTTATTTTATGGTTCAAAAACACGTGATCTGCCGCGACATTTTTACGTTGAATTAACGCAAGAATATTACTAATTCACAACGTGTGGTTATTGACTGTTTTTGACGTTTTTAAAACGTGCGTGTGTTTACTGGGATCTTGAAACGTCTGGAAGTTGTTACCCTAACAGCACGATGCGTATCTGGGACGTTTTCTGAATGTTCAGAAAACCTTCTTCATGTTCTATAAGCCTTCCATAAACCTTCAGCGACACGTTGTGCTGTCTGGGTAGAAAGTTAACTCAGATCACTTTTCGATAACCCCACCTTCCAGACCTCATAAGGGATATACATCAAAAAGATTTCCGAAATCGACGCATTAGAGAATTTCATGATATCATTTAGATAACATAATGAATGTTTGAATGGTGAGGGGAACCATTTTCACCTCATGTTCACTGGGCACTAGGTTCCTTGGACTTAATATATCGTGCTTTGTGGTTTTGATTCTTTTGGCATCTCTCAGAGAATACAAGCTTCATAGATTAATTTTAGATTGATTTAAAGTTGCCATGCATTCGATGAGAATTTCTTGAACGTTTAAATATTTGCAACCCTCATCTATGTCTATTGGGCGTTCTCTAAAGCTTCCTGTTGTCCTTGGTATATCATGGATTGTTCTCAAAAATGCACTGAGTGGATTTTGGAATAGCAAGCTCGGCTAAAAATTAATCTCCTGAATTGGATCAGGTTATATCGATCCTGTTTAGTTTCTTATAAGAATCTTGAATGTTTAGGGAGTATCAGGCCCTTCTTTGAAAGACGTTGCCTAAATCAAAACTCAAAGAAAAAATTTCCAATCAAGATTTCAGAGCACAAAATTAGAAATTCTATCAATTAAAATCTGAATAAAACGAAAACGTTTGTTTTACGTTATCAAAAAATTGCATTGGTCAATGCAACTGATTATGGTACAAGTTCCAATTTGGTTACTGTACAAAAGACTGGAAAGTATAGTGGTCTCACCATGGTCTCATCGCTTGTTTTATTTTTTTCATCTTCACTTTGAAAATATTCCTCCTGAAAATTCAGAAAATGTGGCTATAATTTTGTATAGTCACTTTTTTTTAATTCTCAGGTAAATTTTGCTGAATTTTGAAAAATATGACTCATCTTTTCAGAATATGCTCCGAAATTCAATTGAAGTTTTTTGAAATTCAATCAAAAACACCTAAAAATTCAGAAAAAAGTGACTGAAAAAAATTACAGTCACATTTTCTGAATTTTCAGAAAGAATTTTCTTACAGTCTTGTACGTTGAAATATGTTGTATCGTATTACAGAATACTGAGAATATCTGAAAATTCTTAATTATACTCTACACAAATTGAAATATTCCTTATAGACTCTACGTTATATAAATTGAGACTTATATTACTATTCTAAACGGCAATACATAAAATGATAATGAATAGAAAACAAATTATACTCAGTATATTTTGTAATCTACACCACTTAGAAGCTAGTCTATTGAGGACAATTATTACCAATTGAACATTTTAATTATTCCCAACCAAGCTATGTCGTTTGAAACATTTTGCTTTTCATGCTTTGAGATCTTCAGAATAGTTTCATTGAAGATATAAAGGATTATCTCATAGGTATTCATGTTGAAATATGCATTTACTCACAAACAAATAACATTCTCGCTAACATATCCATCAAATTCAGAATTAATTTCAAGATATAATTTAAATTAGGTGATTTGGTTCGAATCAGATTTTATTATTTCCATCATTGTTCATTACAGAAGCTATTCTACAATAACTGTAGAAATGAAGAATTCATAATGAATTATTTCCTGTTTGAGAGTTCTAAGTTACTGTGATAATGGTTAGAGAATAATACGAATAGAATAATGCGAAGCCATCTTGTAATGCAGAGAAGGATTGCCAGAAAAATTATGCGGTTTCAGTTTCACTCAATTTATTTAAATTTCTAACAATTACAAGAAATTAAAACGGCTTATAGGACGGACCACGTCCTTTTAGCCTCGCGAACAATAATTTTTGAAATTACACACTAAACGGAATAACAGAAAAATTATCATGTCATTAGACGATTGTTCTGCTTCAAAAATCCGATTGAAACTTATGAACTCGTCAATCAGTTTGAATCAGATCTTTTAAGCAGGGTGGTTGATTCTCATGAAAGCCTTAATTGATTTGACGGATTTGAAATAAGAATTCAATCAACGCTTTACACGATTGTTTTCTGGCCAACCTGATGCAAAAATTTGCACAAAATGTGCAATCACGGCAATATTTAATTGTTCGCCACATTTTTCATTATTTCTTTTCTCACACTGTTGATAAAATTCGTGAATTGAATACACAAAATTTTGAAGCAATCAACGCATATATTCGTGTTTGAAATTCACTACAAATTTTATGAGAATTCAAATGGAATTTAGTATGAAAATCAATGAAAGATAATACTGTGTTGGAATTTCGATAAGAGTGTGGGAAATCTAGTACAGAAATATGTTGTGTTAAGTATTTTCAAATTTTTGTATTCAAATCACCACAAATTTTTCTGAAAATTACACGAACAGTGTACGCCGAGACAATGAGATCAGTTAGTTTAATATTAAACAGCTGAAAAAGTGACTTATTGCGAATGAAAATTTAGTTGCACATAATAAATTTTATTTGCCAGAAATAAATTTTCTACTCCCATGGGATAAAATTTTACACTCATATTGAAGACAAGTAGATTTTGATTTACACCTGCTAGAATCTCGCTGGAATGACTACATATCAGTTGCCGCAGCTGGGGATCTTTCACTCAATGCAGATTGAGAGGAAAATCAGAACTGAAATCGCGCCCAGCTCCGGTTGATACACCGTTAAAAAAACTGGAATTTCCCGGTACCCAGGAACTAGAAAATTTCTGTTCATAACGAATTTTTCAGTTTACATGCAAGAAAATTCCTGTTTTACCGGAATTCGTCCGTATTTTACATTAAATTTTATCTTTTCCAGTATAAATACAAGAATTTTTCGATACGTATACTGGAATTTTCATGATTTGAATGTAATTTTTCAGTACAAATGTACATGTCAATTTCTTCCAGTACGGTACTGGAAGTATTCCGGAGTTTTTTTTACATTGCAGTTACAAGGGCTATATTACCAATGTCACGGCTATTTTGCATAGTTACCTCGATAAAAATGTAGCCACTGTAACTACAAATTGTAGCTGGGCTCCATTTCAGCTCCGAATTTTTTTCACTGAATTATTTCTGTTATTTGTTAGTATATCATCTGCTAGGCAATCTGTGGTTTGATGATTTATCAACTTTCTTGTTTTTCAACGAATTGCTGAGTAAATTAGAGGAACTCCAACTACTGTAAGGAATATACCACTCCCCAAAATCAGGAAAGAAGACACAATTTGCTGAAAATTCTCAAAATCAGAGTCAAATGCTTACATGGAGAGAAATAAAGCAGTGGATATTTCACTCCATACAATTAAGCAATATTATTGATGGTAGCTCCTACGACATTTTTAGTATAGCTCACTTCTTGAAGAGTAAATCTCCCTTGAAAATTGGTAGAAAGTACTCCAATGGAGTATTTTCTACTTCGAAGATAGTCATCCATATACTGACTGGGCGCTGGAATAGTAGTGACTTCTTATTTTTCTTCGTTTATAATATCTTCCACCATTCGATCTTGTTAAAATATGCCAAAAATAATTTACTGAATACCAGGTGTAGGAGTATGAAACCGGAATTTCCCTATAAATGGCCCTAGCCATCAATTTAGGGACCCTAATACCACTTCTTCAGCACCATCATCTACCCCTGACAGCTGATGGAGATTTTGAACACAAAACAATAGAAGTTCTGTACACCCGTAATTGTTTTATAACCTTCAACATGTGGAGTTTTGTGGCTACAAAATACGATCTGCGAGCAGCTTTGGTTTTTGTTATCATTTGAAGAAAACTGCTGCAGAATCACATAGAATGCTTGTCGAAGCTTTCGAGTGGTTCAAAAAATGTTAGAGTGGTGATTTTGATGTGAGAAACGAAGAGCGTGGGAAACCACCGAAACAGTTCACGGAAGACGAATTACGAGGCTTATTGGATGAAGATGATACTCAAACCCAACAAGAACTCGCGAATCAACTGAATGTGAAACAGAAAGCCGTCTCCATTCGTTTGAAAGCCATGGGAAAGATTCGGAAAGTGGGAAAATGGGTTCCGCATGAACTGAATGAAAGACAGCAAGAAAATCGAAAAACCACTTGTAAAATACTGTTCGACGGATACAAGAGCAAGTCATTTCTCCATCGAATTGTGACAGGTCATGAAAAATGGATAAATTTTGAGAGTCGTAAGCGTCGAAAATCATGGGTGAATCCAGGCGAATCATCGACTCCACTGCAAGACCAAATCGTTTTGGAAAGAAGACGATGCTCTGTGGGACCTGGGCAGACCGTCAACACTCATCGCTACCAATAGGAAATGATCGACTTGCATCGTGAAAAACGACCGGCATATGGAAAGAGGCAACAAAAAGTCATCTTGCTCCACGATAATGCCCCATCACACACAGCAAAACGGGTCAGGGGAACGATCGAGGCGTTCAGTTGGAAGACGCTACCGCATGCGGCTCATACTCCAGACTTGACTCCGTCCAATTATCGTCTATTCGCGTCAATGGGACACGCTCTCGCTGAACAACGCTTCAATTCGTATGAAAATGTAGGAAAATGGCTCGATAACTGGTTTGCTTCGAAAGAGGAACCGTTTTTTTGGCGTAGCATTCATAAACTGCAGGAAAGTTGGGAAAAATGTACACGGAGAAAAAGGTATCTTAAAAAGTACCATAATTTATGGATTTTTAGCGCTGGTCTGACCCGAGTCTCAATATTTATCTGAACAAACCTCCAAAAGTACCATAATATCTGGGACTTTTATAAGGAAGGTACCATACTTATTCTGAAAAGTCCAAGAAATTGTGGTACCGTTAGATATTCGTGCAAGTAAATATTCCGACTCGGGTCAGACCAGCGCTGAAAATCCATAAATTATGGTAATTTTCAAGATATCTGTTTTCTCAGTGTATAAACAGCAGTGGAAATTATTTCGAATAAAATATTTTTCATCATTTTCAAACAACAAACGTGTGATTTTTACCAAAAAAATCTGGTTTCATACTTCTACACCTGATAGATTCATCCCTTCATTTAAAGAAAATTCATCAGAATATCCCAAATTATTTAGGATTTCTCAATTACAAGAAGAAATCCTGAAAGCTCTAAACCTCCCAGTCGAAGTGGTATAATGCCCTACTCCGAGAACTTCATCACTATAAGCTTAAACATCTTGTTACGATGTTCATCGATTCGAATGCCGAAACGGTAAATATTTGACAGTCTCAATCGTATACACAGTATACATACCAAATGTCTACACACCTATCAGTTCTACGGCGTTTCCTGAATAATTTCAATTGCATCGTACCGTTATCCAATTCAACGTTTGGAAATCCCTGTCAGCGTTGACTTTCCTTGCATTTCTTCAGAGTGGAGCCCTGACGTAACTTTCATGAGCTTCCACACAAGTGATGTTAATTGGAACTGTTTATTCACTGTAATAAATCAAAATAGGGTTGGCATTTTTAAAAGATATACCATCATCATGAATGTAATGAATTTGAATTAAATGTACCTGCCTGAAATACACCCGGACTAGAAACCATCAAGAATCATGACCCTGTCAGAAAAGTCCAATTAAGTCCCCCGATACTAAATTATAAACAATTCGCCTCTTAATTCATGGTTCAATTTCAATACATGTACGTCTCGAATGATTATTGTATTCCTGCAGGGAATTATTACAATACGATACGCAACAAAATGGGAGATTTTCTCACGTGTATTTAATAAAAATAATGCATTGTGAATAAAACATGTGGGATATTTATCTCATCAAAATGTGAATTGTTCATTTGTGAATTTTTGATTGAATTATATCAAAACATATAATGCTTGTGTGCTTTTCCTAAATCCCGTTCAACCAGTATTTTTTATTGAAAACAAGCGAGTCTGAACCATTGTCTTGAATTTCAAACTTCAACGATATGGAAATGTCTGTAATCCATCAATTACTATTCTCATTGAAATCATATACATTCAAATTTCACAATGTGAAGACAGGAAAATTTCATCAAGTACATTGTACTTGACATTTTTATTTTTTCGTTTTCAATATATGCCCGGACAGCACAAACACGGTCATTGAATTCCAAGAAAGAATGAAAGCTATTGTAGAGATGTAAGGAAAGGATATGAAAATGCTGAGGTCCGCTGATAATCCAGCGTCGCTGACAAAAAATAGGCCAAATCTGAAAGACACGATGACAAGAATCAAATAAGCAGGTCACGATGTGAGAATCGGTAAAAGTGAAGTAGATATTTTAGCATACCATACGTCGAAACAGAGGAACGACAATCATAAAATAGCGTATTGAATTATATGATAGATATCCCTCGAGGAGATGGAAAAATGGGAAATGGGAAGGTTCATTGAGGATCGTATTTTGCAGGGAAAAGAGAAGGGAAGAATAGAGAAACTCAAGATTATATATATTAAAGAAATTCAGTTACATTCGAAGTCTCCATTTCGAGAGACATCTATTTTCCGACTAGGAATTCATGATTTGTACTTGGGTTATGATTGACTCTGCATTGGACCAATATCCCGAGTCGAAAAATTGTAATACTTTTCAAAACCTGATCAACTCCGTAATATGCATGCCATCCAGAGTTGAATCAGATCCAAACAACAGTTAACATCAGATTAAATGAGAATTTTAAAAACAAGATCCGGTTCAGAAATGTGTAGTTTTTATTTTTTATCTCGAAAACTATTGATCAAGGAAAAATATCGTAAGGGGATACTCACATTGATTTTTCAAGACCTGTCGCCCAGTATTTTTTTAATTTTCGAAATTTCAACTTTTGATTTCGGCGTGTAACGTCACGGCTTGGACAATAGTTTTTCCCACGTTCGAGCGCTCAGCGAGTTTTTCGATCCAGCCGTTCAATTGTCCAATAATTGCCAAATTATGGGTCACATTATTTCACAGCTGATGGCAGCACCCATGCCCATGCCATTGACCAAAGATTGCCCTGCAATTGGGAAATCCAACGGTCCACTGAAATTGATCGATCATTGGTCGCCAATGCGGACACAAAAATGGACAATCATTGATCGATCCCACCCAATCTCATTGGGTAATAATTGACCAGTTATTTATCAGCTTTGAAAGGACCATACCACCCGCCGTTCCCCTGATAAGAATTTTTTTCACAAGATCGTATACGCGTGTGGTTGAATTAACTATTAAATGCGTAGGAAACGTAAGATAATTGAATCTTACATTCCAATTTTCCCAGTCTCTACTATAAACCCAAGAGATGGATGAATTCATTATCCTCTATTCTACGCATCTCACGTTCATCTGATCGGTGAATTTCGTGAACCGTCAGCTGAGAAGTGAAAATCAATGTAATAGTATTCGATTATAATTGAGTCAGTTCGCATGCAGTGAAAGAGCAACCTTTTGATGTCCCTTTCCCAAATGCTACTTCACCGATCGCATCAATATGCTTTATGGCTGATATATGAGACGTGGTTAAGAATGTCCGATTGTGTTTAAAACATGAAAATCCCAAAGCGAATCTATCGGTTTCATGAATCCAATACATTGCTGATTGATGATACCAATAAAATATCTTTCCCAAACATCCCCATGTGGAAATGTACACACGGGCCGCTACTGGCGCGGTACTGTTGCCAGAGTTGCCAGTACTGGCAAATCCAACCTTGCCCTTATGGGGCCAGTGGTTTGGACGGTACTGGCAAGGAGTCGGAATGATAACATCATTTTACATAAGGGCCATTAAAACATTTACCACCACGTCGGTAGCGATATTTGGTGTGTGCCTACTATGGTGGAACTCTGGCATTGCAACAGAATCAGTTGTTCGGCCAGTACTGGATGAGAAGTGGTAGAGGGTCAAAATAATACATCCTACGTAGGAATTCAGACCCGACCCAGTACTGGCACAGTGCTGGTAATTAGAGATCCCCGGAGTTATATTTCAAGTAAAAAAAAAATACATTGAATTTGAACTTTCAAAACTTTGTGAATCTATTTTTCTCATCACCGTTATCTGAGAAAGACGCTTTGGAAGTGGTTTCATGAAAGTTCACTGGGCAAGGATTGAACCCGGGACCTGCGAGTGAGAAACAGAGTCTCTATCACATCAGCTAATCTCCGAGTTGACAACGGACCACTTAAATTCCCATTTATTGCACCAATTCCCTTGAAGTCACACAATTTACCATAGACTTCGTAGTGAAACAAGATTCTACCAATACTGGTTCGTTGTTCTCTATCAAACGTATGGAATGATCATACCAACTCCGTCTTGATACTGGCGCGATTCCGGCTCACTACAAAAATCAAGTTGCCAAGATCGTGATTTTAATGTCAATCGACTACCGATTCCGTAGTCAACCAGAGTCCCACCAATACTGGTACCATGTCGTTTATCGAACATATTGAATCATAATACCAACTCTGGCTCAATACTGGCGCGACTCCGGCTGACCACAACAGCCGAGTTGCCAAGATCATAATTGCAACATCAATCGACTATCGATTTTGTAGTCAGCCAGAGTCATATCATTACTGGCATATTGCCGTCTGTTGTACATATGGAATGATAATACCGACTCTGGCTGAATACTGGCGCGGTACCGTTTCTCGAAATCCTGGGTATTGTCCAGACAGTATTCATTCGATACTGACCCTATACCGTCTGTCCACGCGAGCCAATACCGGCTGAAATTTTGCGAATGTTCAGCGACAGTTGAAAAACGGTAATGATTCTGAACAGGCACAGTTGTTTTTGCCGAACTTTGGCAAATACAACCTCGCCAGTACCACGCCATTTGTCATAATGAATTGATTTTAACGACAATACAACATCGATTTCGTAGTCAGCCAGTGCCATATTGATACTGGCATATAGTCGGCTATCAAATCTATGAAATAGTAATCCGTACTCTGGCTCAGTACTGGCGCCGCTTTGGTTGACCATAACAGCCGGATTTCCATAGACATAATTTTAACGTAGTTCGACTACCGATTTTGTAGTTAGCCATTGCCCTACCGATCCTGGCACTCGATCGCCTATTGGATATATTGAATGGTTATCCCAACTCTGGCACAGTACTGGCGCGGCTCCGTTACACTACCATCCGTGTATTTTCCGGCCAGTATTGATTCATTACTGGCCCAACACTATGACTGTCTGTCCACGCCAACCAATACCGTCTCACCTCCGTCGAACATGTACAGCCAGTTGAAAAACAGTAATGGGCATGAACAGGAACAGTTGTTTTTGCCGAAGTCTGGCAAATACAACCTTTCCAGTACTGGGTGATTTGTCAACTCCGGCAATTTCCACATGGGTCTCTTCACTCACTCGAGATCAAGCGACAGTTAGAAGAATGGCAAATATCCATCCCAGTGATAAGTGATCAAGTGAATGAATGGATATGTGTAGTAATTAACACAGACACATGATTAATTTAGATTAAGATGGATATCAAACGACAATAAAATATGAAGAATTGATATGAGCTATCCCCACACCTTGTAATATCAGATTCATTATCCTAATTTGAGGTTCCATGATTTGACGAGATTAGACAAAATGAGGTCCTACCTTGACCTTCCAAACAAATCCAACACACAGCTGTACTAAAATTGAGACTGAACACAATTTAAGGAGTGAAAAAAGATGTATTCATCATTTTTCCCAAGAACATCAAATTGTTTTACCATTCCTTCACATTTCACGCTATCTCCCGAAGTGATTAAAAGACTTTCGCATGATAAAAAGAAGAAAAATGATTGATATGGTCAGTTTTATTTGAACCTTGACAAGGGTTTTGGTGAAAACGGAGACTGATGAGTCAGCATTTGCACGGCCCTAACTTATGAAAGGCAACTCCTTAATTCTCCTCCATGTTTTCTAAATTACATATGGGAGACTGTTGTTAACAAACCCATACAGTACGTAAGATCACGAAGAATTCATATAGAACTCAATCGAAACTCAGACAATTCAATATGAGTTTTTGAGAATTCTTTTTGAACTTCTGTGCTGTGTGGAAAATAACGTAATGTCGTAGGTTAAATGAACATTGATGATCACGAAATGATACTTTGAGGAAAATATGTTTCGTACACGGAGAAAAATGAAGGTCGAAAATATAGTAATCTTTAATGAAAATTCGAGAATATTTCTTAAATGCATAATGAAGACAAAGCGGTCCACTTTTTTGTGGAATTTTATTCGAAAAACAATGAAAAATTATCAATACTTAATAAAGATTAGAGAGACATATTATATGAAGTTTCCAAAAGTCGCGCGTGAAATTTTACAAAAATAGTAACAAAATTTCAATATCCTACAATTCACTTTGTGAGATTTCGTATGCAACTTTTGGGAAGTTCATATAATATGTATCTCTAATCTTCATTAAGTATTGATAATTTTCCATTATTTTTCGAATACAATTCCACAAAAAAGTGGACCGTTTTATCTTTATTATGCAGTTGAGAAAAATTCTCAGATTTCGAGAAATATTCTCAAATTTTTATTAAAGATTACAATATTTTCGACCTGCATTTCTCTCCGTGTAAAACTAGCAACAAGAGAATTGTTGATGTTTTGTTGGTGAATATACAATAATTTTTGTTGTTGTAGCAACACATGGTTATTGCTATTTACAATGATTATCGTTGGTTGATATATGGGAATTCGAATTGTTGTATATCAACCAACAATAAAATTATAAAAATATCGGTTATCATTGCTGAATGGACGATTTTATTCTCAACAAAGCAACTATGTATTGCTATAAGAACAAAAATTATTGTATATCCAACGATGAAATGTCAACGATTCTCTCATTACTAATTCTACGGAAACGTAGAATGAAGGGAACAATCTTTTATCTGGAACTGTGGTGCTGTGTGGGAAAGGCTACTGTACACTGAGAGAAAAAAAACTGACTCCAAAAAAACAAAACACTGACCCAGTTTGGAGCTATACATCTTCTTGAAATAACAAGGAAAATATATTCTTAGAATAACAAAACATGTTCATAGGAATAAGCCAATTTTTCTCTCAGCGTATGATGGATTTCGATTCGAAATGATATGTAATGAATTTCGGTTGCATCTTCTATCGGACGTCTTGAAATACAAAATGTTTCTCCATGTCTTTTGGAATGCCAACATTCCGAATGCCTCATCCATGATCTGTGAAAGAAATCTGCGAAATTAAGATTTTTTTTAAATTATAATTGACAAAATATGAGAACATTCTGTTGTATCTGTTATGTTGAACATTTGATGTAAATCAAAATAATTCTGAGATCTATTCAGTGAATCAGACTCATAATTTCCCGACAACCATGAAGAAAACGTCCTTTACGCCACAAACCAGGTCAATTCCTCGCTCTCTTCCTCATTTGTTACAAACATCTGAAAGTTTACGAAACTTTTTCAAATTCGTGTCGCTTCGATATCACTTGACCTTATTCAATGATTTTCGATGATTCTAATATATTCTACCAGAGACGTATCATCCGAAAGACAGAAATAAAATTGGCGGGGATGTATTCTTTTGATATTGAAAAAAGATATATTTTAATTTTCATACCTTAAAGAGGATAGAACCATTCTCCCATTGTACTTTCTTCCACCGCGAGTAATCTATTACATAATTTTTGAATAACAATTAATACTAATTCGAGATATGCGCCGTTGCTTATCACAGAGTATCGATCGTCTCTAACATCGAGATTCACATCGTCAATATCCTCGGTATTGTGAAATATGAGATGAACAAAAGGTGACGTATTCTTGAGTAACAATATCCTTCCAAGGAAAAGAAAACTCCAAATTGTTGAGTAATCTGTCATCATTGAACAGAAAATATATTGAATTTTCAATTCACGCGGAGAGACTGCAGAATTTCTAATGGAATTTACTATAAAACATAGTGAATTTGCTCAAGTTTCATTGTAAGTTCAGTCTGTTCCTCGGTTACAAAGTAAAGTTCACTTTGAATTTCTTTCCGTGAAGATATCTTAGGGTAAAAGATTTTCAAACATCAGAAGTGGAATCAAAATCATAAGCATTGACGAATAACGGAACAAAAGCTGCCAGGTCGTCCAATAAAATTACCCTCCACTCTGCAACGATCATAAAAACGGGATAAATCGACGTCACTTTTTAATGGGCTTTCTCTGCAACATATTCAACGATCGGAGATTTCAGATTATGAAGTTTTGAGACGACTTCACGGTAAAAAGAAAAACTTAATTTCAGTCAAAATATGAGCTGAATTTAAGATGCAACCGAAAGAAGACTCATTAGACTTAAAGTCGGCGCCTGGGAAACCTTCTCAAACTCAAATAAAAATACAACAGCTTACATTATTAATCTCTATTGAACTGAAATTAAAACTGATTTTGAACTGAAATTCAAAGCGAATTGTTCCTGATAAATAGGTTCGTCCGTTGTGATTTGTTTTTTTTTTCTACTCAACATAGCGTTACCTATCGATGATGAGGAAGTTGTTTGTGTTTATTCGGAGGATGCAAATAAAAGTTCCCTGTTGTGGGAATTTATTCACTTCACTCGTTGACTGTTGAATTATATCGTGATTGTAGTATTTGAAGATTGAACATCTTTAACCCGCATCGGGAGATTCAAACCCACGTTATTGCTGGAATAACCTGCCCTAGGCCTTTGCGTTCAATCACTTCGCCATAGTACCGTTTCGATCGACGCATGTGATGAATAATTTCATAATAGTATAATTTGATAGTACATGTAGTGTGAAGTCGAAGATAAATTTGGAAAACATTTTACGGGAACTGAGAATTAGTGCAAATGCGAATACCCCCGAAAGTTTGCATTAATTCCAATTCGTGTTATAATGTTGAAGTGAAAGTGTCGAGATGAAAATCCATTAACAGTGCGGAAAATCCAATAACAAGAATATCTTTTACCGAATTCGTTAGGCATCTTCAGTAATAAATGAAAAACCTGAAATAATTTGACTCGATTCAAACTGTAATTAATAGTGAAAATGAAAGAATCCTAATCTTATTTTCAAATATTTTTGACTGAATTATCCATTAAACTCTGCATGGCTGCCTATAAGATATGCATCGCTGATAATCAGCACATTATCCGATTTAATTGGATTTAATACAGCCATAACTCTTTTTCATCTCATATTACGGCTGAAATCGTAACATTGCTGATTTTTAGCCTCATCTGAAAATCGTCGATCATGGAATTAAGATTTACTTTTTACTGTGTTATTTTCATCCCTGTCCTTGTGTCATGTCTTTGCATAATGCAAATTTCGGACGGAGAGTCAGGACCAGGGCTGCGGAGTCGAAGCTTTCACATAGCCGACTCCGGCTCTAGTGTTTATTCTCATGAAAAAAAATTCCAAAAAAACCAAACTTGGACATAAGATAGACATTATTCGTTATCGAGGTTTTTCGACCTGTGTTTCAATATTTTATTTATTGATATATTATTGAAGTTTGATTCGCTAAATATGTCGAGGCTAAAATGCAAACAATACACGGAGAGAAATGTATTTGGAAAAATTACCATTTTATTCGTAAACTAGAACTATTCGGAAAAATCAGACAATAACTTATAACATAATTTCTAATAATTGTCATCTGTGATGGTAAAAATCGAGATTAATTTGGATTTTTACCATCACAGATGGCAATGATTAGAAGTTATGTTATAAGTTATTGTCTGATTTTTCCGAATAGTTCTAGTTTACGAATAAAATGGTAATTTTTCCAAATACATTTCTCTCCGTGTATAACAGAATTCCAAGTCGTAACCAATTTTAATGTTCTATTTCAAAATTTTATGCATGAATTATGTCTCCCATCAACATTTTTCAACAGATATAAATATTCCAAATGTTAGAAAAAACTTCGTCAACAACTTTCGACAAAGAATTTCCTCTAAAACTTTCATTTATGAACCGTTAATCTGATGCAGTACATAAATTTGTATGTTTTTATATGCAGCAGCTTATTGAACAATTAGAACCAACAGGGTGGATGAAAAAGCACGTTTCCTGATTATTTCAAAATATAATAAACACAAGAATAAATAAATCAAAAATATTTTGTTTCTGGATGTTTTGATTCTTCGCTGTAAAAAATAAATGTGGAATATTTCACCAAAAATCTTCCACCATGAATAGGGAACTTGAAATCCTAATTTGGTAGAGTTTGCCCTTACTTTTTGGAGGATTCAACACCCAAAGAACGGAATAGTTCCTCAAAATGGAGGAAAAATCCCCTATTTTTGATGGAAAAACCATTCTCCCACGACCAGGGGATGGAATCCGCCATCAAAGTGAGGAAAAACTCCCCATATTTTTTCTAGTGTTTGTAAATCTGTCACATCTCTGATAACATCAATGAATCAACACAATCTGCGAATGATTCTCAAATAACTTCAAAACGATTTCCGTTCTGGGAATGAGAATAAGTGTAATATAAATCTATTAAGCAAATAAGCATGGAGTGATAGCAAGATTCGTTGGAAATGAGCAGTATGGAGCTTTTTGAATAATTAGGTAATAAATACGGACTAATCCCTCATTTGAAACTTTCGTATTTATTGCAAACTTGTAATACTGATAAAAAGAGAGAGAAATCCCATACAGCAAATCAGTTCAGAAAGAGTGCGCAGAGAATTCAATTGGGGTCGGATGAATTCAATATGAATTCTTAAGAATTCTTTTTCAACTCCTATGCCGTATATATGGGATTTCAGTGCTGCAACAACCCTAGCTCTCCCTGCAAAAAAGGAATCATTCAGAACGATTGATAGTGCAAATCTCTGATCAAAAATATGATTCGAACTTATTTAGAATCATTTGAGTCTGAAACGGCTAATTTGAAATTTGTACATTTCTCATTGGAAAAATTTCATTCTTATAAGAATCAATTCTTTGAATGATCCCAGTTTTACGGGGACGTTACATTCCCACTTAGAGATTTCCTATGACTCCCTTTCTCCATTCTCATAACTGTATAGTTCCATTGATATAAAGAATTATAGCATCTTCTTACCTGACAGATTATGAAAACAAACACATCAATTCCTACTTTCATTTTTTCATTTATCTTATTTATGTCAACAGAGAATTTTATGCATTTGATTTCGAAACATTACACTTTGAATTTCGAATCAACGTGTGAGAATACATTGTCCATAAATTAACATATGGATTCCTCGTTTGTGTTGGAGAAAAATTGAAAACATTTTTTGCATGCAAATTTCATCTCTCAACTAATGCACCTGAGATTCACCTGAGAAGATTGAATATGTGTATTTGAAAAAATGACCCAAATAAATGAAAACGTATTCCAAACAGCACACGAAGTTCTCTGAATGTTTTAAAACCATAACCTAGGTCCTGCGAGTCCTAACCCCCAAAAGCACATATTTCCAATGTTTAGAGCATTTTCACTTATAATGCAGCTAAACACGTTCTGAAAACGTTCTTTTCATATACTACAGGACGTTCTCGTGATGTTTTTCTAACGTACTTTCATGAAAACTAACTTTTTTTTTAAGGAGTCGATGAAATAACATTCGACTCCGACTCCCCTTTCGACTCCATCCATCATTCCACGACTTCTCAACTCCGACTCCCGACTCCGACTCCGACACCACAGCCCTGGTCAGGACTATCGTCAGGTATGGATTTGAGAATGGTGTTCCGTGATTTCTAGAAACTAGAAACGGTGTACCGCATTTCTCAGAAGAATATCCCACCTGCGTCCGACGGTAAATTGTGAGTTAATGTGGGATGTCGGTACATACTGCGTAACCTCTTCTTATATACTAATAAACTCATTTCTACGACCATCAAAGGGACTTTATAACAATCCCACCGAGTTGGGGCGGTTGTATATTTATTCAGGGCTGTTCATTCCTTCCTTTTCTTCTTAAATGAGCTAACAAGATTCATCACATGCATACAGTTTCCACCTTCGCAAGTATCGCTAAGTTTCATGTTTCCGGGGATTTTTCATAAATTTACAACGATTACCCGTGTAATTAAAAACAAGGGAGCACTGGAATGAAATATAAGACGGTTTAACCTTCTAAAGACCGGCGTTTTTGCTTATGAATCGACTTCTTTTTTTCACGGGAAAATTTATCTGTAATAATAAAGAACCTAGATGCATAGGAATTTGCAATTTAAAACTGACCAGCCCGATTCTCAGAAGGTCAATTGACGTAACGATGCATGGTATTTGTATTTATACTTTGTACAGATGTTTTCAAGTGCTGCAAAATAAACTTCATATCTTATTGAACAAAAAACAGTTGTCCGATTAGCAGGAATACTGCAAAACCTCGTATGTATGCATGCACTTCATCGTCTTTTCTCTTCCGTAATCATTTATCGCTCTGACACCAATTTGTCGCGTCTAATCACTTGAACTGTGACTAATGTATCTTGAATAACACCTGTTATGTTCGCCTGGAATAGTGAACTTGAGAATCAATAAGTAAGATGAAGTGCCTTCAAATACCGATTTCAAACAAATTTCATGCAATGTTGATATAACATACAAATACCCACACAGCACATATGTTCGAAAACAGATCGAAAAGAGATCATAAACGTGTTTATTGTACTCTCAAATTTTTGACACACTGTAAAAAATATACTTCCTAAACTGCTTCCAAACTTTTTTTGTAAATTACCAAACAAAAGTTTGTAAACATTCAAAAAATTTTGTGATTTCACAAAGATTTTTGAGAATTTACAAACTTTTGTTCGGCAATTTACAAAAAAGGTTCGGGAATTATTTTTCCAAACCAAGTTTGTAACTTTCCAAGCATTATTGTTTGGAATTCAACAAATTTTTTTTACAGTGCATTTTGAATTCTTGCGATATTCGTTTTTGCGTTATCTCGAGCTCTTTATGAACTCATGTAGAAATGGATTGCGAATACAGTTTTTCTTATTTGCAGAACAGAATATCGATGGAACGCTCGAGCATCGGGAGAAGCAGGTAAAATTTTGCACCGACTTTTTTCACAAATTACTGAATAAATTGAAATTGAAAATAGATAATAATTCAATTTATACTTGAGATTAGACTCTTAACATAAAACTCGGTTCTCTTATGGTTTGTAATTATTGGAAAACGATCGATGAAGGATTTTTCACATTCAGAGGTTATGATTTTTTGAAATTCTTTTATAATCACCAGGAATCAATGAACAACTACTGTGGAATCCTAATTGGGGATTTCATTATTATGCATTCAAAATTTCCGGTAAACGCATATACTTGAAATATTTCCAAGATGTAGCCTTTTTGTAACAAACTTAAAAAATATACTATAGGGTCTTTTTTGAGTGAACAATTAAATTATTTCTATATAATACAGTCTTATTTTTTAATGTAGTTTTTTCTTCATCATTTGGATAGAACTGAAATTCTATTTTATTAATTTCATCGATTTTTCAAAATTCATTATTATTCATTCATTTTTTAAACTCTTTTTCCACTTTTCGACTGCTCAGAATGAGAATTCCGATCGTATTTTGGAAGCCTCTTTATCGCATTAAAAAACTCTTCGAGAATTCTGCGATGATTTCCAAAAGTATTACATTCGATCGAAAAAATAATTCTCAAAGAGTCATATTTTTCAGACATTTGCGAGCTCTCTTTTCTATATCTTTGAGAAATTCTCTTCGAGGATCCGTAATTTTTTTCGGATTCTTATGGAACTTCTTGTGCTGTCTGGATAGGCATGAATTATATACAACTTTCTATCACATCAAATTTCTCTCAACGAAAGATTCCATACAATATCGATGCATGAATTCAAATCTTCTCTTCACGCATCAATTTGTTTAGATCGAATTTCTCCAACTCGATCAAGACGTGAAGAAATAAGTATTGAAAAACCGAACGTATTCATAGAACACTTTTATTCTGTTTGTAAAGTACACCGTGTCTCATGTAAAAAATTATTCTCCATAACAAATCGAATTCAATTCTATCAAAGTGCCAAACAGGATGATTTCTTCCTCTGAACAGGAAAAGAATCCTGTTCAGGTTATGAAAAATCAATATCGATTTAAAACTACATACATGGAATGACAACGAAAATACAAGAACAAGGTATAACAAACCGCAAGTGTTGAATGAAATTTGAATTGATCGACCGTGTTAGTCAGTAGAGAAAAATTAATATCGTTCGATAATTAAATGGCTTAGGAAACTAGAAAACATGTCAGCAAAAAGAAGTGAAACAAATACATGTTACTAACCTCGCGTGACTGAAAAGGAGGTATTGAGAATGATCTAACAGGGAATACATGGAACGCGCTAGCCTTGTTAAAACACGCGGAGTTCATTTATACTGTTCGATCCGTAAGATACATGCGCGGGTAGAAAGAGTGGAGCTTGCAATCTCACTCATTCTTCAAACTACACGCGAACCTTTCTCACGCGTGACTCATTATCATTTAATTTCTTATTATGTCCACTCCTTTTATGAATTCATTTTTTAAAGTATAGAGTATGTTTCTTCTGGGAATAGTTTTAATGTACTCTCATGAATTCATGAGAAATTACAAACGCAAAACAACATTAAAAAAATTTCAAGCCTGAATTATGTCAAAGGGAATCCATAAAAAAGATTCAGGTAATTATTTTCAAAATAATGAATCCATTTGATATATCCTACATAGCACTAATGTTTCTGTAATATATCTCCAGAATACTCTAACAATATTACAATGTCTCCGGAATATGTTGCAGAATATTCTAAATACGGAATACGATATTACGAAAATGAATCTAATCACGCTTGAATTATTTTATCACGAAAAGCTGAATACGAACTTTCAGTAGATTTTTCAAATTCATTACCAAGATTTTTTCCATCCCATTTTTTATGGTCCTTGACAATTTGAACAATTTCAAAATATCTGGACGATGTTGACTAGAATAAATATAAATATAAATATTTCCCTGAGAGAACACAAATTTTAAATTCAAACTCATGTATTGTTCCACGTTAGTGGTTACGAAATTCAGGATTTTCAATGTTGACTTAATTCTGTTTGTATGCACAGCAATTAAAATGCATAAACATTGCAAATGTCAATTTCACTATTCATGATCCCTCATGATTCTTGTATCAATATTTTTATCATTCTTCTATCTAAATCGTTCTTTCATTCTAGTGTTCTTTGATCTTCTCCCTTTCTCTCAGCATTCAAACTTCACCAAGTTTATTGTCTCTGTGTAAAATTCATCACCTATCAGAATCCCCCTCTCTATTCTTCTTCTATACAATTAATATTTGTGTATACACAATCCTTTTTTTTCTTGTTCTCTTTTCATATCATTTTCGATCTCCATCATAATTCCTCCCAACACTTTCCCCTCTGTCAGTGTTTCTTCTGTCTCCTTTAATCACGAACCGTGTTCTTTTGAACGCTCTCCTGGTCCCGGTTCATTGTCTTCCTTCTATTCAAGTTTTCCACTACACCCTTCTGTTCCTACTTTTCTGTAAAATTCCAAACACCTTTTCTGGCTCATTCGACTTTCTTGGTATTTGTGAAATACGATATATCTCATGCGGAAATTCTCGAATTTCTATCGAAACCTTGTTCAGGAAATTTAAGTAAATGAATTAAGAAATCTGGAAAATGTGCCTTCACGTTTATGGTTTGCCTGAGATCACATAAAAAATAGAGAATGTCGCTCTAGTAATTCTTCAGGCCTTACGAGGCCTCACCAGGCTCTTGTGAGGGACTTGCGAGAATGATTTCTACTAAGATATCAGACTTATCCCAAAGTTACGGAAAAGTGATGGATAGAACTCAGGCGTTTGTAGAAAACACAATTACTGTGCAAAGAGTAAAGATTTCGAAGTGGCAAAAACATAGAGTGAAGAGAATTAGGCTATGCTGGGGAACGCGAAGATTTTCCAACTATTTCAAAGTGAATACAGAATGTCTTATACAGACACGACTCGTTGATTCAGAGCACTTATGGTAGAAGGAGGGAAACTTTAATTACAGAATATCAGTTTAGCTGGAAAATTGTCAACTGATGAGGTAATAATGGGGACATTTTCAGATACACTGTTAAAAATTTGCGCATGAATTTTAATGTAAATCTACTGGAAGTTTTTTTCAAGTACGTAACTGAAAATTCATGTACAGGTTCCACAAATTTCAAGTCTATATACATTAAATTTGATGTACATGGATTTGAAATTTCATGTATGAATAGATGAAATTTGTATATGAATTTTCATTCGCGTTTCAGGAAAAAACTTCCAGTAAATTTTCTTTGAAACTCATGAAGGACCTAAAAATTAAGGACCTCCAAGCGACAGACGAAACATATGATATTTTTCGCATCCTTCTTTGATAAAATATGTAAGAATTACAAATTTCAAATATGTGATAATAAAATACATGCATGGGATTGCGCACTGTGAATGCAAATTCTCATTCCATATTGGTTCTGAAATATAGGAAGCCAAATTTTCTGAATTATAACCTTCAATCGTAAGAATTCTCCATCGATCCCATAATGTTTCAGAACCACTATGAAATTAAAATCCTCGATCCCAAGCATGTATTTTATCATGGTATTCATAAAATTTTTATTTCTCACGTGGTTCACGAAAATATTCCCCGCAAAATTTCGTACCCTTCCCCAACAGAACCTAAAATTTGTGTACGTCCAGGAAACGTCCAAATCCGTTTCTCAGACGTCCTTCGGAGGTTTCCCTTCTGATCCCACCAAACACAGAGCATTGTCTTCTTTCCAAAACGATTTGGTTCTGCAGTGGATATCGATGATTCACCTGGATTCACCTATGGAACATTGGAAACTCATTTTTATCCAGACTAGACCAAAGTTTGTGGCAATATTCAACCACGTTTCAAATGATCGTCACTTTCGATGGAATCTATAGTTCGGTCAATGTTGGACCACGGATGAGCCTAGCGAGCGCCAAGCCTGGTGGAATCGTGAATCAATGGTAGGCTGACAACCGAAATTCTTCGAACACCGTTATCGGTGCAACATTATATTTATTGTTGATCAACATTGAGTATTCATAGATTGCCAAGCTTTGTCTGTCAACATTGCGTCAAGCTATATTCTATTGTTAGCATTGGCGGAACCTGAAAATCCTCATATGAGTAGCTTTGGGCAAGATTTCTGTTATTTTACACTGTATCATTCACCCTGTATTTTCCTTCCTGAAGATTTTCATTCAAAATTATGTAGGGGATGATTTTAGCATGGTTTAAACACTGAAGACGTGCAACCGGGATACTGGTACAACATTAATTATAATGTTACACGTTTTTCCAAAAGAATGGAACAAAATATCAGCTTGAATTGTAATTATGTTCCGATTAACTTCATCATCATCAGATTTGATTACATCGTTGAATACTATTCAGTAATAATGCCGATTTTTGGACAGAATCGATTCTTTTTTATAGAAAAATTGTAGATTTGTATGATGTATCGATGAAAATTTAATAAATTCTGTATAAAAAAGAATCGACATCACTACCGTTCAGCTTGAAGATCTGATTCCACGAAAACCTTCACTTAAATTGGAAAAATATTGACTTAATAATGTTAGCTTTAGACCCGGTACCAATTAGTTTGGTTAAATCTAGATCCAGAGGTGGAAATTCATATATGCGGTAGTCTAATTAATGAAACCAACGCACGTGGGTATCAAGTTGAATTGAAGATATGAGTATATACGTAGTTCCACCTTTCAGAAATGAGCACGAATCCGAATGTAGTACACCAACTCATGGATTATCGGTCTACCGCATGTACTCCAACCTACGTGAGAAATCAAATCGTCAATTAAATATAGATTTGCGAGGAAATAGCTTCAATTCGTGAACCTTCAATTCTGGTATGTTGAGAGCGATATTTTCGACACATTTTTAATTCAAATCCATAAATTCATCATCTTTCTGTGAAATTCATAATTCCATAAATACTGTGATAAGAATTCCTAGAAATTATATGTGAATTTTTGTCAAGTTAAATTAAAAACATTTTTCATATAATTCATCTAAAATATGGGGATGGGAATGAACGAAAGTAGAACGAAGTAGAAAAAGAGTCTGAAAAATGAATGAGAGAATGAGGATGAATTTATTTAAACGGCATCACTACCGAGACGAGTGCACATAAAACAGTACGTGAACTGAAATAACGAATTTATACTCGGACATAATCTAACGACAAAAATAACAAATTGACAGGAGGATGAATCGATCAGGAGAAAGGTTGAAGGAGTGTGAAAAGTTGAAACGCGGTGTTTTCCGCTTTACACAACCAATCGCCGATACTCCCATTTCTCTTAGAATCTTTTCTTCTCCCTCGTTGTAAGGTACATGCACGTTTATTTTTCTCGCACAATAACATTGATGAAATATCTTTTTGTCTCCATAGAATTCCCCCGGTGAGTCGATAATAAGGTATCGAACCACTCGGTGTCGATACTTTTATTTACTTTGAGAAAGAACATAAAGGAATTTTTATGACCAGAGTATCTATTCTCTCAAGTTCAATCTACCCTATATTCATCTGATCGAAATTTTCGAAAACCAGATCTTGAGGAAATTCTGTGATGCAAGGAATGAAAGGAAATGGCGGGAAAAAGATAGAATGATAAGACATCCATCAACGATATGATTTTCGAAAAACACTATAAAAAAATTCATAAAGTGTGACTGATTTTTTACAGCCCCTTTTTTTTTAATTCCAATAAATTTCAACTTAAGTTCGAAAAGTGTACTGAAAATTCATAAAAAAAGTGGCCATGAAAAATTATAGTAACATGCTCTGAATTTTCAGAAAAAATTTTTGTACAGTGAAAGTGAAATTTCTAATCAAAATAAAGGCAGAAGAGCTTGATGTGTTCCGTTATTTTCCTTGAATTCCCGTGAATATAGTGAGATTTGGTTTGTAATATTTGTGTCAATGCAATCGATATTATCACATTTCGTATGGTTTGATAATGATTGAATTATGAACTCAAAATATTCTGTACATACGAACTCCCAAAATTGGCCGTAATAGAGTTTTCAATCATTTTCAAGAGAGCAAAGTGTGCAAGTTGGCTAAATAGTATGCCATCGTGATCGGGCTATTTATCATTCATGACGGATTGCCACAAACGATAATAGACATGCAATGTTCGAGAATTATAATGCTCGTATTATTTCAACGGTGAATCTGCCATTGCATTGAATGATGAACAATTCAACACAGAATAATTTTCTATTCTCCACTGTAGAACATTTTTATATGAAATTCCCCGTGAATATTTTTCCCGTAACACCGTAAATTAATTTTGATATATAATCATGTGAAAATTCCTATACGTGTACAGGGATTCGCTTTTCCCATAAAAGTATGTGAAAATCCTCAATATTTTTCATAGTGTATATGATTAGAAATTTGTTGGGACGACTGATGGAATTCAAAATACAAGAAAAAAATCAGGGAAAGATTTTGTCATCCAAGTATACCAGGTGTGTAAGTATGAAACCGGAATTTGCCCATAGGTGGCGCTAGATGTCGATGCAGTTACCGACACAACACGTCAGCGGTGTTTTGTTACTGTATTGATATCCGACAAAGATTTCCAACTCACAATAACACGAGTTTCATTCAGTAGCATGAGTTTATTAGAGATAAACATGTCGAGTTTTGTGCCAACAAATTACGATTTGTGGACAGCATTACTTTTCTGTTTTCATCTGAAGAAAACCGCAGCCGAATCGCATCGAATGCTTGTGGAGGCGTTTGGTGAGTATACTCTCGGTAAAACACAGTGTTTCGAGTGGTTCAAACGGTTCAAAAGTGGCGATTTTGACGTCAGGAACGAAGAACGTGGAAGACCACCGAAAAAGTTTGAAGACGTTGACTTGCAAGCCTTGTTGGACGAAGACGACGCTCAAACACAACAACAACTGGCGGATCAGTTAAAGGTGACCCGAGAAGCCATTTCCCTTTGGTTGAAAGCCATGGGAAAGATACAAAAAGTGGGGAAATGGGTTCCTCATGAACTCAACGGAAGACAGCAGGAAAACCGCAAAACATCATGCGAAATGCTGCTCGCCAGGTTCCAAAGAAAGTCATTTCTCCATCGAATTGTGACTGGCGATGAGAAGTGGATATATTTCGAGAATCCTAAGCGCAAAAAGTCATGGGTGACTCCGGGTGAACCATCAACATCGACGGCAAGACCAAACCGCTACGGACGAAAGACAATGCTGTGTGTTAGGTGGGATCGGAAGGGCGTGATCTACTACGAGCTGCTGAAACCTGGGGAAACTGTCAATACTCAACGCTACCGACAACAAGTGATCGATTTGGACCGAGTTTTGCCTGAAAAACGACCAGAATACCAACAAAGACGACACAAGGTGATTTTGCTGCATGACAATGCACCAGCACGCAAAGCAAAACAGGTCCAGGAAACGATAGAGTCGTTCCGTTGGGAGATTCTTCAGCACGCGCCTTACTCACCGGACCTTGCCCCATCCGATTGCTACTTGTTTGCATCGATGGGACACGCACTTCCTGAGCAGCGCTTTACTTCTTACGAAGATGTACGAAAATGGCTCGATGACTGGTTTGCCTCAAAAGAGCAACAGTTCTTTTGGCGCGGAATCCACAAATTGCCAGAAAGATGGAAAAAATGTATAGATAGCGACGGACAATACTTTGAATAAGTTACTTTGTATCATATCATTACAGTAAACGTGTTTTTTCTGTACAAAAATTCCGGTTTCATACTTACACCCCTGGTATTCACTGTGGAAATCGTGGGAAGTTCTTCTATTTTGTCATTTTAAGGGGTAACCCCACGTTGAACCCCCCCAAAATTACGCCTTTTAAGATTTTTTTTTTTGAGAATTAGAAAGTTTCTATTCAAATTGAACTAAAAGGAAGTGTTCTATCACTATTGGAATAGAAAATAATTCTTTCTCAATTTTATTCTTAAGAATTGCGACGTAACCTGTCGAAAAATAAAGATTGTGAATAAAGATATATAGGCAGCGACATCAGACGGTCGCAGCGTGAGACCGGCTGATAGGCGTCCCTCCGTGGAGCATGCTTACGAAAATCGTGCGCGCATGATGCCAGTAGAGAAAGACAGGACATGAAAGCTGCACCCACGCGCGGATCCGCCCTAAAACCTTGGTTCCGATCACATACGATAGGCGTCGCGTGTCGATGTAGCCAGCATGGCAAGCAAGATTATTCCTTGCAGGATATATCAAAAGGTGCGGGCATTGGGTTCAACACTTCCCATCTCGAAGCAGATCAGAATGGTTTCACCTGACAGATGTGTGGCAGATGTAGTGCGAGCGTATGATGTTCGCAACAGTACCGCAAGAAACGCAACACGACCTTGCCACAGCCCCGTTAGGTAGACTCTGAAATCAAAATTTTCACTCGGGTTCTCGTGTAGTCATTCCAAGTTGAGAAAGTCCGGTTGTGTTTCAACTATTCACGCGTAGACCAGGTCTCCGTATAGTCTCTACTCACGGACGTCTCGGTGGGTTGGATCTGTGTCGCCTGAAACAAAGGAACAAGAGCGCCGAGACCGAAGTACATTGGTCATTCCTAGTGATGCCAGGAAAGACGGTGTGGACCGCAAAATCAGCCCCATTACCGTGCACATGATGACATGTGAGTCACACGTATACGAACGTGTCATCGTGTGAAGAATGGAGGGCCTGATTTTTCGGTCCGCACCGTTTTTCCTGACATCACTGGTCATTCCGATCAACGGAAGTATTTGATTGGATGTAGGCCGTTGGATCTCAAAATTTCTGGCATCACTGGGTTGGATAGGGAAGGTGGTAAAGTCAGAAATATATGCTTGAACTACCAATTGCATGTAATGGATGCAAAAGTTATTCATGTAACTCAAAAATTTATTAACATTTCAATCACTCCGGAATGAAATTCAAATCACAAAAATATACATGAATATATGATATAATATAGCAAAAATTGAACCTTCAGTCCGTGATCTCAAGATGCGGGAGCTGTCGGCCCCCACCATGTCACTCATTATGACTATTGCAAGCTTCCCGTACTTTCAAGTGAAATAACAGAACCTACAGTGTAGTACAGTGTGGTCACTGACTAGAGTGTACTTCTTTTTTCAAATTAACGTCTGATAAGACTGTGGTAGTCTCCAAAAGATATATGGCGGGGGTTGCCAGCTCCCGCATTCTGGGATCAATACATTCAGTTGCATGAAAATGAAATATCATTCGAATTATCAATAATTGGAAATTTCGTTCACAAATATACTTGAAGAACATTGAATGTTGAGACATTTCTAATATCGTACAATCTTTATGAAAGACGTAAACTAAGCACGGAAATTGGTCAAAGACAAACTTTGGACCCAAAATAATCCATATGGACCACAAACTTTGGTCTAGTCTGGATAAAAACTAGTTTTCAATGTAGCCCCGATCATTGGTAATAGCAAGGCTTGATATTGACATGCTCCTGAATTTCAACTTTTGATGGCTGAATTGCTAACTAAGTTACTGATCGAGTGTTCCTCGCGAGGTGTGAAAGACGTATACAAGGAATATATAAGACTCAAATAATTCTCTGGAAGAACAGTCAATCGTTCGTTGTCACACGTTGCACCAGAGGGCTCCTACCGCTGATCCATATTGTGTATACGTCTCATGGCAAACTTTAGCGACAAAAAACACCGAGTTGTTTATAGATAAATGAGAAAAACACAATTATATCTTAAATAACATATATTGAAAATTGTGAAATGCGCATACTTTTTATATATTTTTGGGTTAATTATTTTTTACAGTTTTATCATTGGCGCAACATTGGTAAATAAATTTTTCTATTGTGTGCCAATGATGGTCTATTCCATTGCAATTACTGCACCAATGATGGGGCTTCATTGGAAAAACAAATTGATAAATCATAAAATGATGTTATCATTTCAGTGTTGCGCCATGCTTGGTTACCAAGCCTCGGCCATACTTCATCAACATCGCGCCATGCTAGCGCCAATGGTAAATTTCTGTATGGGGTACTTTAAGCCAAGAAAAATTTTTTTGATTTTTTGAAAATCTTAAAGTGGCGTTACCCCTAACGAAATAGAGGTTTCAATGTAAACCAGAAAGCAGTATACAACGTTCACTCATCAAATAGTAGTCGATTTGTCGAATGTTGATGGATAATTAGAAAAAAAAAACTTGATACGCGAAGCTCTTCCTTCATCCATTCTATTAAAGAATGAGATTCATTTATCTTTACTTCTTATACGATTTCTTCAATAGCAGTTGTTGAATTCGAAATTTTTCATAAAATAAATCCCATTCCTCCTCTCATTGGCGCTCTTCCAGTTTTTTCTTCATACTCCTTTCATAATTTTCAACATTATTGAAGAACTTATCAACTCCTCTATCCATATATTCTTATCAATTCCCTTCTGAATCTTTCAATTTGAATATCCCCTCGCAACAGTTTTCATCTTCCCAATTTTTTCTGTACTGAGTAGAATTTTGTAATCTAGAATACTTGTTTCAGAAGAAATATCATATACCATTTGCCAGAGTAATGGTGGATATCAAGAAGAAAAAACATCTTCGTGCATCCCCACTTAATAGAGCTTATTTAGTTCTGTAAATATGACATTGATGATGATTACTCATCGCTTATCGATTGAATGTGTTCATTCCAAGAAACGCGGTGCAGCTCAATATACCTAAATACTTCTATCCATAATTGACGATATCGCGTTATTAGAGGGAAGTACTTGGATGCAACTTAACACAGAATCTTGTTTTTTTTAGGTATTCCTCATCTTGACCTACTCATCCTTCCGATAGCATTGGAGGTCAGAGTATATATATATATATATAGTCAAGGTAAAATGTTGAAACGTTTTAAAATCGTAACAGGATATTTTAAGGATTCATCGATTCCTTCATACGTTTCAATATGGCCATCTATGAAAAGTCTCAGAATTCATAGAGTTCAACCATATTGAACTCTATTTGAAAGGATGTTCTCTTCAATCACATGAATGATCATCTGTTTTATATTTGGACAAATTCTGTTGATATCTGAAAAATCCTCGAAAGTCTGGGACCGTTTGTACATTCCCAGTAATCCTCGCATCATACTATTCTTCATAAGGATAATAATACGATGAACAATTTGTTTTAGGATACTTTTTGAAATCTATTGGGAGTATAAATTAGTTCGGTCCGGTTTGAAAAGATGACTCTCGCTCTCATAAATGTTTCACAGTCACAACCAATTTCAATTGTTTCAGAGAGGTTAGACACTTTTGAATAATATTCAGTTGATAACACTCCGAGTTCCTTCTAGAATCCCGATTTTTACTCAGTGAAGTATGTCAAATTTCGTTTCAACCAAGCAGCATTTGCGGGAGGTGCTAGTTTTCTGTTTTAATGGGGAAAAAAGTGCAGCTGAAGCCCATCGAATGCTTGTGGAAGTTTATGGTGACAATGCTCCAACTGATAAATCATGTAGGGAATGGTTTCGACGTTTTAAGAATGGCGATTTCAGGGTCGAAGACAAGTCTCGCTCAGGACAACCACAAAAATTCGAAAACGAGGAATTGAAGGCTTTACTCGACGAAGATCCGAGTCAAACGCAACAGGAGCTTGCGGAATCATTAGGAGTTACGCAACAAGCAGTTTACGTACGATTACCATCCATGGGCATGATTCAAAAGTAAGGCAATTGGGTGCCTTATGACTCAAAGCCTAGAGACATTGAACGGCGACTTTTCACTTGCGAGCAGCTGATTCAAAGACAACGAAGAAAGGAGTTCTTACATCGGATTGTGACAGGAGATGAGAAATGGATATTCTACGATAACCCCAAGAAAAGAAAATACTATGCTTCGCCCGGTCAATCGTTGCCATCGATTTCAACATCGACACCAAAGAGGAATATTCATGGTTCAAAGTGGGACCAAAAGGGTGTTATATACTATGAGTTGCTAAAACCTGGTGATTCTATTACGGGTGATCGGTATAGGCTACAATTGATTCGTTTGAGTCGTGCGTTACGAGAAAAACGTCCGGAATACAAGGAAAGACATGACAAAGTTATTCTTTTACACGATAACGCTCGGCCTCGTGTCGCAAAAGTAGTGAAAAATTATCTGGAAACGTTGAAGTGGGATATTCTACCGCACCCGCCATACTCGCCGGGCATTGCTCCTTCTGGTTACTGGTTATTCCGACAGATGCAGCACGATTTGGCAGGCCACCGGTTCACTTCGTTCGAAGAAATCGAAAAATTGGCTCCTAACTTGGATCGCCTCGAAAGACGAGACGTTCTTCCGTAACGGGATTCGAAAATTGCCCGAAAGATGGGAAAAAGTGATAACCAGCGATGGACAATACTTTGATTAATTTGATAATTCATGTTCTTCTGAAATAAACGCATCTTTAACTTTAAGAAAACGGACCGAATTAATTTGTACTCCCAATAGAAAAAATGAGACATACACTTTATCAAAATCATATCGAATCCTACCTGTTCAAATATTAATGGAGAATGAATTCAAATGATTTCGTCATAACTGTTCTAATAATAAACATTTTCCTTTCATGCATTGCATGACATCATAATTTTGCAAACGTATATAAAACTCAACGTACCCACCATCCGTTTTTCAAATACTCTTACAAAAAAAAAGATGTGGATTTAATTGGATGCTTTGAAAAGAAATGCAAATTCTACACAAGGTGGTTGGAGAGGTGGCTTTTAGAAACGAGTATGAGCCATAATTTGAAAGTAAAGCTGTAGTCATAAAGGATTGTTCCCTTCGAATACCTTGAGAGTTCCTTAAGATTCTTTTGAACCTCTTCCCTTCGCGACGTCTTGAAATTAATGAATCCACGATATAAAGTGAGATTTGAATGTCTGATTATCCTTGCACCCAGGAATGCAATATATTTTAAAAATCTTCAAAGACAATTGCGATTAATGTGCACTGTGCATTCATCGAGGAAGATACCTGAAGGTAAAGATTTTACAAAGTATATATGATTTTTATTGAATTCTTGAAGTTGTCATACAAGCGCGTTTCTTTCAATCCTCGATTATAAAGGAAGAATAAATTTATATGATTTCAACAGGGATTTCATTGTATGTATAGGGGAGAATCAAATATGATGATTTATGGTTATGTATAATAGTACATAAGATCATAAACATGTGTGAAAATTTGTTTTACACGCCCTGATAACAAGAATTATGTACAGAGGTGTGAAAATTATTAGAATAATTGTTATTTCCAAAACAACTCCAACCTTTGCCTCAGATTATGCATGTATCTGTAGAGTACTATTTTGTCTTGTTGATATAATAGTTTTTCATCCTCCCGTCTCTGAGTTAATTATTATAACAATTAACAACAATTATTAACATTATTATATTGGTGATAGTTTTAGGATCACTTTGCACTGTAGAAAATAGAAATGCATAGAGAAGAATCATTATTCTCATACTTATACTGTCGAGTTCTTTTTAACAACCTAAAATATGGAAGTACACGTATCGTTGTTAAAACTAAACGGATATTTGTGATAACGAAACAGATAGTCATCATGACGGTATTTTCCTTCGCAACAATGATTTTATATTGCCAGCGCGGCTCAAGGAATACAATAATTATATCCCCAGAAAGCGTCAAGGGTTCTAAAAGAATTCGAAAAGAATTTTTCCAGAATACCAAAATTGATCGAAGATGTCCGAAGAACCTAACTCTTTCCGGATTCCTTTTTCGGTCGAATGTCAGGCTTTTTCAAGTCATTGTAGAATTCTGCAACAATATTTGAAGATTGGCAAAAGAACTTGAGAAATATGATATAGCATTGTATTTTATGCAGCAGAACAGTTTGAAAAGAGTTCGAAATAATTTATGATCGTTCCTGTCCACAGAGCATCGAAGAAATTGGTTTTTCTTGACAAAACTTCCGATAAAAATGTTCATCCCTGACTTTTGAATATTAAATAAATTAATTTATCATTGTTTCACAGATGCGTTTTAGTTTTTCATGCTCGATTTTAAATATATTATAAATTGAATATGCTAAATATTGAATCTAATTGAATGAAGTGTTAGGTAATGAAACAAAGTTGAAGGTTACTGTTTTTTTACTGTTCCTTTTCAAGGAATTTGAAGTATTGTGATACCTTTGTTTATCATTTCTGTCTCTCAAAGTAATATAAAACTATTTGATACCACATAAATCATTTAAAATACATATCCAAATATCCATTTGTTCATTAGTGAGAACTCAAACTTGTAGTTATAAAACAATCCCTACAACTTTGAAAGTCAAAAATTTATCGTTCAGATTGGAAAAACTAGATTCAATACCAAAAAAATCTGTTTTTTTTGTCAAAAATTCTCGTCTTTTGCAACCCTGTTTCGCATCAATATAACGCATATAATTACATATATCAATGGCTTCGAATTATTATTTTCACCGAAACCAATATCGGTTCAACACGTGAAATGTGCTGTGTATGCATTACAAACGAAAAAAAAACATCATGAAAATATTCTAACGTTCACTAATGTAAAAAGCATGTCAATGCCCTGGCGTCTCAACCCACATTACGTTCAAATAAAGAACTTAAACACAAAAGCCTTAATGGATGAAAGTGAAAGAAGCATGGGTCGGTAGATCTTCAACAGCTGGAACACCATTATTTTTTGGATAACAACACTCCGAGAAAATCCATTAAACTGAAATTAACGCGAATGGGATATTCACATTTGTAGATCAAATAGAACTTTTCTTTCCATCAGATACAGCTTATATATGTAAACGGAATTGAATTCAATATAAATTATATATACCTAATTTTGGAACGGCTTCTCCTCGAGAGGATGTTTCAATTCCCAAATTTATTCTTTTCTCCAAATTTCACTTCTCAGAGTACGATTATTCGTGTCGTTGGTTCAATAAAGCGGAAATTTCGTTGTCAGATATTTTTCGAGTGTTATGCAACACTTGAATTAGAACGAAACGAAAAATTATGAGGGACAATAGGACAATTTATGTTTGTTTTCAACTGAATGCATTGAAAATTTTCCTGGAGAGTCAGTATTATGACACTTCCACGATGAGTAGTACATTTGTAGGGCTTTTGAGGGACGACGAACTCGAATCATTGAACCACGATGCTCGTGGTATGTGCCTCAAGAAAGACCTACGGATCGCGCGTCTTTCCTTTCAAAGCACGTAAGAATCATGGTTCACTCAGAATGTGCTACATCTTATTTTTGTCGTGAGCTAATGCTATTACGAAAGGAAGAACAAACTGTTTGAATGCAATATTTGTTTCCTTCGAAGGGCTGAATTTATTTACTCGTGTGTTATTCAGAAGAATTTGATATTTATTACAGAAGAGGGAATGAATGATTGAATCATGTAATGTAATGAATTCAAAATATATGGTTTTTGTAAACCCCAAGTGTATCAAAACAATTCATGTGCGAGGCGGTTAGCGGAAATCAACGTGTTAAAGAAAAACAAAATACCCAGCCAGCACAAATGATCAATTTGAATTTATAAAGACTCCCTAAAGACCTCTTGAATGGTCCCCGTTATGCATTGAGTCCCGCGCAATGAATTCAAAATGAAAACGTATTGAATTCCCAGACAATTCATTATGAAATCTCGATATGAGTTCTTTCTGAACATGAAGTTGTTCTGTTAAGAGTTTATGTGGAATTCAAAATATTCATAACGAATACATATTGATTAGCATAACGGGAGCCCTTTGCAGGAACTCTTGTGCTGTAGGGGTATGTTGTTGTCAATGTAACCGGATGGGTCTTTACCGATTGTAACAATAGAAACCAATAGAATATTCACTTGCATGCAGAATTCAATATAAATTATATTACGGCTGTGACAAAATGACATGAAAAATTGACAGACCGCCCCACACGCAGAACAATATATTTCAAAAATTCCCATAATTTATCGAGTATCATCGCCAGTCGGCGACGGATGAAATTATTCACCTGAATATAGCGTCAAAAGTGCGATAATTGTTGGTAGGAATACATGGAATTATGGTAATTTTAAAACTAAAGCAAAAACCGCCAATTTCTCGTTGATTGGTAATTTCTTTGAGAATCAGGAATACGATTGGTTAGTTATATAAGAAACAACCAATCACTGGAATTGGCGGCTTTTTGCTGGCAATTCTGCCGGGGCTCATCCTCAATGAATCATGGGAATTTTTAGTACATTCGTTTTCTCCGTGCAGCGGATAATCATCAAGAAATTCAGCCGAATATGATCAGTGAGTCAAAAATAAGTTGGTGGTGGAAATATCAGCCCATAATGCACTGAAAAAAAATTTCCTCCCAACCAAATAAATAGTTTATTCATCTTCTCTCCATAAAATATTCCTTAGGATTAATGAAATATTCAATCGAATCAAATAATGGAATGCTTGCGCCAAATAAATTGGTCTCCCGCGCGGAAATTCAGTATCTCGCACACGATCTCGCGTAGTCCCGCAAACAGCCTTGTGAATAGTCTCGCAAAGAATCTCGAATGGTCTTGAAAATTATCTTGCAAATGGTCTCGGTTATGGAACAATCCGAGATATGAATGAGATCTCGCCAATGGTCTTGCTGGCAGTCTCGCTGACTTGAAAGACAACGCTAGACTATTTGCGAGACTGTTGCGAGGCTCTGAATTTCCGCGCGGGCTTCTAAATAAATAATTTATTCGCCACAAGTCATCAATTTTTGCTTCTAATTGAATATTTAATTTCTACAACTAAATATTTTATGGAGAGAGGACAAATAAATATTTTTTCCAGTGTGAACGTAAAGATTTGGTCAGAACATTGTCCGAGATTCAATCAAATTTGGCGAGATTCAATCAAATTCACATTAAAGGAATTCATTCGTCTGGCCAAATTTCATTGACAAATCGCCGGCTGAAATTCAATCAGAACGTTGTACGAGATTCAATCAAATTTGACGAGAATCAACGATATTTGGCGACAATCAATGGATTCTTTTGATCAGGGATAGCATTGAATATCAGGTGATAACATAAGGGTGATTTTGGAGGCCCCTAGGTGTCAGCAGAAAAATCTAGTCGTCAATAGATACATCCAAAAATGATCAGCTGGACAAAATGGAGACGCTCAATGCACAATATCCCATCTAGCACTCGATGAGTGTGACCCAGATACCATGGAATGTTATTCTATGACATTCTATGCAAGCAGAGAGGATGGGGACCAAATTAACGAAAAACCAAATCAACGAAAAGTTGGTTGAAAAGAGAGATACGTCACACTCTCTCTTTTCAAAAACTGATTTCGTTGATTTGTCTTTTCGTTGATTTGGCCCCCATCCAGCAGAAAAAAGTCACCTGAAAAATTACTACAAATCACAGTAAAATAGCGACAAAATCACATTCCGCACCCAGATAGAAAAATGTCTCCATAATGCCATCATAATGGTGACATGCACGCCAAGAAATGTTCGCATCATGGCGCCAAGGTGTTTCCGCATAAAGCATTGTTATTGGTAGCAAAACGAGGTGATGGCACCATAATTGAAACATAATGTTTACATTCTATGCATCATTGCAAGCTGAGCGGAGTTCATGATAGTATGTTTACGGCACGTTATGTTACAAAACATTCAGAGCATGCTTTTCTCTCTGGGCAGTATTATATTTTGTCATTGAAATTACTATACTGTCTATGAATAAATAACAGAATTCAGACAGAAAAGTGCCTTTTTGGAAAATAGCAGGGTTCACTATTTAATATAGCAACACATATTGCTAATATATTTCCAGTAAAATGAGCTATGTAATTTACGGATTATGTGATGTAATATACGCTCGTAGTAAGCGTATTCGAAGCTGAGACGAAACGTAAAAAGGTTCCAATCTTATCTCGCCGAAGCGTATAATAACGGCTTGTTGTAGAGTACTGAAATTATACGTTATCAATACGCTTTATAAACGTTCAATACTGTTTTGGGAAGAGTACTGTTATGTTCCATTAAAGGCAATGCGAATAGCATTCTATGGCTGAATAGGTAAAACGCTGGATTGTAATGATGAAAGTAATGGGTTCGAATCTCGCCAAGTGGTTAAAATTTTTATTCCCTTATATTATCCATACTCTTCATGGAGCGTTGTTTTCTATCACGGTGTATCATATAGGTGACATCTTTGACTATATAAGTATGGACTGCTGGTTGCTAACTTCAGACTTGTAATCAACATTGAGCAGCGCCGCCAGTAACCGCAAACTAAAATTGACTGATCAGCTGTTCGGTGTGTGATTTGTTTTGAAATACAATCTAACCTCTGATCAAGGGAGTAATTCTTATTGAAATGTTTTCATGTTTACTTATGAATTTCCTGTTGCGAAATTTGGAAAGTTTCATAATAAGGACATTTTCTTATGAATCGCTTTGAGACTTTAACCAGGGTTGCTTTTCCAATTTTTCGAATTAGATTATTACATTCGTATTCATCTAAAAGTACTTATAGCTTCATAAAATTTTACAAACTGAGACTAGATTTTCTGAATGTTCAAGGAATATCCCAACGATATACTTAGTATTGAGGTTGTTTATTATAAATGTTTTATAATTGCTTTAAAAATATTTTGAGAAATATATATATTTTATATTTTGATAAATATTTTGAATGATGATCATAAATAATAATTATGAGTAATCAGATGAATAAGTTGATAGATGTAATAATCCTCAAAATACATGCAAAAAATCAACCATCAGAACACATGATGCAATGCGACTGATATTCTCTGAATATTTATTTTACATTGTTTACGTCAATATAAGAATCGTATTTATTGCTTTTAACGATGATCCTCATTCTTATACTCAATGTATCAAACGTCAATAAATTATAACCTGTAATTCTTATCGAATCATTGGGTTTTTTTTACGATTATTCGTACCACATTTTGAATTCCCGCGTTTTCGGTCACTTGGGCGGAGCCCAAATATCGAAAAATATCGTTCAATGTTGGTTACACATTTTCGGCAGTTTATATAAGAAAAGTGGGGGTAACTGGCAGTCCATACTTATATAGTCAAAGGGTGACATTGGTTTCAGAAATAACTGTGATTTTAATGCTGTCCTTTCTTCGATCACCACCGCGGCGCCACATGCACTGAGTGTACGGTCACGTGATTCATATACATATATCGCTTGTAAAAATCAATCATATACGCGGCATATATGACCACACATGGTACATATATGATTTCACAGATTCATAATTCATATATGGGCCATATATGATTTCAGACATTCATATATGGGCCATATACATTTCATATATGGCGTTATGTTCCCTATATATGGGTCATGTTCGGTCCTTATATGGATTGAACAATCGTATATGAATTTTATATGGTCATATATGCCACATGGGATGTATATGTGTATATAAATGTGTTTATAACCTAAATTGAAAATTACATCCGAAAACTCTGATTCAAAACTAATGAAAGTGTACCGAAGTCAATTTTGTTGAATGAAATGTAACAATTGAACCAAAGTAACCAGAAAAATCAAGAACTTACAAGCTTCAATATTTTTCTATCGAACTACAGATTTGTTTGAATAAACAATTAAAATTTCAACGGCATGTATTATCCTGATACTCATAAGCTGAGATATGATAATTATAGAGAAATTGCAATTTTTCTCTGTTAATTTGTCGGGAATTGCTCACGTATTAGTGTTTTTCTGGATTAATCATTAATAATCTTCAAAAATCTATTATTTTGAATATTCACGGTGTGAAGTTGTATGAATGTAAACAAAATCACGTGACCTGTACATTAAAATCAGGTGGCGCCGCTAGTGATAGCAATGTGAAGGGCAGCATTACAATCACAAAACTTTATACAGCCAAGATATGACCTTGTGTCACCTATATGATACACCGTGTTTTCTATACGCTTTCTTTGTTCCAAACTTCGCTTCAAGTACTCTTTGAAATCGTTCCATCTACTCTTTGTTCACTTTTCAATTACGTTCCTGTAACGCTCCACCATACTTTTCGTCTGCGCTTCATTTCAGTTTCCATTTTCACCAGGGTAAACTATGAGGATTAGCAATTCCTGTCATTTCCATCGCTGAATTTGAATTTTATGTGCCTACAAATCAAAATGCGATGTGATATAATTTACTATTTCACATATCAGGGGCAGCTGTGCTACGTATGACAGCGAACTTCACTACTTTTTGAAGATCTCTTTTCTCCGTTTTGTAATACATAACCCTAGTCCACGGAAAAAAGAAAACACCACTGGTTACTGTGAATGACAGCGATCGGTTGAAAAACAAATGAAAATACGCTTGGATGATGAGGATTAGCACGATCGCAGTGATGAGTGTTGTAATGAAATTTGTCAGTGCTGGCTGGACAGTAATGAGGACTGAGAAACGCAGTCAGTATTGCCAGATCATCTTGATCAAATATTACATGTAGATTAGAAAAAAGTTACATTTCCAGTTCAAAGGTTACATGATATTCTGCGGCAATATTCAGCCTTGCATTCTTGCGTTAAAGTTTGACGTTTTAAACGTTAACGTTTGGAAAAATGTTACATCCATGTTACGAGAGGGTCGAAAGTTACATAAAATGTAACCAATGTAACCTTCTGGCAACACTGAACACAGTACTGCATGGAATGAATTTGAGTTTCAATGTATTTTTCTGATTCACAGTAACCATTGCTGTTTTCTTTTTTCCGTGTATATGATTTTGTCCCTACTTTACTGAAGTTGTAAAGTGTAGTAATTCTTTAGATGATTTTTCTCTGCGTGTGGTACCTGAGCTTTTGACTTATTTCGTGCTAGATGCGATTTTTTTTGCATCTAACAACTCAATTTCAACTTATCGATCAATTTCTGGTGTATCTCTTGGTGATTTGATTTTTCCGTGACAGTGTACAATTAGGGATATCCATCCTGCGTGAAGATCGGATCGACATCATCGATATATATCACTTAAAATTCCTATTCCGAGGTTCAAACATTTTGAATAAACATTTGTTTACATATCACATTGAAATGATTTATATTTATGTAAATTATTCCAAACCAATTGATCAAAGTTGAAAATATTAATGGATTGATTTAAAAATAATCCAGATTCGCTTTGATGACAATTCTCAGACGAGCTATAAATGAATGTAAAGACACATTATTTCTTGATGTAACGTGAATATGAATGACATTTAACTACCAGCTTTTCACACGTACTTGACTTTGAGACACTAACCTCCCCGTGATTGATCGCACTACCGAAGAGAATAATTTATGTAAGACTTCAGTACATAAACTACCCATTCATTATGATGAATGTTTGTTTTATTCCAGTCAGATTTACACCAATCTCGGAATATATTGACATATGAATTATCACATGATTTATCAATTATTCGAATTTGTATTTTGATATATTTTTCAAAAGAAAAATCTTGTATGTTGTTTGGGAACTTGAATTGCGAGAGGAAATTATCTTTCTCTGCGTTAGGATTAGGGTATAAAATATAATACATTGTTGTCAGTTATGTTAATCCTTTGGGAAATTTGTTTGCATTTATTCACATTTTTCACCATCTCCATGGAGAACAGCGTTCTCCAAAATTTGTATGAAAATTTAATTCCCGAAGAATAAGTTAAAAATACTGTGGTAATGTGATAATGTTTTGAATATTTGAAATTCTCCCATTCGGGCAATTGAAAGTTTTGCCACGGAGAAAACAATTGCGTTGAAAAGTTCTATAATTGATTGAGAATCAGAGCCAATAGATGACCTGTACGGAAATTTACCATTGGCGCTAGCATAGCGTAATGTAGATGAAGTATGGCCGAGGCCTAGCAATCAAGCATGGCACAACACTGAGATGATAACATCATTTTATGATTTATCAATGTGTTTTTCCAATGGAGCCCCATCATTGGTACAGATATGGCAATGAAATAGACCATCATTGGCAAACGATAGAAAAACTTGTTTATCAATGTTGCGCCAATGATGAAACTGCAAAGAATAATTAACCCAAAATTATATAAAAAGTATGCGCATTTCACAATTTTCAGTAACATGTTATTCAAGATCTTATTGTGTTTTCCTGATTTATCTGTAAACAACTCGGTATTTTTTGTCGCTAAAGTTTGCCATGAGACGTATACACAATATGGATCAGCGGTAGGAGCCCTCTGGTGTAACATGTAACAAAGAACGATTGACTGTTCTTCCAGAGAATTATTTGAGTCTTATATATTCCTTTTATACATCTCTCACTACTCGCAAGAAACACTCGATCAATAACTTGGCTAGCAATTCAGCCATCAAAAGTTCAAATTAAGGAGCATGCCAATCTCGAGCCATGCTATGACCAATGATTGGCGCTACATTGAAAACTAATTTTTATCCAGACTAAACCAAAGTTTGTGGCAATATTCAACAACGTTCCAAATGATCCTCACTTTCGATAGAATCTATCTTTCGGTCAATGTTGGACCAAGGATGAGCCTAGCGAGCTCCAAGCCTGGCGAAATTGTGAATCAATGGTAGGCTGACAACCGAAATCCGTTGAACACCGATGTCGATACAACATTATATTTGTTGTTAGTCAATATTGAATATTTACAGATTGCCAAGCCTTGCTTCTCAACATTGCGCCAAACTATATTCTATTGTCAGCATTGGCGGAACCTAAAAATTTTTATGTGGGCATATGTAGAATTATTCAGCTGAATTTCGTTATAAAACCCTGTTCATTTCGATGAATTCATAGTAATCGCGCAGAATTCCGATTCAAATGTAATGGATTTTATTGAAACGAATGGGATTTTGTTTTTATAATTAATAAATATATCTAAATAAATCGTTTTGTCCGTTATCAACTAGTACGAATGAGGGCTGTTTGAGAATAAGAATGTTTTTTATAACAAAAAAGGGACATGTAATTCCTTTAAAACTCGATAAACACGAGATATAAAAGCATTCATTTTCGCAAATATCATTCATCTTTACCGACTAGCGTAGATCTTCAATAGTCTATAAAACTTTTTGCAACATATTTTTCTACATCGGTTTATAAATATTCATTTGGACGTGGCTGAACATGTACGAACAGTTCAGTTGATTCAAATTTGTGTATGTTGAATTTGTTTCAATGAAAATTAGTTCAGGAAATAGCATCCATCTCTTTTATCTTGTGATGTCCTTGTGTCACATCATTTCAAATTTTGCAACCAAGTGCAATCCGGAGTGCGTGATCTACACCCATCAGTCCTTATATACTCTAGCTGACAAAATTGAGCAAACTTTCCATCGCCTCATGGATCTAATTTCATTTTTTAAAACCTTGAATTGAGTACATTTTATCTACCACAACTGAACTTTTCATTCCATCCAAATAAATTCCATGTGCGACGCAAATATGAATTATAAATAAAACATTGTTATTAACACAAAAAAGCTGTGCTTTCCTAATCGAGTACAGAATATTTGTTGAATTTACAATATCGTTTCCACATTCGATGTCCTGTTTGTGACCTGATGAATAACTCTAGGTAAAAATCAATTCGCTTCGCTTCGCATTCATCACTGGACGTGTAGTAAATGACAATAGGCTCGTTATTACTAATCGATTCATCTCTTTCACACTTCATTGTACTGGTGATGTTTATTAAATGAAAGAAACGAAAAATAAACATCAATTTATTGGATTTATCAACCGCAGCTATTGTACTGAACTCCTAAATCGTATTCCTTTCAAAGATTAACATTACGTGATGGAATTCTTTAAATATTTTTTTCATACCACAAAATTACTATCCAATTTTGTCAGAAGAAAACCATTGCAGGCCTGTGTTATCAATTCAATCACGAAAAATTGAATTCAATACGCAAATTCATTCGGGAAAATCCTGAAATGTAATAGAATTTTCAATAGTAGAGTGAGTTTAAAAGCGGGACTGTAACGTTATTCACTTTCTTTACAGCCTGTGTGGGAATAATTCTCTGAAAAACTGTTCAAAAGTCTTTAGAACTCTGAATAAGACTTTTTGAAAGTTCTAATATCCCTAACTATATCCAGAAAAGTCTTGAACCCCCCCCCCTCCCCCCAAGAGAACATGAAGCTTCAGCGAACGTTCAGATCAGATGTGTATAGATCGGGCCGGAGATTCATTAGAGCTAACTTTTAGATTCACAAACGTTTGACAAAGGTTCTACGGACGTTGAAATGTCCGCTTCGAAATACGTTCAGGGAACATAGATGGAACGTTCGCGGAAGGTTCATCGAAGGTTTGACGAAGCTTCACAAAAATATCTTATCTATATATACTTATATTAATTTTGATCAATTTATATGAAAAATAAATTAATTAATAAACATAAATTATTATAAATTAATCTAAGTATAGATATTTTTGTGAAGCTTCCTCAAACCTTCGATGAACCTTCAATAAACGTTCCATCTATGTTCCCTGAAAGTATTTTGAGGCGGACATTTCAACGTTCGTAGTACCTTTGACAAACGTTTGTGAATCTAAAAGTGAGCTTTCATAAACCTTCGATCCGATCTATACAGATCTAATCTGAACGTTCGCTGAAGCTTCATGTTCTCTTTGGGTCTGTAAAACTCTTGAAAAGTCTTATTTTCCCTGAAATTTCGGACTTTCTGCAAGAGTTATTAAGAGTTAATAAGACTTATTAAGAGTCTCACAGAGAAAATACTGTAAGATATATCTTTACTTACATGTATAAATTGATGATCTGTACAAATGATTTCGATGTTTTGTTTACCTTGATTAAAATAATTCATTGATTCTCGCCAAATCTGATTGATCCTCATTGAATCTCGGACAACGTTCCGATTGAATCTCATCCAGCGATTTTTCAATGAGATTTGGTCAGAAGAATGAACTCTTCAATATGAATCTAATTGAATCTCGCCAAATCTCATTGAATCTCGGACAATGTTCTGACCAAATCTCATGAAATTTAATTCCTCAGATTCAATGGATTCTTTTGACCAGGGTAAACTTCAACTTTCTTTCAAGTCATACTCCCCAGGTAGCACACGCACGTTCTGAAAATGTTCTGAGAATATACGTTGAGGTTATTCGAATATTCTATGGAGATTCTTATTTCATGCGAATATATTCTACGCACATTCTGAAAATGTTTGAATGGGACTGTTTCAAATATTCTCAGAATATGATGCGACGGATATTGTGGAAATATTAGAAAACATTGCTGTTAAAATAAGAATTCCCGTCAATATAAACTTCTGCATGTCACCGAAAACTACTTCACAATCAATTCTTTTTATCATTAGACATCTGTAATCATGAATGGTTAGCGATATTATGAATTCACATAGATGGATGAGATACTTATGATCACAACAGACAATCATAATATATACGGTATTTCTCATGTTTCATTACACTTTTGAGGATTATTTTTCACATATGACATTGTTCATCAAACTCCCTACAAACTTCGTATGCATATTGTACGAACGTTCCTAGAATATTCGAAACAGTCTCATTCAAATGTTCTAAGAATCTTCTGAGAATATTTACGAATCTTCTACGCTCTTTGGGAGAATATTCGATCAAGTACATTTCACGGGTGCCGTGAGAATATTCTCAGAATGTTCTGTGTTACATGGGTCTGCTCCAGCAAAATATTCCGCTATATAATAATAATCAAATTTGTTATTTAAGCATTCCTTACAAATTCAACTATCATTACTTGCTTAGTCTTTTCAAGCCTTCAAAACTCTTTCAAAGTCATCTTTCTTGCTTATATTTCTTTTCCTCTGTAAAACTCTGAATAAGTCTTATTCCCAAGTAACACCAATGTGCGCAAAATATTCTCCGAACGTTCCTAGAATATTTAAACATCCTGCAAACATTCTCAGAACATTTGACGAAGATTGTGTGTTACTAGGGTTGATTCTCAATAACTCTTGCGGAAAGTCCGAAATTTCAGGGAAAATAAGACTTCTCAAGAGTTTTACAGAGTTACCAAGGCTTATTAACGCTTTTCTTAACATATTTAGAGATACTAAGACTTTCAGAAAGTCTTACTCAGAGTTCTGAGGACTTTTAAAGAGTTTTTCAGACAATTATTCCCACAAGAGAGTCCCTGTTGAAGAATCTAACACTGTATACCAAAAGAAAGTTAGAGGAAGTAGTAGTTCTGTGTTTCCAATCGTTCTAATGATTCTAATGAATTCAAAAAATCTATTTGTATTATAAATTAGATATCATGATAAATTCACAGAACTTTTTCACAATGTTTGGTTCTCGATACTCCAAGAGCTACGCTATCCGAACATATTTTTCCAAAATCACTGAATAGTTGTATTGAAATAAGTTGAACTTCGTAGAAGTCCACGTTAAACCGCTTTTCCTCTAATTCAATTGAAGTGTTTAGTGTTTGATTCTATTAGTTGCATCCTCCGCAGTTTACTTCCATCAATTCTGTTCCACATTCATTCTTGATTATTGCACTTTTCATCTTCTCACTTGACTATTGAACTATGAATCTAAAAAAACCACTTCAACTGAGACTTACCGGTCATATGCGTTTGATGAATTTGTATAGCACCTATACAAAATGAATCGCCAATCATACGAACATTTGTTGAGAAAAATTATACGTTCAAGTGTTGATATGACAACAAAATGTTGCTTTGATGAACTAAGAACAAAAAATTTTGTGAGAAAAAAAGAAGAATCTACGACTAATTCATCCACGTAGAAAAATTTACAAAATTATATATAATTATACATAAATTGGATATAAACAGCAGGGGGGTACAACTCAATGTTATAGAAGTGAAATAAATCTGAACTGATTTCTGCGCCCTCTAAGCAGGGTCCTTTCATGCAAACTAAAAATTAAAATGGCGGCCTCGTGTAGCAGGGTAACCTAAAAATTATTCTGATTTTGAAACATCAATAGTATTTCAACAATCAAGTGCGAAAATGAGAAAATTCTAAAGCCAAATTATACCTCAACACGTCCCTAGTGAGAATCAGCATATGGAGCGACATGGTAGAGTCAAAGAAGCAGCATCTAAGCGGGGAAGAAGCGGACATTGAAACGTTTCTACGCTTCATTCGTTTCAACATTCGCTTCCCACGAGCGGAAATTTTCACCAGGGGTATCATTGGTTTTTAAAATTGTGGCTCACACTTTATTATTGAAATAATTTTGATGTCACAAAATCAAGATTGATAAACATAATTTTGATCCCCACACAGCACCGAGAGGTACTATCGACATCCTTGGAACGTCTTCTGAAACATTGGAATGTTCCAAAAATGTTTCGGGACGTTCAGAAAACATCGCATGTATACTATGAAAAAAACTCCAAAAAAGTAAAAAAATAACACTAAGTACATGAAAATTCCAAAAACAAAGAATAAAATAATCTAAAAACACATTCTAAAGGAAAATTTCACTGCATTCAGAATTTCGAGGGGATATGAAAGGATATGCTTCATTTGAAAAAAAAAAGATATGAAATCAATATGAGCGACCAAGTACATTGGTTATCCAAAGGATATGTGAAAGATTTTTGGTATATTGTAACTTCAGTTTGTTTAAACTGTATTGAAGGTATAGAATTCCACAAAACATACAAATGTCTCACAAAAACCCCTAAAAACTCCAACACAGCAAAAAATAACGTCAAATCCCAAAAACCATACGAACGTTTTACAATAACACTTGGAAAAAAATCCTTGAAAAAAATACTTCACTCTTTCCGGAAGATTACTTGATATAACAAATATACCATTAAAAGAAAAGATGTGAAAGGCAACCGTGTTTCGGAATTCGCATAAACCAGGAACACTTGGCGTGGCCGATGGTAGAAGTTCTTAGCCTTGATTATATACAAATGAATTTCTATAGAACATTGAACAAGAAATTTAAATGGTATAATTTCATAAAATCTTCTTCGGCCACGCCAAGTGTTCCTGGTTTATGCGAATTCCGAAACACGGTCGCCTTTCACATCTTTTCTTTTAATGGTATATTTGTTATATCAAGTAATCTTCCGGAAAGAGTGAAGTATTTTTTTCAAGGATTTTTTTTCAAGTGTTATTGTAAAACGTTCGTATGGTTTTTAGGATTTGACGTTATTTTTTACTGTGTTGGAGTTTTTAGGGGTTTTTGTGAGACATTTGTATGTTTTGTGGAATTCTATTTTGTTTTTCACTTTTTGGTATCTATATACGGGCAGAACGATACGCTTGTTTTATTTATTTTTTTGATGCAATAATGATTTTTTGAAAATCATAAATTACCTTCAATACAGTTCAAACAAACTGAAGTTACAATATACCAAAAATCTTTCACATATCCTTTGGATAACCAATGTACTTGGTCGCTCATATTGATTTCATATCTTTTTTCTTTTCAAATGGAGCATATCCTTTCATATCCCCTCGAAATTCTGAATGCAGTGAAATTTTCCTTTAGAATATGTTTTTAGATTTTTTTATTCTTCGTTTTTGGGATTTTCGTGTACTTGGCGTTATTTTTTTACTTTTTTGGAGTTCTTTTGAGGACTTCACTTCTTTTTCTGAATATGCTTCCAACTGAACCCAAATAAAAATGAAATACCCCTGTCGAGTTTATAGCAGTCGTAGGAATGAAGGAAACGTCCTCTGATAACTTATGTGATATAAAAATCCACTTGGTTGTCCATCAGTCATCTCATCATTGGACGGCAATAGATTATCGTAATAAAGAATGAAGAAAAGAAGGGAAGCAAAGCGGATTCCCATGAACAAATATACGTGTTGAGAATTCCGAAAACTAAATTTTCCTTGACTGATAACTGGAGAACTCAAATTTAGTTTAAATATTTTTAGTTGCCCCAACTCAATTTTCTTAGTTGCCTCAACTAAATTTTTTTAGTTGTCGCAACTAAATTTGTTTAATTGCCACAACTGAATTTTTTTAGTTGCCTTGGCCAAATTTTTTTAGTTGCCGCAACTAAATTTTTTTAGTCGCCTTAACTAAATTTTTTTAGCTGCCCCAACTGAATTTTTTTAGTTTCCCCAACTAAATTTTTCTAGTTGTCGAAACTGAATTTTTTTAGTTGCCCCAACTAAATTTTTTCAGGTGTCGCAACTAAATTCTTTCAGTTGCCTCAACTAAATTTTTTTATGTATGTATGTATGTATGTATTTATTTATATTTTGTCGGCGCCCTTTTACATTGGTTCAAGGGCGCCACCCTCCTGCAATTTTCTCCCCTCTTCCATACATTTCCACAACTCCAACTAACATAAACGAAAACAGTTCAAAAACAAATCAGAAAGAGAAAGAAAAGAAACTAGGATCTCTAAAACATCTCAGAATCCAAATCAAAAAATACCAAACCAAACAAAGAATACAGAGAAATCCTACCCATTTTCTGACTTTCATATGTCCCTATCTCATCCTCGAATCAAAAATAGAAACAAAAATAGTGTCTTTTTTATTCCTCTCTGTATTTCACTGAAAAACTCCCCTGCCCTTCACTTGTCTCCCCTTCCCTTCTCCTCGCCTTCCTGTGCTCCGCTTCTTCTCCCTGCGTTGCCATCTCCTTTCTTCCCTCTCTCTCCTCTCTCCGCTGTCCTTTTCGTTCGCTGTCCTCTTTTCTATCCCAAATCACCGCTATATCTTCTTCTTTCTCCAACCTTATCAAGACGTCCCTTCCTTCCTTCCCTATCCTCCTCATCTCCTCTGCTCGAATCTCTAGCCTCATCTTCTCCTCCAGCACCTCCAGCAGTCTCGCATTATCCTTCAACGCTCTCTCCCTCCATCCTCGTACGATGATGTTTCTTATTCTCCATATTTTATCTCTCTCTTTCCATTCTTCCATCCTCCTCCGCATCTCCTCCCCTCCCTCTCCCACTCCTCTTCCTCCTTCTCGCTCCCTCTGCTCTCTCTTCTCCTGTCACTCGGCTCCTGGCTCTTCTCTCCTCTCTCTCTCCGCGTTCCTTCCTCGCCGCCGCTCCCTCTCGTTCTCCGCTGTCTCCCTTATCCTCCGCGCTTCCCTTCCTTATCAGCTCTCTCACCTCCTTTACTCCTCGCTTCTCTTCTTCCCTACTCCTGCTTCTCCCCGCTTCCGGTAGATGGCGACCCTCCGATTTTACCGACCCGACTTTACACCTTCGCCATCCTACCGGAAGTCCCAACTGAATTTTTTTAGTCGAGGCCACTAAAAAAATTCAGTTGGGGCAACTAAGGGGATTTAGTTGGGGCAACTAAAGAGATTTAGTTGTGGCAACTAAAAAAATTTAGTTGGGGCAACTAGAAAAATTTAGTTGCGACAACTAAAAAAATTTAGTTGTGACAACTAAAAACATTCAGTTGGGGCAACTGACAAAATTTAGTTGGGGCAAGTATAAAAATTTAGTTGAGGCAACTAAAAAATTCAGTTGGGGCAATTAAATTTCATAGTTAGAATGACTAAATCCATTCATTTGAACGTACTACTTTTCTATATTTGCCACCATCAAAAAAATGAATGGAAAAATACCACTCAAACAATTACTTTTTCGTTCCAAATTTATGAAGTGCGAAAGGAATGAAAATTTGGAATATGTGTTGATAAAATACGTCCTTCTACCTATAAAATTTAGTTGCCTCAACTAAATTTTGCTTCCTCGTTTAGAGGGACGCTTTGTGATCGTTTCGAGGAGTCGAAAATTTTTTTGTCTCGAAATTCAAGATCTCCTAGACCAAAATGTTCCTCAGAACTCGGGGAACAATGTCGTTACCGTGTTTGTCTGTCTGCCTGTGTGTGTGGCTGTAGCCCCCACCCCCCCCCCCTAAGTTTCGTACGCGCATATCTCCCGTTCTGCTTATCCGATCGTTTCGAAATTCTTATCACAGTCGTGGACTAGGGTGATAGTGGTCCCATATAAGTTTCAACCTGATTCATTCAGAAGAATTGTGTGGATAAGAAGAACTCTGACAAAAAATGAACATTTTGCGTACGCGTGTATCTTTGCTTCCTATTATCCGAATCCGATCAAACTTCAACCACGTTCTAGTCATGACCCTATAGTACTCCCATATAAGTTTCATCCAAATCGGTTGAAAACTGTGGAAAATTTTTCTTCGGAATCTGTATCCTTTTCTCAAGCATGCCTTCCCCATGTCCATATTATCCGAATGTCTTGGAACTCTGAGTTCATTCGAGTTACGAGATTTTAGTTACATGATATAAATTTCAGGCACATTGGAATTGGGGGAATTAAAAAAAGCGAATCAGGTTCCTTTTTGTCTGTCTATTTGTCTGTGTGTATGTAACAAATTTGCGAACGTGTATATCTTTTGTTCGTATTATTCGATCGTGATGAAATTTTCACCAAAGTCATATGCAGTGTTGATAGTGGTTCCATATGAGTTAAAAGTTTCAACCTCATCGTTACAGAAGAACGGGAGGGGTGAGGAGAAGTTTTTCAAAAAATCATGATTTTGCAAACGCGTATTTCTCCGCTTCCTATCATCCGATTGCAATCAAACTTATACCACGTTCTGGTGATGATCCTATAGTGGCCCCATATGAGTGATTCTTCGCTAAACGTACAATTTGGGTATCGAAATTTCTCAAATTTTTTTTGTGCATTATGAGAACAAATGGAGCATTATTATTACGTTGATGGGTCAGAAATTTGATATCCGTACTGGGCCGGACAAAATCTTAACGTTTTTTGTGTTTTTTTAAACAATTTATCCGGAGTTGCTCGTACTAGTTCCACCACTTGAAAAAGCTTGATTCCTAAGCATTCTTTATGGGAAATTTCTTCATATTGACGTCAGGAATCATTGCTGACATACTGAATTCTGATATTTTTGAATCAACCACCCCTCCTCGATTCTGAGGTGAAAAGTTCCATGTTTATTCTGAATTCCTTAGCGTCATTATTGAAACAAATAATTGATTATAAATTCTCGGTCCGTCATATTAGACCTAGTTGAAAGTTCTCAATCATAATTCAAGATTCATAATCAGCAACCTCGAAAACCCCCAGGTAGTGAGGTTCACACAACTCTGAAGGATTATAAATTTTAGGTCCATCATATTGCACCCACCATTTGTGATTCCTCATTTCTACTTTCGGATTCGTTATCAGCAACCTCGAAAACCCCCAGGAGCCAATTTTAAGCAAATCGGATTGATTATAAACTTTCGGTCCGTCATTTTGGACTCGTCATGTTGAATTTTGTATTTCTTATTCCGGATTCGTGACCACTGACCTCAAAAACTCCCACTCAGCCAGTTCCAAGCAAATCGGATTATTTATGAATTTCTGGTTCGCCATATTGGACTCGCCATTTTGAATTTTTTTATTTCTAATTACGGATTCATGATCAGCGACCTCGAAAACCCCCAGGTAGCCCAAGACGTGTAACACAGTTTGTACCAACAAGATTTTCGGTATATTCACATTTCGTACAATCCATTACGGTAGTTATTTGGTGCTTCACTAAATTTTTAATAGACATTGAATTTTTGCAAATAGAAGCGATGAATTCTCCTGCATCTTGTGAGTGATTATGCAAGTATTGTGGACCTGCAAGCTGTTTTAAAGCTATGATATCAAGGTTTTTTTGCGAATTGTAGTTCTGAATTGAAATATTTATGTCATTGGGGTCAGATAAAAATAATTGTTTTGTCTTAGAAGCACAGTACAATATACACTGCATTACTGCATTCAAATAAGAAGAAACACCGTCAACATTAGGAAGACCCATTACGTTTAACGCGTGAGTTTCTGTTGATTTTTCATCAATATTTTGGTCCCTGGATTATATATTATCCAATATCCTTATTCCTGAGTACCCAGGTGAAAAAGTTTTTTCAGTGAGTAAATTCTTTGAGTAAAATTACAGGTGGATCAAGAAAATGTAGAAAGGATGCAGGTATACTATACATCTGTATGTTACTTACCTCCTTGATCAATATCATCAGGTAGCGTAGAAGGAAAATGAAGGAAAGGCAGGAGTGCAGTGGATATACCACAGGTCCTTGCGTCAGGTACACTATTATCAGATTCTTCCAATAGAATTACAGGTAGATGAAGAAAAAGCAAGAAGGATGCATGTCACCATACATCTTTATGTTACGTACCACAATGATCAATGTCATGAAGCAGCGTCATAGGAAAATGAAGAAAAGGCAGAAGTGCAGTGGATATACAAGTCCTTGCATTGGATAATACCACTATCAGATTCTTCCAACAGAATCATAGGTGGATGAAGAAAAAGCAAAAAGGATGTAGATGTACCATACATCTGTACGTTAAATCCTACCATGAGCATTAGGTAGTTTCGAAGGAAAATGCAGAAAAGATAGGAGCGCAGTGGATATATCACGAATCTTTGCATCGGGTGCATTCCACTGACCAATTGACGAATGATTAGAGAGACTGTTTAGGATCAACTCAACGAAAATTGAGCAGATACAATATTCTGATTACAGGAATTGTTGCAGGACAACTACAGGTCAACTTGACTGATGTGACTGGATGTGACAATTCATTCTGAATGTTTTCTTCCAAAGTTCCATCTTTCCAGTTGTTCCATTCAAGCTGGATTATATTTGTGTTCTTACAAACCTTCATTTTTATCTTTACTTATCTTGGTTTTGGAATGATTCAATTCTCAAATCTCATGAATTTTATTAAATTGTCATAGAGTATTTTGGGTTGAGAGATTTAGTAACTCTAGGGTCTATGAAATGTTCAAAATGTATTCAAAAAGCAATATTGTATCAAATATCCAAACCATTGATTATTCATGATATTTGAGAATTGAATCATTCCAAAACCAAGATAAGTAAAGATAAAAATGATGGTTTGTCAGAACACAAATATAATCCAGCTTGAATGGAACAACTGAAAAGATGGAACTTTGGAAGAAAACATTCAGAATAAATTGTCACATCCAGTCACATCAGTCAAGTTGACCTGTAGTTGTTCTGCAACAATTTCCATAATCAGAATATTGTATCTGCTCAATTTTCGTTGAGTTGATCCTAAACAGTCTCTCTAATCATTCGTCAATTGGTCAGTGGGATGCACCCGATGCAAAGATTTGTGGTATATCCACTGCGCTCCTATCTTTTCTGCATTTTCCTTCAACGCTACCTAATGATCATGGTAGGATTTAACGTACAGATGTATGGTACATCTACATCCTTCTTGCTTTTTCTTCATCCACCTATGATTCTGTTAGAAGAATCTGATAGTGGTATTATTCAATGCAAGGACTTGTATATCCACTACACTTCTGCCTTTTCCATTTTCTTATGACGCTGCCTAATGACATTGATCATTGTGGAACGTAACATAAAGATGTATGGTGACATGCATCCTTCTTGCTTTTTCTTCATCTACCTGTAATTCTATTGGAAGAATCTGATAATAGTGTACCTAACGCAAGGACCTGTGGTATATTCACTGCGCTCCTGCCTTTCCTTTATTTTCCTTCTACGCTACCTGATAATATTGATCAAGGTGGTAAGTAACATACAGAAGTATAGTATACCTGCATCCTTTCTACATTTTCTTGATCCACCTGTAATTTTACTCAAAGAATCTAGGGAAACCATTTTGTACATAGTTCATAATTTGGATTCAGGATGTCATATTTTAGTATACCTGAAGTGCTCGGTGACTAACCTTATTTTCGAATGTTTTTCAAACTTGCTACAATTGAATTTACATTCATTATTTATTCACTATTCTGTTTTATTATTTGTTCACGATTCTGATTGCAGAATAGTGGATTCCATTAGAGATTATGGTATATCCATTATACTTTTGCCTGTGAAAAAATAGCAAATAAACTTCAATAATCACCCTTGAGCAGGCTCGGTATGATCTTTTTCATCGATTGCCTATGATCCTAATTAGAGAAATCGACAGTGGAGCCTTCCGAAGTAGCTGGTCATCTGGTTTTGATCAGCTACTTCGGAAGGCTCCAGTAGTTGACTGTCCGTCAGAACTTATGATATATCTCTGACTTTCCGGTATGTGGAGGAATTGCAAATAAACTTAAATCTTTTCCCTTGAGCATGCTCGATATGATCCATTTGATCATTTTCCAACGCCTCTAGCAGGAGAACCTGATAGTAGATTGTTTGTAAGAGGGTTATGGTATATCCGATAAGATTTCACCTAAAAAGTAATGCATAAATTTGAATCATTATTTTCGACTAGACCTTGTATGATTTATTCGATCATCAGCCTGTGATTCTGATGGTAAGAACCACCAGTAGCAGACTGTTCATAAGGGATTACGGTATATCTGCTGAGCTGTTGTCTGTAAAGGAATATTGTCTTTTATAAATAATACATCATACAGAGCTTACCTGTGTATATACCAATTTTCTGAATGTAGCAAATAGATTTATTGATACCTTTCTCAAACTTTTTCTATTTTGTTTTACAAAAAACCTCTTCATCATATATTCATTAATTCATTCATGAATTTTTTCAAGTCATATATAAAAGTATATATAATTCCAGGTTATTTGTGTGCGTTTGATTGTTGTTATAATGACCTGTAATACCTGTAATGTAGTAACCTACAATTCATCCATTTTTCAATTATTCTTTTAATATTATAATAACCTATCAACACATCGCCTCATTGACAGGTTATTTGTTTATATTTTGACAATGTATAGACCACACTACACTGAAATCAACGCTATTGGATGTTTGGATTATAATATACATTAACTGAAGTGAATGCTATTGGATATTGGAAGAAAGGAAAAAGGACAGAATATTGGATGTCCCAAGAAGGAAAGAGACAGAATATCTCTATGCCAATGGAAGAAACCCTCCCGAATTCCGATGACGAAGACCCACGTAACCAAAAACGCTTTTGAAATGCATTTTACCAAAGCATTTGAAATACATTTTCAATGCCTCCATTTAATGTATTCAAATACATTTTAAATGTACGTAATGTATTTCAAATGCATTTGTCAAAATGCATTTCAAATTCTTTTAATAAGATCGTCAAATAGGACTATTATGGGACGCTTAAAATGCATAGTGAATACACCTATAAATGCATTTCAAAACTATTAATTACAACATTCATATTCCATATTCATATACCATATGCATTGAAAATTGACTTTAAATGCATGGGAAATACTCTTTTGAAGCTTAAAACTGATTCTATAAAAGTATTAATTTTGCAATTAGATTAACAAAATTTACATTTATCAAAACCACTCGATTTACGAGGGTGGATTGATAAGTTTCCGGCCTGACCAAGAGATGGCGCCATTAGGCCTACCTTGAGGTGGCGTTCTATAGTACCATCCTTAGATAGCTTGTAGCTATAGTTTCAGTCCGATCGCCATGTTAGTTTAGTTTTGAGAGCACGCTGACCGAGATGCCTCTGTGTTTTTCGTAAAAATGGAAAAGCTGGAAAATCGTGCTGTCATCAAATACTCTTATTTGAAGGGGTTAACGCCGAAGGAAACTAAAGAAGAGATGGACTCAACACTGGGGACATCCTCCCCATCATATTCAACCGTTAAGCAGTGGGTTTCCGAGTTTAAAAAGGGTCGTGTGAGCACCTCTGATGAGCCTCGCTCAGGACGCCCCATTGAGGTCACAACTCCAGATATGATCGAAAAAATCCATCAAATTGTGCTGAAAGATCGCAGATTAAAAGTTCGTGAGATAGCTGAGACCTGTAAGATGTCATATGAACGTGTACAAAATATTTTGCACCAACATTTGTATATGGAAAAGCTCTGTGCAAGATGGGTGCCGCGTTTGCTAACAGTCGACCAAAAATTGATTCGAAAGAACATTTCTACCGCCAATTTGGCGTTGTATAAGCGTAATCCAAGCGAATTTTTGCGTCGATTCGTAACCGTTGACGAAACTTGGGTCCACCACTACACTCCTGAAACCAAAGAACAGTCTAAACAGTGGATTGGACCAGGGAACCAACTCCAAAGAAGGCAAAAACAATTTTTTCGGCGAACAAGGTTATGGCTACTGTTTTTTGGGATGCAAGAGGTATTATATACATTGATTACCTTGAAAAGGGTGAAACTATCACTGGTCAATACTACGCAGACTTATTGCAACGTTTGAGCCACGAAGTGAAAATTAAACGACCTCATCTGGCGAAGAAAAAAATCTTGTTTCATCACGATAACGCACCAGCGCACACGTCAATCGTTGCGATGGCTAAAATCAACGATCTGAAGTTTGAATTAATGCCGCACCCTCCCTACTCTCCAGACCTAGCCCCGAGTGACTATTATCTGTTTCCTAACCTCAAAAAATGGCTTGGCGGTAAGAGATTTGCAGACAATGAAGAAGTAATCGAAGCTGTAAATGGGTATTTTGAGGAGCTTGACGAATCAGTCTATAGAGATGGCATTACTAGACTAGAACACCGCTATGAGAAATGTATCAGCCTTGGAGGAGATTATGTTGAGAAATAAAAAAAAAAAAATTCTTAAAAACGTTGTTTTTCTTGGTCAGGCCGGAAACTTATCAATCCACCCTCGTATACTTGGAATGCATTTTTTTTTTGAGTTTGTAATACCTTGTGAATTGATCTAGAAGAGCATTAAGTTTGTTTTTCGAATATTCTATACGAAAATTTGGTTCAAAATTTCCAAAGAACTCATATAAGTTTAGTTCTGGCACTCAAATGAATCCTGTACATTTTTATTGTTTGAAAGAAGATATTGAGCCTCTGAGTGCTATTTCAGTTTGGGAAATTTGTACGAAAGTTGTGTTTATGCATTGTAATCACCTCCCAGTTTATGTAGCTTGTGTTCCGCCGAATCATTGGGAGGTGTTAACATAAAATTGATTATTATTTACGGAATTTTATCAGTCTGTACGTTATGGAATTATTGTATTTGAATCACCTGAAATAAACAGGATGAAACTTCATCAAATATATTCTCAGTTACATCAATCGTTTCTTGTATCATCACTTCCACATTTTTAAGAGGAGAATGCAAAATTATTGGGTACCTCAAAGTAAAAGTCCAAATGGCACAGTTCTTGAGACATCGCAAAAATTATTTTCAGATTCCTAAAGAAAACGAATGCATCAGTTTTCAAAGTTTAAAAGATATCTCAAATAGTAACAACATATATATGTATATATTATTGAGAAAAAGTTTGGAAATTTCACTTGGGATATTTTTCGAACTATGAGAACTGTTGTATCCAATTTTTTCTTAGAAATTTATAAACAATCTTTTTGATACCTCAAAAATTTTGTCTGTCTACATATGGTTGATGATAGAAAACCGAATTACATTTATTTCACATGCTGTAGAACAATCTTCACAGATAAAGAATGATTTTGATGCCATGAAGTGCAATTTGTATGAAATATTTTTCAAACCATCCAGGATGTATTTTACTTACAAATCTTGATTAAAGCCCCATCAAGTGCTTGATTTCAAATTTCTATTTGTTTGAATACATCAATAATATTTTCTTCCCAAATTCATTTGAAGTATTATGATGATAATATCAAATTACAAAAAAACATTTAAAATGTATTTTATTCACATTCTGATAAATACATTTTCACAAAAGTTTTCAAAATATATTTCAAAAAGTATTTCAAAAAAACCTTTTCTCAACAATACTTTTGAAATGCATTTGAAATCTTTTACGAAAAATCCTTTATTCCAAAAACGATTTTAAATTCATCCGATGCAGTTGAAATACATTTTGAAAGTGTTTTTGGTTACGTGGGGAACTATCGTCGCTATCGTGATTAGAATAAATCGAAAGTGGCGATGATGATGAAGAAAAATTCTGAAGTTTTGATCGCATGAAAATTTGAAACGTTTGTATCTCGGGATCGCGTGAACGGATCAACTTCGTAGTGTACTTAATCGAATTATATAATAGAAGTGTAATTATTTTTTCGTGAAATTCAATGTGTGATGAGTTATTGTGGGTTGAAGATTTTTTGACTATAGAAAATCTTGGTTTTCGTGTAAAGATACACGGTAGCGCACGACTTATGCTTTTTCATTTTTTTTTCTTTCAGGGTTCTCATGTACTTGGCGTCGAGACGCTACCGCGTCCCTTAACACCAGGGATGCACAAATGTCCGGTACAGCGATCCCTAGCAAATGCGATCATACTTTGATCATACTGAAATTATCCGGCATGTTTGTGAATTTTCCATACCTCAATTATACTCAAATAATACTGTTGCCGAAATCTGACTTGACTTGAAAAAAAGTACATGAAAAGAATATCGTTTCTATAGTTTTATGTACTTTTATTCAACTATTTGTGATGAGAGAGATAGTTTTGTCTTCTAGGATGTACATTTAATTGGTGTAAGAGTCCAGCGATAAGTATGTAAGACTTGTACTGAGGGTATCAATGAAAAATTTCACAAAGCGTAACCCTACATGATGCAATATACAACTCTGCCTATATAATTTTTACCAAATAAAACTAATGGCAGTAATTACGGTATTTTCTTATGCTTTATTGAGAATCAATATTATTGAGATTGATTTTTGATTCCTTGAATACCAGAAAATATTGTTTCAAAGTGTTATGAAACTATAATATGTTATTCTTTTCATATATTTTTTTTCAACTATTTGTGATGAAAGAGATGGTTTTGTCTTCTACAACATGACGTTCAATTGAAGAAAGAATCAAGCGATAAGTATGTAAGATTTGTACTGAGGGTATCGATGAAACATTTCACAAAGCGTAACCCTACATGATGCAATATACAACCCTGCCTATATAATTTGTACCAAATCAAACTGATGGCATTAATTTCTGTATTTTGTTATAATTCAGTGAAAATCAATCTCTTGAAAATGATTTATTTTTTGGTTTTTGATAAATCAGAATATCAATCTCACAAACACTGATTTTCACTAAACTATAACATAATACAGAAATTAATGGCATCAATTGGATCTGGTAGAAATTATATAAGTTGTTCCATGTTGAATCACTCAATGTTATACTTTGTGAAACTTTTCATTGGAGCACTCATTACACGTTTGTATGTTTCACATACTCATCGCTTGTTCCTTGCCCTAATTAGACTTGGTCCCATAGTACACAGTTCTATCTCTTTTATTACAAATAGTTGAAGACAAAGTACATGGAAATAATGTAGTTTTTGAAACCACATTCTCTGAGTTTCAAACTAATCGCAGTAATTACTACATGTTCATGTGGTTCAGTGAATATAAATCTACTTGGAATTGATTTTATGATCCACGAAAAATCAGAACATCTGATTCAGAAATTGGATGTTTTTTTCATCATTTTCAATTCAAAAATCTCAATGTATCATCCTTCCTTTAATCATTTATTCATACCACCGTCATGAGATTTTCTGATTGTCATATTCAGAGACGATTTTTGTTCCAATGGCAAAGAGGTTAACTTCACATTTTTAACAATTTTTTTACCGAATCCCACAATACATTTCATGTCACATTATAAATTAATTTGGCTCAAATTACATTGCACAACATGTAATTACTGTTGGTGCAGTAAGTATTTGTTGATTAAAATAAATGATATTGAATTTAATTTTGCAACTCACCTTTACTTACCGTTCATTGACCGTCATACAAAATAATGCAAGCCGATTCACTGCGCACCGATTCTGCGCATGTTTTCAGTGTAAGTTTCTTAAATTATTCAGATTCTTAATTTTCAAAGTATTGGTGATGAACATGAAGAAACTTCCTTTAATTTTTGAGAAACTTGGTATCTAAATATAATATTCTAGATATCGAATCTGAATTTTCAGAAAACCTTATCTAAATTTGCCTTTTAGAAACTCGAGTCTGAAAATTCAGACACTCCAGTATCTGAATTTTCAGAAAATTTTTTACAGTGTAGATAGTGATCATAATATGTTGATGATGAAATGTTCTCTGAAATTAAAATTTCTGAAGAAGGAAAGGAAAATGCAGAAAAGATGGAATTTGAAGAACCTCAAGCAAAAAAAACACATGAGGCATTCGAGAAAATGTTGGATGAAAAATTGGGAGATCAAAAAGAGAAAGACTTGGGAATAGAGAGGAGATGGACAAAGATGAAGGGGAATATAGGAAAATGTGCGGATAAAATTTTGAAGAATAATGGGGTAGAACCTGAAAACCCATGAATAACGGGAGAAATTTCAGAATTGATAAATGAAAGAAGAAAATACAAGAATAATGAAGAATAGAAAATAGAAGAATAATATACGAATTATATGAGAATCAAAGTGCAATAATAGACATAGAGGGTCAGGAAGGGGAAGCACAAATAAGAAGAGGGGTGAGACAAGGATGCTCATTATCGCCACTAATTTTCAATTTAAGGTGACAGGCCCCATTAATGAACACCTTAACCCCCATTAGCGAACAATCGTTTATCTATTATATCTTTCCTATGGCATATTATTCTGAATGTATTTACATAACAGCGGTTGATTTAGTATCCAGTCAGTCATGCTTGGATGAAATTAAAGCACTAAATGAAAAGTACTATGAATCAAAAACCAAAACGTTCATTAAAGGGGTCGCGTTCATAAACGGGGTCATCTACCTTATATATAGAAGAAGCAATGAACGAAGTGAAGGAGGAAATTACAGATTCAGGGAGAGAATATAAGTATGTTGGGATTCGCGGATGACATAGCTATATTCGCCACGAGTAGTACTGAGTTAGAGAATATTCTCAACACTATGAGAACAATATTATTGGAAAACTATTGTATGAATATAAATAATGACAAAACAAAATTCATGATGTGTACAGCAGCGAAAACAGCTAGAAGAACGAAAATCAAAATAGATACCGAGACAATTGAACAGGTGAAAGAATTCAAATATCTAGGAAGCTTAATTACAGAAAACGGCAAAAGCGGAAAAGATATAAGAGCAAGAATAGCACAAGGGAAACAGGCTTTTTACCAAAAGAAACAGTTATTATGCTCAAAAAATATAAGCTTGGAAGTAAGGAAGAAATTCTTGAAAAGTTACGTTTGGAGCACAGCATTATATGGTTGCGAAACTTGGACAATGGGGAAAACTGATCAACGAAGACTTGAAGCTTTTGAAATGTGGTGTTATAGGAGGATGCTCAGAATAAAATGGATAGACAAAGTCAAAAATGAAGAAGTACTCGAGCAGATAAATGAAAAAAGAAATCTTTTGAAACACATCGTGAAAAGGAGAAGCAATCTTATGGGACACACATTACGGCATGAGAGTTTATTGAAAACAATATTGGGAGGGAAAATGAATGGTAAAACTGGTAAAGGTAGACCTAGATCAAGTTATATGAAGCAAATCGTACAAGACAAGGGATGTAGTAGATATGTAGAAATTAAACGTTTGGCGGCTAATAGACAGGGGTGAAGGGTTTCATCAAACCAATCGTAAGACTGATTCTTTCATGATGATGATGATAAGCTGTTTGGGGAGGTGACCTTGATCAGGTGCCACCATACTAGAAAACTTGTCCTCAACGAAAAAATGATTGGGCGTCATCCTATAGAGTTGAAACCCCCTGATAAACAGTGTGTGATCATATACAAATATACAATTTTGAAAATTTTTTACATGGGAAATCTTAGAATTTTATATGTACTTTATACAGTTCTTTTTTTAAAATTATTGCACTGATTATCCTTTAGATGATCCTTGCATTTAACACACCCACTCGTACCTCTTCTCCCAGTGTTTCCTTTCCTTTCCTTTTCTTCGGCACATTGATCTTGCTTAACTAAACGACTTGGATGAACGCCAGAATAAACGTACGCGGACTCATCAACGTCTTTCATCTTCCCCACATATTCTTGGTTCTCATGGATTTATCAAGTACATGTCATATCCAGTATGTTTTCAAGGGGAGCCAAATGTGTAAATCATAACCTCAAAGAATGATTAAAGTATGTAAAATTCTCAAAACCTTATTCTTGTAGAAAAAAAATAATAGATAGAGCGTATATAGCTCTTTCAATGTTATCATATTAATATCTGAATGGTATCATTTTTCTGAGATCTCAGAAAAAAATCCTCTCAAAGCCTCAGGCCAACCTAGAGGCCGAAAATAATAGGCTTTTTTGGGAATTTTTTTCAGAAATATTATGAAATAAATCGAGATTACAGAAATGGGACTTTATTATAGATATCATTAACTGCATACAATAATTTTTTAGGCAATTTATTCCAAAATGGCGGCGGTACAGCGTTTTTGCGACATTATCTTTTTTTTCTATGCTCCACGACCGGAGTAACAGCTCCTGTAATTTAATGAATTATGATTAGGGCCTGAATTGTTTCGATTATGTATAGTATTAGCTAGAGAAGTAAGTAGGATTTTTTTGATATATTGATCTGTTCATATCTACTCACATCTGAACATCTCAACTTAGGCAACAATCTTTGAAGTTTTCTGATATCCACTTACTCCCAAAGATTCCAATTTTGCAAGGAATAAAAAAAATATGAAAATTCTAAAAGATTTCTGGAGATCTACCTAGATCTCAGTAGATCTAATCTTTTTTTCTCTGATTTGTTAAATGAAATTCATCAAGTTTCGGTATTATATCTATTGTCAATGTATGGAAATCATGTACAATGGGCTTAGTATGTATCTTTTCACGTGAATCTGTTATGGAAATTGGAAGATCTCTAGTAGAAATTAACACCGGATTAACGTTGTTCCAACGCTAATTGGCTTAGATGGTTTGGAACAATGTTGATCCGATGTTAATTTCTACCAAGGATATCTCAGTGGAAATGAACCACGTATAATTTTTCGCTGGACTATCAAAATTTTCAGTATTATATACCGAATAGCAAACAAAGTTTTACTACCATAGCTAAGAAATCGCTGTCGTAGCTGACAAAATTTGCTGTTCCAGCAAAAAATACCTAGGGAAATCAGGTTTCGCTGTAATAGCAAATTCTTTTTCCTCTGTGTTGGCACGACCTAGGTTTATCAGGTGGTCGTGGGCATGAACTTACCATTTTTTATCGATTACTGACACGAATTTGACTGTTCCCAACGATTATCAACGATTGTTTGATACACATCGGACAAATTACACACCGATTGAGGAACGGCATTAGTGCATCAACGACTGGTTTGTTTTTAACAGAATCGAGCCAATAAATGAATCTCCACCGTTACTGGGATGTTTACCATGTGTAGAAGTATGAAACCAGAATTTCCCTGTAAATGGCACAAGCCATCAGCGTGGGAACCATAACACCATTTCTTCAGCACCATCATCTTCCCCCAACAGCTGATAAGGATTTTCAACACAAAACAATAGGAGTTCTGTAGACGCGTAATTCGTATGAAAATTTCGGAGAATGGCTCGATAACTGGTTCACTTCAAAAGAGGAACTGTTTTTTTGGCGTAGAATTCATGAACTGCCAGAAAGTTGTGAAAAATATATAAACAGCAATGGAAATTATTTGGAATTAAATATTTTTTATCATCTTCGAACAACAAACGTGTGATTTTTACAAAAAAATTCCGGTTTCATACTTATACACCTGGTATGCATCCTTGGCAATTCCTATGTGGGTTATATTCCAATTCTTGGATTTTTCTAAATAGCCCGCGAATGAATCTACACGCAAAGATATCACTTTTCATATTCACCACAATTTGGGATAAAATTTGGGACAGGGACAATTTTGAAGTATAATTTACTGTAACTGCCATTAAATCTACTCCAATTCAGGTAAAATTACCACAATTTCTTTTAAATGGTAATAGAAATTGTACCTGTTCCCACCTATCCCACAATTATGATAGAGGTCTTGAATCAAATTTATAGCATTTGCGTACAAATCCGGATACGAGATCCAAACTGCTTCCTCTAACAACCTTGAAACACATTGTAAAAAGTCCAACTAAATGCGGCCGCATCTTTCTTGAACCCTTGATGAAAATTCAATATTTCCCATTGTGTCCACGGTCAACTTTGGCAACAACTTAAAATGAACTTACATTCAGAATGAAAAAAAAATTTCACTTTTAATCATGCATGCACTCAAATGATGTTTAGATGAACTTTGATACGCTAACATGAAATCATATTCAGGCTTCATTTGATTTCAGTTATCCTTAAAAAATCTAAAAGCAGAGAATTAAATAATTTCCGCTAGAATCTTCTCCATATCTTAATCATATTCTCGGTGATTATCAACGAACAGAGTCCAAGTCATGAGAATAACTGGGCGTATGCTTCGATTTGTTTTCCTTTCAACCAATTTTCTTATCGACTTGTTTCAATTTAAATTTGTGAAACACTGTTAAACACGAATCATACTCATCGCTCATACAACCGATGTCAAATGGGCGATAGATCGACGTATGATTACAATCTTGATTTACCTTGACTTTTTCAAGAGGATCGATATTGTTAACCCAGCGTCACTAGTGCATGAACTTCACAAATTCAAACTCTAAATTCACCGTTCACTGATTTTCGTTGTATTTAATCAATCGATGAAAGCTGATAAGCACGTATGAACAATTTCTTCAGCGAATTTCTGTGAAGTAAAAATTTTCTTAGATTCAACAATTTAAACCTTTGATTTTCTCATTTTTTATCCAAGTCATCGTTCACTGTTTTTCTGTAGTACACGAAAATATTTTTCCTCCGTTCACAACCACCAACGATATACGGGAAAAGTGCGGAAGTTCAATCAAGATTTCTGATAGTTTCCAATGTATGCATTAATCCTCATAGGAAGCTGTGAATATCTTTTCCGCTGTCTCATGGAGAACTCACTGAAACTTTGTGATACGGTATTTGATTATTGATGCAGATCCATTAATATCAAGCATTCGTTCCCTCCGCCAATTTGGTTGGTATTAGTCATAAAAGGTTAATAAAAATCTCATCGTTCTCTCATTTTATCCCCATTTCACAGCATCATTAGGAATTTGTTAATCACGACCCTTCCCTGGTTAAAGAATCTCAACCGATTAATTTCCATTGGTTCCGATGCAAAAAAAACTGATTGGAACCGATTGAAAATCGATATTTAATTGGCTTGAATCAATAAGAATCAATCGGTTCAATGATATTCTCTAACTAGGGTTGTCGAAATCACTGTAGTTATTTTCCGGCCCAATATCAGGCCTTGCAATTCCTCACAAGCACCTGATGAGGTCTTGCAATGGCTTGGAGACTGGCTAGAGTAGAGGTGGACTCGAGACTCTTGAGCAAAATTCAAAAATAGTATAAATATTCAATTTTACGATCTTCGAAGACAAATTTCTACATCAAGTCAAATGTGGGCAAATAATAGTTGGAAATAACACGTCTGAGAGGCTCAAATTCATTGCATCCAGAACATAAGACACTTTTTTTCCACTTAAAAGCAAGACAAGACAAGACGAGATCTTTTTCGAGACTGTAACAGTTTTGAATAAACCTTAGTGTTAAAAATCAAAAAACTATTTTCAAAAATTTCCTCCCATCTCACTCTTCAAATATTTGTACATTGACCGAATGAATTTCGCATTAGAACTGGTAAAATTGAATTTTGTTGGTTCTACTCGAGAATCTCGAGTCCAGCGAGTCTAGAGTGATTTCTACTAGGAGAAATATCAAATGAAAATTTGCACACAATTTTATCAGACTTTTCCGATTGACACTGTCGGTAATTGAACATCATCCATGAGAAAATTGCTGGAATTGTGAAAAAGAGTAGCATTGGCAATATGGTATTTCTGACGCACGAAAACAATATTATTTTATAATTTACGACGTAAGAATCGTAGTTGGGGACTATATCCGCGCAATTGATCTATCCACAATGTAACATCGTGAATTGTGCTGTTTTTTGGTTAAATTACGTCAAATATCACGATGTTAACTCCTACAAAAGAAGATTTAAACAGCCCGAGTCAAAAAGTTGAGGGGCTATGCCACTGTGATACTTTAAAAAACTCGATTTTTTTTACCTTCTTCAATAGTTTGTACCCTTAAGGATATCCTGTCAAAATTCCAAGGTCGTATCTCAAATATCATCCAAATGCCAGCCCGCTGAAGAGCAAATGATTGCCTCTCAAATTTACACGCAAAAAAATTACTTCCCAACCAGAAATTTACAACAGGCGCAGTACTGCACCAGTACTAGCCAAGACTGGCAGGGTACTGGCATTTGTGTGGAATGATAACGCTTTTCAGTACTCGGGATTGAGTACTGATGCCATTATTCGCAATCAATGCAGGGCCAGTACTGGGTTAGTACCTGGCCGGTATTGAGTTCTTAGTACTGGTTTATCAGTACAGGCATATTACTGTATTTTTATTTATCCAGTACTGATCCCGTACGTGTTGACCAAGTGTTGGAGACCCAATACTGGCACTGTACTGCACCTGTTGTCAACATTGGCATATTACGGATATTTCTGATTGGGTTGTTGTAGTTACCACAATTTGGAATGAAATTTGTGACAGAGACAATTTTGGAGTGTAATTTACTGCAATTGACATTAAATGTACTGTCATTTAGTTGTTTGAAATATTGATAGGAAGTGTCCCGAAGTGTGAATCGATAGTGAAATCTTTAAACGAGTTTTTCTCGAAATGGGATTTTTCAAATTTGCTGCCATCATAACTCGAAGAGCAATCAACAGATTGACTTGAAATCTTAACTGAGTGTTCTCGGGTGTATTTCTTCTACGGTGAACCACGATCTTTTTGATTGGATGATAATAATCAATTTGACATCGGACAAACGACCATTCTTTAGGCAAGAAAACATAGTTTTTTTCCAAAACACTGCCATTTTGTCAGATTTTGATATTTTTCAAAAATCCTGGTGCACCGTACGGAGTATACTTTCTAGTTCAACGTCATTTTTGTTTTTTTTTTCATTTCAGCCACTTAAGCGACCGGTACGGTGGCAGCAGTTGGGGAACTTTTTTTTTACGCCTCCGAAGGCAGCGCATAAGTCGCTCGTATGTTCATATTTTTGTACCCAAAAATTATATAATATAGTTAAGTTATGAGTAAATATATCCTCAAAGTTCAAGAACATTCGATGGAATACTTTTTTTTTCAAAAAATTCCGAAAAATCACCCAAGTTCTAAGTGTTCACAGTGGTATAGCCCCTTGAACCTGATTTAGCTCTGATTTTGCGACCTGATCTTGCTCTTTTAACATTCTTATTCAACCTGATGCTGACCTTTTTTCGACCCGATTGAACTCTGGATCGTTGCGTATTACAGAGTTGATCAGGCTTTAAAAAGTATTATAATTTTTCGACTCGGGAGCAATATCCGCTAATTATATTAGCATCTCTTTTTCTCCGTACCTTATTCCGCAAGTTATCCCTGTGTTATTATCCCACAAAACCCCTAAAGCTTCTCGAAATTCAATCTCACTGAATATTAATATCAATTCCCCTCCATATCCTCCAGATTATTAAATTGAAAGGAAATTTTAATTGCGTGCAAAATTGCCATTCAACTGAAAAACAATATTTCCAACCTCATACTCAATTTATCAACTCTGCGTCAACTTGATTCGCCTTTTTCAATTTCCAGGTTCTGTCAAGCTTTCGGAATCTGCAAGAAAAGATGTAATAATCACAGTTAAAGGATCTCGCTGGTAAGAAATTAAATCCATTAGGGTGAATTGGACTCGAACGATAAGATTATCTGAGGATCGTTTTGAACGCGGATCAATGGAAAATCCAAGGGAACATGAACTTCAAAAGATAGTATTCCTTCTTCGAGGAAGACCATGAGCAAGAGCGTGGAATTACTCGCTGACTCCGGAGATGAGCCGATATCCAAAAGTAAGTCTGTCGTGTTAATCCATCCTTGAATTCGGTTCATTAAGATACAGGGAAACCACAAAGAGGAAGAAAAGATGATCTAGAAAAGAGTACAATATAACGTCGAAGTAACAGCGCCAATAGTATGTTTTTTATTTGACTTCATTGTATTTATTTTTCCAAGTCATGTGTAATGAAGTATAGATCGATCGAAGAGACTTTTACCCATATTCTATCTGCTTTTTATAAGCGTTTATCGATTCTACGACGCTTTTGATTATCATTCTAATACGTTGTAGGGTAAAAATAGTTTAGACTCATCGAGTTGTAAAATGTATTATTGAAATTGTAGTTTTATTCAACATGCCTCTTACAAGAGTACGAAAATATCTCAATTTAGTGTCCCGAAATTTTCATGGATTCTTAAAAAGTATCTCTAGCATTAAGTGTTTCTAAATGAACTGTTTTTTCGAATTCTTTCCAACTTCTCCATGAACACATAGAATACGGGAAGAATTCTTCAAAAGTTGTGCACAGAATTCATGAAACGTTGAGGAAGAAATGCGAATGAATATCATAAACGTGTGTATAGTACTCTCAAATTTCTGACATTTTGAATTCTTGCGATATTCGTTTTTGCATTATCTCGAGCTTTTTATGAACTCATGTAAAAATGGATTGAGAATACAGTTTTTCTTCTTTGCACAACGGAATATCGATGGAAGGCTCGAGCATCGGGAGAAGGAGATAAAATTTTGCACCGACTTTTTTCATAAATTACTGGATGAATTGAAATTTAAAATAGATAATGATTCAGTGTATACTTGAGATTAGACTCTAAATATAAAATTCGGTTTCCTTATGGTTTGTAATTATTGGAAAACGATCGATGAAGAATTTTTCACATTCGGAGGTTATGATTTTTTGAAATTCTTCTTGATTCACCAGGAATCAATGAAAGATTGTTCAATACTGATTGGGGATTTCATTATTATGCATTCGAAATTTCCGGTAAACGCATAATTTATGAAAAAAGTTTGGATTGCTTCTTCCGATGCTTGAATACCCTTAATACTATCACTATCCTCGAATGGAGGAAATTAAATACAAAGTTTGAAATATTTCCAAGGTGTAGCCTTTTTGTGACAAACTGGAGAAATGTACAGTAGGATCTTTTTTGAGTGAGCAATCAAATTATTTCTACATAACACAGTCTTATGTTTTAATGTACTTTTTTCTTCATAATTTGAATATAACTCGAATTCTATTTCATTAATTCCATCGATTTTCCACAATTCACTATTATTCAGTTATTTCTTTAACCCTCTTTGAAATTTTTGGCTGCTTAGAATAAGAATTCCGATCATTGCTCCTTATTGAAATATTCATACTTGATGGAGTAAAATGCGTTTTTTTCAAAATCTTATTTTCACTCCATACCGCAATTTTCATATTTTATATTCCATCGTTGTTACTTTCACATTTCGTTGACTAAAATATTGTGAACTTTTAGCTTTTTAACCTTACTCTTCATATTTCATGTTTCAAACGCTTCTCTTTAATCTGCTCAGTATTTTCTAATCGATCATCTCTCCTTTAGTATTCTCATCCATCGATCCCTGTAACTAGTTGGAACCTCATTATTCTAATTTTCTCTCACGCGATTTTTCTCATAAAATTTCATCTCTCCATCCATATTACAACTCAATCAATTCCTTATTAGAAGAATTCATCAACGCTAATAAATATGGATAATGATATTCAACGATCTTAATACAACGGAATGGTATTAAGGTAAAGATACTCAATATGAGACACCTTTTTCACTAAGGTTATATTTCCTAAAAATACAACATCCAAACTTATTGTTTCACGTTTTTTTTCCGCCAGTACAATCTTTGATTTCATCGTCAAAATGTAACATCGAATAAAGTGTATTTTGATCTTTCAATAATATTTTTTTTCTGAGAATCGCAATATGTTTGAGAAAGAGTTCTTGAGAAATCTTTTCGAATTCTTTTGGAAAGGGGGTGTGCTATATGGGTATGGAATCCTTTCTGAAACCCTTTTGGGGGGGATTCTCTTGGATCTTGAAACAACAATCTGTTGTGCATTCGAGGTCAGTAGACTGTCCAAATGCTGCTGAGGGGATACTATAGCGCCGGGACTTTAGCCAAATCTTTCGTGTAAGATTTCTCCACAACACTCGAATATTTTCAAAATATCGCTCTATACAGCATTTCTTGAATGTCTGTGGAAATGCTGTGTGGGGCGATACTTTGAATATATTCGAGTATTGTGGAGAAACCTTATACGGGAAATTTGGCTAATGTACCGGCGCTAGTATCTCCTTAAATATTCCATTTCTTTGTTCCTCACTGCTCGAACTGCAACTATGAACGAAAATTGGATCCTATGTTGTTTTCGAATCCATCTACCAAGTGTAGAAGTATGGAACCGGAATTGTTTTGCAAAACACGATTATCACACGTTTATTGTTTGAAAATGATGAAAAAAATTGTATTCGAAATCATCTCCGTTGCTGTTGATACCTTCTTCCCAACTTTCCAGCAGTTTATGAACGCCAGGCCAACAAAACAGTTCCTCTTTTGAAGCGAACCAATTATCGAGCCATTCTCCTACATTTTCATACGAATTGAAGCGTTGTTCAGCGAGAGCGTGTTCCATTGACGCGAATAGATGATAATCGGACAGAGCCAAGTCTGTAGAATAAGCCGCATGCGGTAGCATTTCCCAACTGAACGCCTCGATCGTTTCCCTGATCCGTTTTGCTGTGTGCGATGGGGCATTATCGTGGAGCAAGATGACTTTGTGTTGCCTTTTTCCATATTTCGGTAGTTTTTCACACAATGCGCGATTCAAGTCGATCATTTGCCGTTGGTAGCGATCAGTGTTGACGGTTTGTCCAGGTTTGAGCAGCCCATAGTAGATTACACCCTTCTGATCCCACCAAGCACAGAGCAATGTCTTCTTTCCAAAACAATGTGCCTTGCAGTGGTCGTCGATGATTCGCCTGGATTCACCCATGATTTCCAACGCCTTAGGATTCTCAAAATACATTCATTTTCCATAACCTGTCACAATTCGATGGAGAAATGACTTTCTTTTGCCCAAGTAGAAATACTCTAGTTATTGACGAGTTTTGTAACGCTTAACTAGCCAAATACTAGACACTCGCAAGTACCTCACCAGCACCCCACGAGGCACTTGCAAGCCTCTAGTTTCTGGCTAGTTAAGCGTTACAAAACTCGTCAATTACTAGAGCATTTCTACTAGGGTGTATCTGTCGAACAGCATTTCACAAGTGGTTTGTCGATTTTCTTGCTGTCTTTCATTAAGTTCATGCGGAACCCATTTTCCGAATTTTTCCCATGACTTTCAAACGAATGGAAACGGCTTTCTGCGTCACATTCAGTTGATCCACGACTTCTCGTTGAGTTTGAGTATCATCTTCATCTAATAAGGCTGTTAATTCGTACAGAACTTCTATTGTTTTGTGTTGAAAATCATCAGCTGCTGTTAGGGAGAGATGATGGTGCTGAAGAAGTGGTTTTAGCGTGCCTAAACTGATTGCTAGTACCATTTATAGGGAAATTTCGGTTTCCTACTTTCACACCTGATAAAAACATCCAAAAGTATCTAAAAGCATCTGAAGAGCAGAAATCTACAAGGGTGACAAATATTTTCCCAGAAATGATGAAAATTCTCTACAACCCAAGTATAAATGCTCTACCTATTGACGAGTTCTGTAACGATTATCTAGCCAGATACTAGGCACTTGCGAGTACCTCACCAGAACCCTACGAGGTACTGGCAAGCATCTAGTTTTTGGCTAGGTAAGGGTTACAAAACTCATTATTGACTAGAAAATGTCTACTAGGGAAACTATACTTCAATAGATAGAGCAAGTTTGAGAACTTACAAACATCTACTCTTGTCCAAATTTGAACCCTCGAAGTAGTTCTCGCTTCAGTTTGAACTCATAATTGTGCGAGAATGGTTTTACAAATCTTCCCCAGTAGAAATCATTCTAGTCATTCTCTAGGCGATTACAAGACCTCAAGGGCCTCGCAAGTCCCTCACAGATGCCTGGTGAAGCCTCGTAAGGCCTACAGAATTACTAGGATGATTTCTGCTAGGGTCACAAACGATACCAACGTCCCAATCAAAATGCTTTGAAGCAAATTCCATCCGATCGATCAAAACCATGTTTGTTTCGCCATAAACAGGTTATACCGACAGTCCAGAAAAATCAAGGCTCAATTTGAACGGAAGTCGTCATCTATCGAAGAGTGCCACAGAACTGCGCGACAATGAGTGCAGTCCGAAATCGAGAAGAAGCGAAACACCCAATCAATCAGGCGTTGTCCAACACCATCATCATCATCGACACACGAGCTCGGTGGCCCAACGAACTCATACATTTTTCACCTCTCTGAAGAATCGATGGACACGTAGTAAAAGCCGAGAACGGAAAAGATTGAAAGATTCGGACAGCCTCGCCCATCAAGACACCAAAGATCGAGGAATCGAATCCGATTATACCGCAGATTATTCCTCCGAACAAAGCAGAAGTTCTTCCGCCACCCAAAGTCCTGCAAGGCACTATTTGAATTATTCAGGTGAGTATTTTATTTCTCGCGCTCTTACGAATCAATGTATTCGGATTTTCATTCTTTCTAGCTCGCAGTGAAAGTACTGAAAGAAACGTTCCTAGGAAATCTACGGATAATGGAGCTGACGATTTAACGGATTTAGGTCATTATTCGAATCTACAAAATCAAAAATCAACTGACCCAGCAGGTGAACTCGCACAGAATGAAGCAGCTCGGAAAAGGGAATTGGCTCTTAGACAACATGCTTTTTTTCAACTTCGACTTGTGATCAGAAGAGGGGTTAATCTAGTTGCCATGGATCGGAGTGGTGTGTATCCTTCTTCTCATGGGGCAACCCGATATTTATGCGTTTTGTCGGAGTTTCATCGTGAAATCGGCAATTAAATACTTATTGCATTCTCATCGGACTTGTTAGACAAACATCTCGTGTCTTGGGATATCTTTTAAAGAAGTTTAAGATATCTTATGCAACAATTTGAGATGTCTTTTAGATGTCTTAAACTGTTCTTACGTCTAAAAGATATCTAAAGGATATCTGAACGACGTCTTTCAAGATATGGACAAAGATATCCTGAGAGACATCTTTTAGATATCTTTGAGACGTGAGAAGAGTTGGAGACATCTAAAATTTCTGCATAAGACATCTTGAACTTGTCTGAAAGATATTGCAAGACACGAAATATTTGTTGGGGAAACAATAGATGTGCGATATTGTGACGATATATACGATGCTTATCCGATATAAAACCAAATCTACGTTGTTGGAAGCCTTCCAACACCTCTGTTAGATAAATTTATTGTGATATGGAGAATTATGGAATTTCCACATGGTTCGATAATTCCAAACATTATTGTTTTAGGCGCCAGCGATCCATATGTTAAAATTAAGTGTGCTGGACGATTACTGCACAAATCCAGAACAGTCCATCGCGATCTCAATCCTATTTGGGATGAGAGTGTGACACTTCCTATAGAAGATCCATTTCAACCTCTCACTTTGAAGGTAAAGGCAATATAGATACTCAATCTCAAAAAACCCTTGCGACAAAGTTGCTGCTAGAGTTTCTAGACGAGAAATTCGATACATTTTTTTTAAGGATTTCTAGAGAAACGAAGAGTCCAAAATTGGAAGCTTTGTCAAAAAATTTCTGGAAAAAAAAATGTTACCGAATCTCTGGACCAGAAACTCTTAGTTGCAGCAACCTAATATCGGCAAGGTTGTCGATAACAAATCGAAGACAATTGAATGACAAGTCTGGCAAGCTCACATGTTATCAGGAAGGGATTTCTTCGTCCAGAAAATGTATATTAAACACCCATTTTCCGATTTATCCACAGGTATTCGATTACGATTGGGGTTTACAAGACGATTTCATGGGTGCAGCACAATTAGATTTAACTCAGTTGGATCTTGGACATTCTCATGAGATGAAGCTCGAATTGAAGGATCCTGCCAGACCAAAACAAGATTTGGGAGAAATTTTTATAAGTGTCACTTTATTCCCCCGTAACCAACAGGAAAAAGAACAGGTACATAAAAATGCTTACACGCATGATCTTCTCCACAATCATTCTAAGTTCTAATGAATAGTGGAATAAGCGGAGCATCATCTTCGAAATTGGTAAAAAGTTGCAATTAGGGCACGATCAAAGTTACCAGATTGCAGTTTGTTCAACTTCTCTCGTGGATAATTCTCATCCAATGAGAGATACGATTAGCGGATGCATGATTGAAGAGCCTTCATCCGATAACTCTGATCATAATTGACATTCCAAACGTTGAAAATCAAGATCATTAAATCTCTCTCGCCTTTGAAGCAGTGCTGCCAGATTCGAGGCATACACCGCTCCTTCCCCCTCCATCGAGCCACTCTCGTTTCCCCCACCATGCGAATCAAATCGAGTGAGCGAGAGAAAAGGTAAGTTACTTGTTCTCTCACTCACCCGACTTGATTCGCATGGTGGGGAAAAGGAGAGTGGCTCCTTGGAGGGGGAAGGAGCGGTGTATGCCTCGAATCTAGCAGCACTGCTTTGAAGTTTTCGAAGCAAAGATACTCATGTACATGAATTAGACATTCGACAAGTTTGTGAAGAGTGAGAAATGTTGCTATTTCAACCCGAGCCAAATCTTCTTGACAAATTATTTGAAAATAAAGCAATAAAATCAAAATATCCCTCTGTACAGACCATCTTTATTGATTGAAAAAAGTCTGTATAGAGCGATATTTTGATTGCTTCATTTTTGAATAATTTGTCGGAATAATTTTGGTTGTGTTCTTTTCTAACCAATGGGTCTGGTTGCACCTTCAGGGGTCGCTGGTATCACCTCGAGATCAAATCTAATATTATCACCCCACCACCTTCTTAGTACCGCCCTGGTTCAATTCCATTAGATTTACCTCACCCAGTGGCTGGCCCAACCAGCTGTCCGCAACTGGATTCCACAATCAGTTCGCAAGAACTCCAACCCGAGCCTTCCCGTATCCGCTACCCGAAGACGCATGTACCCGAATTACACAATAATACATGAAATACGATCAAGGTCTTCCACAGTCACTTTTTTCATCCTTCCTAGATAAAACTGAAGAAAGAGAACTGGACGGTACCGACAAACACCGGAGGTTTTGAAGACATCTACAAGATATTTTTAGAAAGACATCTTTCAGATGCATCGAAAAAATGTATTTTAGATATCTACATGACTTCACAAAAGAAATATGACATGATATCTTTTAGACATTTTCAAGAAATGTTAGAAGCATGTATTTGATGTATTTTTGGAAGACATCTTGTAGACGTCGAATTAGTACAGTCTGAAAGACATCTTCAGAGTTTCTGAATGATATCTGTTACACATCTTAAAAATTGTCAAAGTAAGAAGGGCGAAAGTCATGCCATGTTCCTTTTCGAGAACTCATTAGTGATCCTTTTGTGCTGTTTAAGATGTCTTAAACGTATCTTGGAAAAACATTTCCTCAAAGCATCAAATCTTAAGGCATCTGAAAGATGTCTTCCACCTATCTAAAACATATCTTTGTCAGCGTGTCTGAAACAAATCATTTGCAAGACCTTTTGGAGATATCTAAAAAGATATCTTCACGAAAGTCTTCTAAGACATCTTCCATGATTTGAAGACATCTTCTAGATACGAACAGATATCTTTTTGTTTTTTAGATAATGATTGTTCTAGGGAATTCGGAATTGATTTTGATAATATTTTATATTTCAACCCGAATACATTACAATATATTACAATAATTCAAAATTATACATAATTTATAGCGAATAATATATAAATTATATACGATTTTGAGAATTTTTTCAAACGGGAACCGATACGGCAGTCTTTGCAAAATCCAATTTCTTAATTTGTAGAATATGATATCTGATGAATTTTCTCATCCAATCTATTCAACGTAAATCGGAATCAGGAAACATACTTGCAGGTAGATTTTGATCGAAATTCAGTAGTGTCGTCAACATAAATGTTCTTTAAACACAATAGATCATTCAAACCGCTCGTTGCACACCCTGTAACAACGTACGATTAACTATGAACAGTATAATAAAAGTAATTTGAGTGATTCAAGAAAGTGAAATTGAAAAGATGGTCACGTTCTATACACAACACGCACAACCAGCACAAGGTCAAATTGAATACTACATCATGATCATTACTTAGCATCTTTCATACATCATTCAATCGTTACTAGAAATTCAAGCTCCTCATTATGATGAACATTTTCCAACAAACACCGAAGGTCTTGAAGACATCTGCAAGATATCTTTAGAAAAACATTTATTAGATGTATCGAAAAGATATCTTTTAGATATCTAAACGACGTCACAAGAGAGATATCTTCTAGACATCTTCAAGGAATTTCGGGAACATGTCTTCAAGGTATTTCTGAAAGACATCTTTCAGATTTCGAATCAGCATAGTCTAAGAGACATCTCGAAGGAGTTTCTGAATGATATCTGTTACACGTCTTGAAAATTGTCTAAGTCATGTTCCTCCTTCAAAACTCATTAGCGATCCTGTTATGCTATCTGGGATGTCTCAATAATTTCAAGAAGACATCTTAAAGATATCTAAAACGTATCTCAAAAGAATCAAAAACATATCTTTTGCAAGACCTTTTTGAAACGTCTGAAACTTGTTGAAATTTGTCGCATAAGACATCTTTTGACATCTTCTATGATTTCAAGACATCTTTTACACGGAGAAAAAATGGTTTGCTACTATAGCGCCTACAAAGAAATTTGTTGTCTTTGCAAAAATATTCACTCCAGCAGCTAAGACGTTAGTTCTGTTAACAAATTTGTTTATGTCAGCAAAGAAGCGTAGCTGTATCAATCATTTTTCTTGCTCTTTCAGCTAATTTTTCTTGTAGGCGCTATAGTAACAAACTTGTTTGTTATGCCAGCAATACTTTTTTCTCCGTGTAGATACTAATAGATATCGTCTTGTTTGTTGAGTCATCAACTATTTCCAATGTAGTATTATCGAATTCAAATGAATGCAGCGTCCATTGTGAGGAAACCTTGTATCGACGAATAATTGTCCACAATTCACACGACATTTGTATAAAAGTACCTTTGGTTAAAAATTTGGTGAATTCCGATTGAACCGAATGATTTCTATTGATTCCGATGCAGAAACTCAATTCAAACCGATAAGAAGGTGGAATGAATAGGTTTGAATGGTGTTTCTGCATCGCAATCAAAATCAATCAAGAGAGTTGAACTGTAAATCTAGTACCTAGATCTTCGAAGAGTTTTGCATGCCATTCTTTAACGAATTCATCAACTATTCTTTCGCATAAATTGAAATGCAGAAGCGAGAATATGTGATTTTTTGGCATCGACTTACGTTTTATCTACACCCAATGATCAGTGTTCTTTTCCATTCCTCATTCTGCTTTTCTCCGATTCTTTTTTCAAGCCAATATTCCATACTCCTCAAATGAAGTATCCTACAGTATTTTCAGAGGAGTAGCAGACTAGCGGACGTGAATAAAAAACTGAAATCTCAAATATGGAGTTCCGTCGTGACGATTGTTCTTGTGGAAGCAAAGGATCTACAGCCAATGAATACGGAGAGATCATCCGATCCTTACGTGAAATTTCGGTAATTTCAAATGAGGATTTGGCCTATCATAAGAATTCTCTAATTCACAATACGATATAACGTTATACAGTGTTCAATAATATCATCGTTCGAATTTCAATTGATTCAATGATTATCTGTTTTTATTTTTACTTCTAGTGAATAATCAATTATTATACATCACTTGATGATTCATCAACGCATCACTCGGTGTTCCTTTTTAATATTTTAATAAGCATGTGAATGTTGGAAATAGATTAATTCAATTCATTCTATTGTATTTACAGATTAGGCACCGAAAAATACAAGTCAAAAGTAGCTCACAAATCTTTAAATCCAATTTGGCGAGAACAATTTGATCTTCATCTTTACGAAGATCCTTATAGCGGGCAAGAACTAGAAGTAACTGTTTGGACAAGAGACAAAAGCCATCAGGATGAACCAATGGGTAGAACAGTGATTGTCCTTACTAACCTTGAACGGGAGACCACTCATCGAATTTGGCAAGATCTTGAGGAGGGATCGGGCAGTATTTTTCTACTTTTAACGATAAGCGGTACGACAGCTAGTGAGACTATCAGTGATTTGTCAGTTCATGAAGATACACCACAGGAACGTATCAACCTTCAACAGAAGTATTCGCTATACAATACCTTGCAAAGAGTACGCGATGTGGGCCATTTGACAGTGAAGGTAATCGGGTCGTTTACAATTAATAAATTTCATCGCATCACGTATCTCAGAATTAAGATAATTATGAGAACAGGACAAAAAATGCAATAGATACTATACCCACTGAGCATTTCTGTTAGAACCTCGCATCAATATTGCAGCGATATTGATGCGATCTTGAAAGTACCTGTCATGAGAATTACAACAGTAATATTACAAAATTCAATTAAAAGTAAATTACAGCGATGTTACGTTGTCAAGTAATATTCCAACGATATTTCTGTGAGTTACTTTTGTAATATTGCATTTGCAAATTGAAAAACAGGTACTTCCAAGATCGCATCAATATTGCTACAATATTAATACGAGGTTCTAACGGAAATGCTCAGTGGGTATTCTCAGATTGCCAGAATCTGTATGAGGACCGTTCATAAATTATGTAACGCTATTTATTATTCCCTTCTTTATCTTACTCATCAACTCCGTTGAAAAATCCAACTGAGTTCCAGCTATCCATACAACAAAAGTTGCTGTGCAACCGTTGCTCTTACGTTGTTTATCAAGTTTACGCAAAGTTTCTGGAAGTTTGCTACGTATGTGATTGGGAGTTTCATGAAATCGAGCAACTTCCTAGCAACAAGATAACAATTCAAGCTAAAATCCTAGATTTACAGCAAATTGCTTCAAACTATTGTTGTACATTATCAACAATTTGCTGCATATTTGCTCAGCATTTTACTGTTAGGGTAGATTCAACCATGCTGGGTAGGACTAGTAAGAATTTGGTTACATGGTCGAACCATATCAGGTAGGACCATGCTGCGTAGAATCAATATGCATGGGATCAGGTTGGTCCTACTTAGGCTGGTACTACCTACACTGTCAGAAATATTTGGAAGTTTTTTTCAATTACGTACATGAAATCAGGTTCATATACATTCTGCATTCAATTTAATGTACAAAAACATGTAAAATGTGCATGAAACTGAATTCATGAACCTACTTGAAAAGAACTTCCAGTAAAAACATTAAAATTAGTGCAGAAATTTTTAACAGTGTAGAGGTCGGTACTACTCTGCATGGTTATACCAGAGATGAGTTGAAGAGATTGCTAACGAGATATGAAAACCATAGTCCAGTTTCTGATTGGCAATATCACGTTTTCCGGTTATCTCTTCATGTTGGTTGGCTTAGAAGAAAAATTCAACCAATCATATATTTTTCTTTAAAAGAAAAAAACGTGATACGGACCATGATTTTAACATTGTGTTAGCAATCTCTGCTATTCATCTCTGGTTATACCCAGTCCTAGTATGAACCTGGGGCAGACCATACTTGGTACGGCGTCAGATAGTGATAAATGCATTTTGGAAATTCCAGTAGAACAGAACTTCTGTACGATTTATCCAGAGTTTTGACATTTTCATCCAATTGCGTCACAGTACTGGCATTCAGAGATTGTTCTTCAATTCATGATTAATTTGAGAGGCATCGTTTCTTTAAATTTTGCAATTAGGCAGATTCCACGATTTGGTCACCAGTTTGTAAAGCCGTTTGCATTTACAATACACTTATATTTGTTGATATTGTTTTGACGACATTCTCCAATTGATCCTGATATGAAAACACGTGCATCGTGTTGATTTTTCAAAATCACTCTGATATTGATGCACTTGAAAGGAGTCAATTTTAAGTTGGTGTAATTGGAATCAGGCCAGTCTAACCAGAACTAAGTGGATCCTACATTGGTTGTTGCGTCAGCCGACATGTCCTATGACTATAGCACCAGTTGCAACCGAGTTAACTCGCTAATTGGTCGCATATTAGTTGTTGGATCAACCATCATGGTCTATATTAACTGCCACCAGCTTGAAGCAACTTGACACCGGTTGAAACCAAGTTGGTCCCATACTGGTTAGTACCAAGTTGGTTCCTTGTTGGGACATGCTGGGTTTCTTCAACAGGGAAGTCTGAAGTTGGCGCGACAAGGAACGATAGAAAAAAAGCTTTACGTAATTCATAGACGATCCCATAATGATGGTATCATATTATCAAGGTTCTAGTCACATAATGCAACTATGATTCGTTACTTCAAATACAATGATCCTACTACATCAGAATCGCACAGTCAAATAATCCATAATTCCCTTTTCTTTCATTCAGGTGTATCGTGCGCAAGGATTGGCTGCGGCTGATTTAGGAGGAAAGAGCGATCCTTTTTGTGTTCTGGAGCTAATAAATTCTAGATTACAAACTCAAACGGAGTACAAAACTCTCGCACCAAATTGGCAGAAGATCTTTACATTGTAAGCTCGTTATTATCGAATGAATATTCTTTCGAAACGCAGTATTTTATATAAATTACTTAATAAATCTTAAATTCAAGTCATGACATGGCTAAATCTACACGGAAAAAATGAACGGGTAATGTCCCAGGAGCTCCGATTACTAATAAATGGACAGCAAGATTGGTTTCCCGTTAGCTACATCACGATCCTCGTAATAATGACCAGATTTCCGGTGATTTCAACAAGAATTCAGATGTGCGAGACAGATATTTCTCGCTACCTATACAGTAACCGGAACTCCGGTAACATTACCAGTTCATTTCAATCAACCACGATAAAAGTGAGATGAAAGTGAGAGCCTGTCTCCTGGCTTTCTTTTGAACACTCCTTCAACCCTCCCCCCCCCCTCCATGTGAATAACGTGGTTTTTAACGTTCCCCTAAATCAATTTCAAGTGGATACGAGCGCATATGTAGCTCCATCTAGTAGCTTTTTTCAGACAAAAATACTCGAAACTGAACTCATAAAAAGGTCTGAAATTTCAGGGATAACTCTTAAAAGGTTAATCCAGGCATGTGCAGAGCAGCGATGGCATCTATGGATTTTTTTCCCATGGATCGACGAATCATAAGACACCTCGCGATAGAATTCCCAATAAAAGAACCTGAAAAATCCGTAAGTTGGCACCACGGGTACAAAGCCAGAATTTTGAATTTCGGGAAAAAATTTTTGATCGACTGAGAAAAAAACATTTTCATCTCAAAATTCGAAATACTGGCTCTGTAAAGGCCTAGATTAATCTTCGAAGAATCATCCCTGAGAATTTCAGACCCTTTTATAAGTTCAGTTTCGAGTATCATTGTCTGAAAACAATGCCATCAGATGAAGCCACATATATGTGCATATATGCGTTCGTATCCTTCCCAACAATATCTATTAGTATCTAAAAGATGTCCTCAAACCATGGAAGATGTCTTGGAAGACTTTTATGAAGATATCTTTTCCAAATCTGAAAGAAGTCTTGCAAAAGAAATGTTTTAGATATTTGGAAGACATCTTTTAAATGCCTCATGTTATGTTTGTCATTCTTTTAGGAGACGTTTTAGATTTTTCCAGGAGACGTTTTCAATATCTTCGAAATATGTTTCAGATATCTTTGAGATGTCTTTTTGGAATCATTAAGATGTCTCAGACAACACAAAAGGATCACTTATGAGTTCTGAAAAAGGAACATGGCGTAACTTTTGCACTTGTTACTTAAACAATTTTTTAAATGTATAACAGATCCTATGAAACAAAACTTTTGCTTTGTATAAAAAGTTCCTTATGCAATATTTTTCACTGTCTTTAAAATGTTTTCGGTTAGGAAATTTAGAAGACATCTAGAAGAGATCTAAAGACATCTTTTAGATTTCTCAAACGAAGATATCTCAGAGACTGTAAAAACTGTTGCATGAGAAATCTTTTAGACGAAGCAAAATTTTTTCTGTATGGGATGATATTATTCAGAAACTGTTTCAAGATATCTTTTACACTATGCTGATTCGATATCTAGAAGATTCCTCTCAGAAATACCTTAAAAACATGGTTCTGACATTTCTTCAAGATGTCTAAAAGATATCTTTTCGATATATCTTGAAGATATCTCTTTTGTGACGTGATTCAGATATCTAGAAGACATATTTTCGATATATCTAAAAGATGTCTTCTTGGAGATATCTTGTAGATGTATCCAAGACCTTTGGTGTTTGTTGGGCTCTTAACCCATTAGCGCCTGAACGGACACTTTTGAACACCAAATTTCAGAGATTCATTGTACAATGAATTTGGTCGAAGAAAAATTTTTGAGCCACTGTATCCTATGTTTTAAAGGTCGCTCTTTCGAATGGTGATGTTCAGAAGTCCCTAAAATGAGTTTTTTTGTGTGAAAATTGCAAATTAAAAAAAAAGCACTGTTTTTTTGAAAAAAAAATTTTTCAAGATCAGGTTTTTGTTTGCTTTTACATTTTTCTACATACTTAATACCGATGAATATCGCGTCCAATGACCGTCAACTGAAAGTTATCGGCTTAAGATTATTAAAAAAAAATGTTTATCCATACAAAAAAGCGTCCGAAACAATAAATTTTACTTTTAATCTTCAGCAATTTTTTTCTCGATTTCTAAGGACTTTAGGACAAATTTCCTAAGAACAAAAACGTCTTAAAATTGGTCAAAGAATACCCTAAAATTTTTTCAGACCCGTAAAAAAACATTTTTGATTTTCCGGAAAATGGAAAAATTGGCATTTTTGAAAAATTGTTTAAAAAATCTGAAAAAATTTGAGGGTATTGTTTGACTGATTTTGAGACTTTTTTGTTCTCACAAAATTTCCCGCAAGTCCATAGTTATTGAGAAAAAAATTGCTGAATGGTTTCTGAGATCACCAATTACAAATTCAACATTTTCATTGTGTAATTATTCCCATATAGCACAAATGTCTCAGTAATATCTCCAGAATATTCTAACAATATTACAATGTCTCCAGAATATTCTGGAGATATTACTGAGACATTTGTGCTATGTAGGTTAGTATGTGATAAATATCAAAATATATTTTCTCAATAAATCTGTGATTTCATTTATTTATTTCAAATTCTGTTCAAATTGAGATGCAATCGAATCAAACATTTATCACATAGAAATATTTACCATATATCAATATTTCACATTGTTTACATCAATATACCACGTTACTTCGATATTGCACCGTATTATTTTAGGAGCTTCCTATTATAGTAATTCTTGGGTGGGTATTTCTATTCTACGCTTTTAAGTAATCAAAAGTAAATGAACTCCTGTCATTTGCTTATTTACTCTTTTAAATGTCACATCCACGTCAACACGTAGTTCACTAAATGAGAATATTTTGCGATACTCCTAAGAGCTTTATGATTGGAGACCTCAGAAACACTTCAGCGATTTTTGTCTCAATAACTATGGACTTGCGGGGAAATTTTGTAAGAACAAAAAAGTCTCAAAATCCGTCAAACAATACCCTCAAATTTTTTCAGATTTTTTAAACAATTTTTCAAAAATGCCAATTTTTCCATTTTCCGGAAAATCAAAAATGTTTTTTTACGGGTCTGAAAAAATTCTAGGGTATTCTTTGACCAATTTTAAGACGTTTTTGTTCTTAGGAAATTTGTCCTAAAGTCCTTAGAAATCGAGAAAAAAATTGCTGAAGATTAAAAGTAAAATTTATTGTTTCGGACGCCTTTTTGTATGGATAAACATTTTTTTTATTAATCTTAAGCCAATAACCCTTAGTTGACGGTCCATGGACGCGATATTTATCGGTGTCAAGTATGTAGAAAAATGCAAAAGCAAACAAAAATATGGTCTTGAAAAATTTTTTTTTAAAAAAACAGTGCTTTATTTTTTAATTTGCAATTTTCACACGAAAAAACTCATTTTAGGGACTTCTGAACATCACCATTCGGAAGAGCGACCTTCAAAACATAGGATACAGTGGCTCAAGAATTTTTTTTCGACCAAGTTCATTGTACAATGAATCTCTGAACTTTGGTGTCCAAAAGTGTCTGTTCAGGCGCTAATGGGTTAATCGAATGCATTTTTATTCAAATATGACCCTAATGAAAATTGAATTCACTGAAATGAAAGATTCATTTTATTGTAATGAAATTTCTCTGATTGCAAATGAAATTTACTGGAATCAAGAAGAATTTCATTTGATCCAATTGAGTATCTGTCCGGGTTATATTCAAATGGATCACTTTCCTTTTATATAGAATTTTCTTCCAAGATATTCTTCTAAGAATTCAGAAAACCACGTAGCTTGGAACTGAACCCCCTCCCCTCCCCTTGTCGTAGCCTAGCGTAGCATTCCATCTCCCTCCCCCCCCCCCCCATATATTGACCACGTAGTTCATGGAGGACCTCTGTAAGAAATGAATCTAAAATTATATGCCACAAGTTCACTTAGCCTGTCCATGTAAAATGCATTTCCACTACCATTTGGTCATCTTTTTACCCTCTCTGTCACACCTGTAAATTCACATGATACACTATGATGGTAATTTCACAAGTACTAGTGAAATCACATCACATCCACACGTCGATTTAGAATTGCCGACTATAATGGTAATTTTACAAATACTTAGAACTGGTGGAATGGAATTACATTTACATGTGAAGGTGAAATTACTTGAAATTTAGGTAATAATATAGTCAACACGCTCTCTAAATACGGAAGAGTGAAATTTCCACCCGAACAACTTAGTAGAAATATTCCATAAAATCCCATTAAAAGTGTTCAAAGTTCTGATTGAATATCATTAAATTACATTGAAATCCATTCAATTTCCCATTTGTCAATAAAATTATATGGAATATCTTCAACGGGGCGGATAGATAGGTTCCCTTCTGGCGGCCTGAAGAGTGGAATTTCACTCTGTTGAAGTGACAATTCACTCTTTAGACAGCCAGGAGGGAACCTATATTTTCGTTCGAGTGGAAATTCCACTCTTCCATGTAATTTTATCGATAATGTTATAGGTGAATCCTGTTGGCATTGACATTTAGTAAAATTACTGTCAACATTTTTTTACAACGTATATATTCCATCAAGTTATATATCTGAAGAAAAACATGCTTGCGTGCCCTGGTAAAAATAAAGTGTCATAAAAATTGAATGCAAATGTACACCAAGGGGGGATTCGCGAATTTTGGAGTGTAAAATAACTCTCCCTTTCGCGAACGTACATTATATTCTTACCAGGTTCATTCTGAACACGTTATAAATTATACAAACCAATCGATATCACTCGGATTTGAATTTATGAATCATCAACTGTGCAATCTAATAGAAATAATTCCGAAGATTGATAAAGAATTCACTCTGATTCTAGTATATTTTTTTCAGCAACGTAAAGGACATCAGCTCGGTGCTAGAAGTTACCGTATACGATGAAGATAGAGATCATAAAGTTGAATTTCTTGGAAAATTGGCGATACCTTTACTGGCCATAAGGAATGGGGAAAAACGTTGGTACGCGTTGAAGGATAAAAGATTGAGGCATCGAGCGAAAGGAAACTCTCCACAAATTTTATTAGAGATGACAGTGGTTTGGAATGTCTTCAGAGCTTGCATGAGAACCCTTAATCCCAAAGAAAAGAAATATATGGAGCCTGAGATGAAGTTCAAAAGGCAGATCTTCATTCGGAATGTATTGAGACTAAAATCCATCGTTCTATTCTTCATCGATATTGGGAAGTATATACAGTAAGTATGCAAATATTTGATTCTAGAATTCATTTTTCCTATACCCAAGTAGCAACGGAACGCTATCCCTGGTGAAAGAAACCGGATGGGACTTTCCGAATTTCAATATTACATATTTTTCGGAATCCCATATAAAATTTGGATAAAACTCATTCGGTTTTTCGTTTGGGTTCCATTCAGGATTTCAAGAAATATCTAGTCCAGAAAACCCGGATAGGATCCGCATGGAACCGGATGAAGAATCAAGGTATTCAAAATCCGTATTGGAACCCGGATACACCCGGATGGAATCTCGGAAAGTTCCATGCGGCTTTTATCCGGATCATGAACCGGTTTTCTTCCGGTTCTCTATTCGGTGTTTTTTTTTTACCAGGGACATCCATCCACTTCCCAAAAGAATCCAATTGGTCATTTTCTGTTCATTCTACAGAATTTTGTTATCGATTACTTCAGCTCAATCTGTGACATTACACGGAGAAAAAACAATATAAGACTTTTTCCTATTTTTCTTGTTGAATCAAAAAACAGGGAAGTTTGCCAAAATGAATTTTCACATGAAAATGCGGGAGATTACAAATGAATGGCCAAATTTTACCATTAATGGCCATCTCGGGCGGTCAAAATTTCCTATTTATGGATTAGCTGAGTTTATTTAGATGAGATAAAAAAACCAATGATTGCAATATTGCAACTTTATTGAAGGTTGTCCCCTTGGTTGAAAAATCCCATTGAACGATTCCTATTGATTCCGATGCAGAAACATAATTCAAACTCATTAATTTCATCTTTTTCATCAGTTTGAATTGAGTTTCTACATCAGAATCAATAGGAATCAATCGGAATTCAATAAGATTTTTCAACCAGGGCCGAGATTCAATGAGATTCAGCGAGATTCAATCACATTCACATTAAAAGAATCAGGGTGTCTAGCAAAATATGATTTTGGAATTCCCGACCAATTCCCGATTTTTTCCAGGATTTTTTGGGAAATTGCTAGATCGAAAATAAAATGCACACACATCAATTTCAATTTTCGATGGCATAATACAATCTGATAAGAAAAATGAATTCGAAATCGAAATGTTCCGAATGATGATGATGATTCCGAAAACTTGTAGTTGATTCTTCTAGTGTAATTTACAAGTAAGAAACACTCATCATTCGTCTATTAACAATTCGGAATATTGAACTTTCGGAGTAACAAAGTTTCGAAAGAATGATCTTCGACCTAATGATCGTTCGGAGTATAAAGCTGAGATTTCATGCTGGCGCTTTTGACGCGGCGATCATTGGATAATGAAGGCAAAATGACAGAATCTCTTCTTTTAACTAATGTGCCGCCGCGTCAAAAACGCCAGCATTAAATATAAATTGAAGCATGAAAAATTAATTTCACGATGTATATTTAACAATAGATGCTTCCGACATTTGTGCAAATTCTGCAAACTCAATGAGAAGAGAAAAGACACAAGTATTGAAGTTTACACAAATGTCGGAAGCATCCAATTACAAGTAAATACAATCATTCATCTAATTAGAACGTTCTTGAATACTTGAAATGGATAAAAAGTATTCAATAATCATTTTTAGCATTTATGAATAGATATAATTACATGAGTTATCGTATTCACTTGTATTCGTCGAATGTATATCGTGAAATTCATTTTGCATGCTCTACTTTATATTTAATATATGAATTAATGCAAAAATGAATTCACACAATTTTGAATTACACTGTAAAAAGAAAGTCTTAATCTGTTTGCATCTCAATTTCAGACAATGCTTTTTCCATTGTGTCGGCGATTGTTTTTTCGGCTTAATTTGTTTGCATCATACATTCAGCCATGAGATGAGCTGAATTTAAGACTTTCTTTTTACAGTGTATTGAGCACAAAATTCAATTCTTATGAATTCACTATTGTCAATTCATTATAGACATCTTGAAGGAGTCAGAAACAGACTATTTCACGAACATTTGGGAATTCTTTCGAAAATTCTTGAAACAGTCGCAAGATCTCTGAGGGAATCCCGTATGAAAATATTTCGCTGAAAAATGTCTGTGAAACTATGAAACATCTCTGAAAAAAAATGAAAAAATTCTGAGAAACTCTGACAAACTCTGAGAATCTCTGAAATTTTGATGAGAAATCTAATATTTTTGGGACATTCTTTACAGACTTTTTTCAGACTTTTTTCAGAGTTTCTCAAAGTTTTTTCATTCTTTTTCAGAGGAATAGTAATGAAATTGCACTCTGAAAAAACTCTGACAAAACTCTGATGGATTGCTAACATCTTTCTGACTTTTAGAAAAAAATTAAAAAATTTTCAAACACTTTTTCACACATGATATTTGAATACGGCATATGAATGTATTTATTGAATTTCAGGATTTTTCAATAATCAGAAAAATGTCAACAATTTATTAGAGTTTTGTCAGAGTTTTTTCAGAGTGCAATTTCGTTACTATTTCTCTGAAAAAGTATGAAAAAACTCTGAGAAACTCTGAAAAAAGTCTGAAAAAAGTCTGTAATGAATGTCCCAAAAATATTAGATTTCTCATCAAAATTTCAGAGATTCTCAGAGTTTGTCAGAGTTTCTCAGAGTTGTTTCATTTTTTTTCAGAGACTTTTCATAGTTTTGCAGACATTTTTCAGCGAAATATTTCCATACGGGATATTTGAAACAAGTCTCAAATCTCCCCCAGGTAGAAATATTCTATTAAATCCTATTACAAATGGTGAAATTTCTAATTGAATATCATTGAACTCCATTGAAACCTATTTATTTTCCCATTTGTCAATGAGATTTTATAAATTATTTGTAACAGGGCCGTGAAATAGGACTTCTCGAGTTGTGTAAGGTTTCTGGAATTCTATAAGAATTCAAAAAGAATTTTTTTCGAGAATTCTTTAGTGAATCATCCATTGCTGTCTACAATGAAAAGAAAAATTTATTCCAGTCAAATGAATATTTATTTGTCCTGTACCAACGAAATATTGATTAGAATTAACGAAGTATTCTTTGGAACCAAAATAATTTATTGGAATCAAATAAACGATTAAAACCATCTATTTAATTCAAATGAATTATTTTGGTTCCAAAGAATATTTTGTTAATTCTAATAAATATTTCTTTGGTAAAGGACAAATAAATATTTATTTGACTGGAATACATTTTTTTTCAGTGTAGACCTGGCTGAAGAAATTATTCTGAAAATATCTGAGAATCTTTGCATAACTCTCAAAATTATAGCAAAAAATATCAGTATTTGATGTAATCAATATTCATTTTAATTAAGATTTAAAATAATCAATATTCAATATAATCAATTATTCGTCGATGGGGCAACTTTTCTAAGTCGAAAAATTCTGCACACACAAAAATAAAAATATAATTGAAAATTTCCCGGATTTTTTTCTCCATTTCCTGACGTTTTCCTGACTTTTCCCGACGAAGGTACAATTCCTGACTAATTCTCGACTTTCCTGAAATTGCCCACTGCTAGACACCCTGAGGAATTCATTCGTTTGACCAAAAAATCTCAGTGACAAATCGTCGGATGAGATTCAATCGGAACATTGTCCAAGATTCAATCAAATTTGGCGAGAATCAATAAATCCTTGTTACCAATTCAAGCAGCACCGCACAAATAAAAGTATTGCTTTGAATCTAAGAGTTTGTTATTTGGATAGGTCAAAATAAATATTTCTTTGGCTGAAATCAATATTTTGTTAGTTTGAATGAACTTATTGTTCGCTCCTTGTTCCTAAGCATACACTTTTTACATGAAAAAAAATATTTATTACGATCTATCCAAATAACAATTTGTTAGATTCAAAGAAACACGTTTATCCATGCAGGAGGCATTACGATGCGTACAGTATCCTATGAATACTGAATGCATGGAAGGTGATTATCCAAAACAGTCTCATTTGGAGGTTTTAAGCATGTTCATATCACATCTGAAACATCCGTGTGCCGCTTGGGAGGGATGTAACTAATTAGTTAATTTGAATAAATCGAAATAAGTATTTACAGAAAACTCATACCAAATCCATCTATTGTTTTTTTAATTTCAGTCTTATTTCATCGGAAAAATTCCGTTATTATGTATCAAATTTGAATTCCGAAAAGCGAAAATGTAATATTATGTGTCGTATTTTCAATTTCAGAAGTTGCTGGGAGTGGGAGAATAAACTGAGAAGCATCATTGCCCTGATAATTTTTGTACTTGGATGTTATTATTTTGAACCATACATGATACCAACGGCAGGAATTCTTATTCTTCTGAAATATTATTTGGTATGTCAATTATAAATCATGTTTTTCAAGGAAAAGATCTTTCTCTGATAAGAATGATCCCTGCGTTTCTCTACATTCCTCTGGAAATGTCCGAAATCTGATAGGAATCTCTCCATTTGTCTTAATTTCTATCAGATTTCGGACAATAAGAAGAATGAGGAAAAATGCAAAGATTTATTTTTATTGGGGTTCACTCACAGAAAGGTTTTGTTTTGATAAGAATATAAAACGTAGTTTTGTCCCGCCGACGAGAAAAAATGTTTTTGATTCAAGTAAAATCCTCTTAATTGAAGTAAAGTTTGCTAATCTTAAAAAAATTTTACTTGAATCCAGGAAACTTTTTCTTGTTGGCGGGACAAAACTACGTTTTATTCTTTTCAGAAGAAAACCTTTTTGTGGATGTTGTATGATGAGAATTTGAGCGTATAGGATGTGATTTCGAACTTGATGGTTCAATATCTAATACACGAAGAAGAATTTATTTGGAAAGATTACCATTCTATTCGTGAACTAGAACGATGCGGAAAAATCAGACAATAACTTATGACATCAATTCTAATCCTTGCCAGCTGTGATAGTACAAATCCAAATTAATCCCGATTTTTACCATCGAAGCTGGCACCGATTAGGAGTTACGTTATCAGTTATTGTCTGATTTTTACGAATAGTTCTAGTTTACGAATAAAATGGTAATCTTTCCGAATAAATTTCTCTCCGTGTAATTGGACAAGTTTCGATATAAAAATTTCAAGTGTTAAGTTTGCTGCATGTTGCTGCGCATTTGGCGACACAACCTTCCAGCAACTTCCCAACAACAATTGCTCCATGTTGCTGGGGAGTTGTTGCGAATTTTTATGGAAGTATGAAACCGGAATTTTTTTTTGTAAGAATCATACGTTTGTTGGTTAAAAATGATGAAGAATATTTTATTCGAAATAATCTCCATTGCGGTTTATACATTTTTTCCACCTTTCCGGCAATTTATGCATGCCACGCCAAAAAAAACAGTTCCTCTTCTGAAGGGAACCAGTTATCGAGCCATTCTCCTACATTTCCATACGAATTGATTCAAGCGTTGAATCACGCGATAAACGAGTGATTCAGCGTGAGCGTGTCCCATTGACGCAAATAGATGATATTCAGGCACCGCCGGTAGCATCTCCCAACTGAACGTCTGGATCGTTTCCCTGACCCGTTTTGCTGTGTGTAATAATGGGGCATTATCGTGGGGCAAGATGACTTTGTATTGCCTTTTACCATATTCCGGTCGTTTTTCACGCAATGCGCAATACAAGTCGATCATTTGCTGTTAGTAGCGATCAGGGTTTGCCCAGATTTTAGCAGCTCATAGTAGATTACACCCTTCTCATCCCCCCAAACACAAAGCATTGTCTTATTTCCAAAACGATTTGGTCTTGCAGTGGATGTCGATAATTTGCCTGGATTCACCTATGATTTCCGACGCCTTAGGATTCTCAAAATATACCCATTTTTCATGACCTGTCACAATTCGATGAAGAAATGACTTTCTTTTGTATCCATCGAATAGCATTTCACAAGTGGTTTTTCGATTTTCTTGCTGTCTTTAATTCAGTTCATGCGGAACTCATTTTCCCACTTTCCGAATCTTTCCCATGGCTTTCAAACGAGTGGAGACGACTTTCTGCATCACATTCAGTTGATCCGCGAGTTCTTGTTGAGTTTGAGTATCATCTTCATCCAATGAGGCTTGTAATTCGTCGTCTGCGAACTTTCTCGGTGGTTTCCCACGCTCTTTGTTTCTCACGTCAAAATCACTACTTCTCAATTTTTTGAACCACTCGAAACACTGTGTTTTACCAAGGGCATGTTCATCGTAAGCTTCGACAAGCATTCGATGCGATTTTGCAGCAGTTTTCTTCAAATGATAACAAAATACCAAATCTGTCCGCAGATCGTAGTTTGTAGGCACAAAACTCTGCAAAGCTCGACATGTTTAAGGTTATAAAACAATTACGGGTGTACAGAACTTCTATTGTTTAGTGTTGAAAATCTTCATCGGCTGTTAGGGGAAGATGATGGTGCTGAAGAAGTGGTCTTAGGGTCCCTAAACTGATGGCTAGGGCCATTTATAGGGAAATTCCGGTTTCATACTTCTACACCTGGTATATAGAGCTTAATGTAAGCCCAAGTGGGAATTGTCATCGATTATCATCATATAACTCGAACAGGTGACAGTAGTGACTGGTGAACGTCAATTGTATCAAGGAAGAGTACAAATGGGCGACTCAACGGAACTTGGAGCAGACGAATGTTCCCTATCGCCGGGAGACGAAGATGACGATGAAGATGATAAAGATAAGGTAAAGAAGAGATGAAGAATTAATCCTGCTTAAAAAATCTTATTACAACAACGGAAATTTCTTATTAACCCAATTCTCATTCAACATCACCTGATTTCCTATTCCAGGGGGACTTTTGATTCAGATATTTCCGAACCAGCCTGATTTCGAATGCGCATCTGATTTAATCCTATTGATTCTCATTCATCGTACATAAGAAATTTTAGGTGTCCGATTACTTCTTATCACCACCGATTTGTTTATCCGGAATTTGCATCGAAATCAAATCGGTTTATATCGGTTTTAATCAGATTTTATAAGCAGGGCACAAACATGTTTTAAAAACGACTTGCTTCGAATTCACATTCAGAATGAATGATAAAAACTTGTTGGTTTCAGGAAGAAAAGATGAGCCTGAAAGAAAAATTACAAGCGGTCCAAGAAGTAACACAAACTGTACAGAATTCGTTTGGTTACATAGCGAGCCTTTGCGAAAAGGTTAAAAATCTCTTCAATTTCACAGTACCTTATTTAAGTTACCTTGCTTTAGCCTTATCAATTCTCGGAGCAGCCGTCCTTTACTGGATACCAGTTAGATACCTAATTTTAGCTTGGGGAATTAACAAGTTTTCACGAAAACTCTTGAGGCCACACTCCATACCTAACAACGAAGTCTTGGATCTCATATCCAGGGTACCAGACGACGAAGAAATTCTTGATTACAGGTTAGTATTGGAGATGATGAGCGATCTCAACAAAATAGATACTTTTATCAAATCTTGATTGAAATTCGATACAAAATTTTATACGAGAGAATCTATTCAATCAAGATCGCCCATCCCTAGTTGGTATATTTTGCAGCACAGCTTTTAAAAGTTCATAGTTTATTTTGTGTATACCACACGGAGAAAATTTTGTAGTAAGAATTAATATATTTATAGCGTAGTCGTGGGATATACTTTACTCTCGTGGAAAGAACCATGAGTATGCGACAGATTACTCTTCTTCCCTAGTAGAAATCACTCTAGTCATTCTCTACCCAGTGAACACTTATAAGAGGAAGATCTCTTCAAGAGGTATTTTACAAGAGCTCTAGTGATGTTATCATACTGATATCCGAATGGTATCTTTTCTCAGATCTCAGGAAAAAATCCTCTCAAAGAGTTCGTTTGGATAACATTCCCTAGTAACATGCAATCTTCGTCAAACGTTCTGAGAAGGTTTGCAGGACGTTTAAATATTCTAGGAACGTTCGGAGAATATTTTACGCACATTGGTGTTACTTGGGTTCTGACAATCTCTTATTTTCCTCAGAAATCGACGCATCTGATAAGATTCTGATACCTTTATGGTAACCTTCTGAAAGGTCTATCTGACCTCTCACACATATTTGGAAGATCTTCAAGACTTCTCGATGATAACATATTGTTCACTGGGTAGGCGATTACGAGGCCTTGCAACCCAGTAAACATTTTTCCCCTCAACATTTCAAACATTCATTATGTTCTCTAAATGATATCAGAAAGTTCTCTAATGCGTCGATTTCGGAAATCTTCGTGATTTAGGAAGTTAACTCCCGAAGGGAACATGAAGCTCCGACAAATGTTCAGAATAGATCATGATAGATCAGACTGAAGCTCTGTTGGAGCTCAAGTTTAGATTCGTAAACGTTCGACGAAGGTCCGATGAACGTTGAAATGTCCACTTGAAAATAGTTTGAATGAACGTTCATAAAACGTTCATCGAACGTTTGCTAAAGGTTCGTTCGAGTTGCAATTTTTCGATCAAAGATTTTTTCAAAGTATATTTTTCCACGAAAAAATGAAAGATTGAGGCATTTCTAACTATAATTGTAATTCCGTCTGAAACATAAAAAACTGAAGGTTGAATGAATCTTCGTAGAATCTTTAATAAACGTTCTATGAACCTTCATTCAAGCTATTTTCAAGCGGACATTTCAACGTTCATCGGACCTTCGTCGAACGTTTCCGAATCTAAACTTGAGCTCCAACGGAGCTTCAGTCTGATCTATCATGATCTATTCTGAACGTTCGTCGGAGCTTCATGTTCCCTTCGGGCTCAGAGCATTTTCTGATAACTTCCAGACCTCATAAGAAAGGCATCAAGAATATTTCCGAAATCGACTCATTAGAGAACTTTCTAATATCATAATGAATGTTTGAAATGTTGAGGGGAAAATGTTTACTGGGAAGTCCCTCACAAGGGCCTGGTGACGCCTTGCAAGACCTAGAAAATTACTAAAGTGATTTCTGCTATGGTTGAAGTCAATATGCAGAGTAATAAAAAAATACAAAGTCCTACTTCCTATTGTTATAATCGGATATATCCCACGGGTGCGATATTGTGTCTACCCAGACAGCAAAGTGCAAGGAAAGTTCTCAACAACACGGAGCAACTGTTGTTAGGAAGTTGCTAGGAGGTTGCGTCGCCAAATGCGCAGCAACGTGCAGCGAATTTGAAAGTTCCCAAGTAGCACCAGAATATACTATGAATGTTCATCGAATATTCGAAATATGTTCTATGCACATTCGAATGAGACTGTTTCATAGGTGCTATGCATATTCATCGAACGTATGTAATCGAATACACGACGGCACGTTAATTGAACGTCGATTGAATGAATATCGTATATTTCGAATGTACTATGTACGTTCTAAGTATATTTGGAACAATCTCATTCGAACATTCCATGAACGTTCATTATATGTTCTTCGTATCTCATTCGTACATTCTACAAACATTTCTATTTCGTACACGGAGAAAAAGGAATTCGCTGTGGCAGCGAAATCTACTTTTGCTGGGTTCCTTTTGCCAGAGCAGCAAATTTTTTGCTGTGACAGCAAACTATTTGCTGTTCCAGCAATCTTGTTAGCTGAGATAGCGAATTTTTAGCTGTGGCAGCAAAAAATGTTTGCTACCCCAGCAAAATTTGTTTGCTCTTCTGTATATAATACTGAAAATTTGTTGGCGGAGCAAACATTTTTTGCTGCCACAGCTAAAAAATTGCTGTCGTAGCTAACACGATTGCTGTTATAGCAAATTTTTAGCTAGGTCAGCAAAAAATTTTGCTATTCTATATATAATACCTCGATTTGATGCGTCAGCAAATTTTTTCTCTCCGTGTATATACTTTGATATTCTGTTGCTGCTTGGGTTGTTGTCATGATGCTGCGGAGGTTTTTGGATACATGAAAATTTCCAGATGCACCCCTGATCTTTGCTGAGACTGAAAACCTCTGAAAAACCTAAAAATTCGTGCTTGCTGGACACCTCTAAACATCTTTGAGAATCTTCGAAGTTTACCGAGCCTGTCTGAAAAACTATGAGCATTTTTAGAATCAATTGAACAACTTTGGCCTAGAAATCTTGGAGATTTTCAGAAGCATCGTGTCACTTGAGACATTTTTTAAATTCTTGAAAATATCTTAAAAATATATCTTCAAGATGATAATGGTAAAATATCTCATAGATATTTAAAATCGTACAATTGTGAAATGGGAGGGAGTTTCAAGAATTCATTTCTCCTTCCAACCACAAATTTCTAATACCTACTTCATTTCTATTTCAGGGAACTCAGACCTTCGCTTCCTGACAGCGAGACTGGTACATCGACGGACAGTAAAAGCACTGGCACCACCAAGAGAGAACAAAGAAGGAAATATAAAGCGGCGTAGCAGAATGCCCCGCGACCTGAAGTCGCGGGCATGATAGCATCCAATATTTTCAAATCAGTCTTATCACGTAGAAAATTATGGCTGCGAAGAGAATCCATGGAAGCTCTGGACATTCTTAACGACATAGACTAAGAATACCATTTTTTTTTTCTTTTTGTTATTTCGCCATTATCCAAATATATGAAATTCTATTGAATTTCGACGACAACTAACATGTAAATGAATGTTCAATCCAAATTACGCGCACTGACAAAATTATGTACATGGTTTGATTTGAATAACGAATATGTGCCATTTTGATGAAAGATTTCTTTAAAGAAATCTATTGGGTATCTTTTAGGGACTTTTTAGAAGAAAAAACCATGTAAGAGATCTAAAAGATATCTTTTGGTTCATACATAAAATCTTATACATATGGTTTATCATTTAGTGCGCGCTTGGTATTTGCTAAACTACGAAATTGAAAATTTTGTGTTACAGAAGACACGCTGTTGAACTGTTTTTGAAAATAGTATCGATTCAATATGAAATTATTATCAAATCAACACACATATCTCGAAAAATCTTCCAAACCCCTCGACGGTGGTGATTTCTGAGGCAAAGTTGAGACAATTTTCCCTCCAAGAAAAAAGCTGTACGATAAAGTAGAAAGGATGTAAATATACTCACAAATCGTTGGAGTGGCAGAGATGTACTTGCTTCTTGAATGATCAATTTATTTTGTTTGTAATTCCAAAACGTGGTAGTTTCAAGTACCGCTGGTGAAAAAGACCCCTTAAATCCTATTAAGATTCTTGGAGTGCAAAATAATTGGAATTCAATGGGAAAATATGTGGGAGGTCATTAAAACCCGTTAATTTTTTCATCATTCAATCCTTAAAATAAAAATCAATCATAAGTAGATTCAAAGAGAAATGCGCTTAAATCTCATTACATTCAAACTCAAATAATTTTTCCATTAATATGTTTTCCAGAGCGTTGTACTTTGAATTAATTCAATGGCCACTTGGAATCGATTTTCAAATATCTCGTGTCGCCTCACGAAATAAAGGTTTACTTTTACAGTTCAACCCTGCGAAGAGAACCTATCGTTCGGAATCAGAAGCTATACTCAGGCCCCTTTATAATCCTGAAATCAGTTATTTTCTAACGCATGCATTGTAAAAAAAGTGACATCTTGTGATCGGTGGGAGAAGGTGTCGGTTATTTTCATCCGTTTCTATGGTACCGTTACTCTTGAAAATAATTAAAATCCTTCATAATGCTTCTTTAATAAAGTTAGTCCTATGGAAACGGATAAAGACAAACAAAAACTCATCCCGCGGTTCACGAGATGGCACTTTTGACGATCCATGAGTCCACATGAAAATAATGAATACAAGAATTATAAAAGGACTTGAATGACTATCGGTTACTCAATTTTAAATTATGGGTTTTTATCAGAGTTCTGAACTTTGGAATCGGAGCCTTGTTTTTTGATAAAATTGTTTGATATCATTGGATACACATTCTATTCCCATAGAAATCGTTGAGCATTAACACATTAGCGTTTCTTGGAATGAACTATTCATTACCAAATGCTCGAAATTCATATTTCATAGAAAGAGGTCGAGTGAAGAAATAACTAATGGGATTGAATGAGCTTCAACATATCTTCCTATTAAATTTCAAACTTTTAATACAGGTAATAATGGGGTGACTGATGAAAGCACACCTTATTTTCTATTACCTAATTTTTTTCTAATAGAATTTAAGAGATCTGTTTCACCAAGTACTTTACCGAGAGATAAAATGTCTTGTTTTTGCCTCAAGAATCACCTCTTATTGAGAGGCGTAGAATATTTTCTGGGATACCCCGTAAACTCAATCCAACCGAATGCACCTTCTGTAGCACAAAATTTGTAACCTTTAACCAACAGCATGGCCTCAAACGGAACCAGTTAGCCTTATTCGATACCGGGCCGGCGGTCTAAAGGGTTACCAAATATTAAGGTGAATTGAATAAAATGCGAGCACGATGAAGTTTGAGACTGAGTTCACATATAAACGACTGTAAAATATTACGCTTTGACAAATAAGAAAATTTTGTTTTTATGCTTTCTTTGCCAAGAAACATAAATTATTGACGAATAGGCATAGAATAGATTTGGTTCATATTCAACATTGAAAAGAGAAATGATTCATTTACTCTTGCCATAAGTTCAAATTTAAGTTTCAAATTCAAATTTAAGTGTGGCGGTACAATTGATAAACATAAAATACACTTGGTTGCATGTATTTGAATTCAGTTTAAGAAAAAGAAAAATAGATTTATATTCGTTAAAATCAGTCAAATACGTCCAACTGAGTATATTCTGAAATTTGATGAGATAAAGAAAAACGCTTCCCTTAGTGCATGAATCACGCGCAGTCGATACTGTGATCAAATGTTGATGATAGATCCTCGAATCGCAGAGGCTGGAAACTCGTTATACAAAGGTAGATTTATTGTTAGTTGTTGGCCTTTAAAAGAAATTTAATGAAGTAGATAACAAATTATTAATAACAGTATTATGAAATGATGCGAATGTATAAAGAATGGTTTTGATCATACTTCTCTTGATATCAGAAAGAATGTCGTTCTTTGAACGTGTTTATGTTTGGTATATTGGATTTTATACAAACCCTACTTACAAAGAAACAGCATCTGTATCTAAATGTATTCCGGATTTTCAATACAAAAGTACAGTTCATTTTAAACATTTTCTTTTATAGAGGACGAAGCGGATACATTCTAGCAATGAATGAATGAATACTCTATGACGCTGAAGTTGAAACAGTTTTGAGAAACTCGAATAAGAAGAAATCAAATTCCATTGAGGCAATGAAGAGGCACTCGAAAAAATGTCCGCTCCCTGTATTTTCAATAAAATTTATATTCGTGGATTCGCATAATCGTCGCCTCTCCGTTTCCTCGACGGAGACTCTTTCTCTTATTCCTTCCTTCTTTCCGTGGCTCCTATTGTTCCAAAATTCTAGGCGGAAGATCGGTAGTTGCGCATCAGATTCGGTAAAGAGTTCTGTACAGCTTTGAACTTGAACACTCTTCCCACAAAGAAGCCAGGAAAGAACCAGCAGCAATTAATTAATCGCTCAAATGACTCACGAAACACGTTTTCCCCTTTTTAATCTTTACGACAATCTTGAAATCAAATATATCCAGCCTCTGTTATTTCATCGTTATGAATAATAATATACATATTTAGTGATTTTTGCAAATTTCTTTTCCATTATATTTAACCGTATGTATAAAATTGTATTTATATGTACATATGATTATTGTATGCTCAAGAAAATATTATTTTAATGATAATGAGAGTCAATGAGAGTCAATGAAATTTCAATATAACGAAACCAACAAAAAACCACCTTTCGATGTTGACAACTGTTTGTGATTTTGTAATATTTGAATTATTTTATTTATCAAAGGAAGAAAAATGATCAAATAAATACGAATCATGGTATTATAATTATGGAAGTATGGATGGCATGCATGGAACTCTTGCCTGAATGCATGGTTGTCTACATGTGTAGAAGAAACATGACGGGATGAAAGTTTTCCCACAAACAATTTATTCAACCCACATATCTTTACCCAAACAGATTCGAATGTATATTCGAACATCCACATTTTTCTTCAACACATGTATCAATCAACTGATTTATCTTCCATTCCACTACTAATTATGATAATTTGTAATTATTGAAAAAATCCTTTCAAATGATGTAACAATTTTATTTCTTCATTTATCATATGAACTCCAATTTTAACTCTACTTCCTATTTACAATATTAATTTTTTTGATACGACATGGTAATACAACACTTTTGAAAATATTAAAAAAGAACAAAGAAAAACCCTAACAGATATGTAAAATTATTTATAATACACGAATATCTTCACAAATAAAATGCAAATTTCTGGTTTTTAACTCACAATTTTGTGAAATGAGAAAAGTATTTGATGAATTGCAATATCTGTACCGTGAGAGAAGTTATGTGATTGTTGAAATAGTTGAGAATTTTAGAACATAATAAAAACAAGTTGAAGAAAATATTACGCTGCCATTGAGAGCACCGATCACACAGAGTAGATAAATAAGTATAGATTTTCAAGAATTACAATTATATTCTATATATCCCAATGTACAAAAAGATTGCACGATAGTTATCATCATCAATGTGTTTTATGGATTTATTCATCGAACGATAGATAAAAAATTGTTCTTTTCAAAACTCCAATTGTTGGCAATAATAAAATTAATGATTAAACTAAAAATATTGTGAAAATCAAGACATTGAATAAAATAATTTTCAATTCTGAAATCACTATGAATTTTATAACGGAACGATCGGATCAAAATATTAAAATTCATTGAAATACGAGAAAATAATCGATGTTTAATATCTTGATTTTTACAATTCCGAATCGAACGTAGGTTTACAACATTTTATCAAAAATTTATTAGTCCTTCTAAATCTTAATACTAACAAATTACGTAGGGAATACAAAGTACATGTTGAGTCATTATAAAAATAAGAAATAAATGCTTCATCTCTCTTTCTCTTTCTCTCGACTCCAGACTCGACATGTACTAATCTGACTAATCTCACCAAGATATTCAAAAGCATCTTTATCTTATAAGGTTCAATGGATTCTATTTTGAATTATACAATTACACGTTTGTTAAAAAAGAACTGTCATTTAATATAAACAAAACCTTATTTCTCCATTGTTCCAAATACAGGAAAACGTTATTATCCTTCGATCTCTTTTACACTCGATAATAAAAGATCATTGCCGTTATGATTTATAACAACCTAATTTCTTGAGTACCGCAAGACCTTTTTCCTCGTACTCTTCTCTCGTTATCCACACGGAATCTCGATCTTTGATTATTTCCGCTAACACGGCGCCACCCATGAAAACCATATCCTTCCGTCTAGGAGAATCTTCGATTTTGATTTTGAATTTCTGAAAAAACAAAGACACGGATATTTCACAATGCAAAGAAATAAAACGAATTTTGTATACTAACATTTAATTTAGAAATATCATTCTTGAGAACTCTTTGCAAATATAACTGTTTGATCTCCCGTTCCAGTCTAGACGGAAGACCGGGATACATGGTACTTCCTCCACTTAGAACAATATGTTTATATAATTCGCTTCTTATATCGATATCGGCCGATTGAATGGTACTGAATACCAACTCGGCTATCCCTTGGGCTTCCATATTGATCAAATGCGGTTGGAACAGAGCCTCGGGAGCAGAAAATCTTTCTCCGCCGACTTTGATGACCCGTCCATCTGGAAGCTGCAGAAGAATAAATAATTCTTAATAAAATTTACAGGGAACTCGTTACTGTTACCAGGGGTGGAAGTATGAAACCGGAATTTTTTTGTAAAAATCACACGTTTGTTGTTTGAAAATGATAAAAAATATTTCATCCGAAATAATCTCCATTGCTGTTTATACATTTTTTCCACCTTTCCGGCAGTTTATGAATGCCACGCCTAAAAACAGTTCCTCTTTTGGAGCGAACCAGTTATCGAGCCATCGAGGTGTACAGAACTTCCATTGTTTTGTGTTGAAAATTCTTATCGGTTGTTAGGGGGAGATGATGGCGCTGAAGAAGTGGTCTTGGAGTCCCTAAACTGATGGCTAGTGCCATTTATAAAGAAATTCCGGTTTCATACTTTGACACCTTGTACCCTACTCACCGTATAAGATTCTACTAGGACAGTTGTCTCGAGAGCTAATTTCTCCTCAGTTTCGATATTGTATCCAATATAACATAATTTTTCCTTCAACATTCTCACAGTTTCAAAATCAGCGGAATGATTGAAAGCGTACCCGCGCAGTAAAAGTAATTTTATTAAATACATAGTAATATCACGACCCGCGATATCTAATCGTCGGGTAAGATGTAGCAAAGCGTATTCCTCGAATACAGGACAAATGTGAGTAACTCCGTCCCCGGAATCTACTACCACTCCACTTATCAAACCTTGTGCGTACAAAGTCAACACCGCTTGAATCGCTATATACGTTCCAGCAAATCCATATTTCTCGAACATGACCTGCGAAAGAAAACCCACATGAATATTTATAATTATTAACAGAGTCATGTATATTTATGTTTTCACATTCAAACAAACCTGAATCATTTTCTCACGATTCGTAATGGGATTCATTGGAGGTTCGGTGAGCAAAATTTTACACTCCCTAGGATTAATATTCATTTTTTCTTTTCCAAAAGTATAATCCCAAACGTGACACATATCTTCCCAATTTCTAAAAGAATTACAATCGAATGAGAAAAACGATGATAATAATAATAATGTTCAGTTGAACGTATAAATATGACAGTTACCTGACAATGCCATTTTGCATAGGATAACTAATTTCCAACATGGAACGAAGTTTACTCGCTTCTTCTCCCACCATCAAATCCTGTAGCAACGATCATAAATGATATTCAAGAAAAACTGAGAATTTCGTTTTCCTTCTTACAGTAATAAATACTTCATCTAATGTTCTTTTTCGTAAAGTATAATACAATATTTGGTACAATATTTCAAAAGTTTTATATATTATTGAATTGAAATGATAACGGAAAACAGTTGAATAATTACAGGATGAGAAACAAAAATAACAAGTACTGATATATCGTACTCTGACTCCTAGTTATACAATCAATTTTTTCAAATTGTTTTCAAAGTACAATGATCTTAAACGCATGCATGCCTTTTTCTTGTTCCCCATACACACATGTACACAAAAAAAACGAATACATGCCAGCACATACATACTCGCGAATCAGTAAGCATCAAAAATACAATAAACTTACAGACATGTTAAGAAAATCCTACGAGGGCAAATAAACGTAAGCATACAAAGGTATTAGATTCAATATAAACATGAGAGTTCCAATACGATTGATAACTTTCAACAGAATTTGAAAAATGCGATAGGAAATCCACATTCGTGTATCAATTTACTCTCATCATTAATTAATTATACTTCAAAGCATTCCGGAATCCCAAAATGACTACATCTTACCCCTGCCCTCCCCCTTTTTTCTCTAAAATGGAAGCATAAAATGGAATATAATGAGTACATGCATATCCCTTGTGATACAAGAATGTATCAAACTTTTTCGATTTTATCCTTTCATTTGACAGAAAACTTGAGCGAGAAATTTAGTCATTTGAAGCTTCCGGAATGCCCTTTCAAGGGCGGCCCCTGACAATGCAACCCCGAGTCAAATCTTTTCTGACAATTACTGGAAAATAAAGCAATAAAATCAAAATATCCCTCTGTACAGACCACTCTTATTGGTTGAAGAAGGTCTGTACAGAGCGATATTTTTATTTAATTTTTTCGTTTCCGAGTATTTTGTCGAAATAGTTTTGTTTATGTCCTTTTCTAACCACCAATGAGTCTGGTTGCATCTTCAGGGATCGCTGGTATCACCTGTAATATAGACATTTAATCCATCAAAGCCCACAAACGCAAAAATTCCTGTTCCATAGGAAGCTTTCATTTAATTTACTTTCGCCTGAAGTGTTTGAATTGAATTACGAATTTCTTATAATTTTTGTTTCCATATTGTTTCCAAAATACAAATGAAATGTGATAAATTCGATGGTTTCTTTTTGAATACACTTTGGCGTGAAAAATGTGTAGAAAGTATTAGCCCACTTTCTAAAATCTTTGGAGTGAGATTTCACTCTTTAGCCAGCCAGAAGTGAGCCAGTCGAATTTTCAAGTGAAATTTCCACTCTTTTAGAGTGATATTCTAAGGTTTGAGGTTAGAAACTCACAACCACTCCGATGTTAGAGTGAATTTTTCACTCTAAAAGAGCGAGAGGTCACTCGAAACGAGTGAAAATTCCACTCGAAGCGGACAGGCTCACTTCTGACACTTAGTGGAGTGAAACGTGCGATTTTTCACTCTTCCAGATTTAGAAAGCAGCAAACAAGAGTGTAGGCGTTTCAAAGCTCTTCCCCGGGATTGCACTTGGGTTCCGAATTATAAATTTTTGACAATTTATAATGTGTATCATCAAATTTTTTTAGTCCAAGCAATAGGGATGGAATACCATTCTCTCGGCACATTGAATCTGTAGAATATTGGAGAATATAGAATAACTTTCGATTCTGATCAGGCTATTAAAAATGAGTTGGACCAGTTGTTCGCTTCTGAAAACCAAAGCTTCTTCGAAAGTGGAATTTTCCAACTCACCGGAAGATAGCGAAAGGTCATCCAACAAAAGGGTCAATATATCATTGATTAATGTTTGTTGTTAATATAAATAAATTCACTTTGAAAAATATGAAAAAGAAACGACATTAATTATCGAACAACCTAATATGTACCCTAATCAAAAATCATAAATAAACTGTGTGAGAAGAAGCGCCGGACTTGTTTTATACCCACTGTAGTTGATCGAGTCAAGAGCTATTTATTAGAATAAAGCACCAACGCTTGTTAGATAGAACAAGAAACGGGAGTAATAGAATGCAAATTCTTAAACATTGCACATAAGCGAATCCACAATATACATACAGAAATATAAGAATTGTGAAACACAGAATAACCCGTTCATTTTCAATTTCGTTTCGGTAAAATATTGAGTATCTTTTATGAAGATGTGCACCACTTGGTGCACTTAAAAACCTCGTTTCAAGGAATCAAAATGAATCGCGATCAAAAAACAACATCAACATATTTTTGTATACGTTTTCAGAAGATTATTAATAAAAATGAACATTTGATAGATCTTAGACACTCAAAAATCTGTTAGTAATAACATTCTGGGATTACAAATAAAACTATGTTGCTCAACTCCAACAACTCTGATTATAAAAAATCTTCAACACTTCAAAACAAAGTTATATAAAAGAATTCATTATCAAACTTACACGAACGCAGTATTCTTGCTGAAAACATAATTTTTTTTATTAATGAAATTTTGAACTTCAACGATAATACATTTTCTACGTTGAATTTTTCATATCATATCACAAAGAACTACGCTCGAAAATCAGGTACATATATTGAACATCAACAGTGTATTCTTAAGAATATACAACAATAACAAGAATAAAATAAATGCTGCATATACTGTGATTCATCGGTGTATAATTTACATGCCAGGATTCCATGTTGTGCATGAAAAAAAAGTTGAAAATGCAAAAATTTCCAAATCATAGGTAGAAAAAGTAGCTTTTCTTTTTCTCTTGATCGACAGTTTGAAACTTGAGAATTTCAAATTTATTTTCATGCGCCAAGCACAATTATCAAATTCAGTCAAATATTGAGCAATGAAAAAATAAAAGAGAGTTTATCTATATACATTGGATTAAATTTACCCCCTAGCAATTTTATACAAAAGTTACATACTGGATATTATTTTGTGCACGTAGAATTTCGATTAGAAAAATATACGTCGGAACATAATCAAATTTGGTATCTAAAACATCATTTTTGAGCAAAATATACTATTTTCTGTTCATACATTTAGCTTTGTATTATACGATACACAAATTCAATTATGAACACAAATATCTGTGAGTACAGTGCTAAAGGCTTGAATATATAAATACATAAATTTGAAAATGAAGACACAGAAGTGTAAGCAGTGTGAGAATGCATAGAACTACAAATGCGTGTGATACACATCCTTACACGTTTTGTACTCATTTTTATGCTTTACGATGGTCAGAGCGTGAGAATATGTGACACCGTAATTCTATGCTTTTGTGATTCTATATGCTTACATTCATACATTTGTGTCTATAGGTTCTGAAACCCATTGCAATATATCCAATATTTATACACAACAAAGGAAAAGACCCTTGAAACTTACTGTCTTATATTTTGCATATATGTCATTCCATGTTAGAAGAAAATGAGAAAAAGTAAACATACCTTCACATCGATGTCTCCAATTTTATTGACAGCTCTGATGATAGGTCTTCCAACTATCGATGGGAAAATGTGGGCGGGAAAATTTGCACCGGCATAACCGCATTTTACGAACTGAAAGTAAAAGAAAGAGTTTTAATATAATACAAAGTGAACTCAATAATGACCATCTTTGAAGAAATTTGAAATTCATATTCTTTGGATAGACCATAATAGAAATAGAGGGTCAAGAAGGAGAAGCGCAAATTAAAAGAGGGGTGAGATAAGGATGCTCACTATCACCATTGATTTTCAATTTATATATAGAAGGAGCGATGAACTAAGTGAAGGAGCAAGTGTAATGGAAATTACAGATTCGGGGAGAAAACGTAAGCATGTTGAGATTCGCGAATGACATAGCTATATTAGCTAAGAGTGGTGCTGAGTTAGAAAATATTCTCAACACTATGAAAACAATATTACTAAAAAATTATTGTATGAATATAAATAAGGACAAAACAAAATTCATGATTTGTAAAACAGTGAAAACATCAAGAAGAACGAAAATCAAAATATATTCAGAGACAATTCAGCAAGTGAAGGAATTTAAATATCTAGGAAGCATAATCACAGAAAACGGTAAAAGCGAAAGAGATATAAGAGCAAGAATATCACAAGGAAAACAGGCTTTCCATCAAAAGACACAGTTACTATGCTCAAAGAATATTAGCTTAGCGGTAAGGAAGAAATTCTAGAAGAGTTATGTTTGGAGCACAGCATTATATGGTTGCGAAACTTGGACAATTGGAAAAACGGACCAACAAAGACTTGAAGCTTTTGAAATGTGGTGTTATAGAAGGATGCTTGGAATGAAGTGGGTAGAGAAAGTAAAAAATAGAGAAGTACTTGAGAAGGTAAATGAAAAAAGAAGTCTTTTGAACCATGTTGTGAAAAGAAGAAGTAATCTGATGGGACACACATTGAGGCATGATAGTTTGTGGAAACAATTTCAAAAGGATAAATGAATGATTAAGTTATATGAAGCGAATCATACAGGATGAGGGTTATCGTAGATATGTAGAAATTAAGCGTTTAGCGGATAATAGACAGGGTTAGAGGATTTCATCAAACCAGTCATAAGACTGATTACTTCATGATGATGATGATGATGATGGATACACCATTTGAAACTGAAAACAGTCATTGTAAAGAATAGTCATAATACTTGAAAGCTTTTGAATAGTGATTATTTGTAAACATTCAACATTTTTAAATTTATACACTGAACACTGCTCAATGTTGTGCATAAAAAACCAGGATCGGGATTTTCAAAATTAAACTTATGTCGGATCAAATGAATGCAAGTATGTGTATGGTTCATAGAACATTAGAACGGTGAATTCTGCTCCTTACCCCAGTTCCATTATCGCACACGATTACTTTTCTCCCTTTACTATCCATGTTTGGCACAAATATATTTTTTGCAATCGACTTGGAAAATTTGTATGTGAAATCTGAATGCTTTTACATTCCACTGCAGTTCAGAAATGACTAATTTTTTATCAGGGGCGTTGGTGAAACGAAAATCTCTTCCATTTCAAGAAGTAAACCTGATAACGGACGAATGTCAAAACGAATCAGATGTTTGGTGAAACTATTCAATTTTGCTTTGTATTTATGTGAAAATTTTAAAGAAATTGCATTCATTCGAACAAAATATTCATTTGATCATGTTAAATTGACATGATTGATATACATGTATATCCTAGATGCCGCAGCACACGTTCTACACGGCGGTGATGCCAGATACAGCTAGTTAGAGACCTGCAACTCTAATAAAAATCTACTTGCAACGTATTTGCGCGCCCTCTCGAAGTTTGACCTTCACAGTACACAAGAATTTCAAATGAATTCTGAAAAGAGAACTCTTGAAGAACTCTTTCAGAACACAAAGTATTACAAAAGAGTTTTAAAAGTCTATGAGAATTCTTTGAGGATTTTAACGGAACTTGCCAATTTCTGACGAATCGAATTCTTTTGAAACTCTTTTAAAACACTTCGTATTCTAAAAGACTTCTTTAAGGGTTCTTTTTTCAGAATTCATTGGAGATTCTTCTTGTGTGCTATGAGGGTTCGTGCGGACTGAAAATTAAAATGGTAGGGCTCGATTGACCCGTATGTGAATAAACTCGAATGAATTTGAACCCGAAAAAAATTAACCCGATCAAAATTATTGTTAATTGGCAACTATTATGATGATTGAAGCATGACTAGTAACATGTGGGGATTTGTTGCCTTTTTGAATTTCTTAAAGTTGTGTACTGTAAAGGGGCCTTTAAGATGTCATACAGGAAGTGTTCTGAAAATCGTAAGCTTTAAGACAACTTGTTTTAAGATGACTTTTCGACATCCCTTAAAGGGGACAAAACGATGTGCTCTCAAATCTCAAAAAGACAGCTTTAAGAGGCATTTGGGAGACCTATATTTACTGGGTTGGTTTCGTACGTACAAATTGATGTATTTCAGACGACCAAAAAGTGGCAAATGAAGACAACCTCAAGTTGTCTAATCAACGTTTACTGGGTTGGTTTCGTATGTGCGAAATAGAAAAGTCTCCGTTGTGCTAATCAATGTGTATTCGTTATAAATATTTTGAATACAGAATTCATTATGAAATTTCGATATGAATTCTTTCTGAACATTAAGCTGTTCATTGAGAGTTCATTTTGTATTCAGAATATTCATAATGAATACATATTGATTAGCATAACGAGAGCTCTTTACAGGAACTCTTCTGTTGTATGGGGCTATTTGCATTTGAGAAAAGCTAGGTACTGTCAGTCATTATCCACGGATTCACAACCCGAAGAGAACATGAAGCTTCAGCGAACGTTCAGATTAGATCTGTATAGATCGGGCCGAAGGTTCATAAGAGCTAACTTTTAGATTCACAAACGTTTGACGAAGGTTCTACGGACTGTCAAACACTGGTTTCGTTGATTTGTCTTCTCGTTGATTTGGCCCCCATCCACGTTGAAACATTCACCTCGAAATACTTTTAGGAAACATCGAGGGAACGTTCGTTGAAGGTTCATCAAAGATTTGATGAAGCTTCATGAGAATACTTATACTTATATTAACTTTTATCAATTTATATGAATAATCAATTAATTAATAAACATAAATATATCATTTTAACTCGACATAATAACATGAGACCCACACAGGACACCTACGTCGCTTCTCCGTGGAATTCAGGGAAGAAAAAAGGATCGGTGAATACAGCGTAGTACGACGGAGAAGCAGCGTAGGGGCAACGGAAAAATGTCCACCCGCAAAAACAGCCCGGACATTTCTTCGTCACCTCAACGTTGCTTCTCCAACGTACCACGTTATATCCACCGCTCCCTTCCTTCTCCCTCAATTCTACTGTCCTGTATGGGAACTTATATGAATTTATATTAATTTATATTAATTTATGAGGAATTTCATGAGGACTGTTATTATGGGTTTGAAGGTTTAACCACAAACAATTTTGTCATCTCAATTGAACTTCTTATTTTATTCACTAGATTATTAAAACTTCTGTCAATAGTGGAGCTTTCCGAATTGTTTGACCCGGGGCGTCTGGGGCGTGAACTACGGATTCCTATTGGTCCATTCGGAAAGCTCCAGTGTGTATCTAATAATCAAAAATAATGAAAATAATTTTCAACACTTATAAAATGAATACTAAAAATAAATGTTGTTTTTTGATACCTATGAGTAAGCGATTTGGACAAATGCGGACATTTGCACGTTACCGGTATGTCTCTGTAATATTTTTTGGACATTGTGATAAGTTTTCAAAACGTACATAAAACCTTTCGGTGCCAACTGGGACTGTCTTTTGGGTAAATGCGATTTCTGGCATTCGCTACCTCACCTTTCAGGTCCACTGATCCCACCGTATTAAGATACACAAAAGTTATAAAAGAATTCTTTATGAATAATTTGTTCTCATTCTGAGCTCTTTCAGAACTCTTGCCCTATCTGGATAACCCATACAGTACACGAGAATCCCAAATTAATTCTGAAAAAAGAACTCTTGAAGAACTTTTTCAGAATACAAAGTGTTCTTGAGGTGATACTAGCGTCGTGGCATACTAACGCCGCTAGTATCCCCTCAAAGAGTTCGAAAAGAATTCAATCCGTCAAACATTTGCGAGTTCCATTAAAATTCTGAAAGAAGTCTTAGACCCGCGTCAAATAGAGAGGGAAATACACACTTCTCTCTTCAACCAAGGGTTCCGCGTTCCGTTTTCCGCCCTTTTTCATCTCCATGTGACACGGGTGTGTCATAGAATTCCAATGGAACTTGCAAATGCCTGACGAGTCGAATTCTTTTGAAACTCTCTTAAAAGAATTTGTATTCTAAAAGAGTTCTTCAAGAGTTCTTTTTTGAGAATTCATTTGAGATTCTTGTGTGCTCTCTGGGACGTATCGATAAAGATGAATCGAAGAGATTGCTAACGCAATGTTGAAATCATGTTCCGTATCACGTTTTTTTTCTTTGGAAGAAAATTATGTGAGCCCCAACAGGACTCGAAGGTTTTTGAAACGTTCTAAGAACGTCTGAACGAGTTTAGAACGTTTTACAAACGCCCAAGGAAAGTGGAATTTTCCTTCTAAGCAAATCACCATGAAAGGATACACGAAAAACGTGATGACACCAATCAGAAAGTGGATAATAGTTATCAAATATCGTTATCAATCTCTCCAACTCATCTCGGTTCTCGGTATCGATCTCATTGTTGCGCTTGTGCTGAAAGACAAAGATATCTATCTACTTACTCTACATCTCTTTCTTTTTATGTGGATCACGCGATTTCTGGTAACTTGCCTCCTCTATGTACAATAGCTTCGTTCGTTCTAAGGTGTTCTAAGTTGCCCCAACTTGCACCAAACCAATCAATTCATGTTTATAACTGGAAGAGCCAATCACAAATATCTGGAGCACGTTGAAGCAACTTAGAACACCCTTGAACGAACGAAGCTAATATCTCTATAGCTGTAATTTCATGGGGCGTCGAGCATCGAGCGTCAACATTAGAAGGAAAGAGAGGTCACACAGTTCTTCTCTTTCCTTCTAATGTTGACGCTTGATGCTCGACGCCCCATGAAATTACAGCTTATGGGTCATACCCACTGATCTCTAATATACACTGGATAGCGGATACAGGACTTCGCAATATAAAGCTGACATTTCATGGGGCGTCGAGCGGCAGCGTCAACATTGGAAGAAAAGGAAAATCCGATCGGTTCTCTTTTTTCTTCCAATGTTGACGCTGCCGCTCGACGCCCCATGAAATGTCAGCTTAAGGGGCCTATTTCATGGGAGCTTCAGCATCAAGCGTCAACATTGGAAGAAAGCAGAGGTCTGACAAGCTGTAATTTCATGGGGCGTCGAGCATCAAGCGTCAACATTAGAAGGAAAGAGAAGAACTGTGTGATCTCTCTTTCTTTCTAATGTTGACGCTTGATGCTCGACGCCCCATGAAATCACAGCTACAGGCTCTCTTTTCTTCCAATGTTGACGCTTGAAGCGGAAGCTCCCATGAGATGGGCCCTTAAGACTTCTGTGAGTAATTGAACGTGATAGAAGACTCTGGGGCCGCCATTTGTGGGCTGAATGGTTAATTTTGGGGGTAAATTTGAATGATATCGAAGTATTTTGTGCAGTATATCAATATTCATCCAATCCTTATACCCAATATTGTGTAACATGATGGGAAATTCGGAAAAATCATGATTGATTACAGTTTGAATCGTTTGGAACGTTTTTATAATTGAAAATATACATTTTTTGTCAAATTCACAAAAACTCAACAATAAGCAGAATCTCATGCTTGTTTGTATTATGAACTAAAATTTAGATGACATGGGAAAGGATAATGAAAAATTTTTCAATTACGTGAGAATATAATCTAGATTCTGTTGGAAATACGTTGATACAGTTCAAATTTACCGCTCAAAAATGACCATTCATCCCATAACAAAATGGCGGCTCAAGTCTTCAATTCGTCACAAGAAATTTTTAGTATCCGCTATCCATGATCCAGTGTATAATACAGTATAATAGAGATCAGTGGTCATAGTCATACCCGTCATAAGCGTTCATAAGTATGGTTGAGTATGGTTGCCAACTCATCGCAATGTTGACCAACAGTCTTTAAGTTTCTCCTTTTTTTTTGCTATCTTTCAAAAATCATTGATCACATTTCAAATAAATTATCATTTAGTTTTCACATTCAATTCAAACATGCAAATTCCGAATATTGGAATATTCTTGGCCCTTTTGATTAGCCAAGTCCATAGCATCAGGTGGTATTTAGAACCAAGTACACATAAATGTTTAAAGGGAGAAGTTCAAGCAACTGTGCCGGTAGTGGGTGAATACAAAGTTTCCGAAGCTCCAGGTCAAAAAGTTGATTGCACGGTAATTCATTATTTTTCTTTAATTATTTTCACCTTTATAGGTTAGATTGAGTTAACCTGCAATATGGATACCAATCCTCCTTGAGAATAAGAACATTCACTTTGAAAATTAAAAATTTGCACATAGCACTTCAAATTTCTATGCCATATGGAACAGAGTGATGTTTTTCTTATCACATTTGAAATTAGGCTCATCTTTCTCATGATTTTCAGTTACATAATTCTCATTTTTTAAATGTTTCATTAAAAATTATCATTTTTATACTTGTGCGTGTAACAGAAATTATCATATTTTCAAAGAAAATGTTCAGAATATATTGTCAACTAAAAGAAATTTTAGCTGCATAGAATCCTTGATTGCAGCTTCGTTGCCATTTGCATTTGTTTAATTCAGGAATTCAAAATTGAATTCATCAAAGTTGTACTCTAAATTTCTTGGAGTGAAAATACAGTAGAACCTTGTTGATCCAAGGTAATGTGGGGAGAATTTACCTCTGATAATACGGAAACACACAGTAGAACCTTGTTTGTCCAAGGTAATGCAGGGAAATTTTACCTCGGTTAATAGAGAGCCGGATAAGCGAGGTTCTACTGTACTGCAAATCCAACAAGAGTGAGAATCTTATTCTTACAGAGTGGATTTTCACTACAAAAGGGCAAAATTTCACTCTTTTGGAGGTTGAATTCAGTCTTATAGAATGAACTCTCATCCCAAGAAATTTAGAGAGTATAATTATTGTTGCTCAAGCAGTGATTAACCTTTTACCAGAAATCGAAAATGTGAACAACAAAGTGACTGTGAAACCAGGGTAATTTGTGGGGACTTCTACAAAGCTCCTTATTTTGTTATTTCAAATGTTCCATAATTTTTAAAGAGATGAACGATTATGCTACTTATCCTACTTCCATCTGTACCAATAGACGGTACCAGGTATTTGCCTCGGGATGGGTCATTTTGGGAAACTTAATTTTGTGGTTATGACACGTAGTATTTCATAACAACCCAAATCTTTTCTTCATTAACTGCTAAAATTCCTCATTCATTTTTTATTGTTTGCCCACAGTTTGATCAAAAGCATTTTGATTACATTTTTGTACATTCTGAGAGCTTTAATAATAGTACCTCATAAAATTTCAATGAAATTTATTTCAGATTCGAGACTCCAAAGGACAATCGTTGTATCAAAAAGAGGATGTTACGCATGGAAAATTAATCAAATTTTCATTTTCTACCGAAACATATGAAACGTATGAAATATGTTTCATGTCATATGTACCACACAGTAAGTTCTTTTATACATTTCAAATTCAATGTGACTGGGTGAAAGTAGCCCAATTCATTGACCGGTTATTTTTTATGTAACCCACCGAGACTGATGTATAGAATTGAGCTACTTCAAACTGACAGCGTTGTTCGAATTACGGTTTTTACCGGGATACCAGCGTACCATCAGAGTGAAGATTTTGTCTGCAAGATTTCTCCGAACTCAATTCATGAAACAGTCTGAAATTTTCAGAGAATATTCTATGACACTTTCCAAATTGCGATACATAGCCTGAATTTCAAATTTCGAAAAAAAATTCTCTTTCACCGACTGGGAAAAAAAACGTTGTGAAGTTTCAAAGCATATTCCCTGAAAATTTCAGATTGTTTCATGAATTCAGTTCGGAGAAATCTTGCGGACAAAATCTTTACTCGGATGGTTCGCTGGTATCCTGTTGATATTTGTATAATTACTCTGATTTATTTACTGCATAAAATGAAAAATAATGGAGAACAAAAGTCAATATTCAAAATGTCATTTATTTTTCATTGTTTCCAGATCAACAAGGAGTGAAACAAGAAGTATATTTAGTTACAAAACGTGGTATAGAAGCAAAGAGTTACGAAGGAGTGAGTAGACTTTAAAGAAACAACCATTGAATTATCCTCACAATTCTATACTGTTTTTAATTAATTTTCTACGGTATCATTAGATCGGTGAAGCAGCTAAACTGAAACCGGTAGAAGTGGAACTCACTCGTCTCGAAGATCTCTCTGCAACCATAGTAGAAGATTTTGCTAGAATGCGAAAGAATGAAGAAGAGATGAGGGACACAAATGGTATGTAGTTCATCGATAATACATCACCGCAAATTAAACTTCTCATTACAAAATTGCTAATTCATATTTTATATTCGCAGAAGCAACTAATGCAAGAGTATTATACTTCAGCATATTTTCCATATGTTGTCTGTTGGGTTTGTCCACATGGCAAGTCTTCTATTTGAGACGTTTCTTCAGAGCAAAGAAACTTATAGAGTAACTTCATTCCTAAGTTTTTCACCCTCCCCTATTCATTGTGGAAGACTGCCCAGTCTTGGATTACTTTGCAAATTCAGTATAATAATCATAAGTTTTCAACAAACACGTGCAAACTAGAGAAACAGTTGTACATCGTATATTGTATTCAAATTGTACAAAGTAAATTTTTCATCTTTCATTGCGCCATCAACTTTTTGTATTGTGATCGAGGATGAATATTCTTAACAGAATTCAATGAATAAAAAATATGTATATGTATATGATAATATAAACAATAGATAATTATTTGTTATTTATAAACACAAATGAATTAAGGTTTGTAATATACGTTGAAATGATTATTGTGAAAACTTGAATGTGAAGATATTGATTTTATTAGTTCGAGTGAAAAGTAGGATATTAAATAATATCTTTGCAAAGTTTTGTATTGAAAATATGTTTTTATTTTGATAATACTTTTGATAATTTGTTTGTAGCACATATAAAAAGATGAATCTTAAATTCGATGCTCGTTGACTGTTATACCCAAGGTTGTTCAATTGAATTTTACAATTGGAGAATAGAAAATATTAGCTGTTCATTATCACAAAATTCAAATTTCCTATTTTGTTGTTTTCTACAATTTTATGCATTTTTCTTTATCGCATAAGGACAAAAAAAGTATATGGCTTTGATGACTAAGAATAGTCTTTCTTAATACACAATTTATTGATGCATGTTCAAGACATTGACTGCCATGGGAGCCATTGGTGCAGATGATCAGGGATGAACAGGCAATGTACATGTAATCTACATTTGTTTTTTTACATGTAAATTGCTGTAAACAATTTTCAACCCTACTGATTGCCATCAGGTCCATATATGAATGACTGTTGATGATAAACCGGGGGGGCGCAGGCCTGGCCAATTTTATATGTAGTAGTCTTTTGCAACTATTATTGGTATTAGCTGGAAAAACTTTCAAACACCCTATATAACAAGGGCGCAAAGGCATTATTGTAAATAGATTACTATTTTCAACAAAACTAATAGCGTTTTTCATTGCACTGCACTGTTTGCACTCAGTGCACATTAAAATGTCTATTTTTTATTTCACCCACAAGTTTAAGAAAGATGAGCATATCTCAGTGCAGCAAATGGTAAACACTATTAGAAATATTGATGTTGAAGTTCATAACCTCTTCAACTTAAAAATCGGCGTACAAGCTACATGCAAGCCTAAGCCATTTATAACCAATAATCTCCTCAACTCTTGTAGTTAGTTGACTTTATTGCAGTTTATATCACAATACATAAAGACATAAACAGTTCTCAACTCTTATTTAATCAGTTTATTGAGATTAATGGATAAGCATTCAACTCTTGTGAATAATGAACAGGTTATGTTTAGAGAAATGATGAAATTCGATCAGTTCACGCAGAACGTACTGTACTCGATTTCAAATTCAATACCAAAAAAATAGATGAATAGATTTAGTACTGTATGCAAAATTAATTTATGCTTCTAAAAACATGTTTGAAACTAGTAAAAGTGTTATTACAAACAGAGACAGGGACTGTTTGGCATGCAGAGTAATAAGTGGAAGCGGTCTCGTCGGCGCTGGAATTTACGTGTTTTATTATGGGAAGAAATCACAAACATTGACTGGAAAGACTTTGATGTTTTCAATAGCAGCTGGTAACATTTATATTTGAATTTTAATTTCTCATAATCTTATCATATTTTGCGTATTCGTTTACCCATTTAAAAGTGATGGCGTTGTGGAAATTTTTGTGAAATTGTCTTATTGCCGTATAGGTCTAAATTCTCTAGGAAAGGTGAAATGAATGAAAATATTAATTAATATCCAAATAACAAAATGTTTTCTCCTCGTTTTACTAATCTTGTTAAGATGATAGTGAATTCATTCAGTGCAACCTAAAAGCAATCTGTCTATGGTTGTCGGAAAAGCAAAAGAAGAGAAAAATAGCTGTTATCGTCAGCATAAAATGTGTCTACAATTATTTGTGTAGGTAATTATAGCTTTTTTAAATGATTTTCTTGAAGTGACTTGTCAAAGTTATTTGTATATGCATATTACGTATGGAATATTTGAAATATTTTACATTTAATTTTTTAAGATCTTATACGTATTTCACTGGCAGGAATCCAGCAAAAATTCTGCAACGGATTGAACAGAAAGAACGCTGCTTGAAAGGCTAGACAAATCCAGACAAAACCATACAAAAATATATCATGATTCTATTCGGTTCTGTTAGACTTTGTATGGTCTTTGTTTAAGGTTTTGTTGAGTCTTTTAGACAGGGAATCCAAAATATTTATAAACATAATATATCGAACAGTGGAGAAGAGTTGGTTCTTCACCAGAAATAGTGGAACTCGCGAGGCAATGAGATTGAAAATGGATGCAACTAAAACATTGTAGAAACATGCTTTAAGAAATTTTTTGTGAATGTTAGGCTTTTGTTATTTATTGAACAATTGAACAAAACGTGAATTTCCTACGTTTGGTGTGTGATTTTTCAAATTTTTGTGATTTCACAATCATCCATGAACACTTTAAGGTAAATTACCTGGTATTATGAATTTCATCTTTGAACACGAATAACAAAAAGTAAGTAACATGACCGAAAGCATATAAAATTACTTATGCTTATTATTCATGTTTAAAAATGCAATTCATGGTATTTGGGCAATTTACTTAGATTCCATGTCGATACCTTCATCACCTTACTCCAAGTGTGATGTTTTTACCGATTTCAAAACGAGTTTACAAACCTAATTTAATACGACACTATCCAGAATAGTTTATTTGAATATTTTTGTGAACTTCCAACTTTTACCTTGTATTTCTCCTACATTCAGAATGATGTTACAAAATTTTTCAACATAAATTCACAATCAGAAATAGAAATTATGTTTTCGTTTTTCCACAGTGCAGCTTAATTATCGCGGATTATTGATTGTAAAAAAATCATGACTGAAAAGCGTACTTGATCTCGAGAAACGATGATTATAATTTCATAATAGTAACGAACATTTCCATGCAACTCACAACGCTGCATGATTCGCTTTAATAACTAATTAACATTCGGCATTTTCTGACAATCATCATTAGAGAGAATTATTTAGAATGATCATGAAACGTCCATGGAGTTATGAATATCAGGAGAGAGCGTGGAAAAAATCTCTGTCCGAAAAGTCTGATAGATTCTAAGAAAATTCCAATAGGTGCTGTGACAAAAACCACATAGAAACCGATAAATTATTTTGTCCCTATCAGTATTTATCTGTTCTGTCTTTTTAGCGAAACCCTTGTGGACCTGTTAATGCTCCTCCCTGATATTCGTAGCTTCATAAAAATATCACGAATCTATTACCCACGTTGTGAAAAACTTTTCTGTAAATTTTCTCTATGATAATTCAAAATCACAATATCTTGTTGAAGTATTACAGTCCCCTAGGTAGAGAAAATAGATAACGAACTGGTAAATTTCATCCCTGGTTGAAGAAAATCCATAGAATCTGAGGCAATGAAATTTAATGGGATTTGGTCAGAACATTTCGCAAAATTCAATGAGATTTTTCACATTGAACATGAACAATTTACAGATTCTGATGCTGAGCAAGTCTAGTTGAAATTTTTCCGATGAATAGGATAGCGAAATTCGCACGCGGACTTGGATTTCCATTGGGGACCAGTCGTGTCTCCATCCAAGACTCGTGTTACCTTTCAGCCATTCAGATCTAGGTTGACAGGTACCTGAGAGGTTCTGAACGGGAACCTGAAGGATAACATGGGTCCTGGGTGTGAATTTAAGTCCTCGGGAATTTTCAACGGGGTGGTGATTTCACGAAACATTGTAATAATCGATTTTGATTTATAAAATTTACAGAAAAATTCGTTTGCAATGCACGCAGATTTATATAATTGACTATACTTCTATACTGAATTGTTTTTCTTTTAGGTGTTGTATTTCTCGGAGCTGCCAGAATATTGGATTTACCACCGTTTCATGGCCAATTCCGACAAAGAACAACATGAATATGCATATTATTGAGTATAATTGAACGATAGATTTTAATACAACTTATATTAATATTATCAGATTTTATTATATTTAAAAACCCACACTATGTATCATATGTTAAGAAGTTCATCATTTGTACAAAAATTTGAAGAAAAGAAAGCAGGAAAACTTGAAAACCTCCTCTTTATTCATCAATTATTTACACTAATATATATTTTATAAAATGTAACGAATTATGAATCTTTTGTGCGAATAAATGAAAGAAATGTTTATTTCAACAACAAAGAAATCTTTATGAGGGAAACAAAAAAAGACAAATCACAATTATAATGAACTGATTTGATGACTACGTAAAAATATTTCAATCAGATCTAAGAAAACATAAAAATAATCGTTCATATCGATTCAAGGTAGTCTTCTTTTATTTTTTGCAAAGCTTGAACTGTAGTTCACACAACGTGGCTATTATGAACAAGTATATACCAAGTGTGGATTCTAACTCATATGTTCCTGAGCGTACAAGGCTAGTTCAAACAAGTTGCAAAGTAACTGCACTATTTTCACTATTGAAATTTATCGTCGATGGATAAAAACATAGGAAAACCAAATGAAACATACGCGATCCTAATAAACCTTTGAAATAAATCAATAAGCTTTTATGACGAAAATACATTTTTTGAATAAATTACTCGCACTTGTATGCAAAGCGCTGATGTAATTCTACGCAATAGCGTCACTTTGTATACTCTTTCGTCGAGTTTGAACAAAAATTAGAAGAACATCATCGTAATATCCTTGTTCGAAATAGTAAATATGAACAATGTTCTTCGGAGTATTATAAAATATTATTTCCTATGAGTTTCTAAGTGCTTTTGTTCTTTGCACAATTTTCTCATGACCGTGCAAAAATTCAATTGGAACCCAAGGAAACGTCGCTGCAAATGAATGCATTTATAGAGAGTTGCATCGATGGACACCATTTGGATTGATGTATCATCCTTTATAGAGTTTTTACCATATAGGAGTGAGAATGAATCCTGTGTGGAAAGGATCACCGGATGATGGATTATCCAAGTTGGCCAATTAATGAACAGTCCCATATGTGAACCAGGTGTATCGTTTATATAGAAAAATTATGTCTCATTCCTTGAGAAATATTTCTCAGATGTGGAATGAAATGTTACAACTCTACACGGAGAAAAATGCCGCTCGAAAATATAAGAATTTTTGTTATTTTTTTCTCAGTAAACTAGAAACAGGGAGGTTTGTGAAATGAATTCTTAAATGAAAATACAGAAGATTACGAATATTAAAGACGAAGTGATAGGTAGGATTGAAATTTCAAACGCTGAACGTTAAATTTTATAAAGCGTTTAGTAAATTCGGTTATTAATTCCTCATTTCCCGTATTTTTATGTAAAAATATATTTTCCAAACCTTCCTGTTTCTGGTTTAGCAAGCAAAATGAAAAAACGTAGTATATTTTTTTCTCCGTGTGGTAATTTTTATTACATTCCGTGGAAAAGCTTCTGATTCCGTTAAATACTTATGGGATGACATTTGACAGAATAATATTGCTTTACTACTTTTTTTCCTCGTGTTGAAGTTTGAATCGTTCATCAAAACGAAATTTGAACTGGGAATGAGAAAAAGCGTTATATTCAGGAGATGCTAGCGATGTGGCAGCGAGCCAAATCGTTTATGACAAACCGTGGGCAAATGCTTCAATTTAATAAAAATATTGCCCTGTACCAGGTGCAGAAGTATAAAACCGGAATTTCCCTATAAATGGCACTATAGCCATCATTTTACGGACCCTAAGGCCACTTCTTGAGCACCATTATCTCCCCCTCACAGCTGATGAAGATTTTCAACACGAAACAATAGAAGTTATGTACACCCGTAATTGTTTTATAACCTTCAACATGTAGAGTTTTGTGCCTAACCGGCTCCATGGCTGAGGGGTTAACGCACTAACTTTCAGACATGAATGTCCGACAGGCTTGGGGGGTTCGAATCACTGACTAATCAATCCGCCTTTCTTCCTAACGGTAATGCCGCGAAAGGGGCAATGGCAGTTGGTGCGTCAACCAAAGTTTATCCCGAAAGCGGCTGCCACCGTAATAGGGAAATGACGGTTGATGCACGGAAAAAAATGTTTAGCTGTATCAGCTAGATTTTAGCTATCATAGCTAGATATTTCGCTGCAGCAGCTAAAATTTAGCTGGCACAGCTAAACACTTTTTTCCGTGTGAGTCAGGGAATCTTATCTCAGCCGCGTAGGTCAGGTTGGAAGTACGCTTCCCCCGGTCCAATTGCCCTCGGTAGCGTAAAAAGAGACCGTGTTAACAAAAACGAAATAAAAAAAAAAAAGTTTTGTGGCCACAAACTACGATCTGCAGACAGCATTGGTTTTTTGTTATACTTTGAAGAAAACTGCTGCAGAATCACATCGGACGCTTGTCGAAGCTTACGGTGAACACGCCCTTGGTAAAACACAGTGTTTCGAGTGGTTTAGAAAAATGTTCAAGTGGTGATTTTGACTTGAGAAACGAAGAGCGTGGGAAATCACTGAAAAAGTTCGCAGACGACGAATTACAAGTCTTATTGGATGAAGATGATACTCAAACTCAACAAAAACTCGCGGATCAACTGAATGTAACGCAGAAAGCCGTCTCCATTCGTTTGAAAGACATGGGGAAGATTCGGAAAGTAGGAACCCATTGGGTTTCGCATAATCTGAATGCAAGACGGCAAGAAAATCGAAAAACCACTCGTGAAATGCTGTTCGACAGATACAAAAGAAAATCATTTCTCCATCGAATTCTGACAGGTCGGGAAAAATAAATATATCTTGAGAATCCTAAACGTCGGAAATCATGGTTGAATCCATGCGAACCATCGACATCCACTTCCCAATAAAAATATTTCTCTTCAAAACTTCAACAATTCTCTGCAAAACTTCATTATCGCAATTCTTAGAGAAAGAAAGAATTTTTGCAACAGATTCATCTTCCAAAAACTCTGTGAAATTCTGCATATTTCTGAAAATTTCTATTGCCAGTAAAGGTTTCTCTGTACATTCCCAACTTATTGGTCAAAGTTGTTTTGTTGAGAAATGTTGAATTTTCTTAACATTTTTCTACTTGATGAATGGTGGAAACATTTGACGAGGAAAGGATTTTTCTCCACGAATTCATACATTTCTCTGCAAACTACATTTGCAGAAAAAAATTTGAATTCTCTCTTTATTTGTCTATTCCAAGAATATTACGGCTTGTGGCGGAGAGTTGAGTTTTCTATACAAATTCATACATTTTTCTCAAATCGCATTTGCGGAGATAAAGTGAATTTTTCCAAATTTTTCAATCGACTCAAAACAACTTAAGTAAAATTCACTAGTAGGCCTCGAAAAAACCTCTCTCCCACGACCCATTCATTTTTCCTTTCGGAGGATTCTGAATCGATTAGTCTATATCTGACGGCAACGAATTTTTTGAAATTTTCTATCGATTTGACCCAGCACTTGGAAAAATTTACAAGTTAAGGTCGAGAAAAACCTTTCTCCCACGCTCTATTCATTTTTCGTTTCAGAAGATTCTGAATTGATTGGTCTATACCTCACGAAAACGAATTTTTCAAAATTTTCCATTGCGATGATTCCCATAAGTGGTACTTTAAGATTACTGTAGTCATCTCGGAGATCCGCTGATGTGATAGAGGCTTTGCTTCTCAATCGCAAGACCCGGGTTCAATCCTCACTGAGGAAAGTTCCTGAAAATGGACTTTCAATGTGGTGTCTCTTCCGTAATGTCATTCAAGTCGAACTGGAAGGAGATTTGTAGAGATAAGCTCTGAACAAAAATTTTTTTTCTCAAGCAAAAGTGAATAGATAAAACAGAGATTTGTAGAGTAATGCAGAAATATGCAGAGAAATATTTAATATAACATGGATATTTGGCGAGTTTTGTACGAATTTTGTGGAGAAATTCATAAAATATTACGAAGATTGGAAGAATTATGTACAATTTTGCAGAATAATTCAGAAATTTGTAGAGTAATATTTATGGTTAAAAATTCTGCAAATTTCTCAAAGCGTCCGAAATCTGACAGTTATGTAGAAAAATCTGAAGAGTTTTGAAGAATTTCGAAGAGAAATATTTTTATTGGGGTTACTACAGTTTTTTCATTTCAACTGGTGAAATCAAGTTTGGGTATGTATTTAGTATGCTATAAAGATCGTGTTTCACATCAAGTAATGTCAATTTATGTATAAAGTTGAGGATAGAAAAATTTTATTCTCCAAGATGGTCAGGGTAGATATACGGGTTCTCTGCACTGCGGGTATTATGGGCCCCGATTCTACGAACATTTTAAGTATATTTTACGCATATTGATGTTGCTTGGGTGGTTTTATTATATATACCGTACATGTTGCAGATACCTCGAAAAAATCTGGTGTCCATTAAAAAGTTCAAACGTCAGTTGTGGGATAAAAATGACACGGCCGAAGCTGTAAGAGCGATCAAGGAAAAAAATGGGCTTGAAGAAAGCAGTGAAAATTTTTTCTATTTATATCTAGATCCAACTCTAATTCTATGTGAATTTATGAGTAAATGAACATTTTTCTTCAATTGTTTTATTTCTTTGACAAAAATACCTTGGGGGCCATATTACCCGTACAAATGTTGATGATGAAAAAATGGAAAACCTTAGAAAAACGATTATATTCCTTTAATGACTGCGAAGAATGAAACGGGACTTCATGCAATGGGTGTTGGGTAGTTTACAGAAGAATTATGATTTATTTCAGATTTTTATACTGAAAATAGAAGAAGCTGTTACAAATAAAGAAAGTGGGGGCCCATATATCCACCCTTACCTCTAGTATTAAAAAAACTCTTCGAGAATTCTGCTATGACTTCCAAAAGTATCACATTCGATCGAAAAAATCATTCTAAAAGAGTCATATTCTTCAGAAATTTCCGAGCTCTTAAAGTACACTACGAGTATTCATTTGATTACTTTCGATATCCTTGAAGAATTGTTTTCGAATCCTTATGGAACTTTGTGTGCTGTCTAGGATGTGTGATATCTTACTAAAGGTTCTGATGCCGGCTCATGTGAACAAATTAAAAATATTGTATATAATACATGTTTTATTTCATACAGTTTATATACAAATTTCATATAATTCTATATAAATTTAATATAATTTTCAAAATTTTTTCAATAGGAGTATGAAATACTCACTTGTATATTGAAAACTGGAGTCACTTTTTAAATTTCTTCGAGTGAAAAATTTATCCTTGAAGAGTGAGATTGCACTCCTAAACAGTGACTTTTCACTCTACCAGAGGGAAGTTTTAAGTGGCTTTGAAAAATGAACCTCCATCCTTTTCCAAGAGTGAAGAATTCTTTTTCAAGAATAAGAATAGAATGTCCTCAAGAATTCTTTCCGAACTAATGAATTCGTAAAGAGATCTGAAGGAGTTCAATGCTTTGGAGATTAACGAGTTCTTCGAAAGTACTGAAACAACACTTTCGGTATTCTCAAAGAACGCGTTAATGTCCTGAACATTGAACTCCTCCAGAATTCTTCATCAATTGATTAGTTTGGAAAGAGTTATCAAAGCATTTTATTCTTCCTATACAGGAAACCCCAATAATGTGAACACAGCCAATAATCGGCCAATAATCGGCTACCATTAAATGGCCAACAATGGATTCACATCATTGGCACAAGTGTGGTCCACCACTGGCTCATAAAGAAGGCCAGCAATGAAAACTGCCGATAATCAGCCGATGTACGGCTATGGTAAACGGCCAACAATTGATTCCCTGTTACTGGCTGAAATATGGTCTATTACTAAGTGAAATGGATTTCAAGGTTGAATGTATTGTATTCGTAATCACCCATGAAAAAAGTTTGTTTTGGCTTCATTACTATTAGGCTGAATAAATAATTCACATCCATCAAATACGTTTTACATGATTCAAATGAATTCTTATTTATATAGATAATCAATTACTTTCTCATGTAAATAAGAAAAAATTTGAAGGAATAAGCAACTGAACTCAACTGATTTGTCGAGAGTGCTTTTGACTCGTATAATTTTACATTTGAGATTGCGGAAATATCGGGCATGCAAATCTATTCAGAAAAAAAACATCCATTTCTGATCTTGTGAAAACTGGAATGACAAATTTCCCTAACACAAAAACAAAAAAGTGTTTTGGGTCACACTTAACCACTCATTTGAACTAATACTGAACCGATTATTCTGGAAAGCGGTCATATCACCATTGGATATCATTATTATTATGCCCCAGTAATCTGCCATTGATGGCCGACATTCGAACATTATCCCGTAATTTCTGGCCATAAATCGGGATCATTTAGCCCCATTACTGGGTCAATCAATAATTTTATACATGGCCCATTATTTATTGCCATTACTGGACCCACGTTATCATCCAGCAATTAACCATTGATGAGCCATTAACGGGCGCTATCAACGGGCGAAGAACGCCGTTTGTGGTCCAGTCACGTGCCATTATTGGGCCAATTGATGAACTCTGTATGAGTTGTTCTTGAAAAAGAATTTTTCGTGTGCTATCCGGGTGAAATTCTAACTCCACGAGAGTGAAAATTCACTGTTCAATTTGGAGTATCTTCGCTCTTATTCAGCAGTGGATTTTCACTCCAAGAAATGTAGAGAGTGAAAAACTGATGGAAATTATTACATTCGTTCCATCATATTTTATATGATCCTGCAAGCACGGATGCGTATCCGTGCAATAATTCGTCATCCAACATCAATCCCGTAGTACCTCCTTCATATAGACTTCAAACATCTCACGTACGTTGGTATTTTAATCATTCTTCAGGTTGTGGAGAAAAGCTTTTGAATGTACGCGTTTTTAACACTCCCGTACCGCATAATCACCTGATCCTCCACTTACAGGGGTCCATCGTCGCTGGCTTACTGGATTCTCTGATTTTTCCCTGACTTCTCCCTGACTATTGTGAAATTCGGAAATTTTTCGAATCATAACTTGTGTCGTATGTTATTTTTATATTTAAAGAGATTATTTGAATAAAAAATTCTTTTTGGTTAAGAAATTATACCTCTCATACCTTAAGAAAGGATTTTATCATCATTCCTAATTCTCATAATTGTATATATACTGTAAATACAAGAAAAATCAATGGAAAGAATCTCTTTCCAATCCTTTTCCTTATTGAATACTTGTAAAAAATTTCAGATTTCACAAAGCGTGGATGACACAGCTTTATTTGACTGAAAAAATAATCGAATCTAAGAAAAGCAAATTAACTAAGATTTTCTCAAAACATTGTACAGTTTTGAATAAGATTTGATGCAAGAATATTACATGCGGAATATGTAATATTCTGGAGATTAACTGAAGAATATTGTCAGAATGTTTTCAGGATGTCTTATGTCACCATCTTTTTGATATTTTAAAATTCTTCTGAGATCAACTCAATGATATTCTGTACGAAAAAATTCCAACAATTACATATACAAAATTTATAGTATGTGACTTCTGGTTAAAAAAAAATGTCTTCAGGATTAATTTTCACCAAAATTATATGGGTCTCTCCGTACAAAAATATTTCGTTGAAATAACCATGCATAATCTCTGAAGCACGTCGCATTTTCTCTCTGCAAAATTCTGAAAAACTTGGAAATTTTTAGGAAATATTCAAATAGGAACGAAATTGCACTCTGAAGAAAGTGTCACAAAACTCTAAGAAATTTCTGACTATTGGAAATTTTCAAAATTCTATAAATACATTCATATTCTATATTTAAATATCATATCCGAAAAAAGTTTTTTGAAAATTGAAAAAATTGTTCTCAATAGTCAGAATTTATTCAAAGCGCAATTTGTTCCTATTTGTCTAAAAGAGATGAAAAACTTTTATAAACTCTGGAGAAAGTCTCTACAAAATGTCCCAAAAATATTAGATTTTCTATCAAAATTTCAGAGTTTCGCAGAGAAAATGCGATGTTTTACAGAGATTATTCATGGTTATTCGAGCGAAATATTTTTGTATGGGTGAACAGAATAACCTTGTGAAAGAAAACCCACATTCCAAGTATCGTTTATTGGAAAATTTCCACAGTGAGAATTGAATCTAGTCTCTATTACATCAGCGGAACCTCTGGATGATGTCGATGCTCTTGAAATACCATTTTACTTATTGAAAAAATCGCGACGAAGTTTTGAAAAATTTGTTTCCGAGGGACATAGACCAATCGATTCAGAATCTTTTGGAACGAAAAATGAATAGGTCGTGGAAGAGAGGTTTTTTTCGACCTCGAGTTGGAAATTCTATCAAGTGGAAAATTCGTTTTCGAGAGATATAGATCAATCGGTTCAAAGTAGGTCGTGGGACAGAAGTTTTGTTTTCATCTCGACTTGTAAATTTTCCTCAGTGTTAGCTCAGATCGATGAAAAATCGTCAAAAATTCGTGCTCGTGAGACATGGACCGATCTACTCAGGATATTCTGAAACAAATTATAAATAGGTCATCAAATTCATGGTTCTCTCGCCGTCATTTGGGATGAAAAATGTTATTCCTGTAAATAATACTGCTACTGAAATATTCTTATAATGCTTTCATTTGCAGCAAACTTTGTACACAGCGAAAAATTGTGTGGCACAGGAAGTCTACTCACGTTGAGAGAAGAGGCATTTGGAAGTTCAGTAAACAGTACTACATTTGTTCGATAAATCTGAATATTACTGAACTTTCAGCGATCTTTCATGAAACTTCAAGAAATTCTGCTTTTCATTACTGAGTTTTTTGCAACCGTTATTAGCACCGGATATTTCTACGTTGCCTCCACGTGGAATCTTCGTTCATCCACGTTCTATCCACGTCCACCATTTATCCACGCGGAGTCCACGGAGATGTGACGTGGAAATCGGTGGATGTGCTGTTAGGGATGTCATCCACACGGAAAAAATTAGTGATCCAAATTTTCGTTGACTAGTATGTCACTTTGGGACGCAGCACAAATTCGAGAAGAATTCGTACACTGGATTTTAATAATTCTTTGACTCTTTCCATTATTTCGACGATCAAAATGAGAAGTGAATTCCAATGATGAAACAATGGACAAAGTCAACGAATTATCAAAATCCAGTGTACGAATTCTTCTCGAATTTGTGCTCTGTCCAAAAGTGACACACTAGTCACCGAAAATTTGGATCACTAGTTTTTTCCGTGCAATTCCTAAGCTTTTAAGAATTGAATGACATCTCGCGAAGTTAGGCATAAATATTGTATTATATGATAACGGTTGCAGAAAACTCAGTAATGAAAAGCAACATTTCAGTAATGTTTCTTGAAGTTTCATGAAAGATCGCTGAAAGTTCAATAATATTCAAATTCATCGAACAAATATAGTATTGTTTACTGAACTTTCAAATGCCTCTTCTCTCAGTACAGAGTTTGTGTTGCAAACAACATATCAAATTCTGAAATTCGCAGATTTCCAGTGTGAATTTAACATTTTTGTGCTGATTTGATACATTTTTTGTGTCAATATTCAACATAAATTACGAGTGGACCTCCTGGGACATACAAGTGTGTTAAAAATACACAAAATTTGTCACTGTGTATATTCACCCACATAGATTCTCAAAACATCGCAGAATATCATATATACAATATTTCAATTCAAAGATTCACAGAATATTGTTTCCGTAATGTCTATGGAATCCCGTAGAAATATTTCACACAGAATGTTCCAAGTGAGATATTGTAATACCCTACACAGTAAAAATTTTATATTAGATATTAGCATATTCATATTGTACTTTTGGGATATATTTGATTATGTCGCTATGAACCATAAGTATACGAGCATTCATCATACTCTCTCGTGAGGATGAAGATCAATATGTTAAAATTTAAAATAAATATAATTCTGAGCCTCATAATGAAGTATATCCCACGAGTACTATAAAAATATGGTAATCTTTAATATAAACTTTTATCTGTGTAGGAGTGTTATTGAGACATGAAGTGCTATGTGGGTGATCAATTGTAGTGATTCGGACGAGACTGAGACTGGTCTCGGTATCGACCCCAAGATCGAGACGAGACGACAGTCTTGACCGAGAATCTCGCCTCGAGACCGAGATCGGATCAATCTCGGCGAGACGAGACGAGACCAAAACACTAATCAATTGGCATTTGAATGATTCGAAAAAAAATTCATTTTTCTCAAAAATGACTTCCCTGACATTTCTCTGACTCCCTGGCTGAGGACTTCGGTGCAATGAGATGGAACACTCATTGAAAAATGAGAGCCGTGGAAATCAGGAAAGTATGAAGAATAGTCTCCCCAGTCAGCACAAATAATCAATTTAAATTCATAAAGATTTACCAAAGACCTCTCGAATGATCCCCGTTATACTATTAATAATCAGTTCAATGAATTCCAAATGAGAACGTATCGAAGACCCGAAAAATTCGTTCTGGAGTCTCGATATGAATTCCTTTTGAACATCAAGTTGTTCGTCAAAGTTTGAATGGAGAAGGTGGTGCTCGTAGATGCGCCATCAAACGGAAGTAAATGTAGTCCGAACGGCAAGCAAAGAGAGTATTTTAATGTTCTTCAACGTTCACTGTAAAAAAAAAACTGGAAATTTACTGTGCGACTGGGCTGGAAATTTTCAGTGCTAGTACTGGAATATGGATATTCCAGTACATGTACAGAGATTTTTGCTTCCTCATTTAGAGGGAAGCTTTGTGATCGTTTCGAGGAGCCGAAAATTTTTTTGTCTCGAAATTAAAAATCTCTTAGACCAAAATGTTCCTCAGAATTCGGGGAATTTTGGTACGGTACTGAAAATTTACCAAGCATAACCGGAAATTCAGTCCTTGTACTAGAATTTTCAAGTTTGGGATTTTGTGTTGAAATTTTGCCATGATTTCGCAAAAATTTTACTGGCTTGTACTACAATTTTATAGTTCTTGTGCACCAGAAAAAAGTATCCCCTCAAAAAGGACTTGCAAAAAATTTCGAATTTAGAAAAAAAAACCTAATCGTTGATATACTAGAATTATACAGGTTTTCAACTGCAATTCTCAGGTTTTGTGATGGAATTTTCCAGTTGCTATGCAACGGAATTTAATTGCTGTTGCACTGAAATTTTCCACTCCTATTGGACTTCGTCATTTCTGGCAGGGAAAATGTCAAGTCTTTATATTAAATATTTCCTGATTGAGATTTTGAATAATAATTGTAATTGTAGCAAATAAAATTGATATATCAGGTTTTTCCTAGCTAGCCTTCCAACATGTCGCGCTATAGCTCATCGGTTAGGTCATAGGTTTTAGTTGGTAGGCAGGTAGAAAAGTGTAGGTTCAAATCCCGTTAGGTAGACATGAGTTTCTGTCCATCCAAATGAACGATCAAGTTTCTCAATCATCTTGAAACACAAGGGCCCTGCAAATCACTTTGCGTGAGCAATTTTTTTTCAATTTTCATGGATATTTTCAGCATTAATTTTCCAGTAAATGTCCTGGAAAAGTCCAGGTCGTGTATTGATAAAATTCCAGTACTGAGGCTCAGAAAATTTCCAGTTTTGATGCTGAAATTCCATAACGTTTGAATTTTTGCAGTACAAATGTACTAAAATTTTCCGGTACATGTACAGGTTAATTGCTTCCAGTACATGTACTGGAATTTTCCGGTGAAATTTTTTTACAGTGTTGATTTTGAATTTCCCCTATCCCTATGAATACGGGTTCTCGACGATGGAGCAGGAAAATTCCTCGCCTTTACGATGCATTAATTACTCCTTGATAAGGCTTGGTATCCAAGTGAAACATCGGAGAACATCAAAATACTCTCTTTGTTCGCTATTCGGACTACATTTACTTCCGTTTGTTCGTCAAAGGTTCATTTTGGATTCAAAATATTCATAATGGATATAATACAGGAATCGCTTTTCTATAAAAAATGAGGGATTTTTCCACCACTTTGAGGAATTATTATTTTTTTAGGGTGTTAAATCCTCTACAAATGAAATTAAAAGTCCACCAAATTATGATGAGAAATTCCCTATCTATGGAGGGACTTTGCTGCCACCATTTTTTCGGGGAACATTCCACAATAATTGTTTACAGGGCAGATGTAATGGGGCGAACATTTTTCCGTTGCCTCGACGTTCGAATTTATTTTCATCTGTAGTCGAATAGAATGAAGTCAACCGGAGTTTGAACTTCTCGGAAATGCCACTATATCCTCGTTTTACTCACCTTTGGGTAATTTTTCGCCAATAAATTTTCTCCTTATAGATGAAAATTTTGTGGTTTCGTTTAAATTCAAAGAAGTAAGAAGATGATCACCGACATCCATCGCATAAGAGTAGCTACTTGAGCACCGTATCGTTCTGTTCTTTCTAATTTGATTCATTTCAAAAAGATAACTCGTTATATTGAACAAAGAGAAATTATACAATGCTCGTATCTCCTTAAACTGTGTTTATTCTTCGAGTTATTATTGCAAGTGTCTGTGCAGACGCATCTCTCTTCGTTCAATGGCGATTATGATGATTGTAATTGAATCAAAGTGTATGCGCGTAAGTGTTAACATTGATATACATTCAATGGGTGTCATTAAAATACTGATGGAGATTTGATAGAACAAATATTATCATATAAAGTCCAATTTTTATCCAAATACAATAGAAGATTTCGATTATAATTGCTCTTGATTTATTCTGATCATTTCTACCATCAGCGACAGCAAAAGTTGAATAAAAATAATTAAAAGTGTGAGTAGCACATTATGAAGATATTTGAAAAAATATTTGATTTTTATTAACATTTGAGTTGCAAATAAAAACAATTTTCAAATAAAATTGATGAAAGTTGTTGATAGCAAAACCTAAGTGAATCGATTGATGAAACGAATTCAATTCGATTGGAAGATACGTTTGGGTTGGAAAATGTTTATTATAAATTACCTCCCGAAAGCTTATTTAGTTATTTGAAGTTTGATTTGAAATACATGGAAACATAACCTCTTATCGTACGAAGACGGATAACACAGAGTGGCGTCGCTCAGTTCAATTCAACGTTGAATCGATCCCTCGTTCGCGAGTGTATAATCAGTCACAATTGATCTCGATCTTGCAACGGATCCGTAAAATACCGATCCTGAGAATTCGCGCCAAAAAACAATTTCTTTTGATGATATAAAAAATCGGTATGTGTAGTTCAATACACAAATGGGGTGATGAAACGTACGTGATAAACTACATGAAGTGTAAAACATTGTCTAATGAGAAATGAAAAATTCTTCATAAATATGCAATTGGATTATTCCGATGGTTCGTGGTGGATGCAAAGAAATCAATTATTATGTCATTGAAAAATGTATCTATATACGTGCACGATGATTATGATACAGCCAGACCTCTAATCTTACGACGAAGTTCAAAGAAGATTAAAACTTTGTCTCGAGACCCTCGTATCGTAATTCGACCAAACCGTCTGAACATTTTCTTCCTTTGATTCACACGTTCGTTGATAATGTCATGTACTCGCACACAGGGATTTTCCGCATAAAATTGACCAAGCAGAAGCGTCTCTCACTTTCAATGTAAACGAAAATAATCTTGTGCATCACTCCTTGTTACAAACAATACACGTACATCGTAAATTCTTTTGATAAAATGCAGGAGAAAAACAATACGTGTGACTGGTTTTCGCGAATAAGCATTTTAATAAGTGACTGGTTCTAACGAAATCACATTCAAACGAATTACAATTGGTCAGAAGCTTTTGAAACTGTGCTGTTATATCGACATACATATATTCCCTACTCTCTTTCACTCGGTTGTTATTGATATTACTAAAGTGGAGGAAGAGAAGACGATACAACGGGCACTCGAATGTCGACGACAACGTTGACCACCAACTCGGCAAATCTCAGCCAAATGGAGAAGGAAGGGGAAGACGACTCAATGTATCCTGACCTTGCGATGGGACATAACAATTGTCAAGACATGGGAGAAATTATGGACAGCGTGCAAGGGGAGAAAGATGAAGGTGCGATCAACGGTGGAAATAGCGGGATTGTACATCCGGCACCCTCTGCGTCTCCGGATGGTAAGACACCGATTCAGATGTTTCAAATGGTTTATTTTGATGTAGGGTTGGAACTGGAAACAGCCCAATTGTGGACACATCAGATCTCATTTTTCTCTGCGACAAATAGTGCGTCGAAGAATTTTTCAAGAACACGGGGCTGCGAAATATAACTTTTCATTTCGCCTTAGAAAAATAATCATTTTCTTTTGAGTATCAAGGTATTTTAAACTAATGTATAGAAATATGGTTTCCGTAGCAGATGCATTTTGATACAAAATATAAATATTTACAAAAAAAAATATCAAATTTCTATAGGTTTCAATGAAATATCTATCGATCAAAACTATATATTTTTTTCATAAAAAAGACTTGATCCTTTTCAAAATTCAAGACATTACGTAATAGAATTTTTTAAATATTTTTTTCATAGATTCCTGGACAGCACACAAAGAAATCTTGAAGAACTCTTTCAGGATACAAAGTACACTGAAAAAAAAATTTATTCCAGTCAAATAAATATTTATTTGTCCTGTACCAAAGAAATATTTATTAGAATTAACAAAATATTCTTTGGAACCAAAATAATTTATTTGATAGATGGTTTTATTCGTTTATTTGATTCCAATAAATTATTTTGGTTCCAAAGAATATTTTGTTAATTCTAATGAATATTTCTTTGGTACAGGACAAATAAATATTTATTTGACTGGAATACATTTTTTTTCAGTGTATTCTTAAAGAATTTGAAGAGAATTCGATTCGTCAGACATTGGCGAGTTCCGTTAAAATTCTCAAAGAAGTATCATAGAATTTTAACAGAACTTGTAAATGTCTGACGAATCGAATTCGTTTGAAACTCTTTTGAAACATTTTGTATTCTAAAAGAGTTCTTTTTTCAGAATTCATTTGAGATTCTTGTTTGCTGTCTGGGTTAGTATATATCTAATATACCACCTATCGAAATTACTACTCCATTTTTCTGGAGAAAAACCATTGCAGACCTGTGCAATTCTTCAAGAACTTATGAGTAGGTGAAGACAGTTTTTAACCCTAGAACTAGAAACCCACTTTTTTGACCTGTAAACTATAAACCGGGGTAAATATTTACTCCACGAATTTTTTCCTCGTAAAATCGTTCTAGAGGCAGTAATTTGACTCATAAGTACATGAATTTCTGTGTTTCTTCATACCAAAGAGATTGGTGAAGAGCAAATTCAATTTTACTGAAGTTTAGCTTGTGAAAAATCGATGTCAATAGCTAAAAGTGCCGAAAAACGGTCAAACCGTCGTTTAACAAACAAAAATTCATAACTATTTTTCTAACCAACTGATTTTCAAATTTCCAACAAAATTTTGAAGAGGACGCATGAAGTTTTGAGAGAAAAAATAGCATCATGATGTTCTACCAACAAAGTTTATTTATTTGGAACGCTGAAAATTAAAAACAAATGGGAATCTGATCTATGGAAAAGTGAAATAAAAATCTATGAAATATTGGTTTTCAAGACTATATTTCTGTTTCTGCTTTGTGAAATGTAACAAGCAAGAGAAATTTGATACATATAAAAAATATTCAAAAGTAGAGTTACAATTTAACTTATTCAAACGCGCCACAATCGCTGCAGTAGAGTATTCTGTGATTCTCACCCTCTCCAAATTCAAATCAGTGAAATCTCACTATTTCTGCAGTTAAGAGTCGACCACTGTATGAAATCAGTGAGATAGCAGTGAATAGTCACTGGATATGCAGTTGGAGGTCCTTCTCACGGATTGAATCAGTGACATTCCACTGCAGGGATTAGTGAATATTCACTGATTTTGCACTGCATATGAACTGATTCGCATTGGTCGGCTTTTCACTGCAATCAGTGAGATTTCACTGTCTCCAATTTAGAGAGCAGGTCGGGCACTTGAACTTGGTGCAACATATTTGCGTTTTGCGAGCCTCCAATCCGGAACACAAGCCGCATCGCGCGTGCTTTTTTGGTGACTCATTAGCTGGCGAAAATTTAGTTTGGGTACTTGAAATATGGAGATCATCATCGAGACTGATATATCTAATGTTTTATTGTAAAATGAGGTCATAATATGTGAATTACATTTATTTTGGCGGTAAAGAGAAATTTGACTCACCTATACAAAGTACCAACGGGAACCACAAACTGGGGTAGATATCAACCCCACAAAATCTTCACCTCGTCACAGTAAATCAGAAACTGAAGGGTCTATCAATCTCGCCCCATGTTTAAAACCTTAAACGAAATTATGGTACAGGTCTCCAGTGGATTATGTCCCTGGCTAACTTAGAAACCAGGTTGCCTAGCGAATCAGGGGAATCAGGGAAAAGTCAGGGATTTTGCTACGGGACCCAAAAATCAGGGAAAAGTCAGAGAATTTTTAAGAGGAAATATTAAATTTTTTACCGGATCCATCGTGTACAAGACTGAAAGTTTGATTGCCTCATGAGAATTATTTATGGTATTTTCTAGACCTTTCGGAGAGGTTTCCTTTGTGATTTTACATGCCGCCAGGACCCACAAAAACCGCAATGATTTCTGAAATACCTTCTATAATGTAGTTGATGTATTATCCGATTCATCAAAATTTTTCAACACTATATATCGACTAATTCTGATATAAAGTTCAAAATGCAATAGAATGTCAGAGCATACTTTATAAAGTGTGAAGTGCGGGCCAGATCGAAGCTTATATTGAGGTTATTCCTCATATGACCGATCCATATGATTGAGGAGAAAATTGTTTCAAAATTATGAATTTTGATTCTTCACAGACGTAGATGAAATTGCGAAAATCGTCCCTGAAATTTTCAGATCTCTTTATGGTTTCAATTTCGAGTAATTTGGTGGACGAAAAGCCTGCTTAGATGCCCTAAAAAAACACAAACTTTTAGAACCGTTGACTGAATGTTCCTGCACTGAGAACCCAATTTCTTAGATTGGAAGAAAATTTATTTGCCCTCATTTTGGTCAATCTTGTTTTCAATGGGAAAAATAATTCATTTCAATGAAAAAATTTCTGATTGAATTGAAGTAATTTTTTTCAAATTTAAGAAGGAGCATATTTTTGTTTCAATTTGAAAATTCTTTGTTTCAGTTTGATGAAAACTTTTTCCTTCCAACTGAATTTTCTTTGATCGAAAAAAATATTTATTGGAATGAGGACAAAGGAAAATTTCTTCCAATCTAAAAAATTGGGCTCTCAGTGTGGACGTTCGCGAACGTTCCGTACACGGAGAAAAAAATCAATCAAGTTGTACTGTGTAATAGTCAGCAGAATTAAGGGGTTACATGGGTTTCAGAGGCCAAAAAAAAGCTAATTTTCTCCATTTTTTTTCTCTTACTATACAAAAGACTTTTAATCAGTGTTTTTGGCATATGATTGGGTGACTTTTGAACTACATTTAAGAAAATTTTCATGAAAAAGTATGATGAATTGACTTGATGGCAGTCGATTTTCGGAGGTCCCTCCACAAAAAAGGTGCTTCGCGGGGTAGTCAAAATTACTGGCGACTGCTTCATCTGAAAAATACAAAAAAAATATTTTCTCTCAGTATTAGAGTAAAACTAGTCCCTGAACGAAGGATTTGAAGAAAAAATGAAAATTTAATTTTTGGCAGTGGTTTGAACGAAAAAATCACTTTTTCGGTGAAATTTTCGGTATTCATTACAGTGCCAAATTTTTTGTAGTTCAAGGAAAAAAAATCCTTCGTTCAGAGACTAGTTCTACTCTAATACTAAGAGAAAATATTTTTTTTGTATTTTTCAGATGAAGCAGTCGCCAGTAATTTTGACTACCGCAAAGTAGAGGGACCTCCGAAAATCGACTGCCATCAAGTCAATTCATCATATTTTTTCATGAAAATTTTTCAAAATGTAGTTCAAAAGTCACTCAATCATATGCCAAAAACACTGAATGAAAATCTTTTGTATAGTAAGAGAAAAAAAAATCGAGAAAATTAGCTTTGTTTTGGCCTCTGAAACCCATGTAACCCCTTAGGCCTGTCACTGGTATGCTAAAACTGCGGGACTCTCCAGCAGCTTTATCAGAAAACTTCCGCCGGAACTGCTGGGTGCTTCGCAGAAACTGCGGGATTAACGCAACTGAAATTGTCGTATGACTAGTGCTGCAGGAACTGCGGGATTGTTCAGTTATCCGAGCTTTACTTTTTTCTCCGTGTGAATGTTTTTGAAGATTCGTATTCTCTTGGGGTGGTAATTTTCAAAATGAACTGAGTCACTCAAGGCCAAAAACCAATTCGAGTTTTCATGTAACTCGAATTTGACTCAAGTTATTTCTCAAAATAAACCGAGTCACTCGAATGAAAAAATTGAATTCGAGTCCCATCATTAGATTCATTCCACTCTCAATTGGAAAGAGGGACATTTTCATTCGAACGGAAAGATAGGTTTCACTGTAAAAAAAATCTGCCTCAAGTTTCATGAACATGTTATGAAACTTTTTACATAACACAATCTATTGAATTTCATAATATGATAATAATTTCAATAACGTAATCCTTAATTTTGAGAATTTTCTCTTGAATTTTAATGAGAAATTCTAAAATCCTATAACGCATATTAAATTTAAGAAATTTATCAAATTTCATAAGAAATTTCCCATTGAATTTAAGAATTTTTTCAATAGTTTTCCTTCTGGCTGCTTGAAGCATGAATCATCACTCCAACAGAGTGAAATTTCACTCTTTAGACAGAATTTTCACTTTCCATATTAGGAAAGTATGCAATACGCATCTGAAATTTTTCAAAAAAATATCAGTCATGGATTCCGTATGAAAAACTTTCGCTGAAAAATGTCTGCAAAACTATGGATAATCTCTGAAAAACATTGCATTTTCTCTGCAAAACTTTGACAAACTCTGAAATTTCCATGAAAACTCTAATATTTTTGGAACATTCCGTACGGACTTTTTTCAGAGTTTCTCAGGTTTTTTTCAGACAAGTATTTAGAAACGAGATTGCACTCTGCAAAAATTCTGAGAAATTCCTAACATTTCTCTGACTATTAAAAAAAATTTTATCAATTTTCAAACACTTTTTCACGTATGATATTTAACCCTCAAAGTATGCACTTTTTTGAGGCAAGATTTTGAGTCCGCAGAACTCATCAACCGAGCAACAACCAATGACACGAAAGACATCTTTGAGATATCCAAAAGAGCTGTAAAAGATATCTTTTAGATGACTCTAAAGACAACGAAAAGATGTCCTTTCGCTTTATTGGGTTTTTAAATAAAAAATGAATAGGTTGTGAATGAGGATTTTCACGAGGTCGACTTATAAAGTTCATCAAGTGCTGGACATAGAAAAAAAGTTGAGAGAAGAATCAAATGAAAAATTGGGGAAAAACCATGCAGTATCTTGTGTACGTGAAGCCTTGGAAATAGTCGGGATAATTTTTTTTTGAGATTTTGAGTCTCAACTCAAACTTAATGGTTACATTTCCAGGTGATGTAAGCAACTATACTATAGGAACACCGCAAAGAGGTCAATCGGATCCAAACTTTTTTGTTTTAATATTATGTTTAATAACACTTTCAATATTTGATTTCTCTAATTTGATCTAATTTTGTTTGATTTGTAATTAAAATGTAATAATTATTTATCAAATTACACAAATATGTTATTAAAATTCAGAAGGAAATTCTTAACATTAAGAATGATATTATTGAATTCAATATCCTATCATGAATTCTGTTTAATAAATTGTTTATGAAAAAAACGTCATAATTTTTTTTAACAGTGTATACTTGATCGATTTTTGATGGGAACAAAGCTTGAATAATATTTGATCAAAAGATACAACAATCGGCTGCTAGTTTCAGCACTGAAATCCGTTTCAAGATTATTCATTCAAGTTTATGCCCCCTGGTAATAAAGTAAAACGAGCAGGAATTGATAAAAGGTCCATATCAGGCCTGATGTGGACCTTATATCAATTTCTGCTCAGGAAGACCTCTCAATAACAACAATTATCCTCTTTCTCATTTGAACGGTTCTTTGCTTTGCAGTGAAGGAAGAGAGTGAGCATTCTTATTCAAAGGTCATCTTACCGTATTACACTTTCATGCATTTCTGTACATACACACGGAGAAAAAATTGGGGTAGCAGATACAGCAATTGCGATAAATTTGACAAAATCCACATGTAAATATAGGCATAGCATTTCTGCGGTGGAAATTCTACATCATTTTTGCTGTAAATTGAAAACGTCGCAATTCTACCGCAATCTGATGTAATTTTAACATACGCACTTCATAACTATCACACACATCAAATGTAAATTCTATTGTCGTGATGAATGAAAATATAAACAGTATGCCAAGCGATATTCACTTCAAACTTATGAAATTTGTACATCAGTCTGATGTAAAATACATGTTAGGATTTTTGAATAAAATTTCAATCGCTCATTCATATATTTTATGCATACGCGAGAACTACGATAATAACTACAACAATTTTTGTTAATTTTCCAAAAGCCACAAAGATGGGGATAAAATTTAAGTGATTAAAATTTTACATTATTTGCGCCGCATTTTTATGAATTTTCACTGACAATTGAAATACAAAAAATTGTGTCTTCCCAATTAATTCTTGCTGTTGTGTTTTTTGTTGAATTTGCAATGAGACAATATATACAAATGCAGTTTTGAGCAGTGAAATGAACTTTAATCATTCAGCTTGAATTATCTTACATCTTACATATTACATATTACAATAAGATACAATACAATGTTATGTCGCCTTATTCTATCATTATCACTAACCGTACGCTATAGGTGGAGATTCAAGTTTTTAATATATATCAAATGTAGGAACAAACTGATACTCGCGGAAAACTGTTGAAACTGTTTGCGCCATCTTTGTGACGCGATTTTAATCACTTTGAACTAAAAGGAGTGTTACAAAGCTTCTCAGTAGTATTACCAACACAGACGAGTAGTTTTTGCAGAAGCAATTGTTGAATACACATCAGATTGCGGTAACTGTATATTTGAGAATGAGAATAAAATTCCTGGGAAATAAATCAGATTATCATTCAAAAAAGCATGAGTAACATTAGTAACTGTACTTGTTGAATGTACATTGGATTGCCGTAGAATTGAATAAGTGGAAATGCGGTTGAGCATGCCTTATGGCATCACGTTCGTGAAAAGTAGATTCAGTCGAGTGTAATGGAAAATTTACATTGTTCGTGGGCAATAATATCATAATAAATATATTTTTGGATTGGCGTAATTTTTACAATCTTCCAAAGCAATGATCATGTACGTATCATGTGAGTTTCATCAAAATTAATGTAGAAATTACATTTAAAGTTTTATCTATGCACTGATGTTAAATTTACATTATAATTTTTCTCCGTGCATATTCATATATCTTTATCATTACAATTATCACTAATATCAATCCTTTTCTTTTTGGTCGATACAATCACTCTCATAATCATTGTTCATCTAATGAATTTTTTCCATGAAATCATTTTTGAGCATATTTTGAAGTACTTTCGGAATATCAGGGAAAATTCAGGTCACTGGTCAGGGAAATCAGGGAGAATTCAGGGAATTTTTGAACCACATATCGCTGGGCACCCTGAGAAACGTAGTTCAAAGTTTACCTGGGGTAGATATCTACCCCGGTTTGAAGTTCTAGGGTTGAAGACTCCTCTTCGACGAACTATTGGCCATTTGGGAAACTCTACTTGCCGAACTTTGTGGAAACTTTTTATATCCAGATGATCCCAAACTTCCACAATTGTTCCATATGTTGGAAAAAAGTGAATTGACATTGAAATCAGTACCACAAATTTGACATGAAATGGCGGATTTTTGCCTAAGTCAACCTAGACCATGGTGTAAGGATGATCAATCGGAGGAGCGAAACCACAATATGATTTCTATATAATCAAATTATATATAAATTACCTGTCATTTTGACAATTTTTTCATTTTGGGAGCGTTATTGTATATCATAATCTGATATTAGTATCTGGCGACACCAAGCTTTCTGAAAAACATATCTTTACTTCTTGTTCCGATGTATCAAGTTCTTGAGGATTTTATTTATCTATAGTTGCAAGAAATTTCAATAATTTTGATGAAAGTTCATCTAAACAAAACTAATTCCAGATAAAGTACAACAGACTCATTCAATGATTTTAATATCATCCAAATATTTTCCATCAAACTTTGTAACAAGTGTAACTGAAAAAGCTGCTGAATCATTTCGAAGAAATAAGAGCAATAATTCAATGTAAAAGAATTTCAGATATGAAAAAAATAACTGATATATTTTCAAACCATCAATTCGTACATATTGTAATGCATGATGAAATGAAGACGAATTCTAATCATAATATTGGAAAAGGAACAATGGATTCATAGAAATATTTACTCACGTTATCTTTTGTGTATGTATTTTCTCAGGATTGATAATAAATTGATCAATAAATACATGTAATTTTTAGAAGAAGAAGAAGAAGAAGAAGAAGAAGAATATTTTCATCGAAAATGGAAATAAATCATATATTAAATATTCAAATATAAAGTCAAATACGAATATGAATAACAAAAAACTAACTCACTTGTTGCTTATTTGACAAATGTTATAGACTAGGCATTGAGCAATGAATGAGTCAATTTTCTTTTTATCGCGAAATCAATAATGTTTAGGTACAAAATAATTACGCCTCCAGAAAAAGTGAAAAAAATAATGAATAAAAGTTGAATAAAGAAAGATCTATAGGATTTCTGGAAAATTTTTTGAGAAAATTAACGAATTACTCGAAAAATTCCGAGTAGCACTCGACTCGAAAATACTCGACAATTTCGAGTACTCGCACACACTCAATATATATAGATATATATATATATAATATAAACGTATGAGGGATCAGGGTATTCCAGAATTGGTAGGCCGCCCTGCACAGGCACATTCTACTGCCGAAATGGATCAACGTTTCCATTTGGCAAAATTTTATTCGGGGCTTACGTTCCAGATGTAAACATATTTTTCAATTATAGGGAAAATCCGGATAATCCGAAAATTGTGCAATCCACGCCTTTGTATTTAACACCTTTTTCCAAGTTGAGGACAGACGAATTTGAATAAGAATCATTGAATTCTTCACGGTGATTCAAAACATGTAGGATTCCAACCGATTTCAGAATTCAGAATTTTTTTTTGCAACTCAGTAAATGGATTCTGATTCAAGAAAGCGCAAGTTCCAACGGTTTGGAGGTAATTAGATTTTCCAAAAAATTGAAAAATGCTCATATTTCAAAAACTTTGTCGAATATCAAAATTGGTCCAATCTGGGGGTAGAATACCTATGAATATTCTGTCATGTGAACATCCATAAAATATCATTATGAAACCGTTTCAAACATCCTATAAAGGTATCATGAGAATATTCTGAAGGCGTTCAATTCTGTGAAATACTGCGAATGTTGTGAGAACGTTCTATAGACTTTCTTTGAACATTTTCAATATATTTTCCACGTCTCATCAGAATATTCCTGAAATATTGTGTGTTACATGAACGTGCTTTTGCAGTCATTCCCGTGCAGCACATGACGTGTCACGCTCATGGAAAGAATATATTCTTTCAAACTCAGGAACAACCCATGTGGAAATTTAAACCGGACCAATACTGGTCCTGACTTGGAAAATCTGGGCCAGTACTGGTCCGATTTAAATTTTCACATGGGAAGACATACATGCGTGAGATGATGATCTTCATATTCTAGACATTACACAGTGGACCAGATCACACTAAAAACTGGCCAAAACCCAAATTTTCGGCAGAATCGTTTGAAACTCACTGTACAGGAGTTTTTGGGGTCGCTGATTACGAATCTGGAATCAAATTTTGGAAATTCAAGACGGCGGATCCAATATGGCGGATAAAAGTTTCAAAATACCCCGAATTTCCTTGAGTATGTGATATGGCGGATAGAGAATCCAAAATTGATCGAATGCCCTTGAAACTCTCCAATCAGGGATTTTCAGGATGGCTGATTACTAATTGGGAGTAAAAAAATTTCGAATCAAGGATGGTGGTCGAAAATTTACACACATAATTATCAGTTAACAAACATCTATCAGAATCCCCTGAAATTCACCACTTGGAGGTTCTTAGAGTGATTGATTTTCGGATTTTAAAATTCAGATGCATATCCTCTACTTTTAGGGGTACCGGTGCCCCTAAAGCGGTACCGGTTTAGGACACACCAGTGCCCGGAAGCGGCTAAAAGTACTTTTAGCCGTACTTTTAGGTGCCGGATTAATGTATGGGCCTAGATGGGCCTGGGCCAGAGGCCTCGAGCTCCTGGGGGAGCCTCAAATTTTTCAAAATTAAAAAGGAAGAGGATACCCTAAAAAAATTTCCTTACAAGGAGCCTTATATGCTCAAGCGCCCAGAGGCCTCGATAACCATTATTCCGGCACTGATCACTCCCAATGGAATAATAGCTATTGAATCAACTCAATATATTTATTGAACGTAATTGGACTCATATACCTTATCCCTATACTTATTTTCACGAAATTCCGAAATCGACTTTTAGCCAGCTTCGAAAGTGATATGACTCACTGTGCGCCATATTGAATCTACAAACCCAAATTTGGTTTTCTTAATCCCAAGTGTGCAATCAGTACTCTCCAAAATCTCAGAGTGACGAAAATGTTGAGCGAATTCTATGATTTTAAAAATGTCCGTTCACCATACCAGACCCGCCATTTCGAATTTTATATTTCAATTACCAAATCCGTAATGAGTCACTTCGGAAAGCCCCTGAGTAACAAGTTGCAAAACGTTCTGGTGTGATTTTTAATTTTTGTGATTTTTTGTTGTCATCTACTCCACAGTGAATGGGGTTTACACAACATATTTATACTTTATCGGACGTTTTCTGCAGGAGGCGCACAAAAAGCGCCGATTGAACTTCTAGTACACAACAATAGTAACACATTAATCATAGTCTGGTGTGAATTGAACGCGGAACGTTGCGGAACGACCTCTTGATAGCGTGGACAAAATGAAAATTACATAGAAAATATTCATAAAATCATGCACCCATGCCTTGTAACACATCGTTCTCCTTGTTCTGTTCCTTTTCTGATTGTAGTGAAGTTATGAGATGAAGAAACCATGCATATTGTGATGAGTTTTCTCAGCTGGATTAAAATACTTGGAAATTTTCAACATAGCTTCATCCACTTTTGATATGCAATTATTCATTTTAAAATTACCACCAATTGAACACTAATGTTTGGAGCCCCTTAATATATTCACCAAGTGCACTTGAACTTATATACTTCATCCCCATAAACTTGTTTTTAAAAAATCGGGACCCGACTATTGGCCAGTTTTTTCAGTCATGTGGCCCACTGTGCATTACAATGAATTTGAACCGATTTCTATCGTATCGCGAATAGATGATAATTCATGAATCATGGCGATGAAATTCAAGCCCGTTATTTATGATATTTCCTTTCAAGAAAATAACGGTGAAAGCTCTCAGAGAACTTGAAACAAAACATAGACATCTTCCCATTATCTCATTGATATCAATTTTTATAAACCACCATTAGATATGACATCGACGGCCCAGACGTTCCGTCTGAGCTCAGTTGAAATTCCTTCTCGACACAAATGTTCTGACTCAGAGCGACGTGCTGTTATTTTCATGAAATCCAAATCCTCTGACAGATGGAAAAGGTTGTAATACAATTGAAGAAACATTTTATTGAACGGTGGATGGGATATATGGATATTCTTTGGAGGTAACACAATTGGCCATTACTTCGTATTCGACAGATTCGACCTCAAGATGGTGGACTCCTTCAATTTTTTGTTCTTTTCCATGTAGTATTGAACTATATGAGATGTATGGTAACGCGTTATGTACGGGACCTCCATTCCGTTCCATTTGAATCTTCGATTTGCTGATACATGTAGCATATTCTTTTGTGTGTAGAGGGTATTATGCAATTGGCGCCGTACGATAGCTTCATGTGCATGCATCTCTTCGTGTATTTATGCCGTACACCCACAAATGAATAGCAGCATTCCATCGTTTGGTGAAAAATGTGCGCAGAATGAACCAATCGTGTCGATAACAACGCGTCTCGCATTAAATGATAGATAACCCGAAGGACCTCAACTCACTCAACTATATATGCGGTGTACCCGTAATGACAAAATCCTCTGATTACATCGTAGAATGGCAATTTGTTCCAATTGTATTGTATGGAACAATTTAATTATATAGTAATTTCTAAATGCAAAAAAATGTGATATACGGAGTAGATAAAAAATTATTATTAGACAACTTGAAACTATCATGATAACATTTTGGGGCACACATCCCTTGGTACGGTGAGTAAAAAAAGTTCGGGTCGGTTCCAAAGGAAAGATTTCGGATATTCTGTCGTTATTTATGAAATACTTATATCTTGCTTTTATTAATTGAGTAGATGACGATTCGAGTTTTAATGCTTCGATTATGCATCCAGAGGCTCCCAATATTACAAACCCAGGTAAGAAATGCCAATATGACAACTGGTGTGAGCTTGGAAACATGTGGAGCTGCCAAGCATGGCGAACTAATATCCACCCAATATAAAATCATTCCTTTTTTGAAAACGAATACCATGTTTCATAATCCCCATCCAATTTTTTGTGGGTTCAACAATGGAGTCTGCCACTTCATCTCTACGTTGTAATTTTTGCCTTGAAAATGCCCAGTATCTGGGCGAAACGTTGGCTTTTACAATAAAAAAGCACTGCTCGGCTAATTGGATTGTTTCTCCGTTAATTGATGGGGCTGCTCCGAGCACTATTCTACAAACATCCTAATTATTAAATTTTAGCTGTTACAGCAAATAAATCATCTACAAAAGCAAATTGTTCTGCTGTTATAACTAACATTTAACTGCAGGAGCTAATTTAATGGCCGTCCATGTCCGTGCTAGCCACTTCGCTACCGCAGCCAAATTATTTTCTCCGTGTTACGACATTTTTCCAGTTAAATTCAAGGAAAACATATGTTTTCACTTTTCATCTTATGATCGGAAAATAACGTGCCGATCGCGTTGAAAGATTGGTATCAAATAGCACAAAACATTTGTATGGATTTCAATAAGTTTCAATTCATCCCCTAATGATTTTTTAATTTACTGTACAATACTTTCATGATGGATTTTGATGATCGAGGGACAACTCGGACCGCGCTATTTTGATCATAAATATTGGGAGTACAAATTAATTCGGTCCGTTTTTTTACAGTTTTTTACAGTTTTTTGAAACACTATAGATGTGAGCCCCATTGTATTCACATACTAGAGACCCTTCAAGCTATGCCAACACGTGCTATATTTAGAATGATATAACACATGGGCTGAACAGTCCCGGGCTTAACAAAGAAAACACGGTTTTTTTTGTTCAAAATTAGCTTTATTCATCAACGTAATTTCCATCAAGAACAACGCAATCATTCTAGCGCCGCTCTAATTTTTCAATACCGGTTTTGTAGAACGATTTATCTTTTGCCCCAAAATAGGCCTCAGTTTCAGCGATAACCTCTTCATTCGAGCGAAATTTCTTACCGGCGAGCATTTTTTTAGGGCTGCGAACAGCTAGTAGTCACTGGGAGCCAAATCTGGCAAATACGGTGGATGTGGAAGCAATCCGAAGTTCAATTCATGTAGTCTTGCCATTGTTTCGATTGACTTGTGACATGGTGCGTTGTCTTGATGAAATGAAATTTTTTTCTTTGCCGTATGCGGTCGTTTCTTCGCAATTTCGGCCTTCAAACGCTCCAATAATGTGATATAATATTCACTGTTGATGGTATTTCCCTTCTCAAGATAGTCGATGAATATTACACCACGCACATCCCAAAATATCGAGGCTTTTCCAGCCGATCGTTGTGCTTTCGGGCGCTTTGGACGAGGTTCACCAGTGGCTGTCCACTCGGATGACGATCGTTTTGATTCCGGAGTGAAGTGATGGATCCATGTTTTATCCACTGTACCACATCGACGCAAAAATTCCGGCTTGTGACGTTTAAACATGGCCAAACACTGCTCAGAAGCATCAACGCGTTCTTGTTTTTGGTCAACAGGGAGCAAACGCGGCACCCACTTTGAACAGAGCTTTCTCATAGTTGAATGCTCATACAATATAAAGCCAACACGTTCTTTTGATATTTTTACGATGTCAGCTAACTCACGCAACTTCACTTTTCGATCATTCAAAACGATTTTGCAGATTTCTTTGATGTTTTCTGGTGTTATCGCCTCATTCGGACGTCCACTGCGTTCTGCATCATTGGTGTCTCTACGACCACGTTTGAAGTCAGCAAATCAACGTTTTATTGTGGTTTCTGATGGAGCGAAGTCCCCATAACACTTTTCAAGCCATTGCTTCGCTTGCACGGCATTTTTTCCCATCAAGAAACAGCAAAATTAAAACACAAAATTGTTTTTGATCCATTGTTCTAAAAATAACAAAAGTAGCGTCACTCTTAGTACAATAACTCACAAACTAATGAATAGAATATCATGGAATTTTTACAGCTGTCTTTTGAAGGTTAGTACTAACTGAAAAACAGGTGAATGCAGAAAATTCGCGCCAACTATGTGTTAGGCCTGGGACTTTTCAGCCCATGTTGTTATATCAAAATATATTTCATCGTCTATAAAATTGAGAAAATAATGCAATTTGTGCGTACACGGAAAAAAATCAACTGTCAATTTTACCGGAGATTACTGTCAACTTTACCGGGTCCTTTATTAACAAGAAAATTAACATTTCATTTTTAATTACATGGGACAAAATTAATTGTTCATTTTTCAGCGTATATTTTTTGAGAACACATTTTTTCCCCTTTCTTTTTTTCATTGATTTATTTATTTGTTTTATCTTGATTCTTATAATGTGACACGAATATTGAATTTGAATGGAACAATAGTTGGGTTGTAAATCATTTCTTTCAATATACATTCAGATAAACGATTTCATCGTACGATTTACACACTTTCTTAACTCTGAAGCTTATCGAGTCGAATAATTGATGTTACTTCAAACAAGCAGATCAAACATCATGAAGATACAGAAGAGACAAGTATATTGTGAATTTCTTCAATCTATGCAAACATAGACCGTATCTGATTAGAAAGTAGATTGTGTTGGGTCATTTTTCTCTTCAAGATAATACTATTTTTGTACACTAAGAACTTATGCGTCACTATGTGATTACTTCCAGATCAATCGTTTGAAGGGAAGAAGAAAAACAACCGAGTAAAGGTTTTTCTGAATCTTTGAATAACGAATACTATCACACGATTTTGCAGATAAATATTTTTATCGGTTGAAATTTACAGGGTCATATTTTATTGTATGGATCTGCGTTTTTTAATGCCGTTGATGATCAATTTTCTTATTGTTTGTTGAAACAAGGAGTCCAAAAAGTATCTCGGCATGTGAATTTTTATATAATTGTAGAAAAATTACCCTGAATGGAGAGGTCTGTGTATTATTGAAATGCAATTTATTATTTTAAAATGTTTTTCATAGAATTTATGTAGGCTTTGTGTATAATTTACACACAATTCTCACATTCGACGCTCGTTTAGTGTCAGCTCTTTAATCACTGTAAAAGAAATCCCTTCTGAAAATTCGAAAAATGCGACTGTAGTTTTCTTAAATTCTTTCTTAAGTAGGGATCGAAGATATTTAACGATATCGATATTTCTATGAAGTTTCTATCGATATTCTATAAAATTCAATATAAACTCGACTAATTTTCTATAAGAACAATATCAGTTGAACGGAGCGCACCCTCAAATTTACCTACATATTCATACACAAAATTTAACATAAACTTGCATCTTTCCTCTGGTTGATAAAGTGGGACTCATCCATCAGTTCGCACTCCAGTTCCCCCTTCAAGATGTTGACGTTGAAATTGACTGTATCTTCAAATGCTTCGAATACTTACCGAGTACGTTAACCTATGTGCGTAGTCTGAGGATTGAATGACAAATTCCATAATGATGTAAACTTGTTCATAAAATGATATAACTACTGGATTGACGTTTTGAAATTGCAATTTTTCTCACCCACTTCGCCAAAAAAAAGAAAGGGAAAAGTGTAGCACGGTTTACCATAATAATGGCAGTTTTGGGTCACGTGAACATATTCGCGCTTCTCCTTCAACTTATGGCAATCCATATCTGCTTTCGGTGAAAATAACTTTGCATCTGACACATTCCTTTTTCAAAAAATTACTATAAATTAAAGAAGAAATGTTTGGGGATTAGTGTAGTGTATGTGCCATGAAAAATACAATGAAATTCTGAAATTTACAATTTCAAACCTCGAAGCATCCTATCGTTGTGCTACTTACAGAGATTTACAATTTTTTTCTCGTGTAAATATTTGAATAATAACACAGGCCTGCGGAATATAATTTTTTATTTTCTCTTTAAATAATCATGCTTTTTCTCTCAGGTATCAAGGTATTTTAAACTAGTATATGTATAGATTTCTTATAACACATCGAGATTCATTTTTATATATAAGTATGAATATTTATAGAACACATCAAATTTCTATACATGGAGAGAAATTTGTAGTTGGATTTACCATGTGATTATTGCACCCGAGGAATAGACTGACTTTCCAATGGCATTTCCTGTAAAACATAGTGAATTTGATCATGTTTCTATTGTCTCGTCATAGTAAATTTCATCGTAAGTTCAGTCTGTTCCTCGGTTACAAAGTCCCATAGTAAATTTAACTACAAATTTTTTTCCGTGTAGGTTTCAAAAAAATACCTGTCGATAAAAACTACATATATTTTTTATAAAAAAGATTTGATCCTTTTGAAGATTTAAGGTAGTTCTCCGGGAGAATTCAGGATCGAATTAGAAAAATTATTGTCAAGCAGAGCACCAAGGTCGAAGGGATCCGATAATCATATTCGTTGGGACTTATATTCTTATTTATGACAAAAACAGAACCAACTCGACGTATAAATAAACAACTTTGTAACAACAACGCGAAATTTGACATGGTTTTTCTCTTAAAAAATTTGTATTTTTGATCCGTTAATGACTTATGAGGGCTCATTTTGTTCCTCGTGAGATTTAAAAAATCTTCACCATGGGAATTTTTTTATATGAGTCATCATGACACCGTCACACGCTTTTGTTTATGGGAATGTATTTTACTATCAATACCCATAAACAAAAGCGTGTGACGGTGTCATGATGACTCATATAAAAAAATTCCCATGGTAAAGGTTTTTTAAATCTCATAAGGAACAAAATGAGCCCTCATAAGTCATAAACGGATCAAAAATAAAAGTTTTTCAAGAAAAAAACCATGTCAAATTTCGCGTTGTTGTTACAAGGTTGTTTATTCATACTTCGAGTTGGTTCTTCTTTTGTCATAAATAAGAATATAAGTCCCAACGAATATGATTATCGAATTCCTTCGACCTTGGTGCTCTGCTTGACAATAATTTTTCTAATTTGATCCTGAATTCTCCCGGAGAACTACCTTAAGTCATTACGTAATAGAATTTTTCAAATATCTTTCTCATAGATTAGTGTCTAATATACCTATCTGAATTACTATTCAATTTTATTAGGGGAAAACCATCGCAGGCTCGTGTGTTTTTAAAAAGAAAAAAGAAAAAAATGTATCGATTAACTAGTACTAAATTAAAGAGTAAATTCATTATTTTTCAAACGTATTTCGTACCTGCAATCTAAACAAGTATCAACATTGAAATGAATTCAAAGAACGAATGACCCGATGAACTCTTGTGTCATGATTTATAAAACCACTGTTATGTAAATGAATTTATTACATCACCAAACATTCTTAATATTAATTCCCAGTATATTTTAATTTTTGTTCTCATTTTCAACTCCTATTGCAATCGTTTGAATGGAAATTCACAAGCAAATACATGCATATCGTGAGGACTTAAAATTGAGTCATGCATGATATGTATTTATGTTCAAATGATATTGTAGCGGAAAAGACCTCAAGTTATTGCGGTATGTATTTCTGTGATTTTATAATGCTAACGTTTGGTCAGTGTTTTATGAGCAGACAATGCGAAATGAGGCACGTTTCGATTGCATGACGAATTGAAGGCTACATCCTCTTATGTCTATGTTACATATAAGTTTATAATAAACTTTCAACCAGTAAAAAGCTCGAAGAGGGAGGTCAACCGATAACCTACGCACCAGAACACTCGGCATCTTGGATAGACGGTTGTTCGCCAATGAACAATCATTTGGTGCAAAATAGTTCAAATTTTTTATTATTTTTTTAAATGTTTTTTTATTATTAAATCAAAGATGATTCTCATCGATGCTGCTAGTAATAATGAAATAATCTTACGCAATGAATTAGCGATGAGAAAATTCAAAAGCTGTTCTGTGACTTCAGTAATTTAATGCCCAATAACATGTTATCCTGAAAAACGAACGTAAAGTAGATCATTAATTTTTATGGGTTTGAAATTCATGACACCGCGTATGAGGTGAATGGCTAGGACGAGGGGTCGATGAGCGCGAACGTCGATTGCGTAATGCCAAAGCTCCCAATCATTTTGAATGATAATCCATGAAACACAGATCATGAGAGCAATCATATTACATGTATATGGTATCGCAAACTCATGACCTGGTCCCTCCAACTCGCACATTTTTCAATACTCCTCGTTTTCACATAATGTCCATCAAAATCCAGGTGGCGGACGATCTAGTGGTCCGAAACAACCCTTGTAAAAATGAATCATATATGCGGCATATATGACCACAGGGGCTATCCATAAATTACGTAAGACGATTTTAGGCGTTTTTTGACCCCCCCCCTCCCCCTTGTAAGACATCGTAAGATTTCGTGGACCCCCCTCCCCCTTAAAGTAATGTAAGATGAATTCAAAAGTGCACCAAGAATGATAGTTTAATATGAATGATTGTCAACTTTTCAAATTTAACCATTTTCTTATGAATTGCTATGAAACTTTAACCAGAAAAAACATTTGAAATACTGTTTACTAAAAATTTGGTGTTTCTAACAAATTGTGCTATATATTGCCCCTTTCTGCACATTTACGTGTTTGTGGCTTTCTCCATAAAAAAGTATTTTAAAATGCTATCATAGCTCTGGTTTCGTGGCGTTCATCGAACTTGAACTAATACTATTAAAATCCACTGTACGAATTCTTCTCGAATTTGTTTTCCGTTCAAAAATGACATGCCAGTCAATGAAAATTTGGATGACTTATTTGTTCTATGCTCCTTGGGAATTGTATGAGAGAGAAACATTGACTGATCGCATATGTCTGCAACTTGGATATCCCAAATCAATTCTCCAAAAATCTCCTAGAAATTCCTGCCCATAGGAGAACTCACTGAGTGTTCGATTTTTTACAAGAATTTTTACATATCCATGATACAATATATAGTAGACGTCAATGATGTAGACAGATCATTGAAGTTGAAAATGGAAAGCACTCCACAGATACATTACTATATATCTGAACATTAAATTTACCTCCTAAACCAAACAGAACCAATAAATTAGATAAAAATAATTTATTTAAATCAAAATTTTAAAAGGAACAAAAATTCAGCTTCAAAGTGTTTGTTTTTTCATGTTCCTATATTTCGTTTGAACTGGAATTGTAAATAGTCAAGTAACAAAACTCATAATAATGTTTTAGATACTCGGAAGTTGAAGGAAAGATTATGTGGTTCAAAATAATTTCAACTATTCCTTATTATTCAGTTGCATTGTCAAAACTCTTCATCTTACGTAAGATTCCGGTACTGCCCCCCCCCCCCCCGTAAGATCTGGTAAGAATTTTCTGACCCCCCCCCTAAACGTCTTACGTAATTTATGGACGACTCCACACATGGTACATGTATGATTTCACAGATTCATATATGACCCCTATATAATTCATATATGGGCCATATATGATTTCAGACATTCATATATGGCGTTATGTTCCCTATATATGGGTCATGTTTGGTCCTTATATGGATTGAACAATCGTATATGAATTTTATATGGCCATATATGCCACATATATGAATTACATATGATTTATATATGACCATATATGATTCGTACCAAGTCCATATATGAATCAAATATAGCTTATATATGGGCCATATATGAATCATTTTTACAAGGGAATTGGTAAACATAACCAAGAAGTTTCATTTTGCGAATTGTCAAGACAAACTGGTGTGGTGATTTCTGTAAATTTGTGTTTTCATGGGCCAATAAATTTATTTTCTCTCATTCCGCGAATTATTTGATTACGTGTAACGTAAATTAAATTGAAGTGCCGGCCAACAGTCGTGTAGAGACATCTACAACTTTTTGGACATTATATGAACACGTAGGAGCTCGAGTCGGAGGGGTCTGCTCATGACCAAGTCACGAATAGGACAGTATTGTTACGGTGAGACTGCTTGCGCGGGAGGATGAGAGAGAGAGAGAGAGAGAGAGAGAGCTTTCTTACCGAGAGATCTCACTGTGTGTATGATTTTTTGCAAATAAGGAGTTAAGGAAAAAATGATTGGATATCCCAAGATCCAATTGGATCTGTTCGGATCCGATTAGATCTGCCACTTAATCCGATCAGATCCGGACAGATCTGATAGGACATGGGCTTAGTTTCACAAATATTAACTTTTTCGTACACGGAAAAAAATGTTTAAGTTCATTACGAAGATTTCTTGATATCCAAGCTAAATGATATCGCTGGATTTCGTTAAAAAATGAGTTTAGCTGTAGTAAATAAATTTTATTGCTGATGAAATATAGTTTTAACCACTAAGATATTTAGCGATGACGTCTATACTTTCACTCCAAAAGAGAGACTGGATTGTATGGGTGCGACACCTAAACACGATTAGCTGCACAGTCTAGCTAACTAATTTAGCTGTAACAGATGGAATTTTTCACTGTTGTTTCCAAGTGAGTTCACAAAGCGGTAGAGGTTGTGCATTTTCAAAAGTATTCTGAAAGAGCCGGTTAAGATATTTTATGCAATATGAAAAGAACAATTTGAGAAAGATCCTTTTTAAAGAACGAATTATTCTTAAATCTTGTTCCTTTCATGTTGCATAAGACATCTTGAAGATATTCTTTAGAATACTTTTGCAACTGCCGTATAACCTTCACCGTTGTGTGGGAGGTGGTCATGAATTTTCACTGAGATATCAACATTTTGTTTGCAGTATTCTTCTATCGTGCCGAATCGCTATCGGTTGGCCCGACTTTGGATCTTGAAATGATATTTTTCAATATCAAAACGTTAATATCATATTATAATTGAGAAATCAACATAATCATGAATTGAATTTCAAAATAAACTCCAATTGTTAGATGCTCAGGATAACTAAAAGCTTCTCTACTCCTAATTGGGAGCTTATTTCTATATTGCTCGAAGGATTCCACATATTTCGGATAGATTCAATGAATTCCATGATATTGATGAATGAGGTTGATTTCTAGATTATATTCTTCCATGTTGCTGAAGCTGGGGTCGTTTATTGGCACGAATTAATACTCAAATAACGCAATATTCAGCTGTTAGAGATGAAAAAATCTTGCAGTGTATCTTTAAACGATATTCCCAGTTCAAAGGAGTCAAATCGAGCAGATAAGTGACGGTGATTTATCGAATTTTGTGAGTTTGAATTTTCGTTTCGTTTCTATGAACGATTCAAATTTCCACAACATATTTTTTCATGATTTGTGATGTCTCAGTTTTTACATAGCGACCAACGAAATACTGAACCTCAAAGGAACTTCAATTCACGAATATCTCGAAATTTATTGAATATATTTAAAGTTTATTAATCAGTTCGATGAAGTAATATGAAAATAAACTTTCGATTGTAATGTCCCACACAGCACCACAGTTCCAGAATAATTCATAAAGAATCATTTTTGAACTAATTGTGTTCTTTATGAATCTTTAAGAATCCTCCTTTGAGAATCCTTCTGGGACTGTGGTGCTGTGAGGGGTCTTTGAAGACATTCCATCCATATGGAGCTAAGACATCGACATAAAAGAACTGAACACTTCGCGATACAATCTTCGTGTATGACTGGCGTGAAGTGCACTGTAAGAAATGTGGGCACTTTTTCTCCAAATTGTTGGTGGATTCCGTCCCCTCATCGTATGGAAATTGTTCTTTTTATCAACAATGAGGGAGTTTTTCACCACTTGGAGGAATTATTTTGTTTCTCAAGTGTTGAATCCTCTAAAAATAAAGGAAAAGTCCACCAAATCATGGTAAAAAATTCCCCATTTATGGAGGAACTTTGCTGCCACCATTTCTTGAGGAAAAATTCCACAATTATTTTTTGCAGTGTGGTAGAAATCAAAGAAACATTGAAATATTAGCTATCCTTGTTCAGGAATAGCTCCCAAACAGAGAAGCTGTGCGAGTCATATGATAATAGGAAACAGTGATAAATACGTTTTTTAAATTTGTCGTGGATGACAGTTGAACAGTTGTAGTTGTAAGTGAATGTATTGTGATTCTGGCTATATTGGATCAGCCATACATTTCTTTCTATTACAGGGAAGTCATTTTTTCCGTAATATGAATACACTGTAAGAAAATTCCTTCTGAAAATTCAAAAAATGTGACTGTAATTTTTCACAGCCACTTTCTTCTGAATTTTCACATAAACTTTACTGGATTTCAAGAAATTTCGGCTCAATTTCGAAAATTATTCTCAAAATTCAATCAAGTTCCTTTAATTCCAGTGAAACTTTCCTGGAAATTCAGAAAGAAGTGACTGTAAAAAATTACAGTCAATTCCTGAATTTTCAGAAGGAATTTTTTTACAGTGTAGATCCCACCAGGTCTGATTAGAACTGACAGGATCCGATCGCATCCGACATGAAGTCTGATCAAATCTGGTCGGATCTGACAGTACGTGGACTTTGTTCCACAAATATTCATCTCTCCGTGGGAATAGATCCGCTCTCTGGTGAAAATATTCCAATTTCCCCTAAATTACGCTCAGATGATCCTTTGTTGAGCTTAGGTGATTCTTAGCTTACGCTTTCGTCGCACTAAAACGCTTGATTTTCGCCAGAGACCAGATCTGATGGAATATGGACTTTGTTCCAAAATATTCATCTTTTGGTATATGCCCAGGGAAAAGGTTTAGATCTGAGCTGATTTGATGAGGTATGATCAAATCTAAAGTTTTTTTTTCCGAATTTGGTATGTTTTGGCAATGATTTCCCCTCGGAATTCTCAAATCCGGTTGTATCTGGTCAGATCCAAAAATTGAGATCCGGTTGGATCCGATTAGATCCAATCATTTTTTCCCGAGATGTTTTGTTGACGGATGTGTTTGGAAACGGATTTAGATTCTGTTCTGTTTAATGAGAATTTTCGGACAATTCTTTGATATTTGATTATCAAATAGTAAGTTTTCGTATGAGTGAACACACACCCGTACAGGAATTTACAATTGGCGTTAGCATGGCGCAATGTAGATAAAGTATGGCCGAGGTTTGGGAACCAAGCATGGCGCAACACTGAAATCCCGTACAGCACCGGACATTTCTACGTTGCTTCTATGTTGCCTCCACGTGGAATCTTCGTTCATCCATGTTCCATCCACGTAAAGTCCACGGAAATGCCACGTAGAAATCGGTGGATGTTAGGGATGATAACATCATTTTATGATTTATCAATGTGTTTTCCCAATGGAGCCCATCATTGATGCAGAAATGGTAATGAAATGGACCTTCATTGGCGAACAATAGAAAAATTTGTTTATGAATGCTGCGCCAATGATAAAACTGTAAAAAATAATTCACCCAAAAATATATAAAAAGTATGAGCATTTCACAATTTTCAACATACGTTATTTGAGATCTTATTGTGTTTTCCTGATTCATCTGTAAACAACTCGATGTTTTTTGTCGCTACAGTTTGCCATGAGAAGTATACACAATATGGATCAGTGGTAGGAGCCCTCTACCCAGCCAGCACAAAATCAAATTGATCAATTTGATCACAGATCAATTTGAATTCTTGAAGACTTCTGCAAGATCTCTTGAATAGTCCGCGTTATGCAACTAATAATGAATTCAAAATGGAAACGTATTGAATGCCCGAAGAATTCATTGCGGAATTCCGATATGAATTCTTTCTGAGCATTAAGTTGTTCATAAAGAGTTCATTTTGAATTCAAAGTAATCATAATGAATACATATTGATTAGCATAACGGGACTTCTTTGTGGGGACTCTTGTGCTGTATGGGTAGTGTAACTTGCAACAAAGAACAATCGACTGTTCTTCCAGAGAATTATTTGAGTCTTATATATTAGGTGTACAAATAAGTTTTAGGACACTTCGGTTTTGTATCATAACAGCTATTCTGAATTAATTCAAAGGTCCCGCCCACTTATGATAGATGGCGCTTGATATGTAGTATCGAACCGTGAAGGAGTCATGAACATAACCTAGAAATTCTGTAAATTAAACATGCAGACCAATAAGCTATTCATTAGACACTGCATTCGCTATGAATTCCATCAAGGAAAAAGTGTTGGAAAAGCGTGTGAATCGATATGTTCTGTTCTTGGAGACAATATTGTGTCTAAAAGTAAATGTGAGTATTGGTATAAGCGGTTCAAAGAGGGTGATTTCGACGTTAGTGACCGTGAACGCACCGGGTCTCCTATTAAGGTGGACGATTAGGAACTGCAAGCGTTGCTGGGTGAAAATTCTTGTCAGGCGGAGAAACAACTTTCGGGACAGCTTGGAGTAACTCAACAAACTGTTTCTTAACGTTCAAAAGCAATGGGTAAGATTCGGAAAGGAACAAAGTGGGTACCACACTTTCTGACTCAAGAAAATAAAAACAGTCGTCTTAACATTTGTGTGAATCTTTTCAACAAGCAACATAGAAAGTCTTTCTTGTGGAAAATTGTGACCGGCGATGAAAAGTGGATTCATTTTGATAATCCGAAACATAAATATCATTGGATTGACCCCAGCGAGTCGACAACATCCACGCCAAAGCGCAATGTTCATTGTAACAAAGCATATAGTGGGATATGAAAAGCGTACTGTATTATGAACTTCTCAAACCTGGTCAAACAGTTACTGCCGATCGCTATTGTCATCAATTGATGCAAGTGAATCAAGAAATTGAGAAGAAACGTCCATTTTCTGGCAAAGGAAAACGTCCAGTAAAACGGCTCCATGGCAACGCGCGGCCTCGTGTGGCTAAACCGGTTCAGGACACGTTACTAGCGCTTGGATGGGAAGCTGTACCACACCTGGCGTATTCGCCAGACTTAGCCCCATCCGATTATCACTTATTCCGAAAAATGCAGAACGATCTGTCTGACGTGCAATTCAAAACATTTGAAGAAGTGGAAAAATGGGTCGCTAAATTTCTCATTTCGCAAGACGAAAGTTTCTTTGCGAAAGGCATCCGTGAGTCACCTGCGAGATGGCTGAAGGTCATTTAGTGCGATGGAGATTATTTCGATGAATAACTGTGTTTTACTTCTTTTTTAATAAATCTTGAATTTTTTGAAAACTGTCCTAAAACTTATTTGTACACCTAATATATTCCTTGTATACATCTCTCACTACTCGCGAGAAACACTCGATCGACAACTTAGCTAACAATTAAGCCATTGAAAGTTAAAATCAAGGAGCATGCCAATATTGAGCCATGCTATTACCAATGATCGACGCTACATTGAGAACTAATTTTCATCCAGACTAGACCAAAGTTTGTGGCAATATTCAACCACGTTCCAAATGATCCTCACCTTGAATAGAATCTATCGTTCGGTCAATGTTGGACCAAGGATGAGTCTAACAAACGCCAAGCCTGGCGAAATTCTGAATCAATGGTAGGCAATGAAATTCGCCAACCGAAATTCGTTGAGCAACGATATCGGTGCAACGTTGTATTTGTTGTTAATTGTCAGCATTGGCGGTACGTAAAAATTGTTATATGGGTAAATATGCTTATCGCGTATTGGGTAGTTTGATACTTCCTAGAGAAAAATCAAACGCTTCATGCAGCCTATTGAACAAACCACAATTTGCTACATTTATTGCATGTTTGCAGAGTCCATGTCTACTATACATAGACCCTTGTATCAAGACAATATTGTTTTCGTTATATATGAAACACGGATTGTCTCAGTTCAATGCAATTTGCTTTGAATCAAACACAGGAAAAAACGAAATTCTTGATTCAAAGCAAATTGCATTGAACTGAAACAATCCGTGTTTCATATATAACGAAAACAATATTTTCTTGATACAAGAATGTTTTTTTTCTGTGTAAACTATATATGAATTTTTTCACATGAATAAAGTATGGGCCAGAAGTCTTGCATTTCTGATCTCATTATGCAAAATGAATTGAAAAGATAATTGAAATCCTATTTCAATCTTATCTTGGATAAATATATTTAAAACAACAGGAAGTACTTACAGTCAGCTTATAACAAATGCCACATAGATGAAATGATAAATATCATGTACAAACGCCAGATTAGTTTTCGAATAATCTATTGCAAGGACGATTATTCACCAACGATTGAGCACCTGAGAAAATAAAACACAAGTGCATCAAGTGTATCATGGCTAAGAAACTGTTGCAAAAGATAAAATGACAACCAATATTAATTTGTTATAGTGATATGTTGAAGAGCGATAACTCGCAAGCTTATAACTTAATTCCATTAATTTAATTGTATTTTCTTCTTTAGTTGTGCAATCTTGTTTGTTATCGCTCGTAAACACTTATTGACCCCACTTGTTTTAAGAAATTCAACACGTGGGTTATGGGACAATAATAACTCACTTACACTGTTAAACCACTTTTGTGTATCAAATTCACCACAGATTTTATAAGATTCAGAACAAGTTTTGTACTGAATATGAAAACCATATATTTCAATATAATATTGAGTTTGAATTTCAATAAAAATTAAAATTAATGAAAATATTTCTCACAGTGTAATATTATACATTGTAAAAACCAAATTTATGATTTTATAATCATAACAATATTTTCATAGATCATTTCCAAGTGAAAGAAGAAATGGCATCCATGAACTGCAGAAGGAAAAATATACCATGGATAATTAAAAGTTTTACATGGGACGAATTTGGCCCATCTTCTTCCCTTTGTACGTAAAATTGTGACATCGAATTCAATCAGTTAATTTTGTACAAGATTCTTTGAAAATGGAGAATAACTGTTCTTTGAAAGACTCTGATGAAAGAGTTGGCGCGCACTCACGATGCTTGTATTTTATTTTTATTGAAAAGACTTTTTTTGTATTAATTTCTATTTGTATTTACTCGGCGTTAAGGCGCTTAACTACGAATGTGACGTAACAAGCACATGCATTAATAAACTCATTGTGGTAGTCGCTCGGATTTGAGTTTACTGTAACGTGGTATACATACGCGTTTTGCATTTTTATTTAAACGCGCTTTGTCAATACATCGACAAACATTTACCTTGTCACAAAGAATTTACTGTACCACTTGAACGAGCAAAAGTATGTAAGGAGTTGGAGAATGGGATGCATAAGTACCGCTTGCCCCACTAGGAATTCTTTTTCGAATAGTTTCTCAAAAGCATTCGATTAATCATTCTTGCATGTGTCGAATGGCTTCAATGCGCAGTTAATAATACCTATTTTACCTATGAAAAGCTATTGTTTGTACCCTCGCTCGTATGGATGGATGTTCTTGCTATAATTATTCAAGGAAACTAACACCGGGTTGAGGTTGATATATTTATATCGGTCGGACTTTCGTTTTTTCTCATTTTTAGCTAAATTATAGATATATTAACCAAAGAATTCCTTGGGGGAAAAATTTCGTTCTAACACTCCAGAAAATATGACGGTGATTTTTCAGTTACTTTTTTCTGAATTTTCAAAAGGAATTTTTTTACAGTACAGCAAAATTTCGATGGAATTCAATAATTATTGTCCACGAAGATTCAATAACTTTGAATTAAATTTGTTGACTTCCATTGAAGTTCGATGAAGGATTTTTATTGAATTTTATTGAAACACTGCCGTCCCATGAGGGAATGGAAACACAGGCTAATACTGGCTGAGTACTGTTGCCAGAGTTGCCAGTACTGGCAAATGCACTCTCACCATTACAGAGCCAGTTGAATTGACGATACTGACCCGGAGTCGAAATGATAACATCGTTGAACATAAGGGCCAGAATAACATTCACCACTGTGTCAGTACTGGTTTTTATGAGGGTCTGTTATGGGGGATCTCTGGCGCTTCAAAAGGACCAGTTGTTTCACCAAAGCTAACTGAGAGATGGGAAGGAGTCGAAATGATAACATCCTATGTACAAATTCAAACCCGACCCAATACTGGCACAGTACCGGTAACCAAAGTTATCCGTGGTATCATGTTTCAAATAATCAAAAAATTACGTCAAGTTTAAAATTAAAAATTCTTTAAAATACATTTTCCTCATTATCTTTATCGAAGAAAGGCAATTTTAATAGGGATTTCTTGAAAGTTCACCTGATGAGGATTGAACCCGGATCCTGCGAGTGAGAAACCGAGTCTCTATCACATCCGCCAATCTCCGTGCTGGTGGTAATTCACTCAAATTACCATTTATTGTAATAATTCCGTTGAAGTCCGACAATTCATCATAGATCTCGTAATGAAACAAAGTTCTTTCGATACTGACACAGTGTCGGTTCTCTACGGTATTCCACGTTGTTATGAAGTCTGGCTCGGGAAATTTCAATCATGCGATAGGAAATCAATTCCTGTGAAATGTATATGAAATTTCTCACAAATTTGACTAAAAATTCCGAACTTTATTGAATTTTTACTACACTGGAAAAATATTTGTCTCCTCTCTGTAAAATATTTATTTTTAGAAATGAAATATTCAATTAGATACAGAAACTGATTACTTGTGACGAATAAATTATTAATTTAGAAGACTAATTTATTCGGGGCAAGTATTGCATTATTTAATTCGATCTAATATTTTATTGATCCTAAGAAATATTTTATGGAGAGAGGACAAATGAACTATTTATTTGGTTGGAAGAAATTTTTTTTCAGTGTACCATCTTCCATACTGTAAGAAATTTTATGGGAAAATTCCTATATATTTATGTGAAGTAAGTAACACATACATGTGTTATGAATTTTCCCAACTTGTCCGGAAATTGACTGTGAAATGTTGGGAAAAATCCCATGAAGTTTAGAATTTTCAGATAAATGTATGGGAAATTTCATATACATTTACCGGAAATTGATTTCCTAATCAGTGATTGGAATTTTCCGGTTGATGTACACAGGAAGATTCCGATTATTTTTTTACAGTGGAGTAAATTTCCGTGAAATACGGAAGATTCCTAACGCATATATTAGGAGTATAAATTAATTCGTTCCGTTTTTTTACAGTTAAAGATGCGTTTATTATTATCAAATTAATCAAAGTATTGTCCATTGCTGGCTATCACTTTTTCCCATCTTTCGGGTAATTTTTGAATCCCGTTACGGAAAAACGTCTCGTTTTTCGAGGCGATCTAAGTTAGGAGCCAATTTTCGATTTCTTCGAACGAAGTGAACGGGTGGCCTGCCAAAGCGTGCTGCATCTGTCGGAATAACCAGTAATCAGAAGGAGCAATGTCCGGCGAGTACAGCGGGTGCGGTAGAATATCCCACTTCAACGTTTCCAGATAATTTTTCACTACTTTTGCGACACGAGGTCGAGCGTTATCGTGTAAAAGAATCACTTTGTCATGTCTTTCCTTGTATTCCGGACGTTTTTCTCGTAACGCACGACTCAAACGAATCAATTGTAGCCTATACCGATCACCCGTAATAGAATCACCAGGTTTTGGCAACTCATAGTATATAACACCCTTTTGGTCCCACTTTGAACCATGAATATCCCTCTTTGGTGTCGATGTTGAAGTCGATGGCAACGATTGACCGGGCATAGCATAGTATTTTCTTTTCTTGGGGTTATCGTAGAATATCCATTTCTCATCTCCTGTTACAATCCGATGTGAGAACCCCTTTCTTCGTTGTCTCTGAATCAGCTGCTCGCAAGTGAAAAATCGCCGTTCAATGTCTCTAGGCTTGAAGTCATAAGGCAAGCAATTGCCTTGCTTTTGAATCATGCCCATGGATCGTAATCGTACGGAAACTGCTTGTTGCGTAACTCCTAATGATTCCGCAAGCCCCTGTTGCGTTTGACTCGGATCTTCGTCGAGTAAAGCCTCCGATTCCTCATTTTCGAATTTTTGTGGTTGTCCTGAGCGAGGCTTGTCTTCGACCCTGAAATCGCCATTCTTAAAACGTCGAAACCGTTCCCTACATGATTTATCAGTTGGAGCATTGTCACCATAAACTTCCACAAGCATTCGATGGGCTTCAGCTGCACTTTTTTTCCAATTAAAACAGAAAACTAGCACCTCCCGCAAATGCTGCTTAGTTAGAACGAAATTTGACATACTTCACTGAGTAAAAATCGGGATTCTAGAAGGAACTCGGAGTGATATCAACTGAATATTATTCACAGGTGTCTAACCTCTCTGAAACAATTGAAATCGGTTGTGACCACGATGTAAGAAGAATAGGTGATCGAACTTCGTCGAACTGCAGTGGTGGGGATGTGATTATTTGAGCCGGTTTACAGTTCTCGTGCTCAGATGTCGTTTATGTAGGACATAGGTTTTTGTAAACAGCAATGGCGGCATGTTTATACATATTAATAACCTCAACCATTCCAAATATTTTGCTTCCCCATCATATAATGTGATTCCTTATTGCATTTATTATTATATTAACCCTCTAACCGTAACCCCGGTCTCACAGACCGCTATTAAAATTGTATTTGCTCATAATTCGAACTTTTTTGGTTAAATTGTTTGACATTTCATTCCTAATCTGCACAGAATTGCTCACTAAGTTCTGTACATAAACTCACTATCCTACCTCGTAGACATTTCTAATGATCTAAGAAATGTTTTCTTCACTTCTAACAACTTTGAATATCTAGAAGAAGGTGATAGCGATCTGTTGGACCGGGGGTTACGGTTGACGTGATTTTGAGCAGGGTTACGGTTTAAGGGTTAATTTGAGAATGCGTCAATATATTAAAACATTCAACCAAGATATCAAAAAACAAAATAAAGAGAAGAAAAAATTATCTAAGTTAGTTAATACATGAAAATTATAAATTGAATTCGAAGTTTGAAGGTTAACTGAAAATGTATTTCAAAATGAATATGGAGGAATTCAAATCCAATGAAATATATAAAAATTTAATGCTTAAGAATAAAAAATACAGATTATGAACTGCATAAACAAAGTGTGAATACTCATTTTGCAATGTTTCTTCATTCTATTCAAAAATTATTTGAATAAACCATTTAACAACACGTTCACAAGAATATTCTTACACATTGTACAATAATGTACACAAGATTCAAAGATTTTGCAAATTTTTTGTAATATAACTCCCATAGTGATTCAGATCTGAATGAACAATTTCAAATGTATTATTAAATTAAAAACTTCTGAAACAGTTCGGGTTATGTTTGTGTATGGGGGCAGCCATTTTTTTTTACATTTACCTACTAGTGATGGTACCGCTATGTGTGGCGGAATGAATAAACCGGATAAAATAATCACACCGCTGAATTGAAGTTGCATCACCCATTCTTCTTACACCGTGGTTGTGACTATGAAACATTCATGAGAGCGAAAGTCATCTTTTCAAACCGGACCGAACTAATTTGTACTCCCAATACGTGTTAATTACTTCTGAATATTTATGCGAAGTTTCCCATATAAATTTTTTACAGTGTCGACCGTTGATTGGAACTTCACTTTTCCATTGATTCCGTAGTAAGACAAAGTTGGATCAATACTGGCAGAGTGTAGTTCTTTCACGGTATTCTATATGTCAATATGGAGTCTGCCTTGGTGAAAATATACGCTCATAGTAAGCGCACTCGAAGCTGACAAGGAACGTAAAAAGGTTCCAATCTTCTATTACCGAAGCGTTTGATAATTGCTTGTTGTAGAGTACTGAAATTATATGTTATCAATACGCTTTATAAACGTTCAATGCCGTTTTGGGAAGAGTACTGGTTACGTTCGATGGAAGGTATTGCGAATCATTTTATACAAACTTTGAGTATCGGTTTTGGCGCTGGATTGCAATGATGAAAATCATGGGTTCGAATCTCGCCGAGTGATTAAAATTTTTATCCTCTTATATTGGTTCATACTCTTCATGAAGCGTTGACTTTCATACGCTTTCTTGGTTCCAAATAGTGTTGCCGCGATATAATCGTCGATAATTGAGGAATAATCGGTTATTTCAATTCTTACACGTTCCTATGGAATATATAATCCACGAATCTTCGATTAGGCTCATGATGATACGGAATAATGAATGATCCCAGACTTGTACACAAAATAAACCAAGATATGCTTCCATTTATCGTTACGAGATATCGATAATTATCGTTACGATAGTGTAAGAATATTTTGTTTTATTTTGTTTAAAAGACCAAGATGAACCATTATCCCGTTTCATTTCGTGCACAGTCAAAGATCTACGCGTTAAAAGTTCCATGAAAACCTGTCACAATTAAGATAATCGATTATTTCTGAATTTCAACGATAATATCGCGGCAACACTAGTTCCAAACTTCGCTTCAAGTACTCTTCGAAACCGTCCCATTTACTCTTTGTTCACTTTTCATTAACGTTTCTGTTACGCTCCACCATACTTCTCGTCTGCGCATCATTTCAGTTTCCATTTTCACCAGGGTGGTTCAGTGCTGGCACATCTCGATCTCATTAAAACAGCCTCATTCCTAGACTGTTGGTTGGAACTCCGTTCCATCGTATCGATTCCGTAGTAAGATAGAGTTGTATCAATATCGATACAGTCTCATATTTTCTCAATGGTGTACACTATCATCTTTGGTTTGGTACTGGCACTGTGTTGTTTCACAAAAAGGAGTTATGTGTCGTTAAGAACTTCATTTTAATTCAAATTCACCACTGATTCCGTGATAAGACAACGTTGCACCGGTACTGGTAGTATGTTGTCTTTTCGTGTATTCCGTAGCGTTATCAGTTCTGGTGCACTACTGGCCCAGTCTCGTCTTACGAAAACAGCTGTACTCCCATATAATGAATTTAGTTTCTGATCCCCTACCAACTCGGTATTAGGACGACGTTACAGCTGTACCGTTAGAGTATCGTGTTCTCACGTATTTTACAATGTAATTAGCGTTGGCTCGGTACTGGCATAACCTGGGTTCATTGAAATACAGTTGATTTGGATTCTGATTCACGACCGATTCCGTAGTGAGACAATGTTGTATGAATTCTAACTCGTACAATGTTGCCAACTCTGGTTTGATACTGGGACAGTTCCGTTCTCCTAAAACTTCAGTCTTTGCTTGAGTACTGGCGCAGAACTGTCTGTCTACGGGAACCAATACTTCTTGAAATCCGCCCAACGATGGGCGCTAGTTCAGAAACAGTAATGAACCTGAATAGAAATCGCTGTTTCTGTCGTACTCCGGAAAATACAACCTTGCCAGTACTGCGCCTTTTGACAACTCTGGTAATTTCCACATGGGATGTCAACAGTAAACAAAATTCAACAAAACCTTTCCGCCAGGGAACACCACTGAATCTCGCGAAATTTTATCAAATACTTGAGAATCAAAATTTTGATTATACCATTCAAGTGTTTGTTTGTCCCGATCACAAGATTTGGCTGAGCTAAATTCATCCGTAAGTCGGTTGCGACGATCATCTATTCTGTCCACATGTACATCTTTCAATATTTTCCATTCACGTTAACAATATACATTTTAATATTGAACGCACGTTTATTGTGCAGAGCAAACATTCAACTCCGATAAAATTGTCGGAGATGATAATTACACGTTTATTTCAAGATGGTTGATAAATTCATCACGATCAACAAGGTTTCAATGATTGTAAGAGAGAAGGTAATTTGTTGTCAATGTTGATTTATTAATTTCCTTTCGATTTTTCGTCATCCATTAGAAATGATCGATAAGAGATTACAGATCGTATTATCACTATGATAACGGTTAGTACATATCATTGATTAGGAATACACACTTTGAAAGTGTGGAGAATAATAGCACGTGATAGTATTTCCTTATCGATTATAACCTCATTGCATTGTATAAGATTGCACCGTTTTTTAATTCACCCTGAAATATCATGGAATATTGATGGATTCATTGAAGAGCTCATCGTGAAAATAGAAGCAACTTTTACATCAATGTATTCGTCGAATGTGCATTTTTGCTTTACCCATTTGATAACTTATCAGCACTTAACTGTAATCGACTGCTTGAACATTTTTTATTGATAATTCTTCAACATTTATCTCCAATCAATTTTCGTGAATTTCAAACATGACAGGAAGTGCTCTTTTTTTATTCAAATCTCGTCTAAAGAGTAAAACGGGAACACAATGGCATTCCCGCGAAATTTAAAATCTGGTTGACTGAAAAATACATTTTTGAGAAATTTCATGAACGGCTCATCATTTTGACTCCCTCCCATTGCTTCTTCAGTTCTTGTCAAACAACTGGTACCGTCAGTTCAACTGGCTCTGTAATGGTGAATTTGAAACGCCAATATCCAGAAGATTGAAACCCCGATAATTTCATCCATTTTTCTGTACTGGCAACTCCAGCAACGGTACCGCGCCATTATCGGGCTTCTTTATTCATTGTGCAGGTATCATTTTGATGTCAACAATGAATATATTCACTCCATTCGTATGTATCAATAGTTTTCATTGTTGTACCATCAAAACACTTTTCCGGAGGTGGACCATTATTCGTCCAAGATTTTTTGATGTTGTTGAAATTTCAATAATTTGTTGAAATCAAAAAGTTCAGAACATTATTCAAACGATGTTTCCAGTTTCAAACAATTTATTCAAGAAAATTCATACCGATGATTTATCAAATTTTGTTCCGTTTTCCAGAAACGATTCCAACTCGAAGAACATATTTTTTGTTTCAACGAATCAACAATATTGTAAACGAAATGAAAAATAATTTCTCAAACCATCAAGTGAATTATAATTTTGTTGATGTAAAGTATCAAAACAATAATGTAAACATTTCTCAATATCACGTGTCACCGCTCGGTTAACTTTTGCTAAACGAGAGGAATAATTGACCCCGGATATCACAATACACTCTTCCAATCTGTCATTTATTTTCCATTTCTTTGCTTTTTTGTCATATTTTTATATTCCATACACGATTGCTCGCAATCGTCTGTATTTAATTGGTCCACTAATCGCTCAGCGATTCGGAATTTTTGTACGGTTGCACGCATTTACCATGCGATTCATTAAAAATTCTCATTACTTATCTTCGAATCTGTTATTCACAAAAATAAATGATATTCTTGTTTTCAAAGTAACAAGGTGGAGAAAGAGAAAGCGAGAGACTAGAGATATTGTTTCTTTATCGAGTTATGATTATAACGAGAAGTCGTTGGGAATGACATCACAATTTGATTCGGAATAATATAGTATGTAAGGGACGTAGCAATCTGCGAGAGACGTGACAAATTACGATTAACGAGTTAGTTTATATGTCAAGAAATGATGCAGTTCCGAGTATACAACGCGGTTGTTTATGATTTTATATGCATTTCTTCTATTATTCCATAATCAATGATTCATCAAATTTTAATTTGCCGTGTGAACAAAGAAATTATCATCAAAGTGGGATATTTCTGTGTATTAACTGGAAGATAATGAAAAGTATTGAGAATCACGGGAAGACTTAGCTGACTCCGATTCATAGAGTATAAAATACAATCATACAAGATACATTGAATTTTTCCAGAGTAGAGATTTTTCTCCTTCGATAAAATCGCATGACAATGAAATTTCTTCATTCGAAATTCAAGGTACATCGATATTGATTCGTCTGTGATTAGATTTCTTTCGGTGAACGAATATTCGGTAGACCGTTGAATTTTATTTCTCTCTTGACCTTATAAATATCTTAATGATCAATCGTTGAATATTCTTATTAATATTTTTAAATGACAATCGTATGAGCGGAGCTTCAGGCGATGCATTTTGAACGTTCGATGAATTGAATGGTTGTCAATGAAACATCGATCCATGAATGAGAAAGCTCTAGGAGGAGCTACGAATAACGTGTACGATTTTTGTAAGAAAAAATTAACAGCAATTCATCAAAAATACTTGGTGCAATGAGATAATCTCGAGATTAGAAACAATCTTACTATTATTTTTTTCAATCGAATTTCTAGTCAGTCGGGAGAACCATAAAAATTATCCTCCTTTTGAAGGGCAGAAAGAAAAGCACCATTCCATTTGGCTGATGACAAACAAAAGAAGAATTTTAACCAATTTTGTAACATCGATTTGAGACCCATGTAGATCTCTTTGGATCTGAATTTTGGCAATTGATACTGGCTCAGTACTGGCAAATCTAAACCGACCATTATGGGGCCAGTCGAGTTGTCAGTACTGGTAAAAAGGAGTTGAAATGATAACATCATTTTACATGAGGGCCAGTAAAACATTTACCACCACGTCGTTGCCGATGTTTGATGTGAGCCTGCTATGAACTCTGAACTCTGGCATTGCAACGGGACAAGTTGTTTTGCCAGAGCTGGATGAGAAATGGCAAGGAGTCGAAGTTATGACATCCTGTGTAGAAATCCTAACCCAACCCAGTACTGGCACAGTACCGGTAACCGGAGTTAACAGGAGTGATCATATTTCAAGTAAAAAGAGAATACATTAAATTTGAGCTTTGAAAATTTGAATGGTTCATTGTTCTCATTGTCGTCATCGGAGAAACCCATACAGGAAACCCCGAGAATGTAAACACAGCCAATAATCGGCCCATGTATGGCTACCATTTAATGGCCAATAATGGATTCACATCATTGGCACAACTGTGGCCCACCACTGGCTGATAAGAAAGGCCAGCAATGAAAACAGCCGATAATCCGCCGATGTACGGCTACGGTAAACGGCCAACAATTGATTCCCCGTTACTGGCTGGAATATGGCCTATTACTGAGTGAAATGGATTCCAAAGTTGAATGTATTGTATTCGTAATCACTCCTGAAAAAAGTTTGTTTTGGCCTTATTTCTATTACGTTGAATAAACAATTCATATCCATCAAATACGTTTTACATGATTCAAATGAATTCTTATTCATATAGATAATCAATTACTTTCTCATGTAAATAACAAAAAAATTTGAAGGAATAAGCAACTGAATTCAACTGATTTATCGAGAATACTTTTGACTCGTATAATTTTACATTTGAGATTGTCGAAATATCAGGCATGCAAATCTATTTGGAAAAAAACATCCATTTCTGATCTTGTGAAAACTGGAATGACAAACATCCCAAAAACAAAAAAGTGTTTTGGGTCACGCTTAACCACTCATTTGAACTAATACTGAACCGATTATTCTGGAACGCAGTCATATTACCATTGGATATCATTATTATTATGCCCTCGTAATCTGCCATTGATGGCTAACATTCGAACATTATCCCGAAATTTCTGGCCATAAATCGGGATCATTTAGCCCCATTACTGGGCCAATCAATAATTTTATACATGGCCCATTATTTATTGCCATTACTGGACCCACGTTATCATTCAGCAATTAACCATTGATGAGCCATTAATGGGCGCCATTAACGGGCAAAGAACGCCGTTTGTGGTACGGTAACGTGCCATTATTGGGCCAATTGTTCAACCCTGTATGGGAAGGCACTTTGGGAGTGATTTTTGGAAAGTTCACCGAGTGAGGGGATCGAACCCGGGTTCTGCGAGTGAAAAACCACTCAAGATGAAGAATCACTCAAGTTACCATTTATTGTAATAATTCCGTTGAAGTCATACAACACGCCATAGATTCCGTAATGGAACAAAGTTCTACCAATACTGGCACATTATCATCTACCGAGCATATCGAATGTTCATGCCAACTCTGGCTTGATGCTGGTGCGACTTTGACTCACCATAAAAACCAAATTGCGAAGAGTGTGATTTTAACGTCAGTCGATTACCGATTCCACCGTCAGCCAGTGCCAAGCCAATACTGGCAGATTGTTGTCCATCGAACATATTGAACGATGATACCAACTCTGACTTGATACTGTTGACCAAGTTGTCACGAACATAATTTTAACGACAGTTGATTATCAATTCCATAGTCAGCCAGAGCCCTATCAATCCTGACACATCATCATCAATCGAACATATCGAATAATTGAACCAACATCGGCTCGATGCTGGCGCGACTTCGGTTCACTACAACAGTTGAGTTGCCACGCCCATTATCTCAACATCATTTAATTACCGACGAGTAGTCAGTCAGTCAATTCAACATATCGGATGCTCATTCCAAGTCTTGCTCATTACTGGCACAGTATTGTCTTAATGAAGTGACTGCATTGTTAAAAAGACCAGTTGAATCCTCATCCACTACCGGTTTTGTATTAGACCAACGTTGCATCAATACTGGTGCAGTATCATTTTTTTTCGCATCCCACGCTCGTAATGCCAAGACTGAGAATTTCACCATGATCGGCGTCAAGCTTGGCATGTCAAGTCTGGTTACACTAGTCTTGACCGATGCGTGGCCCGCCATAACTAAGCAAACCTTGATAGCGTCTTGAACATCAATGCTAGAACCAAGTATATTTCGCCGTGTTGGATTTCCGATATACTGGGTGATTCAAAATTGCCGTACACTTTTCTGAGAGCAGATTCTTGATGAAATTCTGGAAAGATTTTGGTCCGGAATATGCAGATCTGATCCTTAGATCCGAAGATGTGAGCATTTTTTAATTCTTTGAAGAATCCAAATACCTCGGAAGTACCATATTTCTGAATCCAACACCATTCACTCAGTCAGATCACGGGGTATCCCTGACAAAAAAGAAATCTAATTTAGCTTCCTTCGTTGTGGAGTTATATCGGTTTGAAATTTTTTGCATTCCAGCCAATCAGAATTCAACAACTTTAAATCGCTATAACTCCACACCGAAGAAAGCTAAATTGAATTCATTGTTTCCCAGGGGTACCTCGTGATCTGACTCAGAGAATGGTGTTGGGTTCAAAAGTCAAAAATATGGTACTTCCGAGGTATTTGGATTTTTCAAAAAATTAAAAAACGCTCATATCTTCGGATTTAAAGATCAGATCTGAATATTCTGGACCAAAATCTTTCCAGAATTTCATCAAGAATCTGCTTTGAGAAAAGTATACGGCAATTTTGGATCACCCAGTATATGAAAGCTGAATGCTCAGCAGAGAACGTTATTATCATCCTAAACATTGATCTAGCTTGATAACATTCTTTGTAATGAGACTACACCCGGTGATAAATAGCATAGATAACAGCTTCCCATGTGGAAATTACCAGAGTTGACAAATGGCCCAGTACTGGCAAGTTTGTATTTGCCATACTTCGGCCAAAACAACTGGCCCCCGTACAGTGCTATTACTCTTTTTCAACTGGCACTAGTTGTTTGATGGTTTTTTAGACGGTATTGGTGTGAGGAACACCTAAGTTGTAGAAAAACGAAACTGTGCCAGTACTGAACCGGAATTGATAATATTTTCAAACGTTACGCAGAGACGGTACTACGCCTGCATCGACGCCATGTAGTTTTCCGACAGAATTGGTAGTGGATCGGGGGTCAACCCATTTCTGCGGAAACATGGCTACTTTGGTGAGCAAACACTGCGTCAGTACTAACTCAGAGTTGGTAATGTTTTGAAATTTCACGAAAAGACAATACTGTGCCAGCATCGATGCAACAGTGTTTCACTAGAAAAGCGATTGTGGATTAGGTGTCAACTTACCTTCGCGGCAAGATGGCTACACTGAGAGAATAGTTTGATTACCTATTTTAAATTAAAATTTATCAAGTAATTTATGAAAAAGGTTGGCGCAAAATTGCACCCGTAGCCACTATTAACCCTGCAGTGATCTATTTCAGAATTACCTGTCGGTTAGTAGGAAATTATATATTACATATTATAAATTATATTATAAAAATTCAATTTTTTCATTTGAACACAATCGGGACATACATGAGATGAAATTGGTAAGCTTTGTTGATGTTATAAAAATAACCGTAACAGCCCACGCAGGGTGGCTGCGTGAAGTCTACATGGGATCAATAACCTTGTCATTGGAAGTGCCAATAGTACGCCATTGAGAATCCCCGTGGAATGCATTAAAGGTAGAATTAAGATGGTCGTACTGGTGAGATTGAAATGCCAGTTTAGGGAAAATTGAAATCCCAATGTTGGCTGGATTGGAATGCCAGCATAGGCAAGATTGAAATTCTGATTCAGGTACAATTAAAATATCAATACGGGTATTATTGAAATATCAGTTTTGGCTAGATTGGAATGACAGTACTGTCTACGTTTGAATGCCAATACTGTTTACGTTCAAATGCCAGTACCGGAAAAATTCAACGCCAACAATGGGCCTTATGTCAGACATTGTTATCATCCCAGTATTGGTTCAGTACTGTCAAACGACCTGGGCCAGTAATGGCATTCCAAATTCGACAGCACTGGCAGCTATGGCAGCGGTACTGAACCAGTACTGGAGCGTTCGTTAATTTCCACATAGGTTGGCTTATTAGTTTGGTGACATTGTTGGCCATGAAGCTACACCTGTTGATAACCAGCATCAACTTGATCAATCACTCAAATTTGAATGTTCAATGAAAAATCTATCCTACTCATTCGGCTCAAATTAGTATTGTATATCAATGATGGTAACAATATTGATTGCAAGCATAGAGCCAATATTGAATTTGATTATTGAACCAAGCTTGGATGCCAAACATCGAACAATGTTATCATCCCAGACATTAATCTAGTTTGGTGCCAATGTTAGCAACCAAGGTAGGCCCGGTGTTGACTAGCATTGACTCAAGCTTGGCACTAAGCATGATACGTTTGTCAAAGCATACCTGGGATATCAACATCCAACCAACTCTGATCCAGTACTGGCATGGTTCCGTTTCTTTTCGATCTGGATATTCTCCGAACAGTATCAATTCGATACTGATCCAAGATTGTCTGTCCATGCAAACCAATACCGTTCGAAATCCGACAAATATCTGGCGTCAGTTGAGAAACAGTAATGATTCTCAATAGGCACAGTTGTTTTTGCCGAAGTCTGGAAAATACACCTTTGCCAGTACCGCGCTATTTGTTACCTCTGGCTATTTCCACGTGAGTCCACTTACATCTAAAGATTTCTATTTTTGAAGAGATCCAAAATGATATCCAGAGATTTCTAGCGTTCTTTTTGCATCGTCTTATACCTTATTGTATTCCTTCAAAAATTGAAATCTCCGGATGTAGGTCAACATTGAAAGATATCAGAGATTTTTGGCAAAAATCTTGGCAAAGATTTTTAGAATATTTTCGATTGATTATCTCGTGATTTATATGGGACAACGCAATGGATTTATAGTCAATCATTGCTGATTAAATCTTATAAACGTTATTCTGGAATAAAAGATGTTGTTATTAATTTTTTAACTCCATCGCACACACGAATACCATGAATTGTACAATCTTTTGCGAGTCCCCTGTGTTGGATTGAATAAAATGTGTTGTGAATTCCAGCAGCGTTTCTAAAACCTGTCACCAAACGAGGAATCCATTGAGTGAAATTGTTAAGTGAGGTTTTCACAAAATGCGAAGTCGACTCATAACGATCAATCCTATCCAGCGAACTCTCTAAATTTCTTGGAGTGAAAAGTCACCGCTAAAGGGTGAAAATACTGTAAGTCTAACAAGCGTGAGATTCCACTCCTGAAGAGTGAAAACTTACTTTCTTGGAATAAGAGTTTGACTCTCATAAAAGGGTAGAATTTCACTCTTCGAAGCGACTTGAAATTCTACTCTGTTAGAGTGAAAACTTACTCTTTAGGGGTCGAATCTCACTCCTCTTGGACTTGCAATATTTCACTCTTCAAGAGTGAATTTTTCACTCCAAAAAATTTAGAGAGAACACAACTATAGGGGTTTCAAAGATCCAGCAACAGATTTTCACACTGCCTTACAAATACCATATTTGCTTGAACTTTCTTGAAGAAGTATAGTACTTTGGTACACTGAGAAAAAGATTTTCCTCATAGTTAAGAAGATTAGTTTATAGTAAACGAACCCTATATTTGCTTATGGCGAAATCAATATAAAATTATTTTGTGCAATGCTCTGTGAATAACTTTAACATTCGTTAACTATTAACAAATCATGATCTTGTATGAAATTGACTTTCAGTTGTTTGAAAAATTGAACAATTGAATTCAAAACTACTATGAAATTCTCTGAGTACAATATAAATTTGAGAATATTTTCACATTATTTGGGCTAATATTGAAGCATTAATCAATTGGAGAATAATGTAATTTGATGGAAGATTATAATGAAGTTAAACTAACATCACGATTCATTGATATAACCATTTCACTCAGTTGATACACATCACTGCTTGCTTAACATGTTTTGTAAAAAACCATTCTGAATGGGAATAGTTTCGAATGAGTGTTTTGAACTTATAATTTATTATTGACTCTACCGTTTTTAATATTATTAGTTGATGTAGTTTTGAATGAGGAACTGTATCAAAATGATAGTTTATAATAGCGTTAATTAAAAATACAGTTAAATATCAGAAACTGGTATTCTATAATGGCTCCTAATAGTTTCATATGGTGGATTTTAATCTACGCTATTACAAGCTGTTATCCCAACACAGCCCTTTTCTCATTCAAAACTATATAAATTATTGAAAATTATAGATTCAAAGAATCTTACACAATGTTCCGACCAAATCTTATCCAACCATTTTCAATGAGATTTAATTAGATGAATATGTTTTCTCAATGTAATTCTGATTGAATCTTGCCAAATCTGATCGAGTCCCGCGCAATGTTCTGACCAAATCCCATCAAATTTCATTCCGCAAGATTCTATGGATTTTTTTAACCAGTGAAATTATAAGTGTTATAAATGTTATCGTGTTGTGGTGACTAACATAACGGTTATCGCGCATGCGCCAATACTCAGACCGCCACATCCAAATATGTGAAGAGTCACGCCAAACTTATAATGTTTGTCACAAATCAGATTTATGAACTATTAACAAATCTGCATTCCAGCAAAATAAATCTCGTATTGATCGGAAACTAGTTACTTACATCCAACTAGTTCGCAAATTAGATTTGAATGATTTGTATTTTTTGTGGACTCATACTTAACTGTGATTTATCATATGAAAAAGCTAGAGATATCAAATCACTTTGTTATGAAATAAGAATCATTCGTTACTTCAAAGAAGTATGAAATTGTTAATATTAAATAAACGTACCAAATGAATGGTTTTTTCATTTCAAATGCTGTATAAAATAGATCCTACGTATCCCAACTGTGATATTTGTTAATATTTACTATATTTGTTCACAGTAAATGAATATTTCTCACTTAGGGACAAATAAATGTATTTATTTTATGTAACCAAATTCTTTTCTCAGTGTACACTGAGAAAAGGTTTTCTTCTGACAAATCAGCGGACAGGGTAGTATGATTTATGCACGTAAGAATCATACACGTATTGATTGTACACGAAAAATAAAACCCAAAAGTATTTACACTGATAATTTTTTTTTTTCAATACCTGATATTCAACACATAAGCTTTGGTGCACGTAAAATTATTTGATAAGAAAATTGTACACTCAATATTTTTCATGCTTGAAAAAAAAAAGTGATTCACAAAAATCGTACACATGTTTTTATGCACGGACAAAAAAAGTAATTGATTAGTGTATAATGATTGTACACGTAACAAAATTCATATGAGAAATTTTTTTCGTTTTATTGAATAATTACTATGAATTAGATTAGGAGTACAATAATTATACACCAATTAATTTTATTTTCTGATCGTGCATAAACAATTTTTGTTGATTACATTTTTAAAGCTTCCCAGACAGCAAGACAGGTTCGAAAGAATGCCATATGAATTCTTAACATGAACTTCTCAAGAACTCTCAGCATTGAATTCTTCCAGAATTCATTTAGAACATATGGGGTTCTCAGAGAATTCTTCTGAATGATTGAGGGAGTTTGTAAAATGTTCGAAACCAACTCTTAAAATGCGATTCAAGAACTCTCATATGTCAAATGATATTGACTCGTGCGGTGTTCTCTATTCAATCCGAAAGAATTATTTGTGGATTCGTTGAAAATGTAGATGGCGCTAATAAGATCATATGTTTTCCAGTTCGTGCATGCCAAACCAACTTATTGGCGGAAGAATATCTTTTTGGAATTTTTTTTTTCACCCTAAAATTCAAGTAATTTATGTTCTCTTATCACGTTAATATTCATGCTTTTATGAAGAATTGTAATAAATAATTGTTATTAATACGAAAAATTGAATAAATATTAAAAAACCTCAAATAAAACGTCCCGGGGGGTGATTTCATCAGTATACTGAGAGATACTGAAATGTCCTCTATGGAGATTTGTGTTATTTAAAATATTAATATTTCGAAAATAATTGACATCTAAAATTGACGATAGTTTTATAGGGATTCCAATTACACTTCTTTGAAGAATAATTTTGAAACAAAAATTTGTCCAAATTCAAAACTAAACTCTTATACATCAGAATGCACGTTGAATTCTCTCAAATTCTAATGTCAAATATAAATTCTTCTTGTGCAGGCAGGAAAAAATATTCAATAACAAACGAATAGAAAATCATTTAAATACTTGAATAAAACTGTGTATTGATTCCAATGTACCCAATGTAAATTAATTTTATATTATCCAATTTATGAAATTCTCCAATTAACAGATACATTTGAAATTCAAAATAACTCCTTTTATTAAAGAAACGAGTTTCTTGAAAAGTCTTGATTTGCTCTTTATTTACACTTTCAATGTTCTCAAAGAATTCTCTGGTGAGTTCATAATTAATTCTAATGTGATGGAAAAAGAACACCAAGAATGCTCTATTGGTTGGACATTTCAGAGTTCTGAATATATTCTACCAGAATTCTTCCGATTACTTTTGGTGCTCCTGAAGAATTCTTTCGAACATCCGAGAATTCTTCGCGGATTCTTTTAGAACTCTCAATGTTGTCTGGGTTGTAAAATATTTCATGTACAATCTCTATGTCAATCAATTAAATGTGCACAAATAATCATTGCGTAAAATATTATGTGTTAGACAAAAATTATTAGTGTAAATACTTTTGGGTTTTATTTTTCGTGTACAATTAATACGTGTATGATTCTTACGTGCATAAATCATACCCTGTCATTTGGTTGAACATTTTTGAGAGATATCGTTTCATACAAATAAGACTTATTCATTATCATCAAACATTGTGTTGAGTCAAGAAATTCATATTTATTAATTATAACTAAATCATTTATTTGACTCAAACTGATCGCAATTGATTTGAATGAATATGACTTCTTCTCAAATTTAGATTTATCGAATATCGGTATAAAGTTGACTCAAGGAAATATGTGCTGTATTTATCAACTATGCGGTGAAATAAATATTAATAAATGTTTCTTTGGCCGTGTCCAACTATACGATTCATTTACTATCAACAAATCTTATTTGAGTTAACGAATCTTTTTTCTCAGTGTAGATATTTTCGTGCAAATACTTTGATAGGACTACCCTCGTGAAAAACACCTCTTAAACCCTAATAGAAAAAAATTAGGTAATGAGAAATAAGATGTGATTTTGTCAGTTATCTCATTAATCTCTATTACCTTTATCCAAATCAAAAGTTTGAAATTGAATAGGAAAATATGTGGAAGCTCATTGAATCCCATTAGCTACTCCATCACTCAGACTCTATCTATGAAATATGAATTTCGAGCATTGGGTAATGAATAATTTATTCCAAGAAACGCTAATATTGATGCTCAACGATTTCTATGGAAATAGAATGTGTATCCAATGATATCAAACAATTTTCATAAAAAAACAAAGGTCCGATTCCAAAGTTCAGAACTGTGATAAGAACCCATCATTTAAAATTGAGTGCCCGATAATCATTCAAGCCCTTTTATAATTCTTGGATTCATTATTTTCATTCCGACTCATGAATCGTCAGAAGTGCCATCTCGTGAACCGTGGAATAAGTTTTTGGTTGTTTTCATCCGTTCGCATAGGACTCACTTTATCAAGGATTCGAGCATTATGAAGGATTTCAATTATTTTCAAGAGTAACGGTACCATAGAAACGGATGAAAATAACCGACACCTTCTCCCATCGATCACAAGATGCCACTTTGTTCTTTCAATGCATGTGTTAGAAAATAACTGATTTTAGCATTATAAAGGGGCCTGAGTGTAACTACTGAAAGTTTTTCCATCAGGGATATGTTCACTTTTTAAGTAATTTCTCAAGAATATCAAGGCAATGGAAAATTTGTAGTCAAATTTCCAACATACAAGGCCACATGTTGTTTAATTCCTTGACAGGACCAAGGCGGGATCCTCGTGTTCCTACCTGGGTCCCGCCCAGGGATTTTCAAAAGAGTAGGAACGCAATCCGATACAACCTACGAGTCTCTAAGCCTATCTAGAATTACAGATATGTCCCTTCACTCTATTTACTCACGAAATACGAATCTTTCCTCGTAGCTTTCTCCAATTGTTGTTCGAATGCTTTATCGCTTCATCCTAATTCATATCAGTTAGTTCCAAACCCGGTACACACGAAATAAATTCAAACCGTAAAAGCGAATGAATCATCGAATTCTACTAAAAGTAAACTATGAGTAATGATTCATACATCCAGAGATTTTTAAAAAAAAATGCATACATTATGCGCGCAAATTTTTCTTGTCGCAACCACATTAAATCCAAGCATGTTTAACCAACAGCCACAATCTACGATTTCCATTAAGAGACGTATGCAAGTTTACAAATCCCAGCTCCTTGGGTTTTCTGTATAAAATATGATAATGAAATAGGAAATTTATGAAAATCATCCGACGTTAATAAAATTTCATGCCAATCTGATAAAATTTTTTATCCACGAATTGTGATTTTCAACAGCCGGTCTGTTGGGTTTGAAGAAAAGGACTCAGTTTTTCCATTATTCTTCGTATATAAACAATTATTCATTTACATTCGTTAATAAGAATTGTTTATTTCGAATCTTATCTCGTTGTACGTTACTTTTGATTTCTTAAATATAACCAAGGATGCTTGTGCTGTTTCGCATTATTCATTTCGTAACGATAGATATGGCAGTTAGTTCAACTCATGTCGCGTTCAAATTTTTTCTAGACGTTTAACTATACTTCAATTATTATGCATAACAAAAGAGGTCATAGAAATACACACATATCTAGCGCTAATTTTAGATTTTCTCTGGTATAAGATATTCCATTATTCATCAATAACAAGTTCAGAAAAAACATTACAAAATGGTGATAATGAATGCAGTAAAAATCAGATTACCTATTATCGTGTTTTGCGGGAACGTAAAAAAATTAACCTAGGTCTTGACATTCGCTCAACCGCTAACATACTGGCTATCGAACATGCTTGTTGAGAGGAAAATTTATTCAAAACAACAAAACAATTGTTTGTAATGTAGAGAAGAACAAGAAAAATTTTGTAGACGGAAAGTGATAATCCTAGAATATATGTTCGCAATTTTTTATTTATTTCTCTAAAAAACAAAATCCTTATCAGCGTGCGGGAAAAATTTGGTCCGTTTGTTGAATTACGATCGGCATGTTTACTGGAGAAGAAAACTTGATAAAACAGTATTATTATGTCTAACGTTCCATGAATAAGTGTTGTCTCAAACATGCGTGTACTCTGTTGTGGGAATATCTTATTATGTTTTATGTATATTTCTTATTATGTGCCTCAAAATAAACTACAGGGGGGAAAATGCATTTCAGGAATATAGTAATCTTTGATAGAAAATTGGAGAATATTTCTTAAAATCTGTGAATATTTGTTCAAATCTGAGAGTATTTCTTGTGTTCGTAATAAAGATGAAACGGTTCACATTTTTGTTGAATTTTATTTGAAAAAGAATGAAAATTGATCGATACCTCACAGACAATAGAAGAAAATATGAACTTTCCAAAATTCGCGCATGAAATTTTGCAAAATGATTCATGAAATTTCGAAATTTTGTCATCCATTCTGTAAAATTTCATGCGCAACTTTTGGAAAGTTCATATTTTTTTCTATTGTTTGTGAGGTATTGATAAATTTTCATTTTTTCTAAATAAAATTCAACAAAAATGTGAAACGTTTGATCTTCATTACGAACTTAAGAAACACTCTCAGATTTGAACAAATATTCACAGATTTTAAGAAATATTCTCCAATTTTCTATTAAAGATTACTATATTTTCGAACTGCATCTTTCTCTGTGTACTCGCCTTTCACACAGCGTATTCCCAAAAGAGGACTGGGAGACTTATTTGTTCTTTACCGTTTTTCAATATGAGACTTAGTTGTTGTAAACTGAGTTGACCATTCAGGAGTGAAATACATAATCTACTCTAATTCTCGACGAGGATAATTATGTAACTCTTCCATTTGATTGTTCGAAATTGGCCCTGCAACTAAGCCCTTGGATCAAAAAGAGGAGAGAGAAAAAGTTTCTCAGTTTTTTCTCAGGAAAACGTTAGTGAAAGGCGGGTAGATATTCTGTAACAATCTGTGTATGTAGCAGCATCGAAGAGATACCAGCGTAGCGACTAAGTAAACATTTACCCAGAGATTAATCTTATTATGCACAGGGTGTCTACTACTCCTCAAATATCCTTGAATATTCTGGGAAACCAGAATCGCTTCTCAAATCCTGGAAAAGTTGAAATTCCATTTTTGATTAAAAACTGCGATATTCGTATTTTAATTAATTGAACACCTGGAGCTCAAAACTTGATCGAATATGTTGTCCAAATGCAAAATTAAACATACTTGTTACCAATATTCATCGAAAGAAGCATTTTTTCCCTTTTCGGCCCTTTGAAATAGATGTCTTATAAAACGTATATGACGATTACTCGGCGAGATCTGATTGATATATAATGAGACTTTGGATCTAGTTTCGTTGGACATTGCAGAAGTGAAAAATATGATTCGAATGATCGAAAAATTCCATCGATAGATGATATTTAATCACGAGTTGATATCAAACCCCGAGCTGGTCGAACTGTGAAGAGAAAAAGTATCGAAGAATGTGATAAAATTGTGTAAATACGTGCACTGAGAGGAAAAAATAGTGGAATTTACTATTTTTTTTACTATTTTTCCGAGTTGTGAAAGGACTCAACTATGAAAAATAGTAGAAGTTGTTAGTTCAATAGATCATGAATGTTCGTAAAAAATACCATATTTTTCCACCAAGTATTGATTGTAAAATGGACTATTTAATTTTACTTATTGAGAAGGGAAAATTTTTTACTATTTTTTGGTTATAAAATTAACTACTGCTTCCATACTACGAATAGTAAGAGCACAAAAGATCCTTGCTATAAAACTATTGCTATTAGTCAGATTACCTATTTTTTTTACTATTCAGTGTAGTTGAAAACATCAGGATGAATGGGAAAAAAGAACCGCTTCCACGAGAATTGAACACACAGAACACGGGACGTTGGGGCTGAACGCTGGGACTCTATCACTCAAGCTACCGCCATTCGCTTGGGTAGATGGATCTCCTTTGGGTATATCAACTCGCGTTCATTCTTCAAACTTGAATATCTTGAAAACTGAGCCACGCTAGGATAAGAGCCAAAGCACAGCTGCCTAAGATACACGTATAGCTTGATTCCATCAACAATTTTAATAGTCTCGGATTTTTTCTACGTAATTGAGCTTTCTGTATTAACTTACTCAAGTTTACTAATATAAAGTTAGTTGTTCTGCTCAATATATTTTTTACTAATCGAAATTGTAAAGCTTACTATAAGCATTCGTAAATTAACCTATAAATAGATGGTGGATATTATGCCAAATCTTATTTTTTGGAAAGCAGTCATGTTGACTAAGCGAATTTTTGTGTGCTAATCAAAAATGAGTCATCTGAACTGTAAATAGGAATAGGTTCTTGGAGTTAATCTTACTATTCAAGGATAGTAGAAAGCTTGACTGAGAAATAAGTTCCAACTACCTTTATTTTCTTCACAAATTTTTGCAGTATCTCCAACGATTTTGAATTAGTTACTCTCACTTTATGATCATGCAATTATACTAATGCATCAGGGACTGTACCCAATATCCGTTTCACTGATCAAAATAATACAATTTACAGTGGACTTTTCTCTCAGTGAACTAATCTGAATTGTAAATAGGAATAGGTTTTCGGAGTTAATTTTACTATTCAAGGATAATGAAAAGTTTTACTAAGAAATAATTTCCAACCGCTAAATTTTTGTCACAAATTTTTGTAGTATCTTCAACGATCTTCAATTAGTTACTTTCGCTTCATTATCATGCGAATATACTAATGCATTAGTTAATGTAACTAATATACGTTTTACTGATCAAAATAGTACAACTTACAATGGACTTTTCTCTCAGTGTGAAATCAATGGAAAATCGGGAATACTTTTCATATTATTAGATTTAGAGAATAAAAGGTAATATGCGGAATAATATTCGAACAACCTGCGAAGAGTGAAAAATAAGACAGTTATTGTCTTTGTTATTTTGCCAAGTGCTGGTTCAGGCCTTTGAAAGATTTGCGAAAATTTGTTTTCATAAGCTATAGACCAAACGATTTAGAATCTTCTGAAATGAAAAATGAATAGGTCAAGAGAGTAAGGATATTTTCAAACTTTGCTTGCAAATTTGACCAAGTGCTGGAGCAAATTGATGAAAGACTTGGAAAAATTCATCTCCGTGGGATATAGACTAATCGATTAGGAATTTTCTGAAATAAAAAATAAATAGGATTTGAAGAGAACCTTTCCTGAAAAATGCACTTGCAAATTTGCAACCCTGTATACACGTTGATGTGTCTCTATCTCTTTATTCGACGTCTAACGAGCTCATCTCATTCTCAAAGATGCATAACGAAACAAAATTATCACAGTCCTAGAACCTCGCAATCGATTTTCCTCCTAGAAACTCCTGGAAAAGTCCTGGAATCGAATTTTTTGATAACAGTAGACACCTTTTTATGGGCGGATGAACGATATTCAAGGGGTTGAAAATGACCCGCAACGCCGAGGATTAGAATCATTAATTTCATTTTTGTACGAAAGTAACTCGAGAAATATTATAACCTCGAAAACCAATTTTTAAGAAGTACGCGACCCAGGAACAAAACTTTTTTTTATTGAAAATTCATACTGATGCGGAACGTTTGAAAAGAATTATGTAATATACTTTGAACCGAACCGAGCTTGATCTTTTTCTATTCTTGCACTCAACATTTCTTAGTAAAAAGTAGTCATCACAAAAGTTGTGCAATAAAGATTGTCACGGGAAAAATCTACTAAATTTCCTTCAGAATGGAGTTGAAAATATTATAAAAGTTCATATTCCTCTTTCGAGAAATTCATAGATACTTCACTGTAAAACTGTGAACAAACCTGAATTTTAATTGAAATATGGAAAATCAAACATTAATTTTCCGAAGTTTCAAAGTAAACATTCGAGAACAGAATGTCTTGATGTTTTTAAAAACTCGCACTCATCGCAGAAAAATGTTCACAATGCCAAACAGAAATATTTTTATCGGAATATTCTTTGGTATATAATAATCGCGCTAATCCTGGAAAATATTTGTATGATATTAATAAGTTCCTTCTTTTTTTTCTCACAATTTTCATACAAAAGCATACGATTCGTGTTTTTCGAGACCGAATACTCCCTGTAATTTACTTCTGATCCGATAGACGAGTATCATTTATGCATAAAATTCGTGTAATAAGAGAAAAAGAGCGTCTTGCATAATCTGTGACAGGTTTGAAAACAAAGACGAATTTAGATAGTTAATTTCCTCCTTCGATTCGCCAAAATCGAAACAAAAAATAAACAACAATGTCCAGTGTAATAAGTGTACGTATAAAATCTGTAAAGTATCTGCGGAATTACCTTGACATTGCCTCGCGAGTCGCTGCATAAAATGATATATCTCTCTTACTCCCTAGTTTACCCAATTCCCAAGATATTTCTCTCGAGGATGTATCGATTCAATCTAAAACCCATAATTCTGATAAATGAAACGACGAGTTATTCTTCGACCGTGTACGCGATACGTACACGTATAAACTCGTGCTTATATACGTATACGTATGCTTTAAAACTATGATTTTTCCCCCTTCCTCGTAGTATAGATCATTACAAGCGGCTTTGTCATTTTTCTCCGGTCCATCGATGGCCACGTGAACATACATATACATATAATACATATAAATATAGTAAAAGTGAGATTAGATTATCAGTTCTTCGAGACCTCATCATCGTTTCCCCACTCCTTCACCTCTGCAAGAGCAAGTCATAAATCTCTCGCTTTTTCTTCTTCTTCTTCGTCTTTCGCTCACTTTTATATTCCTTCTCATTCTCACTGGGAATCGTCGGATCTTTTCAAAACCAGAAACTTCATGTCGTCGGCAAATCAACTTTTAGTACGGTTTCGATCGGTGTTTTAACCACAACCTGGTTATACGGAAGTCCTTAGGTTTCCTATACAACGCGTATCATCGAAATGTTTACGTTCTGAAAGAAGTATCAAAACATTCCTCCGTGCATTTTTATATCCGTGTTCTATCGATTCTTATAAACGTACGATTAATTTGGGCAACGGTTGGGAAATAAAAACTATAAGAGTCGAATAGTTTGGTGATTTCATGAGAGTGAGTGCATCGAAGTATATTTGATATCCTTTTGATTGAGCATCGACTTGGAGCATCGATCCGCCATGCGATTCGATGATCAACTCTTCACTATGCTCGGTGAGTCTATTTTTTTCAACTCTTCCTCTAATCTCCTCTTTAGAAATTTTCTTCATATTTTCTTCAGGGCAGGAATCGTCCCTATTTTTGCAGTTCTTTTCACTGATTACGATCACTTGTGAAAACCATAATGTAAAAAATGATTGTGGAATTTTCCCCCAAAACATGGTGGCAACAGAGTTTCTCCGTAGACGGATTTCCATTTGTGAAGGATTCAACACCCCAAAAACAAAATAATTCCTCATTTTTGATGGAAAAACTATTCCCCCACGATAAGGGGATGAAATCCACCAACAATGTGTGGAAAAACTCCTCTTCCCTCATCCGGTTTTAGAGAATAATAATATTGTAAATTTTTTCATAAGGGAATTTGAAATAATGAGTCTATAAAGTTGATATTGGGAACAACAGGATCGATCGCAGGATTCTCACTGGATGAAAATGCATTGAGATAAATTTACGTTTTGTAGTTACATTAAGACGCTTTCTTTTATGATATTCTATAGAATATGCAATATAATACTGAAATAATTTGCTAAAGCAGCTAAATTTTAAATATCATATTCCTATAGAATTGCATTAGTTGAAGGAGGGGGCCTGTTTGCTGCAACATCTGCACTGAAAACCCAATTTCTTGGATTAAAAGGACATTTTCTTTGCCCTCATTCTAATAAATCTTTCTTTCAATGGACGAAAATTCAGTTCAATGCACGCAGAAAACAGATGTGTTGAAAAGTCCCATAATTTATTGAGGATCAGCGCCCGTCTCTGACAGATAGAGTTTTCACTTGAATTTACTTTTAAAAAGTCCCATAATTAGACGTATTTCTGCAAGGAATGATGGTACTTTTGAAGCTATATTCAGGTAAATAATTTCATTCATCACAGACTGGCGGTGATCCTCAATAAATTATGGGAATTTTTTAAATATATTTTTCTGAAAAAAGTTTCATCAAAATGAAACCAATAATTTTCAAATTGAAACAAAAACATATTCTTCCCTAAATTCGAAGAATATGATTTCAATTCGATGAATTATTTTTCTCATTGAGAACAAGAGCACAGAAATTTTCTATGAATCTAAGAAATTGGGACCTCAATGCAAAAAATTGCCTTCGTATACATAGCAATTACGGTTGTCTTGTGTGATTGCTAACAAGATTGTTGTCATATAACAAAAAAGATAACAAAAGGTACCCAGAGAAATTAGGGTATTTTTTTCTTTCCGTGAACTGATAAAAATATGGAGATAAAGCGTGGTATACGTTTGTGTATGTTTATTTATTTCACGTTGAATTATTGCTTTCGAATTGTATCAATTCGACATCGATCGTCATTATATTTTTATACACGGAGACAAAAATGACTGATGCAGCAAATCCAGGTATGATATAGAAAGTGATAACATCTTTTCGCTAGCTCAGCGAAAGAATTGCCGATTTAGTCAATCGTTTCGCTCTCTCAGTAATTCAGTCTGATAATCGGCAACGTCAACCAATTTTTTTCTCAGTGTACACATAGAAAAATGCTGATCGAAAATATAGTAATCTTTGATAGAAAATGAGAGGAGATTTCTCAAACTTTGAGAATACTTCTTAAATATGTAATGAAGGTAAAACGGTTCGCATTTCTGTTGAATTCTAGGGTGAACTACACGGAAAAAAAAAAATAGCTGTGGTAGCTATTCACTTTTTTAGCACCCTTTTTTCACTGCTGTAGCTAAAATAATTGCAGCTAAAGTAATTGCTACATTTCTCGTGACAGCTGAGAAATACCTCCCGTAGTTAATTTTCACCCAGTAGATGAACGATTCATAAAAGGAGTAACTATTATAAATTTCTGCTACATTAAAATAATTCGATTGTTTTCATAAGAAGCTACTTCTATTGTGAAAACAAACAAATTATTTCAAGGTAGCAGAAATTTTTAATAGTTTCTTCTTTTATGAATCGTTCATCTACTGGGTAGTTCACCCTACACTGAGAAAACTGAATAGTCGCTGCAACTGAAAAATTGTTAGTTCGAGGAGAATCTTTTTCTGTTCGAGGAGCTATAAATGAAATCACATGCCCATTAAAAACGCTGTGAAATGCTTAGTTTCATAGCTGACTCAAATCCATCAAGTATACTCATCGATTATTAGAGTAGCCATGTGCTCGTTACTTAATAGTCAACTTATTTTCTTTATAACTTGAATTTCCTAATGATCAAAGAGAAAACGTTCTGTTTCTAAAGTTTGTCTTAAGAATTCGCCTTTGGGAAGTTGGAAATGTTTACTGAGACACTCTTTACCAACAAAAAACAGCGTCTAAAACTTCGCGAAAAATGTTGCATAAGACGTCTTTCAGATATCTAAAAGATATATTTTAGACAATGCTCAGAAAGATATATATTAGATATCTAAGAGAGGTCTTATACAGTATTTGAAACAGCTTTTCTTCTGACAAATCAACGAATTTGGTTGAACATTTCTGAGAGATACCGTTTCATACGAATAAGACTTATTCATTATCACCGAACACTTTGTTGAGTCAAGAAATTCATATTTATTAATTATAATCAAATCATTCATTCGATTCAAACTGATCGAAATTAATTTGAATGAATATGAGTTCTTCTCAAATGTAGATTTATCGAAGAAATATGTGATGTATTTATCAACTATGGGGTTGACTAAATATAAATAATTTTTTCTTTGACCGTATCCAACTATACGGTTTATTTATTATAAACAAATCTTATTTGACTCAACGAATCTCTTTCCTCAATGTGTGTTCGTTGGGTTATATATCAGGATCAATAACAGTACCAATTAAAAGTACTGTGCCTGTACTGAAAGCCATTACCGATTATCAGTACCAAACCAGGACCCCAAGTAACCAGTACAGGAAAGCGTTATCATTCCAGAAAAATGCCAATATTACCTCAGTACAGACTGCTAGTGCTCTGCCAGTATTAGCCCGTACCGGTTCAATACCGCGCCTATTGTAGAATTTTGATTGGGAGTTTAGTCAGAGTGGATATCCCACCCAGTGTTTCCACTTCAGGGATTATTATCCCGGTTTGGCGATTTTTGGACCTCTTGAGGGATTAAACAGGGATTGAAGGATTTTGTGGGGTTTTTAGACAGGATAATTTTTTTTATGGAAAAACAAAACAAAATTTTATGGAATGTTTAACAAGACATTCATTTCCCAAAGAGGGGAATATTTAGGGATTTCTTTCTTCCAAAAGAGGGATAAAGAGGGATTGTTTTTTTTCTAAGAAAAAAAGGATAACTAGGGATTTTTCATTCTAGTTAGTGGGAATTTTTTTTTGTTCGTGTGGAAACACTGGTCCCACCTAACACACCACAGTGTTCTTAACGAGAACGTTGCTGCAGCAAGCTGGTTGCGAGTAATTTCGTACTCGAGCATGTAACAGATTAAATTACATCTGTTATATTAATATTCTTTGGTGACTATATCATCAACGTAGACACAATATTATAACAATATAACAGATGTAATGTAACCTGTTACATGTTTGAGTGTGAAATGACTCGCAACCAGCTTGTTGCAGTGACGTTCTTGTTACAAAAACTGTGGTGTGCTAAGTGGGTAAATGTTTTAGCACCCATAGGACAGGTAAATTCTTACCAAAATTTAGCTGATAAAGTTAAAAATTTTGCAACAGCAGATCAAATTTAAGCTATTAGAGCTGAAAAAATAGCTATGCATTCCACACCTAATTGCTTTTTTCCGTGTAGCTATCGCCTCGAGTACACCCTCCTCAGCGATCACCTGGTAGAAATTTGTCTAGGCGTCCCAATTACTGGATAACACATTTCAGTCAATTTGACTTTAGTGCTCAAACATTCAGTTTGTTTTTGTAGATTTTTTATGCTTCAACTGATCGTACAGTAACATTGATGGTCCATCAACACGGTCAAAGGAGTAAAAGGAAGCCCAAACGTTTCAATTTGTCGCTCGGGATTATGGAAATCAATTCACAAGCAACGTTCTTGACTTGAGATCACATTTCAAAATACATTGTTACCTTCTTCATAGGTATGAATTTATAGAAAACACGTGATTTCACATTTCTAATTGACAATTTGAGCGACATTCTAGCAATCCCTTGGGAGATCTAGATGGACACAGGCTAGAAAATGCGTTAACAACATCTGGGAAAACTAGCTGGGCCTCATCCAATTCCCAATCATAATTTATACTAGGGATATGTTTTCAGCTACGGAAAAATAATATAAATGCCCCCGTCTAATCAGGTACAGCACAATCACCGATCCTTCACCGAGGTCTTTGGTGGAATAAAAGTGGAACATTGGGGGAGGAATGAGAGGGCGTAGAATAAGCAGGGCTGGGCAGTATCTCATCAAAAAGTATTTGAAATACATTTTTGTGTGTATTTCAACAACACGTGAAATACTTTTTGGAAACACTTTTCAAATTTTTATTTGCCATCAATTTCTTCATGAATTTTATTGAATTTATTATTGTATGGGTACTTCACGTGTGTCATTTTCGAGAAAACTCCATGAAACAGTGCGGGTTATTTTTCATTCTAAGGCTTCCGAGTACATCGAGAGAAAAAACTGTTGAACCATGAAAATATTAGATTGACCGAGTCTAATAGGATATTTTTTTTTTGAGTCAAGGAAACTTTTTTCAAAAGAGGAAAAAGAGTTTGAAACGATACAGAGCGTGATATGGAGAAAATTTTCTTACTCCAAGTACACAGCGTCTTGAGATGAGAAAAAAAATATTCTTACACGGAGAAAAATAATGTAGTAAAATAGTATTATTTCGTCAAATGTCTCCACAATTACCTGGCGGTCTCAGAGGCCTTCTTACAGAATGTAGTAGAAATTATTGCAGTTGTAGTATTCTATTCCACATTTGAAGAGTACTTCTCAAGACATTAGACATATAGTATTAATTCACGACAAAATGTTGTAATTTTTATTGTATTATTTTTCTCCGTGTAGAACAAGAAAATATGTTGTTAGGAATGAGCCAATTTTTCTCTCAGTGTAATGTTTCCTTTGTCTTCGTTTTACGGAGAAAATGAAATCCACTGGTACAGCAGAATATGATTTTAGCGAATCTTTTGCTAATCTAGCTTGAATAATTTGCTAAGTCAGCTAATTATTCAGCCGTAGCTGCAAAATATTTGTTCGGGTTATGAAATTTTCAGTATTATATGTAGAATCGCGAACAAATTCAGCGAGAGGAGTCGACATATTTTGCTGCGACAGTTCCAAAACCAGGTCATCAGATCAATTTTTTAGGCTGTTTGCATTTACGATAGAATTATATTTGTGAATATGTTTTGTGAACGTTCTTTCATTGAGCCTGGTTAAAAAAAAAAATCATGCAACGTGATGATTTTTCAAGGTCACTCAAATATCGGTAAACTTGAAATCATGAAGCAGAAACTGGCAGCCGATTTCTGATACGAACAAAGCTGAAACAATGTTTAATCAAAAGTTACAAAAACTGGCTGCTAGCTCTATGCCTGTTAGTTCCATCTTCATCTTCAAATCAATAAAGTGCGGGTTGGTGCTATTGGAATTAGGAACCCTTTGGTTGCCAGCTGGAACCAAGTTGAGCCTATATTAGGGGTTGGACCAGCCATCGTGGGCTGTCTGTAACTACCACTAGCTGGAACCACGTTGGCCCAGCTGGAACCAAGTTCATGGTTGCTACATCGGGAATATTCTCGCATTTTTATTGATCATTCCATCTGATGTGGATATATGATTGATAGATTCCATTGGAATTTCCCAGTTGTAGCAACCCTGAAGTTTGTGGTTTGTTAGACCATGCTGGATTTTTTTTCCAACAAGGTACACATGTTATGAAAGATCAGTATGTTTTATATAATTTATTCTGATGAAGAATATATTCTTCTTTTCTCAATCATCTTGTATACAGGATGTTTCATAATTCACTGAAAATACTTCAAAGGCGTTATTCTGCAGCCGAAATGCAATAATTTCCCGTTTGGAAAAAATTTTTTGGAGGCTTAGATTTTGAGTTATGAGCATTTTTAGATTTTTTTTCAAATCCAAATCACTTAGAAGCATTATGTTCTACATTCTTAAGCATAACACCATTTTCTCAGTCGGAAAACGCTGGATCTCTGCAAAAAAAATTCAAACATCTCATCATTCTTTGTTTCGGAGCTATAGTAATCTAAAGTTGCTGAATTCTGATTAGCTAGAATCTAGAAAATTTCAAATCGCTGTGGCTCTGAAACAAAGAATGATAGGATAGTTGAATTTTTCTCTCAGAGAACCGCGTTTCCCAACTTAGAGAATGGTGTTAAGCTTAAGGGGATACGAGCAGTCAAATTCTTTCGAGACAAAGTACGTGAAAATGCGTGCATCGATTCAAAATATCTCCCTGTACAGCATTTCTTTAGCATCTCAAGAAATGCTGTACAGAGAGATATTTCGAATCGATGCACGCATTTTCACGTACTTTGTCTCGAAAAAATTCAGAAAAGCCCAGCCACTCGTATCCCCTTAAGAATGTAGAATATAATGCTTTTGAGTTATTTGGATTTGAAAAAAAATCCAAAAATGCTCATGGCTCAAAAACTAAGCCTCCAAAAAATTTTTTGAAAACGGAAATTATTGCAATTTTTCACAGAATAACGTCTCCGAAGTGTTTTCAGCGAATTATGAAACACCCAGTATAGTGTAATTCACATGTATCTACCATGGGTGAATCATATATTGTTTATATTTGTATCTCTTACAGTTTACAAAGTTGATTGGAGAACGGGTTTTCCAGGCCTGTACAATTTTTACAAAGATATTTCACGAATGTATTTCATTCCAACGTGTTTGAAATACAAAATGTATTTTGGTATTTAGAATACATTTTTTGAAGTATTTTGTATTTTGTATTTGGAGTACATTTTTTACAGTATTTTGTATTTTGTATTTGAAATACATTTTTTGCAGTATTTTATATTTTGTATTTGAAGTACATTTTTTGTAGTATTTTATATTTTTAATTTGAAATACATTTTTCGTAGTATTTTATATTTTATATTTTATATTTTATATTTGGAGTACATTTTTTGCAGTATTTTGTATCTTGTATTTGAAATACATTTTTTGCAGTATTCTGTATTTTGTATTTGAAATACATTTCTTGCAGTATTCTGTATTTTGTATTTGAAATACATTTTTTGCAGTATTTTGTATTTTGTATTTGAAATATATTTTTTACAGTATTTGATATTTTATATTTGGAATACATTTTTTGCAGTATTTTGCCCACCCCTGAGAACGAGGCAGAGTCAACGTTGATGTGACGGACTTGGATTTATGTATTCAGATTTAGTTACGTAAATATGCTACTATGAATTCTATTGAAGATATAACGGGTGGATATTTCTCCGTCGCTTCACTGTTGTGTCATCGAAGACTCCCCCTCATTCCTCTGCCAATGTTTCACCTTCGTTTCATCGAAATCCTAGATGGATGATCGGTGGTTGTGCTGTACGGGATGATGGTCGTTTGAAGGTCTCAATTATGCTATCGTATTGTTTCAGATTTAGAAATCGCGTCGGTCTGTTTTTTTCTAGCAATCACCAAAATAAAAAGAAAGTGTGGTGCTAAGTCGTAAAAAATAGGTGGACCCTCGAAGGGTTAAAATTGCCGAAACCATCCGTGTGCGTATCAACTACTCTCTAAATATAGAAGAGGAGGATAATACGGAGTTCCATTCGAATGGAAAGATAGGTCCCCTTCTGGGTACCTGAAGAGTGAAATTTCACTCTGTTGGAGTGAGAGCCCTAACCTCAATCCCCACTCTGTGAATTCGAAACAGTGGAATTTCCCTGATTGCAGTGGAAAGTCAGTCGACCACTGCAAATCAATGCATGCATATAAAATGCACAATTAGTGGATACTAACTGATTTTTGCAGTGAAATCTCACTGATTCTAAGATTTTCATGTACCTTTTCGAAATCCAGGCTACTCAGCTTTAGCTCTAGCTCTTAACTTTTCCTTCAGTTTTCTTTTCTTCTTTTTTCTTTAGTTCCTATTAATTTTTGGGACACTCGAACTGATTTCATTTCATTTTACTTTATTCGTCGATTCCCAGATCACTATCAAGTTATCATTGAGTAATTTTTGAGTTATTTTGAGTTTGTTTGATTGAAGTATGTGGATTTGTTTTAAATTTCAAGTTTTCTTGGTTTTCTTGAGTTATGCTACTTTTATCTATGTCATTATATATTAAACGGTATTGGACCTCGTTTTGATCTTATGATTTTGTCTCTTTATAAACAACGTTGGGTGTTATCGATGATGCTATCTTTTTAAGGGACTAGTCCCGGTTAGAATTTTGAAAAAATTCATTTTTTTTTTATAACATTTCATGTAACCTTATACCTTCAAAAATCACCTCCTAAAATTTTATAATGAAATTCGAAAAAATAAGAGAGTTGCAGGGATGGGCAGCCGGGAGTATTTTCGTACTCCTGGAGTACTTTCAGTGGGGTACTTTCTTGTCTTGTGTAAAATATGTTGTCATATGGGCTCAACAAGAAGTATTCCTTACTGAAAATACTCCGGGAGTACAAAAATGCCCATTCTTGGAGAGTTTTAGCAATTCAAATGTTCTTAAAATTTATCGTGAAAAAACTTCAAACGCGTTTTACTCAAAATAGCATCTTTTCAAACTGCGCTAACTTATTCTCCGCAACCACTAGATAGATTTGTTTTATTCTTGGTGCATCTGTTTATTTTGATCTCCTCTACCGTAGTTCACCAGAGAATTGCAGAAAAATTGGTGAACAAAAATTTGGCAAAGGGAAAAAAGGTGAAAAAATACGTGGTTTTTACATCGCTTTTTTCACAAAGCCGTCATTTTGTTTTTTTTTTCATTTTTCATAAAAAGGTGGTAAATTACGATGTAAACTACCTTCCTCTTTGAAATGCTTCTTGAAATTTCTGTTTAAGACATGCCAGTTTTGAGATTATCTCAGCGCAGTGTGAGGGTCTAATTTTCAAGGACTCGACTTTGGCGCCTTGTAGTAAATAATGATCGATAAAATATCAGGGAAAAAAATTTGTATACACTCCCAAAAGATGTACAAATTGAAGGCAAAAGCTTGTATAAAGTTTTGTAATAAAAGAAAGTAGAAACAAAAAGTTCAAATATGGGTCGTTTTTTAGTCTTGAAACCGGTACTAGTCCCTTGATACTCTTTTGGACCAGTATATTGCATCATACTCTAAATCAATTCTCTATGTATGGTCTCTTTATTGTATAGTATTTTATTATCTACTATTTTTCTTTTGTTTCATTGTGCTATTGTATAGATATTTTTAGTTCCATTTAGTTTGTACTTTTCGGTGAATTTGATATTTTTGTGTATATTCTGCTGAGCTCATATTATACTCTTTATTACTTGGTTGCCCTTAGAGGGCTCAGCCCTGGAACATAACGAATCAATAAAGGAATTGATTAATTAATGGATGAATGAATGATTCAATTAGTCAAAAATACTTCCAACTGCATAACCAGTGACTATGCCCTGATATATTCAGTGGTCGACTTTCATCTGCAGAAATAGGGAGATTTTACTGATTTGAATTTGGAGAGCAGGGCCCCTGAACCACGGGACATTCAGTTTTCTTCTTCTGGGAGATCGTCTGCATGGATTTCATGTCTGTATTAAAGAAACAATAAGGTTCAGAAAATGGATTTGTACATGAAAATATGGAAAATTACGAATACTGTAAAAAAAAATACCAGGTGGAGTTTTAGACAGCGCGTAATTTCAACTTTAAATTCATAATCTGCCATATTTTGCAGCAAAAATCCATTTTCTTAACCTTACCGATCCTAGTTTATTAGCAGACCAAGGAAAAGTGTCAAATTTTTATACAAATTATTACATTTCCGAGTTCAATTATTCTCATTATAATTTCCTGAATTTTTAAAACAATCTTGTGTGTTGCTTTGAATTACCTTTGATAACAATGTAAATCCAACAGGATTGTGTAGTGAATTTGACATGAAATCCACACTGTAATCGTTACCTGACTTTTCATGTAATTTTTATATGGGAATTTTTTTCCGTGTACATGATGGGGTTAGATGTGGCGAACGACGGGATGGAGTTGAGTTAACAGAATATTCTATCGACTCAAGGAAGTATTATTGAAGTGAATGAAGTATAGTTGAGTGTACTGAATATTCTGTTGACTCAACTACATCCCGTCGTTCGCCATATTCAACCCTATCATATAGTTGGCTCCACACTGAAAACACAGTTTGTTCCAGCTAAACAAACTTTCGGTTGAAATGAACGCAAAGAAACTTTTTGGTTGGCTGAAATGAAATTTATTTGGGGTGAACAAAATTTGGTTCACAATAATTGAGGCTTTCACACAGACAAATAAATTTTGTTTATCCTAAATAAATTTTATTTTAGCCAGCCAAAAAGTTTCTTTGCGTTCATTTCAACCAAAATTCTCTTTCGCCGAAACGAATGTTTCTTCAGTGCACGATCTTTTTCCTCAGTGTGGAAAATTTGTGAATTCTGCAAATTTCATTGTACGTAAATTCACTAATTATTCAATGGACAATGGATATTCAATTATTAAATCTCCGGACGTTCGATACACCTTCATCGAGCATTCCTGGATTTTGACGCATGTTGGTTGAATAAATCTATCCAACCAAATCAAATCCAATGAGATTTAGCTATATCCAACGGGCTTCCCTTCGAGAATAAAATCGCATACCATTTTAATCGCGATTCAAGCGATTCATTGTAATTCCGATATTCTTCATCAAAGTGATTTGACGCAGAAAAAGTGTTTCACATTTTGTTCCCGGTATGATAATTTTCATAGGAATAATTCATATGAAACTGCCACATACCTCTTCTCGCGAGAAACTAAACAAATAAAACGTTTATCAAATACCGTACAAATTCTTGATACATTTCAAAAAATTTCGTTTCTTTGATTCTCTTATCTAATCGAAATTAAAAATAAAAAGAATTCCAATATATCTACTAACGTGACATTTGTATAATAATAAATACGTTGATGCAAAGCACATCGTTATTACGATTGTTTGATTGAACTTCCTCGATCTATACGTAGTAGCAATTTATTCCATACATATGTAGTAACGAAATTACATCCTCGAAGATTATATTCTCATTTTTGACTCGTCTTGGTAATTCGTTATTGTTCTCATGATATTGTTGCGTCCTTATGCAATGCCTATCTTACCGACAACATAAGACATTGATATACCATAATTTGTGGATACCTGAAGAGGAAATTGCACCATTACACATCGCGTGTAATCGGTAACATAACGTCGATGAATTTACCAGCTTTTAAACAAAAGATTTTCAAGATTTTACTTCTGATTCTCATTTCGCGTTGTCAATAAAAATCGCGATAATCGAATTATAGAATTGAATTCTGTTAGTTTAATATCATATTTAGAAAAATATGAAAAAAAAGAATGAATAAATACATATGAATCATTGATGATGCATTAGCAATGGAACTCGAGTTATCATTGAGAATTGTAATCAATGTGATAATGATGATAGCAATATATTTTTCATTCGGTCAAGTATTGTTTTATCTGATTTCATATACTTTGTTAAATTAATTTGAAAGGTAGGAGAGGCAATGATAGTCTTTGGGCGATTGAAATAGAATTCCATTTATTCTTTTTGATATTTTCTTGAAATTCTCTGTGAAAGCTGAATCTAATTTTGCTGGATATCTTCTGGCGAAGCAACGAATTTTTTTCACCGTATGGGTGCACGGTACCCACCCTGATTCTCAGAGGAGCACTGAAATCAAAATAAAACCTCAACTTCTATCGTACAACAATTCTTTTTAATTCATCAGAGGGGCGGAATTTCGGATTTTCGTCAATCACCCTAATCGGACCGTGGCTTTGGACACCTATATCGATAGAAATCTATTTACCAGCACAGCTATATTGTTGGCTGCGACACCGCACACAGAATTTGTTTGCTTTTCTACACATAATATACTGAAAAATGTACTGTTTCTCCAGTCATCCATGAGAGCGGATTTTTTTTTCCTGAAAAAATTTGCTGCCTCAGGAATTTTTTTTCTTCCGTAAGGAGAAAAAATCATTCCTCTGAAGTTTGATAATCCAGACTTTCGAAAATAACGCAGGACAGCCAGCAAAATCCCCTTCCGGATCAATAAAATAGGTTGCAGTTGGATGAAATTGCTTTTCAAGTACAGGAATCTCTTCTCAATGAGAAAGAAATGAGCTAGAAGCCTTATTCGAGAGGGTGTCCTCTTTGAACTGTGCCTAAAATAGTTCGATAGATTAAGAAAAAAAGATTGCCAATTTCACCACATTATTTTCATAATTTATCCACCCAGAAATCGCTTCCGAGCACCGCAGTCCTGCAACAAAAATGTAATCTTTTCTCTTCCCAACCGTAGAACGAGCGATCCGATGATTCATATATCATCATTGGAAATCTCTGTGCATGTCTCGGTGAATCTCAATCAAGGGAGAGCCTCGCACATTCACAGAAAAATTGATATGCGTGTCTTTACTTTGCAAATTCATTGTGGATCGTATGGAAGAATTACGCAATACGTTGGTTCAGATCGCATCGCCATTGTAAACACATAAACAGAGTCATCTTTCCTGCTTTTCCTCAAGTTTTCTCAAATCTAAATTATTTCATAAATTCCTTGTGAAGAGATTATACTTATCATTATATATCGAATCGTTTACATAATCCTGCGTTCTCTTAATGGGGCACGGAGAAAAATTATAATGTAAATTTAACATCAGTGCATAGATAAAACTTTAAATGTAATTTCTACATTAATTTTGATGAAACTCACATGACGTACATGATCATTGCTTTGGAAGATTGTAAAAATTACGCCAATCCAAAAATATATTTATTATGATATTATTGACCACGAACAATGTGAATTTTCCATTACACTCGACTGAATCTACTTTTCACGAACGTGATGCCATAAGGCATGCTCAACCACATTTCCACTTATTCAATTCTACAGCAATCCAATGTACATTCAACAAGTACAGTTGCTAATGTTACTCATGCTTTTTTGAATGATAATCTGATTTATTTCCCAGGAATTTTATTCTCATTCTCAAATATACAGTTACCGCAATCTGATGTGTATTCAACAATTGCTTCTGCAAAAACTACTCGCCTGTGTTGGTAATACTACTGAGAAGCTTTGTAACACTCCTTTTAGTTCAAAATGATTAAAATCGCGTCACAAAGATGGCGCAAACAGTTTCAACAGTTTTCCGCGAGTATCAGTTTGTTCCTACATTTGATATATATTAAAAACTTGAATCTCCACCCATAGCGTACGGTTAGTGATAATGATAGAATAAGGCGACATAACATTGTATTGTATCTTATTGTAATATGTAATATGTAAGATGTAAGATACTTCAAGCTGAGTGATTGAAGTTCATTTCACTGCTCAAAACTGCATTTGTATATATTGTCTCATTGCAAATTCAACAAAAAACACAACAGCAAGAATTAATTGGGAAGATACAATTTTTTTTATTTCAATTGTCAGTGAAAATTCATAAAAATGCGGCGCAAATAATGTAAAATTTTAATCACTTAAATTTTATCCCCATCTTTGTGGCTTTTGGAAAATTAACAAAAATTGTTGTAGTTATTATCGTAGTTCTCGCGTATGCATAAAATATATGAATGAGCGATTGAAATTTTATTCAAAAATCCTAACATGTATTTTACATCAGACTGATGTACAAATTTCATAAGTTTGAAGTGAATATCGCTTGTCATACTGTTTATATTTTCATTCATCACGACAATAGAATTTACATTTGATGTATGTGATAGTTATGAAGTGCGTATGTTAAAATTACATCAGATTGCGGTAGAATTGCGACGTTTTCAATTTACAGCAAAAATGATGTAGAATTTCCACCGCAGAAATGCTATACCTATATTTACATGTGGATTTTGTCAAATTCATCGCAATTGCTGTATCTGCTACCCCAAATTTTTCTCCGTGGGATTCTGTGTACTTACGTATGATTAAAATACATCACTTCTACTATACTTTCGTTACGAGCAAGAACAAATTTTTTCATGCTTACGTAAAAATTTGTTTCTCTTATTTGATTTTTGTCTTGCTACAGCCAGGTTTGCGCACATACGAATCAAAAGAATATGTCTTACTACACGCAGAGAGAAATTCTTGCTGAAAAAGCGATTCCGAAAAATCTGCTTTGTTGAATTAGCAAAACGGTTGCTGTTACAACAAAAATATTGTTATTTTAGCAAGATATTTGCCAATTCAGCAAAATTTTCTAGCCGTCTGTATATCTACAATTTCGGATTGCTGAATGGCAAGCGCTCGTTAAAAAAGCAAGTTTGCTGTTTCAGCAACTTTTTTGTTCTGAGTGTATTATTAAGATTTTTCAAGGGTATAATTTCGCGGTCAAGTGTACCATCTGTATTGAAATATTATATCATAATCTAACGCATCAAGGAACGTTTGCAGCCTAGTATTTAATATAATGATATTGCATTGTACCAAGATATAATAGGATAATGTGGAGATCCTATCAACAGACTTTTTATAGATTCTCATTAGCATCGTTGGCCTACAAAGTAAAAACTCAACACAGATGAGTGTCAAATTGATAGATTTTCAATGTAAACTTATTTCTTTGCGTCAATTTTCAACACAAATTTTGAGTGGACTGTTTGGGACATGCAACGGTTTTAGAAATACAAAAAATCTTCTATACCGTGTATGAAAAGTCTGTGTTTACAGAGATTTTTTCGGATACCGTACACTTCGAATTGTTTGTAAATTGTATTACACATAATATATCTACTCTTTATGTTTTTACATCCGAGCGACAATCGAAAACACCCCTTGACAAGACACTAATCGTTGGAAATGAATCACTTATTATTGGCGTGTCTCATTGTCAGCAGGAACAAGAGTATTCATGTGCATTGCATGCCGCATGTGCACCGCTTTTATCGCAAAACTGACTCACCCTGACCGCCGCTGCCGTCATCGTCGTGGGCTTTGTTACACGTATCGTTCGTTATTCTTTCCTTTTTTCTTTCATGTATTGCATTGGCGTTATGTGCCATACTCTCTACCGTGCTCTCAACTCCGAGTTTTCTCCAAATGTGTAACATTAGTTGCTCATTCTTTGTCAAGAACTGATTTTCCGCGAAAGTCAATTCGACTAATTACATTGGTAATAGAGAAGACATCTGGTTTTAAATTCCATATATGCTAATTCAATACATCTATCAAAGTAGTCGAGCATGTGGAGAGCATGGAATTTCATTCGGAGCGGAAATGTGTTCTGTACGAACATGTGTCAGCTATGTATATTATGTCGTTTTTATGACAATTTTTTGAATTTAAAATAATTATGAATGATTTATAAACATGATGTACAAATTGTATACTCTTGTTAACTTCTGAACGAGAATCTCTCTGGTCGGTGTTGAAAGTGATCCAGAAGTGTAGAGATTCTCGCCCACACAGCACATATGTTCGAGAATAGGTCGAAAAGAGTTCTTGAAAAGTATTCTAAATGAAGTATTTTTTCGAATTCTTTTCAGATTCTTTATGAACACATAGAATGCGTAAAGAATTCTTTAAAACGTTCAGGAAGAAACACAAATGAATAACATAAACGTACTTATAGTACTCTCAAATGTCTGACACTTTGAATTTTTCACTGAGAGAAACGTATGGGAAATGTGTAGCACGGTTTCCCATAATAATGACAGTTTTGAGATACATGAGCACTTTTCCTTCGATTATGGCAATCTATACCTTATTTTGGTGAAGATAACTTTGCATCTGACAAATAGTACTATAAGTTTTGAAAAAATTACCACAAATTGAAGGAGAAATGTTCATAAACGCTCATGTGTCCCAAAGCTCCTATTATTATGGGGATCTCCGCTACAAAATTTTTCTCCGTGTTGCAATATTCGTTTCTGCATTATCTCGAGCTTTTAAGGAACTCATGTAGAAATGGATTGCGAATACAGTTTTTCTTATTTGCACAACGGAATATCGATGGAACGCTCAAGCATCGGGAGAAGAAAGTAAAATTTTGCACCGACTTTTCACTAGAATTACTCGATAAATTCAAATTATAAATTATTATTCAGTTATTTTTTGAACTCCTTCTGAACTTTTCGGCTGCTTAGGATAAGAATTCCAATCGGATTTTTGAAGCTCTTTTTATAGTATCAGGAAACTCTTCGAGAATTCTGCGATGACTTCCAAAACCCTGGTGAAAATGAAGGGTATACACAAAGCGCGGAGGAAGCGTATACGAAGCGAAAAATGTTTCAATTCCCTCTTCATGAAACGCGTAATGTCCCCTCATTGTGAAGTAATGAAATCATACATTTCATATACGCTTCATAAGCTTTCGATACCGTTTCACACACTCTCCATGTGAAGTAATAGTGAGTTATATTAAACGTATGCGAATCATACCTATTCTGATTCCAAATAATATTTTTATGCGATCCCAATCAACACACACACGTTGTTTCAACATTGAAAGAACGTTAGACTGTGAAACGGACGTCAGTCGTTGATTGCATAACGTTGATTTTTAGTTGAAATTTGATAGGGAAATAGACGACAAGGAATCACGTTTTGATGACGTTTAATTCAAATTAATATTCAAAAATAACCATCAAACGACGTCCTCAAAAAACATGTTTGAATCACGCGTTTAAAATGTGTTTATAACACCTTGTGTTTGAACTTCAATTGAAGATATTCTGCTAAAAATGTCGAACGAAACCGAACAATGGTTAAAATTTTAACAAAGAGCAAGATAGTAAATAGTGTGGTATACTTTCCAAATTCTGTCATACTCAGAAATACTATTGTTCTCGATATTGAATGAAAAGTTTTCAAAATAATTTGTTGGATTCAATTCACGTTTTAGAACCATCATTAGGACACATCAATATTTGACATCTTTTAAACGATGTTCAAACCGCTGATATGACGTTATTTTATGGTTGAAAAACACGTGATCTGCCGCGACATTTTTACGTTGAATCAACGCAAGAATGTTACTAATTCACAACGTGTGGTTATTGACTGTTTTTGACGTTTTTAAAACGTGCGTGTGCTTACTGGGATCGATCCCAACGACGATCAATGGCTAAGTGGACAAGACCCTCGGCTACCATGGTAAAAGTCCCCGGTTCGATCCTCGCTATAGGGTTCAACTCCCGCTTAGCATACTCTTTGTATCCTTTCCATTCAATCTCTGTACACTTTACATTCACTATTTTGTTACCTCCCAGCATAGGCTTCGTTTGCTCTTCTTTCCCGCTTCCATTTTCACCATGGAAGTATTACATTCGATCGAAAAAATAATTCTAAACAGTCATATTCTTCAGACATTTGCGAGCTCTCTACTTCCTAAAATTTTTAGAGTGAGATTTCACTCTTCAGCCAGCCAAAAGTGAGCCTGTCGAAATTTTGAGTGAAATTTCCACTCTTTTAGAGTGATATTCTAAGGTTTGAGGTTAGAAACTCACAACCATTCAAATTCCAGAGTCAATTTTTCACTCTAAAAGAATGAGGGTTCACTAGAAACGAGTGAAAATTCCACTCAAAGCAGAGGAATCGTCCATAAATTACGTAACGCTATTGACTACATCTCTCTCTATCTCACTCATCATGTCTGAAGTTGGTGCAATAAGGAACGACAAAAGGAAAAACGTTACGTAATTTATGGACGGTCCCAGACTGGCTCACTTCTGAGACTTAGTGGAGTGAAACACGTGATTTTTCACTCTTTCAGATTTAAAGAGTAAGTACTCTGCGAGTGTTCATTTGATTACTTCCGATATCCTTGAAGAATTCTTTTCGAATTCTTATGGAACTTCTTGTGCTGTCTGGGTATAGTCAATCTTTTTAATATAAATTGGAAAAATGTATTCTGGGTCAGGAAAAAAACAGTGTTTGTTCAATTTGGTTTCTACGAATAACTGATTTTTCTAAAAAGCAGGAAAGAACACCAAGTAAAAGCTTCTTATATGAACAAAAAGATATCTTTCCGAATTTCAAAAAACTGCCAATGGATAGACACAAAGCTTTCTGGTTTCTGTCTAAGTAGCATTCAAACGGTTCATAGTATATCTAGATGTACTATGAACGTGCATAGTATATCCCTGGTATAAATTTTGATATGGGAAACACCAGGTCCAGATCAGGCATGCCTGATTTCTGTTCAGGGCCTGACTTGAGTATCTCATAAGGCCCCCACAAAAATGTAATGCAGGGAAAAGACAAGGTCCTGATCAGGAAAACCAAACGTTTCCCAATCAGGATCTGATAAGGGTAGTAATTGAATTCCCAATCAGGACCTGATCCGGGTGGTAGCGAAATTCCTAATCACGACCTCATCTAAGCTATACTCTAACATTCAATTTAATTTTCATGGAATTCACTTTTCATAAAATGTTTTGAAACTCCCCCAACAGAAGAAATTCTACTGATGATCCAAAAGACCTCAGTTGAACATTAAAAAAAGACAGGTGAATTTCTAATGAGTCCTGTGAACATTCTGAATAGTTTGATACATTCATCGTTCTGAATTGATCAGGTCCTGATTCGGCTGTCTTGTCGGTTATCACGTGATTGAAATACGGATGAGCCAAGGCAATTCTGATCAAGTCCTGATCAAGATATCTCGACAGTTGCCTCACAATTCAAATACGGGTGAGTCAAGGCAATTCTGATCAGGTTCTGATAGGAATACCATGTCTGAGTTACTGAAAGGGAAAACCTGACTGGGACCTGTCAAGAACCTCGCGTTACATTATTGTGAGGTCCTAAACAGGATGCCATGTGAAGGACCTGATAAGGTCATTAAAAGTTTTCCTTGATTGGGAGTTCCCTATTGCAGCTTTACGAGGGCCATGCTTCTAATAGGGAATTGCCTGTCAAATTTCTAGTAGGGATGTACAACATTCTAATACCATTAGGATAATATGAGTTCTACTGTCTAAATTTGAATCACTGGAATTTCACTGTTTTTGCACTTATTGATTGACGATTGAATAGGATCAGTGAGATTTCATTGCATAGTTAATGAATAGTCACTGATTGTGCAATATAAAAGTTGATATTCACTGATTCTGCACTATTTTGCAGAAGTCGACTCAGCACTGCAATCAGTGAGATTTCACTATTCCAAATTCAGAGAGCGAATCTTCCACACGCGGAGAAAAATCCTTGCCGAAAAAGCGATTCCGAAAAATCTGCTTTGCTGAATGAGCAAAACGGTTGCTATTACAGCAAAAATATTGATATTTTGCTAATTTAGCAACAAGTTTTGCCATATCAACAAAGCAAATTTTCGAGGTTTGCCATTTCAGTAACTTTTTTTCTCCGAGTGCACTGATCCAACCAATGGAAAACTCAACACTGATTCGCTACGGAAATTCATTGATCATTAATAGTTTTCACTGATTTGAATCTGGACGACGCTTGTCCGTGAAGAAATATAAGATTCTTCTTTCTTTCTCTTCGTGTGATTTGGTTTTTTAATTGATAAATGATTATTAGAATTCGATGACGAGTAGTTTATCAATCTTTATCAGAAATATAATTGCTCTTAATTGATATTTTGTTACGCGATCGATTGACAAAATGTCTCGTTTAACGGTTGGAGACGAAGTGCATTGTTCGCTATGCAAATTGCGAACCCAAACAGCACAAGACTTCTGAAAGAGTTTTTTATGAATAGATTGTATTTTTTACGAGCTCTTTTAGAACTCCTGTGCTATCTGGGAACACATGAAAAATGACCGGAATAGGTGGCGCTGCAATCCTCATACAGGAGCGTATCACCAAACAAAATCTAAAGAGCAAAAATCACAATTTTCGATCACATTTTTCATTGTTTATTTCTTTCCTTTGAATGAATCAGGGTGAAACTGATTGAAATTGGTGAGAAATTCATGGAAACTGGATGATAAGAACGGAAGATACCAGCATTTACGAAATTTTTAAATACATTTTGATATATTCTTGAAGTTTATAAAAACGAAATGAAAATTAAAACTCATAAAATATGATAGATCATCGGTGGTCCCTCAGGACAATTTTCCTCGTCCTTGCAAAATTTCCTTGGTCTTTTCCTCATGTTTTCCTCGAAGCATGGAAAAGGACACGGAAATGAACAGAGAAAACTTTCCTACGTGTTTATCTTCTCAAATTAGCTCCTTACAACAAGACACATCGTTTAAAAACTGTATTGCAAAATTTTTGGTTTTTGGAGCAGAGTATTCTGTTATCAATCTATTAAATTTGATTACCAATTCGTTTCAATAAAATTTTGAAGGACCTCAAATGTATCGCTTGGGTATCTTCAAGTTTTTTTTTTATTCCAATATCATTGCAACATTTTCGTTGTTCCGTTTGTCGTGCTATTTTTGTATACATATGCGTTCCTCGAATTATTTTGGGAAATCAATTTTTTCTCTGCTTTCTCTCTTATTCTCTTATTTTTCATAAGAAGTTTATACTCGACGTTTCAATTCTCACTCACATTCACGAACGAATGGAAGAAAAATCATCGATGCTCGCATGTCAAGCGCAACCGTGTAAAATATACGGTGATAAATGATTACCGACTATCTCAATTTGAGAAGTCAGTGTTTTTTTTATTCAATCCCCAGAATTGAACAGCATTTCTTCTAAACTTGGTTCTGAGGTGGAATACATGTCAAGGTTATTGCTGATGGTTTTTAATTGTAACCAAAGAAATGAGTACAACAGTGCGATTACTCGTCAAAATAGTTTTTATTTTTCATTGTAAAAAACATGCGCTGTCTTTCAATTCATGCGTGAATTGAATCCAGAGAATTGTCATACTCACCCTGAAAAAGATTTTCAGATCACAACTGAACAAAACCAAAGAATCTTGTTAAGACAACAAAACATTTTTTTCGATGTGGTTTAAATGGTGTGAAACGGGAGCGAGAAAATATTCAATCGATGATATGATTTTTATATCCTATAGCACAAAAAACAACATTGAATTCGAACGTAATTTCACTTTCTCTGAATCCAAATAAATGATATCAGTATTATTCACAATTGTACATCACATTTAGAACAAGGTAATCTACATTGATATCTTGATTATTATAACGTTGAAAGAGACAGACGATAAACAAGAGAATACGAAGGAAAATTGAGGGTTTTATTTTCCAGCGTACCGCAATCACTCGTTAAATATATTTATAACATATCCATTTGAAATCTTAGGTTATCCCTCTTTGTCTTTCTCGCATTATCTCTGATATAACAGTAACTTTACTCAATTTATCGATAGAAATGCTTCTAATCTTCCGACCGATATACGATAAACATGAATGGACGGTATTATTGAAAATTCCTAACTTTGGGTTAATCCATGCTCAAAATAATTTCCCGGATTTAGAATTTCACGATAATTAATTTCTTAGCTTGGCGTAGCACGTGAGTATCGAGATAATTAATTATATTTCTCTTGATATGCTTATTCATCAATTTTGAATTCACACAGATCGTTCAAATAGTCGGAGTATTTGCTTGTTTTAGCTGGAAGCTATATCAATTTGTTTCTTGAAACCAGAGCGATTTTTGAGATAAGAACATTCCGTGGCATTTTTCTTATTTTCTAATCATAAACTATCGTTCGAATGAATTTTTCAACGATTTCGTTCGTCTTCTGTACGATTTTCAACGATTCCGCGTGCTACATGATTTTTTTGTGCATCTCTCTAAAATTTTTCATAAAAAACAACTGGAATTATCAATCGAAACATCATAGAAATTGTATCAAAAATATCGATATCGTTCAATATCGTTCAATATCGCTTCTTGACTTACATCTCATATAATTCTTCTTAAGAATTTATCCACGATACAAAAGGAATGCCGTTGGATCGATCGAAATGCAGTGTCATGTCTTGAAATCACCATACTTGTTACACGAGTAGGGGATTATATAATTGAAACATATCGGATTTCAATGAATATAAAATTTATTTAATACATGAAAACGAGTTTACGCGTACAATCGTGTTTTTTTCTTTTCAGGTTTTTGTTTTTTTTTTGTTTTCTATTAATCGAATATCGGCTGTCACAAGAAGACAAAATTGCTGGATTCATTGCCATATTTCAAAACGATTCTCTACTCCGAATATTATAATGTAGCTCTTTCTAAAAGAAAATCAATTTTAGTCTTGGGTTTGATATGGCCACGTTGACGAGTTCATCATTCAAACGCACGATTATGATGATGATGATGATGATGATGATGATGATAATGATGATGATAATAATGATGACTATGACGACGACAAATGTTTATTGGTGGATTGTTACGATTGACAAGATGAATAAGCAAAAAAATTATTCCAGTATTAGTCACGTGTTTGTACGCACACGTGCGTGAGTGTGTGTTTAGATTCTATATCCAAACAGCACAAGAACTTCTCGAATTATTCCCCTGAGTATGCATAGAATGTGCAAATGAGACTATTTTGAATAAATTCGTTTAGATGTTCTACTATTTAAGCCCGAATTAATGAGAAGTACTAGGACCCTGAGATTCCGACTACCAATTCAAATAGTGGAAGATTTAGCACTCTATTGCCTCTCATTACTTTCTACCGATTCACATTGATAATGTACATTGACAATTAGCTGTGCAACTTTGCCTCCGCCTTTTTTTCCCAAAATTTCAGGCTTTATTCTCAAAAAGTGAATACATACTTATGATTCAAAGTACTGGCCGTCGCTACCCAGGTGAAAATTGACGATTGGCACTAGGATGGCGCAACACTGACAAAGATTGGCCGAGCCTTGGCGGTTAGCAAGGTGCAAGCTTGAAATGATAACATCGTTACACACTGAAAAAAATACTCCGGTTAATATATGGACAGCAAGAATTACTGCTATTTTAACCGGAATTCTAGTTAAATGAATCCGTAAGTCTTCGGCAAATTTAACAAGGGCTCCGGTGAATTTAACAAGAATTCCAGTAAAAGTCACAGATATTCTTTGCTGTCCATATAGTAACCGGAATTCTGGTAAAATTAACAGTTCATTGTTTCCGTTCAGGCTCCATTGATGTATTCTGCCAATCACGGACCAACATTGGTACGATTATGGCAGTCAAATCAGCCATCATTGGCAACCCATGAAAAAATTTGTCGTTCGATCTAAATCCAAGATTGGATCATGCTTGTACTCATTACGAACCAAGACTGATAGACGAATTTTTTTATGGTCTGCCAATGGTCAAATGTTTTACGCATTTAAAGGAGGTACCATCATTTATTACACATAAATGATGTTGACTGCTAAATTTGAGTCAATACTATAATAGTACTGAGTCAATATTCGGCCAAAATTGATTCAACGTTGCGACAATCCCGCAATCCCCAATCAGCAAGGTGCAACAAACTTGAAAGTTGTTGTCATGATGCTGCGAAGATGTTTTGATACATGAAGCTATGATACGTGAGATTAAACAATCTTCTAACAACACAACACAAACTGGTGCATCAACACTGAAGCAACTTTTGCTGTCAGGGTTGATATCGGAATAACTAAAAACGTCTCTCAGAGTAGCGTGTGTCTACCCCGAGCACGCGTTATACGGCACTTGCTAGACCCTCACAAGCTTCCCCTTAGCCACTAGACTACTCTTGCCTAGGTAAGAAATGCCACTACTGACTGACAAGTGACCCAAGCTTGGCAAAATATTGGGCTGCCAAACAATTGCAAACCAATACTGGTTCTATATACAACCGGTGGTAATTTCAGAACGCTGACCGGGTTTCATAGGGAATGCCAATATGACAACTAGTGTGAGCTTCAACCAGGTTGAAGCTTGTCAAAAGTTAATATATACAACTTGGGCCAGGTCCGGTTTGGTTATATAAGCCAAGCTACAAAAAACTTAAAATACATGTCTCATGATACCTTGGGCCATGCTTAGTATTGTTTTTCGGCTCAATATTGGGTACCAAGCCCGGTACGAGGTTATCATCCCAAGCTTTTACCAAGCTTGGACCATTTTTCGTGATTGCTTCTGACCCTATATAAGTCAAAATTGGGCCAAGGCGGGCCATTTGTCAACTCCTACCTGGCTACTAGCCTTTGGCTAGATTTTCGTGGGGGTCTAGAGAGTTTCATGGATGGCGTTGCTGGGGACACTGAGAAAAATGTGTTTCGTAGAACAATTCGGGGAACTAGCAACAAGGGAATTGTTGACGTTTTATTGTTAAATACACAATCATTCCTGTTCTTAAAGCAACAGATAATTCCCTGGTTAACAATACAATTGTCAATTCAGCAATGTTGACAGCCATATTTTTACGATGATTATTGTGGGTTGATATATAATTCGAATTGTCGTGCATCATCGGTACAATGAATTAACAATTTTATCGTCAACAAGACAATTACGTATTGCTATAGGAACAAAAATAATTGTATATTCAACAATTCTCTTATTTCTAATTCTACGCAACACATTTTTCTCACTGCACCCTTTACAAGAAATCCAACTGAGACCAATCTTTTTCCGTTGCACTCTTGCGAAGTATGAACATTTTATTTACGTTCTATTCAAAGTAACATTTTCAAAAGAAAATTCTTTCTCCACAAAAGGCTGAGCCTTCTTTGGAGCTCATTTTTTTTTCTTTGGGTTATTTCGCCCCCAGTAGAATTTTTCTATCAATTCACGAATTTTTCATGCCTGCGTTCGCGGAAAACTAGCTTATTCGGTGAATCATTGCAAGTATTTGGGTATTATTGAGTTGGTAAGGAACTTCCGATGCAAAACCTGGACTAAATCCCCTCAATCGATGGCGATTACATTTTGAGAGCAGAATGGGTTTTCATGCACTGTTAAAAATTTCTTTAATTTTAATGCACTCTTAATGTACCAGTGTACATGAAATTTTAACTTGAAGGTGCATGGAATGATATTCAAGTATTATCACATTAATTTTCAAATCATGTGGAATTGAATTACAATTTCAAGTATCAGTACATTAAAAATTAACTTAGACTAAATCGATAGAGATTTGAGAAAATAACATAACCATCAATAATATTTGAAATTGAGTGAATAAATTGAATAATCATAATCTTTTTGTGATTATAAATTTTGAAATTATTATTCTCAATCGCATTGGGTTACACTCCACGAGTCTTGTCGTTGAGGGTGCTTGAACAACACTGAACCCCAACAGAACCTAAAATTTGTGTACGTCCAGTAAACCTCCGAAGGACGTCTGGGAAACGTATTTGGACGTTTCCTGGACGTACACAAATTTTAGGTTCTGTTGGGGAAGGGTACGAAATTTTGTGCGAAATGTTTCGTGAACTACGTGAGAAATAAAAATTTTATGAATACGATGATAAAATACATACTTGGGATTGAGGATTTTAATTTCATAGTGGTTCTGAAACATTATGGGATCGATGAAAAATTCTTACGATTGAAGGTTATAATTCAGAAAATTTGGCTTCCTATATGTCAGAACCAATATGGAATGAGAATTTGCATTCACAGTGCGCAATCCCATGCATGTACTTTATTATCACATATTTTATAAAAGAAGGATGCGAAAAATATCATATGTCTCGTCTGTCGCTTAGAGGTCCTTAATGAGTTTCAAAGAAAATTTACTGGAAGTTTTTTTCTGGAACGCGAATGAAAATTCATATACAAATTTCATGTATTCGTACATTAAATTTCAAATCCATGTACATTAAATTTAATGTATGTAGACTTGAAATTTGTGGAACCTGTACATGAATTTTCAGTTACGTACTTGAAAAAAACTTCCAGTAGATTTACATTAAAATTAATGCGGAAATTTTTAACAGTGTGTGTTTATCACGCGATTGATGATGTTGGAATGATCGATTCTTTTTTGTGAAAAGAGTTATCAAAATTTTATTGATTTTAGTATAGTCTCGATCGAAATTCAATGAAAATTTTTCAAAAAAGACTATCACCACATATTACGAGGGATGATTTTTTTCTGAATCAAACGATGGAACGGCGTACAGTGGGAAATTTTTATTTATTTATGGATAAACATCGACCTACAACTCAATTTTCCATCCGATGCCGATGAATTTCCCCTTGGAATACTCAGAAAAAGGTCTACTTGAATCCATTCCTGCGGCATTTTTTTTTTGTAGCAACTAGATGTTTATATAATTCAATAAAAACTCAATAAATTTTCAATAAAGAGACATCGATACCGTCAAACATCACAGGCTATTAATGCAAATTTCCAGCTTTTTGATATTATTGAGAGTCTACAGTCTTTTCCCTTTTGAACAATCAATTTTGTATACAAATCCGTTTATTTCATCCACATAAATTCCTCATATACGTGACTTCAGTCGGATTTTGATAGTACCAGTGTGTCCAAAAAGTAAGGTGACATTTGAATTTAAACTCTGGGCGCAAACGTATTTGGGGAAGTGCTCTTATTTTCAGGTTAGTAAGACTGTCTTTGATATCAGAATATTTATTAGTGTTTAAGATACGCTTCGTTTTATAAGCTGTTGAAAATGAATTTTTCGATTTTTATATTGTATGCATTTGTTGAGCGAAGAATTTGTATCAAATTTTGTTTGCGGAATGAGTTTTTTGCTGCTGATTCATCGAGGATGATGCAGAAAGCCTTTGGCGATGAGGCTATGTCGAAAAAAAATGTTGACAAGTGGTATCAAGAGGTCTAAGAAGGTCGAGAACGTGTCGAAGACGAAAAGTGTCCCGGTCGACCATCAACTTCAACTGACGAAGTTCACGTCCGAAAATCAAAGGTTTGGTGCTTGTAAATCGTCGATTAGGAATCAGAGATCTTGCTGATGATGTTGGCATTTCAAAAGGATCAGTCAATACCATTTTGAAGGATGTTTTGAGCCTCAAACGCGTGAAATCTCGATTGCTACCGAAAGAACTGAATTTCCTGGAAAAACAGCGTCGCGGTGGGGTGTGTGAAACAATGCTTTCTAACTATCAGGACAAGATGAAACGCATTATTACGGGAGATGAGACGTGGATTTATGCTTACGACCCGGAACCAACCGATCAATCGAGTGAATATCGCGCTGAAGGTGAGGCAAAACCAAAAAGAACCGCGCCAAAGTCGCTCAAAAATCAAAGTTATGTTGACTGGTTCCTTCCGCCGAGTCGAACTGTCAACAGAGAATATCATTTGAGCGTTATGCATCGTATACGTGAAGCTATTCGCCTCAATAAAACGGAATTGTGGCGAGACAACTCTTGGTTTTGGTACCACGACAATGCACCGGCTTACACTGCATTGATTCTTCGTGATTATTCTGCAGAAAACTCGACTCATAACGTTATAAACACACGCACGTTATAAAAACGTCGAAAACAGTCAATAACCACACGTTGTGGATTAGTAATATTCTTGCGTTGATTCAACGTAAAAATGTCGCGGCAGATCACGTGTTTTTCAACCATAAAATAACGTCATATCAACGGTTTGAGCATCGTTTGAAAGACGTCAAATATTGACGTGTCCTAATGATGGTTCTAAAACGTGAATTGAATCCAACAAATTATTTTGAAAACTTTTCATTCAATATCGAGAACAATAGTATTTCTGAGTATGACAGAATTTGGAAAGTATACCACACTATTTACTATCTTGCTCTTTGTTGAAATTTTAACCATTGTTCGGTTTCGTTCGCCATTCTTAGCAGAATATCTTCAGTTGAAGTTCAAACACAAGGTGTTGTAAACACATTTTAAACGCGTGTTTCAAATCCGTTCAAAACACATTATTTGAGGACGTCTTTTGATGGTTATTTTTGAATATTAGTTTAAATTACACGTCATTAAAACGTAATCCCTGGTCGTCTATTTCCCTATCAAATTTAAACTGAAAATCAACGTTATGAAATCAACGACTGACGTCCGTTTGACAGTCTAACGTTCTTTCAACGTTGAAATAACGTGAGTGTGTTTATTGGGTGTAAATCGTCGATCAACAATTAGAGGTCTTGCTGATGATGTTGACATCAAAAGGATCGGTCAATACCATTTTGAAGTAGAGCTCCTACTGTTCGGTTCGGTTCGAACTTCGAACTTGGATAGCAGAAAAAGTTCGGTTCGGTTCAAATTTCGAACTGCATTAATTGAGTTTCGATTTGTCACAGTTTGCTTTGAACTTTAGACTCAAACCCCGAAAAAATTCGACTACGCTGGAAAAAAAAGACGATGTTGAATCGATCTATCATCAAGTTGATCTGACATCGATGCCAAATTCAAGTGATGGAGAACACACATACAGGCGTTCCCATGTTGTTTTACTTGTAAACACGCAGAAATGTCGTTAATACAAGGAGAGAAACCTTAATCAAAGGACATGTACAAGAGCTGACATTTTTACATGATAACTTATGAATCATTCATCTTCTTGATATTCAAGACCCTTCGTTTATTATCTTGTCATTTGAATATTTGATTGTAATAAATAATTAATTCCGTAAGCTGAAGTATTTTAGTGTGGTGAATGATTTATTTCTTTAGTATATATTATTTCTGTCTGCACAAATTTTTCTTATTTGTCTGAGAGTTGGACTGATATATCAGAAATAGAAACATAAGAATGCTGTGCGATGGAGAAAACAATTGCAATCAATGACAAATAATAATTGAGGTCTCTATTATTACTCGAATAATTCCAATATGTATAGAATATTCTCCGAACGTTTCTAAATTACTCAAACGTTTAATAAACATTCTCAAAATGTTTTACGTAATTCTGATGCTACTGGGGTAGGCTGTTTTAATACTGCAACATGCTGCATATGAAACGCCATTTCAAAAAATGAATTCTGTTTTCATAAATGTATTTCTAATTTAGTTTTGGCTTTGCGATTAGACGTTTCGAAAGTTGGGAGTAGGTTCGAAATTACAAAGTCCGGTTAAACTTGAAAAATATGTTTGCAGTTCGGTTCGAGTTCAGTTTGACTTTTTGAAGTTCGGTTCGGTTCGACTGGAAAAATTTGGAGTTCGGTTTGACTTTTTAAAGTTCGGTTCGGGTTCGGTTCGACTGAAAAATTCAAGGTTCGCACACCCCTATTTTGAAGAATGTTTTGGACCTCAGACGCTTCAAATCTCGATTGGTACCGAAAAGACTGAATTTCTTGGGAAAAAATCGTCACGTTGAAATGTGTAAAACAATGCTCTCTGCCTATCAGGACAAGATGAATTGCATTATTACGGGAAATGAGACGTGGATTTATGCTCACGACCCGGAAACAACCGATCGATCAAGTGAATATCGCGCTGAATGTGAGGCAAAACCAAAAAAACCGCACCAAAGTCGCTCAAAAATCAAGGTCATGTTGACTGCTTTCTTCGATTATCGTGGTGTGGTACATTTTGTGTCCCTTCCACCGGGTCGAACTGTCAACAAAGAATATTATTTGAGAGTTATACCTCGTTTACGTGAAGCTATTCGCCTAAAAAGAACGGAATTGTGGCGAAACAAATATTGGTTCTTGCCCCACGACAATACACCGGCTCACACTGCATTGATTCTTCGTGACTGTTTCGCAAAAAACTCGACCCATATCGTTCCGTGTGACTTCTGGCTATTCAACAAACTCAAAATACCGCTCCGGGGACACCGTTTTGAGTCGATACACTGTTAAAACTGTTTGTGAATTTAATATACGTTCATAGAAAAAAGTACATTAATTTTCAAGGGCGCTATATGAATTGTATTCCACATTTGGATGTTGAAAAATCAATTACATATTTCATGAACTTCAAACAAAAGTTTTGAAATTCATGACAGTTTGTGAAAATTCATAACTGTAGATATTGAATTTCTGTATTTATTTGAATATTGGAAAATCGATCACATATTTCTCAAATTTCAAACAAAGTTTCTGATATTCACCACAGTTTATAAAAATTCATATCTCGATATATGCGGTTATCCCAAAAGTGTGTGAACCTGAAATTCCCCGATCTGTTGAAAACTAGTAGATTTTGAGAAATGACTAGAAAGTACTAGTTTTCAATAAATCAGGAAATTTCGGGACAATCGTGGTCTACCCTTTCGATGTCAATTTTTGTAGGGAAGATTACTTGTTGTGAAATCAACATCACTAATTGTGAAATCAAATCACGCAGTTCTAATAATTCGCTCAAATATGTATTTTCATTTTCAGAATTTTTTGTATTAATTTTGTAACAAAACATGATGAAGTATTCAGGAGGGATTTTTAAAATTAAATAATATGGTGTTGAAAATTCATCGTAAAATCGAATCACGCGATTCTAATAATTCATTCATATGTGTATTTTGATTTTCAGAATTTTTTGTATTAATTTCACACCATAACATGATGAAACATTTGGGAGGAATTTTGGAAATTAAGTAATATAGTGTTGAAAATTCATGCATTCTTTTACATCGATTTTTATAATGTTCTGGCTTGAATTTAAAAATTCTGTCTATTATTTTGGGGATACAACAATGTTTGAAAATTAATACACAATTGTGTGTGTTAATTGCTTCCAAACTTTTTACATTAAATTCCAAACAGAGTTTTCTAACAGTGTAGAAGATATCCAAGCCGAATCGAAGAGAGAGCTGAAGGCCATCCCGGAAACCGACTTTAACAACTGTTCCGAAGATTGGAAAATGCGTTGGCATAAGTGCATTGTATCCGGAGGGGATTACGTTGAAGGCGATGAACTTGATTAGGAAGAATAAATGAAGATTTTTTAAAATAAATGCTGAATGTCACCTTATCTCTTGGACACAGTAGTATCTTTGTGCTCCTCCATCGCAAGTTCAGTAGTTTCATGTGAAAAAATATGCTCCGTAACGTAGAAGAGAGGGTAAACGTTTTTTTCAGAACCGACTCCTCTTCCTCAATTCTGATTTTTCTCAGGTCTAGTTGAATTCTTTCCAAGTATTTTGAGAGGAGAGGAAATTCATCAGCATCGGATGAAAATGAAATTGTAGACAGATTTTTGTCCAGAATGAACCAAAATTTCCCACCGTCTTCAGAATTATATATAATTTTTGTACGATCATATACAACTCGTATACAAACGAGATTGAAAAAAATGACATATAATTTTGAAGAATGTTTCCACCGGAGATGGTATTCTCACCTCAATTCCATAATCTAAAATCAATGATAAAACCCAATCTAGCGGTATCGATATCATCCAATCGAACGTTATCGATCTCGAAGCGTTGTTTGTCCAATGATAAACGAAGATGCTCGATTAGAATGAGCTTAAATCTCTTATTAAAGATTTTCATCCGATGAGTTGGATCATGGTACCTCGTTCATACGCCATTGACTCAACCACAAAAGCTACGAGAAACTCAATGGGAATTTTTCCAAAGCTCATAAACAGTATTAAGCACACGCGTGTCACAAGGGGAGTTGATACGGGCATTCGAAACAACTCGCGAAGTGACGTATTCGTTTAAGTCAGTTGTATGCAGGTTTACATGTATGTGTCCCCCCTACCATTAACCGCTACCAGTTGGGATGCGAAACGCACCGCAAAGCTGTATGATCATCGTCACAAAATGTGTGTGCGTTTACAGCTGTTCACCAGTCGTCACCGGACCATGTCGTGGCGAAGTTTGTGGTGAAAGGTCATTAACGTCGCGGTACGATTATTGTCGTCGTCTTCGTCGTCGTCGTCGTCGTCGTTCGTTTTTGCTATTAAGTCTCGTTACGTCTAGGATCAATTCGCCGAAGGATGTTAGTTGAAACAATTATCGACGATAAACATTTATCCTGCCGAAAGTTACGTAAAAGTGTCAGATTGAAATGAGTTTGTTGAATGTGATGATCGTTGTTTATTTTATTCATTCGGTATTTGATAATACATGAAAAAAGCGGACAATAATATCAATTGGTGTGCAAAGTGTCGCGATAAAAGTGTTTCTGTTTTTTCTTCTTCTTCTTTCATTTGGGTTTGCGGTTAGCAAAAAAGAAATTTCACAATGGGTTTAGCAGGTACGTTTTTCCTCCTTTTCGAAACTTTGACTTTGTTTCGTCATTTGAAAAATGAGTGATGTAATTTCTGATTCCATTTAAGATATCGATCATCCAAAACATTCACTGCTCGAACGTTTTCAAATAACAAACGAAGAATTTTTCTTCAAAAAACAAGAATAGAATTCTTCAAGAATTCTTCTCAAACTAATGAATTCATAAATTTTCTTCATAAATTTATTAGTTCGAAAAGAGTTTTTGAAGAATTCTATTCTTGTTTTTGAAAAACAATTCTTCGTGTGCTATCAGGGTTGTTTGTACACGTCCTATCATTAAAGGTTCATAATATAACATGTATACAACATTCTGGTGCTGATGAGGATCATATTCTTGGCATGTCATGGAATTGGAATAGAAATTTCTCTAGATAAGGTTATAAATATACAAATTTGAAATTCAGAATACATTTGATTATGATGTTGGCTTTTTAATATTCATGTTTTAGATAAATGGTAGGTATTGTGAAAAAGTGAAGAAGCAAAAAAAAGATCAATCAAGGTATCGATCGACCAAGTGGCGTCCTCTATTAATTGCACGGAAGATTTCGAACGCGGATGATAAAAGTGATAACGAGAAGTATAAATAATTGTGCGCGCACACAGCTTTGCATTGGGAATTAAATGCAAGTCAGCGCGTGTTTATACATATTCAAATGTTACGATTGATGGAGAGAGAGGTTATATCTGACCAACGATTGTGTCAACCTCTTTGGAAGAGAGAAAAATAAAAAGAAGAAGAAGAAAGGGAAGAACGGACCCTTGAATAATTGTACGTTATGTTTGTTCACTCGTTGTCCCCGATCCATAGGAATTATATTTTCTTCGGTAATCGAAACAGATATTTACAAATTTCCTTTCGCTTATGATAAACACATGTGTAGATGCTGATTTCTTTCTCACTAAACTAGAGTTGTCATTGTTATCCGATGATAGTTCGTGAGAATTCTTGGCGAATACAACATTATTCATTCAAAATACGAATCTTTTTTTTTTGAATTACAAAATCCCAGAAAGATGAGATATCGTAGATGAAACATCAAAGTGAGAAGAAGAAGGAGACGAAAATACGTAGTTGCAGTCAACAACTCAAACAAATATGACTCAACAAATTTATTAATCGACTATAATTGAATATTTTGATCGATTTCTCGAGTGATCTTATGCTCAAAGCTTTGACAAGTCAGGCTTATGATAGAATAATTTCTACTAGAGCAAAATCATTGTTCTGATCGGTGATAAAAGAACCTTGGTATAAATGAAGCGTGCATACGAAGCGAAAAATGTTCCTATCGCCTCTTCCTGAAGCGTGTGATGCCCGTTTGCTGTAAAGTGATAAAATCACACGTTCCATCCACGCTTCATAAGCTCTGGATCCCTTTTCACACAAGCTTCATGTGAAGTAATAGTAAGTTACATTAAGCGTGTACAAATCATACCTTTCCTAACTTCAAATAATATCTTCAAGCGGTTGATCCCAACGACGATTTATGGCTCAATAGATAAAACCGTCGTCTGCCATGATGAAAGTCGTCGGTTCGATTCTCGCTATGAGATGCAATTTTTTAATTTATATTTCATGAATTTTATACGCTCCCTTTACTTCAATTCCCTCTTCACATACTCTTTGTATCCCTCCCATTCTAGCTCCGTATACTTTTCATTAACGTTTCGGTTACCCTCCACCATACGCTTCGTTTACTCTTCCTTCTCGCTTCCATTTTCACCAGGGAAGCAACATAAACCTGTCCAAGAATCCCACGTATTATGAAAATCATACAAAGAAAATGTCTACCGCCTGAAATTGGCAGCTATGAAGCTAGCAACCGATTGTTGTAACTTCTGATGAAATGTGATTGAATCTTTTCAGATGCTTAAATTCTTGATAAAAATTCGGTGTAAAAGGTTATAACAATCGGCTGCTAGCCTTACGACTGCCAGTTTCAGCTTCATCAAACCATCGTTATTTATCTTCTTGAATCAACGCCTTGGAACTGGAGACATCATTTGAGGAGGGAAGTTGAAACGAGCGGCCAGAAGCCAGCAGCCGACTGTTGTAACTTCTGATTGAACATGATTCGAATGTTTTTCTGGCAAGAATTGACTGAGAGGCATTCAAATCAGCGGTTTTACAACTGAAATGTTTGATAAAACGATTCTACCCAGGTAGGAATTGACAAATGGCCCACGCTTGGCCCAATTTTGACTAGCATAGGGCCAGAACTAATTACAAAGAATGGTCCAAGCTTGGTAAAAGCTTGGGATGATAACCTAGTGCCAGGCTTGGTACCTAATATTGAGCCAAAAAACAATACTAAGCATGGCCCAAGGTATCATGATACATGTATTATAAGTTTTTTGGAGCTTGGCTTATATGACCAAACTGGACCTGGCCCAAGTTGTGTATATCAACTTTTGACAAGCTCCAACCTGGTTCTTCATATTTTCGAGAAGAAAAAAGTGCATCATTCTTCATGACATTCCATTCGTGACATGAAGAATTATGTCACATCATGGCAATGATTAATATTAACACAACTCTGAAATAATTAGAAGCATGAAGATGCGGTATAGGTTCTCAATTGGCTCAATATTGTTTCACCGTGCTTGGCAGTTGAATGTTTTGTCAAGCTAAAACTACTCGTTGTGATGCATTCCTTATGAAACGTGGTATGAATTCTCAAATAACAAATGGTCTTATATTAGGCCGATATTGGTTCGCCATGCTAGGCAGCTCCACATTTTGCCAAGGTCACACCAGTTGTCATATTTGTATTCCCATATGAAGCCCGCTGAGCGTTCTGAAATAACCAACGGTTGTATATTGAACCAGTATTGGTTAACAATGCTTGGAAGTCCAATGTTTTGCTGAGCTCGAGCCACTTGTCAGTATTGCCATTTCTTACTTCGGTATCACAAGTTATAACAACTGGCTGGCAAGTCCTGAATATTCTTTGAAATACCGGGCCAGCGTGTATCCATTTTGGCCCCACTTGAGCCTAGTCTTGGTCCCGTGTTAGCAGGACGGGGCCCATGCTGGCCCAGAGTGAGCCCCATTGTACATGCATGCTAGGGTAGTTCTATTGTTATAGGCAAAAAGATACCGAATTCACACCTACTTCAGGCTGAGCTCTACTTTTCATGATGAGTCTTCAAAGATTTCTGACTGCGTATTCAAGAACAAAACTTTTGTATCTCCCTGCTCCGTGAAAAAACTCTGCCAATTGATAGGTGCAAAGCTCCCTTTTTTCTGTCCATGTAGCATCCAAACGATTCATAATATACATACAACACTCTAACCCTACCGGATTAATATGAATAATATATCATCGGTGGAAGATTTAATACTGACTCGAAGATTTAGTATTTTTTACTGCTTCGAATTCAGAGAGCAAAAACTACAATTTTCGATCACACTTTTCATTTTCATTAGAGATTACTCGGAGAAAAATGCGGTTCAGAAATATAGTAATTCTTAACAGAATATTTCTCAAAATCTCAGAATATTTCTCAAATTTTGAGAATATTTCTTAAGTTTGTAATACAAATGAAACGGTTCTCACTGTTTTGGAATTTTACTTGGAAAAGAACGAAAAACTATCGATACTTGACAAATAATAGAAAGAAATATCAATTCTCTAAAAGTCGCGCATGCAATTTTACAAAGCAAATAATAATGAAATTCAGAAATTTTGTTATTGACCTCGTAAAATTTCATGCGCGACTTTCGGAAAATTCATATTTATTTCTATTGTTTGTGGAGTATTGATAATTTCTCATTCTTTTTCAAGTAAAATTCAACAGAAATGTGAATCGTTTTATGTGTATTACGAATTTAAGAAATATTTTTAGATTTCAAAAAATATTCTCCGATTTTCTATTAAAAATTACTATAATTTCGATCCGCATTTTTTTCCATGTAGAGTAAATCAGGCTAAGATGACTCACTTTCCCGCTCCACTACAGCACGGAATAATACATCAAACCTCATTTACTCAAAGAAAATCCAGGCTCGTAATGCCAAGACTGACAATTGCGCCATAATGGGCGTCAAGCTTGGTACGCCAAGTCTGGTTAGACTAGCTTTGGCCGATGCTTGGCCCGTCATAGCTAACCAAACCTTGATAGCGTCTTGAACATCAATGCTAGGACCAAGCATATTTTGGCATGTTCGATTTCTGATATATACATGATCCATCAAGCTACATCTGGTGATGCCTAGCATTGACTCGAACCTGTCGCCAAGTTAGTATTGTATATCAATAATAGTAACAATATCGATTACAAGCATAGAACCAGTATTGAATTTCAATATTGAACCAAGCTTGGATGCCCAGCATTGAACATTGTTATTATCCCAGACATTAATCTAGTTTAGTGCAAATGTTAGCAACCAAGCTAGGCCCGGTGTTGATTAGCATTGACTCAAGCTTGGCACCAAGCATGGTACGTTTGTCAAAGCATACCTAGGAATTTAAAGATTGTAATTGAATCTTCATATTTTTCTTGCATGAACGAGGTTTAATGTATTATTTTATGCTGTAGAGGAAAGTATTTTCGTGATGGGGAATTTTCTTGGGTTACAAAGATTTGCTCCTTATTCCCTGAAATATTAAACTCTCTCCTACCCTCTGGAGTATTTCTGTGAGGTTCATTCGTGTAATTGAAAGAGAATTCATTGTTTCCGAATGGTTGGCAGATACTGAACTTTTCAAACGACTTCAAAAGAAGGAGGAGGTTCTCAATTCGCTGGTATTTTTGTTTTTAATGTTTGTTACCTCATAACTCCGGCATTTATTAACCGATTTGGAAAATTCTTGTTCGGTTTGACAGTATATACTTTCAGGTAAGTCCCATGTTATGGATAATCCCATACGAGGCTTCCCCGTTGAAGGGCGAAGAAAACTCCTCCACTGTTAACAACGATGACGATGTGTTTGTGCATTTTTGACAGTCGCTCCTGGCGCTGTTCATTACTTTCGTCTGATCTCACTTTGAATTTAATATTTGAATTTTGGATACCGATGTAGATTCTGACAAGTTCAGTTAATTTAAACATAATCATAATTTCATAACCTCACGGAGATGAATATTTCAAGAAGCGACGATCGTGAGATTTTGTCCTTAAAACCTATGTCAGTAATTGATATTCCGGTGAAATGCCTGAACAATTTGAGCCTTTGAGGAAGCAAACAGTGAAAAGCAAGGAGAAGAGAAAGCAGAAATAAAGAAAAAACATCTAAAAATATATCTGAACCTAGATAATCATTGTACTTCACTAGATAATCACACGATGAAGTTATAGTTCAATTTTCAAGTCGATCGGATATAAACTCTTCGAGTTCTGCTGCTTGCCGATTTCAAACCATAGTTTCCTGCAAAACGCTCCTACAGCCATCATTTTGTGAAAAATCTTCAAGAAAAAAAGTTTTTCTTACTCCTGAAGAGCGGCTCAATCGATTGGTGTATTGTTTGTTCATGATTATCATAAAGGAATGCTCAAAGAAAATTATTGAAAAAAGCTTTTTTTTTAGAGAATAAGGGGGATATAACCCCTTAACTGTTAATAAATTTTATTTGAGGGCAATGAAAAGTCATGTTCGTATGTGATGAGCATCCATTTCGCCGAGTTCGAAAGAAAAATATATGAAAAACAAAATAGATGTTTACACCTGTACTGGAAATTGATTTTCTATACGATCCGGAAAAATTGCTGTATTGCCCCTTCAGTTCCCAATCGCTTCGCTCATGTATAGAAAATACTCTGAACGAATTTCAAATGATTTGAAAATTGTAATAAACTTCGTCATTCTTCTCAATACTTCAACGATTCGATTCTCATTAGGAATTCTATACCTACTTTCATAATAAATTAATTTCGGAACACGTGGCTTTTCAATCATAATTGCACCAGGCATTGAAACGATCAACTAATTACGTAAACCTTATTTACGATATTGTGTATCAAATAAAAAGAAAGTTTCCACTCTACGTTTATGTAGATCGGTCGTTTCGGATTAGGCGATCGTTGAAGTGCATATGTGTTTCATAAAACAGGATTCCAGCAACTATTTTTCTGGATCCGTATTCGGTTAATCAATGCTGTCAGGCACTTGACTGGCAGACTTGACTTGGAAATTTCCAACGTGGTGGTGATGATGTAGCAGGGGCAACGGCAATCACAGAACGACTCTGTTGATGAGATAAAAGAAAAATTTCGTCACCGTGGGTGGGAGATAAGTTATCGACAAATTTTGTACCCAGAATAGTGATATTTATAACGTTTTATATATATATATAATAAATCCATATTCCACATGATTGAAATTTCAAAATATATTTTCTTTTGCCTTGAAAAATAAATCGAGGTCATTTTGCTGTTCTTTTAATCGTTGCTTGGATTGAAAATCATTTCGCCGAATATTTCGAGCAAATTTCGTAATGAGTGCTGATGGGTCGTGAGAAATTTGTATTCTTAACTCAGAATAATTCTGATTTCGGTGCTGAAATGATGTAGCGTTCGTGCATTTGAAGCCTTTGTTTTTTATCATCCATTTGTATGACTCAACATTCATTATTCAGTATATTTTTCACTGCATTTACATGGTCTTGAGGTATGATAATGAATTTGATCATTATAAAAAAAATATATATTATGTCTGGTGTTGCATTTTAGTTATTAGGGGGCTTGTAATTCATTATTATCCTGATCAAGGGATTTCTTAAACCAACTTGCATTCTTGGGAATTAGTAGTTCATATCAAACTCTGGATTTCTTGAAATGAACATACCACAATTCGAATGAGAGTGAGAATTGCATCAAAGTAAATCTTCACTCTGTTGAAGTGAGCTTTCGATTCTTCCTTATAAGAATGAAGGTTTACTCTTATGAAGTGGAATTGTCACTCATATCGGAGTTGGAGTATCTTCGTAGTAGAAATCATTATGACAATCTATGTAGAAAAATTTTCAGAATTTAGGTAACTTATATATAAATTTGCAAGACCTAGAGAATAACTAGGATGATTTCTGCCGGGAAAGTATTTAATACGACGAGAAGGTCCCGTTGTGAATCGGGAACGTATCCGTCAAACGATTTTGAGATCTTTTCCCACACAGGGGGAATGAAGTATTTTCTTCGAATTCTTTTCAACTTCTTTATGAACACATAGAATATCGATGGAACGCTCGAGCATCGGGAGAAGCAGGCGAAATTTTGCACCGACTTTTTTCATAAATTACTGGATAAATTGAAATTGAAAACAGATAATGATTCAGTGTATACTCGAGATTAAACTCTAAATATAAAATTCCGTTTCCTTATGGTTTGTAATTATTGGAAAACGATCGATGAAGAATTCTCACATTCGGAGGTTATGATTTTTTGGAATTCTTTTTGATTTACCAGGAATCAATGTAAGATTGTTTAATACTGATTGGGGATTTCATGATTGTGCATTCAAAATTTCCAGTAAACGCATAATTTATGAAAAAAGTTTGGATTGCTTCTTCCGATGCTTGAATACCCTTAATACTATCACTATTATCTTATTGAAAATAATTGAATGTTGAAAATTAAATACTAAGTTTGAAATATTTCCAAGGTGTAACCTTTTTGTGACAAACTGAAAAAATGTACTGTAGGATCTTTTTTGAGTGAGCAATTGAATGATTTCTACATTTAGTTTTTTTCTTCATAAATTGAATATAACTAAAATTCTATTTCATTAATTTCATGGATTTTTCAAAATTCATTATTATTCAGTTATTTTTGAACTCTTTTTGAACTTTTCGGCTGCTTAGGATGAGAATTCCGATCGTATTTTCGAAGCTCTTTTTATAGTATTAGAAAACTCTTGAAGAATTCCGTGATTACTTCCAAAAATATTAAATTCGATCGGAAAAATAATTCTAGAAGAGTCATATTCTTCAGACATTTGCGAGCTCTCTAAGTACTCTGCGAGTGTTCATTTGATCACTTCCGATATCCTTGAAGAATTCTTTTCGAGTTCTTATGGAACTTGTTGTGCTGTCTGGGAATAGAGATCCTCCTTGACAATTCCATCGATATTTCCAATCGATTGATGTGCCGAATAACGTTGAATGGGGGTGGAATTCTGCATCGACATCGACACGAAAGAAATTTTTATTCTCGTATGCACACTCGCGGATAGACACGTGTACGTCAAACGCACGAGTATATACGAGTACATTAAAAAATTCTTACATTGAACACAAAAGAGCATATGGCGGCAAAATGCGGGACTTAATGTTTACCTGGGCTGTTAGCAAACCATTAGCATAATCAAATAGATTCTTATAAGAAGGCACGGATATTTATAATAAATATATAGATATACATATTGTGTATGCAGAGAAAAAAGATAGGAATATACGATTACACGAGGCGGAGTTTTAAAAATGCGTTTCAGCTAAACGACTTGGCCACCTTACGCCTCGTATACGCTTACGCGCGCGTTAATGTATACGTGCATACAAATATAAACGAATTAAGCGCTCATAAAATCTGAAATGCGGATGACGTAAAACCTAGAGACAAGTGAAAAGTATTCGTCAATACCAGTTAATTTCGATTCTTTTCCATTCTTCCAAATCCCCTCCTCCCCTCTTTTTACATAAATATGTATATATTATTAATACCCGATCACTGTATCGATGAGAGATTGTAGAATCAGCAAATTGATAATACATCGCTGTTTTAACTAACTGATCTTTTTATCAAAAACCCGTCTTTTAGTATCGATAAGAATTATCGTTATGAGTCGCTGATATACTAACTCGAGATATTATTATCATTGATATTCCACTCACACATGTTTAGCAATGATACTATCATGAGAAATTGTCTTGGTATCAGATAAATATGAAACGTGTGCTAAACGTGAACGAATGATCACGTCAGAAGCGTATAGGCGATCGCCAAGTTTCATAGAAGCTCATTCTCTAATGTATTTGTCAAGAAAAATTTCAGGAATTTCTTGTGGTGTCGGATTTATAATAAAATATAATCATCAATTAATCGAGAAAGAACTCAATTTTGGCGAGCAAATTTTTGTCAGCTGCTATAATAAAGATCCACTCTTCGTTGTTAGATATAACATCTAAAATTTGTCTAAAAGTGTCGTGTGGGGCACCTTTCGGATATCTATTAGATAACTTCTAGACGATGCTTTGAAAGATGCCTTACGTAAAAAAATTTGCGAAGTTTTTCTATCAAAAATGAGGGATATTTACACCACTTTGAGGAATTATTTTTGAAGGAAAAGTCCATCAAATTATGGCGAAGAATCCCCTATCTATGGAGAAACTTTGTTTTCACTATTTTTTGGGGGAAAATTCAACAATCAGTTTTTATAGGGTATCTAATCAGTTTCATTACCCCAAAGTGAATGATGATTCATTCTCATTGTCCGAGAATATTCTCGTTTGGAAATATCTTATTTTTTTACTATAAAAATAAAAATAAATTGCCAATTAACGCTGTGTTGAATTAAATACTGGGTGATTCAAAATTGCCGTACACTTTTCTGAGAGCAGATTCTTGATGAAATTCTGAAAAGATTTTGGTCCGGAATATTCAGATCCGATCTTTAGATCCGGAGATATGAGCGTTTTTTAATTTTTTCGAAAAATCCAAATACCTCGGAAGTACCATATTCCTGGCTTTTGAATCCAACATCATCCACTAAGTCAGATGACGAGGTATCCCTGGAAAAGAATAAATCTAATTTACCGTCCTCCGTTGTGGAGTTATATCGATTTGAAGTGGTTGAATTGTGATTGACCGGAATGCAAAACATTTTAAACCGCTATAACTCCACAACGAAGGAAGCTAAATTAGATTTATTTGTTTCCAGGGGTAACCTGTCATCCGACTTAGTGGATGGTGTTGGATTCAAAAGTCAGAAATATGGTACTTCCGAGGTAGTTGGATTTTTCAAAAAATTAAAAAACGCTCATATCTCCGAATCTAAGGATCAGATCTGAATGTACGGCAATTTTGAATCACCCAGTATAATTTTGATCATTTTCTATCCAAGGTGTTGGATTTCAGGCAACAAAGTTCTGACAAGATCCAAAAAAATATATAATATGAAATTCCAATTGCCATGCAGACTATTGAATCTGAAAGAATATATTTTATACCTTTAAACCCCTGAATAAAATTCTGTCTATCATTTCCTTATGGATGATGGACGCTCGTACAATCTGCATACCGTCTACATTGATTCTCATGGAATCGAAATTCCTAATAATGTAAGAAGATTCTATCAGAACCAATGATTTATTTCAAGGTGGGTGATCACCTTAGGAGGTTAAAAAATACAACATTTTCAATAGTTTTTCTTCCAGGCTCCTGTATAAGATATTACAATGTTTTTTTTTTTATCAAACTTGTATTTGAAGCTTATAAAATACAAAAATGCTTGATCTTTTTTAATTTCATTTTTTAACAATTATCCAGGAGGCGCCAAATTCAAGGCCTCAAAAAAATGTTGTCCCATGTCGGACAGTTAATTTCAGGATTGGTGAATCTGAAAAATCAATAAAAAACACAGCATTTTCAGAAGAAAGATCCCTTACGAGACAATCTACCACAATTTGCCAAAAAATAAAAGAAAAGTGGATGTTTGAAAAAATACCCTTGTTTTTCACTATTCTGTGCTAAAAAAAATGTCATAATGAACCGTTTTTGGCAAAATGTGGTAGATTAACTTACGAAATATCTCAACGAACAAAAAAAGACCAAAAACATTGAAATCGATTGAGTAATTTCGGAGATCGATTGTCCCCTATTTGAAAGAAAGTAGTTGCGAGAACAACGTGTTTAAAGTTTGGTGAGTTCTGGTATACATGCAAATAAAAATTTGTCTTGGAGCTTACTTATCTCTACAAATGATAGTCCGATTTGTCTGAAATTTTCAGAGAATAGGGGAGAAGCATGCAGGTTGAACCGGCATGCAGGTTAGGCCAGGGAGTTGTTTGTATTTTTAACCGTTGGCAACCCTGATTTCATGACGATTGAAGTCGAGTCTTATCATATGTTAACTTTTTATGTGCATAGAATGCAAAAACAGACCCCTCTTATGAGTATTCCAGAAGGCAAGTGGAAAAACATGCAAAAAAGTTTTATTCCAATTTATTTCATTTCGTACAAAGAGAATAGTGTTCATCGATTGATGAAGGTAAATCAATCTATTATGTTTTCTTCTTAATTTCTTCGAATCGCACAAAACATATTTCGATCATATCGTGAAATTAGAATAATGCTCTTGCAATTGCAAAGTTGCATTGAATATGTAGATTGGTATTGAATATGTAGATAAGTATTCAAACACCATTTCGATCATCTTTGAAGATCAGGATAGTGTTTACATTGGATGTAATCTCAAGTATTCGGTGATTTTTCTATTTTAGAATGGCATGCCGAAGGGAGAGAAAGACGGACCATGGAATCAGTGATTATGATTTAATTGTTAGTGATATTTCGTTATTCCAATGTTAAAACTATTTGAAATAAATAAACATCGGCTACGAATTCCATACCTGATGTATAGAATGCATTTCTCTACCTTTTCAGCGAATTTTCAGAAGTGACCCAACTTGCATGCTTACTTTTTTTTAACCAATTTTTTCCAACTTCAGAAAATCGCTTGTATTCCGCAGTATTTCGAAGCAATCAAGAAGCTTTCTATCACGAAATATAGCTGAAGGTTGTCATTTTGCAGTGGTATATAGATATTGATCAAATAATTCCCTGTTCTAATCTTATAAGTCAAGAACAAAACACGGTCCAACCTCCCTGATTAGACAAACCCATTCCGATGAAATGTGCAGAATTCCGATTGAAACCGATTCAATTTGAATCGGAATTTTGCACGTTTAATCGGAATGAATCGGTTTTTTGAACCAGGGCTGCATGCCTCTCCCCTACTGTTGAAATATTCTACTTTTAAACAATGCAAGAAGCAGAAAATTGATTTTTTTCAAATTTACAAAGTGGTCACCTACTTTAACCCGGGTTCCCAAGTGTCATGCCAACCTTGCGTGCATAAACCAAACCTTATTCTTTCTTTTCAATATTCTTCCCTTTTTTTCAATGCCCTGCTCTCTAAAATCTTTGGAGTGTGATTTCACTCTTTAGCCAGCCAGAAGTGAGCCTGTCGAATTTTCGAGTGAAATTTCCACTCTTTTAGAGTGATATTCTAAGGTTTGAGGTTGAGAAATTCACAACCACTTCGACGCTAGAGTGAATTTTTCACTCTAAAAGAGTGAGAGGTCACTCGAAACGAGTGAAAATTCCACTCGAAGCGGACAGGCTCACTTCTGACACTTAGTGGAGTGAAACGTGCGATTTTTCACTCTTTCAGATTTAGAGAGTGAGGACCCAATTTCTCAAACCGAAAGAAAATTTCTTTTGCCCTCGTTCTAATAAATTTCCTTTTTCAACGAAAAAGAATTCAGTCCAATGGAAAAAGTTTTCATCAGTTAGGGACAACAAATTTCGACAAAAATATATTCCTTCTTGAATTCGAAGAATGTAACTTCAATGCAATGAAAAATTTTCCCATTGAAATGAATTATTTTGTCCGTTAGAAACAAGATTTATCAGATTTAGGGCAAAGAAATTTTCTTCAAATCTAAGAAATTGGCTTCTCAGGGCGATATTTGTAATAGCATAGTTACCAGATGTTGTTCCCTCTCCCCCCGTTTTCGATTATATTTAATTAGCTGTTTCCACCTAGTATTCTATCAAAGAACATATCTACAAATCTGTTCTCCCACTCAATTGAGAATATTCTCAATCAGAGAGTACCTCTATTCTTACTCTCTGGTAGTAATGTGTTCCAGCAATAAATTCAAGGTATTTTATGGGTTTATGATATACTTTATGGCTACAAAATGACGGTGAACGGAAGAAGTTTGGAATTCTCACAGCGTGGCAACAACCACGAATTTTTCTTCTTCCGAATAATCATTTCAATCAATAGAAATGATGGAAATGATCAATAATTGGTAAATTCCTACCCTGAATATGGGAAGTTTATGGGAACTTGGACGCGTTATTGGAAAAATGATGCGAATATTGGGAAATTTCTTGGATAAAATCTCCTTTCTCCGGTAAATATTAATTTAATAAATAGTTACTACGAGTTAACGTTGTTACAAAAATGTTAATGGTATGACAATCGTTGTTTGCGGTTGATATAAAAATTGTTACACGTTTGTTTTTATTGCATACTTATTACCAGGTGTAGAAGCATGGAACCGGAATTTTTTTGTGAAAATCACACATTTGTTATTTGAAAATGGTAGAAAAGATTTTATTCGAAATAATCTTCATACATTTTTCCCACCTTTCCAGCAGTTTATCAATGCCACGTCAAAAACACAGTTCCTCTTTTGAACCGAGCCATTTTCCTACATTTTCATACGAATTGAAGCGTTTTCCAGCGAGAGTGTGTCCCATTGACGCGAATAGATGATAATCGGACGGAACCAAGTCTGAAGAATAAGCTGCATGCGGTAGCATCTCCCAACTGAACGCCCCGATCGTTTTGCTGTGTGTGATGGGGCATTATCGTGGAGCAAGATGACTTTGTGTTGCCTTTTTCAATATTCCGGTAGTTTTTCACGCAATGCGCGATTCAAGTCGATCATCTGCCCAGGTTTTAGCAGCTCATAGTAGATTACACCCTTCTGATCCCACCAAACACAGAGCATATTGTCTTCTTTCCAAAACGACCCGGTCTTACAGTGGATGGCGATGATTTGCCTGGATTAACTTATGATTTCCGACGCCTTAGGATTCTCAAAATATACCCATTTTTCATCACCTGTCACAATTCGATGGAGAAATGATTTTCTTTCGTATCCGTCAAACAGCATTTCACAAGTGATTTTTCGATTTTCTTGCTGTCTTTCATTCAGTTCATGCGGAACCCATTTTCCCACTTTTCGAAATCTTTCCCATGGCGTTCAAACGAATGGTTCTGGCTTTCTGTTTCACATTCAGTTGATTCGCAAGTTCTTGTTAAGTTTGAGTATCATCTTCATCCAATAAGCCTCGTAATTCGTCTTCTGCGAACTTTTTCAGTGGCTTCCCACGTCAAAATCACCACTTTAACATTTTTTGAACCACTCGAAACACCGTGTTTTACCAAGGGCATGTTCACCGTAAGCTTCGACAAGCATTCGATGTGATTCTGCAGCAGTTTTCTTCAAATGATAACAAAAAATCAAAGCTGTCCGCAGATCGTAGTTTGTAGGCACAAAACTCCACATGTTTGAAGTTATAAAACAATTACGGGTGTACAGAACTTCTATTGTTTTGTGTTGAAAATCTTTATCAGCTGTTAGGGGAAGATGATGGTGCTGAAGAAGTGGTCTTAGGGTCTGATGGCTAGTGCCATTTATAGGGAAATTCCTGTTTCATACTTCTACACCTGGTATGCGTCATTCATAAACTTTCGGTATCTTCACTGTAAAAAACATTTGTTGAATTCCAAACAAAAATGCTTGGAAATTTACAAACTTGGTTTGGAAAAATAATTTCCGAACCTTTTTTGTAAATTGCCGAACAAAAGTTTGCGAATTCTCAAAAATCTTCGTGAAACCACAAAATTTTTTGAATGTTTACAAACTTTTGTTTGGTAATTTACAAAAAAAGTTTGTGTAAAAAACTGCCAAACTTCTTTGGCAGTTTAGGAAGTATATTTTTTACAGTGTTATACGTCGAGAGAAAAGTATTGAAATATTGAATACCTCATTCAAAGAAAATTACTATCATGAAAATTGATTTTATAATGTGATTTTTTTCAATGTTTCAGGTAAGTCTACCGAAGTTAATGTTTGTTCTACGTGGCATCCGTGTGAGTATACATATTCATGCTTCACGATACATCTCGAAATATTCTGAAACACGATGGATCTTTATAAATTTCACTAGGAAGAAATATATGAAGAGATTGCAGTGGATGTGGAAAACGTAAACTTACACGAGAAGAAAAGGTAGTTGAAACAGCTGATTGAATGGGTGCATATGCGCTCACAAGTTAAACACACTGTAAAAAAAAGTTGAATTCCAAACAAAAATGCTTGGGGATTGACAAACTTGTTTTGGAAAAATAATTTTCGAACTTTCTTTGTGGATTGACAAACAAAAGATGTTGTTGAAGTTTAAATCGTTTATTGAAAGGAAAAGAAAATTTAAAAACCCAAAATTCGATGGATCATCGTTGTTTATCTGTTCGAATCAGCTCTTTGAAACTGGAAATATCATTTGAAGAATGTCCAGCAAGAGTTCAGGTCCTGAACAGCTGAGTAATTAGTTACTCAGTTACAAATTCGTTTCAATAAACAATTCGAACTCCAACAATATAACAACAGTTGGAAAAGTTTCGAAAATTTCCATAAAATCATTTACAAACTTTCTTACGATAATTTCCAAAAAAAGTTTGTGAAAAGAACTACCAAACTTTCTTTGACAGTTTTGGAAGTACTTTTTTTACAGTGATACTTATTCCACCTACACCGGAGAGAAATTTATAGTTAAATTCACTATTTCGATCAGGTTTCTATTGTTATACCATAGTAAATTTTATTAGAAGTCATTATGTTCCTTCATTCCTATAATTCCATCGTAAATTGAACTATAAATTTCTCTCAGGGTAACTACCCGAGTGGAAAAATGTTCAACATTGTATATAATTTATATAAAATTCAGTATAGTTTATATATGAATTATAAATAAAATTGTAGACATTTTTCTACTCGGATAGTTGGTTGTTTCAACTATCCTTTTTTTTCCGTGCAGGAAAACTGTTATTTACGCAAAAGCGATACTCCACAACCTTGCAAACAAATTTAATCCGTACCTGTGCAAGCTACTCTTTCTTAGTCCACTAAATTCTTATCTATGTAGTAACTCGGATATCGACGATACAGTTTGTTTTAAAGAGACAAGAAAAAGTCGTATAGTATGTATTATTATGTAAGCGAAGTACGCATACGTTTCAGAGTGGACGAAGAGAAACAATACTCGCATAGGCGAAACTTTTGCCATAGTCATCGTGTCATTTATTTATGTTGAGGTAATAACATTTGGAAAAGAAATTCATAGTTCTAGTCGTAAAAAAATAATATGTATTATTTCGTGATCGAATTTCAAAGTATATCCGATTGTGATTGTATTTTATCAAAATTGCTAACTTTCGAAGAATCAAAAGCTCCTTCGTGAATGATTTTGCGATGCAAAGGGGGTACAATTTTACTTTGCCAACATAAATTCCATGGTATAGGATCCCACACAGTACGTATATTCGGAAACAGGTCGAAAAGAGTTCTTAAAAAGTATTCTAAATGAACTACTTTCTTCGAATTCTTGTCAACTTCTTTATGAACACATAGAATGCGTGAAGAATAGTATAGTACTCTCAAATGTATGAAATTTTGAATTCTTGCGATATTCGTTTTTGCATTATCTCGAGCTTTTTATGAACTCGTGTAGAAATGGATTGCGAATACAGTTTTTCTTATTTGCAGAACAGAATATCGATGGAACGCTCGAGCATCGGGAGAAGCAGGTGAAATTTTACACCGACTTTTTTCATAAATTACTAGATAAATTGAAATCGAGAATAGATAATGATTCAGTGTGTACTCGAGATTGGACTCTAAATATAAAATTCCGTTTTCTTATGGTTTGTAATTATTGGAAAACGATCGATGAAGAATTTTTCACTTTCGGAGGTTATGATTTTTTGAAATTCTTTTTGATTTAACAGGAATCCATGTAAGATTGTTCAATCCTAATTGGGGATTTCATGATTGTGCATTCAAAATTTCCCGTAAACGCATAATTCATGAGAAAAGTTTGGATTGCTTCTTCCGATGCTTGAATACCCTCAATACTTGTCGGCTGCTTAGGATAAGAATTCCGATCGTATTTTCGAAGCTCTTTTTACAGTATTAAAAGACTCTTCAAGAATTCCGCAATGACTTCCAAAGGTATTACATTCGATCGAAAAAATAATTCTAAAAGAGTCATATTCTTCAGACATTTGCGAGCTCTCTAAGTACTCTACGAGTATTCATTTGATTACTCTCGATATCCTTGTAGACTTCTTTTCGAGCATCCGTAATTCTGTTTGAATTCTTATGAAACTTTTTGTGCTCTCTGGGATCATTCCAACGAAGAAATTTTATCGAATGACGGATATTCAAAAGTTTTCTTGATACAGATCACAAGACCTCCTTGGTATATTAATAGTATCACGCGATGTAAGTGCATTATGTCATTGCTATAAAAGATGAAAGATCGAGTCGATGGATCGTCTTTTCAAGCCCTTTTCCGTGAGAAACTGGTTATTCGTGACGCGTGTACACGTTATTCGGATCAAAAGTATTCATCGAAAATCCTCCCAATGGAATGACAATGATGAATCGAAAAGAAAATTGTAATAAAAACTAAGCATGAAATTGTATAACGTTCCCATCACAGTTAATATTAGATACAAAATTCTTCATTACATATTCATAACAATATTATTTGAAACATTAATATTCCATTACATACAGTTTACATTTCGATTCTACGATAATTGTAGTTACATATTCAATGAGAAAATATGTCGTTTGTAAAGTATATACAATATTACATTTCATTTATTCAGTTTTGTACGACGAATTGTGTAATATTTGTCAATTATTCATCATTTCAATAGACGATGCGTCATACGCATTTATATTAATATTTGAAAAACATGATTTCTTTTTATGTCATTCAAGATACGTTCGTAGAAGAAACAAGAAAAACTAACTACGATACAAATTAATGTTTTTCCAAGATTTTCCTCTTCCTGTAAGAACCAGGAATACACAAAGTTGATAACGAAAAAACAAATAAGAAAAAAGCATGTCATTCGTTTGAGAACGACAATCGATCTTTCCACCATTCGTGGTCAATGATATATTACTTCAAATGGTGTTCATTATCGAACTAGATCCGATATTTGAATCGCCGATCAGTTAATTAACAAGTTTCATTCTATCTGATATATCTTATAGAAGAAAAACGGCTTTCAAAAAGGAACGCTAATAATGATATTCGATTTCCTAATCAGACTAATTGCGTTTGAAAAACACAATGAACCAATGAATGAATGGCGGTAATATGCCAGGAGGAAGGGAAGAAGAAGAAAGCGTGAAGGAAAAACATATCAAAAGCTCAAAAAATGAACTGTAAAAAGTATGAGTAGTTTTTCTTCACATCTTTGGTGAGTTTCGTCCCCTCATCGTGGGGAAATTGTATTGTTCTTCAAAAATGAGGGATTATTTTGTTATCTGGGTGTTGAATCCTCTACAAATGGAAATCCATGTATGGAGGAACTTTGCTGCCACCATTTTTTGGGGGAAAATTCCATAATTACTTCTTACAGGGGATACGTAAGAAATAACGGATCGATTTTATTTATCGAAGAAAAATCGTTCTTCGATTGAGGGAATATATTAAGAACGTCGGATGTACAAATGCTCAATATATTTATGTAAAGCCTTTCTATGGAAGAAAACCTGAATGGTCTGTTCGTATAAACATGACAGATTTCCGTGGATACAACCGATACTTGATTTCTTTACGTTAGCATCTATTCGAAGAACGTAAAGAGAAATCTTGCTCGAAAGAAGTATATAATATTCGTGTATGTGCTACCTTCGACGGACTCGAGTCTCATTTGTTCCGTGAAAAATGATCGTGCACAATCTTTGTGGTTAAGTCATATAACACGATATTATGAGCAAAAATAAGATTCATCGTTGAAGATCACTTGATTTAACCATCAGAATACAGTAACGACGTTAGAGCTGCAATGAAGTTCCATTTTTTAAATATAATTTATATTTATTATTAATATGATCTTCATATGTTTCTGCATCTTGTACGAAAATAATAATAATGTTGTGAATATTCCGCTCTGCACTGTTACTACGAACTTCTATTAAAAAAATCCAAGCACGAACACAGTATCTGATACGAATCGTGAGTTTGAGAATAAGAATTCTTTAAAGAATTCTTCTTCAAGTATAAAAGTTGTTGATAATTTAATGAAGTTTCTTAACATTTTCCACACAATTGTTGAATTCTCCAAAATTCTCCTTCCTCCTCTTGAGTAAGAAATGCCAATACTGACAAGTGGCCCAAGCTTGGGAAAATATTGGACTGCCAAGCATTGCGAACGAATATTGGTTCAATATACAACTGTTGGTTATTTCAAAACGCACACCAATATCCACACAATATAAAACCATTTGTTATTTGAGAATCCATATCACGTTTCATAGGAAATGCATCACAACGAGTAGTTGAAGCTTGACAAAACATTCGACTGCCAAGCATGGTGAACCAATATTGAGCCAATTGAGAAACATTCGTTATTTGAGAACCTATACCGCATCTTCATGCTTGTCATTATCTCAGAGTTGTATTAATATTAATTATTGTTATGATTAATGATTCTTCATGTCACAAATGGAATGTCATGATGTATTTTTTTCCTCTAAAAAGTATGAAGAATCAGGTTAAAGCTTGTCAAAAGTTAATATATACAACTTGAGCCAGGTCCGGTTTGGTCATATAAGCCAAGCTCCAAAAATACATGTATCATGATACCTTGGGCCATGCTTACTAATGTTTTTTGGCTCAATATTCAGTACCAAGCCTGGCACGAGGTTATAATCCCAAGCTCCTCCTAAGCTGGGTTCTGGCCCTATATAAGTCAAAATTGGGCCAAGCGTGGTCCATTTGTCAGTTTCCATTTTAATCGATCGATATCATAATTTCGAAACTACACTTCTCTTTATCCCCGACTGCACGCACTCCAATTACACAGATGTTGAAGAATATTCCCTTTTGTTTAGCAATGCAAGAATTTTTTCAACATTTTTCCCACATCAAATTACCCATGAAAAACATTAAAAATGTCATTCCCTGGGGTGGATCTTTCAGGAACCTGTCCTGTCTTCTAGGGGATCAATCGGATTTACGATCGACTACGTACCCGAGCAGAAATTGATGAAGGGACTGCATCAGGGCCACGTGAGGCCATATTGAGACCTGATGTGGCCAGATATGGTCCCTATATCAATTTCTGCTCGGGTATTTTCTGAATTCGTGAAATTGATTAATCTCTGTTAGTGGTTCCGAATGTTGCGATCACTCGTAAACCGCTTTGCAGGAGATTGACCTATCTTTCCGATGAAACGAGAATCAAATAAAACAGCATATGATTAAAGTTTGAATTGTTTATATAAACGGAACAAAAATTCATATTCACAAAATCCTCCTTGGAACTGGAAACATCATTCGCAGAATATATTACAAGATTCAATAGGTCTCGGACAGCTAATTATTTCGTTATTCTATGACTAATTCGGTTCAATAAACGACTTAACACTTCAGGAACATTAAAATAATAAGGTACACAAAATTAGACTATGTTCTTTGTATTCCCAAATTATTCAAAATGAAACTCTCGTCTACGTACGTAAACATCAAACTGATATAATAATAACAACAACTCAATCGGACCGTGCAAATATTTGCCTCATTGGCGATTAATGGGTCTAAATGGGAGTTAACACGTCATTAACGGACACGTGAAATTCATAGAGATACAAGTATATTTTAATACCACCTATCCAAGAAGTCAAGGTCTGAGGTCGAGTGTCAGGTTTGATTGTGTTTTTTCTTCGTCTCTTCCTCTTTTTCTGTTTCGTTTTTTTTGTTTTTCTTTAGTCTTCTATAGACACTTAGGAGGGAGAAAGAAATGAGGAGAATCAAATTACAACGATACTTCTGTCTGTAAATTCCCCTACAGTTGCTCTTATCAAATCTTATTCAACTGTATCAGACGCAGAAGTTTATGCGATTTGATATGTATATTCGAGATCGATGAGGTTCTTCTTGGATTGATCAGGATTTTACAACAGAGGGATGTATTACGGGGTTCATCGAAACAGTGATAGAGATATAATCTGATCCCTTTGAATATTACACAAATAGTAGCGTACTGTCTTTTGGTTTTTCATTCAGATCATACATTCAGATTTGGATGTTTGTCCACTCGTTGAAAGTAGGGATGCCCGATATGAACAGTATTATCGATGCTTCTGTATTAAATATGTGTCTCGTTTATTTTACATGCTTATAAAATTGAAATTTGATACAGATTTCAAACAAAAGTATCGATTCTTTGAACATTGGACATCCCTGCTTGAGAAACATATTTCATCCACACAAACAGAAGAAAATTGTAAGAATCCATTTAAAAAATAACGCGAAAATGTGCACTGTAAAAAACGTGGGGATTTCATCCCCTTCATCGTGGGGGGAATTGTTTTTCCATCAAGAATGAGGAATTTTTCCACCACTTTGAAGGATTATTTTGTTTTTTTGGGTGTCGAATTCTCCACAAATAGAGGGAAAATCTACCAAATTATGGTGAAAAATTCCCCATCTACGGGGAAACTTTGCTGCCACCATTTTTTGGGGGAAAATTCCACAATCATTTTTCACAGTGTGCCCCTCAAAAATTGTGTCTTTTCCTCCATCCAGAGCGTGAAATTCACAATTCGAAATATCAAAGCAGTTCGTCATTATTCGATCCTTTCTGAATTTCTTGAAGTGAATACCCACTTCCAAAGAGTGAACATACTGCAAGTCCAACAAGAGCGAGATTCCACTCCTATAAAATGAGTTTTCACTCTCTTGGAGTGTAGATTTCATTCTTGTGAAAGGAGAATTTACTCCTATGGGGTGAAAAGTCACTCTTTAGGAGTGGAATCTGACTCTTTCTGGGCTTGCGGCATCTTCAAGAGTGAATTTTTCACTCCAAGGAATTTAGAGGGGAGACAGTTGCGTGTATCAACTTCACAGTACTATTGAAAAATCAGCTGTTCCTCTAATTTGCAAGTATGCGTTAGAATGATTCGAATGAATTTCTTATTGTATTTATTCGAGTTGAACACCCGTTAATATAGAATGTGACTAATGATTGTTATTGTGTTGCACGAGATCACACAGCATACTTGGATTTCAATATGTTATTTACGTTTATACGAGCGATAAATATGATTGATCGAGATTCGTAATAATTATAAATGTACAGAAGAAATTATAATAAATTGTCTGTCATTGAGGGGTATATGGCCACTTCAGAAGACTCAACATGAGGAAAAAAAATTATCTATTCACAATAATACCATTTTCTATTTTGATCTAGTAACAATAAACATTTTTCTTTGCAACAAAAACATTACATGTGACTTTTCAAATCGCTTCAACAATTTTTGTTCGATTGATTTCATATTTTTACCTCATCTTTTCAATACAATTTCGCAGAAAAACATGTACGATTTTTTTAAAAAATATTGAATTTCCTAAAAATGCCAGAAATTTGAAATTGAAGGTTGAATTTTTTATAAAAAATGTCGGTATTGAAAGCGCCCATAAAATGAAGTTTTAAATTCATAGAAATATAGTGATGAAATTGGAAGTCGATCGGACGAAAATTGTGAAAACAATTTATAGAGCCAATCTAAAAAGTGGTGTCGAGAAAAAAGCATTCAAAGTTCTACATGTAATTTTTTTGTTGTTAAAAAGAATTGGATTTTTTGGTGACTTCGACGTGTGTATTGACCCATACAGAAATTTACCATCCGCGCTAGCATGGCCCAATGTAGATAAAGTAAGGCCGAGGCTTGGCAACCACGCATGGCGCAACACTGACATCATAACGACATTTTATGATTTATCCCGAAGGGAACATGAAGCTCTGGTAAACGTTCAGAATAGATCAACGTAGATCAGCTCCGTTGGAGCCAATTTTGACGTTTGTAAACATTTGACGAAGTTTAGATGAACATTGAAATGTCCCCTTAAAAATGGCTTCAAAAAAGGTTCACAGAATGTTTATTAAACATTTTTTGAACATTCATTCGAGTTTCAATTTAGGTTCTTTCAGAGGGAATTATAATCCCAATTATAATTCCTATTATCGTTGATTTCTTTGTGAAAAGAATATATCTGAAAAAAAAACTTATATTGAAAAATTGAAACTGCAGTGAACCTTCGGGAAATCTTTGATGAACGTTCTGTGAACCTTTCTTGGAAGTATCCTCAAGCGGACATTGTAACGTTCCTCAGACCTTCGTCGAATGTTTATGAATCTGAATTGGAGCTCCAGCGAAGCTTCAGTCTGATCTATGTTGATCTATTCTGAAGGTTTGTCGGAACTTCGTGTTCCCTTCGGGTATCAATGTATTTTTCTAATGTAGCCTCATTATTGGTGCGGAAATGACATTGAAATGGACCATCATTGGCGAACCATAGAAAAATTTGTTCGTCAATGTTGCGCCAATGATAGAACTGTCAAAAGTAATTAGCCCAAAAATATATAAAAAATATGCGCATTTCACAATTTCCGATATATGTTATTCGGGATTTTATTGTGTTTATAGAAGCATGCCAATATCGAGCCATACTATTACCAATAATCGGCGCTACATTGAAAAACTAATTTTTATCCAGACTTGACCGAATGTTTCAAATGATCCTCACTTTTAATAGAATCTATCGTTCGGCTAATGTTGGACCAGGGATGTGCCTGACAACCAAAATTTATTGAACACCGATATCGCTGCAACATTTTATTTGTTGTTGATCAACATTGAATATTCTTGAATTGCCAAGCTATATTCTATTGTTAGCATTGGTAGAACCTAAAATTTCTCATATGGGAAGGGCTTTTATCTGTTTGAAGGGTAGAAATGAGAGGGTTTTTTTGTGAATTTGTGTGATCCTACAGATGAAACGATTAATATAAGGGTTTGAGGATTTATCACACATATCTGGGAGTGAAAAAAAATGTGATTCCAATTTTCAAGACAAAATGGCGGCTCAGTAGTACATACACTGTGATCGTATTTTTTGAAGGCGCTCCACGGCCGGCAGTAGAAGTCTCGTACGTCTGCAATTAGAACAATAAACTAAATTTTTTCATAATCTACATGAATGTTGCTACTGATTTACATAAGTTTATTGAAAAATATTGATTTTTGCACGGAGAGAATATTCCTTTAAATATTACAGCGTACCAACGGATCAGGACGCCACATCGGTTTCTTCGAGAAAAATTACTGTATGATTGCATAGAATTACACAGTAATTTTTCTCAGAGAAACCGGTGTGGCGCCCTAATCCGGTGGTACACTGTAATATTTAATGAAATATTTTCTCCGTGTGCAATTTTGGCATCAATTTGAAAAAAAAATCGAATTTTCGCAGGAAAAATCGACCTTAATTTATTTATATAAATCGCAATTTTTTATCGATCGTAAAAATCCTATTTACTTCAGTAGATAATCTATCTAAGAAGCTCTAGTTGAATTTTCAAGGCAATCAGATGAAAATTATTCAAGTTGTACTGCCGGCCGATTTTGAAAACGTGGTTTCGACAGAAACGCGTTTGAAGTTTCAGAATGAATTCACTATAAGATATTCGTAAAATACAGGCTTGCTGATTTTTTACCCGTAGTCTGCGATCCCAGCACCATATAACTGCCCTCCCAAGTTCAAATAACTCTTCTCTAGCTCTTTCTTAGACAATTTAGCGAAATTCAAAATCGGTACATGATTGAGAAAGTCAGAATTTGCGATTTCAAAGTGCCCAGAGTTGCTTCATAGGTGAGAAATGCCAATACTGATAAGTGGCCCAAGCTTGGCAAAATATTGGGCTGCCAAGCATGGCGAACCAATATCGGACCAATTGAGGACCTTACCGTATCTTCATGCTTGTGATTACCTCAGGGTTGTATACCAATATTAATTATTGTTATGTTGAATAATGATTCTTCATGTCACAAATGGAATGTCATGAAGAATGATGTATTTTTTTCCCTTTAAGAAGTATGAAGAACCAGGTGGAAGCTTGTCAAAAGTTAATATACACAACTTGGGGCTAGCGTGGTTTGGTCATATAAGGCAAACTCCAAAAATACATGTATCAGGTTGGTATTGTTTCTTGGCTCAACGATGGGTACTAAGCCTGGCGTGAAGTCATCATCCCAAGCTTGGACCATTTTTGTGACAGGTTGTTCTAGCCCAACATAAGTCAAAATTGGGCCAAGATCAAGCCAAACGTGGGCCATTTGTCAATTCCAATCTGGAATTCAAAAATTTGTATTTTAGAAGTCTTCAAAAAATATTCCCATCAATCAATGTTGTTTGATATTGTTCTTGAGATGGTTTAACATCATTTGAGTCAACAAAAAAAAATGGGGGAAAAAATTTCCAACAGATATCACTCTTTAAAGGTATATATATATATATGTATAATCACTTTTTCGAATAAATAATTTTGTCATACAAAAAAGAAGTATAGCAACCATATCTAGTAGTAGAAAAGTGTGAATTCGGAATGCAAATCAAAGTTCTCTCCGATAACGGTGAAATTTGAACGAACGTTCGCCCTTAATTGTACGCATGTACACACATATGATACGTACACAAAACGGAAGTAAAGTAGTGTACTAATTGTATTGCGTGCCGGTAGTGACACTGGGACCTACGCCTTGTTGCGTCGGGGATATTAGTCTTTAAAATATCGCATTTTGGACTTTGCACCGACAACAATGATATTGCATGCTCTTCGCAAGAAGCCGCTTGTCGTAATACATGTGTATATACGTATACAAACAAATACAACAAAATAAATGTATCATCGTTCCTACTCATACATCTATACATCTTCACGTTATTGAAGAACCGAACCTACCGCAATATAAGCCAAAGTCTAATGATTCGTATGACCCGTTTGGCTACACGTGCTTATGTATGTCTACGACCGGCTTCGCATCACCGTGATCATCGTCATCGTCCCCATCATCATCATCATTCTGATATTTCACCGAGATATCTTGCCTAATACATCTACAGTTATATTCGCACTTGAAATTATTCTTGTTTTATATAAAATCCAAATTTATATCACAAAGAAAATAATTTCGTATTCCGTATCCTTCTCTCGGTTTTCAAAAACTTATTTCTCTCGAATATGGAATAAATATTGCGCGAAATGGGAAAAAAATATCGGTAATCGGATGATACCGCATAAATGAAAATGTCGATACGAATGAAATTCAGTACGCGATAATGTTACAACCGGAAAGTATATCTGTTTCCTTTTATCATCGAACACTTATAAGACGATTACATATGATACAAAATACAATGGAATTCATCTGTCATCAAAATGTAGAGGTTATTGATCATAATCAAAGTGCCAGGATAACAATTAATTGAAAAGAAAAAAAATCAGATGCAAATTGTTGCGTTGTTAGATTACGTGGATATAATAACAGATTGTGATGTATAAGGATTTCATGTCGGTTGCATTTTAAAGAAAATGGTCTGACACTAAACTATGTAACGCGTAATTGCATAATATGGTAATGCGATCACAAATATTATGATACACACCTCGTCGAACGTCGTACTACGTTCAACAGATATTTCAGATTTCTCGTAATATTATTTACAAATCAAACATTTTGTGCATACTTTTTTCCAACAGTTTTATTTCCAAATCTTTATACGGTCTTCCCAGATTCTTGAATACTCATTCTAATGCTATAATTTGCGATTTCTGCAGATGAGACGAGACTTGAAACCTCTGTTCTTTTGGTAGTGTTATCAATTCATTTCTCATTCGAGACATCTGAGTAATCGAAGAAAATGTCGTGTATGGAAACGAATTCAATTATCGTTTCACTGGTCACATGATTCACAATAAAATGAAATAATTATAAACTGTCTAGGAGCAAAATTAGTTTGACCCAAAGAGGCATTATAGCCCAAGCTTGACTTTTTGACTTTAAATGGCTCAAGTTTGATAAAAGCACGTTTGGATGATAACCTCGTGTCAGGCTTGGTACCCAATATTACGCCAAAATACAACACCGAGCATGGGCCAATGTCTTTTTTTCTGGAGCTTGGCTTATATGAACAAACCGAACCTCGCCCAAGTTGTATATATCAACAAGGAATATTTTGACAAGCTTCAACTATTGGTACAACTCTACAATAATCACAAGCACGAATCACCGATGGTTATACATTGGCACGATATTTCACTATGCTTGGGGAGGTTTAATGTTTTGCCAAACTACAACCACTCGTTGTAATGCAATTTCTATGAAACGTCGTCGTATGGATTTTCGAATACCAAACGGTTTTAATATATTGGACTGATATTGGTTCGTGATACTTGGACCAATTGCGAGTATCGACATTTCCTATTTGAAGAGAGAATATCGGTGTCGAAAGAGTGCAAACAGTGCACATAACCTTGTCACAAATAATCTATAAAATTCATTGACGAATGGGAAAATGTGTGAATAAGTTTTAATGATATTCAATAATATTGAATCAGAAATTTCACCATTCGTAATAGGATTCAATAGAATAGTTTCCACCTGGGAAGATTTTTTCATTGGTTCGGATATCTTGAATCGAATGATCCACGCCTCCCTTTGATACGCGCGATTGGGGAAAATGAAAATGAACGATGACTCTTCAAATGAATTAAAGAAATTTATCCAAGTCCATGGTTATAAGGTCAAAGACTGGAAGTCGACGGACCTCAATCGCAGTTCACGTGTGGAAAACCGAAAGAGTAAAATACCTTGAAGAATACTCGTGTCTTCAAAAATGCTAAACTGTTGAAAAAAACTGGAATTTTCCGGTACTCAAGAACTGGAAAATTTCTGTTCATGACGATTCTTTCAGTTAACGTATAAGAAAATTCCTGTTGTACCGAAATTTTTCCGTATTTTCATGAAATTTCTTGTTTTTTACTTCAATTTTCCAGCAAAGTACAAGAATTTTCATGATTTGAATGTAATTTTTCCGTACAAATGTACAGCTTAATTGCTTCCAGTACGGTACTGGAAGAGAATGTACAATTTTGAATGAACTTGTTCTATTGAAAATTGGGACCGCCGTGACTGGGCCCAGACTACTTCAACTTGGACCCGAACGGAGCATTGAATGGACCCTCGCTGTCCCTGCTCTTTATTTTCTCTTCGATACGAGAGGATTTTCAAATTTACCCTGAAAGTTCATGACACGGAAAAAAATGATGTGGTTGACATTTGGATGGTTAAAAATTAGCTGTTGTAGCAATTTTTTTGCTATTCAAATATCAAATCCACGAAATAGCTACCATAGTGTATTATCTCCCAGATAGAAATTGACAAATGACCTACGCTTGGCCCAAATTTGACTTATATATGGCCAGAATCCTTCACAAACAATGATCCAAGCTTTGGATGATAACCTCGTGCCAAGCTTGGTACCCAATATTGAGCCAAAAAACGATACCAAGCGTGGCCCGAAGTGTCATAATATATGTATTATGAGTTTTTTAGAGCTTGGCTTATATGACCAAACCGGACCTGGCCCAAGTTGTATATATTAACTTTTGACAAGCTTTAACCTGATTCTTCATACTTTTTAGAGGAAAAAAATACATCATGACATTCCATTTGTGACATGAAGAATCACTATTCATAATAACGATAATTAATATTGGTACAACTCTGAGATGATTACAAGCATAAAGATGCGGTATAGGTTCTCGAATAACCAATGGTTCTCAATTGGGCCGATATTGGTTCGCCATGCTTGGCAACTCCACATTTTGCCAAGCTTACACCAGTTGTCATATTGGCATTCCCTATGAAACCCAGTGTGCGTTCTGAAATAACCAACGATTGTATATTGACCCAATATTGGTTCGCAATGCTTGACAGCCCAATATTTTGCCAAGCTTGGGCCACTTGTCAGTATTGGGATTTTTTACCTGGGTCTTTACATTGTACAAGTCCACACCCAGAAAAATAGTTCACTCAAATATAAACCTAAATGTCTACATTTCATTGCATCTAATCGAACTTCACTTGACTCAAATAAATTTTTCTTTGAAAGGAATAGAAATGTATTCGCATGAAATAAGATTTATATTTGATCCTCCTGAAATTCTATTATAGATTCATATTCAAATAGACAATTCACGCAATGTCTTGTTAAAGATCAAACATTGTACGTCACCTCCTCGAAGTTCAAAAGAGCATGCAACCATCCGTGATGAAAATTTCATTCGGAACGCTCCGCGCTATGCAAAATGAAATACGTAAATTCAGTCGTCAATCTACGATGAAGAAGACATTTTATTAATCACTCCGCACAATAATTGTTTTGTATCGATAATCATATTCCGCATCTACATACATGTTTGATCTAACTATAAATCAAGATTCTTCATTTTCTTTTTTTGCTGTAGTGCGTAATCAACACAGAATAATTCTCAAGACGGCCTTTCTTTTTTTGCTCTCTCCGTGAATGACGCCTCTAACTTTAATTGTTGCCTCTTTTCTCTCTTTCTTGATTACTATTCACATACATAACGATCGGTAAATTTTTTGTTTCATTTTTTTTCCATCTCCCCGACTGGCTTACTTCGACAAACAGCTTACATATAAATACCCCAGCTTTAATAAGAGGATAATCGTCGATTGCACAAGCAAATGATTTCGAAAGTTTTGCCCCTTTTTTTTATTCCTCGCTCGTATCATAGATTATTACAATTGTACGCTCTCGATCATTGGCGCATTGGAAAATCTCGAGAATGCATTGAGAAAGTGGATCAATTCGTCGACGGAAGTACTTAGATGAATATCATGTGGATTCACATTTGTTACGATTATGTTGAATGGAATGGATGACTCCTGAAGTAGGGGATTTTCCATCCGTCCATATACAAATTTTAGGTTCCGCCAATGCTGACAATAGAATATAGCTTGGCGCAATGTTGATAGACAAGGCTTGGCAATCTATAAATATTCAATGTTGATCAACAACAAATATAATGTTGCAGCGATATCGGTGTTCAACGAATTTCGGTTGTCAGCTCACCATTGATTCGCAATTCCACCAGGCTTGGCGCTTGCTGGGCTCCTCTTTGGTCCAACATTGACCGCATGATAGATTCTACCGGAAGTGAGGATCATTTGAAACGTAGTTGAATATTGCCACAAACTTTGGTCTAGTCTGGATGAAAATTAGTTTTCAATGTAGCGCCGATCATTGGTAATAGCATGGCTCGATATTGGCATGCTCCTTAATTTCAACTTTTGATGGCTGAATTGCTAGCTAAGTTACCGATCGAATGTTTCTCGCGAGTAGGGGGAAATGTGTTCAAGGAATATAAATATAAGACTCAAATAATTCTCTGGAAGAACAATCGATTGTTCTTTGTTACAGGTTACATCAGAGGACTCCCACTACTGATTCATATTGTGTATACTTCTCATGGCAAACTTTAGTCACAAAAAACATCGAGTGGTTCACAGATGAATCAGGAAAACACAATAAGATCCCAAATAACGTATATCGAGAATTATGAAATGCGCATAGTTTTGATATATTTTTTACAGTTTTATCATTGGCGCAACATTGATGAACAAATTTTTCTATTGTTCGCCAATGATGGTCCATTTCAATGTCATTTCTGCACCAATAATGAGGCTCCATTGGAAAAACACATTGATAAATCATAAAATGATGTTATCATTTCAGTGTTGCGCCATGCTAGCGCCAATGGTAAATTTTTGCCCGAGCGTATTTTTACGAATGCCGCAGTGAAACCCACAGATCAGTTGATACTGCATACGGAATCCTCACATAATTCATACAAAAACCTTGTGATTACGTATATATTTCATTTTCGTTGTTTATCCATTTTGAAGCATCTTACGTGAGAGAATCATTGAATATTTACAAATATTTCATGCAAGAAATATTTTTCAATAACCTAATTCATTTGATAATTGAATAAAATAACGAATAATTTGCTTGGTACGTATCAAACACAGTCACGGATGTTGACACGTTCTTTTACGCAAATTTTGGTGAAACCAATGACAATTATGTAACAACAAAAATGAGCTTTTGTCGATTACAATAATCTTGAACGACAAAAGCTTATGAAATTTTGTCACGAAGCGAAAAAAAATATTTTCTGTTGCTTTATTCATGGAATCGTGGCTGCACGAACATGTATTTTGCAATTAAGATAAGGAAGAAGGAAAATGATTTATATACACATATAAGTCGGAATTGAGAGCAGAATCCGGATTGCATACCAATTAAATCTAATGAATTGAACGTAAATAAATTATGCATATATTATCCAAGGTCTCAGACTTTTCAATATACAATTTTCCTCTCTTTGAAGAATATTCTATTCGTGTTTAATAATGTGCGAGTCGTTATCTTTTGAACGATGGTGACGGCTACGGTGATCGAAATGAAATCTCTTCTAAAAGTTTCCGATAAAATACGATGGAGAATGATAGATTTTCACTATCGTTCTGAATGAGGTTTCCGAATACAGAATTCACAACGTTGTAAAGGATATACTGTAAAAAATGTTGGTGGATTCCATCCCCTCATTGTAGGGGAATTGTTTTTTTCATCAAAACTGAGGGATTTTTCCACCACTTTGAGGAGTTATTTCGTTTTTCAAGTGTTGAATCTTCTGAAAATGAAGGTTAAGTCCACCAAATTATGGTGAAAAATTCCCCATTTGTGGAGGAACTTTACTGCCACCATTTTTTTGGGGAAAATTCCACAATTATTTTTTACAGTGTAGACCTCTATCGTTTCTTATCGTATTTTATAGAATTTGACCCTGGGACTACACACTTTCTAAATGAAACCATAACGCTACACCTTTTGTGGGCATATGCTGGCCAATTCTGCCCCAGAATAGGGCCGAAGTTGGGTCCTTTGTCCCACACACCTCATTGTAGGAACAACCCAATCAGAAAAATCCGAAATATGCCAATGTTGACAACAGGTGCAGTACAGTGCCAGTATTGGGTTTCCAACACTTGGTAAACACGTACGGGATCAGTACTGGATACATAAAAATTCAGTACTATGCCTGTACTGAAAAACCAGTACTGAGAACTTAATACCGGCCAGGTACTAACCCAGTACTGGCCCCGCACTGATTGCGAATAATGGTATTAGTACTTAATACACATTTTTGCATTCTTATAAGAAATCATATGAAACCCATAAGTTCTAGGACAGAAACCGCATATAGACTGATAAAAACTTGTTGAAATTTATATAAACTAATAAGATTTATATATGAGAATGTATGGGATTTTTTCAACAGGGAAACTCTGTAAGAATTTTCTGAATTGTAAAAGAGTTCAGGAGCAGTTCTTTCTTCAAAATTCATCAGTAATTCTTGTATGTTATCTGGACAGTAATTTCTTTCTGAAAAATGCAAAAGAAAAAAGAAAATTATTTGAAAAACTTTTGATATAAAATGCTGTGAGCAGGGAATTACTTCTCCAGTGGAAATGAATCATATATAAACCGTATGTAAACCATTTATGAATTTTGTGAAAATCATATATCAGCCATATAACATGCACATATGCTCCATACATGCCCCATATATGAGCCATATGTGAACCACGCTGAGAAAAAGGAATATATATATAATGTAATATTCATATTCAATAATTTGAAAAGATCCTGTAAACCCTAGTGTTACTAGTTATCTTTTTGACATCTCAATATTCCCTTGTTCAAGTTTAGAATGATAAGAACCTTCCATCAATGTACACAAAGAAAAATGCCATTCAAAAATTTATTAATTTTCATATGAATCTAAAACCTTTTCTTAGGGTTCTGTGCAAACTTGGAGCGATGAAAATTCAGAAATGGATTTTCACTTAAAAATATGAAATGCTATGAATGCAAAGCAAAACGTAACAGATCTGATTGAAACTCAAGTCACTCAACAGTCAAATTTTAGTATGCATTTTGTTTTGTAATTTTTTCAGCATCTCAAATGTTAGTCAGATTTGTTACTTTTTGATTCGTATTTGAGGTCTTTCATACTTTCGAGTCAACATTCATTTTCTGAACCTTACTGTTTCAGGTTTATCAAGGAAACTAAAAAAAAGTTGAAGTTAAAGTTAGTATTTATATAAAATTCCCAGATAGCATAAGAGTTTCAAAAGATGTCTATATGAATACATTGTATTCATTATGAACTCTTGTAGAACTCTTGTGCTATCTGGGATCACTACATCTTTGACTGGCATTTTTTTCCGTGTAACTTTTTCATGTATAGTTTTTTTTTCAAGTTTTTAACTATTCTTTGATGAGTAACTAGTGAGTAGAACTAGCGAGTACCTCATCATTTCAAGCATTACATGCCTCACAAGGTACTTGTAAGTTTCACTTGCAAGGCCCTTACCGTGAAAAAAGTTGGACTTGCTAGTGCCTCGAATTTTACTTGAGAAAATTTCTACCAGGGAAGCGGATATTCAAACAAATCGAACGTGCAAATGTTTCAATTCCCTCAGATGACTCTTCGCTTGCGTTTCCGTTACGCTTTCGTTGCGCTTCAATGCTTCATTTTTACCAGGGTACGCTCGAATTGGAAAAACCGCGATAATCAAACTAAACCCACGGAAAATAAATTCAGGAGAAATCTAACTTGGGAGAGAGAGAAAAAATTTAGCACCCTGAACAAAGATTTGAGAAGAATCGAAGACATTTTTGAACTGCCTACTCCCTTCTTCTGGATCTTATTTTCAAAACGTTTAATTATCAATCATTATGCTCTATTCAAAGATGGTTTTTTTTTATCTTCTGTTTTCATTCTACCGAATATGTTAATCGATAAAAATTCATATATGATTTTTTTTGCGATACGTCATATCGAAGATATATTTCTTCCTATTATTATTATTATTATTATTATTATTTATAAACAGTCACGACACGAATACATGATTCTTGGTGTTTTTTTTTCATGTGTATGAACACGATGTGACTACAGTTTGCAACAAACATCCGTACACGTGCCAAGAAGTGTCAATCTAACCTGCGTAAGGCATAAATGTGACTTTTATGAAAAATACTTTGCAACACATTACTCATGGAAAACTAATTATTTTTGCATCTCTTGAACCATCTTGCGATGTTTTTAGAACGTTCCTAGACGTTTATCGCGTGATCTCTGACCGTTCGGTGCACATTTCATTGTGATTTGAACACACGAAAAAGTTTCCAGGATTATTCTAACGTATACATACGTTTCAAATGCAATAACATTCCTTCAACTGTTTGCAAATTTCCTTTTCATCATTTCGTTTCAATCAAACATTTGATCATCGAAATTTTATGATGCTGAAAAGAATGCAGGTTAACAGTATAGTGTTTCTAACGATATTCAGAATCGGATTTGAAAAATTATTATCAAGTAGGGGACCAAGATCGAAGGAATTCAATCATCATATTCGTATTCATTATTATCGTATAATCAGCTTCAAGAACGAAAAAAAGAGCGATTCCTTCAGTGATTTTTGAGATATCGTGGAGCCAAACTTGAAAAACATGATTTCGAGAAAAACGCTTTTAAACTTTCGGGATACGAATCATTTAACTTGAGAAAATTTTTTCCATTTACTTTAAGACCCATGCAATGAGTTTCAAATAACTCGAGTTCTCAATTTACTTCCTTCTTAAGAAAACAAATTCGAGAAAATCACTTCATTTCGAAATTCGCTTGATGAGAACGTCCTCTGAAAATTCGAGAGTATTTCTTAGATTTTTAACAAGTATAAAAACAATGAGAAATTATCAAAACTTAGCAAACGATAGAAAAAAATATGAACTGTCCAAAAGTCGCGCGTTAAATTTTACAAAGTCAATAACAAAATTTCGATATCTTGCTATCGATAGTTTCTCATTGTCTTTCAAATACAATTCCACGAAAATATGGACCGTTCGATCTTTATTAGAAATTTAAGAAATATATACTCTCAGATTTCAAGAAACATTATGAAATTTTCATCAAAGATTACTATATTTTCGACCTGCATTTTTCTCTGTGCGGATAGCGGGCAACGCAATGTTAGGATCCATCAAAGAGAAGATTAAATAATCGCAGTAAAACACAAAGTAACGTTACATGTCATAGATTATATCTTGCTTCATGCTATGTAACTTGTCACCATTCGATTGGTTATCACTAATATTACTGTCGCAGTGTCATATACATTTTCTCAAGGCTCACCGACAATTTCCATACTTAACCCCTCACTGACCCAACGAGGGACGATATTTCACAACACACCTCAGAACCTGATAGATGTGTCTAAGCAGAAGAAACTTGCAAACTTGTATCAATATTATATGAATTGCAACACCATAAAAAACGAACATTCATATAAAAACTTTTTATGTCAGAACATATACTTTTTTTTTTAATTAAATATGTATCGAGAAAGTAAGGACACGATTCTTTTTGCCTTTTTTTCATGGAATTCCATTACAAGATATAATTACATGAGGAATATAGAAACCATTCGACCTGCTTATAAAGAATTTGATTTATAATAAAATGCTAGTGAAGCTCCTAAAGGAAAGTTTATATTTTATATCAAATCAACTTGGCATTGTTCTTTTCAAAATTATGTATAATATATAATTTTGAAAATTTCTCGCATTCACCGTAAATAGTCATCTTTGTGGAAATGTATCTGTACTTCAATGGAAAGTATTAACGTTGACGATTTCTCATTCAACTACTTACGAGGAGGGACTTTACATCTGTCGAATGTATTTCGTAAACGTATTGACATGAAACGGGCAATTGCGAACAGATAGAAACCTGTTACTCGCATGATCTCTCGGAATATACGTATATGAATTAATGAATTCACCATCCGAAATTCGTTATGGAATCTTAATTTGGCCAGGTTGTTGCTGACAGGGTTCCGATGGCAGCTCAATGTTACAATTCTTTTGGAATCCTAGCAGAATTGAGGTTAACCCTCAGTCTACAAACAGGATTAGCGTAACCCAGGGAGTGTTCGAAATACGCGGAGTTTTAAAAAAAAGTATAACCTAGGTAAAAAAATTCAATGTCAAAATTTGACTCTATGCAAAAGATATGGATGTAAAAACACAGGATTTGATGAAAATTCTTTAAAAATTCCATACATTTTGCATAGAGCCAAATCTTGACATTAAATTCTACAGAACTTTTTCATCTGGGAAGTTTCAACGTCCACAACTTTGAAGGGAGCAACTTCAATATAAACATAGGTAGGGTTTTCAGCAAGGAAAAATAGACTCTTTTCACGAATTTTTTTGAGGAAAATGGTTCGAGTAAATTCATTAAAACCGTCTGCAGGTTGTTAAGCATGATTTCAAGAATATTCTCGGAAATTTTGATGCAGAAATATTCACAAACAAGCCGATGACAGAGCTTTTCCCAAAACGTCTTTGGAAAAAGACGATTTACCGTGTTCACTGTATTTCAGCTGAAAATTATCTTATATCCAAAAAACCATTTGAATTCAGTCAAAATATTAATGAATCCTCCGCTCAACGGTCTCCGATCATTTTGTTTTCCACTTTGAAATTTTTGCCGGCCATTTGATGTGAAAAAGTGCTATGTTTTACGAAAAATTCCGCCATTTTGTGAGTAAAAAACCTCCTAAATGAGAAAAAAAAATTCTAAAACTCAGAATGTGTGTACCGAATTTGAAATGGATCTGTCGAGCAGTTTTAGAACGTAGTGAACACGAACTTTAAAAAGAGAGGTTTTGAGAAAAAGAAGGTTGGAGTTTCAAAAGCTGAGAAAGTTTTTCTTCAACTCACACTGAATCATTGATTCCAGCTCCAGCCAATTCGATTTGAAAAAATCGATTTTTTGAAAGTGCAAAACCCTCCCCCCTCCCCCCTTAATCAGTAAAAAAAATTCAAATTTATGTTGAATTTTTTGTGCAGAAAAATAGGTGAATTCAAAGTTTGTAGTCTGAAAACTTGACCTGGCTAGGTCTAGAAAATTGATTTATAATTGAACTGCTCCTCAAATAGGGATTGAGAAATGGCCCACGCTTGGGCCAATTTTGACTTATACAGGGCCAGGATCCATCACAAACAATCGTCCAAGCTTGGTAACAGCTTGGGATGATAACCTCGTGCCAGGCTTGGTATCCAATGTTGAGCCAAAAAACAATACTAAGCATGGCCCAAGGTATCAACTTTCGACAAGTTTCAACCTGGTTCTTCATAGTCCTTAGAGGAGAAAAATACATTCCATTTGTGACACGAAGAATCATTATTCATCATAACAATGATTAATATTGGTACAACTCTGAGATAATTACAAGCATGAAGATGCGGTATAGGTTCTCAATTGGCCCAATATCGGTTCACCATGCTTGGCAGTAGAATGTTTCGTCAAGCTTCAACTATTCGTTGTGATGCATTTCCTATGAAACGTTGTATAGATTCTCAAATAACAAATGGTTCTATATTGGGCCGATATTGTTCCGCCATGCTTGGCAGCTTAACGTTTCTCCAAGCTTGAGCCACTTGTTGTATTGGCATTTCCTATGAAACATGGTATTCGTTCTCAAAAAACGAATGGTTTTATATTGGGTGGATATTCGTTCGCCATGCTTGGTAGCTCCACATTTTGCCAAGCTCACACCAGTTGTTATATTTGCATTCCGAAATGCCCAACGATTTTATCTTGAATCAACATTGGTTCGCGATGCTTGGCAGTCCTATATTTTGCCATGCTTGGACCAGATTTCAGTATTGGCATTTCTCACCTGGGTCGTTGTTGTGGCGATGGAAATCTTTGAAAAGCATAGATCTGTTTTTATATAAAAAAAATATAATTTTTGTAGGTTTCAATAAAAATTCGATACTTTTTATATAAATAAAGGATCGATTCTTTGCAAGGATCCCCATCGCCAACTCGTGCAAAGTTTCGCTCATTCATTTCTTCCATGCTCTGAGGAGAAGAATAAGAAAAGCTTAGAAAAAGTATACTAATTTTTCAAGAATTGAGAAAACTTTCCCATAAGACATTCAAATATGATTTCAGACTTCAGAAGATGATAAAAAAACGGCGGAGCAGAGAAAATATGGATAACTTTCATACATCCTGCTCTCGATCCTTGGGAAAGTTATTCAGACTTGGCCATATTATGGTTGTATTTTTGTTTGCATATTTCTCGCGCATTCTTTTTAGATCAGAGCCGGATCTAGGAAATAATGGCGCCCTTTAGATTGGGAAAATTTACAAAATTATATATAATTTATATTCAATTTTGTATAAGTTATACGAGAAGTATATTGAATTATATATAAATTGTATGTAACTCTGACAACTTTCCCACTCGAGTACTTTAAACTATTTAAAAATTACTTGGAGGAACTCTCACTAGATGAATTGTTGCTTAATATAATCGAAAATAAAAATAAAATGCAGCCATGTCTTGTCATCAAATATTCATCCCAAATTTATGCAACAAATAAAGTTGCAGTTCATCAGAATGTGAATGTCGGATTTTGCGAACTGTAGCGAGAGCGCGCCTTTTCCTCGGCACCCGGGGCACATGCCCCCTTTTGCCCTTTCCCCTCAGATCCGGCTCTGTTCTAGATGTCAGGATTCAATCTCGTAGAACCTGGGAATGAATTGAATTTGTATCGTTTTGAATTCAAATACTGTCAAAAAATTCCTCCTGAAAATTCAGAAAATGTAACTTTAATTTTTTACAGGCACTTTTTTTTTCATTTTCTGATACATTTGGCTGGATTTTCAGAATATGCTCCGAAATTCAGTTGAAGTTTTTCAAACTTCGATGAAATTTATCTGAAAATTCAGAAAAACAAGTGGCTGTGAAAAATTCCTTTTGAAATTTCAGAAGATGTAACTGTAAATTTTATAGCCCTTTTTTTTCTGAATTTTCAAATAAATTTCACTGAAGCGTATGCTGAAAATTCAGTCATGTTTCTTGAAATTGAGAAAAATTTATCAAAGAATTCGGAAAGAAGTGAGCATAAAAAATTACAGTTACGTTTTCTGAATTTTCAGAAGGAATTTTTTCACAGTGTTAATGTACAGTGTGACCTCTCGACAAGAAGAACGCTTCCCCTCTTTCTCAAACGAATGATGTTCGCCATCCGTTTAAGAAAGAGAGGGAGTTCTTATCAAGAAGTCGCACTGTATTTTGGGTTGAATTGACTCTGGGATGAATTGTCAAAGGTTGAAATGGTTGGTTTTTGGACTGAATGTTAGGGGCTTTTCTACCTTTCCCAACTCCTGCACGGAGAAAAATGCAGCTCGAAAGGATAGTAATCTTTAATAGAAAACTGGAGAATATTTCTTAAAATCTAAAAATTTTTCTTAAATTCGTAATAAACATAAAACGGTTCAGATTTCTCTTGAATATTGCTCGAAAAACAATGAAAAATTATCAATACTTACCAAATCATAAAAACAAATATGAAGTTTCCAAAAGTCGCGCATGAAATTTTACAAAGTAAATAACAAAATTTCAGAATCTTATTTTCAAATTACAGAATTTTGTTATTCACTTTGTGAAATTTCATTCGCGACTTTTGGAAACTTCATATTTGTTTTTATGATTTGGTAAGTATTGATAATTTTTCATTGTTTTTCGAGCAATATTCAAGAGAAATCTGAACCGTTTTATGTTTATTACAAACTTAAGAAAAATTCTCAGATTTCAAGAAATATTTTCAGATTTTAAGAAATATTCTCAGATTTTAAGAAATATTCTCCAATTTTCTATTAAAGATTACTATCTTTTCGAGCTGCATTTTTCTCCGTGTGGATCACCTCAAATAATATAAATTATAGCTGAGATGAAAAAGCTACGGTTAACTTTGATTTAGAAAATGTTCATCGTGTTCCCCGGTTGAACAAACCGATTGATTCTCGCCAAATCTCATTGAATTGAGCACAATGTTCTGATCAAATCCCATTCAACCATTCTCAATGAGATTGAATCAGATGAGTGAATTTTTTCAAGGTGATTCTAATTGAATCCTGTCAAATCTGATTTTTTTAACCAGGGTTGCGTTACTGTTGTTTTTCAATAATAATCATAATAATAATAGATCATTCCACACACGTCACATGCTATTCTGAAATACAACTCGATCCCTCGTAACGAATCTTATGCTCAAAAATCAAGTCGATGTCATTTTCATATTCTCCATAAAACAATTGAAATACGGGAAAAAATATATGAATCTCTCAAACCTTTGCTGTAAAAATAAAATTTTGAGTGTAAAGTGAGCACAAATAACAATAGCCGACAAAACGGAAAAGGCTGAAGAATTTCAGTAAATTTTCAAATGAAAACGCAGCCAATTCAAGCAGCACACGTTTTCACTGTGTTATTCCGCGCGGCAAGTCAAGATATTTGATGCAATAAGAAAATAAGTATATTCTAATTGTGTTTATTTCCTTTTTATATCGCATGCATAATGTATACGCAAACAGAAAATCGATTTACAATGAATTGGGTACAGACGTCATTTGGATATCACTTTGAAAGCCATCGTCATCGTCATCGTTGAGCGTAGAAATTCTGATTTCTGAAACGCGAGAAAAGAGAAGGAGCAAAAAAAGACAGATGACCGGGAAAAAAACGTATTCAAAGAATTCTTCGAGTTGTTGAATTTATACACGTATAAACACATACGAATAATACTAATAATAACATGACGAGTACAACTAGGTCGGTCATCGTCGGATTACGAAATGGACGGGCGTACGAGCCTGATGATGTCTATTCGACCGATTCTCATCCATATTCCTCGATTATTTAACTTCGAGCTTGGCCTAAATCATCGACAACTCGAATCGATTGTGCGCGACTCTAAAATACTTTCGGCAAGTCACCCTTGAGGACTTATCGTACACGCAAAATTCTTCGAAATTCGTCCTCGATTCGACGGTGGCTCGTATTGTGTATTTTGTAGTTCGAGGTCCTCAAATTGTGAAGAGTCGAAAAAATATAATCGACATAAACCCGAGGATAACCAAAAGAAAATGAGAATCGTTTATGAATGTAGGAGTTTGAAACTTTTGATCGAAACTAACGTCGTATTGTATTGAAATGTTCGAAGAATCCCAATAATATCCGGTTGAAATGTCATTGGATGTCACATTTTATTTTCTTATTCGTAGAATGATGGATTTTTGAAGAGTTCCCTGTGGTAACAAAGCGATTTACTTCTTCCTTCCAAATCAAAAATGTCAAGATTGAATGATCGAGTACATTTATCTCTCTAATCATTCTGGTTTTATTTTAGTTGTCATCGATGGTACGTGCTGAAGGAATATCAGCGTTGAGACTCTGTCAAGTTATTGCTGTGAGATTCATTTTTGTTTGCAATGTTGAATCATGCGAACAAATCAATGTATCGATGTTCTTTCCGACATCATCGTATTCACTTTCCTTCGTTAGTCTTCGTTGATTCTACGGAAATTTTCCGAAAAATTGTTCAGCTGAGAAAACAGGAAATGTAGAGAGAAAGAATTTTGTTTGGAAAATTGTCGAGGTACAAATGGGAATTTGTCACAAAATTATTGTCCAATCTGGGAAATTTGTAGAAATCGTCTCTCCAAACTGTTTGAAAAATCTCTCATCTTTACAGGCTACGTGGTGATTTTTTTTGACAAATTTCCACTTAGCCCTCGGTACAGGGTTGCAAAGAACCAGAATTTTTTCTACAAAAAACCTGGTTTTTTTGTATTGAATTTAGTTTTTTCAACCTGAACAAGAAATTTTGGATTTTTAAAGTTGTAAGGATGTTTTACAACTATGAGTTTCAATTCTCACTAATGAACAAATTAGACTATTAACATACGAAACGGACAGTGCCTTATCGGAGTGAAAAATCTCACTTCCGATCCAAAGCTAAAAACCTAAAGATATTTGGATATGTATTTCAAACAATTGATGTGGTATGAATTAGTTTTATATTACTTTGAGAGACAGAAATTATGAACATCGGTATCACAATACTTCAAATTCCTTGAAAAGGAACAATAAAAAAACAGCAACCTTCAACTTTATTCCATTACATTAATACTTCATTTAATTAGATTCAATATTTAGCATATTAAATTTATAATATATTTAAAATCGAACATGAAAAATAAAACGCATGTGTGAAATAATGATTCATTTATGAGATATTCAAAAGTCAGGGATGAACAATTTATTGAAAATTTTGTAAAGAAAACCAATTTCTTTGATGCTCTGTGGACAGAAACGATCATCAATTATTTGGAACTCTTTTCAAACTGTCCTGCTGCATAAAATACAATCTTATATCATATTTTTCAAGTTCTCCCGGCAATCTTGAAACATTGTTGCAGAATTCTACAATGACTTGGAAAAGCATTACATTCGATCGAAAAAGGAATCCGGAAAGCGTTGGATTCTTCGGACATCGGCAAACTGTGTACAATCTACCTAAGTGTTCTTTTCATCACTTCTTGTATTCTGGGAAAATTCTTTCCGAGGATCTGGAATTCTTTTCGAATTCTTAAAACACTAATATAGATCATGAAAATATTTTTAAGTTAAGAATATTTCCACATTGAATTGTGGAAAAAACCACGTTTGTTTGTTTCTTTCAGCAAAAAATCACTTAATTTAAACCAAAGAACCCCGCCTCGGTTACTAAAATTTCACAATAATTTTTATAAGGAAATTCTGTGAAGGTAAGAATAGATTCAACATCACAGAATGTTCAATTATTATTGCAACCAAAGAACCCTTTCATCTCCTATTGAAAAAGCCAGGCGAATTCTCGAACGAACGATACAAAACCGAACAGAATCGCCCTCCACTCAAAATATGTTTCATTCGACGCAAAATTCGTTGATTTTCCGTCCACCTTCGCAATAATCATAAACGTATATAGATGATAAGAGACCCGAAGAAACAATGAACATTTGGAATGCGGCTACTTGCATTGTTGTCACGATGACTGTACTTACCTTTTTACATATAAAATTCAATTAGAATACAGTATCCGTTACAACGTATAGAGTTATTCTTTTCCCCGCGTCCATGTGGAAATATTTTTTCATCTTTCCAAGTTTATTTTCCATTCACATTTTCATCATCTACATTAAATTGCGTGAAGAAAAAAAAACAAATCTGAATTTTTTCTAGCAATGATGAATTCTTTTCTCTCGATCCACGCAAATTTTCTCTGACATTTTGAAATTATAAATTATGAAAATCGATTCAATAAAAGAAGCATTGCTCCAAATTCGCGATACGATAATCACATGATTTGAAATGATAATTTTCTCTCATGAATGTATAAATTCAAATCCAAGGCGATGACCAAGGCATCAACCACGATTATATTGTTTATAATACATATATTTTGTTGGGATCAAGTTTTATTCTATGAGGTCTGTCTTTTTTAATCGATTTTAAAGATCGACCGAACATTTTCACCGAAAATGACTAAAATTGAGATTGTGAGTATTGATTTAGGAGAAGATTTGGAATCGGCTGATACTTTTCTACCAAAATTTTGGGTCGAAAATCCAAATTATTTTGTTCATTACGTTGATATGTGATCATAAATATGATAATTACGTTATTAGGGAATTTGTCGACACTGCTAACCGCGAATTTCAAGTTTTCTTCGTAACCAATAGTCACAATTTCAATTTTAGTCGTTTTCGTTGAGAAATTTGAGTTGATCTCTAATTGATTCACATTCAAGGCACCCAAACGTCAAAAGAAGCAGGTAAAATTTCATACCAGCTCTCTTTTATGAATTACTTTATGCCACAGTTGTCAGTAAAACCTCCAAATCTACCCGGATAGGAATTAACAAACGATGCGATCTTGGCCCAATTTTGACTCATATTGGGCCAGACCCATACAGCACAAAAGTCCCCGCAGAGAACTCTCGTGATGACAGTAAACATGAATTCATTATGAATAGTTTGAGTCCAAAATAAACTCTTGATAAATAACTTAATCTTCATAAGGAAATTCATATCACGAATTCTTAGAGAACTATTCAAGCATTCAACATGTATGCATTTTGAATTCATTGAGTTCATATTGAATTCATTTTTACTATCATAACGGGGACTGTTCAAGAAGTTCTTTCAGAAGTTTTTTGTTCAAAAATCATTTGTGCTGTCTGGGGAACCTCGTGCCAGACTTCCCTAGTAGAAATTTTGATATGGAAAACATCAGGTCCAGTTCAGGCATGCCTGATTTCCGTTCGGGGCCTGACTCGAGTTCCTGATAATGCCCTGACAAAAATGTAACGCAGGGAAAAGACAAGGTCCTGATTAGGAAAACCAAACGTTTCCCAATCAGGATCTGATCGATGTAGTAATTGAATTCCCAATCAGGACCTGATCCGGGTGGTAGCGGAATTCCTAATCACGACCTCATCTAAGCTATATTCTAACATTCAATTTAATTTTCATAGAATTTTTTGAAACTCCCCCAACAGAAGAAATTCTACTGATGATCCAAATAGACCTCAGTTGAACATTTCAAAAAGACAGGTAAATTTCTAATGAGTCCTGTGAAAATTCTGAATGGTTTGATACATTCATCGTTCTGAATTGATCCGGTCCTGATTCGGCTGTCTTGTCGGTTATCACGTGATTGAAATACGGATGAGCCAAGGCAATCCTGAACAGGTCCTAATCAAGATATCTTGACAGTTGCCTCACAATTCAAATACGGATCAGTCAAGGCAATGCTGATCAGGTTCTGATAGAAATATCATGTCTGAGTTACTGAAAGGGAAAATCTGACTGGGAGCTGTCAACAACCTTGCGTTACATTGTTGTAAGGTTCTAAACAGGATGCCATGTCAGGACCTGATAAGGTGATTAAAAGTTTTCCTTAATTAGGAGTTCCCTATTGCAGCCTTACGAGGGCCATGCTTTTAATAGGGAATTCCCTGTCAAATTTCTACCAGAGTTGGTACCCAATATTGCGCCAGAATACAACACCAAGCATGAGCCAATGTATTTTTTTTGGAGCTTGGGTTATATGAACAAACCAAACGTAGCCCGAGTTGTGTATATTAACTTTTGACAAGCTTCAACCTGGTTCTTCATACTTCTTGGAGGAGAAAATAACGTTAATTAATATTGGTACAATTCTGCAATAACTGCAAGTATAAAAATATAGTATAGATTTTTAAATAATCAACGGTTGTACATTCGTTCAATACTGAACCAACGTGTATGAACTCTGGTCCAGTCTTGGGTCCATATTGACGCGATGGAACATACATGCTCGGATTATTGTATTAGCAAATAACAAATGGTTTGATATTGAGTCGATATTGGTTCACGATGCTTGACAGCCCAATATTTTGCCAAACTTGGACTAGTTGTCGGTATTGGCATTTACTACCTGGGTGATTTGAATTTGAAGAGCAAATCCGGGCCCAAGTGTGTATTGACGGCGGGCCCCATCTACGCCCAGGGTGGGTGCGCATGCTACCCAACGTGGGGACAACCCTGGGATGATAACATCGTTCCCAGCTTGGCCGTATTGCTTTGCCCGAGAATTGGTAACACCACGGGCCCAGCATGAACCCAGACTAGGCAATCAATACTGCCCCTTCCTTTTTGTTTTGAAATTGGAAAATCCCTATCATGTATATACCATGGGGCCCACCCCGGGCCAGCATGGGCCCCATCCTGCCAATATGAGCCCAAGACTGGGCCAGAATGGGACCAAAATTCTTACACGCTGAGGATTGTACACACATGCTCGGGATATAAATTCACCCCAATCTTGGCCTAACGCTGGTCCAAATTGGGGCCAAGTTCAAATGTGCCCGCACTAAGATTCATTATCTCACCATTTTTTTCAACTATGATTGTATGGGAAAGCACAACAGGGCCAAGATTGAGCCAACATGGGCCCCATCGTCATTCCCCAATACTGGGTTAAAGAGAATGGACCCAGCCTGGGGCCCATTGTCATTATAGGCAATACACGCTTGGGGGGTTTTGTTACAGAATATTTATGACAGAAATAATTTGATTTTCATCCCAATCGACATGAATTGCCAAATAAAAAAGTATTTATGATTTAATAATGTTTTCTTTATACGTTTAGATGCAGATTTGAGCATGGGAGCTGGAGCCGCGGGCGGCTCGGTTCTGGGCCTTACGAGTTCGGGAGTCCCAGGAGTATGGGGCCCTGGACATTGTGCCATATGCGGTGATCGAGCAACTGGAAAACATTATGGTGCAGCGTCCTGTGACGGCTGTAAAGGATTCTTCAGGAGATCTGTCAGAAAAAATCACCTTTATACCTGCAGGTTTGTATAACTTTTCATATGAATAATATTTCGTTTTTTTATAACTTACTTATTACATAAGTCTTCTGCGACGATTTTAAAAACATATTGTGCTCTACAGTTAATCTTGTTTCAAGATTCATGTATCTATCAGAATTCTTCAATATAACTCCCAAAGTGTGTCGACAGGATTTCTTTAAAATGTTTATTGAGATAGTCTTGCGAATTAGATTATAGGAAATAAGGTGTGCTTTTGTCAGTTACCCCATTATTTTCTATTACCTTTATCCAAATCAAAAGTTTGAAATTTAATGGGAAAATATGTGAAAGCTCATTGAATCCCATTAGTTACTTCATCACTTGACCTCTCTCTATGAAATATGGATTTCGAGCATTGGGTAATGAATAATTCATTCCAAGAAACGCTAATGTTAATGCTCAACGATTTCTATGGAAATAGAATGTGTATTCAATGATATCAAGCAATTTTATCGAAAAACAAAGGTCCAATTCCAAAGTTTAGAACTGTGATAAGAACCCATCATTTAAAATTGAGTAACCGATAGTCATCCAAGTCCTTTTATAATTCTTTGATTCATTATTTTCATTTTGACTCGTGAATCGTCAAAAGTGCCATCTCGTGAACCGCGGAATAAGTTTTTATTTGTTTCCATCCGTTTGCATGGGACTAACTTTATCAAGGATACGAGCATTACGAAGGATTTCAATTATTTTCAAAAGGAACGGTACCATAGAAATGGATGAAAATAACCGACACCTTCTTCCATCGATCACAAGATGTCACTTTGTTTTACAATGCATGCGATAGAAAATAACTGATTTCAGGATTATAAAGGGACCTGAGCATAGCTACACGGAAAGAACTCTGGAGCTACCGTAGTATGTGAGCCCGTCGCACTATAGTAGCTTGGCTGCCCACATACGAGCACAGTGTCGCTGTGTACTAAAGTTGATTCGGCAGTCAGCAAATGTGGTATGACGAAGCGCCGAACTGAATTTGCTCCCGTGTCATACCACGGTGGTATGGCTCAGGAGCAAACAGGCCTCGACGCGCGTACTCGCGCTGCTCCCCACTCCGCCGTACTACCTTTGGGTTTTTGATTCGCGCTATTATGGTATGTTGCGGGGAAAACTAGATGCTTGCAATGTGACGAAAACGCGTACATTTGCCTGCGCAACGTACTATAACAGCACGAGTCAAAACAAACGAAGTACGGCGGGGTGGGGAGCAGCGCGTCGAGGCCTGTTTGCTCCTAAGCCATACCATCGTGGTATTACACGGGAGCAAATTCAGTTCGGCGCTTCGTCATACCACATTGGCTGACTGTCGAATCAACTTTGGTACACAGCGGCACTACGCTCGTATGTGGGCAGCCAAGCTATTATAGTGCGACGGGCTCACATACTACGGTAGCTCCAGAGTTCTTTCCGTGTACCGATTCATTAATTCTGAACGATGGGTTCTCATCGCAGTGTTGGACTGCAAAAGTGAACCTTTATTTCGTGGGGCGACACGAGATATTTGAAAATCCATCCCAACTGGCCATTGAATTGATTCAAAGTACAACGCTCTGGGGAACATATTAATGAAAAAATTATTTGAGTTTGAATGTTATGATTGATGGGGTTTAATGATCTCGCGCATATTTTCCTATTGAATGACCATTATTTTGGATTCCAAAAATGTTAATAGGAAATTAGGTGGACCACACCTTATTTCCTGTTATTTGTTTTTGTTCTAATAGGATTGAGGGGATGTTTTTCACCAGGGAAGAGTTATAAGCTACCGATCGGTCATTATTGAACCATTATTGAACAGCCATTCATATCCAACGAATACTTCAATGATTTGTTCGAACAAAATCTTTCAAAACACGTTTTGATCTTAATAGAAAAACTTTCTGAATTTTTCAATGATGAGATGCCCTGATGTTCCAATAGAAAAAAATTGCAGTTTCATTTTTTGTCATCTTGTAAAATTAAATTTTCCGTCCATTGTACGTGAATTCATTCAAATGTTCGGACGTTGAATAGACTTCTATCGAATGTTCCTTGAATCTTCACTTTCTCTTGGGATAGATTTCTCAGGATTTCTCGAAATAAATGAATTTGTCCCATGCTCTTTCTTCCAAAATAAAACGAATTCACTTAAAATCGCATATTGAGATGATCTTCGATTTAATAGTAATAAAGAAAAAAAGTTAATTTTGATGATGTATCAATGTATCAGTGTCTCGTTCGTTTCAACGATACTCAAAGATGTTGATATACTTTGATATGCAAATGATTGATCGTTGTAAAGCAAATTTATACAGAAATGCTGATGCTTTGAGATAGATTTTTCATCGGGAATGAAAATTTTGTGCAAAATACGTAAACGTGAAATTTTTTCCGCTAATGCATATATTACGTATAGCTTTTGAACAACTATGGCTATGAATATTAATTAAAAATTCGCTTCAATGATACATTTTTATAAGGAAAAAAGAGATTGTAATGTAGTATATATTTTTTTTTTATTTCTCGTTTTCTGTTTTTGTATCTTTGCATTTATGTTCCTCTTGAAAGTGAGATGGATAGGAGCTAATAATAAAGCTAATTAGTAAGACATAAGATTAATTGTTCAGTTTTCATTGAATTTTAAGCTCGCTTTTATACAATTTTCTCCCTCCGCGCAAATCTACTATGGCATCGAAATTCGATTCGCTTCACGAGAATTATAATTTATAATAGGAATGTGTAAGGAGGTTTCAATATGGGAAAAATGTATATAACATTCTATCGAACGTGATTGGTTGGACTCTAGATATTTTTATTTTTTCTTATTGCGAGAAAGTTTAACTCCTCCCCGGAATAGAAGAAAGTGTCCATGATAATGTTAGCAGCAACCCAACAAACACAGCCTCCAAAATACATCTTATGCAACTTTTTCCAGCGAGTTCTAGAAGCTTGTTTATTGAAAATAGTCTTCGGTGTCTACAAGCGTCGGTGAAGCTAGAAAACAGATCAAACCTCGGAATTTATCTACATAAATTTTCAAATTTTACAACTAAAGGCATAAAACGATTCATAAGATCTCAATGAAAGGCGAGTAATACAATTTACGTGTTATGAAATTGATCTATCTCGTATGTTGGTCAGTAATTTAAATTGATGAACATTTAATTGAAACATTCAGCTGAGATTGATAGGAATGGAATAGAGAGGCAAGATTCAAAGTAATTTAGTAGTGATATTGCTCTTGATCGCTCATTTATGATTGTTAATTTTGTCGCCGACGCTGTAAAAAAATTCTTTCTGAAAATTCAGAAAATGTGACTGAATTTTGCTGAATTTTTAAAATACGTTCCGAAATTTCGGTGAGGTATTTTAAAATTCAGTAAAATTTTTCTGAAAATTTAGAAAAAAATAACTGTAAAGAAGTATAGTTACATTTTCTGAATTTTCAGAAGGAATTTTTTGTCCAAAGACAATCGAAAGAATCATAGTCAAAGGTCTTTCAATTCTAATTTACAATTTTTAATTTAATTTAATTTTATCGTATGAACTCTCATTTTTCTTCATAAGCCAGGCACGTTGAAAGATTTTCACTAAAACTAGTCTCGATTCATCGTCATTTTCACCATCGCTGATGGTAAGCATCATCGGAAATTGAGAACAGTTATAGTCGAACTCTTTTAAGGAATTTTTTTCTCATAGGAGGAAATAAATAAAGAACTCGAGGGTTTTCACACTTGTTAATTGAGTCTTTAAGTACATGAACAAATGTTCTTCAGTAAATGCCATAGGAATCGTTGATACGCGTTGAAACATAACCACCTGAAAAAAACAGTCATCAATCGAGCGCCACTATAGCACTTACAAAAATTATCAGAAATCAAAAATCCTGGAATTTTTATGAAATATATATTCTATTCGTTGGAGTTTGTACCGATAAAACCAATGAAAAGTCCAGAATTAAAAAATTGCCGGACATGCAAACTCTTGGTGGGGTTTTTTAACCTTTTTTTCGCTCTTCAAAGTGCTTCAAAACGAAAAAAAAAGGCGAATGTCATCTCCATTTAGGATTATCCTACAACAAATTCAATCAGCTTCAAAAACGAAACAAAAATAGCGATCCGTTCAGTGGTTTTTGAGATATCGTGGAGCCAAACTTGAAAAACATGGTTTCGAGAAAAACGCCTTTCAAGTTTCGGGATACGAATCCTTTAATTTGGGAAAATTTGTTTCATGTACTCTGAGTAATTCGATAAAATCACCTTATTTCGAGATCCCCTTGATGAGGACCTCCCCTTAATGTGGCTCACTTACGAACAAAAATAGGCATTCATATCATTATTATTATTGATATTATTATTATATGTTATGCACCTCAAAAAATAATTGTAGAATCGGTCCCTAAAAATGATAGCAGTTAAGTTCCTCCGTGAATGGGAAATTCTTCATTTTTAGAGGATTTAAGGCCCTAAAAACAAAATAGTTCCCCAAAGTGAGGGAAAAGACTCTTATACATCATACAATATACATTTGGAAATGTTATTTCAATGTCAATGAACATTCATATTACATTCTAACGTCACTTGGGATGCTCGATATTCAATCGTAAATCATTCATTTACGTAGAAATTTATCGAGGACGATTCAACCCGAGTACAAATTTTTCATTCCATTCGATAAAATAAAGAAACGTTTTAAAAATGTTCTTTCCTTTGATGGATTCATCTTAATTGATATTTAATTCGTAAATCAACATGCTAATTGCAACTTATTTGCAAAAGTCCCATTTACGTGCAGCAGCGCTGGAAGATGGAGTAACTGAAAGAAAAAAGAACATCTATAAATTGCTTGATAATTAAAATCGTCTGCTTTTATAATATAATCTTTATCGAATCAGGCTCCAAAATTATCTCGGTAATACGTTTTATAAGTGTCTATAGCCTCTCTATTATGTATGCTTTGATATGTCCAATCGTGTTTTTTCTTTTCTTCATCGAAAAAACCGACATTGAATCTCCTTGAAAATGTCTGTGACATGGTTTTTTTCTTTAATTGTCTTTTACAGATTCAGCAGAAATTGTGTTGTAGATAAGGACAAAAGAAACCAGTGCAGATACTGCAGGTTAAGGAAGTGCTTCAAAGCTGGTATGAAAAAAGAAGGTGAGGTTAATGTGATACGGAAAACATATTTATTGTCCTAGATTCAAGAATCCAAGAAATGAAGAAACAAATGCAATTAGTTGTATTACAATTTTCTTCATTTATCAACTTAACCCTTATTCGTACAGTTCTGGTTTCTTCGATCTGACGAGCCATTCATTTATCCTTGTCACATATAAACCGGTTTATTGAAAAATTATATTAATACAAATTTTGAGCTTGCGGAGTGAAACTCCGTTTGATATCGGTCGGTTGCCCAATGTTTCGCCATCCTTGCAGCGGGCTTCCGCTTGAAATTTTCCTTGAAACTTGTAAGAGAATATAGAAATTTTGTAAGTTTGTGGAAATTAACAGGGAACACTTTTTCAAATCACCGTAAAGTTCTCCGAGAAGTGCAGCGATCCTTCGAACGGACTGAATCATCTCCTTCCAAAAAATCCAACGTCCTTTTTACTTGTGTGCATCAAAAATTAACACAAATGACGGAAATTTAATCATCGAAAGCTCATTGTTAAAAGTGTAATAAAAATGTCTATACGTCCCTTTAGAGAATATTTGTTCTTTGGATTCAAACTAAATCAATGAATGTATTTTGAGTTTCTTCAGATATCTCAATCGCGAATAATTCAGATTCATTTCAGAATTTAGTACAATAAGATATGGAAATCCAACAAATATTCAACATAGCCTTGTTAAACCTTCCGCATTTTATGTTCCGGGCATCTGAGATCTGTGATAATTTCAAACCGTACGAACAAGGGTTAAAAACTTTTGTAAATCAACTGGACATAGTAATTTCAAGTTACGCGATGACGATACATGGTTACTGAATTTTTCCTTATTGTAGGGCAAAGGCCAAACGTTTATTTCCTAGAATGCATAAAACGGAACTGGAATTTTCTCCATTGTTTACAAATTGTGTCAAAACCGGGCAAGAGATAATTGCTAGGCTTTAAACGATTTTTATAAATTTTTGGAACTCCGGTGAAAAAACTAACAGCAAATTTGAGGACATTCCGTTTGGAATTTATAGCCTGTGAGATTCAGTCGAAAACTGATGGGAATTCTCCTGGACTTCATGAAATTCATTCTGGACGGAATCGGAGAGAAAATTTGTCATTTTTTGACCAGATTTCCAGAAACAAATACCGTTCAAAACTAGAGAACTATTTCTGCCAGGTATTTTCAATGGAGTCCTTGAAAAACAAGTGAATGCAATCGAAAATAAGCAACGCATATATTTCGTCTATCCAGCGAACACATAACGTAACGTGAACATAACTGTTACATAACAAAGACAAGTGTCGTAAGCTGTGTTGACTGGGTACGATTCCAAAAAGTTCACGCATCGATCTTATCTTGTTGCAGTTCGAATTGGTAATAGAATAACGAAATATTCAGTTGTTTCAAGAAGTTAATAATTAGAGCGGATGAACAGCGATGATTCATCAGATTTTGTGTGTTTCGTTTTCATAAACGATTATTCAAAAGTCCAGAAATTCGAATATCGAAACCCCGTAAAAATATAAAATCAATGCAATAATACATTGCAACTGTATGTTAATTTGTCATGTTCTTATTCTTCCATGAAACCCCAAAGCCGTACAAAATGAGAGGGATCGGATAAGTTCTAGAAGACCAAGTTACGAGGAACAATCGAATAATGGTAGTGGACTTTCGGTGGTGTCATTGTTGCAAGCAGAAATGCTCAGCAGACAAGTCGGGGCAGCCTTAGAGGTCAGTATACGACTTATTAACCTCAAACGAGCTGTATGTATTTATAATAAAATACCTATGTATATCCACAAACATAATTTCATTTCATGCAAATCGATGGTAGGAGCTGTCGTCGAAAACGTACACGCGCCTAAGGAAATGAAATGTAAATATTTTATTGATAACAGTTTGAAAAAATGTATACATTTTATCAGTATAAATTATTGGAATCTGAAACAATCTCTCGCCAAATCCGATTGATTGATAATATTTTTTTATTGATTTGAATTGATATTATTATTCCATTTTCCAAATCATTTGAACTTCAAATCATAGTCCAGTAAACATTTTTGATACTCCTTCATGGGAGGATCTCAAAATATCCTGAAAACAGATACCTTCTCAAACAGCACAAAATGTTTCAGTAATGTCTCGAAATATCGCTACAACGTTGCAGAGACATTTCTAATATTGGAGCAATATTCCGAAACGTCCCTGGGACAACTGTTTTGCACTGTGTTGATCTTAGAATACTCCAAAAGAATTCCACAAAAATGTTTATTGGGTTGATTTATCCGTCAATGAATTTTATTATGCTTTACCACATAGTTCGATTTATTTTTCTAAATATAAAAAACACGCAACTTCGTAAAACTGATCTTTGTTACGGAGTATCTTTTTGTAACGTCCCTTGTGAAGGATGCTGGGAACGGTTGAAACATCGCAAATAACTGACGATTGGCTGATAACGCGGCATAAATAATTGGCAAACAATTTTCTATATGCAAGCCCTGGTAAAAAAAAACCATTGATTCTCGCCAAATCTCATTGAATTTTGTACAATGTTCTGACCAAATCCTATTCAAGTATTTGTCAATGAGATTTAATCAGATGAATGTATTCTTTCAACGTGATTCTGATTGAATCTTGCCAAATCTCATTGGATCTTGTATAATGTACTGACCAAATCCCATTGAATTTCAAGTCATCAGATTCTATGGATTATTTTAACTGCAGAGAGGAGCTCTCTGCTCTCTTCAAGCGATCTGATCTGTTGCAAGAGCTCATTGTCAGTTATTCCAACCCTAGTGGAAAAGTTTTGTTGAAATTTTTTGAATTTTGTTGAATTCCGTTCGGATTTGGCACAACTTTCCATAAAACATCAACAAAATTCAACGACTAACAAAATAATTCAACAAAATTCTTCATAACCTTTCAATTTACTCTTTGTCGTTGGGAATTTTCTCCGCCATTTGCTTTTCATACAGCAGAACCCCTGGTCGATTGAGATGTGACGAAGGTCTGATTGATTAATCAAATCTCTGTCCAATGAAAATGAAATTTGGCGAAGATCAATGTTTCTTAAGCTAGAGGAAACTAGGGAGGGACTGTTTCGTGCAGTTCCAGCGGCGAAGGGTTAATAACATTGATATTTATTAAAATCTTTTGGTGAATAATGTTGATATTTATTGAATTTCGTTGATTTTTCATGAAAAGTTGTGCCAAAACTGCACAAAATTCAACTTGACTGTCAATAAAAGTCGACTAACTATTTCTTATTTACTATTGAATCGAAATTTGCTGAAAATTTGAGAAATAATGACCGATCACACGATGATGAAATATTGTGAATTTTATTGAAATATATTGGATTTTAGTGAAATTTGTGAAAACATGTTGAAAACAACTAATGAACTGTAGTGAAAATAATCAGGGTTGCAACAATTTTCCCCCACCCAAATAAACCCACTCAGGTTTTTTCAATAAAACCCAGTTTCTATTATTCGTTGACACGCTATGATATCAAATTAAAACTACAGTGCTTTTTTCAGAAAATCGAGTGGAACTTTTACTTTATTAATTTTAGTGTGATAATTCATTGTCATTAATTTTTTTTTATGCTCAATGGTTTCTATGTTGAAAAGATGGTGTGCCTCTGGTGAAAATGAGGCATTGAAGTGCGACGAAAGCGTAACAAACAGTCATCTAAGTGTGATTTAGGAGGGAATTGGAACATTTCCACGCTTCATTTGTTTCAATACCCACTCCGTTCACTTTTGGATTTTCACTAGGAGCATTGAGTAAATTTTCTTTGGAATGGAATTTTCACATTAATCACAAATCAAAATGTTTTCACATTTCTTTATATAAATCTATTCGAAAAAGTACTCATTAGTACTTCTCAGTTTATAACTGTTTTTTCCACCGCAGGATTCTCGATGGTTTAAATTTCCAAATTTTTACCCACGTTTCCAAATCAAAATGTATGACCCTGCTCTATCGCACTATCGAAAAACAATTAAAATCAGCAATGTGAATCGTTTCATCTTCGCTTGCTGCATTTTTTGCTGTTCATTCCTCAGTTTAATTCCGTACAAGCAGAGATCGGCAAGAAACAAATTTTGATTTTCCATTTTTTTATTTTTTTATGATATTTACTTAACATACATATATTATCCATTTTCGAATAATCATATTTATCTATCCATCCATTATTCATTTCTCAAAAGGTGGGAAATATACGGAATTTGATTACCCATTACTCAAATAATGGATCATGTATTTAAAAAATTAGCCATTACTTGAATAATGGATAATGTATCTAAAGAAATTATCTATCACCTGAATAATGAATAATGTATTTGAAAAAATTATCCATCGAGTAATTTGAATAATGGGTAATAAAATTCCATCTATTGCCCATTTTTGAAGAAATTAATAATGAACTGATATATCAATTTTTTTTCTTAATTTTAATAACATCATCGTATTTGTGAAATTTCATAAATGAATGTTGAATTTTAGTGATAAATTTTGGAATTTCATCACTAACATTGGGTGCATGAACTATTATTCAATTCAATGTAGAAAGGTGACATTTCATAAGGAATTTCGTATTAAATTCAACAAGTTTTCTGATAGTGTTATAATTGTGACGGAATTAATCTAAATAAATTTTATAAAACCCAAAAAACCCAGTAAAACCCAATAAAAACCAAAAAAAACTCAGATGGGTAGGGTTTTTTTTAAAAAAAAACCCGCTTTTTTGCAACCCTGAAAATGATTGATGGGCGTAAAATCACAAAATTTAGCAAATTTAATTAAATTTCAAGAACACGAATCATATTTCAACACATTTCCCGTATAGAAATATTTCGCTGAAAAATGTCTGTAAAACTATGAAAAATCTCTGAAAAAAAATGAAAAAATTCTGAGAAACTCTGACAAACTCTGAGAATCTCTGAAATTTTGATGAGAAATCTAATATTTTTGGGACATTCTTTACAGACTTTTTTCAGAGTTTCTCAGAGTTTTTTCATTCTTTTTCAGAGAAATAGTAACGAAATTGCACTCTGAAAAAACTCTGACAAAACTCTGATAGATTGCTAACATTTTTCTGACTTTGAGAAAAAAATTAAAAAATTTTCAAACACTTTTTCACACATGATATTTGAATACGGCATATGAATGTATTTATTGAATTTCAGGATTTTTCAATAATCAGAAAAATGTCAACAATTTATTAGAGTTTTGTCAGAGTTTTTTCAGAGTGCAATTTCGTTACTATTTCTCTGAAAAAGTATGAAAAAACTCTGAGAAACTCTGACAAAAGTCTGAAAAAAGTCTGTAAAGAATGTCCCAAAAATATTAGATTTCTCATCAAAATTTCAGAGATTCTCAGAGTTTGTCAGAGTTTCTCAGAGTTTTTTCATTTTTTTTCAGAGATTTTTCATAGTTTTGCAGACATTTTTCAGCGAAATATTTCCATACGGGTTCAACCTCTCAAATTCACCAATAAACTTCGATATTGTTCCACAAATTTCGTGGAAATTCAACAAAATTCAATATATTTCATTACTCTGGTTTATCAATTTTTTTCGTTAAATATCATTATTCATAGTCAATAAAACCTCACGAATTCCAACAAATTGTATCGAACTTCAACAATATGAATCATATTTCAATGTAATTCAACATTTCGTCATCCACGCCCATCAATTATTCCCCCGACAATTCATCAATTGTTTTCAACATTTTTCCACAAATTTCATTAACATCTAATGTATTTCAATCCCAGAAAACAAAGTGGTTCAATGATTGTACAATCATGGACACTTTGAAGTCGTTCACGATTTTACCATGAACTATATGATAAGTTAACACATTATTGACCAATGATGCATGCATTGAAGACTACTGCAACTGTTGTGCATCAATGATTGTACAATAATTGATAGTATCCACGCATTAGCCATTCTGATAGTACAACCATTGGTCAATTGTTCATGCATCATTATGTCCATCAGATTGAGCGATCGTGGACCCGTTCGTTTTGTTTTCTGGGATAAAATTCAAAATATTTCATCATCGTGTGATCAATCATTATTTCTCAAATCTTCAACAAATTTCAACAATAATTTTAATAAAAATCGATGTAATTCAGTAGATTTGATTAAAATTTATCAAACCTCATTATAATGCATAGTATTTCCACTTAAAATCTCAATGAATATCCATTCCCAAGTGTGTATCGCCGATATTGACAATGGAACCCATCTTGGACTCATCTTAGCCCTATTGTTTGTTCCCATACAATTATAGTTCGTAGAAAATGGAAATATTGAACTTTGGTGCGGGCCCGGCCCTAAGTTGAGCCAAGATCGGCTTAGGTCAGGGCCCATTGTATCACCTAGTCCTCGGGCAAAGCAATACAGCCAGGCTGGAAACTATGTTATCATCCCAGAGTTGGGCCCACGTTAGGTAGCATGGGCACCCACTTTGGGCCCCCATTGGACCCGTAGTAAATACACGCTTGGGTTAAGTTTCAGCGAAGTATAAAAAAACGATTAAACAACATTTCGAAGAATGATCGTGAAAAATGTTAAATTTTCTGGAAATGCATCGAATTTTGTTGAAAAACATCATAATTCGTGTAATAAGAATTATTTGCGTTTAGTTTCAATGAATTTATAAAACTTTTTTCCAACAATAGTTCAACGAATTTCAATAAAATTCTTTCACACGGAGAAAAAGGAATTCGCTGTGGCAGCGAAATCTGCTTTTGCTGGGTTCCTTTTGCCAGAGCAGCAAATTTTTTGCTGTGACAGCAAACTATTTGCTGTTCCAGCAATCTTGTTAGCTGCGACAGCGAATTTTTAGCTGTGGCAGCAAAAAAGGTTTGCTATCCCAGCAAAATTTGTTTGCTATTCTGTATATAATACTGAAAATTTGCTGGCGGAGCAAACATTTTTTGCTGCCGCAGCTAAAAAATTGCTGTCGTAGCTAACACGATTGCTGTTATAGCAAATTTTTAGCTAGGTCAGCAAAAAATTTTGCTATTCTATATATAATGCCTCGATTTGCTGCGTCAGCAAATTTTTTCTCTCCGTGCACTAGAGGAGTTTCAACCGACCCTCTGTTTCAACCGTCTCCAGTTTCTCATACCTTTTAAAGGGTCTCAAGCACCAGAAAAAACGAGACAAATTTTTCCCCCAACTTTTTTTACAAATTTTCTTTGCTGATATGGCAAAGCTTGTTGCTGAATGAGTAAAAAATTTGCCATTATAACAAAAATCTTGCTCTTTTAACAAGCGCTTGCCATTCAGCAATCCGGAATTGTAGATATACAGACGGCTAAAAAATTTTGCTGAATTAACAAATATCTCGCTATAAAATAACAATATTTTTGCTGTAACAGCAACCGTTTTGCTAATTTAGCAAAGCAGATCTTTCGGAATCGCTTTTTCAGCAAGAATTTGTCTCTGCGTGTAAGAAGATTTTAAAAGTAATAACCTCCAACTGTCAGAAATTCTTTCTAATTTCATATCTCAATATTTGCAAATCATGAAAACCCCCAAATTTGTATTTAGAGTCCAATCTCAGGTATCTACTCGATTATATATAATTCTATCGATTTAAAATTCAAATTTATCAAGAAGTCTATGAACAAAGTTGGCCCAAAATTTTACCCGCTTCTCCTGATGCTTGAATGTCCTTAAGGATAATAAATCATACAATTGGTAACGAAATAGCATGTGGTATGTGAGAATTATAAACTATGACTATGATAACGTTATTCAACGCTATAATATTAAGTATCATTATTAAGCACACTCAACGGATAAAAGCTTTATTTTCTCTTCCTGGCGAGCTACATCATGCCTTATATAGCATACTTTATTTGTACTGAACAAATCTTCATTTGGAATTTATTATCAAATACGTATCATTGTTCGTATTATCCACTCCAATCTTCATCCGGGAGACGCAGGGATCGTATGATTACAAAAATATCATAAAAATCTTCGGCAATACTTATATGACGACAAGTAACAGTGCTTCTATTAACAATTCTTACGATTTCAACAGCCAGGTAGCCCGGGCAACGACATCGATTTAAGCACAAAGCAGATAGCGAACATAAACGACGTTTGCGATAGTATGAAACAACAGTTGCTGATATTAGTCGAATGGGCCAAATATATTCCAGCGTTTAGCGAGCTAACGTTAGACGACCAAGTGGCGTTATTAAGGGCGCACGCTGGGGAACACCTTTTACTCGGAGTCGCGAGGCGTAGTATGCACCTTAAGGATGTTTTATTACTCGGCAACAATTGTATAATAACCAAGAATTGCCCTGGTACGTAAAGTTTTGAAATCAAATCTATGTTTTTTTACGTGACAAATATATTTTGGGACGAGTAGAAAATTTTGTTGGTCCAGCAAAGTAATATTGTGCATGCGTTTGTGTGTGGATGGACATGTGAAAGTAAGTGAGAACTAATAACAACACTCTTTGCAACAAGAATTTTTATAGCTTAATTATTGATAATTATACCATATCGTTCGATTTCACATCGCACGTAAGATTGGTACGCGAATGGAACTGGCATTGGAACAGCTTAGAACCAGTCGTATCTTAGTCTGATTTTTTTTATACAATGAAAAAGCAGGGGAGTCAGGGCCTGCTCAGGCTTTAAACAGAACTGGGATAGGAGGGAGGGGGTGCCACGAATCATCATTTCTATCCGGGTAATTACCAGGTGTACAAGTATGAAATTGGGATTTTTTTGTAAAAAAACACACATTTGTTGGTTGAAAATGATAAAATATATTTTATTCGAAATAATCTCCATTGCTGTTTATACATTTTCCCCACCTTTCCGGCAGTTCATGAATGCCACGCCAAAAAAACAGTTCCTCCTTTGAAGCGAACCAGTTATCGAGCCATTCTCCTACATTTTCATACGAATTGGAGGGTTGTTCAGCGAGAGCGTGTCCCATTGGCACAAATAGATGATAATCGGACGGAGCCAAGTCTGGGGAATGAGCCTTCTCCCAACTGAACGCCTCGATCGTTTCCCTGACCCGTTTTGCTGTGTGCGATGGGGCATTATCGTGAAGCAAGATGACTTTGTGTTGCCTTTCTCCATATTCCGGCCGTTTTTCACGCAATGCGCGATTCAAGTCGATCATTTGTTGTTGGGAGCGATCAGTGTTGACGGTTTGCCTAGCTCTCAGCAGCTCATAGTAGGTTACACCCTTCTGATCCCACCAAACACAGAGCATTGTCTTATTTCCAAAACGATTTGGTCTCGCAGTGGATGTCGTTAATTCACCTGGATTCATCCATCATTTCCGACACTTAGGATTCTCAAAATATCTCTATTTTTCATCACTTGTCACACTTTGATGGAGAGATGACTTTCTTTTGTATCTGTCGAACCGCATTTCACAAGTGGTTTTTCGATTTTCGTCCTGTCTTTCATTCAGTTAATGCGAAACCCATTTTCTTACTTTCCGAATCTTTCCCATGCCTTTCAAACGGATGGAAACGGCTTTCTGCATCACATTCAGTTGATCCGCGAGTTCTTGTTGAGTTTGAGTATCATCTTCATCCAATAAGACTTGTAATTCGTCGTCTGCGAACTTTTTCGGTGGTTTTCCACGCTCCTCGTTTCTCACGTCAAAATCACTTTCTGAATTTTTTGAACCACTCGAAACACTGGGTTTCACCAATGTCATGTTCACCGTAAGCTTTGACAAGCATTCGATGTGATTCTGTGGCAGTTTTTTTCAAATGATAACAAAAAACCAATGCTGGCCGCAGATCGTAGTTTGTAGGCACAAAACTCCACATGTTGAAGGTTATAAAACAATTACGGGTGTACAGAATTTCTATTGTTTTGTATTGAAAATCTTCATCAGCTGTTAGGGGGAGATAATGGTGTTGAAGAAGTGGTTTTAGAGTCCCTAAACTGATGGCTAGTGCCATTTACAGGGAAATTGCGGTTTCATACTTCTACACCTGGTACTACAGAACAGGATTTTTACGCTCGGGGCTTTGTTCATTTCATTCGAATAATTGAATTACTTAGAATTCATCGTGATTCATTAGTTGATGAATTAATGCAATTCAGTGGGAACATTATACAAACTGAGACTGGAACTGCGCATGGCTGACCCGATCGAATGAGATACAATAAGCGTAACACGCATAAAATGAGCAACACTCTCTTGTCCAGGTGGAAAATAATCTCGGTTTGGCCACGAAACTTCTATTAGCAATTATAACAACTCCAATTTCATGGAATCACAAAAATTTTCATTCATGATTGTAGTCTATGGCGATTTTTGAATAGTCAATTTCCACTCGGCTTCATCGCGCATTGTTTCGACATTTTATTTTATATAAAAGCATAAAAGTTGCATTTTTATTTAAAGTTCCCTGGTGGAAAAATTTCACTGAAAAGCACTAAAATTTCCAGTGAATTCCAGAGGATTCCAAAGGTGTTTATAATTTTTCAGACAGTTTCAGGGATTTTCAGAAAAATTCCGAGTTTTTCAGAGATATTCACAGATATCTAGAAAAGTTGTCATTGAAAAAACAGAATTTGAAAACATTTTCATAAGTTTTCAGAGTTTTTCAGATTATCTCAGATTTTTTCAGAGTTCTTCAAAGTTTTTCAGTGGGATTCAGAGATTTTCAGAGGAATTTTTTTCACCAGCGTTGGTTAAAACTAATATTATAACGAACAATTGAATTTTCAGAAGCTTATAAATACGCGGGAAAAATGTATTGGCGAAAAATTACCCAAAGTTAATTGAAAGAGTAAACTGAAATCGATCGGATTTCAAACTCCGCGGGAATTTCACTGTGTCCCCTCCGAATAAACACACGCACGTTTTAAAAACGTCAAAAACGGTCAATAACCACACGTTGTGAATTAGTAATATTCTTGCGTTGATTCAACGTAAAAATGTCGCGGCAGAGCACGTGTGTTTCAACCGTAAAATAACGTCATATCAACGGTTGGTTTGAACATCGTTTAAAAGACGTCAAGACATATTGACGTGTCCTAATGATGGTTCTAAAACGTGAATTGAATCCAACAAATTATTTTGAAAACTTGTCATTCAATATCGAGAACAATAGTATTTCTGAGTATGACAGAATTTGGAAAGTATGCCACACTATTGACTATCTTGCTCTTTGTTGAAATTTGAACCATTGTTCGGTTTCGTTCGATATTTTTAGCAGAATTTATCTTCAATTGAAGTTCAAACACAAGGTGGTATAAACACATTTTCAACGCGTGATTCAAACCCGTTCAAAACACGTTTTTTGAGGACGTCGTTTGATGGTTACTTTTGAATATTAGTTTAAATTACACGTCATCAAAACGTAACTCCTAGTCGTCTATTTCCCTATCAAATTTCAACTAAAAATCAACGTTATGAAATCAACGACTGACGTCCGTTTGACAATCTAACGTTCTTTCAACGTTGAAATAACGTGTGTGCGTTTATTGGGCTTTTCACTCAACTTTGGATAATCTTTCGTCGATAAATTTTGTCCGTGTAAACACCGAATTTTATGCAAAATCAAAGGAGTTTGTTTCGTTTCTCATTTTTGAAGGATGGTTTTCTTTCTGTTTGAACTGGACCAATTCAGTTTTATCGATAACCGAGAATCGGATTATAAAATATTCCAAATTTATATGTTGAAAAACATCTATTTGCATGCGCTTAACATGAGGAGTAGTGATGGGGATCTTGGAAAAGGATCGATCCTTTTGGCGATGTGAATTATTCTTCAATGGACAAGTGATACAAATGAATACAATATCTCATATCATGGCAAACATATAACGACCTTATAAAATAAACCTTGCGCAAAATGCCAAGCAAATTTGCATCAACCCATTAATGTCCATGGCTAAACTGCTTGCCCTACGGGAAAAGTGACTTTTGGAAATAGGATATCTGTTTGGGGGATGGACATCCACGGGGAAAAATTATTTACAATTCTTTGAAACAATTATTGCTTCAACAATTTGTTAAAAGCATCAATAGTTTGCAAAATTTTCAGTCATTGTGAATAAGAATTATAAACAATGTCGAATTATGCATTATTGGAAATGAGATATTTTGTTGAGGGACGGACATCCGCAAAAATACAAATTTTTACAATGTGTTTGGACAGTTATTGTTTAACCCTTTGCGGCATCCGTTCTTCATATGAACGTTTTTCCATAAAAATTAGTATACAGGGATTATTCAGATCGCTGATTACGAATCTGAACTTAGATCTTCAAAATTCAAAATGGCGGATTCAAGATGACGGCGGAAAATTTGAACAATTGCGGAATTTTGCGGAGAATCACATATAAGGGATATATTAGGTCGCCAATTACAAATCTGGACTCGGATTTCCAAAATTCGAAATGGCGGTTTTGAGATGGCGGCGGAAAATTTGGAAAATTGCGGAATTTCGTTGAAAACCACATACGAGGGAAATTCCCGGCTCGCCCATTGTAATGCTGAACTAAAATTTCCAAAATTCCAAATCACGGATTCAAGATGGCGCCGGAAAGTTTGGAAAATTGCGAAATTTCGCCAGAAACTACATACAAGGGATTTCCCTGGTCGCCGATTACAAATCTGAACTCAAATGTCTAAAATTTCAAATAGCGGATTTGGAATGCCGAAGAAAATTTTCACTAACTCACGTATACCTAAAATCTGCAAAATTATGTAAATTTTTGAATTTTCGGGAATCTGCCATTGGAAATTTCCAAAATTGTCATTCTGAATTTTGAAAATCTTGGGCTAAATTCATATTCAGTGATCTTGAAAACGTATGTACACATATTTATATCAAGATTCCGTGAATTTTTGGAAAATCCCGGCCACAATTTCGAGCCTACCATTCTGAATCTTGGGAATTCGACTACAAATTCGTAATTTGCGACTCCGAAAACCCATGGATACATAACTTCATACTGATCCCGTGAATTTCCGAAATTTTCTTGACCATTCCGAGCACGGTGTCTCGAATTCTGAAACTCTGGCTCTAAATTCGTAATCAGCGACCTCAAAAACCCATGTATCCATAATACCATCTATACTCCGTGGGTTTTCGAAATTTTAACCGGTATTTTGACCCAGCCATTTTGATTATTGGAAATCTGAATCCAAATTCAGAATCAGTGACCGCAAAAATTCCCGTATACATATTTTCAAAGTCAATCCCGAGTAAAAATGTTAATTTCGGTTCGCCAAACGGGACTGGTGCAGATTCAGTGCGGGCACATCACGGGCACGAAAACTTTTTTCATGTACTTAAAGACCCATTTAATGAGTTTCAAATAACTCGAGTTCTCAATTTACCCCTTCTTGAGAAAAACAATTGGAAAAAATCACCTCATTTCGCCATTTGCTTGATGAGAACCCCCCCCCCCCCCCCGGAGCAAATTTAGGTGGCTAATATACTGTCGTCCTAAGCAAAAAGGCCGTATATCCAAATTTTGATGTTCCGAGATATCAAGCATTTTATTTAAACTTGTAAATGTTGAATGATACCAACGCCGTGATGTCTAAAACAGTTTTTCACATAGTTTTCAATAGTGTAAAGATTTTTTGAATTAAAACACACATAAAAACCCTATTCGAATATGAATATGTAAAAATCGTAGAAAAATTTTGTTGACATACGGTTTTTTGGCTTAGGACGGCAGTATAGTAGCCACCATGCCGCCAAGGGTTGAAAAATTTGTTGAGAATAACAATTTACGTGGATAAAAATTCCGGAATCGTATTTTACGGAAAATTTCATGTAAGGATCGATGGTTCGCATAATTTTTAATCATCGCAATTGTTGTGAGTAAAAATTATAAACAATTTGGTGAATCTGCTCGGGCCACAAAAAAATAATTACTGGGCATACTGGGAAACTTGTCCAGTGTTTTGCCCGGTTCTGTTCGGGCTTTTCATTCCAGAATCTGCTAGTTTTAACACATTAATGCCTATTGCGAAACAGCTCGGCCTACTGGAAAAGTAGCGATTGGAAATAGGATATCTAGTTGGGAGAGGCACAATTGTTTAAAGAATGACTGTGTGGATGTTTATCTCCAGACTAGATATCCTATTTCCAATCGCTACTTTTCCCGTAGGCCAAGCCGTTTCGCAATGGGCATTAATGTGTTAAAAAGCCCAAACAGAACCGGGCAAAACACTGGACAAATTCCCAATCTCGGCGTTATTTGATTTTTGTCCCAGGATTTGCTTGGCATTTGCCGCAGGGGAAATAAAAACCTATATTTCAAACAATTTCGTACGAAAAGTACGAATCTCATAATTCAAAGAGCAAAAATATCGCCAACTCTTGAAACGTAATTGTGGTAACTTGATTTTAAAGTTGACAATATTTTCACTCTTCGTTCTCTTCTCAGTGTCGTAGTTGTTTGAGTTTTTTTGTTTGCATCACAGCTGCGTTTTAGAATGATTCATTAATCGTTTTGAAGCTGCACGATTCGTTGGATCATTGCACGATCATGGGGGTTGTAGCTAGTTGACTGAGTCCGGGATTACGTGTGTGTCTTTTTGTATGCCTTCTACGGATACTTGGAATTGCATGTCGCGGTACCCACGAAAAGGGAATTTGGGATATTCTGCATGTCGCTTTGCACTGTTTGGAATATAAATTTCATCACCGGACTCAGTCGTGAAACATGAATGATGAACGGTGTAACCGTGGTTGTCAGTGATATCGTTGCCTGCAGAGGGACGCAATCAAGACTTGGACATCAGCAAAGTTGGAGTAAGGGTCATGGATGAATTGGTCAAACCATTGAGCGAAGTTCAAATAGACGATACCGAGTTTGCTTGCCTAAAAGCCATCGTTTTCTTCGATCCGAGTGAGTAAATCAATCATTTTTACGTTGAATCCTTCCATTTCAAATTTCCAATCGTTAATCGTATTGCCCTTACGAAAACTGATTGAATTCATCGTTGTGCTAGAAAACAGAATAACAGCAGCAGGGATTGATATTCTCTGACGGTCGTTGGACGTGTGAATTCATTTTGATGCCATACGTACGTGCCAACGGACCCGTTGCGCATAAAATTCTCGTAGAACAAATACTGTATACTCCTCTTGGCCAATTAAACATGATTGAAGACAATCGTTGTGCGTGCCAACGAACCTTCGATGAATATCTTGCAAATCTTCTATCGAATCATAGACAATCCGCACGCAGAAATGTAAGGACAAAAATTGTTATTTACGGTGTGAAGATTCTGGCCCCTAACTACGGATTTAAACTCCACGAGTAAATAAAATTCCATTAATCAAAACTCGAAGACATCCCGAAGTGCACCGCGAGTGAGTAATTTCAAAGAATAAAATCACTTTACGTATGGAAATAATTCACGAATACTCGGTCATTATTGAAAATGAACCAAAGAACCAATGAGATTCAAGGCTAAGTAATGTACAATCGTAATGTACATAATACAGGTGAGAAATCACAAAATATCAGCATTGTTGATATAAATAAAAACATGATGAATGGTATTGAGAACATGAAAGAAGCAAGTTTATATTTAACTGAAGTTAATGAAAGAAGAATTCTTGTGAGACAAAGGCTATAAAAGATCATAATGGTCTCTTTCACGATATGTACGACGCGTAGATAATTTTAATAAAACTGCATTAATATTATGTTTGTACTTATTTGAAATGAAAAAATAAATATAAGAATTCGTAGTTCCGAATCCCTGGTTAAAAATTTCCATTTGTTCCCACTAAAGAAATCCAATGGGGATGAATCAGGTTTCTGCATCGGAAATTTAAATTTCTTACCGAATGAGTTGATTTCAAATTAGAATTTACTTTGGGAATCGAAATTATTCGATTTTGATTGGAATTTGTTTAAAATCGAAGCAATAAGAATGAGTTGGAATAATCCTCTTCCTGTTGGTTTTGATCAAATCAAAATCAAATTGAATTAATGGGTTTGTATTGAATTTTTCTTCAAATCAATAGATTTTCGTTGGCTTTTTCTCACAAAAACAGTTGGCCTCATATGGGTGTCCCTGAATTAGAGGAATCAGGCTGAATATCAGCAACCTGACTAGACCCCATAGTGGCTGAGGCTAGAATATCCTAAATTTGGACACCCAATATAAGTCCATACGGAGCCTATATTCAATATAGTCCGTCCAGAAACATTTCCATCCACACGGGCAATTCCAAATTTTCTTCTAAATCAATAGTCACAATTTCAATTTAGTCATTTTCGGGCGATTTTCAATTGAAACCCATCCCAAGCGTGTATTGCCTATAATGACGATGGGGCCCATGTTGGCTCAATCTTTGCCCTGTTGTGCTTTCCTATACAATTATGGTTAGTGAAAAATGGGAATAATGAATCTTAGTGCGGGCCCCAATTTGGAGCAGCGTTCAGCCAAGATTGGGGTGAATTTATATCCCGAGCGTGTGTACAATCCTCCGCGTGTATGAATTTTGGTCCCACTTTGATCCAGTCTTGGGCCCATATAGGCACGATGGGGCTCAACACTAGGCCCAAGACTGGGCCAAAGTGGGGCTGAAATTCATGCCCGCTGGGGTACTCTCTACAATCTTTGGAGTGAGATTTCACTCTTTAGCCAGCCAGAAGTGAGCCTGTCGAATTTTCGAGTGAAATTTCCACTCTTTTAGAGTGATATTCTAAGGTTTGAGATTAGAAATTCACAACCACTTCAACGCTAGAGTGAATTTTTCACTCTAAAAGAGTGAGAGGTCACTCGAAGCGAGTGAAAATCCCGCTCGACGCGGACAGATTTTTCACTCTTTCAGATTTAAAGAGTGGAATTCAAAGCAATTTTCCAATTTAAAAAAAAAAGGAAGGGGCAGTATTGATTGCCTAGTCTGGGTTCATGCTGGGCCCATGGTGTTACCAATCCTCGGGCAAAGCAATGCAGCCAAGCTGGGAACAATGTTATCATCTCAGGGTTGGCCCCATTTGTCTGCACAGCTTGGCCCTACGTTGGGCCGCATGGGCACCCACCCTGGGCTTAGATTGGGCCCGCCGTTAATACACACTTGGGATTCAATTTGAATGGGAAATCTATCGGTTTCTATGGGATTGTTTAACCAGGGATAGGATAAAAAAGAAAAAATTGTCAACATTCTGGAATTTCTAATTTATCAATGTTTTTAGAAAAGGAAAAAAGTGTAATTGAGTCCTCTACAAGATGGAAATTGTTTGAAATTTCATAACCCTCTCAGTCACATCTGTAACTGAAGTTCTAACCCTAGTGAAGGAAATTTTGTTGAAATTCGATAAAACATTGTTGAAAAAAGTTTTTAACAATTCATTGGAATTAGAGAAAAATAATTCTTCTTCCACAAATTTTGATTTTTTTCAACAAAATTCGATGCATTTCCAGAAAATTCAACATCTTTCACGATAATTGAAAACGAATTCAAAGAAATTTGTTCAATTTTGTTGAAATTCATTGAGTATTGTTATTTTTTACTTGAATTTTGATGAATTTTGTGCAGTTTTGGCACAACTTTTCATGATAAATCAACGGAACTCAATGAATGTCAACACATTATTCACCAAAAGATTTCAATGAATATCACTTTACTTAATTGAAAGGTTACGACGAATTTTGTTGAAATTTATTGCACTCTTTTGTTGAATTATTTTGCTATTCGTTGAATTTTGTTGATATCTTCGGGTAAATTGTGCCAAACCTGAACGAATTTCATCGGAATGTATCCGGATTTTGCATCGTAAATTTCTGATTAACCCAATTCTTATTCAACATCACCCGATTTCCTATTCCAGGGGGACTTTGTATTCAGATATTTCCCAACCAGTTTGATTTAAAATGCACATCTGATTTATTCCTATTGATTCTCATTCATTGTGAATAAGAAATTCTTGACGTCTGATTAATTCTTACGACCACCAATTTGTTTACCCGATTGTTATGAAAAAAATTTGCCGATATCACATTTTCCAGTCAATAATGAAAATTCTTTCAGCTCCGTTCGACACAATTTTATTTGTCATTCCTCCGAATCGTTGCAATAATTCCTGAAGATGAGAAAAATCTCTCTATTCTGTCTCATATCACTTGTTCTTCTCTATCCTTGCCTAAAAGAGACCCCATATAGACCCATTTAATCCATTTATCGGTTCAAATGAACCTTTGGTCCTAGAATTTTTGGGACAGCACACAAATTTCCCTTCATTCGATAATCAGATGTGATTCTTCATTCCGTTTAAATTCTTCTTGCAACATCATGGGAACGTGTATAAACAATCGATGCAAATTTTTGGTAAGATTTTGTAAATTGACAACTAAAACACATCAACGATTGATCTCAAGCCAAATATAGCAGCAAAATGAATCGGAAATTTTACATAAATCTTATAATGGGAGCAAATGCGAAGAAATCCAATTGGATATGTATCAAGAACATTTATTCAATATCTACATTCTAGAACTGTCCCTTTCCTTCCTATAACATCCAGTTCTGGGAAGATTCAATTCAAACCCATTGACAAATAATACGAAAAGTGACAGTAAAGGAAATTTCTTATACAAATTTATTTAACATTCGTCTTCTGGAATTTTTTCATTCCTTATTATAGAAGCGAATGTGGGAGATTTCCAATTGCAACCCATCGGAATTTTATATCGAACTGACAAGCGGTTCGACTGTTCCATTCCTTCTTGTAAGATCTAATACGGAAAATTCCAATTGACACTCATTAACACTCATAATGTGCAAGTTCAATTGGATGTTTCCCAATGGAACAAATCTCGTTCAAATCTCGTAGTCTAGAACGTTCTTATTGAAATCAATAAAAAATGTTATGTATCCAATGACGTATTACCTATCAATTCCCATTAACATCATAACAACTCCCATTAATTCTCATTCAACTTTGAATCGGGACTTGAAGTTGTCCCATTGATCCCATCAAAACTCATGGAATTTGAATCGGCAATCTTTCGGTTTCAATAGAATCCAATCGAATTTCTTAACCAGGGTGATAACACCATTTCAAAACTGTTCAGGGCCTTCTTCGAAAATATTTCGCACATACCTGAAAGAGATTGCACCAAAGATATCCTTCCCTGGTGAAAAACACACCTCAAATCCTATTAGAAAAAAATTAGGTAATGAGAAATAAGATGTGATTTTGTCAGTTATCTCATTAATCCCTATTACTTTTATCCAAATCAAAAGTTTGAAATTGAATAGGAAAATATGTGGAAGCTCATTGAATCCCATTAGTTACTCCATCACTCAGACTCTATCTATGAAATATGAATTTCGAGCATTGGGTAAGGAATAATTTATTCCAAGAAACGCTAATATTAATGCTCAACGATTTCTATGGAAATAGAATGTGTATCCAATGATATCAAACAATTTTCATAAAAAAACAAAGGTCCGATTCCAAAGTTCAGAACTGTGATAAGAACCCATCATTTAAAATTGAGTAACCGATAGTCATCCAAGTCCTTTTATAATTCTTTGATTCATTATTTTCATTTTGACTCGTGAATCGTCAAAAGTGCCATCTCGTGAACCGCGGAATAAGTAATTCTTTGTTTCCATCCGTTTGCATAGGACTAACTTTATCAAGGGTACGAGCATTATGAAGGATTTTAATTATTTTCAAGAGTAACGGTACCATAGAAACGGATGAAAATAACCGACACCTTCTTCCATCGATCACAAGATGTCACTTTGTTTTACAATGCATGCGATAGAAAATAACTGATTTCAGGATTATAAAGGGATCTGAGCATAACTACTGATTCATTAATTCCGAACGATGGTTTCTCATCGCAATTGCAAAAGTAAACCTTGATTTCGTGGGGCGAAAATCGATTCCAAGTGGCCATTGAATTGATTCAAAGTACAACGCTTTGCAAAACGTATTAATGAAAAAATGATTTGAGTTCGAATGTCATGAGATTCAAGCGCATTTCCCTTTGAATCTGTTTATGATTGATTTTTATTCTAAGGGTTGAATGATGAAAAAATTATGTTAACTAATAGGAAATAGTTAATAGAATTTAAGGGGTCTTTTTCATCAGGGTTTAGATAAGAAATATCACAATAACTCAACTAAAATGATATATACGGAGAAAAAAGAATTCTTCTGCTGAGGCAACAAATTTTTTGCTATAACAACAGTCTATTTGCTATTTCAGCAATTTTTTAGCTGTACGAGAAAAAAATGTCTGCTCCTCCAGAAAAATTTATGTGCTCTTCTGTATATAATACTAGAAATTTCGCTAGTCCAGTGAAAAATTTGCTACTTCAGTCAATCATCTTGCTCTCTCAACCATCCAGTTAGCTGTAGCAACGAATTTTTACCTCGGTTAGCAAAAAGATTTGCTATTCTATGTATAATATTTCGAAATTCAAAAACATATCATTTCTTTTTGAACCCACAAAAAGCACATCAGAACGGAAAGAGTTTGTAAAGAAGTCAACTGGGATTCTTGTGTTTTGTAGGTAATAAAATTATGTCCAAATCGTAAAAAAAGTACCACGTAAATGTAAAACTCAACAATCGCAAAATCGTAAGTAAGTAAATTCGATGAACAGTGCCTTGAATAATTTTTGTTGAATGATCGTTGGGGTAGAGACGCCAAAAAAAAGAATATTCTCCTTCATTCCTTTCCTTCCCTATTAATATCATTATTCGCGAAACATTTTACAAATCTGATGTATGTACTTTGAAAAAGAACAAAAATTCCAAGTACCAGATTTTTTCTGATTCTTCATTTTACAATATTTGAATTCATGATAAATTCAGTATTATGCTTATTGTTGTTTTCTTTTTTGTATCTTTTTTTTCTGATAAAGTAATTAACATTTATCCAATTCATATGATCATCACACGCGCAAGGATCATCCTTCACGTGATCGTGATATTAAATTAGAGAAACAAGAAAGAAAATGATGGATACATGTATATCTGTGATTCATTGTTTATTTCATTTCTCTTTTGCGATGGATTCAGTTTTCACATTTTGCTGTGTCACTTGAATCGTCTTGTTACTTTCCATTCATGTTTGAACGTGTAATGTGATATACAAAAAAAAAAGAAAGAAAAGTGCAGAATATTATTCTCTCATCTTTCGAAACGTTTTTCCAAATATTCAAATATTCTCTTAAAAATATCTCGCAAAAGATTTCCGAAACCAGAGCGTTATTAAAGAACTACTACTTTTCTCATATTTTCTAAAGAACGTAACAAATATTCAAAATTTTGAGAGGAAAAATGTTCACCGAGATGCCTTTTTGCAACGAAAAAATTTATCAATAAAATAAGAATATGCAATCGATATCGAGTTGTAGTTTTATTATTAAAAGATAATATCTGTAATTGTAATAAATAATAAAATATTCTGAACGTGTGTTCGTTCGATATGTTTCAGACGCAAAAGGTTTGAGCGAGCCAACAAGGATCAAACATCTTCGCTATCAAATTCAAATCAATTTAGAAGATTACATAAGCGATCGTCAGTACGACAGTAGAGGCCGCTTCGGTGAAATTCTCTTGACTCTTCCTGCTCTGCAATCTATCTCTTGGCAAATGATCGAACAAATTCAATTCGTTCGTCTGTTTGGGGTGGCGCACATAGATAATCTGCTTCAGGTACGATAAATGAATATTTCCTGGTTGAAGAATCTCATTGAACTGATTGATTCCTATTGATTGCGATGCAGAAACACAATTTAAACCGATTCATTCTATTTTTCTTATGGTCTTGAACGAACGACTGACGACTTTGATTTTAATTAGGAGATGCTTCTCGGTGGAGCTACGGCGGAAATCAATGGAACGACTACTCCAGTTCCTATTTCGAATGCCCCGAGTAGTTACGTGAGCAGCAACGAGAGTCCGAGCAGTCCTTTAACCCCAGCCAATACCGCACCTTTGAGTCCTCAGGACCACATGCTGGGAACAGGGAGTCCTGTTTTGATCTTGAGAGATCTAACTCCTCTCAGTACCGCTCAAGACGATACGACTACGGTCGCTGGTTTTCGTCTCTTCAAACAAGAACCCAGTTTAGAAACGGAATCGACTTTCTGACTAGACAGGGAATTACCACTCGCCGAACTCACTTATTAACATACACATAATAAAACTTTCATAGAGTTCTTTTTTTATCTTATTCTTTCTTATCCTCGAAGAGGAAGAATATTCGTATTTGCCATTCATCGTGAATGCGGTAGATATTCGATTTTCTTCCAACAGATCTCTCTGAATAAGAAGAGAGAATTATCGAATGTCTACACCGTACTACGGAACGTTGGTGCTCAAATTTATTGATTGCGAATTGTACTTATCTCGTTGTAGGGGGTATCGTATGACGTTCTTGCCAATAAACGATCAAATAACAATAATCGTCAATTTCATGAAATCAATCAAAACCGAAGTACCACATGGGGCAAAGAACGACGAATATCCTGGCTCAAAGTACAATGATTTGTCATATTTGTTATATTGAGAGTGCGATCAAATTTTACACAAAACAATCATTTTTCTTTTCATTGCATCTTGGCTTTTGTACAGGGTAATTATGTACCTTCGTTGCGAGACGATGAATTTCTTTATTAAGAAACGAAATGTATTAAAATAGATGAGAGACAAAATATTTTCAATATAAAAATTATATTTAATGTATAATATTTTTCCTAATAATTGAAAAAAAAACCATTGCTCAAACTTAATTATTAAGAAACAACTTTATATTAGTCATGTAAGTTAAAAAATTTATTAATAAAACCTCTCATTCGCACGACAAACGAATGTGGCAAAACAAAGAAACTATCATTCGAATCGTTCGCAGTATTTGAATGAGAAGAATCAAAAAGAATTTTCTTGACAAATCCGGATGAATTGCTAGCAATTTTCATTTTCATTTTCATTTTCTTGTATTCTCAGTCCTAGAACTGGATCAATATTTAATTTAAACATTTGTAAATAATTATGCATAATTATGAACTCAGTTTATGAGAATCGAGTGTCTCGATAGATCCATTTAAAACCTCGCTGAAAAAACAAAAAAACAATATTTGTTATCCCCGATAAACATTATTGTGGAATTCTTTTGGAACCATCTAAAAGATGTCTTTGCCCTCGAGATGTTTTGAAATCATATTCTTTGGGGTGATGAAAAAATATTTACTCGATTGTTATCCAAGATGTTGTTGTTCTTTGGGAAATGAAACAATCGATCGCAATATATTTTCTCATTTACAAATAAACATTCCAAATATAGAGAAAACATAAAATATTTCAATACGTTATTAATACGTTAATATGTATAATAGAAAGAAAAAAATATCAATGCACGTTAAATGCGTGAACAAGTGTTTCTCTGGAAATAATATAGTATGCCATTGCAATGCAGTTTAATTTTAGTATAGTCAATTATTGACCAAGTTTTCATTACCGTATACTATCAAATTAGGTTTTAAATTGAACGAACGTCCAAGGATATACAGACGTTTTCAACATGGCCGGAGAATAAGCAATAGTATGATAAATAATGTCATTATTTTAGCAAATATTTTAAGTGATTGTGAAGTTAATAGCTTAGTTCGGTAACGATTTTAAAATAATCAATAGAAAATCACATATATATGTTTCCTCGCAAATGACTCCTTGCACGAGAACAATGGAGATTGTGAAATATAAGTTACATCGATTGTTCGATTTTTCAATAATCAATTTAATTGCATAATGAAAAAAAAAATCTTTCATCGAATCTTTTATTCGAATCAAATGGTCTTTTTTAAGAAATATATACAAATTTCCAAAATATGTTTTGAACTTTCATTTTCAAGAAAAACATATTCTATCGTCACATAATATATTATTATTTTGTTATAAACCTTAAGCGAATTTTATATTTTTGTACGAAGAAAAAACATATAGCACAAGCTTGCTCATAGTTTCTTTTCTAAAAATATGTAGAAAAGAATAATCGATTTGTTATAGAATTTTCTCTCCAAATAATAGTTTAAAATAATGTAGAATATATTTTGAATAATGTTTTACTTCTTTTTTTGTTTAGACGTGGGTTGTGAATTAGATGTTACCATTTATTTTTTAAATCCTCATTTGTTATCATTTATTGTATTTGTTGACCGACCTTCTTAAAATCGTTGTTAAAAGTTTCATCGTGACTGATTTCGTACAAGAAATTGTAAATAAGATATCGATTGTTATTTAATAATAATTACAATATAAATAATTGTATCTTCAAATAAAGGGATATTGTGATTTTAATTTTATTTATGCGATATGCAATATGCAATATGTGATCGATGAGTATTCGTGACCTTACCTCAAGTAAGTTCTAAACAAATCGCGAAGACGATCCAGGAGAAATGCAAAGAACGTTATCAAGAACAAGACGGAGCGAAGGAGTATCATTGGCAATGATATTTAGCAGATCCATCGGACATGGACGGACCAATAACATTCGATAAGTGCTTAACCGGTTCAAGATAATTTCGAAAAATTACATTGCGCTGTGGATTTTAATCAGATTCATGACAAAAATTACAAAACACGCAAGATTTTGTTTCTCTGAATAAGATGATGTGATCAGGGAATAGAATTTTAATCGATAATTAGAAAACCAAGACACCGTATTGAACGATTCAATCACATTTACATTTCCAATGAATGAAGCTCGTAGCATGTTTTTGAAAATCTTTGGGTCTTCAACAGCTGAGTATTTTGTTATTCAACTGACAATTCAAACTTCCGCAACACACTGGTAACAACATTATTATTGAAAATTTGACGAAACAGTTTTAAAATAGAAGATCAATCCTCCTCCATTATACTAATAGTCCAATATAAAAATATAAAATTTGGGATATATACATTAATCACAGTTCATATCATTCCACAGTAAAATTGTCCATGTCAAATATTAAATTAAAAAACTCTCAATTGAGATCATAATCCGTACGTTTACGTTTTTTAAGATTCGTAGCCGTTTCAGAGGTTTCTATTTCGCTGGTACCTCTCTTTAGCCACTCGATCAATGTTACTTTTGCCTTCCTCCCGGATAAAAATAATTGTCTCTCCAATATCGGTAATTGATTGGCAAGGGTTGGATCCGAAACCGGATTCTGTGCCCAGTCCATAACAAGCCTAAATCGGGATTTGAATGTCTGAAATTTAAAACACAAATATGAATCAAACGATATAATAATTCACATTACGGAGAATGAAAAGTAAATTCACCTGAGTTAAACTTTCACCTAATCTTTCACATTCGGGATTCAGGATTTGAGTTAGATACATTCCTAGTTCATAGTAAAATAAATTCCATTTACTCAATAACACGGACGTCGCTCCAGCTTGTAAAATTGCTCTGCGATACATAATTTGAGAAAACTGTGGTCATTCGTTGAATCATTTGGTTTGCGCTGAGCTGAATTGAAATTTTGCTTGCAAATATGTCGCAAGATTTAAGAACCTTGCCATTATTTTATAAGATATAGAATCTATTGGCTGACAATATCGATTTTCTTCTGCACGTGACACACAGGATTGCAAAAAAAACCAGAATTTTTGACAAAGAAACCAGGTTTGTTTGGTATTAAATTTAGTTTTTCCAATCAAAACAAAGAATTTTTGATTTTCAAAGTTGTGGGGATGTTTTATAACTATGAGTTTCAATTCTCCCTAATGAACAAATTAAACCATTCACATACGAAACAGACAGTGCCTTATCGGAGTGAAAAATCTCACTTCCGATCTAAAGCTGAAAATTTAAAGGTATTTGAATGTGTATTTTAAACAATTTATGTGGTATAAATTAGTTTTATATTACTTTGAGAGACAGAAATGATAAACATCGGTATCATAATAATTCAAATTCCTTGAAAAGGAACAGTAAAAAAACAGTAATCTTCAACTTCATTTAATTAGATTCAATATTTAGCATATTCAATTCATAATATATTCAAAATCGAGTATGAAAAATTAAAATGCATCTGTGAAACAATGATAAATTAATTTGTTAAATATTCAAAAGTCAGGGATGAACATTTTTATTGAAAATTTTGTAAAGAAAAATCAACTTCTTTCATGCTCTGTAGATAGGAAGGTAGATCATCAATTATTTGGAACTCTTTTCAAACTATTCTGCTGCATAAAATACAATCTCATATCATATTTTTCAAGTTCTTTTGGCAGTCTCAAAACATTGTTGCAGAATTCTACAAAGATTTGATAAAGCATTACATTCGATCTACGAAAGAATCCAGCAAATTTAGCCAAAAACCACTTGGTTTAAACCAAACAACCCTGAGGTAACATATTCATTTCGAGATACGTATTGTCAAAGAAATGATGATTTATTTGCATTCAAGGGAGCAAGGATCGTTCTGCCTCTTTCTAGAATAAATTAATGTACATATACAAACCTGTAACTATCTTTGTATTTTTTTGGAATGTCAATATCGATTAGTTTTTTAGAATGTTTATATCTCTGAAGAGCGTATGCTAACCAAAATGGAAACTCTAATTTTGTTCCAGCATTCAAATGTTCCTCATCCGTCGATATATCCAAAAAACCTGGAATAAGTTTGTTTATCAGTTATGGAATCATGATTATCCGGTCGAACAAAACGAATTTGCAACTCATTGATCAACCATGTCATTGAGCTTTGAGCCGTTTATCAAACCAAATATGTAATCGATTAGAAGGATACTGAAATACAGGTGTTCTCACTTCTCCTGGACCATGTTCGAACAAAATTGAATTCTCAACATTGCCATTTATTTTGAATTATTAAATAAACATCAACTATTTTCAAATTTAATTGTGAATTCGTTTGATCAAGCGATTCAAACTTCAACGTCACGTTCCATTGACAAACTTTTGCATAATTAATTACTTGAGAAGCAAAAAAATTATTTAAAGAAACAGGGAAATGAGAACAAATTAGAGAAATAACAATTATAAAAAAAAGTTACCTAAACGGGGTAATGTTGTTTCGATTTTACAAGACACACGTTCTTCTGTGGCCAAAATATCTTCGATAGAAAAATAATTGGGATTATAACTACAGGATAACGACATAATCGTATATTATAATGGTAAACATACACAATTTGATTCAACAATTATAGAGCAGTTGAAGTATCAAGATCAACAAATCTATTTGAACCATGGAGTAATAAGAAGAACCAGGAGGAAGGGGTAAAGTTAACCTAGGTAACACAAGAGTTTTAAAAAAGCTCATATTCCAGTAAAATGTACGCATAAAGAACTCTTTTAGAATTCTGTGCTATCTGGGGGAATTCAAAACTTCAACTACATTGACGAATTTCAGCCAATCGTAGAGAGGATCCAAAAGTATGAACATATCGGACTGTGAATTCTTCTAGCAATGGATTTACAAATCCTGGATTTACAGCACAGGTGGAAACGTAGTGATTGGTTAACTCGAGATTCAAATTTTGAGTGAGAAGATTTTTATCAAACTGTTAATTGGTTAGTATTTTTAAAACCCCTCACCCGCACTTTGCGCACAATTGTGGACAACATTTCATTGAATTCAAACCGAAATATGTTAATTTGTGTCACGTGAGTCACCTTGAAGAAGTGTTCTGTACCGAAAAGTGGATACAATTTTCAATGAACGTCTAGCCCTAAAGAAAATACAGCTTTTGCCTGTCTTCGCGAAACTGGATTACCTGAGTACGTTTTTCTTTCGTCAAGGATGGCCGCGATGCTGTCCAATTGTTCGCGGGTTGTGCCTGGCATAGTGACACGAATTACGATATCACAAACCAAAGTGAGTAATATATTTTTTAACATCTCACGTACCCATAGAATTCATAATATATACGAATAATAGCAGCTCCGTTGAAGATTAACCAAATCTTTCATCCCAATTATTATTTCTTTACGTTTCAAAAACTAGATCAAGACAACACCTTGCCCTTTCTCTGTTATATAATAATACCGAAGATGTAAGATCGACGGTGCAATTATACATTATTTTGTAATATTTGTGAATGTAAAGGGTTAAGGTTTCACATTGAGTTTTAGATAGACCTCGTTTCTTTATTTAGATAATTTGACAGTTCGATATACCGAGATTTCATTATTTAAAAATTCATTCTATCCTTCTAAGAGTCAATTTCGATTTTTAATTTACATTTTTCATTCTTTTTGTGTATTAAATATAAATATAATGATATGAAATGTCCACGTTTATCTAATTTTATATATTTGTCTTTTTAGGTTGTAAGATCCTTATGTAGTCAAGGTATGATCACACCTCACGTATAGAGAATAGATAAATACATTATTCAGATCGTTAGTATATAATTTTCATAACTCATTATTATTGCTTGAAACACGGTAACTGTTTTTGTACTTCAAATATGATTCTGCATTTGTGAAATAATCACACAGAATAAACTAGTTTTCTCTTTTAGGACGCATATTGTATCCTCGTGCCAAATGCGTTGGCTTAAAAACTTTATTGTAAGTGAATTTACATACTTTGGAATTTATTGAACTGTCAAAATATATAATTCATATTCTTCTATGTACAGTAGTTATTCAAGAAAGAACGTAACTCATCGATGGAGGAATTCACCAAGATATATCCATTCCACGTATTCGTTATGTAAGTCCATACGATATCCCAAAGATTTATCGACATTATGAATGATACTATTTCCCTTTTCAGGCGAGATCAGAGACGTTACGGTACCACCTTTCGCGGAAAGTGTGAGCGAAGGAGATGTGAGATGGGATAAAAAAGTTGGAGATCAAGTTAAAGAAGATGATGTACTTTGCGAGATTGAAACCGATAAGGTATAACAGTTGATATCAACATTACATACTACTCTCCTATTCAACTTGTGATCAAATTTAGCACGGGAATTACAATATTGTTACAACAATTCAAAGAAATGAAAAAAGTTTGTATGGTTTTGTTTATAGACTTCAGTACCAGTCCCTGCCCCAGGTTCAGGAGTGATAAAAGAAATTTTCGCTCAAGACGGTGATACCGTAAAAGCAGGTCAGAAATTATGCAGCATTGATATCGGTGCAACGGGAGGTACAGCGTCAGCATCAAAATCTGAATCCCCTGCAGCCTCGCCCCCACCTCCCCCACCACCGTCGACGCCAAAAGCTGAAGCGAAAGCTCCTACGTCCGCGGCATCAGCTCCTCCTCCTCCTCCACCGCCACCTCGACCCGCGGCAACTCCTCCACCTCCCCAGGCACCTGCTAAATCCATGCCGGTCGCCGCTATCAAACATGCACAAGTAAGAATTAACGATAGATCTGAATTTTTGTTGGAAACTTTGCTTCAAAATTTAACATCCTTTGCTCTTCGTTCAGTCCTTGGAAGGTGCAAAAGTACAATTACCTCCAGAAGATTATAGTCGTGAAATAATAGGAACTAGGACCGAACAACGTGTGAAAATGAATAGAATGCGTCTACGCATTGCCGAACGTTTAAAGGATGCACAGAATACGAACGCGATGTTGACGACGTTCAACGAAATCGATATGAGGTATAGAAAAAATCGTTCACGCCAAAATCTGTTTTATATATTCATTGAATTTTTCTTCTCGTAGCAACATAATGGAATTCCGTAAAACGAATCAAGAAGGTTTCATGAAAAAATATAATTTGAAGCTTGGATTTATGAGCGCGTTTATCGCGGCGAGTGCTTACGCTTTGAAAGAGCAGCCAGTTGTGAATGCCGTGATCGATGGAAATGAAATTGTGTATCGAGATTACGTGGATATCAGCGTGGCGGTTGCTACCCCAAAGGGCCTTGTCGTTCCTGTACTTCGTAGCGTAGAAAATAAAAATTATGCTGAAATTGAAATCGCTCTAGCTGCCATGGGAGATAAAGCTAGGAAAGGAAAAATATCTGTGGAAGATATGGATGGTGGTACTTTCACTATAAGTAATGGAGGTGTTTTTGGTTCTCTCATGGGAACCCCTATCATAAATCCACCTCAAAGTGCGATTCTTGGAATGCACGGTATTTTTGATAGACCGATTGCAGTCAAAGGACAGGTAAATTATCAGTTTCATCATTCTTCGTATGTGTAATTCAAGTTTGTAAATTCGTATCGTTCTCCCTTACCTAGGTCGTCATTCGTCCGATGATGTACATAGCCTTGACGTACGATCACAGATTGATCGATGGACGCGAAGCTGTATTTTTCCTAAGAAAAATCAAAGACGCGGTTGAAGATCCTAGAGTCATATTGGCTGGTCTCTAAACCTTCTAACGAGCATTCTCATGGTATTATTTTCAATCGCACCTCATCCTCGAGCGGACATTTTGTACAGTAGCATGTATTATATTCTGTTTCTCAATGTTCATGTAAAAACTCCTAGAACTATTCCAGAATACTTCCTATGATTATACGAAGTGATGAAAACTACTGGAATACGCCTCAATAGAAAATATCTCAAACCATCGAAATGGAATCTTTGATTTTCGAATGATATTGTTTCACTTAATACTAGAATATGAATTGTATTCTAATCAAGTTTCCTTATTCAATTCAACACTTCGCTTCTTTTCTTTTTCTCTAGTTCATCGTTTCGATTAATTTTAAAGAATATAAAATAATAAAACGATTAAACTTTGAACAAGTAATATCCTGTACAAACATAGAATTTTAAAGTAGTTTTCTTGATTACCGTTAATGTCGTCGATTTATAAAATTAAATTGCATAAAATACTTGATTGTATTTTATGCGAAATAACTGATCCTAAATCGATTGTTTTTATTAACACGACTGTTGATCGTATTACGAGGAACAATATTGAAATATAATAATAGAACAGTGCTCCTATTAGAATGAAATTAATGAACCTTTTTAATAGAAGATTCGATACAAATGAATAACAGAGTAGTTGAAGTATAGTTATCGAAAAGAAGAAATATTCAAATTGATTCTTGAATGGGGTTGATGAACACATATATTCTAAATTTACAACTTTTTGCACCTCTTACATTATAAGATGTAGCGATGAATTATAAAAAGAGCACTGGTTGTTGCAAACAATAATTATAAGTCAACTTTGAAACTACTACAATCGTCACTAAAATGTGTTCATAAGAGAATATTATCTATATCTGTTGCTTTGCTGTAATAATTATTTAAAATTCCAACTATTTAATACAAAATCTTTTAAAATCTGACCAAAATATGTAGTACAATATTGTTTTGAGTAAATATGTTTAAGTTTTGGTGTACACGAAGAATGTATCGAGTAGGTGTTGGTATGCACCTTTAACTCTTCGTGTGAAAGTTTCTCCATGTACAAATTAGAATTACCCTGGATATCGCTGCCCCAAGTAGAACAGATAGAACCACAGAAATGCAGTTTTTATTTGAGATTCTTCTTCTTCTTCTTATAACAATATCATGGATTTGATGTGTGGAAATAGTAAATTCATGTTCATCGAAAGACATTGAAATAATATTTTCATGATTGTCCCGTTTCATTTGGAACGGTGCCGATATTTCGTAAGAATAGCAAGTACGGCAAATTTGCATACTTCTGACAGTCTGTTTTAGAAAATAGTTTGAATTTGTCAAGGTTTCATGTAGAAATTGCAACCAATCGGAAACCATTTGAGTAGATGAGGGTCTGATACGAAATTGTATTTGCGGTAATTGCTTAACCCTGATCTTGCGTATATAAATTATCGAGCTAGATCTGGGGAAGTACTTGAACACGCTTCTGAATACCGTTTTCAAGCGCGACAATGTAGAATGAGATGCGAAAAAGTACCAATTATTATCCACGTTTAATTAGTTTCAACAAGTTCAAACAGTGCCAGCGAGATAACAGCAAGTAGAAACCTTGATGAAAGATTGAAAGAGCCAATGCTAATACTGCATAGAAAGTCACTGCATCTCTGGTAAAAAAATGTCCATTGAATTCCATTGATCAATGAGATTTAATATAAAATTTGCAACGGTAAATGACCATTACAACCTATCGAATCCCATTAATTTGATCTGTTTCAATGAGGTTTGGACACGTGTGAATAGGTCTGAATAGGTCTATACTGGTCTATACCGTTGCAAAGTTTGGATTAAATCTTATGAATTAAGGGCATATACCAGCGGCCCCTGACGATGCAACTAGAATCAAATCTTTTCTAACAAATCATTCGAAAATAAAGCAATAAAAGGAAAATGTCGCTCTGTACAGACCATCTTTATCCATTGAAGAAGGTCTATACAGAGCGTTAATTTCTTTGTTTTCGAATATTTTGTCAGAATGGTTTTGGTTATGTCCTCTTCTAACCAATATGTCTAGTTGCATCTTCAGGAGTCGCTGGTATTACCTTAATGGGATTAATAAACTTTTTTAACCAGGGATCCGTTCCTATCTGTTTCTATCTGTTTTTATACGGTTTTTGAGCCTTTCAGTCGGTTTCTATCGTTTTCTTTTTCCAGGCAACTCCAATAACAATAGCGTTAATGGTTGAAAAGTTTTAAGGGGGTGCTCAGGTCAATTTTTCCACTAGACAACTTCTAGATCGCTTCAATCGTTTTTTGTCATTAATATTGTCATAATATAATTACATCAAACTTTGGATCAAAACATTCAGGATTAAGCAAACAATCCGAGTCTGGCCTGTTTGTTGTTTAACTAAATCATAATGATTAAATTAGAACGAGAATTCGCTATTAGCCAATTAGAAAGCTCCATTCAGTTTTTTTTATATTATAACAAATATAACCCGTGTATAATTATTTTGAGACTAGAGTCAGGCTTCTCTGATTTATTTTGAATTTTTTGATCCAAAGATCATTGCAATAAATTGAATATTAATTATGTGAAACAGTTGAAACGATATAGTAGTTTTCTGGGGAAAAAATCGACCAGGGGACACCCTAGCGCCAGTGCCGGATTAATGTATGGGCCTAGATGGGCCTGGGCCAGGGGCCTCGAGCTCCTGGGGGGGCCTCAAATTTTTCAAAGTTAAAAAAAAGAGAATACCCTAGAAAAATTTCCTTACAAAGGGCTCAAGCGCCCAGGGGCCTCGTTAACCATTAATCCGGCACTGCCTAGCGCTGCTCTCCCATGGACCGGAATCTTTCCATTTCTCATAAAGAGTTGCAATGAAAATATATATTTCATCATTAATTGGTTAATTCTCCATTCCGCCGGAATGTATTCCGGTTCATGGGAGACAAGGGCGCAAGGGGAGAAAAGGGACGCAAGGGAAGGAACGGAAGATGAAATGTTGAACAATCCACCCTGGTAAAAAAACCAGATAGGAAACCGGATGAAACCCGGATGATAATCCTGATGGTAATCCGGATGATAATCCGATTCAAACCCGGATGAAATTTCCGGGATTCCATCCGGGTGTATACGGTTTCTTTATCCGGTTCCATACGGATCCTATCCGGGTTTTGGGACAAGATAGTTTTTTGAATTCCAAATAAAACCGGAACAAGCAGACGAATGAATTCTATCCAAATTTCGTGTGGGATTTCGAAAAATATTCAGTATTAAAATCCGGATAGGGTCCGGATGAAACCGGATAAAGAATTACCGCAAAAACCGTATACGCACCCGGATACACCCGGATGGAATCCTGGAGATTTTGACCCGGGTTCCCATCCGGCTTTTTTCACCAGGGCATCGCATCCCGAAGAGAACATGAAGCTTCAGCGAACGTTCAGATTAGGTGTGTATAGAATTAGATCGGGCCGGAGGTTCATTAGAGCTAACTTTTAGATTCACAAACGTTTGACAAAGGTTCTACTCCGATGTCCGTCTCGAAATACCTTCAGGAAACATAAATGGAACGTTCGCTGAAGGTTCATCGAAGGTTTAACGAAGCTCCACAAAAATATCTATACTTATATTAATTTTGATCAATTTATATGAGAAATAAATTATTATGAATTAATCTAAGTATAGATATTTTTGTGGAGCTTCGTTAAACCTTCGATGAACCTTCAGCGAACGTTCCATCTATGTTTCCTGAACGTATTTCGAGACGGACATCTCAACGTTCGTAGTACCTTTGACGAACGTTTGTGAATCTAAAAGTTAGCTTGCATAAACCTTCGAGCCGATCTATACAGATCTAATCTGAACGTTCGCTGAAGCTTCATGTTCTCTTCGGGATTTTCCCTGGCGAAAAAGAAGCGTACTGTAAGCGTAGATATCCGCCAAATTACTCTTTAGAGGTTATCTATCTCTTTCCACACGACATATTCGAAAAGAGATAGCCAACTTCTGAAGAGTAATTTGGTGGATACGCACGCTTAGAGCACGCTCCGTTTTCGCCAGGGTTTCTTCTGAGCCAATTAGCATGAAAGGATAAATTGAAAACGTGATACCCCCAATCAGAAACCGACCCATAGTTTTCATGTATCGTTAGCAATCTCTCCAACTCACTGATCTATAATACACTGGATACACAAATAACACACGAAGAATTCTTTTTCAAGAGCAAGAATAGAACTCTTCAAGAACTCTTTTCGAACTAATGAATTCATATAGAGCTCTGGAGGAGTTCAATCTGTTGGACATTAACAAGCTCTTTGAGAATATTAGAAGTATTGTTTGAGTACTCTCAAAGAACTTGTTGATGTCAAACAGATTGAACTCCTCCAGAGCTCTATATGAATTTATCAGTTCGAAAAGAATTCTTGAAGAGTTCTATTCTTGCTCTTGAAAAAGAATTCTTCGTGTGTTATTTGTGTATCCAGTGTATTATAGATCAGTGAGTTGGAGAGATTGCTAACGATACATGAAAACTATGGGTCAGTTTCTGATTGGGGGTATCACGTTTTCACGTGTTATCTGGGTAGTGCATAGCATAGCCTTCCCGTATGCGAGCTTGGTTCCCATGATCGCCGCCATGAAGGGGCAATTCCGCCGTCTTTCTGATCAACAGCCGCGCAGGATTGGTTGATACTATTACATTCCGTTGGATAGGGGCAATTCCACCGATATATATATAACTTTCCAAGTGGAACCCGTTCGGCGAGCTATGCGCTATCCAGTGTATACTATAGATCAGTGCTCCAACTCACTTCTGACCATATATACAGTGAGATCACTCAATAGTCAATCCTTTACCTTCTTTCCGATGGATCCTCATTGCCAATTGGTTGTTAATTAATTAGAAATATTTTGAAGTGCATAAATACGTGAGGAATAATCTTCTGAACATGGCAAACTAATCTTGAATGTTTTCACTTGAATAACAATAAATTGCCAGCAAGATTCTATCCGAAAGAAGAAAACGGATTAATTGCACCGACAGCACTGACATTTATACATATGAACTGGATGCAGTATCGCTCATATTTCCAATGCTCAGCCAGAGATGAATAGCAGAGATTGCTAACGCGATGTTAAATTCATGGTCCGTATCACGTTTTTTTCTTTTGAAGAAAGATACATGATTGGTTGAATTTTTCTTCCAAGCCAACCAGCATGAAGAGATAAACGAAAAACGTGATACTGCCAATCAGAAACTGGACTATGGTTTTCATATCTCGTTAGCAATCTCTTCAACTCATCTCTGGCTCAGCTTTCGGACGCAATTGAAATTAGTGAAGTTACTATAAAACACTAAAAAACGATCACAAAGTCGTCTGATGGTAAGGCTGGGCCAGGGGGCATAATCTCAAATTGAACATTCTCAAATGGATTTCAGCGCTGCCGTACGGTAGTACAGTGAACTATTTGACATAGATACAACTAACACAAACAATGAACAAATGACACCGATTTTCGAATGAGTGTTAGTGTATACATGGAAAATAGTTCACTGTACTACCGTATGGCAGCGTTGAAATCCGTTTGAAAATTTTCTATTTCAGATTATACTCCCTGGGCTGGGCTCCCATGCAACCGGATTGTCCGGAACGGGACGATCCTCATTGGTAGAATACTTGTCTTATTTGAAGATAACCATAACAACACTAGAGATCCACCAATTATGAGCGTTCCGTTCCGGACAATCCAGCTGCATGGGAGGCCAGCCTAAGCCAAGTTCTCAGGAATAATGAGTCGAGATCAGGGTTTCGGATTTAGTACAATTTTCCGATGTATCAACCTACGGCAAACAATATTTAATCGGAATTGTCAATGACAATTTTAGAGATCGTACTAGAAAAGAGACCCTGGTGGAGATTATGATCAGAGTAATCAAATTTTTTAGTCAAATGGAAAATACATAACAATTTTTTAATAAATCATATGAGAATGAATGATCAAAAGATTTCATTGAACTTTCAAGATTGACTGCTGCTCCACCGGACTTGGAAACGAACTGAAAGAGGATTAAACCACAGGAAATGACCACTCAACGGACGAGTAAATTTTTTACAAGAAAATGCGTGGATCGCGATTAGATAATTCCATTTCAATCCTGTTTTATTTACGCCTGTTGGAAACATATAGTAGTCATTGAGATAACATTCTAAAATCGAATTAATTAATATTTCTACTCATGTTTTTGTGACAATTTGGCTCACTGACCAGATGGCGTCCTTATTTCAATTCGGGCCACAGTTGGAATTGCTATGTTCCATCCAGTTATTATATTCATCAATAATCGACAGTCGGTCAATTTAATTCGTGAGCTGGTACTTTCGATGAGTTTGGGAATTCTAAGTCCTGAGTGACTGATTCCATTGAATTATCGTTAATCATTGGCTGATTTCCCATGATTCCCAAATTCATCAAAAGTACCACCTCGTGAATTGAATTACTAGAAATTGACTAATCAGCGAATTTCGGGATATTGAACTTTCAGGATATCGCGCTTGGTGCAGGCAGTGTTCGGAATTCCTAGGATCGTACACGATGTTTATTGGTCAATTCTTATAGAGCAACCAATCACCCCCAACATTCTATGAGAAGCGATCAATCAGAATCGTGTACGATCCTAGGAGTTCCGAACACTGGGTGCAGGGTTTGCACGTAATATCAGCCAGGGTTGGCACGTAATATACTTCTAAGTATTTTACATAGTTTACGACACGTAAGAAACCGAGTATCTTACGCCCCTAGCGATTTTGAGGTTACCAAAAAGTTACCAAAACATTTCGGTACGTTTGTGACTTTTTCTTACCACAAAATAACCAACAACCGCATCTTCAGTGCTACTCATCAGTCACGATTCGGTTCGGTATCTTTTTGGAACAAAACCATTTGTTTACCAGATCACAGAAATGGTGTTTTTGGTCATTTCTTGGTTGCTTCGTGGTTAAGAACCGAAAATTTACCGAATGTTGAGAATCCTGCATTGGTTGCAATTTGGTCCCGTTTTGGAAAAAAACGCCTAAAGATGTAATTTCATGGGGCGTCGAGCATCAAGCGTCAACTTCAGAAGGAAAGAGAAGAACTGCGTGACCTCTCTTTCTTTCTAATGTTGACGCTTGATGCTCGACGCCCCATGAAATTACATCTTTAGGCTGGCCTCCCATGGACCGGAATTCGTTCCGGCGGAATGAAAATTGAACCAATGCACAATTTTTTATAGATTTCTGATAGAACGCTCTAGAAGAAATTGTGGAAGCGATTGATTTAAAGTCATTCCGCCGGAACGAATTCCGGTCCATGGTAGGCCAGCCTAAGACTACCGCGAATAGGTGGAACCAAATTGGTCAGTTTTTGGTAAATTTCCGGTTTAAAACATCACATACTGTCACATACCATTCAGCAAATTTAATAAGATGTACGAATGTACGATGTGCTCTGGCAACATTGGTTGTCACAGTCAGTGATGCCAGCATTTCGTCGAACGAGTCGATTTTCCCTCTCCATCACATCTGTCTGTATAGAAATTCCACACACACAATCAAACCTCCGACAAAAGAAATTTGATTATATACAGCGTGATGGAGGGGGAAAACCGACTCGGTCGACCAAATGCTGGCATCACTGGTCACAGTGCTACGGTTCATTGTTTCTTTCGGATATCTGTCTCAACCATACCGCATCTTCTTGAGGGGATACTAGCGGCGTGGCAGCAGCCGGATTATTTATGCCAAACTACGGCCAAACGCTTCATTTCAATCAAAATATCGCTCTTTACAGCACTGCTCTAATTCAAGTAGAAGTGCTGTACAGAGCGATATTTTAATTAGTATGACATATTTGCCCGCAGTTTGTTATCAACGATTTGGCTGCTGCCACGCTGATCCATTTTTACCAGAAAACACTTTATGCTATCATTTTAGCAGTCTCAGTGGCATAACCAGTGTTTCCACTTCAGGGATTATTATCCTATTTTGGGGATTTTTGGACCTCTTAAGGGATTAAACAGGGATTGAGGGATTTTGTGGGATTTTTGGACAGGATAATTTTTTTTATGGAAATACAAAATCCGAACTAAAATTCGATGTTTAGAATGTATCTTTAACAAGACATTCATTTCCCAAGAAGGGGAATATTTAGGGATTTCTTTCTTCCAAAAGAGGAATAGAGAGGGATTGTTTTTTTTTTGAAGAAAAAAGGGATAACTAGGGATTTTCCATTCTAGTTAGTGGACATTTTTTTTAGTTCGTGTGGAAACACTGGGCATAACAAATCAATGTCTTGAATATACTCTCATGACAAGCAGTGATGCCAGGAAAGATGGTGTGGACCGAAAAATCAGCCTCTCTACCGCGCACACGATGAAACTTTCGTATACATGTGAGTCACACGTATAAGAACGTGTCATTGTGTGAACAATGGAGGGGCTGATTTTTCGGTCCGCACCGTTTTTCCTGGCATCACTGATGACAAGATCAGGATGTTATCAACAATATTGAGACGTATCTACGTATCTTTCACACGTTTGAGCGCATGCTCAACGTAAAATAAATGTCAGATATTACGCTGGTAAAAACAAATTGAATAATTTTAGATTTCAATAGGTACTCCCCTGAGATGACGTTCGGGGAGCGGGTGGTTAAACCCTGGCGCTAAGGCCACTTAGAAGTTACTTTTAATACAATGCTTACAATGGCTTAAAACATGCTGGATATGCCATAGGAAACATAATTCTTCTCATGGAAAAATTACGATGCCCATGCGACACCTAGTGGTTTGAGTTCAAAGGTTTCTGACAACTACGGTGGTCAAGAGACGTTTCATTACACCATCGTATTCAAGTTCACTCGACAGTTCCGCAATTTCTTCATTTCAAAAACAAATCCGTTTCTCGATGTAAATTTTTCGTAGGGTTACATTCCAAACATTAATGTTTGTCATATATGCATGCACTTGTATTTGCTTTCAAATCTTTGAGAGAAATCACAGCTCTCGGCGATCCATTGCCAGTAACCTATCTGACAGTTCCTACATTCGTGAAGTTAATAACATTCCGCATGAAGATTTTATATATTCGTGAAAACATTGGTCTCGAGGGATGACCATCGAATCCTCTTCCTTAATTAGCTCTACCCCAGTGGGAATATTTCTCTGAGAATTTCTGGGAAACTCTCAAAATTCGAACATTCTCTGCAAGTCTCTATAAAATTCAGAATAATTCTGAAAATATTTTGAGCATTTCTGAAAACCTCTCAAAATTAGAATTTTCACCAGGGTATCAAAGGAATCTTAATCTCATCAACGTAGATTTTGATTTATATGAAATCCCTCAGAAAAAAATCTGGAGTAGCAAATGACTGGGAAGTAAAGGAAATCTCATTGTCCTTAATACTTCACAATTTGACTTGGTACCAAAAGGACAGACAAAAATTTCGATCTTCAACTTGCATATATAATTCAGTTGCTATTCTGTATTGAATTTGTGTAGTGAAATAAAAAGTTGTCCAATCAAAACTGGTAACAAGATTTATTTACAACATAGGAATTATATTCTGAATTTAACATTAAAAAATGAAAAAGTAATCGCATATTTGCAATGAGATTACACTGTGGACCAGAGTAAAATACAGAAGAATAGAATTCCTTTGAAATGAATCATGTGACTTTGAAATTCGAATTCAGTCTCTCAGGTCTCAATTCTCGTCCCCAGATAGAAAAGCATGCTCTGAATATTCGGTGACATAACATGCCGTAAACATACTATCATGAACTCTGCTCAGCTTGCGATGATGCATAGAATGTGAACATTATGTCTTCATTATGGTGCCATCACCTCGTTTTGTCACCAATAACAATGCTTTATGCGGAAACACCTTGGCACCATGATGCGAACATTTTTTGGTTTGCATGTCACCATTATGATGGCATTATTGAGAAATTTTTCTATCTGGATTCTATTCTTCTTAATGAGAAATTTTTCGCTGGGCCTACGATAACTCAACAAACACATTTCCAGGCGGTTCAAACGACCACCACCGGCATCGCAGGACCATCGGCGGCCCTTTGAAGCGCCAGTAATCCAAGGCTTAATCTGAGTAAAATCTACAACTAATCGAAACATTGGATACTCAATATTTAAAAACACAAACATGGGCCCAAAATTTCAACATCATATACAATTCATATGTGATCCAATATACTTCATATACAAGTTATATAGGAAAGTCGCCATTATATTAATCGTTTTAACGTTCTAGAACTAACGGTTTCCTTGTAGAACTAACTTCTTGGTCAGAAGTCCCCCTTGAATCATGCCCTGCATGTTTGTAAGTAATGCTTTGCCCCATGCATTGTTTAATTAATTCTTATTCCATTGTGATAAGCATGATTCATTGAAAATAGTGCACATGAAAATATAGATGATTTCAACACAATACATCCAATCATAAACTACATTATGCTCATGTGAATAACAAATTGTATTTCCAACTAATGGATGATTTAGTGGAAAGAGGACTGGGTTCATCTAATATATATTGAGCATTTGAAATATTTTGTACATCGCTTTAGAGTTACAATGTCATGTTACTCAAAACAAACAATATTGTAACAATATTGCTTTTGTGAACATTGGATCCATAGCACACACATTTTGAAGTGACAACTACATTAGTGAAATAATATCACCCATTGATCCTTAATGGGTCTGAATCAGTTTTCTGCATCGGAATCAGTGAGGATCAATCGGTTCAATGAGATTCTTTGAGCAGAGATTCGAGATTCATGTTCTGCGATGTTGTGATGTTTTTTCACGCAGTCAAGATAAAAAATCACCTAATCGCGAGATGAAAAATCAGGAAAGTTAGGTGATGTCATATCTCGCGAGTTCTCTGCGTGTAGTAAAAATTAATCCTACCCAGAAAACAAAGTGGTTCAATGATTGTACAATCATGGACACTTTGAAGTCGTTCACGATTTTACAATTAACTATATGATAAGTTAACACATTATTGACCAATGATGCATGCATTGAAGACTACTGCAACTGTTGTGCATCAATGATTGTATAATAATTGATAGTATTCACGCATTAGCCATTCTGATAGTACAATCATTGGTCAATTGTTCATGCATCATTATGTCCATGAGATTGGGCGATCGTGGACTCGTTCGTTTTGTTTTCTGGGTACATAAGAGTTTGGAATGACGAACATTTGCAATCAAATACGTATAGAATCAAACAAAATTGTTTTATCTTCATTCAATGCAATTCTTCTGCACTTTCCTTATAATTTACATCGAGATTCTTATCATCTATCGTGTTGAAGAGCTACCTCATAAACTCGCATGGGGAACATATGAAACTTGAAAAAACACTCCAACGCATCTATCGCAAAACACACACGCAAATTTTAAGCGCATCTATATTTGACCAGTTTAGGAAAGAAATACATCTGTACTAAAAATTTGTTGATTTATGTCATGGAACTTAATCTTCTATGCGTCAACTTCTTGCATATTGATGAACGAAGAATGCCGAAGGTGTCAAGCTGTAATTTCATGGGGCGTCGAGCATCAAGCGTCAACATTAGAAAGAAAGAGAGGTCACACAGTTCTTCTCTTTCCGTCTATTGTTGACGCTTGATGCTCGACGCCCCATGAAATTACAGCTTTACAGTGCACTCCTGTACTCTCTTCTTCCGTTCATCTGATGTATTTGATGACTCTTGAATAATCTATAAACAAATAACAATTATATCGTGGTAAATCATCAGTAAAAAATAATGTAAATTTCAAGATATTTTTCACCATTACAAAGTTCCTCTTGAAATTTTACAACTTTTCTCAATGTATTTTAAGGATTCTCGTATGTACTTGGAGATATGAAGATTCAACATATGCCCCAATATGCCCCATGTACACGGAGAGAAAAGAATAGTTATATTCTCAATGTAGCATGAGAATGATTACTATGTTACATGGTGACGAAAATTTTTTAGATGGTGCGAGTCATTTGACATAGTGATGCTCCCGATTTTATGTGGTAACATTAGCCCTGTTAACATAGTAATGATTACCATGTTACATTGGAGACATTACTATGCAACTAAACATAAATCCAATGCTATAAAGTAATATTGACTATGATTTTTTCATTGATTATAACCTAAATTAAACTATTGACATGTATATACACACCAGGCTTTTCAGTGAATGAGGTTATAAATAAATAAATTAGGTTATGAAATGGTTAATAGGAAGAAAAGGGAGCACACAGTCAGGAACAAATTATATCAGTCTTCTAAATGATAACTGTGTTTTTACTTGATTATTAATAGTGGGCTGACTACCGTAATAATACGTATAATATAAGTATGTCTATACACGTTGTGTCGATATTGCCCACAGCGTGCATATTTTCATTAACTGGAATGACAGCTATTGTAACATGGTAATCAGTACCATTTTACATTGCTTTGAGTTCTATTTTTCTGATTTCTATGTAGTATAGTAATCATTATCAGAAAAATAGCGAAGGATTCTATTCTCGCATAGTAACATTCACGATTTTCAATAAAATAAGAACGAATACTATGTTAGCATGGTAAATATTACCATACATTTCTCTCCGTGTATGATTCCGACAAAACGGTAGGGTAGCAAATGTCCGGAATTGCATTTACCAGCAGAGCGATGATTTGCGCATTCAAGAATAATTACCAGAAGTTTCTAGCCCTCCTCAAATAGCCACGAAATCCGAGTTGAAAACACCCTCCGTCTCCTTTCTTCTGATGGTGATGCGCGCGACAATCGCTGGCATGAATCTTCGGCCAAAGGCTTCAGCCTGATCCTTGTATTATCTAGATTGCAAAGTGGAAAAAATGAATTCAGTTTACCGCAATCCTCGGAATCTGGACTAATTGAACTCACCTCATTAGTTGCCCAGGCTTCAGTTAATTGCATTGAAAATATCGTTCATCAGTTCATAAAGTGTCCTTCATTTTGGGAATGAAATTTTTGAACGCTCCCAAACTTGTCGGAATGGAATTGGTTGGATCCTGTAAAATTTGATACACTCAGTGATGCCAGCATTTGGTCGACCGAGTCGATTTTCCCCCTCCATCACGCTGTATACAATCAAATTTCTTTTGTCGGAGGTTTGATTGTGTGTGTGGAATTTCTATACAGACAGATGTGATGGAGAGGGAAAATCGACTCGGTCGACGAAATGCTGGCATCACTGGATACACTCTTCGTTTCATGAGTTGAAAATAGATTCATAAGAGATGGGAACAAGTATGTTGGATTTAAGAACTACAATATTCTGAATTGGTTGAAGAGATTAGGAGAAATGTCTGCACAAAGTTTGAAATGAAAAGCTGGCTGAACTGAAACTTGTACCAAACGAATAGAAAAACAATATTCTAAATTGTTTTGTTTTCTATCCATTTGGTAAAATTCTCACTTCCCTCAACTTTCATTCCAAACTTTGTGCAGACATTTTTTCTCATCTCTTTGAGGTTGTTTAAAATCTATTTTTGAATCATTTCTTTTGTTTCCTTCAGATTTTTTCTCTTTTGAGCCCATATTCTTTAGATGGAATGTTTTCGAATGAAATTCTATAATAATTTCCTTGTCGATGTGTGATTCCTGATGTTTTTTTCTCAGACTAATTTCCAATAGTTGACAGGATTTTTATGTATTTTCTACATCAAGAAAATAACTCAAAAAAAGAATTATTTGATGAATCGAATAATTCATAATGGTTGCATCTCTCAATCCTACTATCGTCTACAAAACCGAAGTGACACCAGGAGAAAGACCATGTTGAATTGACTTGAAACCAAGTTCATCTAAGATTGATGCCATTCGATTAAAATGAGAGGGAAAACATATCAAGCAATCCCGTGTTGTTTTTGCTTGTAAACATGCAGAAATAACTTGTTTTCAAGTTGAATTAACATGATGTTGGCTACTTGTTAAATTCAAGTTGATTGAATCCATCATTCTTCCCAGTATACAATTAATGTTGTTGGTACAGAATTTCTAAACACAACGAAAATGCAAGTTTAACAAAACAAACGCTGGAATCAAATGTTTAAAATTATCAATACTTTGACAAATTCCTGCCAAATGCCCATTTGTGCGGTACTTCAAAGCCATGCAAGTTCTTAAAGAAATGGGCAAAATTTTACTACGTACTTTCTGAACGATTAAGCAATAAACAGCTATTGTACTATAAAGCATTCCCTAGTAACACACAATCTTCGTCAAACGTTCTGAGAATGTTTGCAGGACGTTTAAATATTCTGGGAACGTTCGGAGAATATTTTACGCACATTGGTGTTACTTGGGTTGCGAGTCAACTTTTCTATTGAATTACCAGCAGTTTCATGTGCATTTTCCGTAATAGGTTCATTACTGTTGTTTTCCATATTGATTGGCTATGACAATTTTTTATGAATGATCCCTCTTTCTCAACCAAGGAACCAAATGAATTGACTGAAACCAAATCATATTATTCATTATAAATATGAAAAAAATATTGACATACTAATTATTCAATTATCAAATTAATGAAATCACAAGAATAGAAAAATCAGTTACCTCTTGCAGAACTACATTATTAAGTCCGAGAATTTTCTTATTCCATACAATGTCTTCATTTGAGAAACGCAATTCGCAAAGAAACAAACGTCTGTTTTTTTTTTCTCACTGAATCATCCATTCTTAATAGTTTTCTCCATTCATGTTGTACACCAAGTTCTTCACATACAACTGATGAATGGACTCTTCTATTTGAATCAAACACTGTATCATCACATTCTGTCATAGCACATTTTTTCTCAATGCACTTTTTTACTTCTAAAATTTTCAATTCACCATTACTAGTGTAAACGACACGATTATAATTCAATATCATGTTTCCAAAATTTTGTTGATTCGATGGAGGAATATATCTCATCCACTGCATATACGATGGTGTAATGAAACGTCTCTTGACCACCGTAGTTGTCAGAAACCTTTGAACTCAAACCACTAGGTGTTGCATGGGCATCGTAATTTTTCCATGAGAAGAATTATGTTTCCTATGGCATATCCAGCATGTTTTAAGCCATTGTAAGCATTGTATTAAAAGTAACTTCAAAGTGGCCTTAGCGCCAGGGTTTAACCACCCGCTCCCCGAACGTCATCTCAGGGGAGTACCTATTGAAATCTAAAATTATTCAATTTGTTTTTACCAGCGTAATATCTGACATTTATTTTACGTTGAGCATGCGCTCAAACGTGTGAAAGATACGTAGATACGTCTCAATATTGTTGAGCAACGTGGCAGCAGCCAAATCGTTGATAACAACCCAGAAAACACTTTATGCTATCATTTTAGCAGTCTCAGTGGCATAACCAGTGTTTCCACTTCAGGGATTATTATCCCATTTTGGGGATTTTTGGACCTCTTAAGGGATTAAACAGGGATTGAGGGGTTTTGTGGGATTTTTGGACAGGATAATTTTTTTTATGGAAATACAAAATCCGAACTAAAATTCGATGTTTAGAATGTATCTTTAACAAGACATTCATTTCCCAAGAAGGGGAATATTTAGGGATTTCTTTCTTCCAAAAGAGGGATAGAGAGGGATTGTTTTTTTTTTGAAGAAAAAAGGGATAACTAGGGATTTTCCATTCTAGTTAGTGGACATTTTTTTTAGTTCGTGTGGAAACACTGGGCATAACAAATCAATGTCTTGAATATACTCTCATGACAAGCAGTGATGCCAGGAAAGATGGTGTGGACCGAAAAATCAGCCTCTCTACCGCGCACACGATGAAACTTTCGTATACATGTGAGTCACACGTATAAGAACGTGTCATTGTGTGAACAATGGAGGGGCTGATTTTTCGGTCCGCACCGTTTTTCCTGGCATCACTGATGACAAGATCAGGATGTTATCAACAATATTGAGACGTATCTACGTATCTTTCACACGTTTGAGCGCATGCTCAACGTGAAATAAATGTCAGATATTACGCTGGTAAAAACAAATTGAATAATTTTAGATTTCAATAGGTACTCCCCTGAGATGACGTTCGGGGAGCGGGTGGTGAATAAAATTTTACCAAAACGTTTTCAGAATTACTTTCATTCGGAATTTTATAATTCGGACCAACGGTGCTTCGGACAGTTTACCATTTCTTTCCAAATTGAAAATATGATTGGCCGGTTGTACAAGAAATAACCAATCATCAGATGCTGAAGATTTTTCTAGGGAATACTGGCAACGCTGATTGAGGTAGACACAAAATATTTTCAATCTATTCTGTTTCGCCGAAAAACTGTCAATCAAATATATATATTACTTGATTCCATAACAACGATGGATTTTTTCTTTATTCTTATAGAAAAGAAAATTTATATTCAATGAAAACTCACTAATCTCATTTCGAATTTCAAAATTCCCACCATATTTGAAGACAACATTTGTACATGCGCAAAGCGGTTGTCTACATATCCAGTGCGTGTGCGTGCAAAGTGAAAGCTGTTACCGAGAAATTGCGGTTATACACCACCTGATCTTAACTCAATTAATGAACTATTCCAAATTTTGATTATTGAAATAAAGAATAACTCTAGAGATTCAAATTTTGTTCGAATCAATACATATAATATTGAAAAGTTTAAAAATGGGACAGAAACAAAGAGGTACGTGTTAGAAGTTTACTGTGAAAAATTAACGTCCTAACCTCTAAGTGACAACCAGTTGAAGGATATCTTTATGTATTACTAAATTGGACAATAAAGTCAATTACTACTACTACCATCAGTTGAACGATTTGTGTTATGTATTGCTAAATATTGCTAAATGAACAAAAAAATTTGATACTAATATTACTACCAGTTACATCTGTTTCGTGTTTACCTGTTGCTGATCCTGCAATATAATCCATTCCAATGATTTCATCACTCTTCAATGTTTATCCCAGATATCCTAGATCCAACCACCAATTCCTAGTATTCTCATTATCATTTACTATCAGCAGCATGATAATAGCTCACGATTTTCATAAGAGTACTCGATAATTAATTCTCTTCTACCGTCAATTAGCGTACATTGATGCATAAGCCCCATGTTCAAATTCTCACATATCCCACATATATGTCCATGTGACGTTGCTGCTTGTTTTTTCATGTAAAACATATTCCGTATCTATCAAATGAATTCATAAAATGTTATCTATATTACATTGTTTTGAAATTATGTAGATATAATAGTACATCCGATCCATACGATCTTGATGGCTCAGAAACAAATGAGTGTAAAAACCAATGTTTTTTTTCCAGAATTCAAAGAGAGCAAGGAAGAGAGAATGGTTATGACGATAGGAGAAATAATACAAGAATTATTAAAAGCGCATCGAGATAACAGAGATGTCGATCTTAACAAATTAAAAACTAGGATATCTTCAAAATATGGTTTAGCATCATCTCCAAAACTAGTAGATATAATAGCTGCTGTGCCTGCAGACGCAAGACATATACTCGTACCCAAACTCAAAGCTAAACCAATTAGAACTGCTAGTGGGGTAATTTTCACATCAATTTTCAAATTGTACAAACAATAATTGAATGGATATATATCAAGGAATTTTTCGGTAGATCGCAGTTGTAGCGGTTATGAGTAAACCTCATAGATGTCCTCACATTAATATGACAGGGAACATCTGTGTATATTGTCCCGGAGGACCGGATTCAGATTTTGAATATTCTACCCAATCTTATACCGGTTACGAACCAACATCTATGAGAGCTATAAGAGCGAGATACAATCCATTTTTACAAACTAGACATCGCGTCGAACAGGTACGATCAGCTTCTATCAACATCTCGAATGGATAATCAATTGTGTTCTGCTTTTTCTCAATGCATATGATTACAGTTAAAACAATTGGGTCACAGCGTTGATAAAGTAGAATTTATTGTCATGGGTGGTACTTTTATGTCCTTACCGGAAGATTATAGAGATTATTTCATAAGAAACTTACATGATGCTTTATCCGGCCACACGAGTAATAACGTAGAAGAAGCAGTAAAGTACTCTGAAAGAAGTAAAACAAAATGTATTGGTATCACAATAGAAACAAGACCGGATTATTGTTTAAAGAAACATCTTTCTGATATGCTGAATTACGGGTAAGGATATAGAAAGAGAAAAAAGAATCTTTCAGTTATTAACCATTGAATTGTGTTACATCCCAATGTATCGTTAGTTGTACGCGTTTAGAAATTGGGGTACAATCCGTTTACGAGGATGTGGCCAGAGATACTAACAGAGGACACACCGTTCACGCGGTCTGCGAGAGTTTTCAATTGTCCAAAGACGCTGGTTTTAAAGTCATAGCGCATATGATGCCTGATTTACCGAATGTCGACATAGAGAGAGACGTTTATCAATTTATAGTAAGAATTTTTGTAATCACATCGATGTTAGTTCATTTTGAGATTCTCGATAACAAAAATATAATTTTTCTTAAGGAATTCTTTGAGAATCCTGCATTCAGAGCAGATGGATTGAAAATTTATCCGACTTTGGTGATTCGTGGTACCGGTTTATACGAATTATGGAAAACTGGAAGATATAAAAGTTATGCCCCAAGCGTCTTGGTGGATCTCATTGCTCGAATTTTGTCTTTGATACCTCCTTGGACACGCGTGTATAGAGTTCAAAGAGATATACCGATGCCTTTAGTGAGGTGAATTTTTTGCTTCTACATAGAGTACTTTGTTGATTTTATTATTTTTTGATATTGAAATTTCAGTTCAGGCGTTGAACATGGAAATTTACGCGAACTGGCATTAGCTAGAATGAAAGATTTGGGAACGGATTGTCGTGACGTGAGAACTCGAGAAGTTGGAATTCAAGAAATTCATCACAAGATTCAACCGTACGAGGTTGAATTGATACGTCGAGATTACGTGGCCAACAATGGCTGGGAGACATTTTTATCCTACGAAGATCCCTTACAGGATATTTTAGTCGGCCTACTTCGATTGCGAAAGTGTTCCAGTAATACCTTCAGGTAAAATATTATCTTGCAAAACTCGAGACCGTACCTTGACATTATTTTTTGCACTTTCAAGATCCGAATTGAAACAGAGAACTTCGATAGTGAGAGAATTACACGTTTACGGTAGCGTGGTGCCCGTAAACTCTCGGGATCCTACCAAATTTCAACATCAAGGATTCGGTATGCTGTTGATGGAAGAAGCTGAACGAATAGCCAGAGAGGAACATCAGTCACTCAAAATCGCAGTTATTTCGGGTCCGTGTTTAATGGAAAAGCATTTTAGAAAAATAATATACGACAGCGCAATAATGCACGATCAATAATTATGTGTATCAAATGTTTTTTCAGGTGTCGGAACTCGGAATTATTATCGAAAAATGGGATACGAGCTTGACGGCCCTTACATGTCAAAAATGCTTGTAGAATGTAAATAAATGCGTCGAGATTAGATTTGAGTGGAAAGTGTTGTTGTACACAGAGTTGTATTTATTTTGCATTAGCGCGAGAAGAATTTGACACGTCGAAACGTGTATCAAGATCCAAAAAGAATTTCTGATTTCTCATATGTGTAATATGTTTTTACAGTTTCGAAAGATTCAGTTGATACAATGATAAGGTACGAGTTGAAATTTTCAGATAATTTCTATTTACTTCAATCTTATCTTTATACATCAATGAAATCAATTAAGGAACGAGCCTGTCGTCTTAACTATTAATTTATTGGTTTTAGATTAGGATTTGAGCTTAATCGAAATAAACGAGTGAATTTTGAGCTCTTTTACAACTTATGTGCTGTCTGTGAAATGATGAACGTGAACTCACAATCAATAGTGATCAAGTACATGGATTTAATTGCGATTTCAGGGCGAATTGAAGGACAAATTTGATTTTCACTTCTAAGAAAACACAATTCAAATCATCTGGTTATTCAGTTGAAGAATTCTGAAATAAATCGTTGATTAGTATTCCAAATTTCGCATCTAAACAGAGCTTTATACGTTCAACTTCGAGGGATCATCGCCTGAAAATTTCTGACTGTTTCATACGTTTTACGAGTTTGAAATATCCCATCGCGTGATTACCAAAAATGCACTATTATTAAGCATTTAGGGGGAAAAAAGTACAAAATTTCACTCGTTCTTTCCGATACCTCAAACTCCTTTTGTCACAATATCTCATAGAACCCGAAGTTACTAGATCTATTTACCCAAAATACTCAAAGATGACTCAATAAAATAGAATAAAACCACCAGCCAAATCTATTTGCATACCAACTGGCTTGTTTGGCTGGTCCGACTGGTGGTTTTATTCTATTTTATTGAGTCATCTTTGAGTATTTTGAATACAGAGATTCTTAAACCTAGCAGCTATTGCCATAACTTTTCACACGAAATTTGTATCAAGGATTCAAACACGATCTTTCGCGAATTCAAGGAAATAAGAATTTTCGGCGTCCGGAGCCACTTCTTCGATCGGTTGGTTGCCGACGTTTCGCCATCATTGCAGGTGGTTTCCATACCTCTCTGAAGAAATGTCGTCAATGAAAACGAATCAAAGACGCGGCTCCACTCCGGAAGCTCAAAATTCTTACCTGAAACGTTCATTTGAATACTACTTAATCGGTTTCTGATGTGAATAATAAAGGTTCAACAACGTTTAATAAAAAGTTACAGCAATCTGCTGCTAGGTTCAGCTGGTTCAGCTTCATCCCATGTTTTTGTTTTATGCTCCTCATCCCAGTGCTCTCAATCTTCACATTAGTCAAAAATGAATGTGCGGAAGTTTCTTTCGTTGAGAACTCTGGAAGGATTCAGTTCGATTACTTTATTGCCCATACAGGACAGTCGCCAAAGAATTACGTTGCATCCCTGGTGAAAAGGAAGCATGTATTAGGAAGTGTCAAGAACGCAGTTGAAAAGTATTGGGACCGTGGATTTAAGCGTATACCGAGCGTGAACTCTTTTCAAACTAATGAATTCATAAAGAGCTCTGGAGGAGTTTGATGTCCCAAACATTTAACTCCTCCAGAGCTATTTATAAATTCATTAGTTCGAAAAGAGTTCTTGGAAAACTCTATTCTTGTTTTTGCAAAAGAATTCTTCGTGTGTTATCTGGTAGACATATTTTAGAATTATAGAGCAGAAGACATGTTCAGCTTATCCGAACTTTTTAGGAATTCTTTGGATTTTAAGAGAGTTCAGGAGTTCTTTTTCCAAAATTCAAGTAGTTGGGCTGGGTTCAGAACGAATTCGTATCGCAACTTCGTGAAGAATTTTCAGGGCGTTCAACGTGTATTCATTTTGAACTCATTAAATTTATATCGAATTCATTTTCACCGTCACGGAAAAGATTATTAAAACTGATCATTGTTGCATATGGAAGGATATGGAATTCGACGCCAAAAAGAAGAAAATTTCTCTTGCAATATTCAGGATCGAATTTGAAAAATTTCTATCGAGTAGAGGACCAAGGTGGAAAAGACTCGATAATGATATTCATTGGGGCTTATACCCGTTTTTATGACAAAAAAAAGAACCAACTCGAAATATTAGGTGTATAACTTTGCTTCCGCCGTTTTTTTCCGAAATTCGAGGCTTTATTGTAAAAAAATGGTTATACATTTATGATTCAAAGTATTGTCCATCGCTGGCCACTACTTTCTCCCATCTTTCGGGCAGCATACGAATCCCGCGTTGAAAAAAATTGTCATCTTTTGAAGCGATCCACGAATCGATCCAATTTTTTACTTCTTCATAAGACCGGAAGTGCTGGTCAGCTAGGCCGTGTGCCATTGATCGAAAAAAGTGATAGTCCGAGGGAGCAACGTCTGGAGAATACGGCGGGTGGGATAGGACTTCCCATTTCAAAGTTTCCAAGTATGTCTTGACCACTTTCGCAACATGGGGTCGAGCATTGTCATGCTGTAAAATCACTTTATCATGTCTCTCGTTGTATTGCGGCCGTTGGTCTTCCAATGCTCGGCTCAAACGCATTAATTGCGTTCGATAATGATCGCCTGTGATCGTTTCAGTCGGTTTCAACAACTCATAATACACTACGCCGAGCTGGTCCCACCAAATACCGAGCATAACCTTGGAACCGTGAATATTCGGTTTGGCCGTCGACGTGGGAGCATAGCCGGGATATCCCCATGATTTTCTGCGCTTGGGATAATCGTAGTGAACCCATTTTTCGTCCCCAGTCACAATGCGATGCAGAAATCCCTTTCGTCTTCGCCTTGCAAACAGCTGTTCACAAACACACAAACGCCGTTCAACATCTCTCGGCTTCAACTCGTACGGCACCCAATTTCCTTGTTTCTGAATCATTCCCATGACTTTCAGGCGTTTTGAAATGGCTGGTTGCGTCACTCCCAATGATCCTGCCAATTCTTGTTGCGTTTGACACGAGTCTTGATCAAAAGTAATGCCTCCAATTCTGTATCTTCGAAAACCTTCTCTCTTCGATCGCCATGCTGGTCTTCGACGTTAAAATCACCGTTCTTGAAGCGTTAAAACCACTCTCGGCACGTTCTTCCACTAATAGCGGCCTCACCATAGGTATTTGAGAGCATTCGATGAGCCTCAGTCGCAGATTTCTTCATATCAAAGCAGAAAATTAAAACCTCCCGCAAATGATGAGAATTTGGCTCGTAAGCTGACATGTTTGATCGAGAATAACTTTATGATGCAGACACAAATCGATTAATATTTCGATAGAACGAGGAAAACAAAAATTCGTTAGAATGGAAAATAAAAAATATAGCCTGTTAGAACTCATCAAAACACACATATTTCTTGTGCAAAAGTTTTTCTCTATCATCAATAGTTTCCGAGATAAAAGGTGAAAATTTTCATTTCTTCAAAATCAATAGACTTCCAATTATATTTTGCGATTGCTCAACGAAAAGTCATTGGAATGGGTTGAAATTTGATATATAGCTTCAGTAATGATCCTCGAAGACAACTACCCTAACAGCACATCCACCGGCTTCCACGTCGTATCCCCGTGGACTCCACGTGGGTGAATGGTGGACGTGGATAGAACGTGGATGAACGGAGATTCCACGTGGAGGCAACGTAGAGGCAATGTCCGGTGCTGTACGGGTAGTGAGTTGAAATTGTCAAAAGATTTCATCATCCAATGCATATTTACTAATAAACACATGTTGCTCTAACAGCACATCCACCGACTTCCACGTCGCATCCCCGTGGACAAATGGTGGACGTGGATAGAACGTGGATGAACAGAGATTCCACGTGGAGGCAACGTAGAGGCAAGGTCCGGTGCTGTATGGCTTGTGAGTTTCCACGGAAAAAGTCTCGAGGGAATTTTCGATTTGGAAAAACTCAAAGTCAATGTTCGAAGAAGTTTCCCTGAAATTTTCAGATCAATCGAGTGAAAAATAAGGGAGATATTAAACTTTGTTCACAATGGTGCGACTCGATTATGAACCATTAAGCATACAGGTTGCTGAATTCTGATTGGCTGGAAGCTCAAAAATTTCAAATCGCTATAGCTCCAGAACTATCGATGATAAAATGGTTTAATTTTTTTCCACAGATCCGCTGTTTTCCAACTTAGTGAATGGTATTAAGCCCAAGTATGTAGCATACAGTGCCTTTGAATGATTTAGATTTGAACAAAAATCTAAAAATGCTCATATTTCCAAAACTAAGCGTCGAAAAAATTTCTTTCAAACGGGAAATTATTGCATTTTGGCTGCAGAATCTACCTGTGAAATCCGGTTCGCGAATTCTGGGACACCCTGTATACCGTCATGTATCGTCATTCAGTAACCATTGCCCTGACGTTAAGCGTGACGCGTCATTGTAAACAAAGTTCAATGATCTGAAAATTTCAGGGAAACTTCTCCGAACATTGACAAACAATTTGTCCATCGTGTTTTTTTTTTTTTTCAATCAGTTTTTGTTAACCCGGTCTCTTTTTACGCTGCTATGGCCAATTGGGCCGGGGGAAGCGTACTTCCAACCTAATCTACGCGGCAGGGGTAAGATTCCCTGACTTATCAACCGTCGTCTCCCTATTACGGTGATAGCCGCTTTCGGGATAAACTTTGGTTGACGCACCAACCGCCATTTCCCCTTTCGCGGCATTACCGTTAGGGAGAAAGGCGGATTGATTAGTCAGGGATTCGAACCCCCCAGCCTGCCGGACATCCATGTCTGAAAGTTAGTGCGTTAACCGTTCAGCCGTGGAGCCGGTTTGTCCATCGTGTGATTTTGTGTTTTTGAAGGGTAGTTTCCATGAAAGGACGTTTGGAAGACATGGCGAGAACATCCCGTAGTAGATAAAAAGAACGTCCTCAGAACTCAATCAGAAGCATCAAAAGGGAAGATACTTCAAACGTTTGGAAAACCTATGGAGACCAAAACACGCAGAACCAAGAGTACGTTTCCGAAACATACAGAGAACTTCCTGTGCTGTTTGGGAAGCGCGTGTTCTCAACGGCATTTGTTATTGTTAAATATGCATTGGATGATGAAATCTTTTGATGATTTCAACTTCCTAGTTGTCTTCGGGGATCATTACTGAAGCAGGAAGTAAAATTTTCCATCAGAAAAATGTGTATTTTGATGAGTTCTAACAGTCTACCCTAACAGCAAAGTGCTAAGCAAGTATGTGGCAAATTGTTGAAAATACTCAGCAACAGTTTAAAACAATTTGCAGGGACGTTGCGTCGCCAAATGCGCAACAATATGCTGTGAATCTGGGATTTTGGGTTGAGTTGTTGTCGTGTTGCTGGGAAGTTGCTCGGTTGCATGAAACTCTTGATCACATGCGTCGCAAATTCTCAGCACGTTCGCGTGAATTTAAGAAACAACATCAGAGCAATTCTATCGAGCACCTGGATCAGATGCCGGGACGTATTCGAGCGCTCGGCGAGTTTTACGATCCAGCTGCTCAATCATTGGAAAACGATCGATGAAGAATTTTCCACATTCGGAGGTTATGATATTTTGAAATTCTTTTCTACTTACCAGGAATCAATAAAAGACTGTTTCATCCTAATTGGCGATTTCATGATTATACATTCAAAATTTCCGGTAAACGCATAATTTATGAAAAAACTTTGGATTGCTTCTTCCGATACTTGAATACTTTTAACACTATCACTCCCAGATAACACACGGAGAATTCTTTTCCAAGAGCAAGAATATAACTCTTCAAGAATTCTTTTCGAACTAATGAATTCACATAGAGCTCTGGAGGAGTTCAATCTGCCGGACATTAACAAGTTCTTTGAGAGTACTCGAACAATACTTCTGATATTCTCAAAGAAGTTGTTAATGTCTGACAGATTGAACTCCTCCAGATCTCTATATGAATTCATTAGTTCGAAAAGAATTCTTGAAGAGTTCTATTCTTGCTCTTGAAAAAGAATTCTTCGTGTGTTATCTGGGCTATTATCTTATTGAAAAACATTCAATGTTGGAAATTACAAACAAAGTTTGAAATATTTTCAAGGTGTAGGCTTTTTGTGACAAACTTAAAAAATGTACTGTAGGGTCTTTTCCCGAAGAGAACATGAAGCTTCAGCGAACGTTCAGATCAGATGTGTATAGATCGGGCCGAAGGTTCATTAGAGCTAACTTTTATATTCACAAACGTTTGACAAAGGTTCTACGGACGTTGAAATGTCCGCCTCGAAATACGTCCAGGAAAAATAGATGAAACGTTCGCTGAAGGTTCATTGAAGGTTTGACGGAGCTTCGCAACAATATCTATACTTATATTAATTTTGATCAATTTATATGAAAAATAAATTAATTAATAAACACAAATTATTATAAATTAATCGAAGTATAGATATTTTTGTGAAGCTTCCTCAAACCTTCGATGAACCTTCAATGAACGTTCCATTTATGTTTCCTGAAAGTATTTTGAGGCTGACATTTCAACGTTCGTAATACCTTTGACAAACGTTTGTGAATCTAAAAGTTAGCTTTCATGAACCTTCGATCCGATCTATACAGATCTAATATGAACGTTCGCTGAAGCTTCATGTTTTCTTCGGGTTTTGAGTGAGCAATTAAATGATTTCTGCATAACACAGTCTTATGTTTTATTGTAGTTTTTCCTTCATAATTTGAATATAACTGAAATTCTATTTCATTAATTTCATCGATTTTTCAAAATACATTATTATTCAGTTATTTTTTGAACTCTTTTTGAACTTTTTGGCTGCTAAGGGATAAGAATTCCGATCGTATTTTCGAAGCTCTTTTTATAGTATTAGAAAACTCTTCGAGAATTCTGCGATGCCTTCCAAAAGTATTACATTCGATCGAAAAACTAATTCTAAAAGAGTCATATTCTTCAGACATTTGCGAGCTCTCTAAGTACTCTGCGAGTATTCATTCGATTACTTTCGATATCCTTGAAGAATTCTTTTCAAATTCTTATGGAACTTCTTGTGCTGTCTGGACACGCACAGAAACTTCCTAACGCTGAATATAAATGACAAAAATAATCGATTCAGGAGAATATTTTGAATCTTTCTCTCAAAAAAACGATACAACCATCATTGGATGATCTTTTTTCTTTATACCATCATAAATTTAGGGAATTTCCTAAGAGGAAAACCCTTCAATTGGTCTCAATGGTTCAAAAAATCTGTACTTTTTTATCCCTCCCCTTTCGCTCCACGCTATACTCTTGGTTTCCGAGTTCCCCACTCTACGTCCGCGTCTCGTATTGACAGGAGCGTAAGAGAGAGTAAACAAAGGCAGATCATATAAGCTAGTATGTATTCATTGAACACGGTCGAACTTGGCGGTGATCTGCTATTAATTGCTTTAAATGTGATGTGTTGTTCATTGAGAATCAATTTAAACGTCAATATGGGATTAATGGGGAAATCCATGCTATTCTGTATACTTGGTACAAATGTACATCCATGAAAATATGTGCGAGAGCAAGCGTATAAAATCCGATTCGACTGTGACAGATTTGTTATTGTTGTGTTGGTTCTCTTTCTTGTACGGAAAATCTTAACTCGAGTGTCGGTATTTCAAGTATTTTGGAGTAAGAAGCGACACAGGTTGGAGGTGTAATTTCGTACGACCAGTTGAACAAGGTATAATACATTTTATCTGGAACAGACATAGTTGTTCGATTCTTACGTAGGTTATGTTCGGTCAAATACCCTCTTACTCTACGTATATTGAATTCTCTCTTGTTCTTGATTTTTCGTGATAACGGATAACGAGCTTCGTTCGTATATTCCTTTTTTTCTTCTTTTCAATCGTAATACAGTGTTACGCGGTTATGTGAAAATAATGACGAGAAAAGTAGAACAAAAACACATTTGTGTACGTGTGTGTACGTGTAATACACATATGTGTATACATACAGGATAAGTGCATGAGATTTTTGTTAAAGTATAAGATATTTAAAGCTCCGTTTGATGGGATCAACGAAACTCACGAGTGTAGTGTTATTTTCCTAGCATCACAGCTGTTCAATGAGTAGAATTGATTTTTTCTTTCGTGTGCGATTAGTACTCTGTATAATTTGAGATATTTGTCAAAGAAAAGTGTTATTATATATGTAATACTGAGCTCACATTCGTTGATATTCACAAATCGATAATTCATAACGATCTTAACCATATTTTCAATAAAAAATAGAAAAAAGGAAACTTTGAAAATTTAAGAAAATACTACACCAAACACGAGGCAAACTTCTTAGAATAAAACCAGAGATAAATTATTATGATGTTTTTCGCATGGCGTCGGGACGCTGCCGCGTACCTTGATTCAATCAATCTCAAACGAACCTACAATTTTAAGGGGATAATTTTACTGGTATCCTCTCAAGAACATTCAGTCGAAGTGTTTCAAGAGAATACCGGCATTTTTTCGAGCCTCTTTTCCTATCCTACAGACGAATCCTTTTCTAATCAATGTGATCCGATGGTAACGCTCGTGTCTTAACGTTAGCACAGTTTATCAGCGAAAGGTCTTTCCCCGACAAATAAAACATTGTTTTTTTATAAATGTGTATTATATTTTCATGAACAAGAACAGAATTGAAGAAAACGAAAGAAAAGAATGTGAGGGCAAACAGAAATAAATGGAATTCAAACAGTGTTTGTAAGAATGAGAACGAACAAGAAGTACCCCTGTGGTGCCAGAAAAATTAAAACCTAAACCCCTAAACTTGAGTGAGACAATTGAGAAATTCCGATCAATCGGTTGAATGGTTAATGGTCAAAATGATTCCTCAGAATCCACGTATTAATCGACAAAACGATTATTCGAAATCCTCTCTAGTTCTCATTTGAATATGGGACGTGAATTCCACGCTCTAGCTTGTATTTGGCTGAAAAATTTGATATGACCCATGTGAAAATGGAAATACGGGGCAATACTAGTTTGGCACTGATGTCAGAGTCATCGATACCGTCAAATCTGAACTAACGTCACAGAATCAGTTGAACTCTGATTCTGTGACGTTACTCTGGCAAGGAGTCAAAATCATAACATCGTGTAACATAATGAGCCAATATAATATTCAAAACCGTATTCATATCGGGCCTACTATGGGGGACTTTTCACATTTCGGAAGGATCAATTGTTTTGCCACAACCGAATAAGAAATGTTGACTGCTTCCGACTGTTTGCCTTCCATCGCAGGGTCTAAATTCTGAATTTTGAGAAAATAATCCACAAAAATCTTAACATTCTCCTTGATGTCAACAGATCTCATCTCAGATTTTCAAGACGTGTGCCTCTAGTTTTGTATGAACTTGTTATCGAATCTTTATTTCTACAATTGCACTTAGTTATTGCACGCGATAACGTTGAACGGATTTCATCAAGATTGAATGCAGTGAAAGTAATGTTATAATTAGATTGAAACGCATTAAAAAGAGAAAAACCAAACGGTATAAAACGCCGACCTGGTTAAAAAATCTCATCAAATCTGACAAAGGAGAATCCTATCGGAATGGATCGAGTTTCTACATCGGAAATTTCCAATTTATATCAATAAAATTTTTTTTGATTGAATTGAATCTGATGAAAAATATTCTATCGGAATGAACTGAGGTTCTGTATCGGTTATGTCCCGTTGGTTCCGATTAGAATTCTTCTAATCGGCTTGAATATATTATTACAATAACGTTGAAAACCCAAATACCCATGAAATCTTGTTTCCAAAAACCAAGGATTGGATATAATCGGTGATGCGACAAGAGCAATCGTTTTCATCTGATGAATTTTTTTCGTTCATGGGATTCGACAGGTGTGTATCGAATCAAGGGAATCCTCATCAGAAGGATTTTGTGCAGGATAACACGATGATTACGCACCCTGTGACAAAAATTTGGATGGTTCAACTTCCGTTGGATGCTACTACCCCGTGAAAAAATCGTTCAGGTCTGATTAGGCGTGTTCAGGCCCGATCATGAACATTTTTTGGCAAAATTTATCGCGCCCAACAGTGACTGTACGCGGTCGGGCCTGACTATGCCTGATCGTTCATTTTTTGGCTTGATCATAATTAAAAAGGCTTGAATTTTGTACCCACGTGGAAACCCGCGATCATGCCAAACAAACCATTCTCGCTCTTGATCATGCAAAATCGTGCGTTGATTTTTTTATCACGCGGAGAACATATTTCATTAAATATTACAGTGTACCACCGGATCGGGGTACCATATCGGTTTCTTCGATGAAAATTACTGTGTGATTCTTCAGGATCACGCGAGATCATGCCTGAAAACTGGAAGATGGAAACTGCATGAGCATAATAAGCAGAAATGATCGACAACACATTAGTCTTTTGTAAAATTAGAGGAAATATAATGAAAGAAATTTTTCTTTTTTGCCAAATTATAAACCTTAATAATTCTGTATGAATGTTTCATGCATAATAGAGCATAATCAAGCTTGATCAGTCCTAATTACGTGGGTACAAAATTGAGGCCTGATCACGCCCGATCACGCTTGATGAACAAGGCCTGAGCAGGCGTGGAGGATTTTTTCACGGGACGGTAGGAACTCATCTGTAAATTCGATCAAACCTTGATCCGAAGTTCTTTATAATCCATCGATCAATTGTTTTCATCTTTATGTTTCAACCGTGTAAGAAGGCCATCTTGTGACTCATAAGAGAAGCTTCAGATCTCATCGAGCATGCGTATTGCTTCCTCGCAAAGATGAAGCATAGTGATCGTTTCGGAGACCCGACAATTTTTTGTCCTCCAAACTCAAAATTTCTTACACCAAACGACTCCCCAAAACTCGGAGAACAATTTTGGTTTGGTGTCCGATGTCCGTCTGTCTGTCTGTCTGGCGTCTGTATGTCAACATTTACACGAACGCGCATATTTTCCGTTTGAGTTATCCAATCGTCATGAAATTTTTATCACATTTGTCGGCAAGGTCGATGATGGCCCCATATTTGTTTCAGCCCGATACGTGCACAAGAATTTGATGGAGATGAGCAAATGTAGCAAAAATTTGTCATTTTTGCGAACGCGCATATCTTCGCTCCCTGTTATTCAATTGCAATAAAATTTATATCACGCTCTAGTTATGATCCGATAGTGATCCCATACGAGTTTCATCACAGTCGGTTGAAAATTGTGGAAAATTTATTTTTGCGATTCGCATCATTTGACAACATTTCAAAAGCATGTCTTCCCTATGTCATTATCATCCGAATGCCATAGAACTTTGAGGATATGCAACTCGCGAGGTGTTAATTGTATACAATATAAATTCCAGGTAAATCGGTGTTCAGGCGAGAAAAGGGTAAGCGCTAAGCTTCGAAACGAAATTTGAGAATTTCGTAAATACCGGTATCATGCGGATATCTTTCGTTCCTATCATCCGATTGTTACGAAATTTCTACCACAGTTTTATGCAGTGTCGATAAGCATCGCAAAGCAGTTTCAATCTGATCCTTATACAGGAAAACGGAAAGGGGAAGAAAAAAACTCTGCTAATTGGCACACGGCTTCCTCTTTTGTACATCTGTTGCAAATTCGGGAGGGAGCAGAATTTCAGTGTCGATAATGATCCCATATAAGTTTCAACTTGATCTTTGCAGAAAAAAGGGAAAGGGGGAGGAAACATGTTATCGACAATTTTGATTTTGTAACCGTACGTCTCTTCGCTTTCCGTTATCCGATTGGAATGAAACTTATATGGGACCCCTATGGGATCATAACTGAAGCGAAGATACGTATGGTTACAAAAAAAATTGTTGATAACATGTTCCCTCCCCCTCTCTCGTTTTGCTGCCAAGATCAAGTTGAAAATTATATGGGATCATTATCGACACTGAAATTTTGCTCCCTTCCGAATTTGCAACAGATGTACAAAAGAGGAAGCCGTGTGCCAATTGGCAGAGTTTTTTTAGATTGACATTACGGCAAATTCCAATAAGAATCAATTGTCCATTGGAATGTAACAATTCTGAAAGTGCATCAGGCATTTCCTTCACAAACCATCAAATTTCAGATCTACAGACTATATTTCCATTCGTCTCTGTAAATGGAAATCATGAAATATTCCAATAAAACCCAATTCATCAAATGAAGAAATTTTCAATTTGAATGGAATATTTTATACGCAAACCAGGGTTGCAAAAAAACCGACCCACTTGGAGTTTCAAGGGTTTTAATGGGTTTTATGAGGTTTTACTGGGTTTTTTTTTATTTTATAAAATTTATTCAGATTGATTGCGTCACAATGATAACACGATTAGAAAAATTCTTGAATTTAATACGAAATTCCTTATGAAATGTCACATTACCACATTAAATTGGATAATAGTTCATACATCCAATGTGAGTGATGACACTCCAAAATTTATCACTGAAATTCAACATTCATTTATTGAATTTCACAAATATGTTTATTTTATTCAAATTAAGAAAAAAAAATTGATATATGATCCATTTTCCGAATAAGGGAGCATCCATATATTACGTAACGCTATTTGGGGGGGGGGGGGGGTTAGGACTTAGTGTTATCACGTGTTACATGGGGGAGGGAGGGGGGGGGCGGGTTCTCGAGCAACGGTACGTAACAGCCAAAAATATGTTTTTTTCTAACACTGTGCGCAAAATTCCATAAAGCGTATAATAAAGTTTAGATACTCAGCGTTGAAAATGTGAATTCTAATCATTACCCACACAGCACCACAGTTCGGAAAGAGTTCATAATAATTCCATTTTAAACTATAAGAATTCAAACTGAAATACGTCACGTAATATATGGACGGTCCCTAATCATAATTATCTATCAGTTCATTGTTAATTTCCTCAGAAATGGGCAATATACGGAATTTGATTAACCATTACTTGAATCACTTGATGGATAATTTTTTCAAATACATTTATCCATGATTCAAGTAATGGATAATATTTCAAAATACATTATCCATTATTTCAGCAATGGCGAATTTTTTTAATTCCATTATCCATTACACGGTGCTACACTGGTCAGGCACTTTTCGAATGACCTAGTGTAGATTGTTGGTCTGGTCGAATTCAACACAAAACCATGTTTGAAAAATTTTTTACAACCCAAAATTTTCAAGTTATGGTCAAAAAACTGGTTTTTGGTGATTTTTTACATTTAAAAATTTCTAACTCGGCGATTTTTCGACCAATTTCGAAATTCCAAACGGGTTCTGAAAGGAGAATGTTGGCACTTTCGAGACATATATATGGGGTTTCGATTATTAAATAGAATTGAGTGAACATTTTTCCTCAAGAATTTGAAATTGTCACCTGTTTTGTTCATTTTTTCTATATCAAAAGCATTTTTTTGCGACTATACTTCAAAAACCAATGGTTTATCATATATAACATTGAAGTGTGTTCAATTCTGTGTGAAATGAGTCGTTGTTTATTGAAATCGATCAAGAATTGTCGGAGTTATACAATTTTTTCCAAAAAAGGAAATTTCGGTCTTATACGAAAATTGATGTGGAATTCAATTAATAATATTCTATGCATCATATGACGTATTATGGTATCGAATATGATGTTGACTTGTTCTATCATTACGCTGAAAAAAGAATGTAGGCCAAATAGGTAGAACTCAGGCTAATATAATGATATTAATTATTATTATAAATATAATTACTATTCATTAAAAGATGCACTCATCGAGTTATTATAATTGACACATTTGTAAAATTTGATTCAATTAGTCATGAAAATTTCGAGAAAGCGTTGATTTATACTCCAGCTTCAAGATTTTCAGAAATATGTTCCATTCCAAAGAGCTTTTGAATGCAAAAATTTTTTATTAGCATGTATTTTGGATGGAGATCGTAAGATCGTCGATCTAGCTCGACGATCTTCGAGCCAATCTGAGCAGTTGAGCTATTGATCCGATCTCCAAGCCGATCCTCACTGTAAAACACAAGAGCCAAGCCAAGCTCATGCTCAAAGCTCGAATTAGCTTGGATCGCGGCAACACTACTAGATATGATAAACCATTGGTTCTTGAAGTATAGTCGCAAAAAAATGCTTTTGCAATAGAAAAAATGAAAAAAAAACAGGTGAAAATTTCAAATTCTTGAGGAAAAATTTCCATTAAGTTCTGTTTAATACTCAAAACCATATATATGTCTCGAAAGTGCCAACATTCCCCTTTCAGAACCCGTTTGGAATTTTGAACTTGGTCAAAAAATGGCCGAGTTAGAAATTTTTAAATGTACAAAATCCCCAAAAATCAGTTTTTTGACCATAACTTGAAAATTTGAGGGTGTAAAAAATTTTCCAAACATTGTTTTGTGTTGTATTCGACGAGACCAACAACCTGCACTAGGTCATTTGAAAAGTGTCTTTAATTTTTTCTTTTTTGTAGCACTGAGTAATGGGTAATCAAATTCCGTATATTGTCCACTTTTTGAGAAATGAATAATGAACGGATAGATGAATATGATTATTCGGAAATGGATAATATATGTATATTAGGGTGTGTCAAAAAAAATTTGTCCTTGATTAAAGGGGCTTCAACTCTTTATTCCGACCCCAAACTGAACTTCCTCAAACCTGAGGTCTCTAGCTTCATATTTAGAGGTCGCTCAATTGAGTTTCATATTCCGATTTTACTGCCAGTTTGAAAAACGACCTACTATGTGGCATTTCGAACTTTTTGGACAGCATTCGCTGCCAAGCACAATTTTGAAGATATCATGATGAACTTGAGCTCAAAATACTCGTAAGGGATCCACCTTTGATGGCGATTTACCCCTTTTTTCGTGGGAAGGGTGGTTAACGTTTGTTACAAAAGGTGAATTTCATAAAACACGTGTGAAATGGGAATAATAATGATGAAACGAAGTGAAACCGTACAAACTATCGACGAAATGTTATTTACCCGTATTTTCGCGAGGAAGAGGAAATATTAGGCGAGTAAAGAGTTCTCAGTATGATTCAGTATCAGCTAGCAACCTTTATTTAGGGGTGAAAAATGAATTTTCCCAAAAATAGGAGTTGTTTTTCTAATTCATTGAGGCCCATCGCTAAACCAGACGGAATATGGGGAAGTTTGCATATGAATCCATGGGATGCTGAGGGGTGTACAAATTTGCAATAAGAAGATTTGAAAAACAATTGTTCATAAAAAAATTATTTCAACAAATTACAGAAACAATTATTCCACGTAGAAACTGATACCGCCATTCGATTGTCTGGGAGAAATGGTCCTGAGAACATGTATATAACATTGTCATATTGTACCTTGAGTTTGTTCAAGGGAAATAATAAACAATTGTTAGACATGGATTACATCCGTTCCACTCCATCGCCAAACCAGTTGGGATGTCAAACAGTTTGCATATGGATTCATGTGATGCTGGAGAGTGCCCAAGTTTGCAATAAGGAAACCTTGACAAACAATTGTTTATAAAAAAATTATTTAAACAAATTACAGAAAAAATTATTCTAAGTAAAAACTGATAACGCCATTCGATTTTTCAGGACAATTTTTTCCGTAGAATCGAATAGCGGTATCAGTTTTTACGTGGAATAATTCTTGCTGTAATTTGTTTGAATGATTTTTTTATAAACACTTTTCTTCAAGGTTGTCTTATTGCAAATTTGTACACCCCTCAGCATCCCATGAAAGAAGGGGTAGATCACCACCAAAGGTGGATCTCTTACGCGTATTTTGAGCTCAGTTCATCGTGATATCTTCGAAATTGTGCTTGGCAGCGAATGTTGTCCAAAAAGTCCGAAATGCCACGTAGTAGGTGGTTTTTCAAACTCGCAGTGGAATCGGAATATGAAACCCGATTGAGCGACCTCTAAATATGGAGCTAGAGACCTCAGGTTTGAGGAAGTTCAGTTTGGGGTCGGAATAAAGATTTGAAGCCCCTTTAATCGAGGACAAATTTTTTTTGACACACCCTCATGTATATTAATTATATATCATCAGAAAATAAAAAAATGGAGAATCAAAATTCCTTTCTTGCCGATCTCTGCTTATTCGAAATTAAACTGAATATATTTGATAGTTTGGAAAAAATATTCACTATTTTCATACGATTAATATTAATCTATGAACAGCAAGAAATACAGCAAGCGAAGATGACACAATTTACATTGCTGATTTTCATTGTTTTTCGATAGTTCGGTGGAGCAGGGCCGTACATTTTGTTTTGGAAAGGTCGGTTAAAATTTGAAAATTCGTATCATCGAGAATCTTCCGTTGGAAAAAGCAGTTATAAACTGAAAAGTACTAATATAAGTACTTTCTCGAATAGATTTTTATAAGGAAATGTGAAAATATTTTGATTTGTGATTTGTGTTATAATTCCATTTCAAACAAAATTCACCTGATCTCCCTAGTGAAAATCCAAAAGTGAACGAAGCGGGTATATTGAAACAAATGACGCGTGGAAATTTCCAATTCCCTCCTAAATCACACCTAGATGACTGTTTGTTACGCTTTCGTCGCACTTCAACGCCTCATTTTTACCAGAGGTACACTATCTTTTCAACATAGAAACCATTTTCAGCACAAAAAAAAATCAATGACAATGAATTATCACACTAAAATTAATGAAGCAAAAGTTCTACTCGATTTTCGGAAAAAAAGCACTGTAGTTTCAATTTGATATTATAGCGTGTCAACGAATAATAGAAACTGGGTTTTTTTCACCCGGGTTTTATTTGAAAAAACCCAAGTGGGTTTTGTTGGGTCGGGGAAAATCACTGCAACCCTAACACAAACAGATTGGAAATTTAGATTCAAGAACTTTCCTATTATTTTCAGTAGATTGGGATTCCAAAACAATCCAATCAACTGGTCCATAAAATGCGTACATTCTAAAATCGAATTGTGTATTTGCCATACACATTTGTTGAATATTCGAATCCACAAACTGTACCACTCCGATTGGTTAATAAAATGAAAGACCTTCTCCAATTACATCATACTACATTTCTCATTAAAAGTGATAGAATATACCACATGCCATTACTTCCAATAAAATGAATACATATTTATATACGGGCGACTTCAAGATTCAACTGCACGGATGATTGTTTTTGGTTCATTCTCATTAATCTTCAATGGACGGTTCAGGCATTCCGGTGTATCCCCATTAAATCCGATTGAATTTGAATCGATTTCGATTCCTCTCGCATGGATTCTATCGAATAACCAATGGTATCTACACATTCTAAAATCGAATTGGATATCCCCCATAGAAACCTAACGAATCCTCAATTATATCAAATTTCACATTAGTTCCGATAGATTGAGATTACAGGAAATTCCGATAAAAATCGATTGTCCGATGGGATAAAATCCAATTAATTATTACGCAATGATTTATTATCTGGGAATTTTTCTATTATTCCCAATAAATTGGAATTATTCAAGCAATTGATCTATAGCATCCATACATTGTAAAAGTGAATTGGATATTTCTTATAGAAACCCACAAAATCTTCCATGAACTTTCCCATGAATTCCAATAGATCGAGATTACCGAAAATTCCGATAAAAACCTTTCCCCGTCAGTCCTAATAGATCGAGGTTGAAGAAACTTCTAATGAAAACCGTTTGCCTCGTGAGATGAAAAAAATTCCAAAGATCTAACCAGATATTTCTCATACAAACCGATAGAGCCCGTTAAATCCCATTAATTTCAATAAAACACATATTTCTCAATGGGTAAATCCTCGATTCAATCTTACAGACACTGTAAAAAAAAACTGGAAATTTACTGTGCAACTGGACTGGAAATTTCCAGTGCTAGTACTGGAATATGGATATTCCAGTACATGTACAGAGATTTTGTTGTTACGTTACTGAAAATTTACCAAGCATAACTGAAAATTCAGTCATTGTACTGGAATTTTCAAGTTTGAGATGATGTACTGAAATTTTGCCATGATTTCGCGAAAATTTTACCGGCTCGTACTACAATTTTATAGTTCTTGTGCACCAAAAAAAAATATTCCCTCAAAAAGGACTTGATAAAAAATTTGGAATTTAGAAAAAAAAACCTAATCGTTGGTATACTGGAATTATACAGGTTTTTAACTGCAATTCTCAGGTTTTGTGATGGAATTTTCCAGTTACTATGCAATTGAATTATACAGGTTTTGAACTGCAATTTTCAGGTCGTGTGATGGAATTTTCCAGTTGCTATGCAACGGAATTTAATCACTGTTGCACTGAAATTTTCCACTTCTATTGGACTTCGTCATTTCTGGCAGGAAAAATTTCAAGTCTTTATATTAAAAATTTCCTGATTGAGATTTTGAATAATAATTGTAATTGTAGCCAATGAAATTGATATATGAGGTTTTTCCAAGACTTATCCTCTTGTGTTCTAGATATGAAGCATATGTAGTAACCCAAGCTGGCCTTCCAACATGTCGCGCTATAGCTCATCGGTTAGGTCTTAGGTTTCAGTTGGTAGGCAGGTAGAAAAGTGTGGGTTCAAATCCTGTTAGGTAGACATGAGTTTCTGTCCATCCAAATGAACGATCAAAAGTTTCTCAATCATCTTGGAACACAAGGACCCTGCAAAATCACTTTGCGTGAGCAATTTTTTTTCAATTTTCATGGATATTTTCAGCATTAATTTTCCAGTACATGTCCTGAAAAAGTCCAGCTCGTGTACTGAAAAATTCCAGTACCGAGGCTCAGAAAATTTCCAGTTTTGATGCGGAAATTCCATAACGTTTGCACTGAATTTTTGCAGTACAAATGTGCTGAAATTTTCCGGTACATGTACAGGTTAATGACTTCCAGTACATGTACTGGAATTTTCCGGTGAAATTTTTTTACAGTGGATAACAAGTTACAATTGAACAATTGAATTGAGACTTTCCGAATCGGTTTCTATCAGATCCTATAGGATTTTTTAACCAGGGTTGATAAATAACAAAATATCGTTACCGTACGTGCTCTTTTAGAATACCCATATATGAGCGAAAGAAATAAAGAATAAACAAAAAAAAATAGAAAAAGTGTGAATTTAAAAAGCCCCTTCTGGCTTCATGGTAATTATGAATCTCTTCTCGTCAAGCATCGCGCGACACGTTTTTTATTTCTTTCTATCTTTTTAATTGTACCTTGGGCACTAAGAATACGGACAGAAATTATGTCACGGATCGCGTGTGACACGTTATTCTCCGTGTTATACAAACGCGGATTTTAATCAGTAGAATGATTCGTTGTTACGAGTTTTGAAATTCTTTCGTTTGCGAATGATCGACTGGCGAGTATTGGAAACGCATATAATCATTATTATTGTTCAATTCGGTTCAAGTACGATTCATCAAATATTTATTAATTTATGAGATGATTAATTTCATTCGTCGTTGATTCTCGAGTTTCCATGCAGGCTAAATTGTACTCGCGTGTTTTCAAAAATGTCGAATATACATGTATTAATGAGATGTGGATTAGATACGAATTGTCGTTCCAGATGAATCTCAGCTGACGCAATCAACATTCATTTATAATCTGAGTCCAATACAATGATATTTGTCCAACTTCCGGCAATATTCACACGGATAGTGAAAGCATTCGCGTTATTCGATCGATGAAAAACGAATGATGATGCTTCCACAATTGCTGGGCGCGTGAATTTTGTTTCTTACTCGTTGCTCAAAGTATGATTCCCTTAAATGTGATTGTTTCCATAATCACACGAGAATGAGAGGATGGATACGTTGTATGTATCGAATGAAACTCGAATAGGATTTATGAAAATTCATTTCAACCTTCACCGATTCTCTTCAAAGTCAGATGGCGAGTAGCATTGAACGCGGTGATGCATCATCACTTTGTTTCTTTGATAATAAAATATTCCGAGACTCGAAGCACGTATGAGAGATAGAAAAAACCAACAAAATTTGGACTTTTCGAATACCCGACACCAACATTCTCTTCCCTTTTGCAATGATAATTGAATTTATGAACATTACTGAATCAATCTCTCTCGAAACAATGTACACAGAAATCCCCCTGCTGAAGATCGTTAAACGTAATTCTCATAAATCATGATAATACTTCATTCTGTTTGTAAAATAATCGACAAGAAAATATTGCTAGTACTATGCAGCACATCGTTGAAAAACCTCGAGACGTATCGAAACGTACCAGGTGTATTTCTTGTTGTTGATTTCATTAGCGTATACAACTGAAAAAGTTATTTTTCAATCAATATTTTGAAGGAACATTATTCCGAATATCAATCTTCATCTGACAATTTTTCACGATTAAAGAATGAGAAAAAACGCGCAGCCTATAACGAGCAAAAACAGCCAGAAAAAAGATAGAAACGTAAAAATTATCGTTTCAAGTTATTCACGTGGTCTGATTCTTTTAAAGGAGGCTGTGTAAGTGTTTTGGTCAAGGTTCTCGAATCTCAAGAGTTTGTCATAAAAATTAGAATGACGACTTCACGGACACCTTGTACATTATGATTACATAAATGTTCCAAGTCGCGCTCTGACAGGAGAAAAAACGAAACATTACCGTAATCCATTGAATAACTATGATACATTTCATGCATAATCAGTTTTTTTTCTCTCACTTTACAATCCTTTTTTTGTCGATTTCAAATGAACATGAAGAATCGACGAGGGTCGGCCAACAAATGATCCTAACCAGAATCAATTGTTTTGATCTCTGATTTCTGAACTTTCAATTGAGAGTTTGCAATGATTTTCAATGGATGCGAAATATACATTCGACAAATAGATAGATGTAACAACAGGTATGTTAACTATAATTTCTAAAACTCTTTGATCATACGAAACTGTTGATGATTCTAACACACACTCCCACGTATTTTTTCCCTGTCTTTTCCTTTCATCCTTGAATTTTATTATGATTTTTCTCACACGTTTCTTCTCATTGATTAAATTCAATCTCGATAAAATGTTTTTGCCTCATTCCTCAATCAAATTTCAATACATCGATATTCTGGCTTCATAAGTTAGAGATTTTAACTATTTTTACGCTGTTGACTATCTTCTACTACCTTGTTGATCGTATCGGAATCAACAACTGGCGTAGTATCATGAGAGATACATCGGAATATTTTCACACGAATAAAATTGAATACACGAAAAGGGAATTTTGCATAACCCGAAATTAACTTGAGTTTTCCTTTTGTTTACATTTGAGCTATCCGATGACGATCCAATAACCAGAATTAGAATATTTCACGTCCATTTTATATATTTTACTCTCTCTCTCTCTCTATTCGACATTTAACGAGAAGAGGAGAGAAACAAAATCACTCCAAATCTCACTCCCCATGATTTAACACGATCAGCTGTTTTCTTGAGAGATGATGGACGAGCGAGCGAGTCGCGGTGTGCAGCAAGAGGCGAGCAACCAAGCAGAATTGATCTTGTTTCGTTCTTGGATTATTCAGTCGTTGTTGGCTCGTTAGTCAGTCAAGATGTTCATTGTACTCCTTCGTTTTTATTATTGTTGTTGTTGTTGTTGTTTTCGTTGTTGTCGTAAAAATTTCTTCTATTTAAACGAAAATTAAAAATAAAGAAGAAATGATAAAGAGTCATCCATCGTCTTCGTGTCAATTGTACTTTTTTTAAAATATATATAATATCGTTATGTGGAGTGATATAATTCCAACGACAAAAAGTAAAAGATAGATGGATAAATAAATAAAGGGAACAAATGAAAAGGTTGGAGATTTATATTAGCAATCTTCATTGATCACGGTGATGTCAGCAATTTAAAATAAAGTAACTGAACTAACTGTTAACCGAGCTAGGATAAATAGATCAATCGACAAGTTCATGGTCTTTGCGAATGATAATACGTACAGGAAGAACAATTGGGAACAGTTGGGTTTTTGTGAGTGCAAAAATAATTGATTAATTTTGTGAATAGTTTTGTCTTTTTGCAAAAAATAAAGGAACGTCATATTTCGCGGGAATGAAAAGTTGTTTGCAAAGTTTGAAAATTGGAAGACAAGATGATAACCGTACCGATACCTGCCTCATCTTCTGGTCCTCACACGAAGGTCACGTCCTATAGCGATGCCAGCGCTATTGGCAAAGAGCCCGCGGTGAGTGAATTGAAAAAATTTGCGAGCTCTTGTTTCATTCGAGCGTGTACAAAGTGTGGAACGAATGTGATTGCAATGTATATAATTTTCCGCTACGAAGAAACTTTGAATTTTATTCAACTTACGCGTGAGTCGATGTTTACGTTACGGTCTCATATTGTTCTATTTGAGACTTTGAAAAACGAGAATTCGATGTTAGGATGCAACGCGCGGGGGAGGAAGTAGCAAAATTTAGCAGCGATTTAATCCACGGGAACAGGATCTAGTATACATAGGTATCGTTCGGATACTCGAAATGATCAGGTTGTTTTTATTTTTCTATGAAGAAGAGAGATCTCGAAAATTTATGGAATCGAGTATATCCAAAGAGGGAAAAAGAGAAAAATGATAATGATAGACGGGCGAGAAAAAAGAAATCGTGCGCTTATTCAAGGTCTTTTCAACTCTTTGAATATTTAATACTATTTTATAGCTGGGATTATTATTCGCATAAAAGTGCATTCGAAAGAAGATATTGAAAAAAGCCTCGTATTTTATTGGCGATTCGAATCCAGACGGTTCTCTGTCGATATATATATATATATATATTACACGTGGGCAATATAATTTTTTCAAAATGAGAGAAAAGAAGAATCGAAGATCGGCTCGTTGAGCGAAAATCTTGGAATTTTTCAAAGAAATTCCATCGATGATGTTCACGTATATAACATATATGAAATGTCTACGTGAGAGGAAATAATTGATAATGAAGAAAAACTTGTTTTGGATTCCACGATACCGATATTTTTTATATACAGGGTGGCGCACAGGTCTGGAAACACCCCCATAACTTTTGAACGGGGCATGATAATTGGATCAAATTCCTTTTGAATTGAGAGAGGGGTCAAGGGTTATCTTAACGGGGGGCCTTGAGTTCCCCAGCCCTGTAGGGGGCATTGGGGGCGGGGGAACGGGGCGAAAATCTCAAATAAGACGGGGAGGCTTGTGCTACGTCATTCGATAGGGTTTTCCAACCCAAATCCAGCGGTTTCTTGTTTTTCGAAATCGGATCATTTTTCGCTGGATTATCGTAATTTTGATACTCTGATGTGGCAAAGTCTGGCAACACCCTCTTAACTTTTGAACGGGGCATGATAATTGGATCAAATTTTTTTCGAATCCGAGGTTATTTCTATCCCAATCTTGGCATTACCCAGAATCAACGGCGTGGACGTGTCGGGAATCTGATTCCTTGTGTGTGTGTGTGTGTGTGTAAGTGAGTAGGTGTGTGTGGGTGGTTATGTGTGATTGTGGGTGTGTGTGTGCCCGCATGTGTGTGGTTGTGTGTGGGGGACGGTGTGTGTGGGTATGGGTGGTTATGTATGGGTCGCACAGGCCCATACGACCGAACCACTCACACACACAATCCCACACACACCGACACCCACCTACACCCACACTCACCTCCTCACACACACACACACAAGGAATCAGGTTTCCGCCACGTCCACGCCGTTGATTCTGGGTAATGCCAAGATTGGGATAGAAATAAACTCGGATTCGAAAAAAATTTGATCCAATTATCATGCCCCGTTCAAAAGTTAAGGGGGTGTTTCCAAACTTTGCCACATCAGAGTATCAAAATTACGATAACTCAGCGAAAAATGATCCGATTTCGAAAAACAAGAAACCGCTGGATTTGGGTTGGAAAACCCTATCGAATGACGTATCACAAGCCTCCCCCCCGTCTTATTTGAGATTTTCGCCCCGTTCCCCCGCCCCCAATGCCCCCTACAGGGCTGGGGAACTCAAGGTCCCCCGTTAAGATAGCCCTTGATCCCTCCTTTGATTAAAAAAAAATTTGACCCCATTATCATGCCCCGTTCAAAATTTATGGGGGTGTTTCCAGACTTTTGCGCCACCCTGTATAAACTTTGTCGAGTTTATATTGAATTTTATAAAATATTGATAAAATTATATAGAAATTATATATCTTGAAATATCGTGCATCACTAGTTCGATTTGAAGGGATTCTTGGGGGAAACTAGCGGCCAAAAGCTAGCAGCCGATTGTTGTAACTTTCGATTGAATTTGATTCGAATATTTTTCATACCAAGACACGATTGAGTGGCTGTCAACCGAGCGGTTTTGCTACTGAAATAATCGATAAAATGATTCTATCAGAAGTTACATCAATTGTCTGCTAGTTTTAGCTTCATTTTTAAGACCATTGTGAATCATTTATCAACGCTATTTCATTCCGAAGGACATTTTTAGCACCCACAGGATAGCTAATTTCTCAGCAACATTGGCTAAAATTTATGAAGCTGAAAGTGGCAGCCAATTGTCGCAACTTTGTACACAAAAAGTTTATTAAGGATTTAAGCATCTGAAACGTTTACTGGGATGTTACTCAACCGATTACTGATATTAAGCTTCAACAAGATATAATCAAGAATTACAACAATCGACTGCTAGCTTTACGGCTGCTAGTTTCAGCTTCATCTGAAATTTACTTGATGAAGCTGAGAATTTTGCTGTTGCAGCTAAAATTTAGCTATTGGAGCTAAAAGAATGGCTGTTCCCATCTCCCACGCATAAATGTTCGGAAGTAATTGACATATACATGCGTTAGAAATTTTCCGTATTTCACCGGAAATTTACTGGAAAATCATAGTAAACATCCTATGAGATTTGGAATTTTTGGTTGAATTTATGGGAAATTTCATATCAATGTACCGTTAATTGATTTCCTATCCGATGATCGGGATTTTCCGGTTTGCCGCGCATAAGAGAATTCCGATTATTTTTTTTTTACAGGGCAGCTAATTCCTTCTTTCCGTGCACATGTCGCATAATCAAAAGGCTGAGGAAAATCAGATTTTTGGCCACTATATTGAATCCGGCATTTTTTATAAGCCAAATACCAACGAACTTCATTAGTTCCTACTCTATTTATCTTTCAAATTCATACTGGCAGATTATTTGTTGAAGCAAAGTTGTCAAACAGGAATAGATGAAAAAACACTGCATAAAGTGGATGCATTCTGAACTTGCTTGTCATCCATTTCAATCGGTTTTTTGCTTCCTCGTTAGAGGGAAGCTCTGTGATCGTTTCGAGGGACCGAACATTTTTTTGTCCCCACACTCAAAATCTCTTAAGCCAAAATGTTCCTTCAAACTCGGGGAAAATTCTTGGTTCCGTGTCTGTCTGTCTCTGTGTGCGTGTGTGTGGATTGATTTGCGAATCCGCATATTTTCCGTTCCACTCATCCGATTCCGATAAAATTTATCCCACAGTCGTACAGTGAGGCGATAGTGGCCCCATAAAAGTTTCAGCTTCCTATCATCCGATTGTAATAAAACTTATACCACGTTCTAGTTGTGATCCGATAGTGGTCCCATATTGGTTACATCAGAATCGGTTGAAAACTGTGGGGATTTTCGTTTTTGTAAGCCGCATGGTTTCTCAATATTTTGAACACATGCCTTCCCTATGTTCTCATCATCCGAATGCCATCAAACTTTGAGAATATTCAGTTTACCAAGTGTTGGTCGTGCGATATGAATTTCAGGCAAATTGGAATTGAGAGAAGGAAATAATAAGCATTGAGCTTTGCAACGAAATTTAAACATTCCGTGAATATCGTCATCATGCGGATATGTTCCCTTCCTATCATCCGATCGTAATGAAGTTTTCATCATATTTTGTGCAGTGTCGATAATAATCCCATATGAGTTTCAATTTGATCTTTGCAGAAAAACGGGAGAGGCGGTGACTAGAGCAAGACTGGTAACACGTGGTGTTTTTCAGGGCATAATTTCATTCGGTAGCATCTCAATGTCCCGAATGGTGTTTGTCTCAAATGACAATGTCCCATCATGACACCATTATGAAACCATCATTGAAGCATGGTATGAGTTTGTTTTTTCAACACAAACTAGGAAGCCCTGTGCCGATTGGCAGAGTATTTTATCTGACTTTCTGGAAAGAAAAGTCGAAATTTGAAGAAAAACCTGATGTTTCGAGGTTGTTTTTTACGTTCAGCCATCATTTTGTAGAATTATCATGAAATCATGCTTCCAAATACTCAAAAATCATGAGTCACATTAGCTTGAACTTTCGATCAGGGTTGCAAAAATCCCGACACACCTGGGTTTTTTTGGGTTTTTTGGGTTTTATAGAATTCATTCAGATTAATTGCGGCACTATGATAACACTATCAGAAAAATTCTTGAATTTTATACGAAATTCCTTATGGAATGTGACATTTCCACATTAAATTGAATAATAGTTCATACATTCAATGTTACACAGTAAAAAGTTTTTCGTCAAATTCAACACACAAGCGAATATTAACCATTTTTCTTCACACTCAATGTGCGTTGATTCCAGAGTGACACTTATAAAGTGTTAATTTGAACTCGAATAACATTTTAATGTGTTGAAAATGAATCGATCGAACAGCATTTGATCAGTGTGTTAAATGAACACACAAAAGTGTTGAATATTCAACACTTGAATTTTAACACGTAGTTGAATATTCAACACTTGAATTTTGACATGTACTTCTTTTTTACACAATGACGGAATTTTTTTTACTGTGTAGTGATGAAATTCCAAAATTTATTACTGAAATTCAACATTCATTTGTGAAATTTCACAAATATGTTCAGGGCATATTCTAAGGAAATTTAAGAACTAACCGAAACGGTGAACACTCGATTTCTAAAAAAACAAAAGGAGAACATTTGCGTACGAGTATTTCTTGAATTATTTGATATTTCCTTAATTTTAGTTTTGGCATGAAGTCTTATTTCTTCAGGATGACTATCATTACTGAACTCACTATACCCCTTGATATAAGGCGAAAGGCTCATTTTGCAACAGGGTACTTGATTTGAAATAAGAAAATGAAAGAGGAAAACATTTCACTAAAAATTGGGTAATTTTTTAAGAACTAACCGTTTTCACGTTTTAGAACTGATCGTTTTCTTTTAGAACTAACTTTTTGGTAAGAACTGACCCTTATAATATGCCCTGAATATGTTTATGGTATTAAAATTGAGAAAAAATATTAATATATAATATATGATCCATTTTCCGAAAAATCATATTTATCAGTTCATTATTAATTTCTTGAAAAATTGGCAATACACGGAATTTGATTACCCATTACTTCAATCACTTGATGGATAATGTATTCGAATACATTATTCATTATTCAAGTAATGGATAATTCTTCAAAATACATTGTTCATTATTCAGGTGATAGATAATTTTTTTAGATACATTATCCATGATTCAAGTAATTGATAACACAGGCCTGCGAAATATGACTTTTCATTCCTTCCTCGAACAATAATGTCTTTTTCCGAAGCATTTTGATGCGCTGAATCCGAATCTGGCTGCAAAATTGCTCTATCACGTCAGGTTTTTGAGATATTTCGACCTAAAAATGTGAAAAACACTGTTTTCCGACATATTTGGGGTTACGTAAAGTCGAAGGGTAATTTTTTTCACAAAACTAATGGATGCACCTCAAAGTATAAGTCATCCTCTTCTAAATGCCGTTGAGTTTGCTCAAATATATTTTTTTTTCATTGAGATACGACAGTTTGAAAATTGTATCTCTACCTATTTATTACATACATGAGCGCACAAATTTCAAATTGTCGTATCTCAATGAAAAAAAAGATATTTGAGCAAACTCAACGGCATTTGGAAGAGGATGACTTATACTTTGAGGTGCATCTATTAGTTTTGTGAAAAAAATTACCTTTCGACTTTACGTAACCCCAAATATGTCGAAAAACAGTATTTTCCACATTTTTAGGTCGAAATATCCCAAAAATCTCACTTGATATAGCAATTCTGGAGCCATATTCGGATTCAGCGGAGCAAATTACTTCAGAAATGAGAATTTCATTGTCGATCAGTGTAATAAATGTGAATGCTGATTATGTTGTTGGGACATATTACACAATTTAGAATGGTCGTAACTTAGCGAGAAAATACAGTTGAGGAAAAAGATCAAGAAAATTTTATGCGTCCTGTACATAACCTCAAAAGTAGCAAAAAAATGCATTTTCCCGGTATATACCCTTAGATATCTCAAAATCCTGACGTGATAGCCCAATTCTGACTCCGGATTCGGATTCTACGCAGCAAATTACTCCGGGAAATGGTCAACAGTTCCAAGGGGGAAAAACCTCGCAGACCTGTGTAATTTTTCAAAATACATTATCCATTATTTAAGCAATGGCGAATTTTTTAAATCCATTATCCATTATTTGAGTAATGGGTAATCAGATTCCGTATTTTGCCCACTTTTTGAGAAATGAATAATGAACGGATGGATAAATATGATTATTCGGAAATGGATAATATATGCATTTTAATTATATATTATCAAAAAGTCAAAAAATGGAGAATCAAAATTCCTTTCTTGCCGATCTCTGCTTATTCGAAATTAAACTGAATATATTTGATAGTTTGGAAAAAATATTCACTATTTTCATACGATTAATATTAATCTATGAACAGCAAGAAATACAGCAAGCGAAGATGAAACAATTCACATTGCTGATTTTCATTGTTTTTCGATAGTTCGGTGGAGCAGGGTCGTACATTTTGGTTTGGAAAGGTCGGTTAAAATTTGGAAATTTGAATCACCGAGAATCTTCCGTTGGAAAAAGCAGTTATAAACTGAAAAGTACCAATAAGTACTTTTTCGAATAGATTTATAAAAAGAAATGTGAAAATATTTTGATTTGTGATTAATATTATAATTCCATTCTAAAAAAAATTCACCTGATGTCCCTAGTGAAAATCCAAATGTGAACGAACGGGTATCGAAACAAATGAAGCGTGGAGATGTTACAATTCCCTCCTAAATCACACCCAGATGACTGTTTTGTCACGCTTTCGTCGCGGTTCAACGCTTCATTTTCACCAGAGGTACACTATCTTTTCAACATACAAAACGATTGAGCACAAAAAAATCAATGATAATGAATTATCACACTTAAGTTAAGGTGATACCAGCGACCCCTAAAGATGCAACAGACCCATTGGTTAGAAAAGGACACAACCAAAACTATTCTGACAAATTATGCGTAAATGAAGCAATAAAATCGAAATACCGATCTGTACAGACCTTCCTCAATCAATAAAGATTGTCTGATGGTACAGAGCGATATTTTCTTTTTATTGCTTTATTTTCTAATAATTTGTCAGAAAAGATTTGACTCGGGTTGCATCGTCAGGGACCGCTAGTATCCCTTTAATGAAACAAAAGTTCAACTCAATTTTCTGGAAAGAAAACACTGTAGTTTTAATTTGATATCATAACATGTCAGCGAATAATAGAAACTGGGTGTTTTGGGTCGGGGAAAATCGTTGCAACCTTGATTTTCATAGGTAATCGAGAAGGATCGATTATTGGAACCATTTTTTGAACTTTCAGACGTCAAGTTGATACCACCGACCAGACCCACTGGTTAAACAAAGACACAACGAAAATTATTCTGACAAATTACTCGAAAACGAAGAAATGGAATCAAAATATCGCTCTGTACAGACCTTCTTCGATCGATAAAGATGGTCTATACAGAGCGATATTTTCCTTTTATTACTTTATTTTCGAATAATTTGTCAGAAAAGATTTGATTAGCATCCGCTGGTTTCCCCTTGATGAATTCATGTGAGGAAATAAGGAAAGCTAACTGGTTAGAGAATTTTATTCCAAACTGAAAAAATCTTTTCCACTTGGGTATCCCCATTCAATCGTTATTCTTCGCTCTTTTGGTTCCCCGGAATTTTGAGGCTCTTTGTAAATAAATTATTAAAGCACAAACGATGAAATCATATACTTTATATTGATCAAAGTTATGAATATGAGGTCAAATTTGTAGATTGTAGATTCGAGATGATATTTCTATGGTCTATTTATCGAAAAACCTTCCCCTCGTGGGCCTTCGTTGTTTCGATTTCGACGAATTTCTTGTAAATTTGAATGACACGGTCGCCGAGGGACTTATGCAGCGAACTAGAACGCTAGAAGTTGCGCGTTTGATTCTTTCAGCCAGAATTGTTTCATTTTTTTCTATCATTTCATTGTAATATATATTGAATAGAAGTAAAAAAAAGTTCATTCAAGAGAAATTATCTTAGAAGGCTAGTGAAGGGCAGGTTCGCATCAAGCGAATTCCGAAATGAGGTGATGTTCTCGAATTTTTTTTCTTAAGAAGGAAATGAATGAAGAACTCGAATTATTTGAAACTCATTAAATGGATCTTAAATTACATGAAAAAAATTCCATCAAGCTGAAGGATTCGTATCCCGAAACTTTTAAAGGCGTTTTTCAAGTTTGGCTCCATGATATCTCAAAAAATACTGAACGGATCGCTCTTTTTGTTTTTTTATTTTGAAGCTGATTGAATTTATTGGAGGATGAACCTAAATGGAGATGACATTTCCCTCTTTTTTTCTTTTTATAACACTTCAAAGAGCGAAAAACAGGTGAAAAAACGCTACCAAAAATTTGCATGTCAGTCATTCTTTTAATTTTGAATTTTTCATTGGTTTTATTGGTACAACCTCCAACAAATATAATATATTTCATAGAAATTTTTGGATTTTTGATTTCTGATAATTTTTGTAAGTGCTATAGTGGCGCCCGATTGATCACTGTTTTTTTAGGTGGTTATGTTTCAACGCGTATCAACAATTCCCATGGCATTATTTTTTACTGAAAACAATCTTTTTATGTACTTAAAGACTCAATTAACAAGTGTGAAAACCCCCGAGTTCTTCACTTACTTTCTTCGATGGAGAAAAATTCGAGAAAATCACCTTATTTTGGGGTCGCTAGATGAGAACCTCCCCTTAAATGGGGTAAAATTTCGAGATCGTTTTCTCCCTTAGCGGAAAAAGGACGTTAACCGTATTTCATACGGAACACGATGAAAAAAAATAATGTGGTTGATATTTGGATAGCTGAAAACTAGCCGTGGTAGCTATTTTTCAGCTGTGGCTGCAAAACTCATTGCTATACACTGAGAGAAAAAATTTCCGGAAACAATAAAATATTTAGTTGAATAGTCGCCATAAAATACTTAATTGATTTAAATAAACTTTAATTGACTCAATTAAATAACTGTTCCCATCGATGAAAGAATTCATAGCATATTAAATATTTGTTTGATTGAATGAATATTTAATCGAGTCAATGAAAATTTATTCAAATCAATTAAGTATTGTATGGCGACTATTCAATAAAATATTTTATTGTTCCCGGGAATTCTTTCTCTCAGTGTAGCTTTTTCAGCCATTTTTTCGCTATCTAAATATCAAATACACGAAATAGCTCCCACAGCTATTTATTTGTTTCCGTGAATATGGACCAACTTGACTTATCAATCGATGTAAGTACAAAAGCAGAAAAGTTCCCATAAGGAATATTTATCGAGCGACTATGTACTGTATTTACTGTATCGCGATGTATTCCGACTACTCTCTATATCAGTTATTTCGTAACCCATTATTTTTAATATTTCCTCAATTTCAGTGATAAGGCTGCACAAAAGAACACTTGTTTCATCGGAATCAGTTTTTTAAAAAACACACGTGCGTATTATTTTTTCTCAATGAAAAGCAAAAAAAAGAAAGAAACGGGAGAATGAAAAGGTACAAACGCGTATATATCTATGGACATCTAAAATTACGCCTCTTTGAAGAGCAAGTCAAAGAATCTTAGATCGCTTGCCAGATTCTCTTTGTTACTCTTTGACTGACCGTGTTCCGATTAAAAGTTTGACAAAGTCAGAGATGGGTAATTAGAAAATTAATGTTACATTTGGAAAGAAAATGAGAAGGCAATAAAAATACTAGTATGTGTGTACAACGAGTATGGTGAACCAATTATCTCTCGACCGAGCCTTCCATAAACATCCAAAGCAAACATCACCGTCGTGATGTTCGTAGGTTTTTTTCCCCCCTTTTTCTCATCAAACCACATATTGCGTTTGGAACGATAGGTAGAGAAAATTTGTGTCGAATAAAGGTAACAATAACAATAATAATAATATGAAAACAAAGTACGGATACTACCAATCTACTACCAATCTTTCAATGCCGATGATTCGATCGATAATTACGTCAAACAGAAGCAGGAAATACTGCGATCGTGTTTTTTCATGTAAATTTTGGAGATACGGTTTTTTCCTTCTTTCTTTTCACGTAACGAGCTATCAATTATATACGATATAATAGATGTTCTACGTCAAAACCTGTTTAATTTTCTTACGAAAATTTATCACTGTTCTTGTTGCTAAACCATGCTTACTTTTGATTTTTTTTGTCCTCCAACGACACAACAATATAACTTCTGATCTTTGTTGTTATTTTTCTACTTTTTATCCTTTTTCTTTTGAGCCGTTAATGAAATTATCCCGACTCAAAGAATTCATCTTTGACTGATGTATTTTGTTTTTATATCGTTTTCTTCGCGTTATTAAAGTCAATTGCGTACGGTGGACAAGGGGATGATGATGATGATGATGATGATGACGATGAAAGTTTCTAACAGAAGAATACATTACATCATCTTTACTTCACAATTTCGTTTTTCTTCCATTACCTCTCTTCCTCGTTCAATGCGATTCGTCCTTGAACAAAAATATTTATCTCCGAAGAATCGCTTGACGTATACGACGTACAGTATTCACATGTATGGCAATGATAATAATCATTTGGATCGGATTGATCGATTATTTATTGGATCGTTTAAGCCATAAATTAAAATTGTCGTCGTGAACTTCGTACGTTTTGCATTAACTCCGTTTGGATACGTGCGTACGTATTCTTACATATGTTCTTTGATTATAACATTTCATTACAACGAGAAGAAGTACTCCGCTAAATAATAATGAAAGCTCGTCTTGTAATTGGATAACAGAAGCCATGCCGTTAACGATCTCTCACCGTACAGGAAGCTTTCTGTGTCAGCACCGAGTAAGATTCTATGTTTCCCTTCTTTCTTTTGATTTCCTTGTAACAACGCGTCGTTCAAATCGAAGGACAAAAATTATTCACCGATTCTTCGATTTTTATTCATTTATTCGCAAGAGAGAGAGAGAGAGAGAGAGAATAAATTTGCGGAAAAGGAGAAAGGGATAGGAGACTACACGCGTTCATTTACACTTCCTGTATACAAATTCGTGATGAATTTGAAGAGGGAACGAGAGGGAAAGCGGAAAATGAGATAGCAAAATAACAATGATGATAATGATGAATAAGATAAAAAGAATAACCTTTTTTGAAAGATGCAGAGGAATGAATAGGAGCGAGACGAAGCTAAAGAGCCATGCAGTCCACGAGTGTGTTGCTCGAAAAGAGAATTTATTTTTGGTCCACGGCCATCGGGCCACGTTCGGTCCACGTTTCTTTGCGAAATCAATTTTGTTTATTAATGGTACCGTGATGCGAGATGAAATGTTACATCCTAGTGCACAGGGAAAAACAGAAAAAGTCATTATTTCGAGTGAATTCTATTTTGAATATTCGTCGGAAACGAGTTGAGAGAAGGATGAATGGGTGGGATCGTGTTTATCGATTAAAAAATTATTGTGTGTTGTAGAATAATGTAATGAGTTGAATTCGTTTTTCTTTTACAGATACAACAACTGGCCAAAGAAATGAAGGAACATTCCAATTCAACGTCCAGAATTGACAAAGATAAAGACTTTCCCGTAAGATCTCAGAGTAGCGCGGCAAGTTTGATGTCTATCGGGGCTGACATCTCTCCTAGTTCTTCTCATTTCTTCGAGGTGATTCAAAATAAATGATACAGTAACTTTTCAGTTCGGAAGATCAATCATTTTTCTTCACAACAGAACCTTCGAAGTCCGCTTCCTTCCTCGTCTATGGATCTCTCGACGAAAAATTACGGGTTGGGATGAGAAATCTGTCTGTGCGGATTCAAGACGAATGCTTTTCGCGGGCCTCTTGTATCGTAAGATTCTTCCGACAAATCCGAAAACGAGGGAGGAAGCAAACTTTGAAGGTTGAAGGACGAAGAAAAATAGTGTTGTTGACCCTAGGTCATGGATCTTTCGACAATAGAATATGAAAAATTGTGTATTTAGTTCAAGATTGTCACTTTTTGATTGTGAAATTTCCAAGAAGACGCCAGGGAAATGATACTTTTGATGATTTTTACTACCAAAGAGTCACCGTTTTTCGTTATTCCGGGTATTGTGAAGTCAAATTTAGAGTTTTCGTTGCAAATAATGATTTTTTTATTTCACTTACAAGACCATCAAACAAACGACAATGATTTTCCACGACTTCAAATAACACGCAGAGCATTTCGGGGACATCACCCTTCCCCTGACGTCGCGCATGTTATCAATTCCCGCTCTCAAGAAAATTGGAAATCAAGTTTTCGTGATATATCATGAATTATTCGCTTTTATTTATTCCCAAAAGATTTATATCCACAATAAAAGAAATGTGCGTATGTTATGACAGTCTGATAAACCGAAGAAAAAAAAACTTCATTATATATGACGAAAATCAACCATCAATCGAGAACCATGATTGACAGTATTTTATTCGAGGTCTGAAATTCAGACGACAAAAATTCATCATGACAATATTTGTAACATCGATTCTTTGAGGTATCATTCACAATATTCGAAATGATGGAAAACAATTGCAGTGGTTGCACGCCGCCTGCAGGCAAAGTGAACGCAAACTCTGCACAGAATTTTATTCGAAAAATTACCGTGAAATTTCAATGATTCAGGGACGAGTAGAAATTTTTTAAAAATATTACTGCGCATTTTGTAAAATTCCTAGAAAATATCACTTTCAACTGTTTAAAAACTCGCCCATTTTCACAAGCTGCACAGTAACTTTTTGAAAAATTTTTACTTGTCCTTCGATTACTGGAATTCCACGGTTTGATTTTTACAACAAAAATTCTTTTCAGCTTTTTCGAAAGACTATTTCGGTGACAGCAGAATCTTTCGAAAAACTGATGATCGTTAGAATAAAACTGCACGGAGAGAATACGATTGTATAGGATCACACTGTTCTTTGAATTTATTTCAAACTTGTCTATCGAAATTATAACAGCGGATCCAATAATTGCAAAAATTTCATTGATATTCGATGCTCGGTGAACGAAGGTCAAGTCACTTGGAAATTCAAAGAGCTGTGCGAGAGGCGAACGAAACCTCTCAACTTCAGTGAAGTTTATGGACTTCACAATTCTTCATGAATTTAATTACCGAATAAAAGCAAGCAAATGAATCGTACAGTTCCAGACATTGGAAATCATATCCTTCATATCATTTACATTTACCGATACAAATAGAATAAAGAATATCACATTATAATTGATCATTACATGATATTTACCCTCTTATACGGTACTATTGCGTAACTATGAAAAAATTATAATACGCTATCAAACCTCAAGTCATGTGCTTTTTGCTTGTTTATTTCTTACTTCGTTAAGCGATGCGAGCAAATCCTGAATACAAAAATAAACAATAATTTGAAAAAAGAAAAGAAAAACAATAGGTGGGTTGTCAAACGACTCGTGAATTGGAGGCATTCTTTTACAAATCGAACACTGTTTAGATGACCCCCCTTGGATTTATCAGGAAATATTTTTCATAGGTTCTATACTTGAAATGAGAGGACACGTGTATCAGGATTTCTTTTATTTTCAATATTTTCAGAAATACGCAAATTCGAAATTTTACCCATCTCCCGATCAAACACCAATTTTCAAATTTGTTTTTTTTTTTTAATTTGAAGGTAATGGAACGAACTTCACTTACAAGGAGGTATCAATCACAAAAAAATTACGAATTTATATTGTTGTGTACAATTCAAATATTTAAGGGGTTTTCTGGTTATGTTTATTCAGGGGGAGCCTGCTTTAGAGGCTTCGAAAAATCGATTTTTTCGAGAATTATTTTGGGAAGGAAAGAAATATCCGATTGAAACGAAACTTTTAGGGTTTATTGTTATATATTTCAACAGTCTTCTCAAATATGCATTTGTCGTGCGGCGGGAAAGATGCAGATCGCAATTTCCATCTGAAACAAAGAACCCAAACAAATTTTTATTCCTCAATCGTATAGCTTCTAGTTAAACCAAGAAAATTCAACAAAAAGTGGAAAATTCAACAATTTTTCGCAAATTGAAAAAAGAATTCAATGTTTTGGAAAAAAAAATTCATTTCAAATTGTTCAAAGAGTGGGTTAATCTTAACTTTCTCAAGGTTTTTTAGGTTCAACTAGAAGAGAATTTAATCCCGAATACATTCCATTTTATCTCGTTTCGATAGGACGTTTCATTTTTTCCCTATCTTTGCCGCCAATAAGGAGAAATCGTAAAAATGAAAAACCGAGAAATCGCGCGTCAAAGTTTTCGTATATAAAAAATCGTAATTTTCTTGAACTTACCGCATTATTATGCTAATCAGCGATTCCTGATCCATAGAGTAGCCCTTCAGACTCTTCAAAAAACTGGTTTTTGCCCAGATGTTCGAGATGTTCGCGCTCGCTCCGAAACCTGCTCGACGCTTGCTCACTATTTCTTCTGTAATTCCGACAATATTTCGGATTTGCTTCTGAAATTTTAGAGACACATTTTTGAACAGGTTAGGAAGACATTTATCCAAAAAAAAAAATCGATTTTGTGAAGCCTCTAAAGCAGGCTCCCCCCTTAAACATTACATATTACTGTGTCTGAAAAGTAAAGTGACATTTGAATTTAAGCGATAGTCACTTTGACAAAGAATAATTTGCCATTTTTTTTCCAGATCATCTATTCGCCCCGAATCACTGCCACCGTTATTTTTTAAGTGTTTTTTATTGTTTAAATTAGTATAACGGAAGAGTATTTCGTAATATCTAAGGTCCTATAAAAATACCTACAAATGTTCAAAACGATATCTCAATTTTTTCTATGAGAAAAAAATGTTTGAAAAAAAACAACGTTTCTTGAAAATCTTGAACAGAAAGACCCTTCAAAACGGATTCACTCACTGTGACCTAAATCGTAGACCCTGGAAAGTTACACCATCGTTTTCCGTGTTTCATTTCCCATAAAAATCATCCTCTATATCGATGGAGTTTCTGCAAGAAGTGTTGAAGAAATATTAATTTGTTAGGCGCGACGGGTCGAGCGATGACGCGCAGAGTCCGCAACACCCAAGACAGCACGCCCTGGAACAATCGTTTAATAGATGAATTCTATTCGTATCATGAACAATTTTCCTCCTCGCCAGTGTTTGAATAACACGTTTTCATAAATGTAAAATGTCAAAATATATATGTGACTGTTGAAAGATGAAAAAACATCGTCATGTGTTTCAGAATAATGGGTACTGTTTTAATAAAAATTTTACGACAATATCACATACATTCTATGATGAATTCTATACAGTACCATACATCAGGGAACATCAGAGTTCTATCGATTGATCGCGACGTAACACTGTGAATCCCGTGAATATTCGGGAACCACATTAAGAACGATAGAAAAAATTTATCGTTTCTCACTATTCTTTGTTGTGAACTTTCAGCAAGGTGTACACAGTTGGAAATTTTGTTTAAATCTGTTGGAAAATCCGTGTGTCATGAATTTCCTGTTAAATATTCAACACAAACATGTAAAATCATTCAAACAAGCGGAGAGAAGTGTCAAAATGACAAATTTTATTCAACTCAAGATTTAATATAAAAATGGTGTTGTTCTCAAGTACCAAGAGGAGATCACCAGTGGTGGGGGGTACTTTTCGATAAAAGTTCCATGTACGTGTAACTTTGGTACTCGTCGGGAAAACTATCCATTCATTTTCATTCTAACGGGGCTTAGTTTTCTAGATATGCAAATTTGAAGATCGATTGCAAGTTGATATACGCACAGAAAGTACCCCTATCCAAGGAGGCTTCCGAAGTAGTTGATCCTTATCCTTGGATCACTTTTCCAGCTTTTTGATTGATTGAAAAGTGATCGGATCCAAGTATCAGGATCAACTACTTCGGAAGCCTCCCAAGTGACCTTTAAAAAATATTTCCAGATGGGTCGTCTAAAAAGTGTGTCGATTTGTAAAAGAACGCCCCATTGAGAAGAAAGAAAAATTCCTGTAACCCAATGAAATATTCTCCTAGGTACTGTACGTGGGGAAAAGAAAATTATCACATCCAAGGGTATCGGAATCGTTTATAGATGATTGTCTCATCAAATTCCGTCTTCGCGGTCTCGAGAAGTCGAGATCAACGGCCAGTAATCTCCTCTCCGAATATCAACCGTCTCATTATCAAGCCAATTCGACGTCTTCCATTAATAGAAGAAATAGTATAGTAAGCAAAACTCCACTTTCGCATCTACAAAACCACAAAACGAACTAAATTGAAAACAATGTATATTTCTGTTTGATTGTACCTTCTTCAGGAATCAAGTGCCAGCGAGTCGGGGAGCATAGAAAATGTATCGCCATCGTCATCCTCTAATCATTTAATAGCGCCAATTCATTTAGGAAAAAGTGTTCCGGGTTTGAGTAATTCCGTTGAAACTTTTCCAAGACCGAACGTCGTCAATTCAAACGAAAATGCAGACGCGGAGAGTGAATTACCAAAATCAACTACCATTAATCCTAACGTGCCCCCGCCCGATATGATGAGAAATCGTGCCGCATCCACCGGTAGCGTACTTACAATTAGGAGGGATTCGACGTTTAAAACCGATGAACATCAGTATAATCGAACCATGCTTTTCCAAGTATGCTTTTCTTCTTTTTTCATTTGCAACATCTTTTTCTGTGCTCTGGAAGAGCTTTTGATATCATTAGATTCGATTGAGAACAATGATACAAATGAAAGGCCGATAGCTTTCACAGTAAAAAGTTTTGTGTATTTTCAACACACTTGCATGTCTCAAACGGTCCACACAAAGAATGTGTAAAATTAACACACTAAAGTGTTAGGTTTACATTGAAGATCTGTCAGTTCGACACTCATATGTGTTGATTTTCAACACGAATTCTGTATGGACCGTTTCCAACACAAAATTTTTCACTGTGTTGGCTGGAGAACGGAAAAAAGAAACTCAGAGACATTTTCATTGATTTCTCTTTTACAGGTGGGTCGGCATGATTTAAGATTAATTAGTCCAGACAGGAAACAAGTTCTCCTCCATAAGCAATTGAAGGATGTCGCCAGTTGTGTGCAGGGTGTTAAAAATCCTGAACATTTTGGATTTATATGCAGAGATCCTAATATGGACATGTTCATCGGTTATGTATTCAAATGTCAATCCGAATCGGTAGCGGATGATCTTGTAGCAGGTACGTCAGCAACGAACTCAATCTATTTTTTTCATTTTTCTCATCGCTACTTTCCTTCTAGCTATAAGTCAAGCTTTCGTCGCCACGTGTGATCTCACAAGAAAAAAGAAGTATGCTGTATTTTCCTGTGATCACTGTCCCATGATATGGTACAATAAATTGTGTCAAGAAATAGAGGGTCAGTGTTAATCAAACATTCATATAATATATTCTTCGTTAAATTCGAAAACTTAAATCACATCAATATTTAAATACAGGACAAGACGATAGAAAAACTCAGAGCATCATCTTTGCTCGTATGGAATTATTACCTGAAGAGGATCAAGAGATGGTCGTTAGTAAATACAAAGGAGCGGAAGCTGCTGGCGGACCGGGAGATTTCAGGGGATCAAATTTAAGAGAACAAAATCAATTTTTAATGAGACTACTTCGAACACATTGCGAAGCCAAACAAGGAAGACACGTTCACGATACTGCAGAAAATAGGTAAACTATTGTATAATTATTCATTTATTTTTCTGCGGAGATGAGTATCAAATTTATTGTTTCAGGAGTGAATTCCTCAATCAATATCTAAGCGTTGGAGTTGGAAGTACCATATTTATGAAAGCCAAACGTTCTTTAACGAATAGTTTTGATAATTTAATGAAACGTAAAGGATCGAAGGATGATTTCGGTCTGAGCTCGCAATGCTCTCAAGCATCCAATAATTCGATACAAAACAGCGGTAGCCAAAGTCCCGACGGATCGAGACAACCCTCTATGTCGGATGTCGGATCATTGGATTCGAGTAGACCCAGATCTCTCAGAGTTTCCCCCGAACAACAACAACAACAACTCACCGTAAATACAGGACCAAAGAGTCCTATGATGGATATGTAAATATTTTTTAATGTTCACTTTTTTTTCATAATCATTCGAATTATATAAAATTAATCCTGATTTTTAGTTTTCTCAAAGTCGGCAATTCCCCAAAAATGTCTCCTACGGAATTAGAAGGGAATACGAATATCCCATCCAATGGTTCCTGGAGACAAGCTATTTTGAACAAGGTTGTAACACCTGGGAAGGATCACGACAAGAACAGTCGAAAACCTGGCAACATTTTGAATAACAATTTAATCAAAATAACCGATTCTACTCCTACCAAACGTAGAACACGAGAAGAATTGAGAGATCTTTGGAAAAAAGCTATCAATCAACAGTTGATACTTATTAGAATGGAAAAAGAAAATGCGAGACTCAGAGGTATATTTCTTTTGATATTTGCGAATCAAGGATTATTTGGAATAATATTTTTTCTTCCTCTCTCTCTCTCTCTCTTTGTGAAAAATAGTACGCCAAGAAGAAGCCACTGTGAAGAGAATTAAATTGGAATACGACGAACTTGGGAGTTGTGCTCGAGAATTGGGGGAAGTATGGGATCTCCTGGTTAGTAAAGAATCCAGAGTATCCACAAAATGTGATAATCAAATGCTGTTACACGCCATTAAACAAGGTGTACCCAAAGGAAAACGTGGAGACGTGTGGCAATTCCTGGCGGAACAATTTTGCTTGAAACAACCACCTATGGATACAAAGGATTTCCCCAATTATAATACACCCTACGAACTCTTATTGAAACAACTCACTTCCCAACAGCATGCCATCTTGATCGATTTAGGCCGTACTTTTCCAAACCATCGGTACTTCAGTTCACCTTTGGGACCAGGTCAATTAGCTCTTTTTAATTTATTAAAAGCGTATTCTCTTCTCGATCACGAAGTTGGCTATTGTCAAGGTTTAAGTTTTGTCGCTGGAGTACTACTTTTACACGTGAGTCAACTTGATTTGTTATTATATTCCAGGATCAAATTTCTTAGTATACCATATTTCAAATTCTGTTTCAAACAGATGGCAGAAGATCAGGCATTTTTTCTTCTCCGGCATCTGATGTTTCGAAGAGGTTTGAGGAAACTGTATCTTCCGGACATGGCTGCTTTACAATTACATTTATATCAACTGTCGAGGTTGTTGCACGATAGACTGCCGTCGGTCTACAATCATTTCGATAAACACGAAGTATCTCCGACACTTTACGCCGCGCCATGGTTGTTAACATTATTCGCCAGTCAGTTTCCCCTTGGATTTGTCACCAGAGTTTTTGGTAATTCTCAACCTTAGAACGATACTTTTCTAACTTAGGATTCCTATACGATGGATTCTTCATTTACAGATCTATTATTCCTTGAGAGTTCAGAGGTATTATTTCGCGTGGCGGTAGCTTTATTGGAGGATCATCAGGATCAACTTCTAGGCTGTGATAGTTTCGAAGAGATAATGGAATATCTGAAGGCAAGGGAACAAAATCATTCGTTAGTTTATAAATGTACATTTTAAGTGGCTATGAATAACGTTGATGTTAACAACAGACACGTGTGCCAGCTGTGGATAAAGAAACGTTGGATCGTGTGATGAAACGCGTGTTCTATCCAGACATAGAGATTACCAGACAATTGAACGAATACAGAGTGGAATATCAAGTTTTGCAGGAGGAAATGATATCGGTCAAACCTCAAATCGAGAATATAGAGAAACTGGAGTTACTTAATAAACAACTGACTCAACAAAATGCACAACTGAGCGAACAATTAGAGGTAGCGTATACCAATTTCATCAATTTTGCATTGTTCTAACAAGAGATTTGTGTTTTCAGATTACCATGAGCAATTTACATCGATTGGAGACAACACGCACCATGCATTCGTCCATGGTACACAAACTTGAAACTCAGAATCGTGGTTTGGAAGTAACAGTGGCTACTCTTGGAGCTTTCATTCAACAAATAGCGGAAACTCGTGCGGATATAGAAATTCCAGGAGACGTACGTAGGATCATAGGACAGTTGAGTATAGCTGAAAAACGGAGAAACATTGGAAATAAATCGTATCCGTTGAAAGTACTCGAAGACAACAATAATAAATATGGGATGATAAAGAGTAATTCTACTGGAAAGGAATCTCAAAGTTTATTGAAGAATAATAACATGATGGATCCACCCTATCCCCTGAAATCTACCTTGAGCCAGCCAAATTTGGCAACAAAGCTAGAAAAGGTCTCGTCATTCTTCTCAAATTCTCACAATCATATCCAAAAGCAAAGAGCACAATTAGCGGCTCTGAGAAACGAGTATTCGTTGGATCCATGCGTCGTAGATGAAAATAATCCTAAAACTGTGAACATAGATATTCAAATAACGGACAATTCGATCAATTCGAGTACAAACGAGCAGGCTTTACAAAACGAAGGTAACAATTTGAAAATTGAATCTCCAGGTGGATTAGAGAAATCCATATCGTTGCCATTATCGAATGCTAAAATTAAATTGAAACCTTCAAAATCCGCTTACGAATTGGGATCGATTAAGAAAGTTCCAACCAGTAGAATCGAGGTGACCAATGACGAATCTTGGTCAAATCTTACCGGTACGGTGCATCCGTTGGACACCTGCAGCGACGTTAATTTCCGATACGGGGGAACGACCAAACTCAAAACCATCAAACCAGCGGCGAGACTTCCCAGTCCGTGCGGCCAAGAAGACGCCAACAAAAAAACTGAAGAGCAAAATCCGGACGCGTTGAACAGATAACAGTGGCTAATGATTCTACGTTCCAGGAGAATTCAATCAAAAATAACCTCTGCGAGAAAGATCTGTGTACAAAACGATTATTAACCTTCAATTTCTTTTACGAGCATATATCGTTGTACGATATTCTTTCAACGTCGTTGAAGTTTCAATCGTTCATCGCGTGGCACCAGAATTACTGAATGTAATTACCGTCTTGTCACTCATTTCGATAAACGATCCAAATTTCAACGGTCATTCATATTAGAAACTTAATCATCGTTTCAAGTCAATCCATTAGACAATCACAATCGATTAGAAGTATCCCCCTGATGTAGTTATCGAGTCTTTATTGAATTGACAAAAATTAGTGACACGTGTGTGGTATTCCAAATTCAATTTTCTTTCAGGAATAGCGTTTTGACATTTCATCGTTCAACTTGGGACTAAGAGATAAGAAAAATGAGTCCTAGCATTTTGAAAGGAAATAGAATATACTGGAATACCAAGTATATTAGTCCCGTAGATGATAACAACTATTTCCAAGAACCTATTAGAGATAAAAGTTTTTCAGGCTTCCAAATGAATGTGCCGCTTCCTCATATTTTTGTAGCTTGGGATATTTTAATTTGTTATCTCCGCTACTTTAGCGCCAAGTGACATTGAGTATTATTATAGTTTTAGGGAGAATTTTATTTTCACTATTGAAGTCTTAAAAAGTTAGACTTTTGTGTAACAATGGCAAGACAGAATTACAGAGACGATCAAGAGTTGCGAGCATACAACTCTCGCACGTCTTTTGCGATACTTACAAAGTTAAGGGCTATACCAAAGTTACTCTCAATTCTAGGCTGGACGAGCCTTAAGGATTTATAAATGTCGAGTAACTTGTTCAGTGTTTTTTTTTTCAATCAAAATCTTGAATTTTGTATTGTTATATCTTCTGAAATAGTCGAAGAAACTTTTCAAGTTTATATTAAGAATGAAAAAAGATGACAGATTTCAATCGTAATATATATCAAGTTTTTTTAATATCCATAGCCTGTAACGCTGTTGCGCTTGCATCAGATGTGGACAAGAGCAATGGCGTTATACCTCGTAGGATATACTTGCGACCTATACATACCAGAGCTGCCGGATAGGCATTGTAGTTGAGGGGTTGAGGGGAATAGTACTTCCCACCGTCGTTCATATACGTACTCTCACTTCCACACGAAACCCTATACACATGGGACGATAGCGAGGGTACACTTCCCTGCAATGGCAATGTCCATCTGGCAGCTCTGATACATACATATATAAATATTCTATAAGAACGGAAGAATTACAAAAGTGTTTTGTAGTACGTGAATCTTCAATTTCAACCAAAAATATGCATAGTGATATCAGTACTTATGTAAATGAGAAGAGGGGATGGGAAATGTATACAGATATATATATATATATATATATATCTCAATGTACGTACTAAAAGTATTAAATGTTTGCGATATCTATAGTCAACACATTGTAATGTGTATAATATATATATACATATATATATTAGTGAAGATATAAACTATTTCTTATTAATAAAAGTGTATTTACATGTTTTTTTATTTCTACTTACTACATAAACTGACCTGGCGATCACTGTCCGGACTTTGTAGATGGATGTTGAACTTTGCGATCAAACATTTTTATGTCCAGAAAGCACAAGACATTTCACTTGTGAATTTATGAGTAGTTCTGACTGAATTCTAGTAAAACTTTGAAACTCTTGGAATGTTACAAGGGAACGAACTTTTGAAATCTTGAATTCCTATCAAAGTATATTTCATGAACGGCAAGAACGTTTTCCCTGGAGTTAATCCCACCGACGAAAACACGAAATGCACAAATTTTATAGATTTTTTTTTTCAACGTATATTTAATGTATCACTTGACATATCACGATTATGTTTATTTGACAAATGATCAGATTATTTCAAAGATATTATATCTATCTGGGAAAAAATTCAAACTGAAACTTCAATACCGCCTGATATCATTAGGCGCGTGAACTGTGTATTTTCGAATAAAGCTTTTGTTTACAAAGGTGATTTCGTTCGTTCGAAATAATTAAGGCAAGGTTTCCATACAACCGAATTGTCTGGAACGGTGAGGCCGGAGACTCATGCTACCCAGATAGCACAGAGTTCGTGAAGAATTCTTCAAGAACATCATTTGAACTCTAGAGTTCTAAAAAAGTTCTTCAAGAATTCATCGACGAACTCTATGCTATCTGGGTAGCGACTGTCGCGCGCGACATGATTAGAAGAAAAAAGAGGAAAGATGTTTTCAACTCGGATCTCTTTTTTCTTCTAATGATGTCACGCGCGACAGTCGCTAGCATGAGTACCCAGGGTTACGCAACACGAAAGGATATCTTCCGAGATGATATCTTAGGTTCGTTCGTTCTACCTGTCCTGAGTTTCTCCAACTTGTACCAAACCAATCAATTTTTTTCTATAACTGGAAATAGCGAATTCAGAATACTTGGAGCAAGTTGGGGTAACTTGGGACGCCAGTAAACGAACTTAGCTCTTATAAACATTCTATAGAGATCTTTTAGAAGTGAGAACTGTTTTAGATATCTCAAAGATATATTTTCGTGTTGCATAAGACTTATTGAATTTGTCTTCCCAGATAGCACAAGAGTTCCGAAAAAGCTCATAATTAACATAATGTGCTAATAAAGAACTCTTTTAGAACCCTCGTGCTATCTGGGTTGAGATATCTTTTAGACATGAAGTGCTGTGTGGGGGATCCTCGAGAAGAATTCTCTCCAAGAATATCGAAAGTAATCAAATGAGCACTTGCAGAGTACTCATAGACCTCAATGGTTGACAGTCGAATAGTGATGGGACTTTTGGAAAGAATCGATTGAAAGAACCGAATCGATTTTGTTCGATAAATCGGTCAGAGAAATCAAATTTTCTTTTAAAAAAGAATCGGTTTGTAACGTGAGCGTTACGAAGAGAGTAGAAGGGGGCACCGACGAGGAGGTAGAGGGGGCAGCAGCGGCGAGACTAGTGATGAGTCCAGGCGGGAAATGACAGTTCGTTACCGGTACTCGACAGATTAGCTATTCGATAGCACCATTATCCACACGCCCTATGAGGCCATCAAAGTATAAGTAAAGTGAAGTTCACTCTTCGACCAAGTACCACGTGGCATCAGAAATACGCTCCGCGAGTCATTGGACCAAGGACCTCCTCGCGGCCACCCGTACCTCCACGGCGGACCCGCAGAACAGCTATTAGGCCCGGCCAGCCGAAAAGAAGAGACGACACACCCACACTCACGACACTCATACACACTATATACACGTAAACCACTAGTGGTAAGAAGCTACTCTTATGTTATATTATATTATTTTCTTTTGTATTATTTCCTTCGCGACCGAAATCGAGAAATATATATATAAATATCATTGTTCCACATACGCTGGTCTCACTCTCAGTTCCCCCAAACCCATTCCTTATAGTGGCGCCCAACGCAAAAAACCCACATACATTACATACAAGCACACATACACACTCAAACGAACAAAGAAACATTTTTAACACACATATACCGCAAACATACCTATGGATATAACACATAAACACACTTGAATACACATATATACACACTAAAACACATAAGAACACAACGAATTTTTTTTTACCTCTGATATTTTGCCCGCCTATACCCATCCATGTTCCACGGAATACGTAAATAAAATACCGATACATATACCTAGTAGAAGAAAAATCGAATTTATATACACGAAGTCGAACGGTAAAACGTTACAATAGTAAGAAAATTGATCAGAAACGGATCAAACACCGTGTATATAAACTCAATAGAAAGACAATATAAACCCACCATATATAAAAGAAAATTACATCTATACAAAAGTCACACAAAGGTATCGGAGCGTGTGTGTGCGCGCATGCATACATGTAAGAACGGTTAGTCTAGAACGTAAAGAAAGGGATACAATATCGCACAGAACGATACTCTGCGCGCAAGAAGAAGAATAACCTTGAGCGCGGAGTAGAGTATCGTTGACGCGATAAGACGGGACATAGAGACGTGAGACATAAACAGCATTCCTGAGTCGACACAAAGTATCAGAAAACACATACAAACGGATCAATCGACTCATTCGAATTCCACAGAAAAGACGAATAACTTGAAAGTAATAAGACGAAATATTAAATAGAGATCAGGAAGTGACAGAATCATAAATATAACTACACACAGTAATGGACACGCAAACCAGACAAAAGACGAACGAATAACACACTTATACACATACACACATACAATCAGATACATAACACATAACATACGATACAATATATCGACAAAGGTAATCTCGAATATCATTGACGAAATTTATTACAAAGTACAAAAACGAGACAGATTAAAATCGGATCAATCAAAAGAAAACACACATATACACATACACACATATCATCACAAGTAACACATAACACACGATACAATACAGCTACAGTAAACAAGGAAGACACATACATACGAAAACTGAAAATTCAAACGAACGAAATTACACGACGAAATATAAAGTTTAAATTAAATTAAAACCAAAACACAAAATGAATAGACGAAACAGACACAACGAAACATACATACCAACAGATTATAGACACACATGCAACGAAAACCAACACGAACAAAGAACAAGAAGAAGTTTGAATGACGAGACACAAGATAGACAAAGACAAACCATACAAACAGAATACAATCAAACCTTCACACAAGACAGTTTTCTAAGGAATAATCAAGAATTCATTGACGAAACGAACCATTTATTATAACATTTCAATCGCCCAAACGTAGGACAAAGAAGAAGACAAAGACAACAAAACAGAGACAGGAACAGCACAATGCTGAGGAACTTTTCACATAGAGACTCTGATTATAATAACGAACTGAGTAGAGCAGAATCGAACCACACACATAGAACACATAGCGGGAACACGTAGAACCGGAAATCACAGTAAGAAACCCAATAGATGAGAATAGAAATCACACATTAGACGAAATAGATAGTTATGAAACATACATAGAAACCGAACCAGAAAGAGGTAGGAATCCCGCACGAAACAATAGACACACGACTAGACAAAGACAGAACTACACAGACACAAGCGAAGAGGAAATTATACGGAACGACACATATAGGATACAAACATATAACACAGGGAACAAAAGAATCCTACGAAAACCACGACTACCGTTGACAAATTTGAATATAGAATGCAACGGGAACGAAACAGAAGACCCCGAACAATTTTTACTGAAACTAGCACAATACCAAAACACATACACATTCACAGACAGGGAAATACTATTACTACTACCACAAATATTGCACAACATAGCATACGAGTGGCATACACTAAATCATAGGAAATGGGAAAACTTACAAGAATTTGAAAAAGATTTCGGGGAAACATTCTTTCCACATGATCACACAGAAAGATTGGAGGAAAAATTGAAAAGATGTACACAACAAGAAGATGAAAATATTACAAAATACCTAATAAGCTTCAGAACAATAATGAACAAAATCTGGCCACCATACCCCCTAAATACACAATTAAACAAAGCATACAAAAACCTACAATTAGAATACAACTTATACATAAAAAGAGAAGAATTTGAGACATTTGAACAATTAGAAAGGAAGGGAAAAGCACTAGAAGCAATAAAACAAGGGAAACAGGAATGGGCAACACACACAAATGACTCAGGGAAACAAAACACGGAACCAAGGACAACACCAAGGTACGATAACACGTACACACAAAGAAGACCATTTTGGAACCAAAACACACAGAACCCACAGACATACAATAATACAACAACACAAATAGAATCATACAGGAAGAGGAACCATTCGAGAAACACACAAACGGAATACGCAGTAATAGGGGGACGCTCACAGGAAACACAAACAGAAAACAAACAAACAAATAACAACACGAAACGCGAAACTTCAAACAACAGAAAACAAAAGGATACAAACATATGCACGGAAAGAAAATAAAAGAACACAGACAGACAGATACACACATAAAACACCGGAACGAAACACACACGAGTACAAAACTAAAAACCAACTAGATGCACAGACACAAACGAGAACAAACCAAACGGACATACAGACACAGACAAGCAGACGACAGGAACCGGAAATCCAAGTAACAATAAACAATATAAAAATACCTAGACCAGAAGAGGCAACAGAAGAACAGGTAGAAATGATGCTGGAAGTATTCTCGATATACATAGATAAAGTTAAACAGAAAAGGACAAGACTGACCAGAACTATTGAAGAATTAAACGACGAGACGGAAGACAGAAAAACAGACCAAAATTAGAGAAATGGAGGGAACGGAAAAATGAAAACGACACAAAATACATGGACGCATGCGGGGATGCACACGCCAAGATACATTTTTCCTTTTGTTATAAAGAAAAAAAAATTTTTTCCTTCTTCTGATCAATATCAACACTTGTTAGTGAGAATAGGCTAAGACAAACAAAGATAGTATGAGCAAACACAAACAAACCCACACAAAAATGTGAACACGTGGAGAAAGACAAGGAACAAATGTAGAAAAAGAACATGCACACCCACACAAACGATTGTAAAGTAAAAACACACACACGGGAACAAATGTGGAAAAAGGAATAAACACGCACACACACACACTACACAAATAGCGAACAGAACAAGAACAAACACAAACAACGAAATAGGAAATAAGAATAGAATAGATAAAGCCGAAGAAAAAAAAGAGAGAATATTTTTTTTGTTGAATACACCATATAGAGAGTACGTTACTGATGATAAACGAATCCAAATAGAAAACTAGAATACACATAGGTTAAGTAAACACTGTAAAGAAAACGTAGAGATAAGAAACACACACAGGGGGACAGGGAAACACAACACCCAAGATATAGACGGAACAAACAAACAAGGGGCCTACAACTGGTGAAGGAACACTTCGCTCACGCTTCGTCCCACCGTGGAGGGGGGGGTGTAACGTAAGCGTTACGAAGAGAGTAGAAGGGGACACCGATGAGGAGGTAGAGAGGGCAGCAGCGGCGAGACTAGTGATGAGTTCAGGCGGGAAAGGACAGTTCGTTACCGGTACTCGACAGATTAGCTATTCGATAGCACCATTATCCACACGCCCTACGAGGCCATCAAAGTATAAGTAAAGTGAAGTTCACTCTTTGACCAAGTACCACGTGGCATCAGAAATACGCTCCGCGAGTCATTGGACCAAGGACCTCCACGGCGACCCCGCAGAACAGCTATTAGGCCCGGCCAGCCGAAAAGACGAAACGACACACCCCCACTCACGACACTCATACACACTATATACACGTGAACCACTAGTGGTAAGAAGCTACTCTTATATTATATTATATTATTTTTTTTCGTATTATTTTCTTCGCGACCAAAATCGAGAAATATATATATAGATATCATTGTTCTACATACGCTGGTCTCACTCTCAGTTTCCCCAAACCCATTCCTTATAGGTTCTTGAACGATTCATGACAATCGATTCTTTTTCTCCTGATGGGAAAACGCGTAGGGCGTGAATTCGACGGATAGACGTAATTTGACAATCGGTACACTGGGAGAAACTTTTTTGGATAAATTCTCAGATAGCACAGGAGTTCTAAGAGAATTCTGTATCAATACATTGTATTCATTATGGGCTCTTATATAATTCTTGTGCTATCTGAGTTACTAGTTTTGTTCGTAAGCCACGAACATTAAAAAATTCCAACTATGAATACTCTCGATTCTCAATCACATTTACCATCAGTGACTACAGTTCCACCGGATTTCAAACGGAGCTGGAGTGGGATTGATTACTGTTTCCATCGGATTCAAAATGAGAGGGAAACGAAATCAAAAACGAAATTTACAGCGATGAAAACACTTCTAACTACGAGTTTCACAACCCGTACAGCACGCGGACATTTCTCCGTCGCCTCCACGTCGCTTCTCCGTTCTTTCCACCTTGTAACCACGTCTCCCTTTCTTCCACCTCGCCTCCACGGAGATGCGACGTGGACATCGGTGGATGTGCTGTGTGGGAATCCTATATCTTAATGGCATTGGAACTTGATAGTCAATGGAAACATCTAAAATCAAAATTTCAACGGTAGTAATAACATAAGAACGGCTAGAAATTTATATATTTTTACACGCTAATGTAATATTCAACAGTTAATTTCTACGCCCCCTTTGTTGCATCATAAAAAACATGTTTCTCATACTGGAGATGAACTGAATAATTGCTATTAAAATGTGGTCATCAATATCCATGATTTTTTCTTGAATACATATCTTTCATATTGCAAAGTCAAAACAATAAACTTCCCAGATAACACATAAAGAATTATTTTTTAAAAACAAGAATAGAATTCTTCAAGAACTCTTTTCGAACCAATGAATTCACAAAGAGTTTTGGAGGAGTTCAATGTTTGAGACATTAACGAGTTCTTTGAGAATGCTGAAAGTATTGTTTTAGTACTCTCAAACATTGAACTCCTCCAGAGCTCTTTATGAATTTATCACTCCGAAAAGAGTTCTTGAAGAATTCTATTCTTGTTTTTGAAAAAGAATTCTTCGTGTGTTATCAGGGTTGACACTGTTCTACGCTGTTCACTTACCCCGGGTGCTCATGCTAGCGATTGTCGCGCACCACATCATTAGAAGGAAAAAGAGATCCCAGTTGAAAACATCTTTCCTCTTTTTTCTTCTAATGATGTCGCGCGCGATAGTCGCTAGCGTGAGTCTCCGGCCTTAGTGAGGTTAAATAGAAAATAAATAGGCATGTGCAGAATTTATACAATAACTTCAATTAGAATGATCAAGTTGGTATTCCTATCGCTATTTTATTCTCCTCCTGAAATAAGTATGTCCTCAGTTTCCATCAGACTTTAAATAGGAGTAACATAGAATTCGCCAAGTGCGTTCCCATCAATACGAAGTTTGAGTTCAATGTAAATAAGTTTGAAGAAATTAAGGTTTTAGGTGTTTCCATCGTCGAATTTATTGAGTTTTACAATAAATTCAGATTATGAAAATTCACCATTCCTGCTGTTTCCACCGTGTATGATTCTGTTTGGATACTGACTGGCTTCTGTTTCACGCCCGGTAGAAACATACTCAGTAATAGAGCTACTAGATGTTGGTGGTCTCATCGTATAGCGCGTTACTATCACCGATGGTGAAAATTAAGCTGACATTCCATGGGGCGTCGAGCGGCAGCGTCAATATTGGAAGAAAAGGGAGGTCCGATCGGTTCTCTTTTTTCTTCCAATGTTGACGCTGCCGCTCGACGCCCCATGAAATGTCAGCTTTATTGAAAATCGGGAGTACTTATAGTTGGAATTTTTCAATGTCCCTGGCTCACGAACAAAAATAGTAATTCATCCAACAAAAATTCTCTCAGTGTTGTCACTTCCAACATAGCGCACAATGAAGCTTTCCGAAGTTTTTGACCCGGGGTGCCTGGGGCGTGAACTACGGATTCCTATTGGTTCATTCCACGCCCCTGACGCCCCAGGTCACACACTTCGGAAAGCTCCGTTAGCTAAGTTCGTTCAGTGGTGTCCCAAGTTACCCCAACTTGCTCCAAGTAGTTTGGATTCGCTATTTCCAATTATAGGAACGAAATGATTGGTTTGTTGCAAGTTAGAGTAACCCGGAACACGTAGAACGAACGCACCTAATGACTGCTGCTCCACCGGACTTGAAACAGAATTGAAATAGGATTGAACCACGGGAAATGACCACTCAACAGACGAGTACATTGTTCACAAGAGAATGTCTGAATCGCGATTAGATAATTCCATTGCAATCCTGTTTTATTTACGCCTGGTGGAAACATAGTCAATAGGTCGTTCGTTCTACATGCTCTGAGTTGCTCCAACTTGCACCAAACCAATCATCTCATTGCTTAAACTGGAAGTAGCGAATCCAAAATACTTGGAGTGAGTTGGGGTAACTTGGGACATCGGTAAACGAACTTAGCTAATGCCTCGAAATATCACTCCGACATAACCGAGACATTTGTAATATTGCAGCAATATTTCGAGGTATTACCAGGAGGCATAATCTCGAATAGAAAATTTTCAAACGGATTTCAGCGCCGCCATACGGTAGTACAGTAAACTGTTTTACATGTATACACTAACACTAATTCGAAAATCGGTGTGATTTGTTCATTGTTTGTGTTAGTTGTATCTATGGCGAATAATTCACTGTACTACCGTACGGCAGCGCTGAAATCCGTTTGAGAATGTTGCATTTGAGATTATGCCCCCTGGGTATTACTGAGACATTGCGTGCTATGTGGGTTGCCATTCATCGCTAGAAATCACTAGCGATTGTCAAATTACGTCTATTTTAGGTCAATTTGGGTTGGCATTGACTCTCGCTACTCGCCTCGGTTGATGATCGTTGTATATGGTTATTAACCAATCATTTGTTAGGAATGTAAAATGTAATTTTGTTTTCCATCATTCCTTCTTTTCCCTCTTTTTTACCCGTAATATCAATAAAAGATCGTCGAGTGCAGTGCCGTTTAGGGATCCTTTAATGAGGGATCGGACAATCAGTCGCCATTAGTGGGATACTTCCGGTTTTTTCTATAGTTCAGTCAAGCATGCATAGTGTATGTTATTTTATTAAAATCATTTTTCTCAAATGTATTTACATGCTTTGTTCGAAGAATGTTTCAGATTCACTCAATTGTAAGTATTATACATGAATAAGCTGACTTTAAATATGTATCTCGAATATTTTCATAAATATCAGTACCTATCCCACTAATGGCGGCCGACCAATCCGTAATCAGCAGTTGATTGTCCGATCCCTCATTAAAGGATCCCTAGTGCCGTTGCAGTACAGTTCAGGAAGTAAAAAGTCTGGGATGACAAATGTTTGAATCAAGTTCATTCTACTTCAAAAATACATCATGGTGCAGCAAAGATTTTCTGTTTTCGATGCTGGTCGAAGTGGACGTCGCTTTGTCCTTACCTTGGCAGCTGGAATGATTTTTGGGTTTCTATCGGCGTGTCTTTTGATATCAGCTGCTAGAGATATGCCACGTATGTTTCGTTGGGTTTCAGGGACTTCGGTACTATCCAGGGATCCTCATAATTACTCGGACCTCGACGAGGAGATTGGACCAGAGACGGAAGTGAAATTTCACGGAGAGGATGAGGATTTTCACAAAGACGAGGATAAAGTGGCACAGGAATTGGCAAAAAAAATTCGGGTTCTTTGTTGGATAATGACAGGACCTAAAAATCATCAAACCAAAGCAAGACACGTTGAATCGACGTGGGGTAAAAGATGTAATATATTGTTGTTTATGAGTTCCGCCGAAGATACAAATTTACCTACGGTAGTGTTACCAGTTAAAGAAGGTAGAGACAATCTCTGGGCTAAAACCAAAGAAGCATTTAAATACGCTTATGATAAGTACAAGGACGAAGCTGATTGGTTCATGAAAGCAGACGACGATACTTACGTTGTAGTGGAGAATTTGCGATACATGTTGTCAGCTTACGATCCAAATGCGCCCCTATACTTTGGCTGCAGATTTAAACCTTCCGTTAAACAGGGTTACATGAGTGGCGGAGCTGGATACGTACTTAGCCGCGAAGGACTTCGAAGATTCGTACAAGACGGTTTATCGGATGCTACGAAGTGTCGAGCGGACAGCGGAGGTGCCGAAGACGTAGAAATGGGCAAATGTTTAGAGAAAGTGGGAGTCCGTGCCGTGGATACCCGGGATCCTCACGGTCGTGGTAGGTTCTTTCCTTTTGTACCGGAACACCACTTGATACCGAATCACGTGGATAAGAATTTCTGGTACTGGAAGTATATTTACTACAATACCAAAGATGGTTTAGATTGCTGCTCCGATAGTGCCATATCGTTTCACTACGTTTCCCCGAACATTATGTACGTACTCGAATATCTCATATATCATCTGAGACCTTACGGGATAAATCACGTGCTACAGAAACTTCCTTCGTCTCCCGATCGACCAACCACACCTTCCATCGAATACTGATTGGTGTTTTTGAATTTTCAAAAGATCTCATTCCGAAAAACAAACTCATGAAATCGGTTATAAACACGGTAGCGAGAACACACAATGATATGAGATATATATCATTAGGGCTGTGAGAAATTGTCTCGTTCAAGTAAACCTCGAGAGATCTTGAGCAATCTATTGGCAAGGCTGTTTTAAAGAAGTATATTCTATGCATGTTACAATTTATCATCCAAAACTCGGATTCTCGCACACCCTTGGCTATCATTGATATAACAATGATAGAACTTGAAAGTCACTTTTCATTGTGAAATGCTAGTCTACGCACTTGGAAGAACTGTAATTTCTAAGAATTTATTTTTCAATGAAAAAAGAAGAAACGAAGTAAAACAAAGTTTGATCGATTTCTAGTCTGAAAGTGAAAAAAGATCGTAATATTCGAAGAGTGTTAATGATAATAATAATAATGATAACGTAATGATCGCCATACAATCAAATATACGTATTTCTTTATGAGGTAACAAAAGTGAGAATGAGGAAACGAAATTTCCATTCCACGAGTCATAAATCGAATATATCAATATACTTTCTATTTTATCTATTATTCTGGGTATGGAGTTGTAAAATATACGACGTCGTCGTTGAAGTCACCACACATACATTCATCCCAAATAAGTTTTGTTCGTTTTGTACGGTTCAAACAAGAATGGAATTGTCTCCAACAGTTGTATTATACAATCTAGAAAACAAAAACCTTACTTGAAATTCGATTGGAATTGTTTTGGATTGTATTCTATTTCGTGCTTTGGGTGTATCAAAATTTAATTCAAAGCAAAAAACAAGGGTTTCAATTTCAATCGAATTTCATATTGTAAATAAATATAAGATTAGATATAAAAAAAAAAATATATAAGATTAGGTCAATTTGGGTTCCTCACGGACCAAGTTCACCAAATTACCATGGAGGAATCGATTCTTTTTGAAACTAGGTGACAAAACAATCGATTCCTTGATTATCCGTGAGCAAAAGAATGAGGAATTAATTGATTCTGAAAGAATCGAATCAGTACTGCGCATCATTAGTGGTGCTGCCAGACAGTGATGCCAGGAAAGACGGTGTGGACCGAAAAATCAGCCCCTCTACCGCGCACACGATGAAACTTTCGTATACATGTGAGTCACACGTATACGAACGTGTTATTGTGTGAACAATGGAGGGGCTGATTTTTCGGTCCGCACCGTTTTTCCTGGCATCACTGCTGCCAGATTCGAGGCATCCCAGATAACACAATAATTCGTGAGCCGTTCCAAAAGAGTTCTTGAACTAAATTCTGGAAGAATTATTTTTTCGAACTCTTGACGAGTTCTCAAAGAGTTCTTTGAATTCTAAAAGAATTATGTGACAGCTCTATAATGAATCCCTTGAGGGTTCCCCTGGTAAAAATCGAACGTGCTTGAAACACCGTCAAAGCGTGCAATAAAGTGACAGAAGCGTTTGTGAAAAGTTTCGACCGCCAAATGACTCTAAGGCAAATTTGGTTGAGCGTGCTGTCACATTTCATTGAACGTCCAACGCACCCTTCTTACTGAACACTCTTCTCCAACTCTTCAATAACTCTCTCCTGATGTTTACGATGTTTCGGTAGTGAAGGTTTTCAACACGCTTATAGGACTTCCCTTGCATATATGTTTTGATTGATTGAGAATTATATGATTTTGAGGTTAGAATGTTTAGAAGGTATTCTTTACCTTTTATACCAGTTGTTGAGCTAAGAAATTGTATTGGTATTCAAGATACATTTACCAATATAATTACTAAACAACAATTGTTTTGAATTATCGAACTGTAATTTGATGATGTTTGATATGTGCAAGTTAATTAAATTCTTTTGCACATTTAACGATTACACATGGGATATTGAAATTGATTTGTAAACTTTCAGGATGAAAAATCATTTTAATTCAATGAGAAAGATTGAATTTCAAGCACATTCCCTTATGACACAGTTCATCAGGGAAATAAAGTTCCAATTTTCAATCACCGATATTAGCCTAGCGGTAAAGGACTTTCTCCCGAGTTCAGAAGTTCTTGGTTCGATTCCCCTTTGCAAATTCTTTTTTTTACTTTCTTTGGGCTCACTTTCATGCACGCTTTACATCCGCCAAATGACTCCTCCGAAACGCTTCTGATACTTTGAATTGACCCTTCGATTACTCTTATAGGACTCTCTAATAACGTCTTTGTAACTCTTCCCAGAACGCTCCATTTTCACCAGGGTCTATAAGAGTATTGAAAGAATACTTTTAGATGACTTGAAGGACTCTTTAATGACCGCTTGTTAGAACTCTTATGAAGCTCTGTCCCTGCTAAAGAAGAACTCCTTACGAATTCAATGTACATGTTGAATTCCCGCAGATTTCTATATGATTGTGGAAAAGCGTTTAGTACACGGAGAGAAAAGAATAGTTATATTCTCAATGTAGCATGAGAATGATTACTATGTTACATGGTGACGAAAATTTTTAGATGGTGCGAGTCATTTGACATAGTGATGCTCCCGATTTTATGTGGTAACATTAGCCCTGTTAACATAGTAATGATTACCATGTTACATTGGAGACATTACTATGCAACTAAACATGAATCCAATGCTATAAAGTAATATTGACTATGATTTTTTCATTGATTATAACCTAAATTAAACTATTGACATGTATATACACACCAGGCTTTTCAGTGAATGAGGTTATAAATAAATAAATATAGGTTATGAAATGGTTAATAGGAAGAAAAGGGAGCACACAGTCAGAAACAAATTATATCAGTTTTCTAAACGATAACTGTGTTTTTACTTGATTATTAATAGTGGGCTGACTACCGTAATAATACGTATAATATAAGTATGTCTATACACGTTGTGTCGATATTGCCCACAGCGTGCATATTTTCATTAACTGGAATGACAGCTATTGTAACATGGTAATCAGTACCATTTTACATTGCTTTGAGTTCTATTTTTCTGATTTCTGTGTAGTATAGTAATCATTACCAGAAAAATAGCGAAGGATTCTGTTCTCACATAGTAACATTCACGATTTTCAATAAAATAAGAACGAATACTATGTTAGCATGGTAAATATTACCATACATTCCTCTCCGTGTAAGAATGATTAAGCGATAAAATAGAGAAATATGTAATTAGTAATATTGGATGAGAAAAAAAAACTAATCATATGTATTTTGTCTTTCACTCGTGTGTAAATTACAAACATTTTGGCGGTAGACCTCCAATAGCCCGACCGCCCGTTGGTCCGAAGTGCTGTTGTCCCGACTTTTGATATCCCGACCGAAGAAAACTCCAACTCATGGAGCATTCTCGAATCTCATTTATGTCTCTTTCTCAATCTTATAGCAATAGGTTCGTTCGTTCTACGTGCTCTGAGTTGCTCCAACTTGTACCAAACCAATCATTTCGTTGCTTAAACTGGAAGTAGCGAATCCAAAATACTTGGAGCGAGTTGGGGTAACTTGGGACATCGGTAAACGAACTTAGCTAATGATAACTTGAAGATGCATCATAAGTCGGGGTCTCTCCAGTCGGGATATTAAAATTCGGGACAACAGCACTTCGGACCAACGGGCGGTCGGGCTATTGGAGGTCTACCATCACTGCATCCGTCGATACTAAAAATTTCAATGATTGATTTGGTATGATCAATTTTGTGGGTTATATTTTTGAAAAGTGCCTGAACTTCAATATTTTCTGTTAATTGAATGATCATTCGATAAATAAAAGCTTGATGAACGTAGAAGATCCGATGAATCAATCATTGAATAATCATCCATATAGGTAGAGGTCAATCACGGTGACCAATTCTCAAATTTCTCAACTTTTCTCATTGGTTATTCTTTTTAATAAAACACTGTGATCGGTTGATCTAACGGAAAAAGTGCATAAATTATGCATAGTTGGTCACTCTGAGGTCAATAGACCCGAAAGGCAATTGTCCATAATGAAATAGTCCCGAATGAAATCAGCCCCGAAAACAATTGGTAACTATTACGGTGACTGGAGCACGGCTGGCAACACGTGGAGTTTTTTCGGACGTAATTTCATTCAGGGCTATTTCATTATGGACAATTGCCTTTCGGGACTATTTACTTTCGGGCCTATTGACCCCTACCATCCATATACACATAATATGTTAGAATGATTTTTATATTTGATAAACACATGAGTTCCGTGAGAGTTCTTTAATCATTCATGTCAAGAGTTCGCAACGACTTCTGTCAATGAATGGACCGAGCTCGTCAAGAGTTCTATCAACAGGACATCAACGACTTCTTAGGATAATTGAGAAGAACACTTGTCGATTACTTTGGAATTTTTTATGAATGCTTTTTACAAATGCCGAGTTCTTCAGGAACTCTTCAAGACAGTGTTCCGATATTCGTCAAGCTGCGATGTCCCAGCTCGACAAATATCGGAACACTGCTTCAAGAATTTCTTGTGTTATCTGGGATACACCGTTTCTGTCCCTTCCATCGATCTACTCTCCTTTCCCCCATCAGGCTGGCCTCCCATGCAGCCGGATCATGGAACTCTATTGGTCTGTCTACATAACCAACGTAAACGTAAGAACTGATGCGCAGAAACAGTATATGAGTTGTGCGCAGTCGTTTACGTTTACGTTCTCCGTTTTTTCTGTCTATGTAGACAGACCATATAGCTCATGTTCCAAAACCTTGCCCTCGTACTCTAGAGTATCAGTGTAACTCTTTTCAATTCATCAGGAAAACAGAGAAAACCGATAGCCCAGAGTACGAGAGTAAGGTTTTGGAACATGAGCATAATATATTGGAATGATTACTCCTCAAATTATCGCGGTCAGAGAGAGAAGTTCGAGCCTTACATGCCAGACAAAGATAAGGAGAACAAGGGGGGGGGGGGTTAGGAATCAACGAAAATCAACGAAACGAAAAATTACTGCACGTGTGAAGTTGGCTATTAATGTGGTATATAATGAAGTTAGTAATAAAATATGGATTAAATAAAACGAAACATTGATCATATTTCCAGGGGGCTTCAACTCTATAGGATGACCCCAAATCACATTTTAATTCAGGACAAGTTCCCTAGCATGATGGCGCTTCGATCGTATTGAATCGAGGTAACCTCAAAATTATGCCGATCAATTTTAATTTTGAAACATCAACAGTATCTCAACAACAAAGTGTGAACAACAATTCAAAAAACAAATTAGATTTTTTAATATATAATTTGGCTTAAGAATTGTCTGATTTTCGCACTTTATTGTTGAAATACTATTGATGTTTCAAAATCAGAATAATTTTGAGGTTACCCTGCTACACGAGGTCGCCATATTGATTTTTAGTTCACATCAAAGAACCCGTTTAAGAGGGCGCAGAGATCAGTCCAAATTTATTTTACTTTTATAACGTTGAGTTACACCCCCCTGCATATTTCGAAGCAACACAAACCGGAATGGTACCAGCGTACCAGCGAGAATCAAATTCATAACTCGGAAAAATCAAGTTGGTCATGAGGTTATGTGTTTTGTTTTAACTAATCACTGTTTTTCATGTTTCGTTTTATTTAATCCATATTTTATTACTAACTTCATTATATACCACATAAACAGCCAACTTCACACTTGCAGTAATTTTTCGTTTCGTTGATTCATCCCCCACCCACAAAGGGAAGAGAATCAGACAAAGATAAGGAGAATAAGGGGTAGAGGTTCGAGAGAGAAGAAATCTTTTCACAATAGTATGTGGCTGACCAGCCTAAACTATAGAATATGTGGGGAGTGCTCATTCCAGTATGTTATAGAGTTCAATGAGCCGGATTGTCCGGAACGGAACGCTCACAAT